>CM065636.1:85651507-88051507 GCA_033220585.1 Dipteronia sinensis | reverse complement strand
TAATCACAGAATCAGCGTGTAATGATGATTACAAAGTGACGTGTAATCATTTTGTATCGTGTAATCATTCTATATCGTGTAATCAGACTGTTATGATATTTCACCTGTTAATATATCCAAACACATAATATGCACACACAATTTGCATTGCAACTATATCCAAATAACATATTATTCCATTAATCATATGTGGTCTGTAGTACAAACTAATAAAAAGGCAAAGAGTTGGCAAAGATATCCCGAGCCATTTGTTTTCTAAAGGCATGGATGTCATCTTGGTTGAAATCAAAGTTGAGATCTTTGTTCATCATTACACACTCTAATCCCTTAAGCATGAAAACACCACAGCTTCTGGTTCTGGTGGGTTCACATTCTCTGCAACATTTTCATTCTCTGCTCGGTCTTGATTCTCTGCCATCAACTCTCTCTGGTTTGTTCTCAGTCTCTTGTATGTTCTCATTCTCTGGTTAAAACCTGAAAATATTCCCAGGATAGTTAACATCAAGATGACACACAGAAAAAGTTCCAATAAAGCATGCTCACAATCTTTACACTTTGTACAATCAAAATGTTTACACGATGGATTATACAATGGTTTACACGCTTAATTGTAAGCTATTGCGTGTAACCATTCTGGATAATTTACAAAGTTCACAAAAATAAAACAAGATTCTTTACACGTTGTGCATTAAACATCTTTACACGCTCTACTGTACAAGGGATTACACGCTACATTGTAAACCCATTTTAGCGTGTAACCATTATGGACATTTACAAACAAATCAATCTAATAATCTTTACACGCTATACATTAAACATCTATACACGCTCTATTGTACAAAGGGTTACACGCTACATTGTAAACCCATTTTAACGTGTAACCATTATGGGCATTTACAAACAAATCAATCTAACAATCTTTACACGCTATACATTAAACATCATTACACGCTTGATTGTACAAGGGATTACACGAGTGATTGTAATCCCATTTCAACGTGAACTAAAAATTGCAATCTTTACACGCTATACATTAACCATCGTTACACGCTGGATTGTGCAAGGGATTACACGCGTGATTGTAATCCCATTTCAACGTAAACTAAAAATTGCAATCTTTACACGCTTAACATTAACCATCGTTACACGCTGGATTGTACAAGGGATTACACGCTCGATTGTATTCCCATTTTAACGTGTAACCATTCTGGGTCACTTACATACTCACAGAAATCAAACCCAAAAACTTTACATTACACGATGTAGAATGAAAATAACAATTGATCTAGTACCAAACATACAATACCTATCTAGACTTCTATAACGTAACAAGTCATCTACTACCAAACATACAGGTGTTTACACGCTGTATAACAAACATGATGACTTGCACTAGGGTTTACACGCTCAATTGTAAAGTAAATTTAGCGTGTAATCATTCTGGGAAATTTGAAGCTTAATCTAAGAATTCAATCATACAAAACACAGACATTGTTCACAAAAATATAACCCAAAGTTCAACAATCTTTAATCGAAATAAGGCACATACCCATATAGTCTTTCTATCTCCACAACGAAACTCTTTGTTGATGAACAGTTCGTCGGGGACAAACGAATCCTGTCTCTAGTCTTCTTTCTCAGTCCACACTGTTTTCTCTCTCTAAAAAACACTTTTGTATTTCGCAAAACCGCTATCTTTTTCCAAGTTTACACGCCAAAATGGTTTCTAATTTCTTTTAATTTTTAGATTTTGTATTTCATTAATGATTTCAAATTTCAAAAAAAAATCACTGTTCATTTAGTGCCACATCAAATATGCATTAAGGGCAAACTTATCCGAGAAACATTTCTCTTGGATAAAAAAAGAAAACCTATTGAAAAGCAATAGTTTTGAATTTACCCTTAATTTTATGCCTATTTATGAATTTCGCCCTTTTTTCAATAGCTTTTGGAAAGTTGTTATAGGTATTTTTCCGGTTCTCACCTTTGTGTTTGGTTTGATAGCATTTGTACAAAAGATTTCTGAAAAGTTTAAGCACTAGCTGTATGTTGAAATGTAATTAAGATAAATTATAGTAGTGTACAGTTTTTTTAAACAATAATGTACGGTTATTAATGAATATTAAGACAAGCTCAATTTTACTTTTAAATCATAACACTAATTTTGTCGTGGTACTGTATATCCGAATTACATTTCAACAGTAGTAAATAGATCAATATCGTTAATGGTAAAATTTCTTCAATACACACCAACTGAATTTTATGCTTCAAAGAATCCAAATTAAGACCCATCAAGAAAATCGAATAACTTTATGTCACATAGCTAGCAAGTAAACTTGTCCATCAAGAAATGAAAAATGAATAGACATCATTTATGTCACCTCAACACTACAAAAGATATGATAAGAAAATAAACCACCTCAATATATTTGAAGATTCTATATTATCTTTTTGTTGAATTATAATTCCACTTGAGTTTCAAAAAATATATATATATATAATTCTACTTGAGATTTAAAATGAATGAATATCTTTAAAAAATAAAGGAATGAATATTTGACGGACTTCAGATTTAGATTTTAGAAAATAAAAATAGGATAACATACATATAGAACTTGCTTCACAATCTTAATTAGAAGTCTAAAACAGGACTATAATATAAGTAGACTAATGAGAGCTCATACTCACCTGGTGATGATGAGTTTTATAATTTTTCTCGATTGATTGATTGAGGTTATGTTTTGATATATTGAACCTATACAAAGCAAATATATGGTGAATTCAAAAAACACATGGACAAACATGCATGTGTGCAGTAAGTAGGTTTTGGATTTATTTGAGATGTTTTGTGGCTGTGTTATTGTTGAAACTTGAAACCACGAAAATAGTTTCAAAAAGTCAAAACAAAAATTTTGAAAAGTCTTATCCTTCAATGAAATTCTACGTCATGCCTAAACTATATTAAGTTATCTGTATTTAGAGAAAAAAATTATGTGGGACGATCTTACCACGATATGGTGAGACCGTGAGACTGTCCAATAGAAGTTTGTTGTATTTATTAATTTTATAAAAAATTTAAAGTTAATGAATATGGTATAATATTATTAAACGGTCTCATCACGTGACAATAAAACCGATTCATACTAGCTTTTCTCCTATCTTTGACTCCATTCAAAATATTCTCTCAATCTCATCCACATGTATAATTCCAAATATATTTTATAGTTATATTTTTCTTTCTATTTTCTTAATAATTATTAAGAGAAAAAGAACCAATATAATTATTACCCATATTGACAATTAAACATGCATGTGTGAACTCAACTGCTCAAGGAATTCAATGTTGGGACTTGCATGTGGTGTCACAACAAATTCATACCGGGGGGGACCACAGCATGATTCAAAGGAATATGTTGTTTAACATGCTCCTATTGTACTTTTAAAAAAATAAAAATCTCTACTTTAGAGTTGAATATTTAAGGCAAATTTGCATGCATCTGGATTCTGGAATAAATTAAAAAACATAAACTAGTTATGACTTATGAATTTGGAACTCTTCGAGAGTTCGAGTCATAGAGTGTACTGAATATTGACTACTCAAACTCAATATAACATGGTCAACATATATACAAACATGTGAAAAACTTCAATGGACTCAATTGTGGCGGTTGGTCCATGCATATATGGTTCCTCATCCAATTATGAGTGCAAGTTCTGTTCCCCAAATGCAAAACTCATAAAAGGTGTTGGATCATGTACTCTAGGTTTATTTATACAATTTCAAATAGCCATAACAATCGCACGAAAATAACTTAATCATATAAAATTTCAAACTCATAAACAGTACTAAAGGTAAACACATCCAAGGATATAATTATCAAAAATGGAAGAAACAAAACAATAACATTGTATTACTTATTTACATAATTTCTACGGGATTGGTGGATTACAAATAATCCTACAATAATGTATTACTTATTTACATAATTTCTACGGGATTAGTAAATTACAAATCCTTATCAATTCAACTATAATATATCACACTCTTAAAACTACTTATTAAACCGGTACTAGTGATCAACATCATTCACATCAAAATCCAATGAACTTGTCCCGACCAAGAAGTCTTCACCAAAACCATCATCAAATATTACCTTATCAAAACCTTCATCAAAATCGATCAACTCTAATCTAGGGAGGCAACCGTCTAGGGCCCCCGATTGCAGAGACATACCCAGAAGTTTTTGTTAGGGTGGGCTAAAACAAAACTTTAAAAAAAAAACTTTGACAATTCTAGAAAATGCTATTAATTGAAAAACAAAAATTCACTAAAAGTACATAAACTAAAAAAAATACAAATACAAATAAGCACTATTTCAACTTTGTCTTTCAAGGTTTTACATCATCAAACTCATCTATTATGGAATCTAAGTCAATGATATCAGCAATCTCTCTCTCAATATATATGACCAAAAAATATAACAAAACACTAAATTAAAATTCTGAATAACAAACTAAAAATAAATAGAAACTACAAAAAATACTTGAATTGAATATTTTTATGATTGAAAATTTCAAAAAACGAAGATAATTATTAATTGGGAAGAGAATAAATTGGGATTTGGAACTTGAGAGAGAGGGAATTGGGAGAGAGAGAGAGAGAGGTGTTCCGCCTTTCAGATTCGGAATTGCTATTTGCATGTGATTGACTGATAGAGGATAATTGGTTACTCAATGTAATGATTTATAAATAAATAATAATAATAATGTATTAATATTTGAATATTTGTAAGTTTGAGTTGACCTTAAAGGAAAAGGACTAATGTTGTATTGTTGCCATGTAAGAGAATGAAAGTATGAGTCTGATAGAAGCTTTAATTAAAAAAAATTAAACATTAATTTTTTTTTTTTCAAAAAAGTTGACCGCTTGAAAGTAGGGGTCTAAAAGTAGAAGAGTACTGGCTGTACTGCACTTGTTGGGGTCTAAGAGTAGAAGAGTACTGCACTACTGCTTTAGTTTAAAGAATTAAACATTAAAAAAAAATTGAAAAACGTTGACCCGGCTTTAGCCCGGGTCATCCCCTTGACAGTTCGCCCCTGCACGATTGTAAAGAACCCCAAATTGTAGTTAAAAAAATTAATTTTAAAATATAATCTATATAAGATTTTAAACAAAACAAGTCCATAAATGACTTTAAAAGTGACACACAATATACATATAAATTTTTTTATAAAAAAAAGCCCACCAATGAAACCCAACCCATAAATGACATTACAAATGATCCATTATACACATAATTTTTTTTGAAAAAAAGACTCACTAATGGAAACTCATTTATCATTCTTACAACAACATTGGATCGAGAGTGTCAATAGATTGAAGCCTAGCAACAGTTGTGTTTATCACAAATAATCCTCTTATATATCTATCAAAAAGAAAAAAAAAACTCAAAACTCTGTTGATACGAAAATTCATAAGTCAATGTTTAGAAGGTAATTAAATCAGTACTTTTTTTTTCTTTTTCGAAAACCCTCTTTTTTTATGTAAGTTTAATTTTTGTCTATTTAGAAGACTTTCTCAACCGGTTAAAAGGGCTTTTGAAAAAAATTGTGTAGTTTAGTTATTACTCAGTAGAGTTTTTGGATGATTAAAAAAGCCGGTTTACATCTACTTAGAAAAGCTCAAATTTTAGGCTTTTTCAAGTCTATCTTTTTTACCTTTTTTAATAATACTAAAATGTCTAATAACTCTATCATTTAAAATAAATTTTTAATATTTTGCTAATCTTACCATTTAAAAAAAAATATAATTGACAACCAACTACTTCCCATTAAAAGCTCTACTTGTGGAAGGTCTACTTTAAAAGATCTGCTTAAAGACGAATAAGGTTTAAATGATATATTCTTTGATGTAATAATAAAAAATTTATTTTGATAACTTTTTATTTACTATTTTGTTGTGTTATAGTCTTGAGTTTGAGCTATTATATTGAATTTACAAATATTTACAAGAGAAAAAAATAATAATCAAGTAAGCATAAATAGAGTATCGATGACCTCATTTTATATAGTTCGTCTCGGATCCTAAAAATCTCAGGTCCGGCCCTATCAATTACTCCACATAAGAACTCCATGCAAAAAATTGACCTAAGTGTCACTAATAAGTGAGGAGCATATAGTAGCTATTTTTAGTTGTCTCGACAACTATGAAAATACAAACACCGTAAACAGGGCCACAGGGCCTCAGGATACACAAGGATTGGTTACAGACTCTCTGGACCTTTAGTTGGCCCCTAGGCAGCAGTCACTACCGCAGGGATTAGCAAATAAAGTTCATACAACAATCAAGCCCGATGAGAAGTTAGAGAACTTCACTTTTTTTTCTTTCTTATTTTCTATTTTCAATTAGGCAAGTGGAACTTCACACAGTAAATGTAGTTTTGCTCAGTAATCCTATTTGAAATAATAAATTCGTGTCTTCAAAATATAGGTAATAAATTGACTAGCACATGACTTCAACATTGTGGTTCAACCGAGATAAAAATGTTAATAAAATACTACAATTTAGCACAAAATCTCATCATATATACTTTTTTTTTTTGCCATATTGATATTAGACATTGTGCTTCTTAATACAAATACCCCAAACTCTCTCCCCTCTTTTTCCTTTACAAAAAAGCAAAGTCTCAAAGAAACAGAAATTTATTATATATATGCACGGTTTATTAAAACAAAATCGTAAATTTAAATCATTTAATGTACTTATATTTTGGACCAAATCTTCAAAGAAATTTGTTGCATGTGTTTTATTTAATAGCATCATATAATTATGTGTCATGGATAATCAGTTAAATATATTTTTCATGTCACGTGACATTATTTTAGCTATTGATATATGCATTATATTCGATGCATGTATCAATACAAATACCGAGAAAATCTTCAATGCATTCTAATGCATGTATCTTAAAAAAAATACATGCTTTAAGATGTATTAAAGATTTTCTTTGTATTTTGAGAAAAAAGATTTTAGAGTATATTTGAGTTTAAATGGTATAAAAATCTATCGTGCATGATATTGAAAGTGAAATATTGCCTCTGAACCACAGAATCCATGACATTATGGTTGTATACTAAAAAATATTAAATATTCTCTATCATTTTGGTGTATGTATAATCAACCAGAAAAGTCATTCCTAGTTTCCATATACATATTTATACTCTCCCTTCCTCGCTTTTTGTACCACAAATTCAAATACACAACTCTTCCTCTCTTCTTCTACAACTTAAGACCTCTCTTTCTTTCACAGCTTTCTAAGAGCTTGTTTGGTTGGGCTTTTGAAGAATCTCTATTTGTAAAAGATCTACTGCGCTTGCAGTAGATCTATTAGAAATAGAGTTTTTGAAAAAAAAAATATGGTTGTTTGGTTGGTAAACTTTTTAAAAAAAAAATGTCTATTTGGAAAAGCACCTCCCCATGAGCTTTTGCCTGGTAGAGGTTTAAACTCTACTAGCCTTTACTCAATTTAAAATAGACAATCTCAAAAACTCAACCAAATAACCCAAAAAAATTCATATAGACATTTGAAGACCTTTTGAGGCAGTAGAAAGCTCAACCAAACAAGCACTAAGTCTATTTAAGGTACGGTAATTCTAGTTGCTAGTGTTGGAAAAATGGTTTCAAACACCTATTTTGAGGCTCAAATATGAGAGAGACCGATTTCATGGAAATGATTGCTCAAGGTTGATTTGTGTTCTCCTCCATGAGGACAGCGAAATGGTACACCAAATGTCAAAAACGATGGTCAGATGAATGAGAAATTGAAGCTCAAAGTGCACCCGTTAAGTTGGAAAAATAATGAGGTATTATGACAAAACTATTTTGTTGAACAATCGAAACCATCAAAATAAAGTATAATAAGAGACTTGTTGATTTTTGAAAATCAACTCCCATATTTTATTCTCGAGGAGTTATACACATTGGCATCACATGTGGATGGTGCAAAACAGACGTATCCTCCATTTGTGACCCTTGTTGCAAATTCTTTCGTGACTGCTTACCAAATAACCAATTAAGTGAGGTGAAAGGTAAGCATTTTATACCTGATAAGATGTGCACCTTTGACAATCCACTCCACGACTGATCAGGTAGGAAGAATTGTACAGTTGGCCAATGCTGTACAGTTAGAGAAGTTCGATGTAACCTTCAAATCTTTTGAAGGGGAAGACCTGCTCAATGTAAAGTTTTGAAACAGGTGGGGACGACTGGAATGGTTCAAGAAATACAACCCACTATGGTTATTATTGATCCCAAAATTGAGCATAGAACAAATCACCAAAGGTTTGTTTCACAATCTCATGGCTTGTGAACAATCTTGTTTCCATCTGAAGCACGTATTTATGAGTACATTGTTCTAATGGGTCAGCTTATTAACTCTAAAGAAGATGTAGATTTGCTTTTGAAAGAGAAATTTGATCACACCGACTCTAAAAAAGTTGTGAAGATGTTTAAAGAATTGTGTGATGGTATTGGAAGAAGCGACTCCTATTACGGAGAGCTGTCAAAGAGTTTAGGTGCATATGTTGATAATTATTGGAACCGTACAAAGACAGAGAAAAATAATTGAAGTAGTCTCTTTTTATGTCTGCCTTTGTACGGTTCCAATAATTATCAACATATGCACCCAAACTCTTTGACAGCTCTCCGTAATAGGAACCGCTTCTTCCAATACCATCACACAATTCTTTAAACATCTTCACAACTTTTTACGGTCGGTGTGATCAAATTTCTTTTTCGAAAGCAAATCCACATCTTCTTTGGAGTTAATAAGCTAGCCCATTAGAACAATGTACTCGCAAATATGTGCTTCAGATAGAAAACAAGATTGTTCATAAACCATGAGATTACGAAACAAACCTTCGATGATGTGTTCTATGCTCAATTTTGGGATCAATAATAACCATAATGGGTTGTATTTCTTGAACCATTCCAGTCGTCCCTACCTGTTTCAAAACTTTACATTGAGCAGGTCTTCCCTTTCCAAAGACTTGAAGGTTACATCGAACTTCTCTAACTGTACAGCATTGGCAAACTGTACAATTCTTCTACCTGATCAGTTGTGGAATGGTTTGATAGCTATGCACATCTTATCAGGTCTATAAAAAGCTTACATTTCACCTTTCTTAGTTGGTTATTTGGCAAGCAGTCACCAAAGAATTTGCAATAAAGGGCGACAACTGAAAGATACTGCTGTTTTGCACCATCCACATGTGATGCCAATGTGTATAACTCCTTGAGAAGAAAATACGGGAGTTGATTTTCAAAATTCAACAAGTCTCTGATTATACTTGTATTTTGATGGTTTTGACTGTTCAACAAAATAGATTTTTCATAATACCTCAAAAACAGTTCCAAGATGAAGACGTCTAACAAAACATCTATCTGTATGGACAACCCAAAAGTTTGGATTCTTCTTTATAATACTTTATGATACTTGCACATTACCTCTTAGTAGAAATGGTAGTGCACCTCACTTCCACAGGTGGTGGTACGTGAGAGATTCGAGTCACACCATACGCACTTTACAAGTATGTATTTAGAGTTTTCTCTCGATATCTTGGTAGTTTCCGACAGTCCTATAGTAATAGTTTTTTTTTTAGGGGTACATGAAAACAAAAGTGAAAAAATAGGAAAACTAGTAACAAAGAGCAACAGAACAACAGAGGGCCTTAGTGAGGCAAATCAGCCTCGATATCTTTTGCAATACAGTCTGGATAGTCTTCCATCCAGAAAAATTCCTCATTTCCTGTCAAGGCATTTTTGGCAAACCCATGCGCAACTTGATTAGAGCATCTCCAATGGAAGCACCAAACTCCATTTTGTTGCAGCTTTGAACTCTAACCATGCTCCAATCCTTGCACCAAAATGCAGCTTCCCAAATTCTTGCACCAGATCTGGCACATCTTTCTCTTCTGCGCTATAAATATCGTGATTCTTTTTTTAGTCCCTTTAATTTTACTTATTAACATATGGACCATTATTTAATAAATTGCATTATGATTGTATCCCTTATTAAAAGTTTTGTTTAATCCCACTCTTACACCTATTAAATCAAATGTATTCCACTTGTATCCTTTAATTATCTAATGCTTTTGTTTAATTTATATTTGTTTTATTTAAATATTTTATATTAATATTTATTATAAACTAAAATTAAGTAATATTATATTAAATAAGGAATAAAATGTTAATTGTTGAGAAATAATAAAAAAGTGAATATATAGAGAATATTCTTTTTAGAGTAAGATTTGATACAATGAATTGGAGATGGTGATGTGGATGTTACAATAAAATACTGTAAAGTTGCAATAAATTGGTGCAATGGGTTGGAGATGGTTTTAATCAACCGAAGAACGTGCGTAATATGTAGACCATTTAGCTCAAAAGACAGGCTGATAATGTCAAAGAGGATCGCCTCGCACGCCGAATCCAAATGACTACTCTCGTTGATCCAATTAACCACCACTGCTGCATCAGATTCAAGAACATAAGGGACTAAGCCACATTCTCTGCTGAACTGGATTCCTCTATAGATTGCCATTGTCTCAGCCATCTGGGGATTAAAAGCAGCCTTCATCACCTGGGAGCTGGAAGCCAAAACGAAGCCAGTAGTCTCAGATAGCAATGCCTATACCAATACGACAACCCTCAGCGTCGATCGCCGCATCACAGTTTTACCTTATAATCTCCAATGTTGGGTGGGGACCACCTAACAACCAGAGGCCTGGTATTGGCAGAGTTTGGTAATTTTTTATCCTATTTTAATAGTTACAACTTGTTAATTGTAATACTTATAAAAATAAATAAATAAATAAAATTCTGATACTCTCCTCATCTTCTATGCATATAATTCTTCAAACACACATCATACATCATTATAATTTATTTATTTATTTTTAGAACGACATCAATATAATTCTAAAATATTTATTTCAATTTTATTTGTCTATTTGACCGTTGAATTGAACATGTAGATAATAAAAATACTGATCTTCAATTATAAGCTTAAAATGTAGAGAAGTCTTTTAGCATTAGAAATAAAATTAATCACAGGTCAGAAATTAAGGAAAAAAAAATTAATCTCAGGTAATTAATTTACATACAGAAAGATTATCTATTCCTATCAAAATCTCCCACTAATTGTCGGCATTTGCATCAAGTTGCAATAACACCGACAGTACCGAGTTGCTTGCATAACTGATGCTAGAATATACATATGGAAAATTGAGAAAAATGAATATACAATTTGAGTAGCTAATTTTCCGGCAATATCATCTGAATAGCCTCTTCACAAACCTTTAAAGAAAACTCTGATCTGCCAACAAACTATCCCTCCATAACGTCGAACACCATGAAATCTTTCTGTACTGCTGTTTGCAAGTTTTTCCGTCATAGTGTTGCAGCTTCCAACTCATCCCAAACTTTCACTTTGATCTGTGAGTTGTCTCAGACTTGCTCTGTTTGCTTGTCAGTCGAAACCTGGAAGAACTTGCTCCTAGTCAGTTGAGACCTGGAAACTACGGCAATAAGACTCAGTAATCCACCATTAGGAGAATATATATATAGCATTCCTTTACAACAAATTATCTGCGGAAATAATTAGGAACAATAACCTGAATAAATTTTACTTACTAGAGGTTATCATGTGCTTTCAAGGCTTCAAGTATGCTATCGACCCAACTGCCACCAAAAAGAAAGGGTGATTCGTCTAATTAGTAAATTACATCACTAGATCAAGTTCTTACACAATTAACTTATAATGTTGTTATTAAGGAGACATTGAGAGTGAGATTTACCCTTCAATACCAGGGTGTGTTGGGTAGTACACATTTCTCAGGCCTAATTTTTTGGCAGCTGAAGCAGTAGTCTCACCGATACAGGCAACCGAATTGCTCCACTGCTCCGATTCTGAAATAAGATTGACCCAGGCACTGTTGCAACATAGATTTATGACTAAGTTGAAGGAACAAAATACTACCAGAAGTAGTAAATAGAACCCTATCAAGAAACTGTTGGGTAAATTTAGGGATCCAAAGAAGGGAGGAAATTGAAAAACATTTGTGTAATAAAAAATCATGAAGGTGTGTAGTCACTGTGATAACCAAACTGCTTTAGGTAGCAAAAGTTTCGATTGTGCTGCCAACACCGTAAGTCCAAATAATGTGCTTCGTCATTTATGGATACAAAAGCTTCTAATAACTCTCTAGACCAGGATGCAACATGCTATAAGCTGCTAGCAACCTTACCGAACTGAAGAAGGTGAAGCGACTGTAACCACTGGAGCAGAAAGTGCCTGCTTCAGAACCATTTGATCAACATGATGAACAGGTACCTAGGTAAGATGATAAGAAATTAGGGGCTAAGATGCATAACTCATTTACTAATTAGCACTAGTGTAACCTATTTAAATAAATTTGAACTTTATCTAGCAAAGCTAAAGCTCCAGCTATAAGCAACAGATATAAGAAAACTATAAGAACCTACACATCCAAATAAGAAAAGAACAGAGAAGTGACTTGAAAAGCCAGGGATAGGTAATCGAAATACGAGATTTTCTAATTGTGACAGTAATAACCATGTACAACACACAAACAATAACACAGGCTCCACATTGAGGTTCATTACCATGGGTTATTAGGAGAAAACACAAACTTAATAAATATTATTTGTGTGGCAAGCCCAAACACTGAAACACCAATGAAAAGAAACTGGAGAAGATGTGCCCAGACAAAAATAATGATATTTTTTATAACTAAAAGCTCCCTTGCTTACATACAGGACCGTAATCACCTATACATCAGTAAAGTTTCCAAACAACAATTTAAGAAAAGATTATCCATGGAATTGTTAAGGTAGACTTGAACACTAGTTTGCAACAAATCGAAATAGGAGACTGTTATCACCAATGTTTTTCCCTGCATAATGTTGTGTCGCAAATAATAAATAATTATGAGTCAAACTACCATCCTAAACAATTAGAAGCAAACGCAAAACCCAAAGTGTGATACCCCTAGGAAAAAACACAGCTATTATGCCAACATCGTATCACTTACCGTTGTGTACGTGTTCAGCCTCATGACCTCAAATCCACGATTAGAAAGGCCTTCCTCTGAAACACATATGGATAATAGATGTTCAACAATACATACCCCTCATTCTTTCACATAAGAATTAAACCATAATCATGAAACCGACTAATGAGTAATGACACGTAAAAATTTGCATCGAATACGTTTTCTTTTTTAATATCAGAACAAATGAAAAGTCACAAACATTAGAAAACTATAAATTTCCACAATGTGATGATATCACATAGGAAAAAGAATATCACTAGCGTCAAAAAATTGGGACTATGAATTTTGCTTAAATTCTGTAGAAACCTTCAAAGCCAACAATTCTCTTAAAAGGTTAAATAGATCAGGGTTTTGCATATAACCAGGATCCTACAATGAAGTAATTTACAGATGTTAGAAATTCAAAACTAACCTATTAAGACTTTTTAGATTTTCTGGGAAAACCAACCTCTTATGATTGAATGGAACAATCGAATTAACTAATTAATGATAGATCCAATAAGTAACAACTAGAAACATAGCAACTCTGGAACCATTTCTGCCAGAACAGAAAAACAAAAAGAACCTCCACCAAAAGAAAAGCTCTTAGTAGAAGCTTTTCACATACCAATCTCGTTGCTAGCTTTCATAGAAGCAGGGTATAGGACAGTGCACTTCTTATTTCCGTTTTTCGGGAGCTCTGAAGCAAGAACTTTTCCTGTAGCTGCACGAGGAACAATTTACCAAAAAGTCGGATACATTTAACAACGTAACAGAGGCTTAAAGGAGGCAATCCATGATCATGTTTTAAGAAACCCCATAATCAACCACCCACAAACCCATGAAAGCAACATAAACACTAGAACCATGTTAGTGCTGTTGACAAGTCTTTAAGTTATTCACCCCTATACTTCAAAGGCAAACAAAAAATAAAATGTACAATATAGTGAAGAAATTCCACCCTCAAAATGAAGTCAAGCATCCTATGAAATGATGTAGAAAAATTATCACCACGATATCTTAATTTTTATTAATTCGCTATCTAAGATGAAATCTACAAATTTAATAATATAAGCAAAAATGAAATCATGAGTTATGCTGGAACTTTTGACAGTTTAATGCTATAAAATTTTCAGGATTATATTCAATACTGTTTGCTAGTACTGAAAGATACTAGACCTGAAACAGCTGCTAGATTTGGAAATTCATTTTTTCCATTGCTTGAGTCACATTAGATAGTAAATGATGCATAACAAGAGAAAATTTAATGCAGGTGTTAGCAATTTAGCATACTAGCAATTTCTACATATGGACATTTGTGAATACCTTTTGAAGGTGTAAACGCCAAATCCAATGAATGCTTTGATGAACACATTACTTCCTGAAAAATGCTTGCAGTCCCAGCTCCAACAACACAGACCCTAACATTTGGAGTTCCAGCTGCCCTAAAGACCAGAAATCAGATAAAGTTTTTAGTTATATAGAAACCAGAAGACATCTACATTTTCAGAACGAACCAAAAGAAAGGCATTTTCGAAGATACCTTTTACACAAAATAGTTCATTAAGTACAAAATACATCAGCATCAATGACATCACTTGATTGTCAAAAGACTAATGAGCATAACTTACACAAACAATAAACAGAATATGCAGATAATGAATAAAATCACAATAATAATTAGATAATGGAATGTTATGACACTTTGGGAGAAACGTTAATCTATGATCCCGTAAAATCAGATCATCTCATACGTGCAACAACAACAGAAGCAATTGAAGCATGCAGACAACAATATATAAATCTACGATATACAATAATGAATGCATGAATCAGAATAAAAATAAATAAAAATATTAAAAAAAAGAAAATTATTAGACTGCAGAGAATGTAGATAGAGTTAAAGCTTCAAGCATAATCAAGTTATATTTGAGCATTGAAGATCTTTAAACTACAAAAGTATAACACTGGTGAACATATAAGCAGAAAATTCTGAGACCACTGAGTATATATGTCTCCTTACTTCCATCCTTCTAGAAAGACAGAACCCGCTTCTGGGGAAGTTATGACGATCCAGTCAAACGCAGTATCTGCTGCCATCACAAAAATGCAAAAAAAAAAAAAAAAAAATTAGAAAAGAACTCATGTGCTTGTTGTTTTAAACAATGATACCATATATATACGCCACATAAGAACTCCCACCATTTAGACGGAAAGATTAATTCTACCATGCATAAAATTCACCGAAGTATCACTAACAAGTGAGGAGCATATGGCACAACACAGCCTGCTATATTCAATTGTAGACAACTATGAGAATACAAACTCAGAATACACAGGATTGGTTACAAACTCTCTGGACCTTTAGTTGGCCCCCATGCAGCAGTCACCTACCCCGCAGGCATTAGCAACTAAAGTTCATACTACAATCAAACTTAATGAGAAGTTAGAGAACTTCACTTTTTTTTTTTTTTCTATTTTCATTAGGCAAGTGGAAACTTACCGCTTAATATAGAAGGAAGCCTATCCAAATCAGGTCCCTGTGCATGCTGAATCAGGGGAAGCTCCAAACAGTTGACCCCATGTTTAGCCTGTATTTAGAAATAGCATTCCATCTTAATACCATCTTATATTAATGTACAGCCAAGAACAAAAAGAAGTTCCAACCTAAGCATATTTTATTACCTCAATTTTATGCCTACTGCCTTTAGGAAGATATTGGCACAAGTAACAGTAAAATTCCCCACCCACACCCCCCCAATCAACAAGACAACTTGTTAACTGATACTACAGTAAACATTAGTCATACAGATGTTTAAGAACAAGACACACATTGTAACAAAAAAGAATTGTTTTTTTTATAAGCATGTTTTTCAACAGCCATCCACTATTTCATCCTAGTCATAGTGTCATACTGCGAACTTCTCCTTTAGCATATGCAAAGCCCACAAGAAAGATAAAAGAACAGGTGCAGCTTTCACACGACACTGGTGAAAGCAGAAAAATAATTGACATGGAAAATGTAGGTGTTGTTGTTACAATGGTAGATACAACTGTACTTGTGAGGGTAATATGGTAGGGGTAATGTAAAGAAAGCTAGCTTAAGAAGTTGAACAAAGGCACAGCATTCAATTCAGTAAAACTTAACTTCATATTTTAATTGAAGAGGGAGAGAGAGGCTTATCCAGACCTCCCATGAATACTGACAGTGGTGCCCCAACTGTATGATATAGGAAATTAAGTGCACTTTCAATTATGTTTAAGAGAGCAAAAAAACATTCAATATGTTTGGGCGTATGCACCCAGTCTACTTAATTGTGTCATGTGGAATGAGTCTCTCATGTGATTGGTGTATAAGCCCGGCCACTAAAGCATTTGTCATTTCTCCTCTAATGCCCTACCATGCCTAAGAATTGATATTAGCAAATGCTTTCATGACATTATACAACTGATCAAATGTCATTTATTCACACAGTAGCAAATGTAGTTTCGGTCAGTAATCCTATTCGAAATAATAAATTCATGCCTTCAAAATATATATAATAAATTAACTAGCACATGACTTCCACATTGTGGTACAACCGAGAGAAAAATGCTAATAAAATATTAAAATTCAGTCACAAAATCTCAACATATATACCTTTTTTTTTTTTTCCTTTTCGCCGTATTGATATTAGACATTGTCCTTCTTAATATAAATACCCCCAGCTCTCTCCTCTCTTTTCCCTTAACAAAAAAGCCAAGTCTCAAAGGTACAGAAATTTTTACATATTGTGACTTTAAAAAAAATGAAATAAGAAAGCCTAAAAATGACCAAAAAAATAATAAAAATGAAATATCACTAAAATTCCACGTTCATTTCAGCATTTGATCAAACACGTACCAAACAAATAAATCCTCGATTCAACATTCCAATTAAAACGCAGTACAAAAGGCAAACAATTCCCGGAGACACTAAAAATAGACTGACACTAGAAGATTCACGAAGTTTAAATCCAAAAAAAAAAAGCTGAAACCAAGCTATACTCGTACAATTACCAGACCAAAACGAATCACATCAACGTATCAAATAACAAAATCATACATATTTGAAAAAACAACACAGAAAAAGGATGCGAGGGACGAGAACTCGTACCAGAGCGTTAATGAGCTTGCCGTTTTTGCCTCGTTCTCTGGTGACCACAACTTTCGGATTCGAATCCGAAGAAGAAGAAGCTCGAATCCTTTTGAGCTGGAGAAGGAGCCGCCTGTGGAGTCTCGGACGAGAAGAAATTACAGTAGCTGGAACTGGAAACAGAGGAGAGAGAGAAGAGAGAGAAACAGGTGCCATTGAAACGTGTTGGTCCAAGAGAGGCTCGAAGAGGACAATAAAGCCAGCTATTACCAAATTAAGTCACTTAAATAACTTAATCCTTATTAATTAATTATTTTCTATCAAAAATATCTACCAAATATTATTTTATAATCGCTTTTATTAAAGTAAAAAATAAAATTAATATAATTCGTTTGATTGAAATTTGTTTAAATAGTGCCGACTGCCGACCCAAAAGGTAACAGTTGGTACACCTGTAGAAGCAACTCGAAGCCATGTGGCACATTACCTTATCATTAGCAAATCCGCATCGTAGCGTCCCTTCATGTGCACAATGACCTTTTTTCAGTTTTGGAGCTGTGATTACACCGACAATCTTATCTTTCAATCTCTGCCATCCATTTGTCCGTGATCGTGAAATCACTAATTTTGTCATCCTTTGCTTCCCATTTAGGGTACCTCAAGTCCACCATGCATAGCCTAGCTTGCTAACTCTAAATTGATATGCGCCCCTCTGGCCAGACATGATCTCGGTTCGGTTTCAACTGTGAAATCGAACCGGAACCATGGGTTTTGAAACCAGATCGGAACTGTTTTTTCAATTTTGAAATCTGAATTGGATTGTAAACCGAAACCAGAGAGGTTTTGGTTTCGGTTCCACAAATCTCAGAACCGGATCAGAATTGTCGGTTCGATTCCGGTTTTGGAATCGGCGGCTCCTTACCAGATTTATTTTTTTAATTTTTTTTCTTAAATAATTCGTTGGAGGCTTCGTGACTTTTGATTCCTGCAATAAAAGGTAAGAGAAATAAATGACATTTGATTCCTCTAAACCCTAAGAAGGTACGTAGGCAAGTTAATTGTGGTAAAAATCAAATGCAAAGTCAATTTTACATTTTTTTAGTTTTATTTTAATTTCTGTTTTTAGTTTATCATATATTTACTTTATTTTAATTTCAAATTATCAAATAAAGTGCATTTATAAATGTACGTGTCTAATATTTTTTTTGTTAAAATAATAATAATTATAAAAAAAAAAGTTAACCAAACCGGACAGAACCGTCGAAACCGGACTGGAACCAAAAACCGGATTGGGGGCATGTCTACCTCCGGTCCAACAACTCCAGCCTAATGAGTGACTAAAAGTTGTAAGTCCTATCATGGTTAATGGGCAGTATTATCGAGTATCGTTGAAATGATCGGCTCCATTTAGGATTCGAAATCGAACGGTGAGAAGGGTGGAGACAGATATGAGTAGAATGGATGACAACACAGGAATAATGTTGCTTTAGGGTGGGTTAGAATTTTTTATTTTTATTTTTTTTACTAAATATTGACATCACCTAATTAGAAAAACATGAAATGCAAATACAAATACTAATTAAAATATATCAAATTATTTTTCAAAAGATAGAAATGACAACGATAATCTCTCTTTCAATGTAGATAAATATAGAGTTTGTTAAAAATTCATTTTCATCTTAATGTGAAATAATGTTTTGATAAGTTTCATGGCTAAAAAAAAATTTTAAATATACAATGTTCTTAAAATTATTATATTAGTTTGATTCATTCGAAATATACTAATACAATATTTAGATAAATTTAATCAAATTTATTTAATAATATCGTTACTTTGTAAATTTCGGATTAGATTAACTAAGAATTGGATTACTCCTAAAATCTCATTAACTAGAAATTATGGTAACCCTAAAATTTCAAAACAATAAAATATTTAAAACATAATATTCATCAAAACGTATTTAATTGGAAGACTAATAGTTGATTTTGATAAAGGGATTGAATTAAATTTGAGCAAATTTGGAGAATGGGGAGAATGAATCATTATTATAAAAGAAGAAAAGGAAAAAGAAAATAAGTGTCCGTCCTGTAAGCGTTTTTCATTTACTGTTTTTCGAAAAGAAAAATGAAACTGAAAACAGTGTTTTTGGTTTCAGTTTCGAAATCCAAAAACGCGTCTGTTAGCATATACCGAAAGATGTATTCTGAAAATGAAAATGTAAAAAACGCGTTTGGTAGGTTAATCAAAAAATATTAAAAATTATAATTTTTCTAATATTTTTTCTATTATAATTTTTAATTTGAATTAAAGTGAGTTAGTAATCCATCTCAAATAATTACCAAATAACTCGTAATTTAAAAATTGTTGTAAAAATAAAGAAAGAAATATAATAATGAATTGTAGAAAAAAATTGATTCACTGAACACTTTGAATTCTTCTTATTTAATAACATTCGAATTTTATTCATCGTACAAAACGAGAGTTAAATTAACAAAATATTTTAGTAAATATTTACACCATTTACGAATTAAATTAACAATAAAAAGGTGTAATTTGAAATTAAATACATATGGAATTCAAGATTAATAATCATAGCAGATATTCAGATAAAGATAATGCTGGATTAAACAAACTACAATTAACAACAAGAACACCTATATCTTTATGTTTGACATTTGTATTATCGAAAAGATTATCCAAAACACCAAACATCACCTGTTCTGCTTCCTCTCTCGCTGCAGCCATTGAAGGTTTTGGTGGGTGATAATGCATACCTTAAGGGACATACGTTTCTTCACAAAGACCCGATCTGAAGATATCACCAAGACCCTGGCTGAAGGCGATGAGCACAAGGAACTGGGGACTGAAACGGGTCACTTTCTCCAGTTAGCTTTCTTCGTTGTTCAGAGGGAGAGGGAGAGAGAGAGAGAGAGAGAGAGAGAGAGAGAGAGAGAAAGGTCGCTTGGAATTGAAACGTGTCGGATGAGTAGATTGGTAGCACCAAGGCAATAGATCGTCATCAGCGGCACCAAGGTCGTAGATCGTCGCTGGAGGAAGAAGAAAAAGAAGAAGAGTGATGGGAGAAGAAGAAGAAGTGAGGAAGAAGAAATGTGATGGAGTTTGATGGAGAAAGTCGGAGAAGAAGAAAAAAATAAAAATAAAAAGTGAATTTTTTTAAGTGAAAAACAAAACAAAAACAAAAATAAAAATGAAAAATGAGTTTTTTTTTTGTTTTTCAAATATTTCACTGTTAACACTTGTTTTGTTTTTATTTATTTTTTTTTTTTGAAAATAAAATGAAAAACGCGAATTCTAAATTATTTTTAAAAAACAAAAACGAAAACGGACTAAAAAACAGCTGCAGAACGAGACCTAACTTTTTTCTAATTTGATTAGTAAATAAAATTAATTCTTTAATTATTTTTTATTTACTATTTTTAATTTTTTGTAGGGAAGCCCACCCTAGCCCCACAGAGTTACGTATGGGGTGACGTCTGAAGGTGCATAGATTATTAGATTACGTTACCTTATGAGGCGTTTGGGAGAGAGGAGGGAATGATTAGGGTGGCAATGCACAATTATCAGGGAGTTTTGATTATGGGGTTTTGTATTATAAATTTATAATCGAGTGTCAAGAGTCAGCCTTTCGTGTCATTCTAGGGTTAACAAAGTAACCAATAGCATCATCATAGTCCCCTTATCGGGGATTTGATTATCACTTAAATAAAAAAAAAATTAAAGTGTGATTAACAAATAAATGGGCCATGATTAAGTAATGTTTAAGGATCGCAGTGAGATAAGACATATGCAATAAAAGCACGCCACGTGTTAAGTAATACGATGCGGTGTAATGTTATTGGAGTTTACTATTGCTCACCCCCTTGATTGAAGCATGATATCCTGCTTGAACCACCTCAAACCAGACACTTTTTTTCTTTTTGAAATGACACATTAATTCCGGGTTTTATAAAAAAGAAGAGAGAGACTCGAATCCACAATCTCGTAGTATGAATGTAAGTGTAAAAAACTTACCACCAAACCAATTATTGGGCATTGCAGCTCAAAAAATGACTCTCCACTCGGGCATTTTCCTTTGGCCCCTGAAGTTGATTGAACTGCATTCATTTTGCCACCCAATAATCACTCCCCAAATTCTGAAACATTGTAATAGTTCACATATTAACTAGGTTTGTTATGAAAATTGAAAACTGTGTAGGTAATTAGGGTATGCAGTCAAAAGTATTTTAAGTAATTTTGTTTGTAGGCTTTTCTGTAAATATTTTAATTAAAACTTTTTGTTATTGAAGATTTACAGTATTAAATTTGTTTGGCTTTGCCTTTAAAAAAAGGGTGAAATTAATTTAACTAATTTCCTGGTCGAATAAATAGGAATCTCCAACTACTTGGACTAAATTCTTTGACAAACTCAAAACTCAAAAGCCTACATAGAGGTTGATAAAATCGTGTTCAAATCTTCTCCACATACTATTTTGACTTCATCAACGTTGTTTAATGTTTTCCAATTCACTCTTTCAATGATTGATTGATGACATATTGCTTTTGTTTATAAATTTACTAGTCGTTTTAGCATCACATAGATATCGTTCCTTTTTATTAATCTTTAATTCGGCTTTATAAATCGAGTTAAAAACTTAAGACTTAGCATATAGATGTCATTCCTTTGAATTGGTTTCAATTTATAGAGGCATATAAAATCTCCATTAGTCTTATAATTTGTGAATAACCAATTCAATATTATTTCATACATAGATTTTGATGAAATTATAATAAAAGTCATGCATACCTCAATAGCATTTAGTTTTAAGTTTTTTATTCTAACACGATTGCAGCATGCTTCATACAAAGCCGGCCTTAGGCCGTGCAAAAGGTGCACACGCTCTGGACGTATAAAAATATTTAAAAATATTATTAGATTTTAATTTAGAAGTTTCCAAATTTAGTAATTTTTTAAACTGGGCTCAATAATAATAAAACACTCATTTTTGACAAGGGCCTGAGATATTAGGACCGGCCCTGACTTCATATCTGCCATTGGTTCAGCATGTTAATGAAGACGAGAAATTCACATGTCAGCCACATATAATATTACATCTTCAATGGACGAGTGCACCACTCATCAGTGCATCGGTTACAATGAAGATTTTTCCGTGAGGTGGGTGTAATTCATCAATGCTTAGTCAGATATCTAAGTACTGCCCTATTTGTAACATGTTTCCTAACCCAAAATCACCAGGTCAGGAAACAAAATCATACACACATTTCCACCTGACTGATGATAATTTGATATAGCAGGAAGTCTGAACATTTTGATGATAAAAAGTTCAAAGTTCAAATGCTCTTAGAACTTAGAACCTGTTGATGAGCAACTAATCAAAAGAGCACATCACAACCTCTGTGGCAGGACAACTGCCCACCATAACCATGAATTAGGACTCAAGACACTTTCAAACATCAAGAAAGCACACACACACACATGCAAAATCATGTATTCCAATGAATAAGTTTCTCATTAACTCCATTAGTTCTAAACAAATAATAAATCCAATCCCTAGATAGCTACCTCAGGTTATCAAAATTCAGTTCCCCTCCACAATGGAAGGGATTTATAAGAATTCTACAGAACCAAGAGGACTACGGAGAAGGCCACATTTGCCCTCTCTAATGTCATAAATACTCTATTACTAGAGCTACCCTTACTCTCCTTCATGCAACTTCCTTCAGCTTACTTGCTGTTGGTGGCTGCCATACACAGGGTAAGTGCCATAGGCTGCGGCTGCTGCAGCATACATGCTTGGGTCATGTGGTGGTGGTAGTGCATAGCCATAACCATCATAGACATGTCCTCCACCATAATATGCCCCGCTCCACTGGTTGCCGTACTCTGCTCTAAACTGCTAAACCACAAACATACTAATTAGTAAATAAATGGTGATAACACAAAGCCATACCAGCTCAATTTTGACGCATGGAATATTTTTCAAATGTTGGGTTGGGAACTCAACAGGGTGGAAGTTCTCCAGTCAATAAAATGCTTATTTAAATTTCAATAGGCCTAATGCTAAAAGAGGAGAGAGATGCCTGCTTATTTGCTGGATTGCGACCCCAAGAAAGACGCACTGTTTGCTTGCCGATAATCGTTCCATTCAACTTCTGCAATGCTTCCTCGGCATTATCTCTATTAAAAATATAAGATTGAAGAACACAAAATTACTGAGTGACTGATGATATAACCGGTTCACAATTTCATCGCTGATATGCCAGATAAAAGTAAAACCAGAAATTTTACCTGTTGGCAAATTGAACAAAACCACATCCTTTTCCAACTGGTATTTTAACAGAAACTATTTCACCATACTGAGAGAAAGGTTGTCTCAGATCTTCATCAGTGACATTAGGGTCAAGCCCTCCAACAAATATCTACAAAAAAATACAGATTAGGTTGAAGGTAAACAGGTGCTGTTCCTTATGGCTAAAATCAAATGGAGCTGGAAAACTTACTGTTGTGTTAGAAGAATCCCCATCAGATTGAGGGCCTTGGGCAGAGGTCCCATTTGGCGTGTATCCACCTACCAAAACCAAACACAAAGAGGAAAAGAAACACTCAGATATTATATGGAGTATACAACTTGTAAACAATGTGATGGATGAGAACCAGGAATACTGGGAAAATTACTGCTCAAAGTTTACATAAATGTTCTTTAAGCACCTTGGTTTGACAATTTCTTACCAAATACACCACCCCATCCCATTCCATTCCATTCACAAAACCAATTAAACTTACCTAGACCTCTTGTTCTGCAAGAAATCCAATTAACAAAAAGATCCCCTTGGGGACCAATATGACCCTGATCTACACTAACTGATTTTTTACATTTTAACTCATGCAAATTTTCACTTACACTGAAGCTTATTTCAGGAAGGAAGAATATTAAGTCACTTTACAACTAGTTCTCCATGCTTCATGTTGAAAGCAGGATCACATTTCTGCATACCTGTCCATGCTTCTTTAAAGAATATATACCACGGAAGAGTTGCAGTATTGCAGTTTTACATTGAAGATATTAAAGCATTTAACCATATTGCAGCTTGCCTACTCTTATTTTATCACACAAATACGTATATATTCAAAATTGTTATCGTGAATCAAGTTATTACAAACCTTCTTGACCACATCTCTCATAATGAAAGGGAAACTTCATAACAAGAAGATGCCTCTCATAATGAAAAAACAGATGTTAAACAATAGCATCCAGAAAAATAGGTGAAATGAAAAAGGTGCTGAAAAACAATAATCAGGGAAAAAGGGTAACGCACTCAGAGATAATCACAGAATTAAAATAAAAGAGGTAATCTAATTGGTTCAACAAAGAAGCAAATGTCGGATTCATGTAACTACAAACAGATAATTTGAAGATAGAGTTAAAAAACCCGCAGCTCCTTAACATAACTTTGCCGCCCTGTCATGAAAGATATGGATTCTCCATAGAGAAACAGCCAAAGTGAAAGACTTAATCTGGAAATAACTGTTGTCACGTCACAAAGCAGAGGTAGCATTTGCAATACTAGGTCACATATGAAGTGAATTCAAATTGACTTGATTGCAAGAAATTGTAGTCATAAAACTGTATATTGATAATTATAGGGTATAGAAACAGGACACTGAAACTGTTGTAGGATAAATAAGGACAGCAAGGCATTTAAAATGGGAGCCGGGGGGAAAGCAAACATTCACTTCTTAGCATATACAATATCATGAAGTATGTACATACAACATCTTCAACAATATCAAGACCTAATTCAAAAGAGAGAGAGCAAAAACTAAAAGAAAATCATCTAATGGGAAACAAATCTAGAAGTTTAGACAATTTAGAAATGATGGAGGTCTACTGCAGCTTTACTTCTCACAATCAAGAATGAGGTAGAACAACAGCTTTTGAGCAATAATACAAATCCTTACATACATATATAAATGAAAGTTACTAATACTATCAAAGATCCACATGATGTGCACACAACGCAAGAAGAACAATAATTACATACCTTGTGAGGAGTATTGTTGTTGATATCCAGAGGACTTCCTGGGAGTTGCAGCACCAATACGCATGGGCCTGCTTGAACAATAGACACCATTCATTTCAGTCATGGCTTGTGACCTCTCACTGTCATCTCCAAACCTCACAAAGCCATAACCTTTTGATCGACCAGTATTGGCATCAAAGACAACTTTTGCAGCTTTGACGGATGGAAATCTACCAGCAAAAGTTTCATGCAATAAGCTATCAGTAACATCTGCAGCTAAGTCTCCTACAAAAATAGAAAGGTCGGGACCGTTATCTGAACGCTTGTCACCCGTGCTAAATGTTGCCCAGTTCAGGCGGAAAGGCTGTTCTGTATTGGGCATCAAAATGGTAGTATAGCCTTGTAGAACTTTCTCTGCAGTTGCATGGGAAAAAAATTCTACAAAGCCATAGCCCTCCGACAATCCCGTCTGCTTATTGCGAATAACCTTAATGGAGGCAATCTACACATTATAAGACTCTTATGTTAGACAAGAGAAGACAAGGCAACCAAATCCACAGCAGAAACAGTATCAACAGGTACTCATCAGTATATACGAATATTCAGTGTAAATAGATTTCTGCTCTATGATTTGAGACAACAAGCTGTAAAGATATACAATATATTGCAATGCAAGTACAGAAAATTTTCTTTTTTCCAGGTAGCTTGTTCATAATATATTTTTCTTGGAGAAACAAATGAAACTAACTGAAAATCAGATGATCTAATAGAGATTTAAAAAAAAAAAAAAAAAAGTAATTACAACTACCATTCTGCCCTTTCTAGGAAGGCAAATGCAGGAAAGAGAATCAATATTAACACAAACAGCTTGGTACTTCTTTCCCCTCCTCTACATCCATGAACTGCTAAATTTCAAATACTCTATAAAAAAAAAAAACCCACCTACAAGTTAAGCATGCTACAATACACAAGCTTTGATTTTATTTTATTTCATTTCTTCCTCCTTTTACAACTCTACTTTTTGATCAATATTCCTTCACATTTTCAGTAAATCAATCACGAATTTGTTCAAATATATAAAAATTCAGATCAGCAACGGTTTACTTCAGTTGAAGACAATGTAGACAATAACGCATTAAAATGATTTTTTTTTTCTTTTCATTTTATTAGTACTTTTTTTTTTACAAACATTTTATTAGTACTTGAATTGTCTAACATGGACACTTGGAACCACATTTCCATTTTCCACACACCTATCAACAAGTTGTTGCAGATAATTCCTATTATACAAAATTCAATTACGAGAATTTCCTACATCTTAAAAACGCTTTCTTTTTCTTCAGTGCCCTTAAATCCCAATTATTTTTACCTTTTTTGTTTTTTTTTTTATCGTCTCATTACATATAAATAATATACTCATCATTAACATGAAACATTTCCATAAATAGCAATATTGAAATCATTGCAAGACTTAACTGAACAGTGACACTACAAGATACCCAAAAAAATCACATAACACGAAACTTCCCTCTTAAGGTAACAACTTTATAATTCATATTCACGTAACACAACAAAAACTTGCTCATCTAAACAAGAAATAATACACATACATATACGTAAACATACACATGTACATAAATACATACAAACATATTAAATATATATATAGAGAGAGAGAGAGAGAGAGTTTGGACCTCGCCAGTGGAAGCGAAGCAGCTATGGAGGTAATTCTCATCCATCCAATGATGCAAATCACCGACCCAGATGGTCTTGTTCTCACCGCTAGATCCCAGATGCTGCTGGTGTTGTACGTGTTGCTGATGAGGCTGATACTGGTGGTACGGCACGTAGTGCGGCGGTGGCATCGGATAATGCTGAGGTGGCATCATTTGGTGCGGCATTACCATCGCCGCCGCCGCCGGGTACTGCATCGCCACCCACTGCTGCTGCTGTTGCTGAGGCCGTTGATTCTGTTGCTCCTGCTGCGACGAATCAGAACCGTTTGATTGCATCTTATTCATATGTTCGCGCGCGTCTCTGTGTATATATAAATATATATCTATAAATATATATATATATTTATCTATCTATATATCTATCGCCGTCTCTCTCTCACTCACTCACTCTCTCTCTCTCTCTGTGTTTTCTACAACAAATAGAAATTGAATGAAAGATTTGACGATAACGGATTGAAAAGGAATTAAATGAATCAGAGTTTGTTTTCTTTTTAGAGAGAGAAAGAGTTTTGAATCTGATGATGATTTTTTTTTCTTTTTTTTAGTAAGAGAAGCGAGAGAGAGAGAGAGAGAGAGGACAGAGGAGGTTAGGGTCTAAGGAGAGGATTTTATGTTGAGTTGAGAGAGTAGATACCGATACGTGTGTTGGGTTATGTAAACGCGGTTCATGTCAGGACCATTGGATCAACAAGTTGGGTATCATATCTGCCGTTGATTCCTACGAAACTCAGGATATGCATGTGATATACTGTATTTGAGTGTTTAAGGTCTCTCTCCTGGATCCGCCGCCAGCAACCTCATCCTCATTTTGCAAACTGTTAGATTTTTTTTATTTTTTTTCTGATTTGTTTTACATTTACTAGGTATGTTATTTACCAAATCATCTCAGCACATGTGTCTGCACATTTCCCACTGAATCTCTCATTCCATGTTACTATGTCGCTAGTCGGATTCGATTCTCATCATACACATCTTACGCTCATCAGATTTTGATTATTTCAATAGATCTTTGACCCATGTATAGGATTCGAGACCCACTATATGTATTATAGTTTAATCTCGACCCGAATCAAAGTGGAAAGGTTAGAATAATTAAATAAGAGTTCGGGTCTTATTATACGTATTAATAGTTGAGAGTTCAAATCTCACTATACGTACCATAATTTGATATCGACAGCATTCAGAATATTTTACGTATATTATTGCAATTTGATCTCGTTGGGCCTCGGTAGTTTGGTGTGGAGCCAGGGTCAGTTTTTTATTTACTAAATTACAAAAGTTAATTAATTGTTTAATTATAGATGAAGTTGATTTTTAAAATTTTAAAGTATTTATGGAAAAATAACTGTGGATTAGTTTCTCATAAATATTAAATAAAGATTAATCGTTGCATTTTTTTAGCATGTAAAAAGTACATGTGTGTATGTGTGTGGCATTAAGTGATTGGTGGAGTGGGGTACCCGAGTTTCCAAAAAAAGGCCCATTGTGCTGAAGTTGAGGCAAAAAATTTCGGCCCAAGAGCAATTTATTATTGTTAGCTTTGACAGTGACAACAAGGACTGATTCAAAAGATTGATTGAATATTTGAATATTTGAATATCTCTAGCGAAGTTACGAGACTAGTCCACTTTCATCGAAATTGGACCAAACAAGAAGACAAAAAATGTGATAAGTGATAACGAAAAGGTCCAATTGAATTATGTATGGCCTTTACAAATTTCAACTTCTGTAAATGTACATGATGATGGGTGATAATAATTGATAAAGGTACACTCTTTTGTTACCAATTTCGGCATTCTGATTTTCTATCATGTTCTTCTTACTTTGTCATGACGTTGTATGTTTTTTTGGTTCATTTGTTTCATATTTAGACTATACTTCATTAACACATAGAATTGTTACAAATACTTCTATTTTGATACAAACCGATATTCAATGCATATTAAATTATTAATGGTTAATAAGCTCTTAATTGCAATAAAAATCAAAATAATAAATGGGTAATCATATCAAAGGATGCAATCACACCACGTGGCACTCCAAGTCACAATAGTACAATACCATGTCAACCACTAAAAGAACACTAGCATACTAAACATTCCATAAAATGTAAGACCACTCGGTAGAAACCTTTATTATGGATAGATTGCTCTCAAGCTTAAAAAAAAAAAAAAACTCTCGATAGTCAATATCCTTAAAAGAGTATATATATAAAAAAATTGTTCTTTTAATCACATGTAAAACGACATTTGTCGTGATAAAAAAGAAAAATGTTATCTGTGATACGAATATAAAGTGACAACACAATAATAGATACAGATTATATAATATAACTTATCAAATCATACAAGTAGCCGAAGTAGGTGATTTAAGTATTAGTTCTTTTATGTGATAATAGGAGACGGGCATCAAAGGAGACTATACCTCATAATTTTATTCAAATATCGAGCTATGTTGTCCATGTTGTATGAAAGACCTAGACTACATTCATCCTAACACTAATAAAATTAGATATTTCATTGAATTGGATCTAGAAGAATATTAAACTCGTTGACATGCATCAAACTTGTCATTTAATCGTTCTAACTAACTATCAAAAATTAATTATGATTCAATTCATTTTGATGTGTATCAAACTTAATCTTAATATTATATGTTCAAATTAGTTTAGTATGCCTTGGACCTTAGTGAGTGTGAGGAAAATTTGTTACACGTGTCTTTTTTCATCATTAGCAAACCTTTATATCAAGTATTAATTTGTTTGAAGAAAAGTATTGCTGGATATGCATTTATATATGCTATTGAACATCTGTGTATAAGTTTACATTTATGTCGCACATCACCTCTTAGCAAGATTGGTAGTGCACCTTCACTTAAATGGTAAGGGGTTCAAATCCCACTATACACATTTTACAACCATGTGTGATGAGTTTTCTTTCCGGGTTGTGGAAGTAGTTATCTCCCGTTATGGGGGTAAATGTTCGGACCGCACATGTATTGTTATATCTCGACAGATCCCTACAGTCCTATTACAATAGTTCTTCTAATACTTAAAAAAAAAGTTTACATTCATGTCTAAGTGAATTACGAAATTTTGATTTCTAAATAACATAAATTTAAGTCCATTGATGATGACGATGATATAAAGATGATATAAAGATTATAATAATTGTTATTATTATTATAAAATGAACATATATATTATTCTGTAACGTTACAAAATGATCAATTCTGTATCAAAAAATACATGGAAATTACACAATGAAAGCTATACTTATAATGCAAATTATCTAATTATGTCTACATCATTCGCAACTAAATAATATTTAATGAAAAAATATGCAGAAAATTGAAAATTTCATATATATATATATGTATATTTGTGTGTGTGTGTTTTAGCTTCAAATTTTCATAAAAGTTAATTCGTGAATCCAAAAAGTTTTCAATTTTTTTTTCACAATTATATTTTATTTATCTTATTATTTATGTAAGCAATTTTATCAAAATTCATTAAATCTAGTCAAAAATATGGAATTTGTGGATATAAGAAAGGGTTAATTGCACAAACATACCCTCTATTTATCTAATAAAGCAACTTTTCAAATAAATGTCTTATTCAAACACAAACATCCCTAGCTGTTAAGTGGTCACCGTTAGAACTAATTCCACAAAGAAACTAAACTAATTCGGAAAAAAATTGGTAAAAGATCTGTGTTCCATTTGATGAAAAAATATGGTGAAAAAAATCAATTAACTTCCTTTCTCCAACACCCAATCCAGTCTCCAAAACCAAACCATTACAATCATCAAACCATTGAAGCCCCGATCGAAAACCCCCGATCGAAAACCCCCAATCGAGAACCCTAAATCAAAAGGCCAAAATCGAAATCAACAACATCCACCACCTCCAAAATCGAAAGAAGTCGAATGAAGAGAGAGAGAGAGAGATACTGAGAGGGATATCTTTGCTCCTCGCCAACATCCAAGCAACGGTTGAGAGGGAGAGAGATTGAAGTTTGAGTATCGGTTGAGAGAAAAAAGAGATAGAGAGAGACACACGTGAGATATTGAGAAAGAGAAATGGCTTTTGGGTTTCATTTTATATTAGTAATTTTTGAAAGAATTAACGGTAAAAAGGTTTTTTCCATACTTGTCCCATGCGTGGAATAAGTTTGGCCGAGGTTCTTGGAAGGGACAGTTTTTTATGATTTTTGTCCCATGTTGTCAGATCCCGTCATGTCTCATGATTAAAACGAGCTAAACGTGGGACATGAGGAAATTGTCTCATATTATCTCGTCCCGTCCAGTGTACCAAATGCATCCTTAACAACTTGGGATGTTTGTGTTTGAATAAGGCATTTATTTGAAAAATTGCTTTATTAGACAAATGGAGGGTATGTTTGTGCAATTAACCTTATAAGAAAGATTTAAAGTATGTGATTTTTTTGTGGAAATGCTAAAAATGACCACATACAACATGGAAATTTTGTTTTTAACCATATACGAAAGTTTAATAGTTAATAGCCACATTTTTAGTGAAATTTCAGTGTATAACCATAAATTACAAAAGTACCCTTAAACTTAGGTTTATTTTTTAAATTTTGAAAAGTGGACGAAAAATTTGAAATGTTGACGAAAAACTTGAAATTCTGAAACTTGAAATATTGAAACTTGAAATCTTAGCTAAAAACTTGAAATCTTGATTAAGAACTTGAAATCCGGAAGCAAACTTGAAATCTTGACTAAAATCCGTTCTTCCTCAAATTACGATTTTTCTTTCTCTTTTTTTTTTGCAAATCACAGCGCCAGCGAAGGGAAAGCTTTGATGGCACTGTTCTTGGTTCGCGAAGAGAGAGAGAGAGAGAGAGGAAAAAAGAGAGAGAAGAGAGGAGAGAGAGAGAGAGGAATGGGGAGAGAGAAGATAGCGAAGCCAAGCGGCGCACACCCTAGTTCAGCATAGCCAAAGCAGCTCAGCGACACCTTCGCCGGGCGGTGCACGCCCAAAGCGACAACGTACGGTGATGATGAGTGGGGAAAGAGAGAGATGAGTGGGGAGAGAGGTGAGAGAAAGTAAGAGAGTGTGTGTTTGGTGATAGTTTTTATACGAGGACATTCAATTAATTTTTTTAAAATATGATTATTAATTAAACTTTTATATATAGTTAAAAACGAAAGTTTAATATTTTGAAGGGTTACGTTTGATTTTTTTTTTTTTTGGTGAATAAATAAAGTATGTGATTTTAACCAAACAAATAGATATGTTGTTTAGACAATCGAGGTCTCCCTTGACATTATTAATCAATTAATGATGTTTTTTAAATTATAATATGTGACATTCTTATTTGTATTTTAACTTATATCTCAACTTCGATTATATCAAATTTAATTTATTTGATATGTGATAAGTGAAAAAAATTATTAATAACGAGTGTTTATGAGCATCTCCAATGCAATGTTATTTTAGTGTATCAATACTATAATTTAATAAAAGTAAAAAAAAAATATTTTAATACAATATCAAATGTTATGTTAAATTTGACATATGCTATACTTTATGTCAAATTTGACACAAAATATAGCATATGCCAATTTTTATTTTTATTTTTAAAACAAACAATAGGAAATCAAACAAGAAAAACCATTTGGCACATCAATAAATGCTGCTTTTTAATTATAAAAATATCATTTTATAATTATATTAAATTCATTAATTGTTAACTGCTATAATTTTGAAAAATAACAAATATTATATAAATGGAATGTATTAATTATTTTTATTGACTTTTATAATTTTAAATAGTATAAAATTAAAAATAGTATTTCAAATAGAATTATGTATTGGAGTACAATGGTAAAATGATTTGTCAAATATATCATTTTACTATTTTTGATGTCAAATTTGACATTAACATTGATATATGCATTGAAGATGGTCTTATCAATAGATTTATCGTAAGTTGATATAAAAACCGAGATATCTAATATTATCGTTTTCTAATCTACAAGTTGTTCATGAAGTCAAATAATACGAAGATATTTGTATATTGTAGGTATGTCAAGTGTCATACACTCGGTCACATTCCATAAACACATATTATATAAACACATATTATATATATATATATATATATATATATTAATGAAATCAAACACATATTATATTCCCTATTAATTAATAGAATTTTATTATGTGACGCAGACTTCCAATTTAATCCAAAAAAAAAAAAATAACCATGATCCGATCCTCTCCATTATATGCAATTATTACAAACATGATTGTTTTTGTATTAGAGAATTTTGTAATAAGAGACTAAGGGGTCGTTTGTTTTTTTGTCTGAATACTGAACAGTCCTGAATTTTTTTGAAGACTGAAATCTGAATCTGAATGACATGTTTGTTTTTTTTTTCCTCACATCTGAATGTGCTGTTAACATGTTTGTTTTTTGAAAATAAAACTGTCTGAAAATATGTAATTGTACATTTATATCCATACTAATTAAAAGAAGTAATTTAACATGTACCATTCTTTATAACATTTTGTATGGTTTTTTTTTTTTTTTTGCAAACAAAGTTTAATTTAACAAAATAAAAAGTTAAACAAAGAATATAATTTTGCATGTTCTGCAAACAAAGTTTAAGTTAAATTTATTATCAAAAAAAAGTTCTAATTCAAGTTCAATTTTATACGTTGTCCACGTTTCCGGTGAATATAATTCATGAAACCTTTTTTGTTTTTTGTTTTGGTTTCCTGAATCATATGCACCGGAAACCAAATAAAAAAAAGGTTCTTGAATTTTTATATACAATAATTCTATAACATTTTCGAGCCACGAAATCTACTTAATATGATAGACAACTTTATTGAGCACTATACTAATAGTTAGATAAAAATATAAAAATAAAGAGTTCTTACCGGGATTTGGCAGGAGAGAAATTCAATTGTTCAATCTCCTGAAAAATTTCATTATGAAAAGCATTTAGGTTTTTTTTTCTAAAACATGTTTAAAATAAGAAATATGTTAAAAGAAATTTTTTTATACCATATTAAATTAATATAAATTTGGAAATATATCTTTTTTTAGAGGATAAACTTGGAATACAATATTTTAATTGTAATCAAGTGATTTAGAATTAAGTTAAAAGTCAAGATTTCTTACTTTTTATTTTAAGTTGTTTTTTGATATTTTTAAGTTGTTTGACCACTTAAAAAAACAAACAAAACAACTTAATGAGTTCAATTCAGACCCATTAAGTCTTAAGTGAAAAAAACAAACGACCCCTAAATCTTCACAATTATATCTAACCATAATTGGGGAGGGTGCCTTTGCAAGTACTTCCATTATGTTAATAGTCTATAGAGGAAATATGCTCAAACGAGAATTACAAATTTAAAAAAGGTATAAAGTGGTCGACATTTTCAAGCTCATTAGATTATGATCCAAATTTTAAATGTCTCCATAGCTTAATATCCTCCACATATACCCAATAAAGCTACTAAAGTTTTACCACACACATTACACATATATATAGTCAAATTCAAAAGCCAGATAGGATTTAAATGATACACTACAAGACCACTCCTAACTCATGCACTCTCTCTCTCTCTCTCACTATGATCTAACTATAAAGGTGTACTGATAATGGACATTTAAAATTAATATAGTTGATTTTGTAATAATTTAATGTTCTTGAACAATTGATGAAAGCGTCCTTGTAGTACCAGCTCTAGAGTGCGACAATGAAGCATCAAATTTGTTGTTATATTAGCAGAGATTCTGTTTTCAGCCTGGCTTTTGGTACCAGCACTTTGGATGATAATGGGCACAGTGTCATCCTCAACACTAAGTCACTAACTATGTTATTTCTTTATTTTAAAGCTGGTCGCTTCGATGTGTTGAGATCTGTCGAAATCAAGCACTAATTCCGTAACCCTTTATCTAATCCTGTAACAGAAAGATATCTACTATCACAATCTCCGAAAACTTATCGCACATTCTTATAAAACGTGTAGATTGAGACTCAAACCACATAACTAGGATAGGGAGGTGTATATCAACTTAAGTCCATTCGAATATTTCTTTTATAATTGGAATCTCAAGTTAATTAAATATAGGAATATTGGATTGTGCTAATAACTTGTGCCTTTAACCACAAAAACCTGGATCCTCTCTTAACTTCAAAACTTTCCTCAATTTTATTGAATCTACAAGAACTGAGGTAAGCCAAGGAATTGAATAGCGGCGTCCATATCTTCCTATTATTTTATTTTATTTTATTGTTGACCACTTCCAACTTTCCAAATCATGTACCAAAAGAAATTGTAAATACAAGGCTGTCATTTATAATAAGAATAAATATTATTTTTATATTTACTCTCAAAGCTAAATGATTTGATCGTAAAATCAGTTTATTCAGTCTAGCAATCTTTTATATAGGGGGCGACACAACATTTAGTATATAAAAAAAATAGGGTATTATTATTATTATTATTATTATTATTTTATATATATATAAAAAAAAATTATATCAAGATTCCTACTTTATGTTTCGCAATTGTGGTTAATGGACTGAAAAGGTCAACTTTGAAAGAGAAGTCTAGTACTCTAGTTATATTTCTCAGTTTTGATAGCGAAATCACATCAGAGTTTGAGACCCAAAATGAGACGGTACGGTACTTCCTAATTTAGTTGGGGGACACAACATTTAGTATATATATGAAAAAGGAAATTATTATTATTATTGTTATTATTATTATATATAAAATCTATATATATCAAGATTCCTACTTTATGTTTTGCAATTGTGGTTAATGGACTGAAAAATCAACTTTGAAAGAGAAGTATAGCTATATTTCTCAGTTTTGATAACGAAGTCACTTAGAGTTTGAAACCTAAAATGAGACGGTACTTCTTAATTTATTTGTGCAAGACGTGAGGGCCAACTACGCTCTAACTTCGCTTGAGATTAATCTGGCTTCATTTGTGAACAAAGATGGGTCATTACTTATACAAGGTCAATAAGTTACTATAAAACAACATCCATACTTGCCGGCGGCGATGGTGATGGCCATGGCCATGGCTTGAACGAACTGATCCATGCTCGAAGAGGATCATGAGAGAAATTGTTGGAAAATTAATGATAAACACACATTGTGATAGTGTTGTTTGAGTATAATTGATTTCATGAAAATGGAAGGTAAATGTATATTTGAATTCTTTTCTGTGAGAGCATCGAAGTGGTATACTCAAAATCACAAAACGATTAATGGGTGAATGGGAAATTGAGTCTTAAGGTGAGCCCATTATGTAGGGAAAATGGTGCATCCCACATTAGCTAGGAAAAACACTTATATGTGACATATAAGTGATTATGTGATAGTAGCTTATCAATATGTGTGTGGACGCGTCCCACGTACACGAATGCCGCACCGATTGGACCATGAGAATACAATTGACCTTTTGCTATATTTTAAATTTCTTTTTTCCTAAATCATCGTTTTATTGATAAGGAATTAATTAATTAATTTACATGTTGTGTTAAGGAAATTAATTGGATTAAAGGGAAGAGTTAATTTCCATTTTGGATTTTAATACTTACTTGATCATTAAGTAGTCAGAATCAATGTTTAATTAGGAATAGATCTTTTGGAAGATTATTCCTTAATTATTTTCCTCATTAAAACCGTAATAATTACGTATTTCCATAGTAATCCTACTTATTAGGTTTTCTATTTAAACCATAGTCTATTCCTCATTATATTATTCTGGAAATCATGAAATTAAGAGAAATAATTGTTCTTTTCCAAGTTCTTTTGTTTTTCGTATATTGGTAAGTTTGAATTCAATATGAGTTCGTTGAGAGTGGTTTGTGTTCTGCACATCCACTGTTTAAATCCTTATATTCTGGGAGACAATAGTCATACACATACGGTGTTAGCTGGTGAAATTGTCTTAAGAACACCGTGTGAAACACGAGCCTCGATTTCCCTAACATGATGTTTCCTGTTTATAGTTTTTCTGTCTCTTGCAGATTCGAACCAGATTGTTTTTGAGCAATACAAACAACATAAATAAAGTTTTTATTTTTTGTTTTCGGTTATTGGAAATAAAAAATGATCTAATTAATCAATTTGTGGCAAACAATATTAGAGACGTTATCAAGATTTCAATGTTGCAATTGTGGTCTGATCTGTGGACTGAAAAAGGAACTTGGAAAAATAATTAATGTCAAAATATTACAGTACGTTTTGATGATGAAGTCACATCAAGGATTGAAACCTAAAAAAGATAGGATAATACATCTTTTAGTTGTCCCAAAAGTTATTAATGTAACATGACCTAATATATATATGCGTCTATTCGAACACATAATTTGCCTTCAACTGAAAATATACACAAATCATGATCTGATGATCACTTTATTCATGACATATTGAAATGATTTACAAATACAAATTAAAGGGAAATAATATGTAGTACACTACTACACTGCATATATAACACAGAAGCCATTATATGATAATTATTCCACATGCACGAGACCATATATTAAAATGAAAGCATATATATAATTATATTTAATATTTCTGGGAGTTTTTCAGTTAGGACCTTCGCTTCTGGGTCCGTTAGAGTGACCAGCACCGGGGCTGTGGCCTGGTTCGGTGGGACGAAAGTCGTCGGTATTCAGATCAGTATGCACATCAAAATGACTAACACTATCACCAGCTGATGATGAGCTTGCTGGTTCATGAAATTCTGATTCATTTTCTAAAACGTTGCGATGAAAGTTGATCATATGATCATGTCCACTCTCAACATTTCTCTCATAAGCTCTCGCAATAAACCTTCCTTCAGTTGATATGATTCCATAAGAGGAGATGATCAGTACAAGAAGAAAGGCAGTTGTGAAAATGAGATTGGCCATTGGAGAGATTTTGGGGAGTGCTATAGCTTGATTAATTGGTTGTTTTAGGTAGCTAATGATCAGAGAGTGAGAGAGGAAGAGGAAGGTAGGTATGCATAAACTCTATTGTCACAATTGGGTATTTATAGACTTTTAAGAGCTAGCCATAGTATTCAATGGTGGTAAGTTACCTGAAACAATTAATTAACTTCTATATAAATGGAATTAATGACTTGAAAAATGTAAACGGATTATATGATTATGTTTCCTTAGATTCTCTCTTTGTGTATATATATATATATATATATATGTATATATTCCTTTGTTGTGCTTGTAATTATATTCTTCTATTAATGTCTAATTTGCATGTCCCATGCAAGTGTATACTATTGATCTCCGTGTTGAAATTAAAATAGTGAGTATAACTTGCACGCATTTGCTGAGTGAGACTTTTCTGGTACAAATCCAATATTATATTTGACTTAATCTTGGGTCCTTGAATCTGCGCTTAAAAGTGTTTCGAGGGTGTGCTAGATTTCACTGGGACTGACTGTTTATGCATCATATTTCACGTGCTAGCTACCAAAGCGTGAATGTCCCATTTATATATACAGACTAATATTATCTGCACTTATTAAGTTTCCTTTTCAATGGCAGAAAAATACACAATTTGATGGAAAACTTAGTTATATGTTCATTAACATGATCAAAGTTAATTTCCAAATTCAAACATCTAGTAATTAAATACACCGTATGGCAGAAAATGGCAACAGTTCTTCTGTTCGATCATTGGTGATCGATCTCCATTTCAAGCTGTTAATAATTATTACTTTTTTATACTCTTGACTTGTTAGCTAATGACAATAATTAAGTATATAGATGGAATATTCTAAATTTTCCTAGTATTATACTAATTATTTTCCTGTTACTAGTATATATGTAGTTGAGTGGCTATAGGTAGTGATCATCGATCAATGCAATTTTTTAAGAAAAATCTGTTGGTTATAATGATAAGAATCATAGAAGGATCTTGTGGGGCTCCTACAACTGCAACAAAATCTTGTCTTTGTAAATTTCAAACTGTAATGTCATGAACTCAGTTGATCGAGCACTTAAGTTGGTCAGGAGGATATATCGCTCAGCTTCTGATATGTCCCCCACCTCTTTCTTCTCTAGCTAGTTGCTTCACTGTATTAATTTTTTGAAATTCGATTTACAGATCGAAAAATAACTCCATCTGATCAGCTTCAAAAAAAATCTGAATCCTCATTTGATCATATATATATATGATGATAAATATACGAATATATATCACCTCACCACCTTGCTAGCTAGCTAGGGCAACCATACACCTCGCGTGCGCGGAGTGTATATATATATATATATATATATATATATATATATATATATATATATAAATAGACAGCTAGCATGTTCCATTTTCTAGCTTTATATATACTAGCTATAACCGATGTATATTATTATGTATGATGATTAAATAATCAACTTTAATATTAAAATAATTGGAGATTTGCTTACCATTATAATTAATAATTAAAAATATTGATTTGCATTACTAAAAGTGCTAGGTAGTGATCTTGCTTGACTAAGTGCGGCACTATTTTTTTCAAAGCTTTTACCAATAAAAGAAAGGTCTACAACTTTTCAAACCCCACAAAAAATCACGAGATCCCCATTATTGATTTTTCTCCAAGTACTGTGCTTAATCCAACATAAGGGAATTAATTAATTACAAGTCAATTGAAAATATACCACTCATGAAAATTAATAAGGTGCCCGGTTGGCTCCTCAAGTTGGGGAAGTACCCTTTGCATGCCCACTAAAAATATATGTACAGTTGGAACCTGGTTAGAGCGCCACCATTTGCAGCAGTTGTGTCACCGACTAATTTGATTAAAGTGGGACGAGAAATTAAGCAACTACTAGCTATACTATACATGACATCTGTAGATAGAAAGATAGAAAAGCAAATCTTTGGAGCCGTCAATTTCTAGCCGTTGAAATTTGAACAAGAAATTAAAGCTTCTGGTTCTAGGTATCTAGGAATCTTTGGAGGTGGTAAAAGTCAGATTTGCCACTTCAACTGGTTTTTTTACATGGTGGAATACATAATCATTGCGATAGATCATAGAAGGAATGTAGATTTGAATTACTTAGGGTGGGATCCGCGCATGTATGTGTGTCAAATACGGGTCAAATGGAGATGAGCCGCTCCTATTTAGGAGGGTGGGGGGTATCCTTGCCCCCATCCATTTCTCTCTTTTGACATCGTGTAATTTGAAATTTATTTTTAAAATAAAAATCAACGGAAGGCAACGGAAATAAAGAAAGAAAAGAAAGGAGTAGCTGCATAGGGTTAGAAAGAAGTAAAATAAAGTTGATAAATACATTTTGGAAGTGGGGGAAATGATTCAAATGAAGATGGGTTTGGTGAAATTTACCATCTTCTTCATTCTTATCCTTGTTTTTGAGACTTTTTATACCTCAAATAAAAATGAATATTCTGAGAATTTTGGGTATCATTACACCTATCTAATAACATTTTACCACGTGACATATGAACTAATTTTTACTTTCACATCTTATGTTATGTTTGAGATTGTTGTAGCTTATAAAATAATCACTTCTAGTTTAACTCAAAAAATAATCAGTTTGAAAACAAGTAGTTGGATGTTTGGTTAATTGATTTCATGAATAAGCAACTTAACAAAAAAGTTAAGAAAATGTGTTCGGTAAACTTAAATTGATCATACAAAATTACTCAAATGGACATGTCAGTTAAAATGTACAGTAATTAGGGGTGGATATATGACGTTTAATAGATTGGTTCACCTTTTGGTAAAACCGATAAAGTTAGGTTTTTAAAAAAATGAACCGATCTAATAAAATTTAATATGTAAACCTATAAAAAACCAACCGAATTGAATATATTCAGTTCGATTCAATTTTTTCGGTTTTGGATCAATTGGGCCAAATTACTATACTTGAATTTATGTTCAGTTTTTTCATATTTTTGGGCCTATTAGGTTGGATTTGAGTTCATTACAAAAAAATACACTGTTTTTAATCAAACAAAAACAAATTATTGTAATAATTCTTTTGATAGAAAAACAATAGTCAAAGTGAAATTCTAATGGCTAAACAAACCAAAGAAAATCCGATTGAAGAATTAAAGAAAATACTCAATATATTGCAAATTAACAGTCAAAGTGAAATTCAATTTTGATGTTGTTGCAGAGAACTGAGTCTTTGAACTTGAGTTTGAGTAATAAAGAATGATTATTATTATTATACACAACAAAAGAAGAGAAGGAAAACTTGAACACATTTTTTTTTATTTCAATCGTCTACTTTCTTTCTGCTTTCTCTCTTTTTATCAGATTTCTCTCGTTTTATCAGAGCACGCCAAAGCAAAGCTAGATATCTAACTATATCGAAATTTGAATACACAACACAACACATCAAAAGTTAGAAACAATCAACCAACCAACTAGCACTCAAAAACAAAAAAAAAAACCAAAAGAATCCAAAACAAGAACACATATAATTGTATATATATATATATATATATATATATAGAAAGATATTAATTAATTTATTTTTTCCTTTTATATAACCCGAAGTAACATACTTTGACCGAGACCGAAATTCTTCGGGTTGTTGTTCTGAAAATAGAGTGGAATCTAGAAGAAGACGTTGGTGAATCAATGGAGTAAAAGTGGAAGAACGCCTAGTATGAGCATACGAGCGAGGGCATACGAGCGAGCAGCGGACGGCCGGAAGGAACATGACGGCGGACGACAGAGAGAGAGAGAGACGGTGAGTTGAGAAGATTTTAGGGTTAGTGTTTTGAATGTGTAAAGGGTCACTGAATGCCCGAAAATTTAGGGTTTTTTCTTTTTATATAATGGTTTACGGTTCGGTTTTCAGTTCTTGACAGTGATCCCGAAATCGAATTGAGAAATCTGGTTCTGAAGAAAAAAAAGGAATTGAACCGACCAACCTAAGGAAACTGGAAAAAAACCGGTTTGACCGGTTCGGTTCGGTTTAATGGATTTTTGCCCACCCCTAATAGTAATGCTAGACATCCGACCTAAAATCTCAACTTTTTCATCACAACACATGTGACAGTTGAGGTATTAAATGGTAAGTGGATGCATGTGGTAAGTGAGATAAATCATTATTATTATGTATCCACCCACTATTTGACACATCAACTGCCACATGCGTTGGGATCAAAAAGTTGAGATTTTAGGTGGATACCTACCATTTTTCTAAATTGTATTATACTCTTCTAGTTTTTTAAATTTATATTTTACCATATCATATTTTTCATTGGTTTTTTTCCATTTTGCGGGGTTTTTTTTCCCTTTTCCTCGATTCTATGTTTTTTTTCCTTCCTTTTACTCTTTCTCCATATTTTTTTTTCAATTTTCCATATATATATATATATATATATTCAATTTTTTAAAATTTATATTTAAATATAAATAATAATAAAATTTTAAAAATAAAAACCGAATGCCAACAGCGGCTCAACGCTTCCTCCTCCGGTGTTGGGGGAGCTGCAGTTCCTCCATTCGAATGAGGAGTTTCGATGATCGATTCGAACTCTTTCATTCGATGGAGCAGCCAACCTCCTAAGCCGGAGGAGGTTTGATCCTTCTCCAGCAATGCTGATGATGGACTCGACGTCGCTGGAGAAGGATCTACCCTCTTCCAGCGTTTGAGTTAAAGTCAATCAGTTGCTCCGTTCATAGGAGGAGTCGATCTCGGCTCCTCCAAGTGCAGCTGCTTCCTCCATTACTGAAGGAAGAACTTGAATCCTCTGTGACTCCAACATCACTGAAGGAGGCTCCAGTGGTGGCAACGGTGGCCACCTATTTTTTTTATTTTTTAGTTTCCAAAAATAATTTTGACAAATATTATAAAAATAATAAGTTTTAATATGTTTGTCTGTTTGAAGACATTATTGTCTTTTAATATTAATATTGAAGGTAATATGGACATTTTAATAGTTTTGAAATAGCGTCTCTGATAATCAGCTTTAAAAAGCAACCCCTAGGCCCCTACCAACTTCTTAAAAGCCAATTATTTGAAGAACAGATTATAAAATATACTGATTTTGAAAAGTTTACCAAATGCATATTTTTCCAAAACTTGAGAAATAAGTAATTATTCTCAAACAAAAGAAACCTCAGACTGTGCGAGTTTGATATTGCTTTTGAAAAGTTAAAATCAACTTATTTTATAGAGCAAACTGCACTAAACTTCCTTGAGGTTTGTTCTCTTACACCCAGAAACAACTTTATCATTTATTGACACTCAACCCCTCTCGCGTTAGTCAACGGACGTTAAATTTAACGTTTGACCATGTGATAACAATAAAAGTCTAAAATACCCCTGACATTATTTGACAATGTTTATTTACTTTTATAACCCTATAGAATTACAATTTTACCCTCCAACTTTACAATGTAACCCTATTTTTTATGGTTTTGTTAAAAAAAAATTCCATATTTTTTCCCAATATTGTTCAATCGCAGAATTTTTTTTTAATACTTTTTTGCATTTTGTGGTTGGATCTCCGTTATCTTGTATTTTTTTTCTTCTTGTTCTTACATTTGCTTTTTTAGATTGAATGAAAGAGTTGGGTGGTAGCTTAATACAAGTTAAACACACCTCCACCTTCTGTATTGTTTAATACATACGCAGGTGTATTAGCTCAATTATTATGTATCAGCTAATACATACCCAAACCTAATGGTGTAAAAGGGGGCCGGCCCGGCCCACATCGGCACGGCCCCCCGGCCCGTTTAGGAAAACGGGCTGTGCCTAGCACGGCCCGTTTTCCTAAATGGGGGCCCGGCACGGCCCTTTCGTGCCGTGCCGCGTGCCGTGCCGTGCCGGCACGTGGGCCAATTTGGCGGGCCAAATGGGCCGGCCCATATTTATTTAATTTTTTTATAATTTTTTTATATATACTTAAATTTAAAATATAAAAAAAAATAAATAAAAAAAAATTCCGCGTGCCGACCGTTGGGCCTAGCAAGCCGTGCCTGGAACCCTGACCCGGCACGTGCCAAGAATGGGGGCCGTGCCAGGCACGGCCCGCCATCCTTGGCAGACCGGCCGGACCGGCCCCTCCAGGCCCGGCCCATATTTACACCACTACCCAAACCTCTGCCAAACATACACACTGGATTATTTAATACAAAACTTGTCTGTTATCCAATACAATACATTCAAACAAACGTGCCCTAAATGCATTAAAACGCAAGTTGGAATTATTGAACAAACCCAAGTTAAAAAATCAAGATATCTTTGAATAAAAAAAATCAAGATAGCTGGAGAGGTTTAGAGAAATGAATACGTGTTATTTTTAAAGATGAGGATGAATATGTTTTTTTTTTTAAGAAGATGGAGAGGTTTAGTGAAGAAGGTTTTGATTTTTTTTTTTAAAAGACAAGATCGTCTTTTACTAGGGTTATAAAAGTAAATAAATATTGTCAAATAATGTCAGGGGTATTTTAGACTTTTTACTGTTATCACACAGTCAAACGTTAAATCTAACGTCCATTGACTAACGTGAAGGGGGTTGAGTGTCAATAAATGATAAAATTGTTTCTGGGTGTAAGAGGGCAAACCTCAATGAGGTTTAGTACAATTTGCTCTATTTTATAATTTTGACAAGAAATGATGTTTGATAAAACATTCAAAAGTGATTAATTGATAACCTGACAAGTTTTGATAGCGATTTTGAGAAGTAGGAGAGTATTACTTTTTTAATGTAATTATGCAATCATCTATTTCAGTATTTAATGAATCTTTTAAAATATCATTATTACCCTTATGAAATCAAGTTTAAATCATGTATATATCTTATTTCATAATAAAATTAAATATTCTCCTTCAATATTGATTTGATTTATAAAATATTTTTAAAATATTTTTTATTGTTCTTATCGATTTTTTTTTCTAATTTAAATATTCTACTTTAATATTGATTTAATATATATATATATATATAATTAATATAATGGAGTATTGTTCTAAAATCATATCTATTTTAGTTATTATAATAAATCTCAGTACTTTTATAATAAAATTACCGAACATATGTATACGGCTTTTGAACTATACAATAGTTTTAAAACTACAATTAACCAAACACCTGATTAACTTCACAACTAATTATTCATTTAGGCTTTTAACTGTTTCTATAACAAAATATTATTGGACGGCACACCATGTTAGAGTGCTGACCTGGTGTGGCTATCTGGCCCAAGCTTTTATCTGTTTCAAATTTCAACAGTCCAAATCTAGGAAGAAACAGGCCAGGCCGGATCCAAATCACAAAAACTGTAACCACTATCGGGGGCCCAAATACCTTGGATGGAATGGCCCACCGAATGTTTGAGACCTTAGAAGTCCAATTGAAAACGACTTGACATGCCCGGCCCCGTCTTGTCCCAATTATATCAAAAGCATAACAACACAATTCACAATTCTATCTCAGACGTTCTATAATTTTTTTAGAGTAATTTTGAGTACAAGACCTCAACTTTATTAAAAGGCCTGACTACCATTAGATTATGTTTCCGACCACCATATATTAAAGGAATTAAATGTGTAGGATATGAATTAGATATCAAGACTGCACATATAATATACGCACATGGATTGGATTCAATGCCCCGTTTGAATTTAAGCCTGGAATCTGCACAACAACAAAGTGGTTGTGATGAGCCGCATTCAAGACTCGAGTTATTTCATAGCAAGACGGTGTGGTTTCTTAATTCTCTATTCATTGCTGTACATTATAAATTGTATAAAATTGAGTGGTGAGGCTTTAAATGAGTCGTCTGTTGTTACTTTTTGGTAACTTGGTATGATCCCCTTAGCATTTATGATGTTCCTTTTTTTTTTTTTTTTTTTTTTAGAAATTAAAACTCCTCCATGATGACTCATGACTTCTAATATTTTATTAGCTAAATTATTATTTCTTCAATTGCCAACCAGATCACCACCAACGGAGACAACGTGTCATGTTATGATTTTATTTATTTTTTTGTTTAATTTATATAATTTAGTTTAATCAATTCAATTTATCTTAATTTCTTGGAATTTCTGAGGTAAGGACAAATAAGATGTAACAGTTACATACTGCACCCAGTCACAGTGAACTAAAAAAGATGAGAGATTTGATTCTCTAGACTATTAGAAGTGTCGATTAGAAGTGTCGATTGAGTCCGAACTAGACATGATGCCGGTTCCGGTTCCTCCGGTTCCGAATCGGAACCGGCCCCTTTTATTTATTTATTTATATATCATATTTCATTAAAAAATTAATCATATAAAAATATAATTGGTAAATGTATTTTATTGTGTCACCCGTAAAATAAAATTAAATAAATAAATGACAAATTAAAAAATAAAATAAAACAAAACCAAAAAAAAAATTAAAAAGGAGGAACCGGCCGGTTCGAACCGGAACCGAACTGCCGGTTCTGGTCCGGTTCTAACCAGCCAGTTTTCGCTATAAAACGAATCGGAACCGGAACCGATTTTTCCGATTCCGGTTCCGGTTTTTGGACGCCGGTTCCGGTTCGGTTCTCCGGTTCGAACCTAACCGGCGTCATGTCTAGTCCGAACAGACAAAGCTAAAGGTACAATTGAGTTTGAGGGTTGAGATTTAATTAGAGGGACGAGACTTATACTCTTGAAAAATTGTATGTGTCCGGTACACCCTTTTTTTACAAACACCCCTTTAATAAAATTTAAAATATAACAATCTGTTAACACACCCCCGCACATTACTAATATGTCTTTTCTTATAATTTTTGAAAAACAATATTAATTTAACAAGTTATAAAATAAATAAGATAAAAATAGAAAATATATATAGATATATATATATATATATATAACGGAAAATATATTGATTTTTTTGTATGGATGGTGAAAACATTGAAATATATTTATGAAAAAAAAATAAAAAAAAATTCGGGTGCAAGAACTAATTTTTTCCGATTTTTTTAAAGGTAAAACATTTAAAAATTGAGAAATATAAGAAAAAGTATTTTACAAATCCAAAAAAATTTCAAATTTTTACCAAATATGTATTTTAATTTTCTTATGATGCATACAAAAAATCTCATCGAAAAACATTTGATTACATGCAATTTCATTAAAGGTGCTTAAAATGTGTATTGTAAAAAGTCCTCATTAGAAAATTAATCATATATATAGGATAATTTTCACCTCAATGCGCACTGATAAATATTTATCAGTGCATTACATGTGAACCATTATATTCAATTTTTTTGATCCAATCTGTATGTACTTATCAGTGTCTATCCATAATCTATGGGCAATAAACAATATATTGATGTATTTTTTATCATTACGCACCAAAAAGAAAATGAATATATATATATATATTATTGCTTAAGAATTTGAAACCTCCAGGTTCGGCAAGTCGGCAACCTTCCCATCTTTTTTTTTTACTATTTTTTTCATTTAAAATTTTTATTTTTGTTTAGTTATTAAAATTAGATTCAATGACTTTCTCTTCTTATTTTTTATTTTAAATAATCACTATATAAGTTTTAATTCTTTTAAAAAAAGTTTTAATTAATATTTTAATAAAAAGATATTATAATGTATATATTTTTTTAACTAATTATAATTTTTGTTAAAGTTTTTGAAATATTACATATTGTATTAAAATGATTTATGAGATATATAAATTTGTATCATTTTAATAGTATTAATTAGGGGTAATTTTGGAATTTTTTAAAACATAATGGTTTGGGATGCATATATAGTTTTAAAGAGGTGTAAATATCGTTAGTTATTACTTATTATTATTATTAATTTTTATGAGGTTTGGCTCTATATGGACAATATGATGTTAACCCAATTATTAAGCTCTCTACACCCACACCACGAGGTTGTGGGTTTTGGTATCTCCCTCACCCCAAAAAACCCGAATTATTGTAATATTTGAAAAAAAAAAGTTCGGCTCTATATATTAGTTTTTTATTAACGATTTGGCCGGACAAGCTTAGATGTTTGACCGGAATTTAGCTTGTTTTGTGTATAAAAATATCACTAATGATAGACAATCAAAAAATTTAGTTCAAATTTCAACCCAAATAATGTGGCAAGTGATTTTTTTCATTAACCACATCATCTTATGTTATGTATGGTGATAACAACTCACTTACCATATCATTTTGGTTGAAATTTGGATTGATTATCTGGGTTGCATAGTGCTGTATGTGAATTTTGATCGGATTACGTGTCACCAAGTTAAGGAAAAGAAACACACCCGCAGCTCACTGTCCGAGCTGAGAGCCTCGCCAAGCGGATGACTCAGGCAAAAGAGAGCCTTGCCAAAATGAGATTCCGGTCAGCCAAGGCATCTCACCCATAAGGATTGTTTGGCCATATCAGAATATAGTGCGCTTCATTAATTGCTAACTATCTTGCCAAAATGCAAGGGTCAACAATCACACTTTAAATTAGAAAGCAACCATATCTTTTCCAAAAGGAATTATAATTCAAATCAAACACAATGTCAACCACATTTACTATAAGATAACCTCAAAAGTGAAGGAGAATCACAGTGGATTATACAAGTCAACTATTTACACAACAAGTCTAGGGTTACAAGCATGTAAAAATATCATTCATTTTTTCCACGGTAGGATGAGAAAATATACATTGAAGAGTAGTATCGAGAGAAAAAAGAAAGCAGAGTTGTGTACATTTTTTTTTTCTATTATAAACTTTTCCTGCCGTCACCGACACCCGTAGTTTTTTCCTTTTTTCAAAGGTTTTCCACATATAATTGTGTTTCTTTCTTAATGTCATTTTGCATCTCATTATTAGTAAACTACAAATAAATTCCTTTGATCAATTAATAACCCGGTTGACAAAAAATCACTGTCAACACATAACATTACTCTACAAATATTTATGTTCATTTCATTTTTAAGTTTTGACTTTCAGTCCTCTAAACTCACAGACCTTATAATAGTCAAACCCGACCCTCATAAATGGGTTGTGCTCGGGCCACCCGATCCATCTGACACCTGTGGCTGTGAGTGGAACCTTTAACTGCCAACGAAGCTTATCTCTAACCAATTAAATAGCCCAGATTGTGTTGCGTGTCAGAAATCAAGTCTTCCCAAAACTTCGACCATTGTGCGTTTTTATGTCCAATAAGAGCATCTCTAATGTAAAAATGGTTTGTATATTAATAATTGTTGATATTGGAACTAAACATACTTCCTATGTGACATAAATATGGACCTAATAGACAATCAACTTAAAATTTGGTCTTCAATATTTCCGTTTAAAACACATTTTATTTTAATGATTTGTCCAATTTTATTTCCTATTTTCTTTGTTATTTTATTTCCTTATCAAAAATAAATGAAAAATTAATGTCAATTTTAAATGTTTGCTGAGTCAACCTAAAAAAAAGCTGTTCAACAGATCGTCTGAAAGTGGACGGTCATGTTGACAATGTCTATTATTTTTTTTACTACGTCAGCTTGAGGTTGAATATGCATGGTTGCATTAGAGACACAATTATTAACATAATATCTATTTATCCTATTTATCTTTTTTTTTCACAAACCACATTTATATCAGAGATGCTCTAAATTTCATGTGATGTCCATTTTCAATTGCTCTCTAATTTCGTAGTCATAGAATAATTATTTTTGTTTGAGAGGAAAACTGAAAAAGTCATAGAATATTAAATCACATTTCAGAGACTATGCAAATTGCAACCGACCTTTCCTATAAATTAATAAGTCAACAAAATTTTTTACGCCATTTTTTCCAGTTGTTAAAATAAAATAGAAAATAGCACATCTCTTTTTTACACATGTGGCAGTGGACTAGTGCATCACCCGCTCATATTTACGGTGAGAGGTTCAAATTATCCAAATTATTTACTGTTAATTTTTTTTAGAGTTGTTAAAATAAAATAAAAAATAAAAATTACTTTTTAACAGAGATGGTAGTGCACATCCTTTCCACTACGTATTTTACAAACACGTATAAGGAGTTTTCTTCCCAATTTATGAAAATAGTTATCTCCTATTATAAAAATACATATCCTATCCTATTATAATCGTTTTCGTAATATTTAAAAATGAAACAGAAATAATAAGCAATCCACACCGCACAAAAGGTTCATATTTTGAACACGCACGTGGCCGCCGTCCCACAGCAGCCCACAGAAAACAGGCCCATTTAACATCAACCCCCACCCCTCCACCCCCCCAAGTCTCAATCCAACGGTCAACAGCAATCTTAAAAACGTGGCATATAAAAATCAACGCGTCAAGTAAGTTTAAAAACATGAAAACAATAGTGAAAAATAAAAAAGGCAATTTCATCGGAAACAAAACCAAACAAAACCAAAATTATTAAAAAAAACAAAAAAACCAAATTCTAAAATATTTCGCGTCAAATAAAAAAAAAAGTCGTTCAAAAAAAATAATTCAAACAACACGTAACCTCTGCAAAAACTTGTAATAAGTGATGGGTAGTGAAGAGAATATGCCATTGTTATGTTCCACTCAGACATTCTCAGATGCCGTTTTAAGATAAATGAACATCTGAAGAACAACACATCACTCTGTTTTTTATTTTATTTTTATTCATATTGTTGTCTCGCGTTTCGCATGCACGCTTCTCCTTCGTCTTTCATTTTCCAGGTTTTTCCTTTCTATCTTCTCGTTATTTGTTCGTGTACGGATTTTTGTTTATGGTCTCTGTTTTCGTTATTGAATTTATCCAACCGTTAACTTGTAATTGGTGTTTGTTCGATTGATTCATGCAAGTGTGATTTAGTTTTTAAGAGTCGGTTTCTCGTAGTTTGATTGCTAATGCTCTGTTTGATTGCTGAGAAAGAGGTTTTGATTGAGAGAAATTAGGGCTTTATATTGTTTATGCTTGACTGAAACAACCAAAACTTTGTTTACTATAAGTCTTATACTGTTGTAATTAGGACTAATGATTCTATACATGATCTTTTTAGTTAATCATGATTGAATTCTAATTCAGGTTTCGCAAAAATCGAAGTTTAAAAAAAAAAATAGAATGAAAAATTATTTTGATCTCTTTTATAACTACCCTAAACTATATAGTGTTGCATTTAGCATTAATGTGAAGTCGTATTTTTATTAGCAGGAACTAATAAATGCGATCTTTTTTACCATATTCAATTCAAATTTATGCAGTTTTACAGTTACTTCATTGTTGATTTTTGTATTATTTAGTTTGTGTTTCGGGTTTTGGTAATAAAAACAATGACCAGAGTACTTATATTCTAGAGTTGGTTTCTAGAAGGAATGTTGAACTTGAACAGTGAACACCTATAAGTTTAGTTGAAATTCGATTATGTTTGACCAATTTCCACCCATCTTATTCATAGATTATTGATCATTACTTCTTGCGTTTCCTGTACTTTTATGCACTAGACTTATTAACAAATTTGTAATGTTTATTGTCTTATTTGATTTCTGATCAGGGTACTGGAGCTGATCTGTACAACTGTTTTGGTGCTCACAGAGTGTGCTCGATCTGCAAATTTTTGCATTGCGTTATTAACCTGGATTAGTGCAAACAGTGCTTAAAGATGGGCTCTGATAAGCAATCTGCTGGTTTATTAGATTCCCTCAAAATGGAGAGGGTCAGGACGATTCTAACTTATACGCATCCTTACCCACACGAGCATTCACGTCATGCCATAATTGCTGTTGTTGTGGGTTGCCTATTTTTTATCTCATCTGATAACATGCATACTCTCATAGAAAAGTTGGACAACAATATCAAATGGTGGTCTATGTATGCCTGTTTGCTTGGTTTTTTCTATTTCTTTTCATCGCCATTCATTGGGAAGACTATTAAACCAAGCTATTCAAATTTTAGTCGGTGGTAAGTTTAGATATGATTATACTTAGGTTTAGGTACTTGTTACATAGGCTAAGACTTATCGATAACTTTGGAACTTTAATTATGCAGGTATATAGCTTGGATTTTAGTTGCAGCTGTATATCATCTCCCTAGTTTTCAGTCAATGGGAGTGGATATGAGGATGAATTTGTCTTTATTTTTGACAATATATCTCTCTTCCATACTGTTTCTTCTTCTTTTTCACATTATATTTCTTGGTCTTTGGTACGTTGGTCTTGTTTCCCGTGTGGCTGGAAGGAGGCCAGAGATCTCGACAATTCTCCAAAATTGTGCTGTAAGTGCTGAAGACGCAATCTATTTTCATGATAAATTGTATGTGTTTTTGTTACCTAGTTTTGATGACCTTGTCTTTTCTGTAGGTTATAAGTGTAGCCTGCTGTGTATTCTATAGTCATTGTGGCAATCGTGCTATTTTGGGACAGAGACCGCTTGAACGGAGAAATTCTAGTTGGTTTTCTTTTTGGAAAAAAGAAGAAAGGAATACATTGCTTGCAAAATTCCTCCGCATGAATGAGTTGAAAGATCAAGTCTGCTTATCATGGTTTGCTCCAGTTGGGTCTGCAAGTGATTATCCCCTCTTGTCCAAGTGGGTTATATATGGAGAGGTACAGCTAGAAGCCATTCAATTTGTTATCTGTTTTATCCTGTAAAGGCAGGATGCATTATGTTGTCAATAATTTTTTTTACTGTTACATTCTTTTCCCAACTTGCAGTTAGGCGGTGGTAGTGGTGGTTCATCAGACGAAATATCTCCTATATACTCATTGTGGGCCACATTTATTGGCCTTTACATTGCCAATTATGTAGTGGAAAGGTCGACAGGGTGAGTACTAAGATTTTGGCTTCTTGTCATAAATGTTTTTTTTTTGGCATGTGGATATCTTGCATGATGTTTATTGGGTTTGGATCAATTACAAACTAATACTTATTTCCTTTTTTACCTTTTGCGTGATTAAGCTGTGCTTGCTTTGCATTTCTTAGTTCTTAATTTGTGTTTGGTTTTGCTTCCTATTTTATCAATTTCTGACTATACTCAGGTGGGCTCTTACTCATCCTGTATCAGTTGAAGAATATGATAAGATGAAGAACAAGCAAATGAAGCCTGATTTCTTGGATATGGTTCCTTGGTATTCAGGGTATATGTCTATTGTTTCTTTACCTCACCCTCTTTTTTATATATATTTTGGCAAATAGAATTCTTAATTAGTTCTAACTTTGCATGTGCTTTAATTTGCAGAACATCAGCTGATTTGTTCAAGACAGTTTTTGACCTCCTGGTATCGGTAACAGTGTTTGTTGGTCGATTTGACATGCGCATGATGCAGGTGACGTTCTATATTCTTTAGTATATTCATTAATATATCGTGTTTGATGTTATACTTTCTGAAATAATATATACACCTCTTTCTTTCTGTGTCTCTCTTACAATATAGTCCGAAGTTTTGAGGATTTGGTGGAATATTTACTGAAAACAAGATGTTTCATATTGAAATGTCTTGAAGCCTAACAGCTTGGCCGTTGCTTAATTGGCATGTGTAACCTTATTAGATTCTAGAATTGGTTCTTTGCACAATCTTACCTCCAAGAATTTAAAACCTCTTTAAGAAGATCCATGGGTGTTGATGTTTGTGTCTTTATTATCAGTATCAATTTTGCTGCAATTGACACTTTTCTTATTTATTTTTGGCTAGCTAAAGAAACATGAGATTTAAACCCTTGCTAGGAAATTCTTTGTAGGGCGCCAATCCTCTGTATTAAGAATTCTCTGGATCTTGAGGAATTGAATATCATGTTGTTATTTGGTATTATATTATCAATTAGCGAACAAATTGACCTTTGTGTAATTTTCTATTTCACACAAACCTGTATGTCAATTTTCTTTCAATCTATCTCCATTTGGTATGAAATAACTGATGATTCTATGTTGTAGTAATTCTGCTTTTTTAGGTAATCCTCACGATTTTATTTATTTATTTAATAAATCTATTTGAGTACATTTCGTGATTGTATGACATCTTCCATCTTTCGTTGTTTACCACCATCAGGCAGCAATGAACAAGTTTGAAGATGGGGGTAAGCATGGAGATTGCTTTTATGATCATTTTAGTGAAAAGGAAGATCTATGGTTTGACTTCATGGCTGATACCGGTGATGGTGGCAACTCTTCATACTCTGTGGCACGGCTACTTGCTCAGCCTTTTATTCGAGTGACAACTGATGATTCAAGTTTCACCCTACCACGGGGAGATGTTTTACTTATTGGAGGGGATCTTGCGTAAGTTGGCCATATTTTATCTTCCTGATGTGATTGTATCGGAAGTTAATAGTTATTAATGGCATACTTGTTTTGGTATAAGTTCACCCTGTCTTAATAGCCCTTGTAGTGGTTGAGTAATTATGGGCCCTAATGATCATCAGCATTAAGGGTTTTTACATTGAGTGAAATTGAGCAAAATTACTGCAAGTTGAATATTTGAATAATTTTTGGTTAACCAAATTGTTGACAGATATCCAAGGCTAAAAGGTCAAGTTCAAATTGTCATTTGGTTGATTTTATATTGGATTAGTTGACTTTTTGGGTTTTAAACTTTTCATAGCTTGCCGCATTTGTGGTCAGTTGGATTATGAGGAACTTATTTTTAAGTTAATTTTATTTTGCTCAAATTCATTTAGACATTGGAATTGGGATAATTACAAATATCAGCTCCATAATGGCAATTTTATTATAAAATTTATTAGAAGCAATTAGAGTTCCTCAAACTATGCCATTATAATTTTTACTACTTGAATCATCTGTAGGTGTGCGTGCACAGACGCGTATTTGTCTCTCTCTCTCTCTCTCTTTTTCTTCTGTTTCTTTTGAAGTATTTATGTTTGTTAATTCATTATAGGTACCCTAATCCATCAGCATTCACGTATGAAAGGCGCCTCTTTCGTCCCTTTGAATATGCTCTTCAGCCTCCGCCATGGTATAAGAAAGATCTTATTGCTCGAAACAAGCCTGAGGTACCATGTGGGGTTTCTGAACTGAAGCAATATGAAGGCCCTCAGTGTTTCATCATCCCTGGAAATCATGGTTAGTTTTAAGTCTCAGCCTGAGCTGCCTCTGAATTATTTTCTTACTGCTTAGGAAAAAGATTCTTGAAGTACTGTTGTTCTCTATAAACTTTTTCTGTATCTGTTAACCTTTAAATGTGCTTAATTTCTTGGTAGATCCTGGTGTTGGCTCATAGGATATCATTAAAGTTTGTTGCTTTTTTAATTTGAAGCTGATTTTTATGGTTTTCCTGTTAAATATTCAGACTGGTTTGATGGGCTGCATACTTTTATGAGGTACATATGCCATAAGAGCTGGTTGGGTGGGTGGTTTATGCCTCAGAAGAAGAGTTATTTTGCTTTGCAACTCCCCAAAAGATGGTGGGTATTTGGTCTTGATCTAGCTCTTCACTGTGATATAGATGTGTACCAGTTCAAGTTCTTTGCTGAGCTATTAAAGGAAAAGGTATTTGCTACTTTGTCTTTTTACCTCAAGTAGACAAGATTGGTTATGCACAAGCACTGTTTTCATATAGTTTGTAATATCTCTCTATGATATTGATTCTAAAGTCTCTTGTTAAGTATGTTTCAACTTCGTGGATAAAACCTTGTTCTTGTGGATGAATTACGTGTCATAGCATTATTGTAGTATCAAGAGTTTATGTTTGGTGTATGGTGTGGGTATGTTATTGTGACCGATGTTGGATAAGCCCCCATCAAACGTGTTTATAAAATAAATTCTCCACAGTAGTGGGGTATAGTCCTGTCTCTGCACTGGTACAATTAATTAATTGTCTTCTCGGTTATGTATTTATAATGGTTTTGATTTGATTCCTACAAGCATACTTGCATCCGAAATGTGTACATATTATGGTAATTATCTGTATGTTATGTATCATTGGAACAAATTGGTGCACCGTATATTATAATCCTGAGTTCGGATGCTTTATGTAAGCACTTCTTAGTTTCAATGTACAGTAGCATTTATAAAGATTTGCATGGCTTAAGATGGTGACTTGAACTTGACAAAATAATTATTTAACTTCTTTGGGGTTAGATCCAGGAATTTTATATTTTGATTTTTCTCCGAATCTTTGTTCTGGAATGTCGTTGCCTAAAATGCAATTTCATTTTTGACCTCAGAGGTCATTATGCTGGACGTACATGTTTCAGTCTTCCTTTTTGTCTTTAGTAGCACCTTGAATTTATACACCGATGGAATCATTGGTTTTTATGGCTCATAACCAAATTATTTACTGCATTATTTTTAGGTATCTTAATCTTGTTTCTCGTGTTACATCACTGCTGTCATTATGTTTGATGTAATTGAAATGTCAATCAAAATATGCGTTTAAACCGACAAAAAATTGTTTTCAAAGTAGAAAAAAATAAATTACCATATTACTTTAGGGACCCACTTTATATGTTCAATCATCAGATTTGACTCCCAATCAGATGGTTTTTTCTGGTTATAATTTCTTGCTTCAGATGTTTTAAATGTTAATACTTAGTAGCTCTAATTACTAATTAGCAAGAATATAATTTGGCCCTTTCTTATTGTGTAGTGCGGCTATTTCTAGGCTTTAACTTTTCAGCTTAAGATAGATTCTGTCTTATAACGGACTTAAATCACTATCTATTCATCTAGGTTGGTGAGCATGACTCTGTCATCATCATGACACACGAACCAAATTGGCTTGTTGATTGGTACTTTGATGAAGTCTCTGGAAAGAATGTCAAGCACTTGATTTTTGATTATTTAAAAGGAAGGTGTAAGCTTCGCATGGCTGGGGACTTGCATTATTATATGCGTCATTCGTTCGTTCCATCAGATGGACCTGTTCATGTGCAACATCTACTTGTAAACGGCTGTGGTGGGGCATTTTTACATCCCACACATGTCTTCAGTAACTTCAACAAATTTTATGGGACTACATATGAAACCAAGGCTGCTTATCCATCTTTTGAAGATTCAAGCAGGGTAAATATGAATTTTTTTAATTCTGTACCTCCAGTGCCTTTGCTTTCCTCTTGTTTTTTCGGTACCATGGTGTGTTTTCCACTTATTGCAGATTGCGTTGGGAAATATTTTGAAGTTTCGAAAGAAGAACTGGCAATTTGATTTTATTGGTGGCATTATATACTTTGTGCTGGTCTTTTCTATGTTTCCTCAAGTAAGTTTCTGTTAAGATCAAAATGATTCAAAATTTTGATAGATTATTGTTAAGTTAGGTGTCATTGGATTCCAATAACCAGATAGTTAAGATATCTTTCATTTTTGCTCCTTTGAAAGTTGAAATCGCTTGCAATTTAACCTACTTTTTTTTTTAACTTCAAATGAGATGAAATTGCTGCCTTACTTTTTTCCTTTATAGGTCAGCAATCATTTTTGCATACCCAGAAATATACATATTATTGTGTTGCTGAGAAGTGACTGAAATTTTTTCCTTCTATTTCTAGTGTAAGCTCGATCACCTCTTGCGAGATGATTCATTTTCTGGTCACTTGAGGAGTTTCTTTGGCACAGTGTGGAATGCTTTTATGTATGTGCTGGAACACTCTTATGTATCCTTGGCAGGTGTACTGTTGTTGCTAATTGTAGCAATTACATTTGTCCCTTCCAAACTCTCCCGGAAGAAACGGGTAATAATTGGAATGCTCCATGTTTCTGCACATCTGGCATCAGCCCTAATTCTTATGATGCTCTTAGAATTGGGTGTGGAGACATGCATTAGGCATAAACTACTAGCAACTTCAGGTGATTTTTTATTTATTTATAAATTTGGTCTTGTATGATTCTATAATACTTGGATGATTCTAGCATTTTCTGTTTCTGATGTTAATATTTTATATTTACATAATTATAAAATTGATTAATTTGCGTACGTTTAATAAGAATTATATGATAGGCTAATCAAAATGAATGATTATTGTTGAACTGTAATTGCCATGTGAATTTATCGCATTTGCTGCCACATGATCAGAAGTCCATTTTGTTTATGGTTTTTGTTCTATTATCAGGAATACTCTTCCGAAATTTGGCTGATTAGTGTGATTATTGAGTGTGAGTTTACAACTGATGAGTTTTTTTTTTTGGCCCAGGTTACCACACTTTATATCAGTGGTACCGATCAGTGGAAAGTGAACACTTTCCAGACCCTACTGGCCTTCGAGCCCGTATAGAACAATGGACCTTTGGTCTCTATCCAGCATGTATCAAATATCTCATGGCTGCATTTGACATTCCGGAGGTATGAAACCTCTCTTTATTCCATCCCTTCAGACACAAATTTTCTTCTTTCCCTTCAGTATATTTATGTTATTAAAATAATGTCAGGTGATGGCTGTCAGCCGAAGTAATATTTGCAAGAACGGGTTTCAATCACTCTCTCGAGGGGGAGCAGTCATATATTACGCCTCTGTCTTTCTCTATTTCTGGGTCTTCTCTACTCCTGTTGTCTCATTAGTGTTTGGAAGCTACTTATATATCTGCATTAACTGGCTTCACATACACTTTGATGAAGCATTTTCCTCTCTTAGAATTGCTAACTACAAGTCATTCACTCGATTTCACATCACTCCTGAAGGAGATCTTGAAGTTTACACTCTTGCAGTTGATAAGGTAAGAAAGCATTTTCTTCTCTATACTGCTGATTGTTTGCTATCGACTCTGTTTCATAAATTGTTGTGTACAGACTACAGATTATGAATATGGTTTGAATGTGCGCAGGTGCCGAAGGAATGGAAGCTGGATCCTGATTGGGACGGGGAGCCAAAACAAGCGCAACAGATGAGCCACCTGAGGAAATTTCCTAGCAAATGGAGTGCAGCCATTGCACAACAAGACCCACTTAATACTGTTAGGATTATTGACCACTTTGTTATTCAACAAACAGAAAAACCTGATTCTGTAGCATGTAATGGATCAGTTGCTCACTGATCTACTAGTTATAATTGTAAAATTATTGTAGTTCTCAGTTGTCACTATTTAGGAAGCAATCAAAGTAAAAGTAAAAAAAGAAGAAAAAAGAAAGTAGTTTCAAATGAAATGTTATTGCCCAATAGTTGAGATAATTGACTGGCTAACAACATATAGTTCACGTTATCATGTGTAATAATGTGCATACGTGTGGTGCTAGTTGGTGCTCTTTGAGGTAATTTTTTTTTACTCAAGCTTGAGTTAATTGAAATGCCTGGCAAGTCAGCGCCACATGTCCCCATTTTTTTAAGTTTACCTTTCTCTTATCTAATCACATTTAACAAGGTGCATTTTTATGCAATATTTTTTCTAGGTTTGGACTACCCAGCTGTAAAATGAATTTTACTATTGATTTCATGGATTTAGCTTGTGTACACTGTACACGATGTACACAGGGAAATCAGTTAATCACCTTTTAGTAGAGAAGATTGTGCACTTCTCTTCCGTATCTTGTGGTCAAGGGTTCGAGTTTTATCATATGTATTTTACAAGTATGTGTGAGGAGTTTTTTTTCGATTTGTGGATAGTTTTCTCCTAATTTGAGTTTAATTAATCTCATCAGGTCCCGACAGTAGTTGTATTCCGTAGCAGGATTGTAATTTTTTGTCATTGTTTATATAAATCAAATGTAAACATTTTTAATTTTCTGCTAAAAACTGCAAGAGTTTGACATATAAACTTGACGGTCAACAAATTGCAATGTTTTCCGTGCTTGGTAGGATCGACTCATCCCAATCAGTTCTTGGTTTTTTATTTTACAAATTCATTTACAATATCAACATTGAAAAGCAATACCAAACACATAACCTCCTCATAAAATCCATCTATTAATTTTTTATCATTACAGTACTCTATATCTTATATATCTATCTAGCTTCCATAACTAATACAAAATTAAAAAATATATATACATGTAAAAGGTTTCAACTATGTAAAAAAATCATGACATAAATTATATAAGAAATCAGGATTGTCAGTCAATCTTAGTATAAACAAATGTTTAGCCTATAATTTGAACTCGTATAAGAAGACATATTAAATCCCAGAATAAATGGGTCTACATCATCATCATTATGGATTAATTTATCAGATCAACACCACCTTATACAAAGATATAGCATTTGTAGTGGGGAGAGGAGGAGGTTGCAAAATAACCTAAAAAGAATTAGGGTCACCACTGTTTTTCTGAATTTTCATTTCACCGCAAACTTTATACATGTGATACAACAAATTAGACAAAAGAGGGTGTGCCTTCAGGCAAATGTTAGTCACTAAATTTTTGGTGCTCGATGCCTTAAGAAATACAAATGAATGTGAAAAGAAAACAAGCAACTGTTAAGCACTCAATGAATTTTTCAGTTCTTGGAATTTAACTCTTTGACAGATTGCATAGAACTCAATTGATTTGAAGGAAAAGGAGGCACTCTTTGCCGAGCCAATGCCACGATCATCTTAGCTTTGCCAAGCTGCTTATTCTTTTTCAGTCCCTCAAGAAGTGCATGAATGGTATCCACATTTGGATACCAATTCTTTTTCATGCTGTCTTTACACATTGTGCATGCCAAGTTGAACTCCCCTCCCTTAAAGAGATAATGTATCATTGTCTGGTAAATTTTTTCATTGGGTTGACACCCCTTGGTGTGCATAGAAGTATAAAAAACTCTTTTGGCCATTTCCAGATACCCAGCTTGGCAAAACCCTTTTATCACCAGATTACAAGTAACCTCATCAGGCATTATCCCAAGACGCCGCATCAAAGCCATCTAACTATTAGCTTGCCATGCTCGTCTACTGTTAACCAAATACTGAATCCTAACATTAAAAGTTAAAAGATTAGGTAAACACCCCTTACGCACCATAAGATTCCATAATCCATTGCCAATCTCACACTGCTTACTCTTATACAATGCTGACATAAGTGTTGTATACGTAACCACGTTTGGTTTTATTCCCAACTTTTCTGCATTTACCATGATTAAATAGGCTTTATCCACAAAACCCATTTCACAGAAAGCCTTAAGAACAATATTAACTGAAAAAATATCTAATTGAAGGTCAAACTTTTCAGGAACCTCTGTAAGAAATATCTCAATTGATTCTAGATTGCGGGTTTCTGACAAAACCTTAAGTGCAGCATTAAAAGATTTAATAGTCCTTTTACACCCGTATAAATGCATGTCATAAAAAGTATCAATAGCATGCTTGGTCATCCCAGCTTTAGCATACAACATTATGATCCTAAAAATGAACCCTTCAAGTCTACCTTGAGGAAGAGTCTTTTGGTGCTCAAGTAAATGCTCAATGTAATCAAAGCGATGAGCCCCAGCTAATCTAGAAACCGTGTCTTCAAATGCAAACCTATTCTCAATAACAAGCCTATTGTGGGCATTTGCCTTAAATAACTGAAACAACTTTTCAGGGTCTCTCTCAGCTCTAAGCTTGACAAGTGCAGGTTTTTCTAAGGGTTTACCTTCCAAAAGTTTTGGACTTTGAATGTGTTTCAATGTAACTTCAGGAAGATTGTTTGATGCAATGGCAGCAGAAGAAGATTTGCAAAACCGTCGAATGGGTTGCAAAGGCAGCATGCTCTGGGATTCACTTCAATCTGAAACATACCCATATCACAAAATCTTCACAACTCATTTAAGCAAAAGCTATATAAAAAAAAAATTCAGATATTTGAATATTTAAAACGAAACATACCAATAAACCAAAATGAAGCTCCCAAATACAAGAAAAGGTCTGTGAGGACTTTTATCAAACACAACATGCCCGCAAAAAGAAAAGTTGATTGAAGCCAGTTCTTATGGCACAGTTTGTATCAGTTTAGAGTGTATCATTGTATCACCTCCTCCGACTCTGTCCTCTTCAGGGCTTTTTTTGTTTTTTTTTTCCCTTAGTCTGTCCATCAATACAATTCTTTTCCCATTTTGACGTCTTCTTGTGCTTGTAATTTGTCGAATTTTTTTTTCATTAATCTCTCTTGAGGTTCGGCTAAAATAAAATGGGCCTTTTGCACCATTTCGGGTCGAAGAAATAAAAGCCCAGACCATGATTAAAATGGGCCTCACATCTAGCCCATTAACATCATATACTGCATTTCAACAGCCTCATCATTTTGCTTAAATGTTTTAATGAAAATTTTCAGATGCACGATTTCCATACGGAATCCTCAATGTACAGGTAGTAATCGACGATTCGTTACGGGAAATCCCACATAGGAAAGTTACTGTTTTAAAACCTCATCATTTTGCTTAGATGATGAATGACTGCTTGCTGTGAAATGAGATGTGGAACAAAATTGATGTTTTCTTGCTTTGAAAGCTGATTGATTAAATACAAATAGAGTAGAGAATAAATTGAATTGAATAGAATTAAGTTAAATAAATAAATGAATATATATATATACAATAATTTTCACATAAATGCGCACCGATAGAATTATATAAGGACATTGAATGTGAGCCACTCATTTTACATATTTTGACTTGGCGTGTATGTACTTGTCAAAACTCTTTTATAAATGAGTGACTCACATTCAATGTCCTTATATAATTCTATCGGTGCGGATTGACAGGAAAATAAATATATATATATATATATATGCACTGAAACAACTGCAGCCAATATTGATTTACTTCTGAAACTAATATCATGTACAATTGTTGAAACTACTACATCTGAAAATAATCTGAATGCAAGAAGCTCTCATATGAAGTTCCTTTAAGTGCTTGCTCTACCTCATTCCAGTTCTCAACTTGCTTTGATAATGGTCCACTGTGTATCTTAACCTGACGACTCGTAAGCTCTCTGTATGGCAACCTTAGAAATTCCTGAACTTCTCTGAGTTTCTACAAGAGAATTTCCAAGAATTAGATAGAGATTGAATTAAGGAAGCACTAATACAACAAAAAGATTTAGAAGCGAAACAAAGTCAAGTCTTTACAGTGCGGTTGTTTATAAGATCCTCGTAGTAAAGAACAATGTGGCGAGTGCTATTGAAGTATTTGATAGCTTTAGCAGCTGTCTGCTCTATTTGCTTCAGTTGTGGAAGAATTAGTGTGGAATTTAAGGTTGGTTTGTATTTTGCAAGTATATTAGCCTGAAAATCCATCATTAAGTATGAGATGGGCGCAAACGATACACGAGAAAAGATAGATAAACGAATGTGAGCGACAAAGAGTACCTCAGCCAGTGAATGGACATGAGACTTGTGTGTTCCGTTCAAGAGCTTAGCATCTTTATCATAAGAGTTTGCAACAAGTGATATCATTCTGCGGAGCAAATTTCTTCGGAAGAGAAATATTGCAGAAACTCCATTTCTCTTGAAGTACTCGGCTATTTCATTGTGATGCTCCATCAAACCCTGTAAAAATTTGTAGACCACATTGGACTTGAATAAAAACAATAACAATAAACCAATGTATATAAACGTTTATTTACAGATAAATGTCAATAGATCAACAATTGATGTAAAAGGGATCAATGAGGGTATTCTAGCTCAAATGTGGATTACATCAATCTTCTATGATAACAATCAAACAAGTGAACATATGATTCTAGTACTTCAATGTCAAAGAAAAGATTCTAGTCCAGGGCATTCAGGTTTATTAATTTTTGATAACTTAAACTGAATTTCATTAAGCTACTCACCTGATTTAACATCCATTTGAACCCAACAGCAGCAGAGCAAGCATTCTTGGATGCACTAGTGAACCAGTCAAGATTATATACTCTATCCATCGTGCTCACGATCGAAGAAGTGTTAATCATCCTATCCCTAACTGAAAATATTTCCCCATTTGAGCTTACATTAACATGACTATTCAACAATGTTTCAAACCATCCACTCCCAGATCGCTGCATCGACAATATAGCAAAATACCTTACTGGATTACAAGCACATTCCTCCCTGAAACAACAAACAAAATGTTCCAGTAATTTTGATAATATAAAGTGATTGAACCAACATATATACTTAGATCAAATAGAAGCAATGTACATATATGATATATGATATATATATATATATATATATATATATATACACACCTGCTAAATGTTACAGGGTCTGGATAGTGCACAAAGGGAATTTCTGATTCTTCAATGTCAGGAGCTTGACATGGCTGATTAACAACTTTGATGTTCAATAATTTGATTTTTGTGCGAGTGGTTATTTGCTTTAAGCAGATTAAGCAAATATAAACTCCACAAACCATAGAAAAAAGCAAGACCACTGTACGCAATACTAATGGAGATCTCTTGGGAGCCTTTATAACCAATGTATCCTGGAATTCAATTTCAAACAATATATAAATAAAATTAAATCTCAATTAATACAAGTTATATAACACTAATTACAAGTAATAGAGACAAAAAGTAATCAATCATACTGAGGCTTCCATCTAAAATCTCCATAAAAAATTAAGAAAAAAGAAAAAATGAAGGTAGACTACACTAAAAGTTGATGAGTTTCTTTCTGGTCGTAGTAGAAAAATCAGGCGAAAGAAATGGTCTTGCTTGAAAATATCAGATCAAAACATGCAAATTATTTATTAAAAGAGAGAGAGAGAAAAAAAAAGAAGACCAAACGAGATTCTTGTACAAGCAAGCAAGTGGTCCAAGCTTATTTCCATGAAATATGTATATATAAATGCATGTAGAGAAAAACAAAAAAATGAAATCAAAGTGGACGCAGATATTATTTCTGATGTGGGTATGTTTTGAAAAGAGAGAAAATGTAAAATGTGCACCTTGTCCTTGTTGAAGTAATTACAGATAGCTTCTTCAACCATCCTTTTAAAAGCAAATTAAACGACGACTGGTCTTGCTAGTTACAGAGAAAGATAAGAGAAAGGCATTGAAAAGCCTTTCTTCAACCTCCTCTTTCTGCTATCTCTTTTTATGTTTATAGAGTTGTGTGTGTCTGAGAAAAACAGAGAAGAGAGAGCTTTTCCTCGTGAAGAACCACATCATTTACAGTTTACACCACCAGCTTTATATATTCTTATAATATAATAGTATATTATTCTCATTCGCGTTTCGGTTTTTCTCTGGATATTTCAAGGCGATTACAGCGGAGCAAAGTTGTTTGTGATTAGCAATTTAGCATTGTAAAGAGAAAAGCGTCAATAATGCGGACAAAACAAAGATGATGATCCAACTTTAACACCTTACTTTGTACGGAACGTGCATCCCACAGTTTGATGCCTGCTCCTGGGTTTTGATCAAATTATTATTGTATTTTAATTTTTAAGGCTTCAATTTTTTTTTAATTATAAAAAAATGCTTTGTTTTGTTTGACTTCATTGTTTGTTTGTTTTTAACTTATGTTTTGAAATGGTTGTAAATAGATACAGTTTTATCGGTAACCCCAATTTCATATTTTAAAAGTTAGGTGAAAGATTAGATCAATAGATCTAAATTCGATTATGTGAGATGATCTATGATTTATGAAAAATTGAACCGATAATATTAACTTGGTTATCAACTTTTAACATGTAAATTTAATTTATTATTAATTGGAATATAAATTGAAATCCTAACTTTTTTTAACTAAAAAAAATTATAACAATAATTCCTTTTTGATAATTAATTCTCTCTAATATATACTTTTGATGGTCCTGATAAAATTATTAAAGGATTTCGCTCATGATTGTTGGCCCAGTTATTAAAGTCAACTGTAGTACGGGGTTGGGCCAAAGAAAAATGAACAATCTGAACCCAATCATGATAAATTTATAAATAAAAACAATAATGTTAATTTAAACATCACAATTCAAATCCCAATTGAGTAATGCACTAATGAATCATTTGATAAATTGAAATGGATTTACATAATTTATCTCATTAAACGTCTAAACCACGTATTAAATTGGGATACGGTAATATGAAAGTTGAGATATCAGTTGGAATACTATAGTGGATACAACGAATTAATTTGAAATGAAAATGGAAATCCTTACATACCCCGAATTACAAAACCTCAGCTTAACACAAAAAGCAAGAAACAATCATGTGTAAATTACAATTATGACAAGATGATGATATATGAATCCACCACTTGACAATTGACATGGCTTAGAATTTAGAAAGAAAAGCTGCTCCCCTAGCTGAGACTGACCCATTTCACTTGCACAGCAAGAAAACAATGATTTTCTTCTCTCGAGTAAAGTTACATCCTCTTTTCTATGGTCCTTCTATTGGTTATGGATGGTCCTCAATGTTTGAGGAGTAGGCCACCCTGACCATTTGTGTCGAGCTGGACCAAAGCTGGAATATGATAGCAGGTGAAACAGAACCGAAAGCAGCCATCCACCATCTCTGAAACCAAATGAGGAAAAGGGGGCATGAAAACCTAAGATAAATTTTGAGCAGTGGAAGTGGAGCCTTTTTTCTGGGTTGGATTGTTGAATTACGAAACCAAATACTACAATATAATGGGCACACAATGTTTTTGGATAGATGTTCATGATAGGTTGGTTGAATCTTGAATATGAATCACATAAGAATGAAAAGGGAAAAAAGTGACTTACCGATTGTAGACTTTCGGAGTTGTAATTTAAAAAGACTTCGTTCATAATATGATGAAGCGAATTATCTGGCCCAAAAACTTAAACGATTTTGATGCTTCTCTTAAGCATTTGTTTTTCTCATCTCGAGTCCAATGCTGCAATAAATGAGTATCAAGCAATGCCCCAACAAAAGGTAAAAGCAAGTCAATCATACATGGCAGACTCAGGCATTACCTCTCCAAGCATGTTGAGATTCTCACGCACACCTTTCAACAGTTCCTCTGCCTCCCCATCCCATTTGTATAATTCCAGCTCCCTTCCCTCAAGGATCTTCTCAGAAACCTATAAGGCAATAACTAACTAACAAATTAAGAGATTGATTTGGTTCAGGCTAATCTTCCATTGAACAATGATATCAGGTGAAAACAAATATGACCTAATGAGGTGATTAGGACAAAGCTATTGCACACAACTATTGTTTAGACACAAAAATGCAGCTTTTTAGGCGAACCTAGTTGTGATTTTTTAAATATTAATATATAAAAATTATAAATGATTATGAAAATAATTACAATTATTAGTGCAAGCATAATGACAATGAATGTAGCATCCTCATGATTCTACAAATTTCAGAAGTTACATGGAAGTGAAATCACTTATACTGTTTGGCAAGAGTCGGACATAGATAGACCGAGCATCATGCATCTTCAAGTGTCTGACACTGACATGTCTATTTTTCAATGTAAGTGTCCAACAACTCATAGTGAAAAAGGGATCACTCGTCAATAAAGCGATGATTTGAATGGAAGAAAGTAATGAAACACAATATACAAACACTTTCTCGTACACACACCTGTAGCTAGTTAATTGAGTCACTTAAAACCCTTGTTTTCTCTGCATAACACGTAAATTGACCTCGATCTCACATATGAAACATTTAAGAATTTTAAGGAATCTCAGCCTTAATAAATGCATACCTGTTTTGCAATCACTTGACCACCAGCTATATGCGAAAAGTATATATTGTAGAAATGGGACAAGAACAATGGGGCACTTCTCTCAGCAAGTTCCTCCAAATACTTGGCATATGAAACTCCTGGAGTGCTAGGCTCTGGAATTACAACACCCTGTTCGCTAAACCATTCTAAATCTTTTGAAATACCTCCTGCTCGTTCCAATCCAGTATTTCTAAAATAAGCATCTGTATTAAAATTAAAACATCAGGTTTACAAGATTAGAGAAGCGAGATTGCAACTTATAGACATCATTCATTTAGCCAGAAAATCAATGAGAATACCAAAATAATCGCCCATAAATGTAAGCCTGCATTACAAACTCTCAACTCCGAAATGTTATTTGATTCTTTCATTAACAATGTATTCGTAAACTAGCTCAAAAATACTAAGATATTTGACAATAGCACCAAAGTCAATCCATCATCATTACATACAAACACAGCATAGGACTGTATAGATAGCCATATGAATACCCCACATCTGAATATTAATGAAAAATGGATAGTTGAACTTAAACCCTAATATAGGAAATTAGAGCACCACCTCTCCTTAAAAAAAGAAAATTGAAAAAATGAAAATGAGAATGGCAAAGAAAAACTTACAAGCGACATCATCGGATTGATCAACAATGCGCTCAATTGTGTCGAAGACGAACTGGCTATCAACCAAGTACTTAACAAACCCTTCCACGCTGGGTTTCCAGGTCTCTTCGTCCGAATCATTATCATCTTCTTCTTCTTTTGCTGCTTCTTCTTCAACGTCGTCGTCGTCTTCATCTTCTGATGAATCTTGAGAATCCTCATTATCACTGTTAGTGTTAAGAGAAGGGAATTTTTTACCTTTAATGTTACGGAGTCTCATAGCGACAAATCTCATCTCTTCAGTGATGCCTTCGTTCTCTCCTGGATACTCCTTCCTGTACCTCTTTCTCTTTTTCACCACTGGTGGTCCAATTCCATTGATTGTTGAAATCACAGCCATTGAATTTGTTGTTGCAGTTGATGATGACGAAGGGTCAGAACAGCACAAGATTAGAGGCGGTGAAGAATTTCTTCTGCTACATTTCAGCTTCTTGTTTTTGCTTCGAATTGTCAGCTTTGAATCCAACAGAGATGGCAGTGAGAGAGAAGACGACACAGAAAATGAAGATTGCTGCATTATCATAACTTTACATGACCACAAAAACGCCATTTTTGGTATCTCAGTCGACTGTTATAAACATTTAAGCAAAATGATGAGGTTTTCAATGGGCCGAATTGTAGTATATGACGTTAATGGGCCAGATATAAGGCCCGTTTTTATCATGGTCCGGGTCGTTTTTATTCGACCATGGCCCATTTTATTTTTTCAACAAATAACAAGTACAACAAAACGTCAAAAATTAAGAAATACCATAAATTGTTTCCTCTTGAAAAGTATGTACAACAATTCTAAAACCTACTACTGTACAGGTATTATGTACAGATACAAGTGAATGTGCAAAGAATTGTATTGATGTACAGCCTAAGGAAAAAATACTGAAGAAGACAGAAATGGAGAAGATGATACACAAAAAACTGATACAAATTGTGTGTGGTGCACACTGACATAACATCTGCAGACTACAACAATCCAAACAGGTTAACTTATCTGATCCACACTCCATCAAAAATGCAGATGCACTGCACTCCTCAGCAATCAGCATCCAATAACCAGTAGAGTCGATCAGTCGAAGCTGATCAGCTCCAAAACTGTTCTAGTCTGATTATGAAGTAGAATTGTGAAGCACTTCTTCATGTATGGTGGGTCTTTCGGTTTTCGCAAGAATTCTAATATCTCTGTGTAGGAAGGATCTGCACGGCTGACTGGTTTGCATGAATTTATGTGATCCGTTGAGTCTAATACCTGTTTCAACAAATTGAGGGAACACAAACAATTATGTTAGAAAGGTTTTGATAAAATAAAAAAAATTATGTTACATAATCTAATCCACAAAATTCTTCAGAAAATTTACAGATATTAAATCACACTTACGACTAGTTCCCCAAATCCAGGATAGGCTGATTCAATTGGCACAATTTCCATCCGGAAAGCCCATCCTCCATAACCTTCAACAATTGGAGTTACTTTGGTCTGCAAGAGTGCAAGATAACATAAAACTATTAATGGAGCTTGCAAAAAAAAAAACATAAGACAAACATGGTGGCATCTGTGTGCAAGCACATAGTGGCTTTTGAGTTATAAAAGTATAGATCCATTACCTCGCAAAAACTAAGAACGTCAAGGACCCCTTTCTTATGAAGGTGACGGATATAGTCATTAAGTTCTACTAATCTTGGAGAACCACTTCTTAACTCTCCTATCTAAGAACAATGAAAAACTAATGCAATCAAAATCAGTTCATACTTCATAGATATAATTATATTAAAAATGAATTTAGAAATGACAAATGTGTCTTAAAGAAAATGATTAATTAAGTTTACAACGATCATAAACTAACAGTTGGAGCCGGGCGAAGCACAAGGCCCATCCGCCAAGGCATATCTGCAAGTTTGCTTCCGAAATGTGGGCAGCTATAGAACACCTGAAATCACAATACGTCCAATATTATACAACTCAACACTAGAGATTTATAAAGGGATCGTTTTAAATATCTAATTGAGTGTAACAGTAAAACATACAATTCCAACAGTGTTGTTCACAAGGTTAACAATATTATCCGACTTTGCTTTATGCAACATCTGCTTGACAACCAGGCCTCCCATGCTGCAACAAGAATCAAGTCATTACATTATGCTAGGAAGCTTGGAGGTAAATTACGAATTATATATATGCACTCATCCCACGACAAACTGTAATTTCCATTGGTAGCAAGATAACACATATAAACTACCACAGAAAGGACTTAATGCAATTGGAATTTCCATCAATATAGTAAAAGAAGTAATTATTTGAGTGCACCAACCTGTGGGTCACAAACACAACAGGGCGACTCCCAATGCCTGCAGCAACAAGCTTCTCCAGCAGCATGGTGCTGACTTCCTGCATGTTTCAAACATTTGGTTAAAATTGTTATTACACAAGGAAGATTTATCATTAAAAGGAAAGGAAAAAAGAAAAGAAAAAGAATCCAAGTATGAAGTATGAAATATGAAATATAAAGATAGCAGAAGTGGTTTTCAAGGCAAGTCTGAGCAAGACTGTTCGCTAATTTATACTAATATCAACTACAATCCACTTAGATTGGACAAGATATCAATTATACAAAATACCATTAACATAAAACTCAACAAAGTCAAACAGTTAACAAGGTTCCAAAACTATTAATCTAAGGTCAACTAGGGGATTAAAGTTAAAAAGCATAGAGTTGCTAACACAACGAACTCGGTATTTTATTAATTAGAAGCCTGTTCTGGTTTGTAAATATCAATAAATACAAAAGTTTCCGGATCATGAATTTAACTAGGATATTGCATGCCGAAACATATTAAATGACAGAGTAAAAAGCTTCTAATTCATTTTCATCAACCAAACAGTACAGACCTGAAGAGGAAGGCTAGCTCCAGACCATTGTGTAAGGTTTGTCTGCATCACATATTCAAAAAAAGAAAAGAAATAAGAATTAGATGTTTCTTTAATGAGGAATCTTGAAAACATCAGAGGAACCACAAATGAAAGGAGACCGCAATACATGAGGAATCCATATCTCAAGAGGGGCAAAACCACAAAATGATTCTTGATGAATCAAGAATTTCGGTCACACTCAAAACAAACCTTATATTTCAGAGTAAACAAGCGAGCATTAGGGAAGTCAACTGAAAGCCATTCACCTGGCCAAAATGTTCCTAGCTTCCCAGCTTCCTGATCAATCTTCTCAACCAAGCCAGATTTAGTTGAGGACTTGTCCTCAGAAATGCGCCAAGTCTTATAAGGCCCACCACGCAAGCCATGAACAAAGACGATATCCACTTGGGGTACCTCTGATTGAGAGTGGTTCTGTGATGCGTCAACAGAACTAGACAAGCCACCATCATCCGAAGCTCTAGTTTCAGGTGTACCCTCACCGTCTATATAATCAGCCTCACCCAGAGAAGATTTATCCCTATGGACAATGTCTCTGTCTTTATTTTCAGGACACTTCCAATGAGGCAGCTCAGGGTTAATTAAAAATATCATGTCACCATAACGGGGACAAATTCTCTTTTTGTTTGCAGTACCAGTGTCAGAAACATCATCGTTTGCAGAGTCTCTGTCAGTGTCGTGATTGCAAAATACATTTAACAGTGTGGCCCTAGCATGACTTTGTATCTTAAGGTCACTACAACCTTGGATCTTCCCATTAGCGCAATCATCAAGCCATTTACACCAAGTTTCATCTGCTACAATGGCCTTCTGGACTTCAGGAAGGAGTGAAAGGGCAGTTAGCAGCCTAGCCGCATGCTTCCGAATATGAGCAGTTGGTGGAACTCGGACACTAGACAGATTATTTGTATCTGAAACAGATGATTCATCAGGAACATTTGAAACCCTCTTTTGTGCCTCTAGGGATCTTGAAGCATCATAAGCTTCCATAGCAGCAAGCTTCTCATAATCATCATGTAATAAAAGGCGTCTTAGCAAACACAAGATCCCATAATTAGCTAATTTGTGTTGACATGCAGAATCTCCAGAACAAACTTCTGTCAGCGCTTTGATCCCCTTAAGTGTTGCCAGTGCAGAATCCGTGGCATCAAATTTAGACACACTATCTTTCTTTAGGTTTTTAAATGGTCCTGCAAAAGGTTCCAGAGAAAGAAGATCTGCCAGTGGGAAGGTTTCAACAGAATCAGTGGGCTTTTCCAATTGCTTTCCCGCCAAATTAACAACAGCACCTGCCAATTGATTAGAAGTCTGTATAGCAATAAGGATGTTTGACTGATCGATCTGAGTCTGCAAAAGAGAAGCAACAACTTTAATCAATGATGGTGAAATCAATTAGATAAGCAACATTCCATTGACAGCTCCAAGAAAGACTAGATTTGATTTTATAAACCAGTTTAAATTTTCAACATGAACGATCATTTAATACTCAACTAACAAAAAACATCTCCATACCTTAACTTTGTCACTTTTAGGCTGTGAGCCACCTTTAACAGAATTCGTCTTGCCAGAACCTAGAACTTCGTTGAGCAGAATAGCTAACCATCCCTGAGAAATTGGCAGTGAAGATGGTCCATACTCTTCAAGAATGCATGAAAGGATTTTTGTGGCTGAAGACCGGATAGTGTCAGAGGAAGATTTTTCAATGACCCAAGGGAGCAGTATGCCAGACCACTTCTGACTTTCTTCAAGAGATAACTGCAAATCCCCAGTAGGAAGCAATTCTAAAGCCTTTGCCAATGCTTCTTGCACATCCTTATGCTTTGTTGTTCTCTTAGCACTATCTCTCAACAGCTGAAGACCTTCCTCCATCACTAGCTTTTGCGCTCCATGGCTTCTCTCTATAGAGATCAAAAAAGCTGATAAAGCCACCCGAGCCAAAGGAATGTCTTCATTTTTACTTGCATGAGAAACAGTTGAAAGAAGACTGGAACTCCAATCAGAAACAGAATCACTTAAGGGAAGATTACGATCCTCCAACAGCAACCGAGCTACCAAACTCCCATGCCATTTCACAGATCTTTCAGGCGCTGTTAAAGCAGTCATAACAGCATTCCCATTTTGATCTAATTCCTGAATATGAGATCTGTTGGTCCCTGATGCCATTGCCCAATTGGCTAATGCCCATGCAGCAAAAGGCACAGCAACATGTTGACAATGCAAGTCATCCCACAAACCAGGAACAACAGCAGAAGACAAATTGGCTTGTGCTAAAGAACTATTCTGTTTACTTAGCAAGGAAACGGTTTTAGGGGTTTGCCTAACTGATTCTACCTCAATATCATCAGAATTCGTATTCATAATACCAGTGGTTCTTGAGAGCCCTAAAACAGTCGTACCTTCGAGAATTTTAATTCCTATCCCTCTCATTCCTCTTCCACCATCCTCATCATCGTCATTTTTTTGTGGCTCATCAAAATGCATGCCACCTTCCTCAATAACTTCAATGGCCGCTGCAATATCCCTTGTCTCAGCATTTCCTGGAAGTGATGGCTTGAATGATACTTTTTCTACACTATCGCAGTTGGATGTGACAACATCCATGATGGCAGCCACAAGCATGCTCCTACCTTTCAAAGAATCAGAAAGATCGAATGAACTACGTCTTGAATGCTGCTCCCACAGAAAAGCTATATATCAATGGTAAAACACAACTCATAAGCATCAACGAGATCACTATTAAAGCATTCAATAACCATGTCCATGACATCAAAAGTAATTGATCCATAAGGAAATGCATATAGAAGGCAGGTTCACATAAATCATGACATTTTTCTTTAAGAGACCATACTTACAACTAAAATTAACATGAGCATATCAGCAAGTTCATTTTTTCTATTTTCATGTTTCTTTTTTCTTCTTCTATCACATTTACAAATTTAACACTTAATTGGATCATACAAACAACACACACATATGGACATTTGAGAACTAAATTTAAATGTTGTCAGGTTCCTAAAGATTATTCCAACACATATCACATGCACCAAATTAAACATGATCTTTCTAGACTAATTCGAGAGAGACATACAAAATGTATATTAATTAGTGTATGCTCTTTGTTTTGGCTTGCAATTTCATTGAAAATTCAATCAATCCAGCTAAAAAATCACCAAAATAGAAACTTCAAAAGTATCAAAATTCAACAAAACAGCACAAGCTCACCTTTTTCGAACTAGGCTGACTCGAAAAAATGAACCTCAATAAATTAGGCACAGCACGGGGCCTCTCTAATACGTCTTTGGATACATTAGGATCGGCAATCAGGTATGCAAGTGCTCTCGCCGACTCCGCCTGAGTCCCACACCCGTCCTTCCCAATCGCTACCGTCTCCAACAACCAATCGACCACCGCTCCGCCTCCCGCGCCCACAATCGCCGCCCTCCGCTCCTCATTCGCCGCTACGATGTCTGCCAACAATGCCGCCACCCTCAGCCCAAATCCGGCCCTAACCTCGTGGTTCGCGTTGGACAACACGGAACTCAGAGACTGCCACAGAACTGAAGCAGTCACGCCTGTTTGCTTCACATGGTGAACGATCCTCCTAAACGACTCGTTCGATTTATAAACGGTGTTCTCAATCGTCGCGTAAATCGGATTACTACTTTCCTTCTTGTCAACGTTATTATCAGGATTGCTGTTGGAGAGGAGAACGAGGGAGGAGAAAACTGCAGAGAGGACGGTGGCGGAGAGGGCCAAAACGGAATTTCTCGATAACAAGGAGGTGGTGGTGGTGGGCAGAGGAGAGAGATGGTTTTGAATAATTAGCGGTGGTGGTGGCGGTGGAGGTTGAGGGATAGGAAGGAGATTTTTGAGATTGTTAGTGGGCTCGATGGGGTTTTTAGAGGAGGAGGAGACGTGGCGAGGAAGAGGGTACCGGTAGTAACGGCGAGGAATCAAACAAAGGCGGAGCATTGTTTTTTGAAAATATGTTGAAATGGAGAAGAATTTTTTGGTCTTTGAATATTTTTGATTTTTTCTCGTGTATTGTTTCGTGTTGGTGTTGAGTTTGTGTGAGAGATGATTGGGGGTGGAGTAAAGTTCCGAATGCGAGTATGGCGGGAGGAAAATTCGCTATTTGTACGGGAAGTAAGAACATTCATAGTATTTTCTCGCAGAAGATGCGAACATTCAAAGACAAGTGGGATTATTATTATTTATTTATTTTCTTATAAGAGAATTGAGATTGATCATTAATATATATATTTTAAATCCCTTAGAGGCCGTTTGGTATGAGGTAATCAAAATAATGTGATTTCTGGGAAAGTGATACCCAGTAATATGATTTCTAGGAAAGTTATATACATGTGTTTGGTTGTGCATAAGAATATTATGACGGATTCCTGAGAATATTAAGTAACGGTGTTTGGTTGTACATGAGAATTTGTTTTTTATTTATTTATTAAAAACTAAAAAACTAAAATAAAAATTTGAAGTTCACTTTTATATATATGGTTAAAAAAAACCTACAGTTGTCTTTGCCATTTTTAATCTCTTTCAAGAAAAGAGATCAATTTCAAGAAAAACAAAACCAGATCCATCTTACATCTCTCTCAAGAAAAAAAACCCAGATCTTTCACTTGTTGTCATTGCCGCCGTCGTCGTCCTTGTCTCCACGTCGTCATCTTCGTCGTCGCCTCCGGCCGGGATCTTCATCGTCGTCACCTCTTTCCAGCCGGGATCTTCGTCGTCGTCGCCTCCGTCGGGCCGGGATCTTCGTCATCGTCGCCTTCGTCGGCCGGGATCTTCATCGTCATCATCATCGAAAAATTTTCACCTGTTGCAATTTTTTTCCTTTTTGTGTTTGATGATGGTGTTTGATGCTGTTTGATGGTGTTTGTGTTAGTGATGGTGTTTGATGTTGTTGGGTATTGTTTAATTGATGAAAATTAGGTTTTAAAATTTGAAAATTTGGTGTTTGGGTAGTGAGAAAGTGTAAGAAAATAAAAATTGGGGATTTTTGGTGTTAATTTCCAGAAGCATTGAAGAACAAAAAAGAAGAAAATAAAATAAAAATAATTTTTTTTAGTGAGGGTGGGTCCCACGGTAGGAATCAGATGGAGGGTAATTTGAAACCCACATGTCGGGAAGGGTTTCAGATTACCCCCTTGGAGGGTAATGTGATTCCTATGGGATTCACTTTCCTGGGAAACCAAAAACCCAAACCTCCTACCAAACATGGGAATGTTATAAGATTCTCATTCCCATGTAAGAATAACTGCATACCAAACGGCCCTTAAATAATTGATTAGGCTTCCTGGATATCTACTTTCACGGTATCCGCTCAGATTCAACATTAAAATATGTGCATTCGAATATCTGCACCTATAATATTATACCGACAATAAGCACTAAAACATGTACAACCTGAATACGAAATATTTACTCCCACAATATCCTGTCGAGATCAAGTATTAAAACATGTGCGATCTGAATATCTACTTACACAACATCCTGCAGAGATCAAGCACTAAAACATGTGCAGCCCAAATTTCTACTCGCACGACATCCTGTCGAGATCAAATACTAAAATATATACGGTTCGTATATCTACTCACACAATATCTTGTCGAGATCAAATATTATAACATGTGTGCACTGAATATCTTCTCACACAAGATCCTACCGAGATCAAACACTCAAATATGTGCGGTTCGAATATCGTTTCCCATATTATTCTATTGAAATCCAGCAATACATGTAAATTTTAATTTTTCTTTCAATAGAAAACAAGGAGTGGTGCGTGAACACAGTAAGAATTGGATTGCTGGTTTTGCTATGAACAAGGGAGCTAGCAGTGTCTTAGAAGCTGAATTATAGGGTCTGTTTGAAGGTTTAAAATTCGTTTGGGAAGCTGGTTTTAGGAAGGTGGATGTGGAATCTGACTTTGAGGTGATTGTGGAGCTTCTCCATAAGAAGATTGGCTCGAACCATCATTTTTTTAGTCTTATCAACAGCTGCAAAAAGATGATTTATTTAGATTTCTGCTGCAAGGTTTGTCATGTTTACATGGAGAGTAATAGGCTTGCGGACAGTCTTGCTAGCTTGGGGCATGATTTGAATCTAGGGATTGTTTTCTTTAAAAATCCCCCTCCTAAGGTTCTTGTTACCTTTGATGATGATGTTAATGGTCTAACTTTTGCTAGGCAGGTTTGTTGTTTTGTCTGGTTATGTTTTTTTGGGCATGTTCGCCCTCCTCTTGAACAAAAAAAGAGGTCCAAACCCTAGAGAAAAATTTATTGGGATTTATTTTCTTAATGGACTAACCCCAATATGAAAGTGAAATTAATTTTGAAACTCTCCTTTCAAATGAGAAGATCAGGCCCAAGCTCGAGAGACAAATTTATTGGGTAATTATTTTATTAATGGGCTGTAACAGCCCAATACGAGTAACCATATGGAGATTGGAATTGGATCCTCGTCTTATCTCATTTTTTCCCTAACCTCACATAATCTTATGATATATAAGTATTACAATAAATGTATGGTTAAGATTAGAGGCAGAGACATTTGTAAGCTAGCATGGGCTCTAGCTTTTATAAAAATAAAAAAATTGAAAAAAATATAATTAAAGTGTTTGTTTTTGTTATAAAGAAAAAGTAAAAAAAAAGAAGACAATTACAAAATTAACGTTACTTAATAATTCACAAAAATGGTTTAGTTTATAAGTTAATTTAATTTAGATATTCTCAATAAATTCATTAGAGTGATATATTCAATATTTTATTGACCAGTAATACTATACAACCCAAATAATAAATCTACAATTCAACTCAAATAATTTGAAAAATAAGTTGTTATTACCACACAAATCAATGGGCTCTAGCTTTTTTATAAAAATAAAAAAATTGAAAAAAATATAATTAAAGTGTTTGTTTTTGTTATAAAGAAAAAGTACAAACAAAATGAAGACAATTACACAATTAACGTTACTTAATAATTCACAAAAATGGTTTAGTTTATAAGTTAATTTAATTTAGATATTCTCAATAAATTCATTAGAGTGATATATTCAATATTTTATTGACTAGTAATACTATACAACCCAAATAATAAACCTACAATTCAATCCAAATAATTTGAAAAATAAGTTGCTATTACCACACAAATCATGAGATAACGTGATTAATAAATAAACCATTTGACACATCATTTTTGTTGGTTTTTTGGGCTAAGTTTTTAGGTTGTCTAGCATTAGTGTTTATTGACACTCAAACACATTAAAATTTCTATTTCCTCTCCATTCCCTGTTTCATTTCATAAATAAAGAAACAAATTTTGAATTATTTACTTCATTTTCTAAAGTCCGAACAAGTATGCATCTAGTTTATTTTGTTTGCTATTTTTTTCTATGTTTCCTAGTTGAATCATTTTAAATGTTTTTAGGGACAAAGATTATTAGGAAAATTTTATTTTAAAGCTTGTTAAAAAAAAATTCGGTCTTTGTATTGCCGCCCAGTGTAGATTGAGTATGAAATTATGTTTATTCAGACTGACAATGTCTTAGGTTTTGAGTCCCCACACTCAAGTGTATACCAAAAAAAAAATTGAATTTAGCCAACCTAGACAATGAATCCTAGCTTCGCCCCTGGTTATGATGTGATTGATTTTCACAACCCCTTTATCAACAACCAATCACATGCTTTAAAAAGGTCAGGAAAAATATGAGGTAAGGAAATGATCCAAATCCATAGAGAATTCAAAGGTCTGTATTGTAAGTTCTAAAATCTATGGTTTTGTGGGTATGCCATATGAATCTTATAAACGTCTCTCATGTCATGAATCATGATAACATATCAAGAAATTGTAATTAAATACTCTATAACGGATATGTTTTCCTGCAACTGACAAGTATTTATTCATTGTTCTTATTGTAAGTAAAGAAAGTTTGTTGGTTGTCATTTGTCAATGCATTTACAGATTTACTCATTCATGAAGCCATGAAGGTTGTCATTATTAATTCAAAGTTTGTATCCTCTGGCTATGTTCCATCAATCAATATCTGGAAAATATTCAAACACGACGCTTCTTGATCTGCTTGAATGTTTACTCGATCAATTGATAAGCATTACTGACTCAGAATTTTATATTTCGGAAAAAAAAAAAACAACAACAACGACTTGAGAGTCCAACACGTATATATGATTATTTCGTCGGATGAATATGCAACCAGTACGTCACATACTTGAAAATTGGATGAGTTATGTTCTGATCGTATCGTATATGGAAGAATATATGAATTCCATCCCCTAATAAACTTACACGACTGCAATACATGACTCATGTATATCTTAGCATTTTCTACGTTATATTATATGCATGCCATGCCTTTTTCCGAGCTCATATGTCATGCACCTAACTTCCTAACATAATGCGTCAAGTCGATTCCTTTTTAATCAAGAAATTAAATCATGACAAAATGAGATTGTTTCGCACCTACATATTAAAGAGAATATGGGTTCGATTCCTATGATCCCGAAATATTATAATAGTTAAAAGAAAAAAATTCAAGTGATATTTAAATCACAATTATAAGGGGACAAGTATAAATATTGCTCAAGTTAATTTCAACTAATAGCTAGACAGCTCCTCTTGCACGAGGACTGTTTTTACTTTCTGGATGGAACCATATACTACTAAAATTAAAAAAATTGGTGCCGTGTCCTACTGTTATGTTGCTTAATTAATTACATGGATGACAAGGACGTTAGGTTCCGGTCACTGTAACCTAGGTCATCGATCGATCGATTCCATTACTAAGATTGAATGATTCCAAGAGGATGATCGGATGCAGATGCGGCGTTTTGTGTGTACAGTACTGCAAATCTGACGTTTAATTAAAAAGCTTCAAAGAAAGAATGATTTATAGTTTCACTATTTTAGGCTGGTGTCATCATCATCAACTGGATTATCATTATACATTTCAAATGAAAATGAACCGTGCTTCTCACGCACTTGTTGAGTTTGCATGGAAATATACGTTTGTGGTAACCGACTAACTGTGAACGTTGAGTACTTGAAAGTCACTAATCATGCATGGCAAGCATTAATCAGTTAATATGCACCTGTGCACGCATATATGTTCACCAAACTTTCTTTTGTTTGTTTGATCTCATAAAATGAGTACCCCGGCATGCCCTAATTAAAGAGGACATGCCCTAACTAGTTAGGCTATAAATATAGGCTATACAAATGTGAGAAACTAAAATTAAATATTTCAGCTTTGGTTGATTGATTGTTCTTTTGAGTTGTTCCTTTCTCAATTAACAACCCAATTGTGTTGATTGTTATACTTCAACATTTTATTGTGAGTTTTCAAATGCATACAACAACACCATCATCAACATCACATCTTCGCATCCTACCCCCAACTCATGGGAACCTAATAACGATTCTCAGTATCGATGGTGGTGGTGTGAGAGGGATTATCTCTGCTACTATCCTTGCCTACCTCGAATCACAACTTCAGGTATTCGTCAAATAAATTTTTTCAATAAAGTAAATTTTACATTTTATCGGGTATTAATTCATATCCCAGTGGGATTAGAATTAATTTTCATGTTTAGTATAAGAAATACTATGAGTCTATAATCCTTTTTAAATTAGTTTGATCATTCATATATAAAAAATAAAAACAAAAACAATTAAACTTTTCAATTAACAGCTTGTGCTCTTATATATAATTCACACTATTCCACTTCCTCATCATACTAAAAATAGCCTTTCTGTTATCGGAATTTAATGGTAACTTTTCACCAGCCATATATATCAATTAATTAAGTTACATAACATAAGGAAAAAGTAGTCGATATTCAATCCCAATTGGTAATAGTTAAACATTCATATATTGACTACAATTTTGGCATGGATTTTTTTTTGGTTATAGGAGCTGGATGGTGAAGGAGCTAGACTTGCGGACTACTTTGATTTGATTGCTGGGACAAGCACCGGTGGTCTTGTTACCGCCATGTTAACTGCTCCAAATGAAAACAATCGTCCTGTTTTTGCTGCCAAAGATATCAAGCCCTTTTATCTCCAGCACTGCCCAAAAATCTTCCCGCAAAACAGGTAATATATATATATATATATATTCGTGACTGGTGATTAATTATTCTCTAATTTCATTAATATATGAGTAGTACTATAACGTGTTCATCTGGATATAATTTTTTTTATACATATATAAAACGTACGTAACTGATAATTAAATATGTTTTGGCTGATGCTCAATGGCATATATGCAGGAGCATGTGGGGGTCGATTAGAAAGAAATTGAAATCATTATCAGGACCCAAGTATGATGGGAAATACCTTCACAGGCTGGTAAAGGATCAACTAGGAGAGACCAGATTGCATGACACCTTGACACATGTTGTCATTCCATCTTTTGATATCAGGCGTTTGCAGCCAACCATTTTCTCAACCTATGAGGTACGTATCTATTTATTATATACCCTTACCATCTCTTGATTACGGTTCTAATCTGGTGTGAGATTCCGTGCGTTTTTTCTGTACCAGTTCCTGAATATATTGCAACGGTTATTTTGCAAAGTGTGAACATTTTGATCATAAACTAATTTAATATACTAATATAATGATGTGGATGCAGATTAAAAGGTCCCCATATTTGGATGCTTCACTGTCGGACATATGCATCAGCTCTTCAGCTGCTCCAACTTACCTTCCTTGCCATTACTTCACTAACAAAGATCATGAGGGAAACACTAGAGAATTCCATCTTATCGATGGTGGTGTCACTGCAAATAATCCGGTATGTATAATATTGCAAGTTGGAACCCTAAAGTTAAATATTGAACATCATTTGGGCACAAATAATTTGTAGTTCTGTTTCAGGCTTTGGTTGCAATCACCCAAGTGATAAAACAAATCTCTGATGAAAATCCAGATTTCTTCCCGATTAAGCCCATGGACTATGGCCGGTTTGTGGTGATCTCGATAGGCACTGGTTCACAAAAGATAGAGGAGAAATACAGTGCCAAAATGGCAGCCAAATGGGGCACTTTGGGTTGGTTACTTCATGGTTGTTCTGTTCCATTAGTGGATGTGTTCACTCAAGCTAGTGCAGATATGGTTGATTTCCATATCTCTGTTGTGTTCCAAGCACTTCAATCTGAGCAAAACTATCTCCGAATCCAAGTATATACATATATAAGCTTGCCCTACTTTGATTTTAGATAAATATTTTGTAAATGCATATGATCACTAATATAGTACTTCTCATGAACTATAATATTGTAAAATCAGGATGATACATTAACAGGAAAAAATTCTTCGACCGACATTGCTACCAAGGAAAACTTGGACAAACTTGTACTAATTGGTGAAAGATTGTTGAGGAAACCAGTTTCAAAAGTGAATCTTGAGACCGGATTGTCTGAACCAATTCCAAATGGCGGAACTAACGCGGAGGCTCTGAAAAAGTACGTACGAGATTCTTGAGAGTTCATTTTTATAATTTAATTTCTAATTAGTGAGTAGTGAGTGATTGATTGCCATAATTTGCTATCTCATTACAGGTTCGCAAAACTACTTTCTGAAGAGAGGAGACTTCGAGAGACAAAATCACCATAGACGACCAACAAGGGCTTACAACGAGATCACATAGCATATATAATTATATATAATTGATTGTTCACTGCTTTGCATATGAAAATTTGTTATTCGTTATTTCTTTCATCATTTGTACACAAATTTGTAATTGTTCATTTGTACGAATAATATATGAACTTCAATGAATATAGTTACAAGACATTACTAGAAAAATACATGTGTGCATTACAATCTTAACATGAAATGGCATTTTATTATACATTGAAAGCTCCTAGACATAAAACGGCATCTTGCATCTTTCAATAAAACGCATCTGATGTCTATAAGTAGCCAATTGTATTTATTCTGATGTCACGTGAAATGATTTAAATGGAACATGAACTTTGATACATTTCTTTCAATAAAAAGCATCTTGCATCTTTCATTTAAACCATGTTGTGGTATATAACTATATAAATAGTCAACCGTGTTTATTCTGATATCATATGACGTGATTTAAATGGAAGATGCATTTTTGATATATTTCTTTCGAATTTTACATTTTGAGTTGACGCACAGTCAGTATCAAACAACCTGGCCCAACAGGTTCATTTGAGTAAAGGTTTTGGGCCTAAACCCATCTTCTCTGCCTCACATAAAATTTGACCGTCTGTTGTCCTAAACAGTTGTCTCTTCTCCATCACTAATACGTATACTTATGTGATGTCTTGAATTGGATGATCTTCAGCCAATCTCTATTAATTAATAATTATAATCCTTGTGTTTATAAGCAAAATGATGATCTTCAGATAATCTCGAATCTATTAGTTTAACCACGTGAATTACATGGCCTTCAAGCCTCCAACTCCATGCATGCGTGCATGAAAAGCTAGGGCTGCCGGTTTGGTAAGCTCCACGAAAGCTTAAAATAAACCAAAAATAAAATTCACTTGGCAGTCAAATATACAGTTCAAACAAGTCATCTGTGTCCACTGTTTACTTTCACTGGCTGCCATTGCCACATATGTGAATGTGACTTAATTTGCCTAACACAGCCAAACAGAGCCCTAATGGTCCATCAAATTAATAAATGGTTTAACACATTTTAAATGAAGATTGCAACTTTTCCCAATTACATCATTCCCAGCCAATCATCCCCGGACTTCAGTACTTCCTTTGGTTTTTCGTGCTTGGACTTATATCTAAAAAGTTTCAATCCAGAAAGGATTGCTAATACAAAATAAAAAATATGTATATTTTTTTTAATATTTATAATACACAATTTAAATTCAACAGTCAAATGTTTCGTAGATCATGACAATATCGGATAAGATTCTTAAGAGGTATCACCGATTCATAACTTGTCCCATAAGAAATGTTGGTCTATAGGACAACCGTGTATTGGAACAATAATTTTCTCTAAGTTCATCCTAAGAACATATAACTAAATGAGATTGACTCTATAATATTACATGATGATATTGTTACTTTTAAGAGACTGATCGAGTCATTTCTTAATATTATAGAGTAAGTTTTATAATGTTACAGAGTCGATTCAGTACAAAAAAAATGTAAGAAAATTCCACACCTAATAATTAACAAGCAATTTGATACGGAACTAGCTATTAATTGGGTTATGTAAATTTTTTCATTATTTAAACGTTAGTGCATATCATTAGTCGGATACTGATCTTTGGAATTCATATTACCAAATATTTTGGAATCCATTTTCAATTGCGAGAAAAAGTTAGCAACACGTACGGGATAAGATAGGTTATATATATATATATATATATATATATATATATATATATATATATATATTTAAGAATTCAAAGAATGTGAAGAAACCTCACCGGCCAACACGAACGAACACATATATAAAAACTAATTAATTAATTAAAAGATACATTAACTATAACCCCGGTTCCTATATAGAGCTATATTTTAATTATATTTTGTGTCATTTCTTGCATGTATATTATAAACCAAAAACCATAAACAACTTGTCTTTTTTCGTGCATATATAAAATGTTTTTTCTTTATTACTTGCTTTGATCGTGAAAATTTTAATTCCATACATATATGAAGACAAAACTAAACAGCTGAAAAATCCACGGTTGAACATATTCTAAACAATTAATTAATTCTTTGCTTACACATTAATTATTATTTGAAGCTAAATTTGGTCTTTCTTTACATATATATTTTTTTCCTTGTAATAATTTAGTAAACGTAGTGATCAAGATCTTCAGTCACAAGCCACAAGGAAAAAAAAAATAAAGGAAAGAACTAAGAAGCAAGGAGGATATATCAATGGAGTAATTTTCAAGTGTGTGTATATATATATATATATATATATATATATATATATATATATATAAATGAGAGAGTTTATACCTACTTTTTTTTTTCATAGTTTGTTAAATTGATTGAATGAATCCGAGAATTTTCTCCGAATTTCGTCCAAAAGACAAACCTTCACAAAAACAGACCATGTTTTATTTTTAATTTTTAATTTTTCTGTTTTTAATCTGTTTCTGTAGGTAGAAGAACTAGAATAATCAAGAACTACTAATCATGTAAATTTATTTAAAACTAAAAGGCATTATGACATAATTAAGTGCATATAAACAATAAAACAAATAAATGAACAAGGTTATATATGTCATGATCAAGTATTTTCATGCACACGAGTTTAATGTGATATATAAGTAAATTTTCATGTTAATATATTGCATAGGTACTGTTATCAAAATGAACTTACAAATAAATTCAAGCTATGTATACTTGATTCACATGTAAGATCACGAGTAATAATTGCCATAATTGACTTTATGTTTTCGTATCGTTTATGTACTTCAATATTGGACGCGCCGCATTTTACGAATCAAAATTGATGTTATTGATTGAATTATAGAAATCATTTTCCAGGATGATTCTGCATTAATATAAATGATGAAATCCCCTTCATTCATTTTATATGTAGCCAAACAGATTCAAGCACTATAGCTAAAAATTTATATAAAAACAAATAAAAAAAAGGGGGTACTGTTAGTTTGTTAGGCCATATCTAGCCAAATTGAATCACGTTCTAACCTACAATTCTCTTGGAGCCAGTCTCACCTACAATTCTTACATTTAATCTTCGAACACGGTTTCTAATGTTAAGTACAATTCTCAACCTTTTCATTGATTGATGAATATGTTTTGTGAACCCTATCCAATAAACTAATTAATCACATTATATGTATGTTTAATTAGTCAAATATGGAAAAGATTTTTCCAATATTGAAAAAAAAGAGTATTTGTTATTTATAGAACTCTGATCCCCCTTCCCTTTTTAAATTCATCAACTCTCATAGGTTGGGTCTATAAATAGCCATGCAAGCGTTCTCAAAGAGGAACTCGATAAGCAGAAAATTCTCCCTCCAAGCCTGATCTCTTGAAAACTTATATTCGCTCTAACTTTCTTCTACAGCTCTTGAAAACCCTAGCTAGATTCGCTTTCTCTTTATTTCTGTGTGCGTACGTTTATATCGACCCTTGATTGAAAACCTCATGGAAAGAACACATGCTCCTCTCCAACCACCATCTTTTGGAGATCTTATCACCATTCTTAGCATTGATGGTGGTGGAATAAGAGGACTTATTCCAGGAACCCTTCTTGCTTTTCTAGAGTCTGAACTTCAGGTTGATATCATGCATACTAGTACTCCAAACTTTTTCTCACACGTTCGTTTGATATGCATATATGAGTCATGCATTTCAAATATCATATCAAATGTACCTTCATTTTTTTTGTAACCTTAACTTTGTGCATGCATAAGCTTGAATACGTGACTATAATATAATTTGATATGTTCTGTACGTTTATAGTATACTAACTCTAGGTTTTTGGCAATTCTCTTTAGAAACTAGACGGTGAGGATGCAAGAATTGCGGATTATTTTGATGTGATTTCAGGGACAAGCACAGGTGGTTTGGTGACTGCTATGCTAACTACCCCCAATGAAAAAAATCGACCCCTCTTTGCCGCCAAGGATATCAATGAATTTTACCTAAGTGAATGCCCTAAAATATTTCCCCAACCCAGGTACAGAATTATATTTTCTTTCTAATTTTAAATTTATAATTATCATAATCAACACATTTCTTCACCTATAATAATTGTCAATTGATCGATTCGTAATAACATGCCCTCTTTTTTTTGGTGTGTAAATATATAACAGCTTTCAACTATTTGCCAACGCTAGAAAGGTGATGAAAGCTCTATCGGGACCAAAATACAATGGGAAATATTTACACAGCATTGTTAGAGAAAAACTAGGAAACACAAGATTGCACCAAACACTGACTAATGTTGTGATCCCAACTTTTGACATCAAGCGACTCCAGCCGACTATCTTTTCCAGCTATGAGGTTCATGATCTTCCCAAATTTTATCATGTTTAATCAAGTGATCAATTTAATGATCATAGAGCTGAACTCTAATAGTTTTATATATTATTTCCATGGAATATAATAAACAGGTGAAGGAAAAGCAAAGCTTAGATGCATTACTCTCCGATATATGCATAGCAACCTCAGCAGCACCCACTTATCTTCCAGCACACACTTTCGAAACAAAAACCCCATCTGGCCAAGTGAGAGAATTCAATCTAATAGACGGTGGAGTTGCAGCAAATAACCCGGTATATATATCATGATATATATTTTCCTAATTTTAAGCAACGCAAATAATATATACTTAATTTGTTGACTATTAATATCGTGTGTTGCTTTCTAATTTCAGGCATTGGTTGCCATGGGTGAAGTTACCAAGGCAATAATCAGGGGAAATTCAGACTTCTTTCCGATAAAGCCAATGGACTATGGACGATTTCTGGTTATATCTTTAGGGACTGGCTCGGGAAAAGATCAAGGGAAATACAGTGCCGATGCAGCAGCAAAGTGGGGTGTGCTTGGTTGGTTGACCAGCGGTGGTTCCACTCCGTTAGTTGATGTCTTCACTCAAGCAAGCGCAGATATGGTAGACTTGCACATCTCTGCCGTATTTCAAGCCCTTCACTCAGACAAATACCTTCGAATTCAGGTAACCCTCAAATTATTAAATATATGGGTTATGCTACTATACAGGTTCTCTTTGAAAATTTAATGTCTCCCCAGTAACTACCCTGTATAGTGTATACAGATTACAGAGGCGGATGGGCTTGTTCCCTAAAAAACCTTTAAAAATCATTATAAAAAATTATAAAATTATTACTAAATTTTAAACTTTTTCAATTCGGTCTGCTATATTTATTTGTTTTTATATAATGGTCCCCGAACTTGAATTTCTAGCTCCGTCTCTGCTTGTATAGATACAGGTTTAGTACACTAGCTAAATCCATATATATATATATATATATTAATTATTTATACACAAAATTCCTCATTCAAATTATTAATTTTACTGATTATCACGCATCTATTATTGACTAAATTATATTTCAAAAAATATATATATTATTGACTAAATTATTTTGAATGATAAAACATATACAGGAGGATACTTTAAGTGGGGTGGTTTCTTCGGTCGATATAGCCACAAAGAAGAATTTGGAAGACCTTGTGAAAGTTGGTGAAGGACTGTTGAAAAAACCTGTTGCCAGGGTGAATTTGGAGACAGGCATCTTTGAGCCCTCTAATACGGAATTAGAGAGTAACCAAGAGGCTCTCAAAAGGTATAAATAATAAATACATTTATAAATTTATGTGAAACAAATTAAGTTTTCTAGATATATCATATATGATGATCAACTCATAGAATTACTTCTGATCGATATTCTTGCAGATTTGCAACTCTACTCTCGGACGAGAAGCGGTGTCGCCTGGCTAGATCACCCCATGGGAAGGCTAATACGTACAAACCAAATGCTAAATAATGTTTACTTGTATATTATATGATTAGTGATTGATTCTAATTACTAATATTGTTGCTGTAACTGTGATAATTAATTAAGGTGATGCAAGTCCACCTCATGTTGTTTGAATAAATTCCAGATTTGGGATAATTAATTTACAGTTTGTAAGGTCTAGCAAGGTGGGAGAAGTACTGCAAAATTGTATAGGAGATCTCACCTTTTGATTTGATTCTTCATTTTTCATCCCTGTTTGAATAAAAATCCCAAATGTGGGATATGATTGCATAGAATTAGTTTTTTTTTTTGATAAAATTGGACTGGCCTAGAGGGAAAATGTATCACAAACGATCATATGCTGAAAAACCCATAAGCAGTATCCATCCATATTATAAAAATAAAAAATGAAAAGTAACAAAAACCAGAAAAGCATAAAAAACCAAGGGAAACAATCCCAACAAAAACATTGGCACGCATGCCATAAAAAACAGAAATAGAAAACATCAAGAAAAATGAAAAGATTCCTGACTCATGCAATCATTGCCAACCAACAAAGAGCAGAAATACAGGGTGTTTGTCCACCACGAATCAACCACCAACCCCAAAGCATGCTTAGAAAGAGCGTCAGCAACCTGATTCACATCCCTAAAGATACGAGAAACCTGAAACTCCATTTTTGATATCTGATAGATACAGCGTTGCCAAGCCTGCCGAATCCGTTAAGGAACCTGCTCGGAGCGAGAGGCGAGCAGATAAACCACATAAGAAGAATCACTTTCAAACCAGATCCGATGCCACCCATTCTGCCAAGCCAAATTAATGGCTATCGATGCTGCAAGAAGTTCCGCCTCAAATGCAAACACCTGACCAAGAGGAACAACAAAACAACCCTTCATAAAAGCTTTACAATTACGGAAGACACCCCCACAACCCCCAACACCTAGAGAACTTAAGGCGGCACCATTAGTATTAACTTTGATCCAACCAGGAGCAGGAGGCGACCAAATCTCACACTCCTGATAATCGGGGTCTTAGCCGGACGACCACAAAGATCAAACCGACGAAGAATCAAAAGATCATCTACACAATTACGCATACACCCAATCTCTAACCGGTTAGAGTCATATACCATACGCCAAACCAAAGACAAAGCAGATCTAAACTCCATAGCCTTACTCTAAAAAATCCACTGGTTACGGGCAAGCCACACACTCCAAATCACGGCATGAATAGCTGTCTTCCATAAAACCCGCACCTGATCATTAAACGAAACTAACATGGCCTGGGAGAAGAACGAACTCCACGAATTGGCAAAAATACGCCGTTGAAAAGCTGAAAAAACCGCCTCCCAAAGAGCAGCCGCTAGAGGGCACCGAAGGAAAAGATGATCAGACGACTCACTGCTAACCCCACAAACACTGCACCGGGAAGCTAAGTGAAACCCAACGCTACCAAAGTGATCCTCTGTGGGAAGCCGATTCAACAAAAGACGCCATGTCAATGCTGACCGAGAATGAGGGATAAAATGGCACCAGACATCCCTCTACCAAGAGACCTGCGGAGAATCACGAATCATACGGGAATAAGCCGACTTGCAAGAAACCTGCCCATCTCGAGAATGATCCCACACCAAAGAATCGTAACTAGAGAGATAGCAATCCTATCGATATAAAAACGGAGATTTGGAAAACGGGCACGAAAACTATCTTCAAGAACCCACCTACCCTCATGGATAAAATCAGAAACTTTTGCCCTGAGAAGGCTATCCAAGTAATCAGGAATCCCCAGAAGCTCAAGAATGGGAACCCCTAACCAATTTTCGCGCCAAAAATCTCACTGAGAATTCTCACCAATGAGCCAAATGCCCTCTTTAAGAAGATCTGAATAATGAGAGCGAAAAGAAGGCCAAATCGACGAAGTGACATACCCCCCATGAGATTTCTGAAGCTGCGTGAGATACCGCTCCCTCAGAAACGAAAAAGTAAAACTCTGAGAGGTTATAAACTTCTAGGTGAGCTTCTTTAAAAGAGAATCATTTAGTAACCCAAGATCCTTCAAACCAAGACCACATTGAGAGTAAGGCTTACAACAATGATCCCAAGCAACTCGAATCAGTTTAGTCTCCTCACAAGAACCCGTCTATAAAAAATTTCTCAACTTGTTATTAACCAACCGCAGCAAAGAAGAAGGCCATTTGTAGATCATGAAACAATGCACAAAGGAGCCCGTAATGACCGACTTGATCAGAGCAGCGCGACCAGCCAAAGAAAGGGCTTTCCCTTTCCACTTAGCAAACTTCGACAAGATTTTATCCTCCATAGGCTGCAACACAGACTTCTTGGGCTTTCCCCGAAATAACGGGACCCCCAAGTAAGAGAAAGACAACTGACCAATCTGCATACCAACTAAGGACTGCAATCTACCAATCCGGGACGGGGAAACAGAAGATCCAAAATAGATAGAAGACTTACCCAATTAACCAGCTGACCTGAAATGTTACCATAAACCTCAAAAGCACTCATGATATTCTTCAGATTCCGAACCGTGCCTCTGCAAAAAATCAGAACATCATCTGCATAAAGCAAATGAGTAGGAGCAGAAAATCCCCTCGGAGAAAAAATAGGCAATAACTGAGAGAAATCCACCATCCTCGACAGAAGTCTACTAAGGAAATCCTCTGTAATACCAAACAAGAAAGGAGAAAGAGGGTCACCTTGACGAACCCCTCTAGAACAATGAAAATAACCCTCAGGGGATCCATTGATCAGCACCGAAAGACTAGTATGTTTCTATAATATTAATGACTAATATTTATTTCTTTTTACTTTTTCACTTTCATTATTTTTAAATTCAGTGTAATATCTTTAAGTGATTAGGAAAAAAATCAGTCCTTCCTCTTCTGGCAATAAAAAATTGAAACGACCTCTGTTGGAGGTTGAAATGAACTCGACCTTCAATGGAGGCCGGTGAAGAAAAAGATAAAAAAAATCAATAAAATCTGGCAATAAGTCTCGGGTAGATGTTTTTGGGGCAATAAGTCTCAGGTGCCCCACATGAGACTTATTTCTGAGACTTATTGCCCCTAATTTTTTTTTAACTGCTTTATCAACCTCCAATGGAGTTTGACCGTTTCGACGACCTCCATCAATGGAGGGCTTTTGAAAAAAAAAATTCGAAGAAAAAAAAGGATAGAAAAAAGAATAAAACTAAAAATGGGGGTATTTTTATCCATCGCCATACTTTGTTGTCATTTAAACTTGAATTATTAACTTGGTGAGAATCACAAATCTATGGGTGAAAGAAGTGCTATAGATTTAAACAAGCCTAATATTATTCATCCTCACATATTCCTTTCTTTATATAATATATATATTTCATTTTTAAAAAAAAAAGAGAAGTACATAAAATGATAAATCCTAAAATATATATGCAGCAATATTAATTTCACATATTATTTTCTTTCAAATCAAGTGCTTTGTTTGATTTCGTGTTTCCTTATGGTTTTATCCTTCAGGGTGAAGCCATTGCATAGGGAAAACAATGGATGTTCTTGTGTGCTAGAAGGGAAAGAACACACCTCCACCAGATCTGAAGTTCCTATCAAAACAAGAAGTTTTGCTGAAATTGCAGCCGCCTCTATAGAGTTTACAATTGATTTTAAAAAAACTCCCTCAACCCATCAAGCGTGGAGACATGATTTTCATTAAACTGAATGAAACTATATATCAGCAGCAAGTTCAATTAGGTCGTTCAAATCTGATTGGTCGACTTATGCTAAGAGAGGGTTCACAACCTTTGAAGATGGAACAACTTCAATCACATCTTCATTCTTGCTGGAATCCTATTGGACACGGGCAAATAACTCTCATGGCTAGAGGATATTACGTTATTCACTTTTCTTTGCAAGAGGACATGAGAGGAATATGGGCTAGCAGTACTTGCACTCTCACATCTGGTGTCTTTTGATTGTTTCAATGGAAACCGGATTTCGATCCATATGAACCGGAGATTCAAATCCACGCTCAGGTTTGGATTCGTATCTATGGTCTGTGTTAGGAATACTTGCATCCACATCTTTTATTTGAAATTGCCAAAGGTGTTGGAACTCCTCTTCATTTGGACAAGGCCACAAGAGATCACACTTACGGATATTATGCTAGAATTCTTGTTGATTTAGATCTATCCATTGATCTACCAACATCGATTATGGTCGAGCAAGAAACTCACGGATTTCCTGAGGACATATACTACGAAAATATTTCCCACATTTGTAGTAATTGTGGTATCATTAGACACCAAGTCGTTGCATGTAGGAAGATTAAATCCAATAATTCCGTTGGGGATAGAAAGAGATCAAAAGTTTCGGGAGTTTATAAACCAGTTAATCGGCTTGTGGAAGATAAAAATAAGGACATAGAGAATTCAAAAAAAGGTTTTGGAAGAAATTAGAGCAGCTACAAATTGTGAAAGCCTGAATTCAAATCACGATTCTAGAGAGATAAAAAGGGGTGGAAGTTCATCTAAGGAAATTTTTTAATGGTACTGCTAATGATTCAAAGCAACATGATGGAGCTGGAGATGCTACTAGGGACACTCCAATTCGAGAAGAGCAGTTTCTGGTGATGACTGACATATTTAATGCACTTGTGGAAGATCAGGATCTAATGGAGAGTTTTTCTCCAATTCAAATTCAAATAGTTGAACAATTTCCTAATCAAGATGTGAGAATTAATGTTAATATCTCCAATGATTTGAATACCAAGTATTTAAATTTGGAAGATAATAATGAGAATCCTCAATGTTTTCTAGATAATATTTGCATTAAAAACATGGTGATTCTTGACAATCCTCAATAAGATTTGGATGAGATTTCAAGAGATAAAAAAGGAAAGATTAATTTAGAGAAAATATCAGAAGACCAAGATATTCATGTTTCAAATTCTAATCATGGTCCGGTAGAACCTGACAATAATTGGATCCCCGTGGTGACCAAATCATGAAAAGTGAAACCAACTTTTAAGATTTTATCTAATTCCAAGTCTCAAATGAGTAAGGAAAAGTTCTAAACATCTCCTTGCGGCTGAGACCAAGATTTTCCATGATTCTGCGGCTTTAGCGACCCAAACAAAATTACGTCTTATCGCTAATTGAGCCGCATAGGTTGAGGCAGAGGGAATGATTCCGGGACTGGTTAATTAGGTTCATGTTTCTTTGCCTTCTGTTGAGGCCTGCAGGCCTTTTAAGATTTATGTTCATGTATCTTTGCCTTCTGTTGAGGTACGCATGCCTTTTAAGATTTATGTTTTAGGGCCTGCGCGCCCCTATGCTTTGCTTTTCTTTTCTTTTTTTCTTTTTTTTACTAATAAAAGGTTTCAGTAGTTAAAAATATATATAAATATATTACTATCTGTCAAAATGATGGTTAAGATTACATTATTAACACATACACTTTGAGTTTAAGTACGGTGGCCGTATACTTCCCCTTCCTTTTTGTGAAGATAAAATTCGAGTAACATACGTTTTAAGAAAAAAAAACACTAATAACAAATTTGTCTATTAAATCTCAAAATGTAAGAAGATCTCCATCGCGGTTGATCTCGTCAAGTATCGGCAGACTAGTTGAAACAAAAAAATTGCTTATGATAGCTCAACTTTTTGAAACATGAAAAAGATTGGAACAGAAGGGAATGTTTTGAAAAATATGTCATCTTTCAAACTTCTTTTTCAAAAAAGAGATGTGTTTTAGACTTTTAGTAGATGGCTCTATTACAAGTTTCATTTTTAACTGTGCATTAATTCGATTTCTTTTATATACAAAAACTGTGATCATCATGACAGAAGGATCGTGCATTATTAACTAATCGAAAATTTTCATTGAAAGCCAAAAATTAATTAATTAAAATAGAAGAGAAAGCTTCAATAAACATTTTAAATTTGTATACTCATTAGTCATTATTGTCACCATATGAGAGACAATTAAATAAAAATACGCCGCTGGACTACTTGATATTTTATATTTATGAGTGCTTGATGGACCATACTATCTACTCGTCAACCAAGATTCCGACAGTTAACAATAATTCTTCATTTTTATTCTTATTTTGGTCCGTTTGCGGACCATTTCATGAATAATTAATTTTAGATTCCAAATTGTTTCTCATGCATCTAGAACATCTGTTTTTCTTTTCGATTTGAAGAAATCTGAGAATGATAAATGGATTAACGATTAAATAGTCAAGTACTCAAGTATATACAACTATATTCAAGAAAGAAATATTTACAACTAGTGAGTGATAATAGGTTCTGGGATTTGGTAAGAAGGTTGATGATCAAAAACAAGGCTATGGTTAGTGCTTGTGTTCTAGCTTAGTGATATAGTAAATACTGTTCAATAAAATATAAGTTCGTTCACTGGGATCAGGAGTTTATCGGTTGAACTAAGTTAAGTAAAATAATCTAATCTAGTGCGCGAAAATTAAATTGCATAATGAGTTTTTTGGGAAATGCATGAGTTCTTCGTAAATAGAAAACTTGCAACTTGTAAATAAAACTAAGCTAAACTAAGTTAAGCACAACACAAAGGATGGAATGTATGTGTGTATAAGTACTAGGGAATCGACATAACCGTTCTCGGAATGCTCGATGTACTAAACAAGTCTCAGCAAACATTTCAATCCAATTTTAGGGCTTGTTTTAAGATATTTAAATTAAGAACAAGGTTCTTCCCATTACTCCCACAAGGTCATGTGTGAAGCAATTGTCATCACCTAATATTTTCTCAAAACTCTAAGCCAAAACAACATAACAAGGTCATGCAAGCATTGTCTTTCTCAATTATCAAGCTAATAAGTGACATTAAGGTGGAAAAAGTCAATCACACCAAAACCCACTTTCATGAATAATCTACACTATACACATACATCACTTGCGGTCACAACATAACATACATGGTAGAGCAAACACATACTAATCAAGTAAAAGAGACTAAATTCGGATTGAACAAAAGAATAGACTAGTTCATTACAAGGAATTATCCAATATAGTTACATCAATCCCCTAGATGAGGTTTAGTTACTCATCAATGAAAAATACACAAAGGAGAGAAAAATGTAGAGATAACCCATAAAGATCACGTGAGCTTCCATTGTTCCTTAAAGTTCCTTCTTCTCATTTCTTGATTGAGCTTCCAAAATGGATTGATGAAGTAAATATGGAGAATAGTGAAGAAAATGGTGGAGAATGGTGGAGAAATGGAGAGGATTTGGATTCTTGAGAGAGAAGCCCCTTGTGTGTGCTTGCCTGCTGCTGGAGAAAATTAGGAGAAGATACTTTATAGCTCATCAAAAATATTCTGCTGGATAGGCAAAACGACCATTTTGCCCTTAGACTTCAATGGGGTGACTTGTTGAGGCTAGTTGATATCTCGCCTGGCTAGGTGGCCTCACGCACTGGAAAACTCTTTAAAAGCAGGCAGCATGTGAGGCGAGGGATGAGGCGAGTTACTTGGTCGCTTGGAGCTCAAAAGCTTGGTTTTCATGGCGGACTTTGAAAGATTTGGAGGCAAGTGAAACGACTACACAGAAGGCTAAACACTGCGACATTGTGACCGGAGGAAGGTGCGATGTCGATCTGGGTGGAGAAATGCCTGAAAAATGGCCGGAAATTACGCTGGACGAGGTCGGGTCAGAGTCGGGTCGAAGTCGATTCCGGGTTGGGTCACACAGGTCCAATGGGTCTGCTGGCTGGGGAAGACGAAGTTGACGTCAGCATAAGGTGTTGGGATTCACTCAGCAGAAGGTAAGGGTGTGCACAGCTTGGCTTAAACTGACCTTCTTGTGGGTGCAATTAGATATGGGCTGGGGTGCATTTAGCAGCCCAAACAACCCACATTTGAAACGCACCGTTTCATTAATGACGTGGCACACTCGTTGGCGAATTACAATATGGGACCCTCCTTACTTCCGTAATCATAGAATCTTCGAGACTTGTCTCCATATTTCACTTTAGCCCCTGATTCTTCAAAATGACACAAATGCATGCCCCTGAATTGGCTCGTTTCTCCAATATGGTCTAAAATACCCCTGATGAATTGAAATACCTGAAAAACACTTGCTTTCAACATTAAATACCTAGAATGCTAGGAAAACGGTTACAAAAGTTAAGTAAATGGAGCCCAAAGTGTGAACATTTAAAGCACGATCACTTAGGCTTTATGGGGTTGGTTTGTCTTATGGTGTTTTTGGGCTGCTCGCTGCAGTCTGTGTGGTGATTGGCTGCTGGTTCTGCAGGATTTTGTTGGGTGATTTTGTGCCTTTGCTGGCCTGTTTTCTTTATTGTGTGGTGTGGCTTTTGTGTTTTGTGTTTATCGAGCCGATGGGGTTCTAGTTTCCTGTTCCAGTGAGGTTTGTATTTGTGTTTTGCTCTGGTCTGGTTTCTGTTTTGTTATGTTCAAGGGAGGCCAACTGTCTTGCCGATCAACTGTCTTGGTGCAATTTCTAGTTTTGCTTGGTCTGGTGCTTTCTTTGGTGTTTATGGCGTTCTGGTGTCCTCTTCAGGCTTATGCTCTGTTCTTCTTGTTTAGGCTTTTGGTTTTAGTGTTTGTGTCTTTTTGGTTGGGCCTGCTTTTTGGTTGTTTTTGCTTTTTTCTGGTGTGCCCTCTTTGGGTTATGGTGGCCTCCTTGACCTTTAATAATAATTCAGCTGTTCAAAAAAAAAAAATGATAATATACCAAACAAACCAAAAAAAAAAAAGATTTACTTTAATTTATACAGGGTCGGTTCTGAGATTTTGGGGGCCTGAGGCGAACTATAAGAATGAAGCCACTGACTTTCCATGTATGAATTCTTGAGATTTCATGTCTGGATTTTCGCATGAAGAGAACTTCCAAGAACCCTATAATTGATTTCAAATTGTTTTTTCAGATGTCTGATATGCAGTTTGATCTGTTGTGGATGTGGTAAGTATAATAATTATGTTTCTCTGGTGGCCTTATTTTTTTTTTTAAAACATATATAAAAGATAGGTCTTTAAGTGATAATGTGATATATGGCCTGTTTTTTTTTAAACTGTACGTGGGCCTCCAGACTTAGGAGGGTGTATTCAATTATGATTTTAAATGACTTTTAAAGACTTTTTTTAAGTGAGTGACTTTTATAGACTTTATGGATTTTTAATGACTTTTATAGGCTTTACAAAAAAAAAGGACTTTTATAGACTTTTATATACATTAATTTTAAAAGACTTTCAAAGATATTAATGAACTTTCAAAGACAATTGATAGACTTTCATTGACTATGACACCTAAAAATAATATTTACTTTGTTGTAACGTAAAAGAGGTCATACTAAGGAGCATATGTTCCTAAGATACCAAACAACTTCTCACAGATATGTGTAGTTGACAGCTTTTTAAGACAACAAATTCATACGAAGCATACCAAAATTATATGTTGATAGTTGAATCAGACAAGGCACAAGGCACAAATACACACCAAATTGGCAAGAAAACCATGGCCATCCAAGTAGGTCATTTTCATGATTTCACTCTCTTGTTGTAAATTTATTCCCATCCAAGTTAGCTCATTAGATACTTAAGATATTTGGATTGTCTTCATAAAATTTGATGCACTTTAAACATATTAAAGAGTAGTAACAACATCAATCTCGGTTAATAAATAAATACAATCAATTAACAACTCAAAAATAGAATTCATTGCTGATTCAAAACGGTAAACAAATCATTGTTAACAACAATTCAAACATTATCACAATTCCAAAAGTTTAATCAAATGAAACATAGTTTCAAAAACCAAGTTGATCATCTTTAGAAGAATCACTCATTCTGCCAATTCATAAAACATCCATTCCGAACGCTCTTCAAGTGTCATTTTCGAGAACTCGATCTTTTTTGCTCTAGTGTTAAGCAACTTAAGTGCATTGAAATGAACACAATTATCCAAATTTGGGATCTCCTTGATAAGATCCTAAGAACTATGATCTCTTGTGGCAATTGAATCAATAGTACGATTGAGCTTGTCTATAGCATCTGGTTGAGTATTGTTGGTCTCAAAAGACCTCGATTTTCCTTCATACTCAGTTCTATTCCGTTTGATACACCACCATATGATTTAAAAGTGGGTTACTATCAGCATACAGAGAAAAACCCATAAAATAGCAAATCACAAACATAACTTAAATTCTTGACGAATTCCATCTTGCCTCATTCTATATCATGTGCAAATTATTATTATTTTTTGACCCAACGGTAACATCTTTTTATCAAAAATTATATATAAACTAGTATTGATCTAGTGCAGTTATTGAGGAATTTCATGAAAGTTTGTGATTCTCTCTTTGTAATAAGAGGATTTGGTTTGAGATACGGTTTTAATTGTGTTTTGGAAATCATATCTAGATACTGATTTAATGATTGTGTTTTCTAAATCTTGCAATTTTATTTATTTTTTAAAATTATTTTGTTTGTACTTTTTGATTGGATAACAAAGTTTTGAGCAAACCCAACTATGGGAGGAGGCAATATGCAGAAGCTTAAGTATCTAATTTATGAAGACAAAGTTTTTCCTTTAAAGTGCATCAAATTTTATGAAGATAAACTTTGTCAAAGGTTCGTTCTTTCAGGAGAGTTTTGGACGATTTCTCAGCGGAAACAAACCCGGATCATGAGTTAGTATGGCAAGGTTTCTGTCCCTCTAAAATGGAAGTGTTTTTATGGCAAATTCTGAAAGGCAGGGTTATGGTCAGGCACGTGCTGTGTAAATTCGGTTATAATCCAGGGACTCCATCGATTTGCCCACTATGCAGTTCGGAAGAGGAGACAATTGACCATCTTTTTCTTCATCGTCATTGGACGAGGGAGCTTTGGATTAGATGCATGAAGTGGTGGGGTGTGCAGTTTTGTGTCAATAAATCAGTGATTGATTGGGTAAGAGGATGGTCAGGTTTAAACGTGAGAATGAGCTGCAATAGAGCATGGAATATCTTACTCTTTGCTCTTGTCTGGACAGTTTGGGAGTCTAGAAACCAATTGATCTTCGAGGGCAAGCAAACTTCCATCCTTTTGGCTACTGACATGGTTGGCTTTAGGGTGGTTTGGTGGTTCAAATATATTGGAAAGAACACAGAGGATTCCATTACTCACATGCTTATCAATATCCCTAACAGTGTTCATAGTTCTTCTAATCCGAGTAGGAGTGTTTCTAAGCAGATAGGGTACCCTATGTTCTCAAATGGTCTGAAATTTAATGTTGACGGATCCTCTAGAGGGAATCCGGGGTCTGCCGGTATAGGTGGACTTCTGAGAAGTGAGTCTGGGAAGATTGTGGGTATTTCTTCCTGTCACATTGGTTTCGCGGATGCCATGTTGGCCGAAATCACAGCCATTCTAAAGGCTGCTCAATTATGTTATCTAACCTTACAATTGAGGCGGAATTCCATCCTAATAGTCAGCGATTCGAAAATGGTGGTCTCTTGGGTCAATGGTGATGGTGAAGTTACTGCTGAGCTCAAGGATATTTTAACAAAGGTAAGGAGGATTTTGATGATGATGGATAGAATGAAGGTAGTGTTTAACCCCCCAGAATTTCGAACACTTTGGCAGACAACTTGGCTAAGAAGGGTTCGGGACTGCAGGAGGACATTTTGATTTGGTAGTTTGGTTAATTTTTGTATCAGTTACTGCTTGCTCCCCTTTCTCCTCTGTTTTCGCTTCCCCCCTGTTTTGGTTGTTTTGTTTTTCTGTCCTTCTGGCTATTTTTTCGTTGCTTTGTGTGTTGTGGGGTTCTTACCCTCCTTTTGTTGTGTTTTAGTCTCTGTTCCTTGGCATCTTTACCCTTAATAAAGTTCTAATGTTCAAAAAAAAATATGCAGAAGCTTACAACAAGTGATGCTAAGGATTGTTACTTTTTTTTTCTTGATATGTTTATTTGATTATTGCTTCAGTTATCTTGATGGAGGAAACAAGAATATATGTGCAAATTATACATATTAACTGTGTCAAACACACACACACATATATATATATATATATATATATATTGCGATTGTTGCTCTACTCTACGTAATCACTCTAAACATACAATTTTTTTTAAGGAAAATAAAGTAATAATAAGAAACCCATAATACATAATTATTCATCAAATTAATCGAGGATGAAAACCCTAATTCTCTACGCAATCAGCTGTGGACGATAGGGTTGAATGGAAGGTTTGGCTTTCTCCGATTGAAAAGTTATATTATTTTATTTTTCCAGAAAAGTGATGAGTTTTTTCTTCTCAGATAAAAAGTCTTCAAAAGTTTCTTGAGAGAGTGGGAAAATTTTTGTGAGGTTTGGTATTTATACCTCTAACCCAAAAGTCTACAAAATTCATTGATTGTATGAATTCCATAAAAGTCATTAACATTTTGAATACCTCTGGACTTTTATGGACTTCTAAAATGTTTTGATTGAATACCCCATGACTTTTATAAACTATTTAAAAATCTATATTGAATATCCCATGACTTTTAAAGAGTCTTTAAAAGTTTATATTAAATACACCCAAACTTTTTAAGTTTTTAAAAGTCCTTTGGAATCCTAATCCAATACACACCCCTTATTTTCAAACTAAAATACACAATATTTATTTTTAAACTGAAATTTGGGGCCCTTTGAAAATGGGGGCCCTAGGCGGTTGCCCCATAACCTACCCCTAAGGCCGGCCTTGAATTTATACGTTGGAGAGAAAAATGAAGATTTTTATACTCTTAAATAAATTTTTATAGACACTATCACCTCTCAGTACATATGGTAATACACCTCTCTTATTCTACATTAGTTGTAGGAGGTTCAAGTCCCGCCTTGTTTTACATGCAAATGTGAGAAATTTACAGTAATCTATTTTACAGTTAGAATCTATTATAATATTTCTAATACTAATTTATATATACAAAAGTAGTTGGTGTTTTTCTTCGGTATATGAATAAATTAAACCACATAATACTTTTTGATTTGTTTAACTCATTGCTTCTGTTGGAGGAAAATTCTTGGTATAGTAAAGTTTTTCAAAATCTGTCAATTCTACAAGTAGTTTGTTGTGGCAACTTAAAAAGTTTGGTGCCATGGCCTTGCATGCATGTAAGGTGTAATAGTGTTGAATTTGATACCAAAAATCAGAGAAAAGGAGAGAGAGAGAGAGAGAGAGAGAGAGAGAGAGAGAGGGCTTGATTCATTTGGCAGTGAAGGGAATCATGTGAAGATTAACGGTTGTGTGTCAAGGAAAGATTTCAGGGTCGAACTGGTATCGATTTTTATTGATAATCTGAGTCCTAGTTTAGATTTGAGAGAGTTGTTGAGGTTTTTTTTAAGTCTTTTTGGGATGATAAGGGATGCGTGCCTGTCTTCTAAAAAGAGCTTTCGAGGGATATGCTTTGGGTTTGTCTTCACCTGAAATATATATATGGTACTATTAGAACTAGCTCATGTCTAAGTTTCAAATACGGTAATTTTAATTCAAATTGGAAATTACAAAGTTAGAGATAGATCATATTTATAGATGAATAAGAATAAGTAATATACATCGTAAGTGGAGAAGATGACTGGCTGGAGTTTCTTGATGTCAAAAGTTAGAATCACAACATTTGTCAATGTCTGGTGCAACTGTACGCTTCCTAATTTTTCCTTTACAAGGCTATATGTAGATATTTGCCGTCTTATTTTGGTCCAGCAAGAGATTTGAACATCATAGAGAATGGCAAATAAGTACTGTGTGCAAGAAAACATCAAATGAACACTTATGATTCATAAATTGACATTGATAATAATCAAAGATTATTAATTAATTAATTACTTGTCTTGAGGGAAGATTTGAGGGCAATTTTGAGGATAGAAGTCTTTGATGTCTTTGGCAGCAAACAAAGGGCGGTTCTGGTCATTCGGAGTTGTTAACATCGAGGTCACTAGGCCGCCTGTGCTAGTACCCGAAATCACATCAAAATAGTCTACGAGTCTTGCTTCCTCACCATCCAGTTGCTGTTAAAATAAGAGATCTCTTAGTAGAGAATCACGTAAAATTTATATATAACAAGTATACAAAAAAATTATCTACCTGAAGCTCAGACTCTAAGAAGCCAAGAATAGTTGCAGGGATGGTCACTCTAATTCCACCTCTATCAATGCTAAGAACAGTGATTAGGTTTCCAAAAGTTGGAGGTTGTTGTTGCGGAAATGACCAGAAAGTAAATAGAAAAATGCACACAACACAAAGACACAGATATTTACGTGGTTCGGCAATTGCCTACGTCCACGGGAGGCAGCAAACTAATATTATTTCAGAATTACAAAAAATAAACAGAGTTTTCTCTCAAAGCTCTCAAGAACTCTCTCTAGAAGCACAAATACGAATTGCTTCTTGCCTTGCCTAACTCTGCCTTATTTCTCATCTTGCTGAAGGTTTCTTTTATAGAAGAAATATCTAAGACAATCAAGCCTCAATTGTCAACAAAAATGGCTTCCCCATTTGTCAACAAATACTGCTGCACATTACCAAATGGCTGCTGAATGTTGATGGTGGCAAGAAGTCAGTAATAGCTACTGGAAGATAATGGTGGCATTGAGCCAACTTGACAACAATCTCCACCTTGGCGAGAATCCACCAATCAATGCTACCTCCATTTCGCCCTTAGGCGCTACGAGCTCGAGAGATATTGATCAAGCCCAAACAATGTAGGAACTTGATCCCAGTTACCACTTTTGTTAATATATCTACATGATTGTCTGCAGTACCGATCTTCTGGAGTAGAATATTCCCTTCATCTACTATTTCCCGAATAAAGTGGTAACAGATGTCTATATGCTTGGTGCGGCTATGATGGACCTGGTTCTTTGCCAAACAAATGGCACTCTGGCTGTAGCAAAAAATCTCCACATTTTCCTGAACAATACACAAGTCCCTAATCAAACCACGAAACCAAATGGCTTCTTTGAAAGCTCATGTTATAACCATATACTCTGCCTCAGTAGTAGACAAAGCCACTGTTGACTGTAAAGTTGATCTTTAACTTACTGGTCCTCCTGCTATAGTGAACACATAACCAGTAGTAGATCGACGTTTGTCAAGATCACCAGCATAATCAGAATCAACATATCCTACGATATGTTTGTCAATTGTCTGATCTCTCTCGAACTTCAAACCAACATCTACAGTACCTTGAATGTACCGTAGAATCTATTTAACTGCTTGCCAGTGGCCTTTACCAGGATTGTGCATGTAATGGCTCACCATACTTACGGCGTGTGAAATGTCGGGTCTAGTACACACCATCACCATCGCATACATCAAGGCACCAACAACATTTGCATATGGAACATGATCCATTTGCCTTTTTGCATCATCAGTAGTCGGTGACATCAGTGCACTCAGTTTGAAATGTAGAGCTAACGGTGCACTTACAGGTTTAGACTCGCTATCAATGCCAAACCTCTGAAGTACATGCATCAAATACTGAGTCTAGGTCAAACAGATGGTACCTTTTGCTCGGTCTCTTTTGATCTCCATAACAAGTATCTTCTTTGCCTCTCCAAGATCCTTCAAGTCGAACTCTAAGCTCAATTGAGCCTTCAACCTGTCGATCTCCACCTTGCTCTTAGATGCTATCAGCATATTATCCACATATAAGAGCAAATAGACAAATGTACCATCTTGGAGTTTGCGAAAGTATACACAGTGATCAAAATGACTGCGTGTATACTTCTAAGTCATCATGAAGCTATCAAACCGTTTGTACCACTGTCTCGGTGATTGCTTCAAACCATACAGAGACTTGCTCAACTTGCAAGCCAAATTCTCACGTCCTAGAACTTTGAACCCTTATGGCTGAGACATATAGATTTCCTCGGTCGAAGTACCATAGAGGAATGCGGTCTTCACGTCGAGTTGAGCTAACTCGAGATCAAATTGTGCAACCAAAGCCAATAGAATCTGAATAGATGAATGCTTGACAACAGGTAAGAATACCTCATTGTAGTTTATTCCTTCCTTCTGTGCGTAACCTTTTGCTACTAATCTAGCTTTGTATCTGATGTTGTCTTTGCCAGAAGTACATTCCTTCTTGGTATAGACCCATTTGCACCCTATAGCTCTCTTTCCCTTTGGAAGTTGTGTCAATTTCCAAGTTTCATTCTGATGAAGTGATTGTATCTCCTCATCCATCGCCTTCTTCCACTTGAAATTGTCTGTATTATGCACATGATCTCTATAGGTGTACGGAACATCATCGTCAGTTACTGGAAGAGCGTATGCTACCATATCTGTGTAACTGGCGGGCATCCGAATGTCTCGTTTCGGTTTGCTGATGTCAATGGATTTTGGCTGTTGTCTTATCTTAGATAATGGTTCTGAAGCCTCCACCTCAACTGATATCTCGTCTTGACTATCAGAATCATCAACATGATGGTTGACTGTGGGAGAAGCCTTTTCTGACTTCTTAGGAGTCTCAAACTCCACCTGTCGTAGAGAATTTGGATTCTCATTCTCTGTGTCTGGAGGTATTTGTTTCAGTATTACAGATTCATCAAAGGTAACGTCTCGGCTTAAGACGATCTTCTTTGACTTAGAATTCCATAGTCTGAATCCCTTAACTCCTTCACTAAAGCCCAAGAAAACAACTTTCTTGGCCCTAGGATCCAGTTTGGATTCTGTAACATGAAAGTATGCTGAACATCCGAATATATACAATCGATCATAATCTGAAACAGGTTGTCCAGAACATACCTCCTTGGGAGTTTTCCCATCAAATGCGGAAGCAGGTAGTCTATTGACTATATGATAGGCATACACCAAAGCATCTGCCTAGAATGTCTTGCTCAGGCTGGATTGAGAAAGCATACATCGAACTTTCTCCACCAAAGTACGGTTCATCCATTCTGCTACACCGTTCTATTGTGGCGTGCCGGGAACTGTAAAATGTCTGATTATCCCTTCATCCTGACAAAATTTCATGAAAGGATCTGATTTGTATTCCCCGCCATTGTCTGATCTGAGCCTTTTAATCTTTCTGTTTGCCTGGTTTTCAATCATCTTCTTCCATTGAAAAAAGATATCCAGAACTTTATATTTATGCTTCATGGTGTATACCCAAACATACCTGGAGAAATCATCAATAAACGTCACAAAATAATGTTTACCTCCCAATGAAGCATTTTTGGAAGGCCCCCAAACATCAGTGTGAACGTAATCCAGTGTTGCTTTTGTACGATGAATGGCGGTACTGAACTTCACTCTTGTCTGCTTGCCAATGACACAATGCTCGTAGAAATCAAGTTTACCTATCTTTGCACCTTTCAAGAGATCTTGCTGCACCAAACCTTGCAAAGCCCGATATGCCCTAAGCGCATGTGCCAGAGTCGAGAAGTATCAGATGACTCATCGTCGAAACTGCTGGAGACGACTGCTCTCCCTGTGACTATGTACCCGTCCAGAAAATATAGATTTCTCTGTCGAGTACCTTTCATTGCCAAGAATGCACCTCGTACAACCTTCAGGACTCCATCTTCCATGGTCACCTTATAACCGTTGGAGTCTAAGACCCCTAGTGAAATGAGGTTCTTCTTCAGATCAGGAACATATTTGACGTTTGTCAGTCATCTGATTGTACCATCGTGCATCTTTAGGCGGATAGTTCCTATCCCTTTCGTCTGGCAGGTGTTATTGTTGCCCATAAGCACAACTCTCCCGTCAAGCTCTTGGAAGCTTGAGAACTACTGCCTGTTGGGACACATATGATAGGAACAGTCGGAATCCATAATCCATCTGTCAAAATGGTTGTCTGATGATGAAACTGTAAAAGTTGAATCCTCCCCATCATCAGCTTTATCTACAACATTCACATTAGATTTGTCCTTGTTTGGACAATCTTTCTTCCAGTGCCTTTTCTAGTGACAATAGGCGCACTCATCCTTTGTAGGACGTCTTTACGATGATTCTCCACTTAGCTTCGAGCGGGATGCTCCTCTTAATTTTGAGCGAGATTTACCACGTTCACTAGGTACTCCAAATCTTCTGTTGTTTGCCCTGCCTCGGGCAACAGCCAGCGCCTCTGATGTTGATTTTCTATGATCAAGCTAATCTTTCTTCCGATACTCATTATTCACCAGAGTATTAGAAACGTCTACGAATTTAACCTCATCCTTACCATATAACAGAGTTGTGGTTAAGTGTTCATAGGTATTAGACAGGGAATTTAACAACAGTAATGCCTTATCTTCATCGCTAATTTCAACATCTAAATTTTGTAAATCGGCGAGAATTTTATTGTAATAATCCAAATACTCAATCATAGAAATACCTTTCTTGTACTGGAAACGAAAGAGCTTCTTCTTCAGGTAGAGTCGGTTCTCTATGCTTTTCGTCATGTACTTGTCCTCCAACTTTTTCCAGAGACTTAATGCCATAGTCTCCTTCATGACAAAGTACTTCTGGTCCTTAGCTAAACACAACCGAATTGTGCCGCATGCTTGACGATTTACATACTTCCAATCTTCATTGGAAATATTCTAGGGTCTGGAACTCAAGGAAATATCGGATCCTTCCCGAAATAACAGATCCAGAACTTCGTATTGCCACATGCCGAAGTTGTTGGTGCCGTCAAACTTCTCAATATCAAACTTCGCATTTGATATCGAGCTTCTTTGTCAAGAACTGCTGGTTGATGCCGAGATCTCAGGTTCAGTTGACTGTTCCAAGATTTCTCCAGCTTTTGGATCTTCCATCGTGCCCAAAAATAGAGTTAATAAAGCTTGACTAAGTAAAACTAGTACTTACAAGCAGAATTAGGTGAAACTGATGGCACAGTTGCGTCCGGAAAGGTCGAAATAGTTGGAAACAGGTGTGACTCGGTTGAAAACTGGTGAAAATTACACTGAGTTGGGCAAAAAACACTTCTGGGCCGAGTTGACTCATGAATATTCTGTAGATAAAGGAATATTCTCCTGATGGTAACGGAATATTCTCCTAAAAGGCGACGTGGCGCTGACGTGGCTTATCGATGACGTGGCGCTGATGTGGCAACAAATCACCACTGACGTGGTGATGACTGAACGACGATGTGGTGGCTGACTGGGTGCTGACGTGGCGCTACAGTGTCGTCTTCTTCCTTAAAAAAAAATCTACAGAAAATTTCTGAAATTTTTTCCAGAGTTGACCGAACTTTGACTGAAGCTAGAGAGTTCGTTTGAGCTCCGTTTGAGATGCGGTCACTGGCGTTGGAATCGTATTTTTGAGAGGAACACAACGGTACCCTCTGAACAGTGATTCAAGCACTTTGAAATTTCTGGACTTTACCAAAACCAAAGCTCTGATACCAATTTGTTACAGAAATGACCAGAAATTAAATAGAAAAATACATACAACACAAGGACACAGATATTTATGTGGTTCGGCAATTGCCTACGTCCACGGGAGGCAGCAAACTAATATTATTTCAGAATTATAAAAAAAAACAGAGTTTTCTCTGAAAGCTCTCAAGAACTCTCTATGGAAGTACAAATACGAATTGCTTCTTGCCTTGCCTAACTCTGCCTTATTTCTCCTCTTGTTGAAGGTTTCTTTTATAGAAGAAATATCTAAGACAATCAAGCCTCAATTGTCAATAAAAATGGCTTCCCCATTTGTCAACAAACACTGCTGCACATTACCATATGGCTGCTGAATGATGATGGTGGCAAGAAGTCAGTAATAGCTACTGGAAGATAATGGTGGCATTGTGCCAACTTGACAACAGTTGTAGGGGTGATTTTGGACTCTCCATGACTAATTGTTCCATGACAGCAATAATTACTGTAAATTAAACAAGAAATTGATTAAGCAGAGGATCAAGAGAGAGAGAGACTTTGAAGTTGAAGGCTTTTAGTAAGTATTTGTCTAGGAACGTCAAACGTGATAGGTATTTATTGACATCAGTTTCTATGAAATCTTCAATTTTTAAAAAAATTTCTAATGACTTGGCTCAAGTTGGGGAGAGAAACTTAGATGCATCCGGTACAATACTCAACAAGCACATGCTGAGTGTTGTACCGGAACCATTCAAATTTTGAATCTGTATTTTTTTTTTCCACTTAAACCAACCATTCATCCGACTCACGTTTTACCAATTAACAGACAAAATTTAGTGTGTGGGGACCATGTCAGCTTTTAGTAAAAAAAATTCTCATTTGTTTACGTTCTTCCAGACAAAACATAAATTTTTTCTCATAAATTTTTCCATCTTCTCCCGCCTCTCTGTTTCATCTCAAAAACATTTCCCTCTTGATTTCTCTCTTCCCTACCGGCATTTCCTCTGAAGCTTGCATTTCATCTGTCTCCAAGGTAAACTTTTGTATGTTAGAGTGTATTTTTTTTTTTATTTTGAAGAAGAATTTTGTATGTTAGATCTGTATTAATTTTTTTTTTTAAAAAAATCAGTTTTAATTGAATGTTAAGAGAAATGATTAAGAGGTAAATATTTTAAGAAAATTAGAAAGAAAAATGTACTGTTTGTGGTATTTTTAGAAATTTTTTTTAAGTATTATTTCTGATTATTATTTAAATTGATAAATATCGTTGGTTTTTTGTTGTTGTTTGAACCGGTAAATATTGTTGGTTTTTGTAGTTGTTTGAATTGGTAAGTAATGTTAGTCAATCTCATATTTTTAGTCAGCTTTTCATCATTCATCAATGATATATTTTTTTCTCCAGAAACCTCCATTAAAGCTTGAGAAATTTTGTCAAACACCTTTAATTCATTACTTAACACCTTCGTTTTCTCTTTGTTTACACCCGGTAACAATTTCACATTTACATTCCAACTTCCAATTGAATAAAATAGTGCTTATTGAATAAAATATGGAAGAGTGTAATTGTGGACAACTACTGGATAGAGGAGTTCCTGTCTGTGTTAGGAATTTTGTTGAGGCTGATATGCCTAACTGATATGTAGCTCCATGTTTTGGTTCCCCAATTTGGGTTATTTGTCAAAAAAAAAAAGTGTAAACATACGTGAGATGTTCAAAAGTTATTTAAAAACTAAAATAAGTAAAAATTTCACCGAAGACATCCCAAAAGTTTACCTTGGAGACAGATGAAATGCAAGTTTCAGAAGCAATGCTGGTAGAGTGGTAGGGAAGAGAGAAATCAAGAGGGAAATGTCTTTGAGATGAAACAGAGAGGAGCGAGAAGATGGAAAAATTTGTGAGAAAAAATTTATGTTTTGTCTGGAAGAATGTAAACAAATGAGAATTTTTTTTTACTAAAAGCTGACATGGTCCCCACACACTAAATTTTGTCTATTAATTGGTAAAATGTGAGTTGGATGACTGGTTAACTTAAGTGGCAATATAAATACAGATGTCAAAATTTGAGTGGCTCCGGTGCAACACTCATCAACATTCAGCATGTGCTGAGTGTTGCACCGGGTGTATTTAAGGGGCCGTTTGGTATACTGTCATCTTTACATGGGAATGAGAATCTTAAAGCATTCCCATGTTTGGTAGGAGGTTTGGGTTTTTGATTTCCAGGAAAAGTGAATCCCATGGGAATCACATTACCATCCAGGAGGGTAATGTGATTCTCATCTCAATAGATGGGTTTCAGATTACCCTCCATCTGATTCACACCGTGAGATCCACCATCATTAAAAAAAAAAATTATTTTTATTTTATTTTCTCTTCTTCATTCTTCACGATTCATCTGAAAACTAACACTAAAAATCCCCAATTCATTTCACTAAAAACTCTAATCCTTAACCACTTCTTCTTCGATTTTCAATCAATCAAACCCTAGATCAAATCGTCTCTTCTCCAATTCACCCTCAAATCCCAATTCTGACAATCGATCAATTTCTTCCAACAAATTTCTAGTTTTATTCTTTTATTTTCTTACACTTTCTCACTACCCAAACACTCAAATAACATCAAATTCCATCACCAGCACAAAAAGAAAAACGATTGCAGCAAGACATGGGTTTGCTAGATGATGACGGCGACGAGGAAGAGCTTCGACGGCGACGAGGAGGAGCTTCGACGACGGCGGTGAGGTCGAGGACGAGGAGCTTCGATGACGACGACGGATAGGGGCTTCGGCGGCGACGAGGAGGAGCTTCGACGACGACGGCGAGGTCGAGGACGAGGAGCTTCGACTACGATGACGGCGAGGACGAGGACGAGGACGAGGAGCTTCGACTACGACGACGGCGAGGACGAAGACGAGGAGCTTCGACGACGATGACGGCGAGGATCTCGGGCTGACTGAGGCGACACGACGACGACAAACACGAACCCGGCTAGAGGCGACGTCGACGACGACGTGGAGGCTGGACGGAGGTTTTTTTTTTCTTGAAAAGGATCTCTTTTCTTGAAAGAGATAAAGATGGCAAAGAACATGTGTGGGTTTTTTTTTAACATATAATTGGACTTTGAATTTTTTAAGTTTTTAGTTTTTTAGTTTTTAATTAAAAAAAGAAATTCCAATGTATACCAAACACTATTACTTAATATTCCCAGGAATCCGACATAATATTTCCATGCACAACCAAACACATGTATACAACTTTCCCAGGAATCATATTCCTGGGTTTCACTTCCCATGAATCACATTATTTTGATTACCCCATACCAAACGGCCCCTAAGTTTCTCTCCAAGTTGCGACCACAAGTAATATGTGTAAGAAAGCAATTGAAGATTCATAATTTTCTTTTCTATAAGAGGAATGCTAAACATCACAATTTTTTAATTACAATCCATATAACAGCTGACGTGTCAATTGGTGAGTGGATACACGAGATTGGTGAGTGGATATACATTAATGATTATTTATCTCACTTACTCATGTATCCGCTTACCAATTCAGCAACCACATTGACTGTGCTAAAAAGTTGTGATAGTAATTGTGATGTCTAGCGTTACTCTTCTAGGCCATGATTGGTTCAAACAACACAAGCTAACTTTTTTCGAACTAAGCTGGCACGAAAAAATGAACATCAATAAATTAGGCACAACATGGGGCCTCCCTAACATGTCTTTAGGCACATTAGGATCGGCAAGCAGGTATGCAAGCGCTCTCGCCGCCTCCGCTTGAGTCCCACACACGTCCTTCCCAATAGCCATCGTCTGTAACAACCAATCGATCACCGCTCCGCCTCCCGCGCCCACAATCGACGTCCTCCGGGCCTCATTTTCCCTACGATGTCCACCAACAGCGCCGCCATCTTCAACCCAAAACTGGCCCTAACCTCGTGGTTTGCTTTGGACAACACTGAATTTAGAGATTGCCACAGAAAAGAAGCCGAAATGCCAGTTTGCTTCACATGGTGAACGATCCGCCTAAACGACTCGTTCGATTTATAAACGGTGTTCTCAATCATCGCGTAAATTGGATTACTACTTTCCTTCTTGTCAACACTATTATCAGGATTGTTGCTGGATAGGAGAAAGAGGGAGGCGAAAACAGCGGAGAGGACAGTGGCAGAAAAGGAAAAAATGGAATTTCTTGAAAACGAGGGAGGTGGTGGAGATGGACAGAGGAGAGAGATGGTTTTGAATAATTAGCGGTGGTGGCAGTGGCCGCGGTGGAGGTTGAGAGATAGGATGGGGATTTTTGAGATTGTTAGGTGGCTCGATAGGGGTATTAGAGGAGGAGGAGGAGGAGGAGGAGACGTGGCGAGGGAGAGAGTACCGACAGTAACGGCGAGGAATCAAACAAAGGCGGATCATTGTTTTTTGGGCAAATTGCACTGAACTCTTTGAGGTTTTAGCAAGTTACACTTAGTTGAAAAAGTTTTGTTATTATACACTAATACCCCAAGACTTAAATTTGACTTTAAAAATACCTAAAATGTCCCTAGTTATATTATTTTATACTTTATTTTTACCTTTTAACCAAAAAACTTTATAAACTTTAATAAAATAAAAAAAATTAAATAAAAGATATGATTCATTAAATAAAGAAATAGTTTTAAAAAAATAAATAAAGAAATAGTTTTAAAAAATAAATAAAGAAATAGTTTTAAAAATTAAAAAAATAAATAATTTTTAAAAAAATTAAAAAAATAATTTTTTTAAAAATCAAATAAATAAATAGTTAAAAAAATTAAATAAATAAATAGTTTAACAAAAATAAATAAATAAATGAAAAAATTAAAAACATTAATTTTTTAAGGATATCCATTAATAGGGACATGAAAAACTCTAAGGGGTCGTTTGTTTTTTTTCACTTAAGACTTAATGGGTCTGAATTGAACTCATTAAGTTGTTTTGTTTGTGGTCAAACAACTTAAAAATATCAAAAAACAACTTAAAATAAAAAGTAAAAAATCCTGACTTTTAACTTAATTCTAAATCACTGGATTACAATTAAAATATTCTATTACAAGTCTATCCTCCAAAAAAAGATATATTTCCAAATTTATATTAATTTAATATGGTATAAAAAAATTTCTTTTAACATATTTCTTAATTTAAACATGTTTTAGAAAAGAAAAAAAAACCTAAATACTTTTCATAATGAAATTTTTCAGAGATTGAACAATTGAATTTCTCTCCTGTCAAATCCCGGTAAGAACTCTTAATTTATTTATTTTTATCTAACTATTAGTATAGTGCTCAATAAAGTTGTCTATCATATTAAGTAGATTTCGTGGCTCGAAAATGTTATAGAATTATTGTATATAAAAATTCAAGAACTTTTTTTTTATTTGGTTTCCGGTGCATATGATCCAGGAAACAAAAAAAAAAACAAAAAAAGGTTTCATAAATTATTTTCACCGGAAACGTGGACAACGTATAAAATTGAACTTGAATTTGAATTTGAATTTTTTTTTTTTGACAATAAATTTAACTTAAACTTTGTTTGCAGAACATGCAAAATTATATTCTTTGTTTAACTTTTTCTTTTGTTAAATTAAACTTTGTTTGTAAAAAAAAAAAAACCATACAAAATGTTATAAAGAATGATGCATGTTAAATTACTTCTTTTAATTAGTATGGGTATAAATATACAATTACATATTTTCAGACAGTTTTATTTTCAAAAAACAAACATATTAACAGCACATTCAGATGTGAGGAAAAAAAAAACAAACATGTCATTCAGATTCAGATTTCAGTCCCTATTCAGTCTTCAGGAAAATTCAGCACTGTTCAGTGTTCAGACAAAAAAACAAACGACCCCTAAATATCCTAACTTTTACCGTAAGGATGATGGTGAGAAAAGCTTCAAGGTTCCCAACACCGAAGGAAGTGGTTGAAGAAGGCAAGAAAACTTCAGTGTTGGGAACCTTGAAGCTTCTCTCACTATGTTCCTTACCATTAAAGTTAGGATATTTAGAGTTTTTCTTGTCCCTATTAATGGATATCTTTAAAAAAATTAATGTTTTTAATTTTTTCATTTATTTATTTATTTTTGTTAAACTATTTATTTATTTAATTTTTAAAACTATTTATTTCTTTATTTTTTTAAACTATTTATTTATTTGATTTTTTAAAAAATTTATTTATTTAATTTTTAAACTATTTCTTTATTTATTTTTTAAAACTATTTATTTATTTAATTTTTTAAACTATTTATTTATTTGATTTAAAAAAATTATTTATTTAATTTTTTTAAAATTATTATTTATTTAATTTTTAAACTATTTCTTTATTTATTTTTTAAAACTATTTATTTATTTAATTTTTTAAACTATTTATTTATTTGATTTAAAAAAATTATTTATTTAATTTTTTTAAAATTATTATTTATTTAATTTTTTAAACTATTTATTTAATTTTTTAAAAAAACTATTTATTTATTTATTTTTTTAAACTATTTCTTTATTTAATGAATCATATCTTTTATTTAATTTTTTTATTTTATTAAAATTTATAAAGTTTTTGGTTAAAATGTAAAAAAATAAAAAGTATAAAATAATATAACTAGGGGCATTTTAGGTATTTTTAAAGTCAAATTTAAGTTTTGGGGGTGTTAGTGTATAATAACAAAAATATTCCAGATAAATGTAACTTACCAAAAAATCAAGGGGCTTAGTGCAATTTGCCCTTTTTTATGGGTTTTCACTTTTCTGAAAATATGTTGAAATGGAGAAGAATCTTTTGGTTTTTGAATATTTTTGATTTTTTCTCATGTACTGTTTCGTGTTGGTGTTGAGAGATAATTGGGGGTGGAGTAAAGTTCCATTGCGAGTATGGCGGGTGGCGAATTAGGAAAATTCGCTATTTGTATGGGAAGTAAGAACTATCTTCTTATCTAATGGTATTTTCTCGGAGAAGATGTGAACCTTGTAAGAGAAGTGGGATTATTATTATTATTATTTTCGTGTAAGAGGAGTGAGATTAATTTTTTTCATATTTATTTATTTATTTAAAATATTACAATAATTTAGGGTTTTATGGGGGAGAGAGAGAAACTCGAATTCACAACTTCATGTTGTGGATGTGAAGGGTTATACCACTGGACCAACCTCATCTTGTCAATTTTTTCATATTTTTTTTAAATCAGGAAGGGTTTGCTAGATATTTAGTCTCAGAACATCTACTAAGATCCGGTATTAAAATATATATGCCGGTCAAATATCTACTCCCATAATATAAATATATGTGGTTTCATTATATACTCTCACAACATCCTATTGAGATCAAGCACTAAAACACGTGCGGTCTGAATATCTACTCACACAACATCAAATTGAGAACAAACACTAAAACATATGCGGTCCGAATATCTACTTCCACGACATCGTACCGAAATCAAGTATTAAAACATGCATAGTACGAATATCTACTCACACAACATTCTAATGAGATCAAATATAAAAATATGTGCATTCTGAATATCTACTCACACAACATTCTGTCGAGATCAAGCACTAAAGCATGTGCGATTTGAATATCTACTCACACAACATCAAACTGAGATTAAACACTAAAATAAGTACGGTTCAAATATCCTTTTCCCACAATATTCTATTGAAATCAAGCATTGCATGTAAAATTAAATTTTAAAAATATTGATTTGATTTGATTTATATATTCTATTTAAATATTGATTTGATTTATAAAATATTTTAAAAATATTTTTATTGTTCATATGGAATTTTTTTCCAATTTAAATATTATACTTAAATATTAATTTAATATATATAATTAATGAAAAAAATGAAATATGGTATAAACTCATGTATATTTTAATCATTGTAACTAATTTTAGTACTAATGCAATAAAATTACCAAACATATATATATTGTTTTTGAGCTATACAGTAGTTTTAAAAATACAATTAACTAAACATCTACAAATTAACTTCACAACTGATTATTCATTCAGCACATCTAATTGTGATTATTATAAAAGTTACAGCAATACCACATTGGTCCGTATTTTCCTGGAACTTATATGTATTTATTCATTGTTCTTATTGTAAGTAAAGAAAGTAGGTTGGTTGTCGATGCATTTACTCATTCATAAAGGTCGTCATTATTAATTCAAAGTTTGTATCCTCATGACTATGTTCCATAGATCAATATCTGGAAAATATTCAAACACGACACTTCTTGATCTGCTTGAATGTTTACTCGATCAATTGATAACTGATAAGCATTACTGACTCAGAATTTTATATTTCAAAAAAACAAAAAAAAAAGCACTTCGGAGTCCAACAAGACAACAAGTACATATTATTGGTGGGATGATATGTAACTAGAAGTGGCCACGGTTCGGTTTCGGGCGGTTTCGGTTTCGAAACCGCCGGTTTCGGTTTCGAAACCGCCGGTTTCGGTTCCGTGGCCACCCAAACCGTAACCGTAACCGAGAAAATCGGTTTGATTTTCGGTTTCGAACCGTCGGTTTCGGTTTCGGTTTCGGTTTTTTCGGTTTCGGTTTCGGTTTCGGTTTATTTCGGTTTCGGTTTCGGTTTTATTTATTTTTTCCAAACTAAACCTAATTACAATAATTACTAAACGTAATTAAAATAATGTTTCAGAAAAAAAATTTGGACAAATGAATAAAATTTAAAATATAATATGAAATTGAAACATTTGTAATAAAATGAAATTGAAACATTGTAATAAAATGAAACATTTGTAATAAAATGAAATTAATATAAAATATTCAATACAATTATATAAATATATAATATACAATTGAAGCATTTAGGTATTTAATAATGTTGAAAATAAAAGAAATTGACATTGATAAATTGATACAAAATTACAATTGCATATGTATTAAAAAAAATAATTAAATGGATATTGAATTCAAATATACAATGTAACAAAGTTGAATTAAAAATAAAAAATAAAAAAATCGGCCTTGCACTTAATTTGACCTCAATTAAGTTGCCTACGTATCCTCCATAAATGTAGAGCAGTAGAGGAATCAAAGACCACGTAGTTCTTTTACCTTTAATTAGATGTTCGGTGTTGAAGGTTGGAAGTTGGAATGGAATCTAATCGCTGCCTTCCGTTCCCGTGGTTTGGTCATCTTCGAAAAAATCATTCACTATCTCCGCCTCGATTTCTTGTTGTCTGTATTTTGCCTTTGTCCAATCATCAACACACGCCTGAGCTTCAAGTGTCTGCGGACACATAACCGACCGTCTTGGTTCCAAAATATTTCCACATGCACTAAATTCTTGTTCCACAGCTACGGTAGAAACCGGTGTTCCCAAAATTTGTTTGGCAATAATAGCCAAAATTGGGAAAATCTGTTCATGATCCTTCCACCAAACCTGGACACTAAATTCACTATCTTCAAAAAATTCATGAGATGTTTCTAAATACCGGTCAAGCTCAGAAATCGAGCCAGATGAGGTTGAAGAAGATGTTCTTAATTGTTTGGCTCTTTGGGAAAACAATCGATCCCCTAAACCCTTTAATTTAAAAGTTGAGGAAGTACCACTACTAGTACTATCAGATGTCTGTTGATGTTGTGAAACCGGCATGTTCAAAGACGGACCATATATTCTAAGATATTCATCATATAATTCATAAAGCAAAGCCTTAATGGAATTACAATAACTAAGAACATCAACTTCTAAATCTAAACTTTGTAATAATGAGTTAAATAATCTTGCAAACATTCTAATTTAAAACGTGGATCAAAACATGATGCAAGCAAATAAATATTTGGAATCTGCTTATAATACTGTAACCATTTTTTTTTCATAGCAGCAACACATTCACTCAATTGAACATCGAGTTCACACCCATTGAATGCACCAGCAATATTAACACTTTGAATAAGAAATAAATGAGTAGTGGGATAATAAATACCAGATAAAACATTAGTAGCATCATTAAAAACACGTAACAATTCAAGAATTTTTATACATATATCTCAATGCTTCAATTGAAGAGAAATTGAAGGAACGTTATAAGTAACAAAAGAAACCAATAATTCCTTATATGCAACACTTTCATTAAGCAACTTATAAGTAGAATTCCAACGAGTACTAATGTCCTGAGAAAATTTAATGGGACGCATACCATTCTGAGAACAATATTTTAACCATAGTTTTTGGAGTTTGTTTTGCCACCAGATATAGTTAATATTATCTCTAATTGGTTTAATATAAACAGAAAGAATTTGTAATCCAGCTTGAACACACAAATTTAAAATATGGCATGCACATCTTTAATGAAATAATTTACCCCCAAAATATGGATTGCACAAAGCCTGCAACATAGGAATAGATGCGGTATTGCTTGCAGCATTATCAAAACCGATCGCAAAAATTTTGTTTTGGATATGAAACTCTTCAAAAATAATTTTAAGGAGTCGAAAAATATTTTGAGCCATGTGTGATTCATCGAAAACACGAAATGCAATAATTCTTTTTTGCATGACCCAGTCATTATCCATATAATGACATGTCACACCCATATAATGGTGACTACCAAAATTGTCGGTTCATATGTCGGCACATACGGAAACGCGACCTTCAAATTGATAAAAAAATGATTTCAATTTATTTTTTTGTTTTTTGTAAATGGAAAACATTGTACGTGTGAGAGTGGATCTAGGAACACGTTGCATTGCAGGATTTAATGCATTTTGACAATAATTAACAAAACCTACTTTCTCACCAAAACTAAAAGGTAAATGTTCAACTGCAACCATTACTGCTAATTCTTCCTTGTTTTTTTCACACGTATAATGAAATAGTTGATTAGTAGGGGTTCCGTACCTGGAGATTTGAGATTGGTTACTAGTCTTCACCAATTCAGAAGGGTGATTTTTCCTAATATGGTTCCAGTACGTGCCATATCCGAATGATTTGTTGGTCCTGTATGTTTTGGAGCAGTAGTTGCACTTGATTTGGATCATCCCGTCATCTAACTGAATTTTCTTCATATGCAATTTGAAGAGATCGGACTTCATCGGCTTTTCTTCACCTGCAACAAATTCATTTGAAGGGGGTTGGGGGGTAGATAGATTTTCATTACTATCAAGGTCATAGTGATTGGGGTCGGGTTCGTCGGAAATTATTAGAGGGGGATTAGCACTACGAGGGAGATCGGATCCAAATTGATATTGAAGGAACTCGTGGTAAAGTTGGTCGTTATAACTGACATCATCACCTTGGTGTTCCAACAAATCTTGCAATGGACCCTTGTTCAAATTTCTTGAACCTTCTCCCCCACTTGCCATTGAATAATTAATTATAAATAATAATAGTAAAAAATATATATAGATATGTGAGGCACTCAAAATATTGTTGGAATAATAGTGGTAACACTAAGAAAAATAGATAATTGTAAATAAATAATAGATGATTGTAAAAAATAGAATTTGTAAATAGATATTCATTTCTATAATAAATGAGAATTAAAGAAAATTGTAAATAGATGATTGTAAAAAATTGAAGAAAAAAATAGATATTAATTTTTATGAAAAATGAAAAATAAAGAAAATTGTATAATGTAGAGATAATTGAGAATTTGAGATTGAGAGAGATTGAGAGAAGTTGAGAGTGGTGTGAAGAATATTGAAATGAGGGGGGTATTTATAGGATTATAGTGGAGGGGCGAATTTACAATTTTAAGAAATTAAGCGGAAAAAATAATATATATATATATATATATATATATATATATATATATATATATATATATGGCCGTTGTGACTTAGATGACCGTTGGTCACCTCACCCAACGCCCAACGGTCACCAGCTCATTTGTTTTTTTTTTTAAATGTGTGGTTTACGTGGCGATCTGTGATTCGTCAATTTTTTTTTTTATTAACAACGGTCGAAATCGCCGGTTTAACCGACGGTTTAACCGTCGGTTTTGGGTAAAAACCAACCAAACCGACGGTTAAACCGTCCGTTTAACCGGCGGTTTCGACCGTTGGTTAAACCGACGGTTTGGTCGGTTTTCAACTTCTCGTAACCGTAACCAAAACGATTCGGAACCGGTTTCCAACCGGTTCCGTAACCGGCGGTTTCGGTTACGGTTCCGGTTTCGATTTTTCCCACCCCGTTTCGGTTTGGTGCCCACGGTTTAACCGAACCGTGGGCACCTCTATATGTAACCGGTACATCACATACTTGAAAGTTGGTCGAGTTATGTTCTCGTTAGGGGCGGACCCACCTCTGGATCAGGTGGGGGCCGTGTCCTACCTCAAATATATATTATATAAATATATATTAATTAACAAATGTCTCAGATTGTCATCTTAATACATCTGGTTTAGAACCTTTTTTCCACTTTGTTTGTGAGCGGTTCAACTCCCGCCATTAGTAATTTTCAAGCAATATAGATATTTTTTGTTAAATACAAATTTATCCTATAATTTTAATAATTTTTTTATGTCTTTTTTATTTTATCATATTTTCTAATTCATTTATCAAATTTTAACCTTTTTTTTAAACAAAACAATTCATTTTCTCTTTTTCGTCATTGTCAACTTCTTAACTACTCTCAATTTGTGGTTACTTAATTCAATTTTATTTTATATTAAACTATCTATTAGTATTTCAAACATTTATTATCTCTAATAGTTTTAGTTTGATATACCTAATACATCCAATAAATAAATCCTGAAATCTCAAATTTTAATTTATTGTATTAAAATAATCCATCTTTTATTATGATTCATTTTATTTTATCCTTAGTATTTTTCTTTATTATAAAGGTTTAATTAATTTAGAATCAATAAATCAATAATTTGTCAAAAAAGTAAAAGAATAAAAAATTAAAAACATGTCTAGTAATATTCATTAATCAATTATTTTTGTATAAATTTAAAGTGAATTCATTATAAATACAAAACAAAATTTCTTATTATAAAATTATAATGTTATTTATTATTTTAAGAATAAATATTATAATTTCTTATTATATTTTTTTTCAGCATATAATCGCTTGTGATGCTTTTTCCCCTTAGGTCATTCCAATTTAAAAATATATATATCATAATTTTTCATTGTTTATGTTGTTTTTCTTGTTATTATTTATTTTTAATATTATGTTTCTTGTTTTTATTTCTTTTTGAATGTAAGATTATTTAGTTCATCCTGAATAAGTGTTCTATTTATTTTATTTTATATAAACTTCATTATACCATAAATTTTTCTTTATATAAAAAAAACTTACTTATTTTTGTTTCAAAAAAAAAACTCATTTTATTATAATCTTGATTTTTCAGTATTTTATTTAGAGTGATGTTGTTGACAATCCACTAAATATCTTTCTACACTTCATTTTATTTTTATTATATGACAATTTTATCCTAATAAAAATTACTAAAAAGTATAAAGAAATTATAAATACACTAGATAACAATTTTGCTAGATTCCAACGTTACATTATTTTTATCTTTTGGTGTTTTACAAACCCAAAAATATATATTTTTTCAATATTATTAAAGTTTTATTTGATTTTGAGCCATTTGAGGTGATGATAGTGATTTACAACAAGAAAGAAATTTTAAAATGTATAGATTTTTGTATAAACAAACAATTTGTGTTGACTATTGAAATTTTGAAAAAAAAAAGTGTCAAATGAAGAAAACAAAATATATAAAAACTTGCCAATTTTAGTATTGAATGAAAAAATGATTATTTTGAAACAAATGATTTTTTTTTAAATTAGGTTTTATGATGCAGTGTTTTCAAAAAAGATTGTCAAAAGGTAAAAATGATAATTTAGAAAAAAAAATAGTGTTTTATGAATTTTTTAAAATTTAAGTTTTTAAAATGAAGTGTATTTAAAAAATGACAGTGAAAAGAAAAAAAAAATTGGATTGTAAAGAGAAAATCTCTACTTTTATATAATTGTTATATTATTCAAGTACCCCATCTGATTAAAATTCCTAGGTCCACCAGTGTATCGTATCATATGAAAGAATATGAATTCCATTCCTTGATAAACTTACACGACTGCAATACATGACCTATATATCTCAGCATTTTCTACGTAACACATATGCATGCCATGCTTTTTTTCAAAGCTCATATGTCATGCACCCAACTTCCTAACATAATGCGTAAAGTCGATTCCCTTTTAATCAAGTAATTAAATCACGACAATATAAGATTGTTTCAGTGATAAGTCTCTCACATCTATATATCCAATATATTCTGGGTTCGAGTATGTTTCATCCTTCAATTCTGAAATGTTGTAATAATAGTTATAAAAAAAATCATATAATTAAATCACAATAAAGAGACAAGTATAAATGTTGCTTAACTTAATTTCAACTAAAAGCTAGATAGCTCTTTTTTTTTTCCCGAGAGAATTGTTTTTACTTTCTGCATGGAGGATTTGGATATTCTCTGCTAATCTGATCTTTTTGACATTTTTGAAGTATGTTATTGGTTGTTGAAAAAGTGGTTGTGGAAACCAATCACATATTAACCGCACATTTATTACAATGCTTATGTGTCATTAGATTATGTGAGGTTAGGAAAAAAATCAGATCAGAAGATGATCTAAATTCCTGGATGGAACCATATACTACTACTAAAATTTGTTGCCGTGTACTGATACTCACATTTTTCGTCGTTACGAAATTGCAATTCAAAAGATATTTATAAAGTTCCTAACAATGTGCTATAAAGTTTGAAAACAAGTAAAGCGGCAAACGATGGTATCGTCCACATGGAGGTGTCATTCATCGACCATCTCTCATTTTAGTGTTTATTGACAGCAATGTAAATAGAATACGGAAGTGGTGAGAATGGTGTGTGTGCAGTGTATGCATAGTGCGCTTGTGTGCGAAGGAAATGTAAATAAAGAGAATGAAAATAAAAACAAAAAGAATATGGAGAGGCGTGAATGGTGGTTAAAGAGACTAATAATAAAAGGTTAGATAGGAGAGATGTAGGATTATGGTTACACAATGTAAATAAGTTCACCAAACATAAATGCACAAATAATGGTTGTTAGACATTAAGGACATCCGATAAGTTAGGGGCTCGTTCTCACGATTAAGGGATTCTGAAACCAAATACTCTACTATTACAAATCATTCGTTGATTAATGAATACTGAAATCCAATCATCACTCCTCAAAGGTCATTGATAGAGCAATTGTGTCTTAAGATCAAAAACCCATTAAGCACTAGAACATAGAGCCAACATAAGGCATTAAGCACTTCTAATGCAAGTTAAGGGCTTGTCTCTCAATTAAGAGATTCGAGACACAAATCACTCCACAAAGGTCATGGATAGAGCAATTGTGTCTCTTATCTCAAGTCTCAACTAAGGGATTCGAAAACACTTCTCACTCCCCAAAGGTCATGGATAGAGTAAGTGTGCTTCTAATCTCTACCATTAAGCACATGAACATATAGCCAAAACCTACTCTAGCAAGGGTCATGCATAGAACAAGTTTCACCCATTCTTAAGAGTTAAGTGGTCAAGGTTATACCCGGATTGGTCCTTCATAGAGGCACAACGGAAACCCACATACACCCAAACCCATCCATACAAGCTAATTTCGACCTTTCATCAACATACACACACAAATGGATCAAAACTCATCCATGAGTACATATTAATTTCCAATCTAAAAACAACATCACATATATTAACCACAAAAATAGGTTTACAATATTTCCCAAGTGGGGATTACACATCTAGAAAACAAGAAATACAAAGAGAGTGAGTAAATGAGATACAACCCTTAAAGATGGTCCCTCTAAGAGCTCCATCCTTCGCTTGTCCAAAATTGGTCTAAGACCTCTCCTTTCTCCATTCAATCTACTTATAAATGTGGTGAATGATGTGTAGAAATGGGTGGTGGTGGGCTTCCCATGAAGGAGGACCTCCATGAGAGCTTTGAAAGCCTTTTTTTCTATTTTGAAATGGAAGAAGAGGAATGGCTGCTCTGTTCTTGGCTTTGAAGAAGAAGAAAATATAGTGTAATTATAGTGTGGGAAGATTAGGGCTTGAAACGAGTGCGAAAGGGAACATTTACCCCTCAAAAATGTCATGTCACGGTCTGGGTCAACGACACCATTGCGACAATGATTTTCGCGGTCTAAGAGCTGCGGTCTAGCTCAACGACGTCGTGGCGGCGGCACAGTTTCCAGCCTTACGCACAGTTACGAAAACGCGCATATATCCCTCTAGAAAGCCTAGAATTACGATCCGTAAAAACCGTTGGAAAGTAGATTTCTAGCGCTTTCTAAAAATAAGTGGTACGAAACCCAGTTCAATCTGAGAAGGGAGATATGGGACCCTAAAGTTGAGTGTTTTGCATAGACACTTTACAATTTCAGCCCATTAACCTTTGGAAAACAGAGTTGACCTGTGCCGCGGTCTCTATGTCGTGTTCTAGCTCAACGGTGGATCCACCGCGGGACTATGGTTTTGCTTGTCCTGGTTGATCTCGAATCACCCCGTGGTTTGGGTCAACGGCGAGGCCGCGACAGCTCTGAATACTTTCCAATCTTGACTTTTTAGCTCGTTTTAGCTTCCCAAACTTGACTTTAAGCACAAATACCATATGTAGGGAATATGTATCTACACAAAGCTCACAAAAAAGATTATATACAAAAATACGCTCGAAAACGAGCACAAAAGATAGGAATTGAGGACCTCAAATAGATATATAAATCGTCTGATCATGTACTTCTACTATAATGTTACTTAATTAATTACATGGATGATAAAGGACGTTAGGTTCTAGTCATTGTAACCTAGGTCATCGATCGATCGATCGATTCCATTACTAAGATTAAAACGATTCCAAGAGGATGATGATGCAGATGCTGCGTTTTGTGTGTACAGAACTGCTAATATGATGTTCAATTAAAAAACTTCCAAGAAAGAATGATTTATAGTTTCACTATTCACTACAAAAAAAGTGACATATAGTGACATTTTTGTTTCTGACATATTATAAATCCACAACTAATGGTAATATATTGTGACAGATTTTAATATTTGTCATTTAATTTAGATAAAAATTTGGTTCCAAACGTGTTCACTCAAATTTTGGTTAGTTTGAGACATTTTTTGTTTTGTGTGTCACAAAATTATATCAGAATATACTTACTCAGTAAAAAGTGACTATACAAATTGCCACTGAAATCAATTTAAAAACAAAAAATCAAATTGCCACTAAAAACTAAAATTCCCAGTAAACCAAAGCTTGCTCCTTTTTTCCCTTCTTGCCACTTAACATTGAAAATCCCTAAAAAAAAATCACCGAATATTTTATTTATCAAAAACACTGACCATGAAAATCCTAAAATTTTCCTATTCCTTATCTAATTGCCCATAGCTTTCCTGATTGCCCACAACTTTCCGACATACTTTCATCTAATTTCTTCATTGTGCTTTAGGTTTTTGTTTTTTTAAATACGTTTTTGGTGAAATTGCATAATTTCTTGAGCTCTCAGGGCAAGTCTTCACCAAAGCATGCAGTGGGTAGCCTTCTGAAGGAGGGTTCTTTTTCGACTAGAACTTTCAAAGAAGGATGGAAAGTGATCATAGGAAAAGCGGATCAGGCTTGCTTTTGGGATGACATGGGCTGGGATTTGATCCCTTTTAAAAGGCCATGCTCAAGAATATTCACCCTCTCGAGCATGAAGGATGGTTAGGTTCAAGATTTTGGAAGTTGGGTTGGTTCGAGTTGGGTTTGAAATATTACTCTTAGAAGGCTTTTGTTTGATTGGGAGATCGATCAATGAAGTTGTCTTCATATTTTCCTTAATAACATTACTGCTAGGAAGAACATTTCGGATGATGTTGCTTGGTTCTTGTGTCCGGAAGGTAGCTTCATGGCTGGTTTCTTTCGTAGACGGCTTGAGGATTTTCGCAGTGTGGTATCTCCGGTTAACTCCCTTCATTGGCATGGTATTTGTCCACCTAAAGTGGAGATTTTTGTTTGGCAAATTCTAAAAGGTAGAGTTATGATGAAGTATGTTATGCTTAGGTTCGGTTTTTTACCGATGGGAAACTCGAACTGTCCGTTATGTAATAAAGTTGTGGAGTCCATTGATCACCTTTTTATCTCTTGCTATTGACCTTGAAATCTTTGGTTAGCTTACATGGTTTGGTAAGGGGGGGGGGGGGGGGGGGGGGGGGTTGGAGGTTGATTTTCTGTGCCAACAAGTCGAATATTGACTAGTTTGTCAGTTGGGGTGACCGTTGTCCTTCAAAGAGAATCCATAGAGTGTGGTGTACCCTGTTTTTGGTTGTAGTGTGGTCCATTTGGGAAGCTCGTAATTAGCTTGTTTTTAAAGGTGAGGAGATTGAGATGGAGCAAGTTAAGGATATGGTTAAGTTTAGGGTAGGATGGTGGTTCAAACACCATTGTAAAGGTTCTTCTAAGCCGATAACATCCATACTTCTTGACATTTAGGATCATTGCAAGGAGACCACAAATGCGAGATCTTTTAAGGATGAAGTTTGGATTCTGCTAGCTCTAAACGCTCTTAAATTCAATGTGGATAGCACAACGAGAAGGTGTCCGAGGCCATCGGGTATTGGTGTTGCTTTGAGGAACTCTAGTGGCAAAGTGTTGTGTCATTTTTCTTGTTATGTGGGTTTTAAGAGGTCCAATTCAGCTGAGATCCTTACAATTCAGAAAGTTTGTAGTTTGTGTGCCGCAAGGTTGGATCTAACGGGTAAGGAGATTGTGATAGTAAGTGACTCGAAAACGGCTATCCATTGGGTTCACAGTGATAGTCCAGGGAACTTAGACAACATTGATGTTATTCTCGACATCAGAGATAAAATGAAGGCTTTTTCGAATTGAACAGTAGTTTTTAGTTCTAGAGCTTCTAATTCGTTCACGGAAAGTTTAGCCAAAAGGGCGTGTTCTGCAAATTCGGACATTGAAGACTAGAGTATCGATGGTTGCTTCTATCCTGGCTGTTTTATGATTATTCTTTTTCTTTCCCCAGTTTTATTTTGGTCCCCTGCGTTTCTAAGTTCCTTTTGTTGTTTGGTTCGGTTCCTGCTTGCTGTTTGTTGTGTTTTTTGGTTGCTTTTTTCAGGCTTTTCTATTTGGCCTTGGTGCCTCTATTTTTTGGGTGGCTTGTTTTGGCTGGTCTCGGTTGGACAGCTAGTTATCTATGTGGTTTTTTTTTTATGAATATATTTTAATCTGTTTAAAAAAACTGTGTTGGATATTACTCGAATTTTCGATGGTTACCAAGAGGAATTAAACCAATGCAGAGATTTCCTAGAGACATGAGAAACGTTTGAAATCATGAGATCTTGTTTAAGGGAGGCTTGAAAACCTAGAAGAACTAAGAAACGAAGATTTGTGAAAAACGCAGTGGGTAACGCTGTGGAATTGGACATCGGTCCAATTCCAGAAGATAACGCTGTCAAAAGCGTTGTGGGAGTAACATCGGTAGGGACAGCGGTTTAACACCATCAAAAACGTTGTGGGAGTGATAAATTTAGGGACAGCGATTTTGGTGCAAACTTGACTCATGGATGGCGGTTTTCTGAGCGATCAATTTCGGTGACTTCAATACAGTATAGGGAGCGGGTGGCCAACCGCCACCCGAACCGTAGTCAATCATATGCATGTGTGAAATGGAAAATCTTTAGTGGAAAAGAAAGTATTTTCATTCTGGAAGTTCTTGTGCTTAAAGGAAAATGATTACTCTTTTACGTGGAACAAGAAGACTTGTGCATAAAAGGAAAGAGTATTTGTGTGAAACAAGAAAGTCTTGTACGTGTAGGAGATAGATTTTCTTATAGGTTTAAATCCTCTGTAACTAATATAAATATACCAAAATAACAAGGTTATTGTGTATGAAGCATAATTGCAAATACTAGAGAGATCTCAAGAGAGTAGGCATTTGGTGTGATTGGATTTGGGATTTTAGAGAGAGAATCCTGAGAGAGTGTGGTTGTATCAATTTGCTGCATAGTGAATTATTTCTTTTATCGTCCCGACGGCCGTGGTTTTTTCCAGTTCTTAGGTTTCCACGTAAATCTTGTGTTTTGTGTGTGATTGGATTGCTTTATTTTCTTTCATCTTATTTTTCCTTTGTTATTGTTTGTTTGTGTCTATCCGGAAACTCTTCTGCATAGCGTAGCAATTAGTATTATTGCTAACAACTGGTATCAGTGCCCAGTTGCCTAATAGTGGTTTTAACAAATTGTTTTGTCTGGAAAGATAATGAGATTCGAGATTGAGAAGTTTGATGGGAAGATTAATTTTGGTTTGTGGCAAGTTCAAGTCAAGGATTTGTTAATCCAATACAGGTTACACAAGGTATTTTTTTTGAACAGCTAACAAGAGTTACAGAGAAAACAATGAGGTGTTACACAAGGTGTTAAAGAGCAAGTCAACCCCTAGAAACCCTAAAGACTCTAGAGATTCTAGTAAAGAAACGGTTGGTACTAGTTCTGGAAAATCTATGATGAGCAATGATGACTGAGAGGAGTTGGATGAGAGTGAAGCAAGTGTGATACGATTGTGCCTGGTCAAAAACGTTCTTGTAAATATTTATGGAACATATTCTACGAAAGAACTTTGGGAGAGGCTTGAAGAATTGTATCAAACGAAGAGCGTCTGCAACCGGTTCTACTCGAAGAAGCAGTTTCACTGATTGCAAATGTCTGAAGGTACGAAGGTTTCCGATCATATGGAAGTGCTCAATGGGATAATTTTTGAATTAGAGTCGATTGGAGTTAAAATTGATGAGGAAGACAAATGGATAAGACTCATCTGGTCTATTCCACCGTCATATGTGCACATGAAGCTCATTTTAATGCATGGGAGTTTAACTATAAGTTTTGGAGATGTGGCGAACAAACTGATCTCTAAGGAAAGAAGGTTAAAGAGTGAAGGTAAATCTTTTGATAACTCTATCATTTTGGTTGATAATAGGAAGAAGGGGAACTCCAAGTAGAAATTCACTTGCTGGAATTGTGGGCAATCTGTACATGTGAGGAAATATTGCAACAATAAAAATGCGGGAGTGGATAAAGGCTCCAAAGAGGGGTGATCCGGCAATCGCCTCTCTTAAGAATAACGACTATAACGATGCCCTCTAAGGAGGCATGGACATCCTCATGACATGACCGCTAGTTGTCATGGAAGAGGATGTATTGCTAATAGCGGATCCACAATTGCGCATAGACGTAGGTTAGAAGGTGATGCAAGGTGTGTAGTGGACAAGGATGTCGATAGCTTAACGAACTCCCTAGGAACCTAACGTGAAGAGTTACACCATAATTTCAGCTGGTTATTTCGACATGTGCCGGAAGAATCTTAGGATGGTTGTGGTGGGGTATGTTGATTTTCGGTGTTGAGAGTCGTGACTGTTGACGAAGTTTTGAGAATTCTCTCCATAAGGGAGGATTGTTGGATATGACTTGAATTTCCAATGGTTACCAAGCGGGATCAAACCAATGTAGAGACTTCTTGGAGACGTGGGAAATGTTTGGAAGTATCAGATTGTGTTTGAGGGAGACTTGAAAACCTAGAAGAACTGAGAAACGAAGATTTGTGAAAAGTGGTGTGGGTAACGCTGTGGAATTGGATAGCGGTTCCCACAACGGCCCAATTCCAAAAGATAATGCTGTCAAAAGCGTTGTAGGAGTAACAACGGTAATGATGAAGACTAGTTGGCAAGCTCTTATTTTGGTCACTTTGAGCACCCAAAACGGGGCTACCTTTGTTGGGTCATAATTTTCACATACGGGCTCCAAATGACTATTATAATATGTTTTCAGAAAGTCCAGGATGTGCTCTAGATTTTTTGACTGTTTCTCATGATTAGGCCCAGAAGGGGTCCAAAAATTGTCGTTTAGTGTGTTGTCAAAAGACTTTTAGTTTCTTGCACAACAATTAAGGATTTTCTTTCCTTTTTCGTTTAGCTTTTATTTTTGCTTTTAATCCGGGATTGTTTCCCGATTTAGTGAAGGTGTTTTAGGAGTCATAAAGATTATACTTTGAATGCATAAGTTACTATCATAAGTGACGTTTAGCTTTTAACTTGCAAGTCTGCCACTCCCAATGAATGTTGGATCCTAGAAAGCATAAGCGACGGTTGGTTGGGTGGTTAATTAAACAGCAAATGTGTGGGATTTGTCCTTACTTTGCCTCCCAACTCAGGAAGGTAAGTACTTATCCACACAATCGAAGCAGATAATCCCGGTTTTATTATACTTTTCTTTTGATTTTCTTTCACAACGGTTGCATATATTTTTGCAAAAATCCCTGTTTTGAGAACCACGAGAAAATAAGTGTGTTTTTTTGTATTTAGAGTAATTTTTATCTATTATCTAATCCTTTAATTTCATGTTTGAAGCTTTTCAATTGATAATTGAATTTTTTTTAAGGTTTGTTTTCTTGTACTTGTTTTTCATGGTCGGAATCTCAAATTTGAGCTTCATGTATTAAAAGTTTCTTTGAATAATATACATATATTTTTTTTACATGGAATTTTATATCCATAATTATTATTTTATGATTTATAGTTATTTGTTTTTTGATTTCTATAATATATCTCAATATTTGTAGATGTGTATACTACCTACTTGATAAAATGATTCTTATAGAACAACTAATTATTTGTTTCAGCATTAAAAGAAAATTTTGTATTTATAGGAAAGGTAAAATTTTTTAGTTGAATATAATGACCGTATTTCTTTGCTCTCATTTTTATTTTATCCCTAGCAGTTTGAATAGTTAAAAATGATGATTTTTTTTCCTTTCTCATAGAATTTATATTTCCCATATTATCTCAAGTGAGATAGTGTATTGGTTGGTGTTGAGCTGTATATTATGAAGTTTCTAGAATCTAGGTTATGCATAATGTGCTTGTTTTATGTTTGAATATCAAACTTATAGTTTTTAATTTATACCTATTCTAAGTTTTTGCTAGAATTGTTGCATTTTTTTCCTCGGTTGTATTTTGGAGATTGTAATTTGTTCTCACTAATTTTTTATTTTCATGTCATCATGTATATAGGCTTCTTATACAAAACATCAAAATTCTTTAGCTACCTGACAACCGGCAGTTTCAAGACCTCAAAAGTTTCAAGTTGATGGTTATCCAACTGGAATTTATATTGTGTGACATAATACTTATGTTAACTTAGAATGTGTTTACATATGTTATTTAGTAGTAGACTCTGAAAGATGTTGGATTACTTTTGAAACAATAAATATGATATTAAGTTTATTTTTGTATATTTTTTAATGGAATGATTATTTATAGAATGCAATATCATTCAATGAGTGATATGTTTTATTTGGTTATATTTTTATTTTCTTTTTTTATGATACAATTTAAATTTGTATTAAATTTTAACAATTGATTAAATTGTTACTAATTATGCATATAGTGACATAATATTCATATTGTTAACTGTCACTAGGTCCGTTTATAGTGACAATTTTCAGATGATTAATTGTCAATATGTTTGTGATTAGTGAAACAATTTATAAATAATTAATTGTCGTTAAGTTTGTGTAGTGACATAAATTTTAAATTATTATTTGCCACTAGATTTGTGAGTAGTGACTTTTTAAACAATAAATTGTCACTAAGAATGTGTATAGTGACAAAATCTTCAAACAGTTATTTGTCACTAAATGCAAATTAGTGACCCAATCTTTATATTGTCACTAATTAAAGTTAAATGATAATGTGTTACTAAAAATTATGATTTGTGACAAATACCAAAAAACTGTTACAAATATTTTTAGTGACGGTACAAAAGTGACGAATTGTTAATGACACTTTTTTTTGTCACAGAATTTGTGATAATTTCTTCGCTTGCAGTGACAAATACTTTTTTGTATTGCGATGATTGATGAAGAATGATTCATATCCAACACTGTAAACGTTGAGTTCTTGAAAGTTACAAATCATCCGTTAAATGAAACTTAGCTATGACCTGTGCATGCATGCATATATGTTCACCAAACTTTCTTTTGTTTAAATCATCTTTATTTTCTCACATCACATATCTCTCTCACAGACAATCTCACTTCTTCGTTTTTTTCTCTAATTCTCCCTTTTTACATTCTCTTGATCTCTCAAATCTCACACTCTAAGTCTCTCACAGAATCACAATCTCACTCTTCCAGCTCCAGCCTCCGGATAATATCTAATTTTGATTTTTTTAAAAAAATTTTATTTTAATGTTCTATTATTCTATTTATAAATTAATCTTCACATTCTATTTCTTATTTTTCTGTTTTTATTTTCAAATCCCTGTTTATTTTATGATATATACTAGTGACAGATTCAATCCTAGTGACGGAAAGTAATTTTTAGATTCTTCTTTTTTTGTTTTTATTTTCAAATCTGAGTGACAGATTTACTTTTTATTTAGTTATTTGTTAACTATTGTTTTATATTGTATTTTCCAGAAAAAAAATTCAATTTTGCGGGATAGGGAATTAGGCATAGCAGGACAGCCACTCTGCCAGACTGGTGGACTTGCTGAATCCAGTTGCTTGAATACTTGACAAATTTTATTGTTCTGTTTCAATGTATCACTGTGATTGTTTATTTGTTAGTTAGTTTGTTATTTTAGACTTTTAGTTATTAGTGTTTTATTGACTATTGTTAATTTATGATTTTATTCTTTAACTTTTTGTGATTTTATTGTATTTTTAATGAAATTATCATTTTCGGGTTAAATATTTGAAAACATGTTATATGTAGTGTGTATATATTATTATTATTATTATATGAATATGAACATGAAGCCTATTTTTTTACGTTTTCATCCCAGGCCTCAAGAACCTCAGGACCGGCTTTGATGAGAGGGATTATCTCTGCTACTATACTTGCCTGCCTCGAATCACAACTTCAGGTTTTTGTCAATAAATTTAATTTACCTTACATTTTATCTATTGGGAAATTCATGTTTTAGTAGGAATATTAGAATTAATTTTCGTGTTTAGTATTAGAATTAAGACTTTAAGAGCTTTTGCACTTAAGAGTTAAGAATACTTTTCTTATCCATCTTTCACACTATTCCACTTTGTCGTACTAAAAATAGCTATTTGTTATAGGAATTTAATAATAACGGTACATAAAGAAAAAGTACTCAACCCAATTGGTAATAGTCGGAAAAAAAAATAGCAATATATCCTAGAGTTAAATTTAACATGCATTGATGACAACAATTTGGCATGGATTCTTTTGGGGTATATAGGAGCTGGATGGTGAAGAAGCTAGACTTGCGGACTACTTTGACTTGATTGCTGGGACAAGCACTGGTGGTCTTGTTACCGCCATGTTAACTGCTCCAAATGAAAATAATCGTCCTGTTTTTGCTGCCAAAGATATCATGCCCTATTATCTCCATCACTGCCCAAAAATCTTCTCGCAAAGCAAGTAATATATATATATATTGGTGACTGCCGGTGATTAATTTTTCTCTGATTTCATTAATATATACATAAGTTTTGACTGATAAATGGCATATGTATGCAGGAGCATGTGGGGGTCGATTAGAAAAAAGTTGAAATCATTATCAGGAGCCAAGTATGATGGGAAATACCTTCACACGCTAATAAAGGATCAACTAGGAGGGACTAGATTGCATGACACCTTGACACATGTTGTCATTCCATCTTTTGATAGCAGGCGTTTGCATCCAACCATTTTCTCAACCTACGAGGTACCTATATCTATATATACCATATCTCTAGATTACGGTTCTGATCTGGTACGGGACCCTGCATGTTTTTCTACGAGACTGAAATCCTGATTTACAACTGTTATTTTGCATATAATGATGTCGATAGTCGAAACAGGTTAAAAGGTCCCCATATTTGGATGCTTCACTATCGGACATAGGGGTGGCGTTTAATAGATCGGTTCACTTTTGGAATGAACCGATAAAAAACCGATAATGTTCGGTTTTTAAAAAAGTGAACCGATCCGATCAACTTAACAATTATGAACCGATCAAAAACCGATTAAATTTGACCGGTTCGGTTCGGTTCGGTTTTTTCGGTTTTGGGCCAATTGGACCAAATTCTTGGGCTTTTATTATTACACATATTTTCATATTTTAATCCTTTTGGACCTTGGACCAAATTAAATTATGGGTTTGAACAAATTGAAAATAGTAGTTTAAAATAATATTCATAAAAAAAACTAATAAAAAATATGATGTGACACACTTTCAGAGTTTTATAGTTTTATGGACTATTAAACATTAAACTAAGGTTTATATATATGTATATATATATATATATATATATATATATATATTGGATCTCGGTTCGGTTTTCCGGCTTGGGATAACGAACCGGAAAAAAAACAGATCCAATCGGTTTTTAAAAAAATAAACCGAACCGAACCGGTCAACATAAGAAAACCTGAAAAAAACCGATTGGATCGGTTCGGTTCATCGGTTCGGTTCGGTTTATTGGTTTTTTGCCCACCCCTAATCGGACATATGCATCGGCTCTTCAGCTGCTCCAACTTACCTTCATTGTCACTACTTCACTAACAAAGATCATGAGGGAAACACTAGAGAATTCCATCTTATCGATGGTGGTGTCGCTGCAAATAATCTGGTATATATGTATATATATAAGCAATTTCCAATTAATAAGGAATGAAGTTTTTGAAAGATATAAAAAGCCTATTGAAACCCCACCTAAAGTAATTAATTGAACATTTTGGCACAATTAATTTTTAGTACTGTTTCAGGCTTTGGTTGCAATCACCCAAGTGACAAAACAAGTCTCGATGAAAATCCAGATTTCTTCCCGATTAAGCCCATGGGCCATGGCCGGTTTGTGGTGATCTCGATAGGCGCTGGCTCACCAAAGATAGAGGAGAAATACAGTGCCAAAATGGCAGCCAAATGGGGCACTTTGGGTTGGTTACTTCATGGTTGTTCTGTTCCATTAGTGGATGTGTTCACTCAAGCAAGTGCAGATATGGTTGATTTCCATATCTCTGTTGTGTTCCAAGCACTTCAATCTGAGCAAAATTATCTCTGAATCCAGGTATATACATATATAATTAAGCTAGGAATACTTTGATATTAGATTAAGATTTTATAAATGCATATGATCATTAATATAGTACTTCGTGCTCTGTTTTCCCTGTTGTTGGCCTAGCTGGTCTGTTGTTCTTCTTTGTTATATAATGTTGATTTTCTAAAAAAAAAAGTATTGTAAACCGGAAAAGATTCTTCGACAGACATTGCTACCAAGGAAAACTTGGACAAACTTGTACTAATTGAAGAAACCAGTTTCAAGAGTGATTCTTGACACCAGATTGTCTGAACCAATTCCAAATGGCGGCACTGACACGGCGGCTCTGAAAAAGTACGTACGAGATTCTTGAGAGTTCATGTTTATAACGTAATTCCTAACTAGTGAGTAGTGAGTGATTGATTGCCATAATTTGCCATCTCATTACAAGTTTGCAAAACTACTTTCTGAAGAGAGGAGACTTCAAGAGACAAAATCACCATAGACGACGAACAAGGGCTTACAACGAGATCACATCGTGTGCATATATATATATATGTATTTTTTTTGAAATAGATGCTATTCTTTTTTTTTTTGAACCACAAAGATTTATAAAGCAAACGGAAAAACCGCAACGAGGATACAAGAGGCCCAAGGGGCAAACGCACAGCCAAAAAAGAAACACAAAGAAAACCCACCCCCAAGACCGCAAACAAACCAAAAGACAACCCAGCAGCCAACCAAAGCAAAAACCAAAACCACAATTGACCCTAGCCCCTAAACCACAACAGATAAAGCAAACTTCGAACTAACCTTTGACAGTTTTTTTCCCTCAAGCAATTCGGTCCACCAAAACTTCATCTACAACACTACAATCGAAACCACGAGCCCCACTCATAGTCTTCATTCGGTGAGATTTTGAAGGAAAAAAATTATTATTACTCCGCTTAGAAACAGAAAAGCACATAGAATCAACAAAATCCCCCACTTTTCTTTTCCGAACAAAAGGTTCCAAAACCCCAAGATCGACAAAAAGATCAATAGTTGAGTCACCAAAATTACCCTTTTTCAAATCTTTGCCTTCTTCAAAATTAATATTAACCGCTTGATTACCAGAAACGGCTACACCCCCCACACGACCCATCTTCAGAACCAAAAACCCTAATACTCTGTCTATTGGCCAAATTACTCTCAAAACCTCCCAAAGAAGCCACCCTGTAACTGTCTTTATTAACACTACTCTCCAAACTATTACCTTTCCCAACACAAGACCTAACCACACCATCATTCGACCCAATTGAGCCCAAGACACGCTTCCCAACAGATCCACACTTTTCCCTTTCCCCTCTCTTATCGGATTCCTCTTCATGTCCAACCTTGGTACCAATAACCCTACCACGACTAGCTTTTCTTAGCTCTAAGTTGCCTTTTTTGGTGTTATCAATGCTAACTTTATTATCACTACTCCCCAAACTTTCACCTTTGTCATTATCTTTCCTAACCAAAACACCTTCACTCTTAGAGCCCACTTGGATACCATCACTAGACAAAAACGTACAAGGTCTCTCCCTCTCACACCTCATGCCCTTTCTTGTCTCTAGCTGCAGCTTGCACTCCTCCACACTTTTTTTACAACCACTGACAATACATCCTTCAACCTCATTCACCACATGACATAAACTCAAAGAAGCAACTTCACCTCTTTCTTTCAAAACCTCACTGTCAACCCCTCCCTTTTCCAGCAAACAATTCAACTTCTCAAATAACAACTCCTCCACTCTCTTTTTACATATGTTGTCAACCCCTCCCTTTTCTAGCAAACAATTCAACTTATCAAATGATAACTCCTCCACTCTCTTTTTACATCTACTGTCATTAAATCCCTCTACCTCATTCACCACTTGACTCAAGCTTAAAAAAGCAACTTTACCTCCTTCTTTAACAAACTCACTGGCAACCCCTCATGTATATATATATATATATATATAATTGATTGTTCACTACTTTGTATATGAAAATTTGTGATTCTTTATTTCTTTCATCATTTAATTTGTACAAAAATTTGTAATTGTTCATTTGTACGAATAATGAACTTCAATGAATATGGTTACAAGACATTGATTATACATGTGTGCATTACAATCTTAATTTGAAACTCATTTGGGAGTCTCAAGTTAACAACTAATATCTTTTTGAAAAACTTGCAAAACTAACTTTTTTTTCATACGTAAGTACTATTATACCCTTACTTACTCACTTTTTTCTTTATACTTTATCTACCCATTATATACCTCATATTCTCATTCTTTTCCTCTTATTTCCACCTCTCTCAACCACATCACATTCGGTCTCTCTCTCTCTCTCTCTCTCTCTCTCTCTCTCTCTCTCTCTCTCTCTCTCTCTCTCTCTCTCTCCTCTCTAGAATTTTTTTCTTTTGTTCTCTCTTCCTTCATTTGTTGAATTTTGGTAAATATTTACAAACTCCACCACTGAGCAACTCAAAATTATTCATCAAACATAAGGGTTCCTTCTATTGAAGCTTTAAGGTGAGTTTTTTTTTTTTAAACTTTTATACTTTATACTTATCTTCAATCTCCAATTTAGTTGAATGTGTGTATTATTTTTGTGAAAATAGTTTACATTTACATAATAAACACATGGGTCTTGTGTGAATTTGATGTTGTTGTGATCGATTTAAAGTTTATACATAAATTTAAAGTTTATTTCTTGTTTGAATATCTTATTTACTTTGATTTGTGCATTAGGGTTGTTTATTTTTGTGAAAATAGTTTACATGAATGTAATAGAGCATGTGCATTGTTTGAATTTGATGTTGTAGTGGTTAATTTTCCATTGTCCTATTGAATCTAGACAATTGATAGTTTTTTTTTTTTGAAAATGTGTCTAGCACTGTTTTCTCAACGGTGTTTGCATTTCTCAACTGAGTTCGGAGTTCCTAACATCATTGAGAATTCCCAGCGGCATCCAAAATTCCAAACAACGTTTGTATTTCCTAACGGAGATGGGAATTCCAAACACCGTTAGGATTCCCTAACGGAAATGGGAATTCCAAATACTATTAGGATTTCCTAACTGAGTTGGGAATTCCAAACATCATTAGAGGTTGTTTGGTATGGGGTAATCTTTGCATGAAAATGGAAATCTAATAGCATTCTCATGTTTGGTAACACATTTGTGTTTTTCGATTCCTAGAAAAATGATTACCATGGGAATCACATTACCCTCCAAGGGGGTAATGTAAAACCCACCCCTCATATTACCCTCCATCTGATTCCTGTCATGGGACCCACCTTAAAATTTTTAAAAAATAATTAATATAAATTAAAGGGAATATATATATTATATAATATATAGTATATAAATTAAATAATAGATAATAATATAATATAATACATATTAATATATATATATATTATATTATATTATATTATATTATATTATTAATATATATATATAATATAATATGTAAAATAATGATATATAATAATATATATAATATATATTAATATATATTAATATATATATATATTATATTATATATAATATAATATGTAAAATAATGATATATAATAATATATATAATATATAATATATATTAATATATATATATTGTATTATGTATATTATATAATATATATTATAATTATTATATAATAATATATATTATCTAAATTATTTAAGTATATTTAATATATATATATATATATAAGATTTTCATGTACAACCAAACACAATTATCTAACATTCCCGGAAATTTGATATAATATTTCCATACACAACCAAACACACACACACACACGCACATATATATATATATATATATATATATATATATATAGATACAGGTTTCCCAGGAATCACATTACCATGTTTAACTTTCTTAGGAATCAAATTATTTTGATTGCCTCATACCAAACGGCCCCTTAGGGGTTCCTAACGGTGTTGGAAATTCCCAGCGGTATACAGATTTCCAAACAGTGTTTGGATTTAGAATATTTTGTAAATTCACTGTACCATGAATTTAGAATATTTGTTTAGGAATTTAATTATTAATTTTGTAAGGACCTCTATTTTATGATTACCTTATTTTATGAAAAACCACACCACATTGGGGAAGAATTTGTAATGGGTTGCTTAGGTCCTCGATGGCAAGCTCTCTCCATAATTTCAAAAGCAAAAAGTATATTCACTTGACTTTGTCTCTTGAAGAGTTTAGGTGCACACACACACACACACACACACACTTCGTGCATGCTTTGTTCATCAAGCATTTGTGTTCTTTATTGTTTATATGTGTGCATCATTTACACACTTCACACTTGCACCTCACTCTTAGTCTTAAGTGTGTTTTTGTGTGGTGTAATTCGTTTCCCGATGTTTGATCGAAAATGTCCGTGCATGCACGATGGTGTGCTTGTCTTAGCACGATGGTTGACCATTTGAGAAGGTCCCATACTTATCTTAGTTAAGTGTTAGTTTTGGTTTGGTTGTTTAGAGTAAAGTGTCTAGTTTCAAAAGAGTGGATTTCAATGATTTAAATGTTTTTCAAAACTAACATTTGTATGGTTGTGTGACCATAACGTTTTATACAATGCTTCAAAACAAGTTTTGAAATTTTTTGTACAAACTAGACACTCATACCTTTCCAACAGTATATTATTCGTAATATTTCATGACCGTTTGGATTGGTTTTGAAATCTTCAAAGTGACCACCAAAACAGGGCAACTCTGTTGTTGTCCGTCTCTGACCTTTGGTTACTCAAATGATCATATCTCTTTCTACAGACATCGAACATTATTCCATAAAAAGGAATAGAAATTAGACGTCCATACCTTTCCAACAGTATATTATTTGATAAATTTTGTTGTCATTTGGTCATGTTTTGAGCCATTTGAAAATCGGGTTGATGTGCTGATTTGCTAGTGCTCGGGTCCATACCCGCGTAGTCTTCTTTGGTGGTTTTCATGGTCCCACTGCGCTGGTAACTTTGCTGATCCTACCAGTAAAGTAGACCCGCACACTATGTCATTTTTGCCCAGAAAATTGTGTTTTAAACTCTCTCAAAACGACATAGTTTCACTTGGACCTTATATATATTTCATCTTCTTCCCCATTAGACCTAGAGCTCATAAAATCAGAATATAGTGAGAGAAAGAGCTCCCATAGAGAGAGAAAGCTTCAAGCTTTGTTCTTTGACTCTCCAACCCAAAACCCATACATCCATGACATCCATTGCATCAATCACACATGGGTCTTCATCAATCTTGACTTGGTAAGTAAGAACAAACATCACATCTTCATTTATTGTTCTTTAAGTCCAAGATTTCGTTTTTAATGCATAAGATTTGTAGAAATCATTTTTAAATGCAGTGTTGTGTTGATTGATAACATGATTGAGTTTGTTTGTGATATCTTAATTGATTAGTTCATTTTTTCCTAAAAGCTAGGTCATAAATATTCATGTGAGATTTATTGATAACTAGGTTGAGAAATTGTGTTTTATTCAACTAGTTAATGTTCATGAATATTTGATTGGGTTTGTTTGTGATAGCTAACATTTAGGACATTATTGCCCTCTAGCTTAGTTTTTATGCTTTGCATTTAGACATTGTTGTTTATGGCTCATTAATTGTATTTCTTGAATTGCACATTTATTGCCCTGATTATATGTTGTGACAACTTGTGTTGGTTGGACTTTATTTGACAATTAGATTGTTAGATTTTATCTATACATCCAATTGAGTCCTTATTTATAGGCATGTAGGCATTGTTTGATAACTAGGTTGTTTAATTGCATTATAACATCTAGTTAAACATTTTGTGTTTGATCTTGCACATTATTTCATTTGAGCATAGTGTCATATTCACACTTAGACCATATACTTTTCATAGAGTCAAAGTCTTGTGGCTTCTAGATGAAGTTGCACAAGCAAGTCAAGTCTTGGAACCAAGGTGTGGTTGGCAAGCATTGATCAAATGCCACTGTAAAAGGTCTGTTGGGTAGACTAGGAGGTGCTCACGCCAAGAGTAGTGGATCAGGGGATATCACTAGGAATTGAACCAAGAGTGGTGAGTAGTAGTGTCCATAGCCTAAGGTTGTCGAGAGTGAGAGTCCGAGTATCACTTGAGGGTGTAACATTTTATTCATATAGTAGATTTATGTGATCATGTGTGGCTAGAAGGATAGCCCGTGGTTTTTCCCTTGTTGAAGGATTTCCACGTAAAAATTAAGTGTTCTTTAATTTCCGCACTTTACTTGCTTTTTATTGTTTGATCGTTTAAGTTAATTGTGTTTAATATTGACTAATCGAAAAATTGGTAATAATCGATTAACAACCCATTCACCCCCCCCCCCCTAGGTTGTTTAGACACACGCTTGAGTTGTATTTTTAAATTTCTTATTCATTTGAAAGGTGGGTTGCATGGATAAAGTTCAGTTTATTGTTTTATACAACGGTGACTGAAGTAAAAGTGGTGGGAAGTTCAAATATAAATCTGGAATGTCAAAAGTAATTTCAGTTTTAAGGAAAACCTCGTATGAATCATTACATGACATTGTATCTCATCTTGTTAATGTAAATCCAAACAAGAACATAAAACCATCTAGGAAGCACATCACTTAACCTCAATCTTGTTTAAATATGTTGCATCAGTGGCTTTTAAGTGTTGATATATACTTTCGGTCTTCTGAAATTCCTTTGTCTTGATCCTTCTCGCATGTGCAAAATATGAACTACGGAAGTATGTTTCGAGTGAACCAACCAACTTGATTCGAGAAGGTTAAAAATAAAGATACTCAGTTCCATGTTTGCACAAGATTGATTGTAATCATGTGTATTATTCTCTTAAACTCCATATATTTATTGTATAGTGTCATGGATCTACCCACTTAATTTGTGTACTCTTGACTTTTGAAGTCCGCTGTAAGTTTCTTTGTTTATATGAACAGGACCGTGTTTGGATCTGTTAAAACGAATACTAAAAGGTACGGTTAGTAGATGATTTTATTAGCTGTTTGGAGCTTAATATCCAATATGTGGTTTCCCAACTGTATTGAGATGACAAAGGCATCTATTGTTGATGAGAAAATCTTACCTGTAGAATTGCAAATTCTAGAGTCCGTTGAAATATATTCTCATATTTTTTTCAATGAGAACAGAATTTGGGGAAGTGATTTTGGAACTTGATTGAGATTTGATATGAAGTTCATCTAAACCAGCTTTTGTAGTTAAGGGTCATTATTCGTTTTCTTAAAAATTCTTTTGCTTTCTTGCTTAGACATCGTAATAGAGATAAAATTATTATTTAACAGAGTATTAATTAAGGGTTACATATTTGGATTAGTGTTTCTTTTCTGGCCTTTAGATTCTTGAGTAAAAGCACATCATATTTAACACAAAACCCTTTGCATTTAATTTTACCTGGCTTGTAAGATGCCATTAGATTATGTTATATGGTCATATGAGGTATTTAGAGATTGTATTGTACTTACCTTGTGAATTACAGTTCATATAGCAATCAGAATCTTAAAATTTTAATCAACTTCATCTTTGCTTCCCTCGTTAATTAACTATCAGAAATCACACGAAAATTCGCAAAATGTAAGCATTGACATACCTGTATCTTCATTTCATGAATTGGAAACTATTAATATCCCAAAAAGTAACTAGATATACAACCAACACTACTTGAGCATAACCAGACAAAACGTGCACTAAGACATCAAAATATAGATGACCATGAAGTAGATGGGTTAAACAATCTCAACCCAACCCACAGCAAAAAGAAGTTACATGGATAAAACTTTCATTCTCCTCAGACCCTCTTAAAGAATGACAGAATGTTTCCTTGCTTAGGATCCTTTGGATTTTCCGATTTCTTTTTTCTCGATTTGCTCCCTGCATTGGTTGGTGTGGTGCTTCCTAATGCTGGAGACTTCTTATTACCTGTTGCACGCCTATATAAACCCAACATTTAGAATGTAATGCATAACACAAACTCTTCTCGTATTTTATTATCCTGAACTATAACTAAAACCATTAAAAAAAATTAAAGGTGCAATTAGTAATTCAAGCAAATAAGCATTTATAGGTGCAATTAGTAATTTTTACTGCAGTTGAGAATTCCGAACGCAGTTAGGAATTCCGAATGCTGTTAAGAATTCCAAACGCAGTTAAGAATTCCGACTGCTGTTGAGAATTCCAAATGCATGTAGGAATTTAGAATGTAGTTGAGAATTCTAAACGTAGTTATAGGAATTCCGACTGCTGTTGAGAATTCCAAATTCAATTATGAATTCACAATACAATTGAGAATTCCAAACCTAATTATGATTTCCAAACTTCACAGCCACTACAAGACCCAAACATTGTTGTTATCACCAAACACCATAGACAACCATAACAATCAGATACAACAATCAATTTAGGGATTTTTCAAACTCAAAACAAATTAGGGTGCTAATTCAAATTATGGATTTTGCAAAGTACAGTATTGAAGCAGGAAGCTTAAAAAAAACCATGGAAGATAGATTGGATTACCAATCTATTACTACAACAAACGTAGGTGTCACATTATTTCAAAACAAAAATAATGTTTCAAGCGTGGCTTTGCTGGAAATCATAGAGGGAGTGAAGAACCAAAAGTTTCAAATGTTTCAAACGTGAAGAATGATACCCGTTATTTTGTCATTAGGGAATTGCATATCCCAAAAAGATATTTATAAAAAGTCCTACGCAATGTGCTCTATAGTTATAAAAACTAACAAAGCGGCAAGCGAGGGTATCGTTCCGTAGGGAGGTGAGATTCATCGACCGTCTCTAGTTCTAGCTATTATTACAACATGTCGAACAGACTCGTGTGTTGCAGAAAAGTAAATGATAATATAAATAAATAAATTACATAAATATAATATTTACAATGATAGGGTGGAATGGAGAGATGCATGAGATGTGGTTACACTAAGCAAATGACTCAACCTTGACAACCCTCCTAATTAAACACTAGACTCACCTAGTCCCTCAAATGTGCAAGTATATTATAGTCTCGTATCCCCTTAATTAATCTATACCTTCTCTCGAGCGCATAGAGATTGCATCCATACATATGCATGAATCCATTAAGTTTTATGGGACACACACATGAGCTCTGTATGCCAGCATAGTGATCTCTCAACTTTCTGGTCAAATACAGTGGTTATTTCGTTGGGCATTTAATGCGCAACCGCATGGGCCATACTACAACCAATAATTCATTCACGAGGCTAACCAAATACGGGATGGCAACCAAGTGAAAGCATTAAGAATACGAGACACCTCTATAACACGTCTGTTATATGCTCGTGTCCCCTTAATTAATCTCTACCCTCTCTCGAGCGCATAGAGATTGCATCCACACATACAAAGTACGTATGAATCCATTAAGGACTGTGAGACACACACACGAGCTCTACACGCTAGCCTAGTGATCTTTCAACTTTCTAGTTAAATGTAGAGGATATCACGCTGAGCATGTTAATACGAACCACACGATATATAGAACATAACCAAAATATCATTCACAAGGTGGCTAACCGAGTGAAAGCATTAAGCATACAAAATGCCCCTATAACTACACGAGTACGAGAGGAATTTGGTGGTCTTTACTCTAGGTCAAGGATTCGATTTTATCAATCTCCCTAGGATGGCTAAAAATGGAAAACAAGTTCACCAAACAACTACATGCAACAAAGTGATTGTTATTCATTAAAATCATTCAATTTTAGTTAAGGGTTCATTATCTTGATTAAGGAATACACTAAAATCAATTCATTACCCAATCCGGCTAAGGATGAATAATTGTGTCTTAATACAAAGACCCATTAAGCACAAGAATATTGAACCAAAGCCTAATTTAACATATAAATGCATCAACCAAACTTCTCTCACTCTTTAGAACTAAAGCTCTAGCACTCACATCATTCAATAGATGGTATTTTGGGTCATCATCGACCAATCAACAATCATGGGATGCTAAATTATACTACTCCTAAATTAAATTACTCTACTCCTAATCTCATTAATGGACACATCAATTTAGACTATCCACACACATGAATATCACAACAAGATATTTAATCATGCATAATCAAATAGTAGAACAAAACCAAAACCAATTTAAGAATAATCATACATATATTTCATAAGTTTTGGCTTACAAATTTCCCAAATTGGTGATTACATCAAAGAAAACAAGATATACAAGGAAATAGTAAAAAGAGATACAACCCTTGAAGAAAACTCCTCCAAAGATGATTCCTGCTTTCCTAGCTCAAAATTGGTCCAAAGACTACTCCTTGCTCCTTGCAGTCTACTCTAAGATGGTGGTAGATGTCTAGAATGAGGTATTGGAGGTGTATGGTGAGCTCCTATGGAGGAAAATCCTCCATGGGAGCTACTCTCTCTCTCTTATTTTGTGAAGAATATGGAGGAGGAAGAAGGTGAATAGAAGGGAGACATGGGGTGTCGGTTGAGAGATGAGAGAATGAGAGAATTTTCAGAATGAATTGATGGGAGAGAGAAAAAAGAGAATTAAAGAAAAAATGTGTGTTGTGTAGGAAGTTAAAGAGAGAAGGTGATTGGTGGGAGGTGGAGAGTGAGTAGGCAAGAAATGATGAAAGTGGGAGACAAGAGAGAAAGTGAGAAAGAAACATGGCTCCATTCATATAATGGGAGACACAAAAACCAAACTCACCAAATGGGAATCAAGGGACACAAGACTTGCGGCAAAAATCAAGACATTGACATTTTCGCGGGTGAGTTAGCAGCATCGCACACCGTTACGAGAATTGACATAACTTCCTCTAGAAAATTTGGAATTACAATCTGTACAAAGCACTGGAAAATAGACATCCAGGGCTTTCAAAAAAAAGGTAATAGGACATGTAGTTTGATCTAAAGAGGGTGATATGGCCCCCGCAAGTTGGGTGTACTGCACAAAGTTTTTGCAGTTTCGGCACCCTAAATTTGATGCCCTAAACGGCGCCCAAGGGCACCGAATGCAATTTTTGCACATTCTGTCCCAATTTTGGCGGCCCCAAACCGATGAACAAGGGTGCTGAATCCAACTTTCATAAATTGCACTTTTACCCCAAAACTTCCACATTTTTGAACTTTAATCCCTAGATTAAAAATAACCTGAAACACTTATGAAATATGTTAAATACCTGGTTTTACTCGGAAAACGAGCATAAAAGATATAAGTAATGGGGCTACATTACATGTAGATATAGACATTATCAAATAACCAAAACAACACCAAGGAGTTGAATGCTTCCAAATTGTCCAACAACATGAAGAACAAACTCATTGACAATCAGATGGCAAAACCAACAACTAAAAATACACTTGATTCATTGACAATCAAAATGAAGAACAAACCTATAGTTCATCGCAATCCACAGTAAAGATCACATAAAGAAAAATGATAATTTGGCTAAAAATAATTACATTTTTAGTAAAGAAACCCATCATGAACAGCATACAGAAGTATAGAATTCAAATGCAAGGGAATCATATTGCAATGTTAATTATAAAAAAATGGAAAAGAAAAATCCCGCTCAATCCAATACTGATACAAATAATCAAAAGGAGCCATCATACAAAAATCCAAACTAAACCAAATTCAGCTTCATAAACTGAAAAAAAAATATATGGATTTGTCAATGCAAAAAAAAAAATTAGGGATTCAAAAAAAATAACTAAAAAGTGAAAATTCAACACAAATATCACAACACATTGAAAATGCATGTTCGGCTTAATTCAATTTAGGGATTTTTCAAACTCAAAAAAAAAAAAAAAAACTAGGGTTCTAATTGAAATTAGGGATTTTTCAAAGTACAAAAATTAAAGGAGAAAGCAAAACCATTGATTTTACACCACTTATTTTACAGATCAAAAAACAATACTACAAAAAAAGCAATAATTGAACAACCATTCACCTTATGTTTATTGAACTTTCCCAGAAGCCAAACAGAGTTGCCGACGTCTTCAAGGTTCCGTCGCATCATCGTCTGCAAGCTTCCGCCGTGCCGTCATCGTCTGCAAGCTTCTGTCGCGCCGCCATGGTTGGAGAGAAGGCTTTCACTGCGACTAGGGATTGGTCGATTTTAGAGGTTTTGTCGATTTTAGAGATATTAGGGATTTGGCAATTTCAGAGAGGTTTTGTCTATTTGAGAGAGATTAGGGATTTTGCAATTTTAGAGATGTGTGGTCAATTTGAGAGAGAGAGAGAGAGAGAGAGAGAGAGAGAGAGAGAGAGAGAGAAGGGATTTAGAGTGATATGATAGGAATGTAATTTTGAAATTTTGAAAGGGCAATATTGTCACAAAAGAGTTAGTTTTGCAAGTTTTTTAAAAAAATGTTAGTTGTTAACTAGAGACTCCTAAATGGATTAGTTCTTTGAAATGACATTTTTATTATACTTTGAAAGCTCTTAGAAATAAAACGCATCTTGCATCTTTCATTTAAATCATGCCGTGTTATATAACTATACAAGTAGTCAGTCGTGTTTATTCTAATATCACGTGACGTGATTTGAATAAAAAATGTACTTTCATACATTTCTTTCAAATTTTGCATTTTGGGTTGAACCCTTGTCAGTACTTATCAAACAACCTGGCCCAAAAGGTTCATTTGAGTAAACGTTTTGGGCCTAAACCCATCTTTACTGCTTAACATAAAATTTGACCGATTGTTGTCCTAAACAGTTGTCTCTTCTCCGTCACTAAATACTATGTGATGTCTTGAATCGGATGATCTTCAGCTAACCTCTACTAATCATAATCCCTGTGTTTACAAGCAAAAAGATGATCTTCAGATAATCTCCAATCCATTAGTTTAACCACGTGAATTACATGGCCTTCAAGCCTCCAACTCCGGTCCATGCGTGCGTGCATGAAAGCCAGGGCTGCATGTTTGGTAAGCTCCACGAAAGCTTAAAATAAACCAAAAAAAAAATTCACTTTGCAGTCAAAGATACAGTCCAAACAAGTCATCTGTGTCCACCGTTTACTTTCAATGGCTGCCATTGCCACATATGTGAATGTGACTTCATTTGCCTAACACAGGCAAACAGAGCCCTAATGGTCCATCAAATTAATAAAAGGTTTATCACATTTTAAATGAAGATTGCAACTTTTCCCAATTACATCATCCCCAGCCAATCATCCCCGGACTTCAGTACTTCCTTTGGTTTTTCGTGCTTGGAATTATATCTAAAAAGTTTCAATCCAGAAAGGATTGCTAATACAAAGTCAAAAATATGTATATATTTTTAATATTTATAATACACAATTTAAATTCAACAGTCAAATGTTTCGTAGATCATGACAATATCGGATAAGTTTCTTAAGAGGTATCCCCGATTCATAACTTGTACCATAAGAAATGTTGGTCTATAGGACAATACACTATTGGAACAAGAATTTTCTCTAAGTTCATCCTAAAAACATATGACTAAATGACATCGACTCAATAACATTACATGATGATATTGTTACTTTTAAGAGACTGATGGAGTCACTTCATAACATTATAGAGTAGGTTTTATAATGTTACATAGTCGATTCTGTATGAAAAAATCTCACACACATACTGATCTTTGGAATTCAAATTATCAAATATTTTGGAATCCATTTTCAATTGCAAGAAAAAGTCAGCAACACGTATGGGATAAGATAGGTTTTATATATATATATATATATATATATATATATATATATATATTCATATTATCAAATATTTTGGAATCCATTTTCAATTGCGAGAAAAAGTCAGCAACACGTACGAACACATATATAAAAATTAAAAGAATATTTTGTGAATATATATATATATATATATATATATATATATATATATATAAAAGAATTAAAAGAATGTGAAGAAACCTAACCCACACGAACGAACACATATATAAAAATTAATTAATTAATTAAAAGATACATTAACTGTAACTCTGGTTCCTATATAGAGCTATATTTAATTATATTTTGTGTCATTTCTTGCATGTAAATTATAAACAAAAAACCATAAACAACTTGTCTTTTTTCGTGCATATATAAATTTTTTTTTCTTTATTACTTGCTTTGATCGTGAAAATATTAATTCCATACATATATGAAGACAAAACGAAACAGCTGAAAATCCACGGTTGAACATATTCTAAACAATTAATTAATTCTTTGCTTACCCATTAATTATTTGAAGCTAAATTTGGTCTTTCTTTACATATATATTTTTTTCCTTCTAATAATTTAGTAAATGTAGGGATCAAGATCTTCAGTCACAAGCCACAAGGAAAAACAATTGGAGGAAAGAACTAAGAAGCAAGGAGGATAATCAATGGAGTAATTTTCAAGTGTTAAAAAAAGAAAAAAAAAAGGTGGTAATATTAGTTTGTTAGGCCATATCTAGTCATGATCAAGGTTATATATGTCATGATCAAGTATTTTCATGCACATGAGCTTGATGTGGGATATATAAGTAAATTTTCATGTTAATAAATTGCATATGTACTGTTATCAAAATGAACTTACAAATAAATTCAAGCTATGTATACTTGATTCGCACGAAAGATCACGAGTAATAATTGCTCTAATTGACTTTATGTTTTCGTATCATTTATGTATTTCAATTTCAATATTGGACGCGCCGCCTTTTACGAATCAAAATTGATGTTATTGCTTGAATTATAGAAATCATTTTCCGACGATTCTGCATTTAATATAAATGATGAAATCTCCATCATTCATTTTATATGTAGCCAAACAGATTCAAGCACTATAGCTAAAAATTTATATAAAAAAAAGAAAAAAAAAAGGTGGTAATGTTAGTTTGTTAGGCCATATCTAGCCAAATTGAATCACGTTCTAACCTACAATTCTCTTGGAGCCAGTCTCACCTACAATTCTTACATTTAATCTTCGAACACGGTTTCTAATGTTAAGTACAATTCTCAACCTTTTCATTGATTGATGAATATATTTTGTGAACCTTATCCAATAAACTAATTAATCACATTTCATGTATGTTTAATTAGTCAAATTTGGAAAAGATTTTTCCAATATTGAAAAACAAAGAGTATTTATTATCTTTTCCAATATTGAAAAAAAAAGAGTATTTATTATTCATAGACCTCCCCCCCCCCCCCCCCCCCCCCCCCCTTTTTCATTTTTAAATTCATCAACTCTCATAGGTTGGGTCTATAAATAGCCATGCAAGCGTTCTCAAAAAGAAACTCGATAAGCAGAAAATTCTCCCTCCAAGCCTGATCTCTTGAAAACTTATATTCGCTCTAACTTTCTTCTACAGCTCTTGAAAACCCTAGCTAGATTCGCTTTCTCTTTATTTCTGTGTGCGTACGTTTATATCGACCCTTGATTGAAAACCTCATGGAAAGAACACATGCTCCTCTCCAACAGCCATCTTTTGGAGATCTTATCACCATTCTTAGCATTGATGGTGGTGGAATAAGAGGACTTATTCCAGGAACCCTTCTTGCTTTTCTAGAGTCTGAACTTCAGGTTGATATCATGCATACTAGTACTCTAAACTTTTTCTCACACGTTCGTTTGATATGCATACATGAGTCATGCATTTCAAATATCATATCAAATGTACCTTCATTTTTTTTTGTAACCTCAACTTTGTGCATGCATAAACTTCAATGCACAATATAATTTGATATGTTCTGTACGTTTATAGTATACTAACTCTAGGTTTTTGGCAATTCTCTTTAGAAACTAGACGGTGAGGATGCAAGAATTGCGGATTATTTTGATGTGATTTCAGGGACAAGCACAGGTGGTTTGGTGACTGCTATGCTAACTACCCCCAATGAAAAAAATCGACCCCTCTTTGCCGCCAAGGATATCAATGAATTTTACCTAAGTGAATGCCCTAAAATATTTCCCCAACCCAGGTACAGAATTATATTTTCTTTCTAATTATAAATTTATAATTATCATAATCAACACATTTCTTCACCTATAATAATTGTCAATTGATTGATTTGTAATAACATGCTCTCCTTTTTTTTTTTTTTGTAAATATATAACAGCTTTCAACTATTTGCCAACGCTAGAAAGGTGATGAAAGCTCTATCGGGACCGAAATACGATGGGAAATATTTACACAGCATTGTTAGAGAAAAACTAGGAAACACAAGATTGCACCAAACACTGACTAATGTTGTGATCCCAACTTTTGACATCAAGCGACTCCAGCCGACCATCTTTTCCAGCTATGAGGTTCATGATCTTCCCAAATTTTATCATGTTTAATCAAGTGATCAATTTAATGATCATAGAGCTGAACTCTAATAGTTTTATATATTATTTCCATGGAATATAATAAACAGGTGAAGGAAAAGCAAAGCTTAGATGCATTACTCTCCGATATATGCATTGCAACCTCAGCAGCACCCACTTATCTTCCAGCACACACTTTCGAAACAAAAACCCCATCTGGCCAAGTGAGAGAATTCAACCTAATAGACGGTGGAGTTGCAGCAAATAACCCGGTATATATATCATGATATATATTTTCCTAATTTTAAGCAACGCAAATAATATATACTTAATTTGTTGACTATTAATATCGTGTGTTGCTTTCTAATTTCAGGCATTGGTTGCAATGGGTGAAGTTACCAAGGCAATAATCAGGGGAAATTCAGACTTCTTTCCGATAAAGCCAATGGACTATGGACGATTTCTGGTTATATCTTTAGGGACTGGCTCGGGAAAAGATCAAGGGAAATACAGTGCCGATGCAGCAGCAAAGTGGGGTGTGCTTGGTTGGTTGACCAGCGGTGGTTCCACTCCGTTAGTTGATGTCTTCACTCAAGCAAGCGCAGATATGGTAGACTTGCACATCTCTGCCGTATTTCAAGCCCTTCACTCAGACAAATACCTTCGAATTCAGGTAACCCTCAAATTATTAAATATATGGGTTATGCTACTATACAGGTTCTCTTTGAAAATTTAATGTCTCCCCGGTAACTATCATGTATAGTATATACAGAGGCGGATGGGCCTGTTTCCTAAAAAAACTTTAAAAACCATTATAAAAAAATTATAAATTTATTACTAAATTTTAAACATTTTTCAATTCGGTCTGCTATATTTATTTGTTTTTATATATAATGGTCCCGAACTTGAATTTTTAGCTCCGTCTATGCTTATATAGATACAGGTTCAGTACACTAGCTAAATCCATATGTATATATATATATATATATATATATATATATTAATTATTTATACACACAAAATTCCTCATTCAAATTATTAATTTTACTGATTATCACGTATCTATTATTGACTAAATTATATTTAAAATATATATATATATTATTTACTAAATTATTTTGAATGATAAAACATATACAGGAGGATACGTTAAGTGAGGTGGTTTCTTCGGTCGATATAGCCACAAAGAAGAATTTGGAAGACCTTGTGAAAGTTGGTGAAGGACTGTTGAAAAAACCTGTTTCCAGGGTTAATTTGGAGACAGGAATCTTTGAGCCCTCTAATACGGAATTAGAGAGTAACCAAGAGGCCCTCAAAAGGTATAAATAATAAATACATTTATTAATTTATGTGAAACAAATTAAGTTTTCTAGATATATCATATATGATGATCAATTCATAGAATTACTTCTGATCGATATTCTTGCAGATTTGCAAAACTACTCTCGAACGAGAAGCGGTGTCGCCTGTCTAGATCACCCAATGGGGAGCCTAATACGTACAAATCAAATGCTAAATAATATTTACATGTATATGATATGATTAGTGATTGATTCTAATTGCTAATATTGGTGTTGTAATTGTAATAATTAATTAAGGTGATTTATGCAAGTCCACCTCATGTTGTTTGAATAAATTCTAGATTTGGGATAATTAATTTACAGTGTGTAAAGTCTAGCAAGGTGGGAGAAGTACTGCAAAAATGTATAGGAGATCTCACCTTTTGATTTGATTCTTTAATTTTCATCTCTGTTTGAATAAAAATCCCAAATGTGGGATAAGATTGCTTAGAATTAATATAATGTCAGCATTTTTTTCTGCAATTAATGATTAATATTTATTTCTTTTTTACTTTTTCACTTTCATTATTTTTAAATTCAGTGTAATTTAGGCTTTGTTTAGTAAGATAGAGAGATGGAGGGGGGAGAGGGTTAGAGGGAGAGCTTCAATCCCTTATTTGATTGGAGTGATAAGAGAGAGGAGAGGAGAAGATGAGAGATCTCTCCTCCTTCAGGGCCCACCAAAAGCAAGCCTCCATTCCTCCCATCATTGGACGGATGAGAAGAGGAGGGGTATAATGGGAGGAAAATGACAATAATACTCTCCAATTTATAAAAAGGCCGGGTAATATAATAAATTTATAAATAATATATCAATCAATTCATTCAACTCTCTTTTTAATATTAAACAACATGAAAGATATATATATATATATATATTTTTTAAAAATTAGTTATATTATAACAGAAAGCCACAAGGCTAACAAGGGAAACAGCACAATGAAAAGAAACATTGCCACCACCCACCCCACAACTGAACATAGCAACATCAGACCAAACCAATCAACAAAACAACAAAACAAGAAGAAACAAACCAGGAGAAAAGAACAATCCCATTCTAGCCAAAACGAAAACAACCGCACTAAGATCACAAATCCCCTCATTCCACAAAAGCACCAGATTTGCTAGACCCCATCTTTGCCAAACTATCCGCAGATGAGTTGAAAGCTCTATAATCATATACAACCTCAACTCCACCAAAAGATCTCATACTGCTACGAATGTCATAATTATGATTGATATGTTCTAGACTCCAAAAATCACAATTATTTACCCACGAAACTACCACCTTTGAGTCGCTAACAATAGAAATGTTTCGACCTCTAAGATTCGAATTGGATAGGCAAAGATCAATCGATGTTTTGACTGCCCAAATTTCCGTAGCATTAGAGTCTAGAATCCCCATATGATAAGAAAATAAGCACAAAATCTTCCCATTAGAGTCCCTCAACACCCCACCTACACCTACCCGCCCGAGTTTGCCATTGACAGACCCATCTACGTTAGATTTAAGGTTGTCCACACCAGGAGGTTTCCAGTCTAGAATTTTGTTATTCTTCACCTTCTTAGATTCAATGCAAAGGTCCTTCACATTTAGAATCAAAGATTGAATAAAATCCAGAGATCCTCTTCTCAAATGTTTGAACCACCACGCAACATTGAATTTAACCACATCTGCCGCCTTTTCAACACTCGACTGTATTTCCTCAAAGACAAGATGGTTTCTCGTCTCCCAAATAGTCCATACAATGGCACAAAACAGAGAATTTCAAGCTCTCTCCTGCTTGAAAGCTGGACATAGACTAGTCTAACCCTCTAGCCACTTCTATATTGTATTATTCATGCATCAGTGAATCCACCCCCCCGGCCCAGTCCATACAAACCAGCCAAAGCGAAATCGACCAAGAACACTTGAGAATGATGTGGTCTATAAATTCCACACTCATTCTACAGAACAAACAATCCAGATTAATCATTTGATCCATACCAGACCTATACAACACTTCTCTAACCAAAATTTTGCCACTCCACAGCTGCCACATGAAAATTTCTAACTTATGAGGGCATATACCGTTTCATAACATCGTAGGGGTCAAGTCCAAAATGTTTGAACAATCTTCTAAGGCTTTCCCATCCAAATAAAGGTCGTCTTGTGGGGATATTCCACACCCAACTCAAACCCAACAAGTAACCAAAGTCTGGAACAACACCTTCTTTCATAACTGCCAACACATGACACCTTGGAAAAGCATCCCTCGGCCGTCTACAATCCACTTTAACCTCAGACCAGAACTTAACTCTGTCTCCACACCCCACGACTGTCACGAACCCCCCATCAATCACACTAGCCGTCTGAGTACCCACCTTCATGAGACTGTCAATAGATTTCACAAAAAAATGAGGCAATTTTCGACTCCTGACACTTCCAAGATAGGAAGGCCTTCTCAATGTCATATTTAGAACATATGACTCTCTTCCACAGGGATTTATTTTCCCTATCGAACCTCCAAATCCATTTCGCTAATATTGCTTTATTTTTATCAAGAATTCTTCCAATGCCAAGGCCTCATTTACCCTTCCTTTTTCGAACTTCCGCCTAGCTCACGACATGGATTTTTCGTTTGACATCACCATCACCCTACAGAAAACTCCTTTGAATCTTCTCAAATCTTTGAGCCACAGCAACCGGAATTTTGAACACTGAGAGAAGGTACGTAGGGATGCTAGAGATTACCGATTTAATCAACACCAATCTACTTCCTTTTTACAAAAATTTCCTCTTCCACGGTATTAAACGCTTTTCAATTGCTAACTGATTGGTCCCAAAAGGACTTTGTACCTCGTCTACCCCCCCCGAAGGAAAACCGAGGTAAGGAATTGGTAAGGAAGCTTTCTTGCATTTGAAGATCGACGGCCATACCACCGACTCATTAGTCTTCCCCCTTCCCACCCTCACCACACACGACTTGAGAAAATTAATTTTAATCCCGACGCCAGCTCAAAACAACGAAGAATCCTCTTCGCACATGAAGGATATATGCTATCATCTCCGTCCCTCCTACTCTCTCTTTCCCTCTTAATTCATCCATCCCTCCTTGGCTCCTATTCTCTCTTCCTCCTACCAAACATAGCGTATTAGGAAAAAAATCAGTCCTTCCTCTTCTCTTTCTTCTCATTTTGTCAAAGTCAAGAACACACATAGATGTAGGTATTGGCAGCTGACTTATTTTTTTTGTTCAAACGGGAAATTAATACAGGACGAGTACTACTGGGTCAAAGAATATAAGAACTATTCTCCCAAACTTGAATAAGTGTACATCTCATTCTCATGCCCTAAACCAATTCAACGTTCTATTTATTTTAAGAATAATATTATTCACCCTCAAATATTTCTTTCTTTTGTATATCAAAAAATATATATTTCTTTCATTCTTAAAAAAAGAAGAAGTAAATAATATGATAATTGATAAATCTTAAGATGTGTATGGAGCAATATTACTCTCATATAAATATATAAGTATCCGCCAAAATGATGGTTAAGATAACATTATTAACACATCCACGTTGAGTTTTAATAGGAAATGTTTTGAAAAATATGTCATCTTTCAAACCTCATTTCCAAAAAAGACATGTTGTATTTTAGTAGATGCCTCTATTACAAGTGTCATTTTCAATGTGCATTAATTCGATTTCTTTTATATACAAAAACTGTGATCATCATGACAGAAGGATCGTGCATTATTTAACTAAGCGAAATTTCTCATTGAAAGCCAAAAATTAATTATATAAAATAGAAGAGATTAGTGAAAGCTTCAATTAACAATTTAAATTTGTACACTCGTTAGTCATTATTGTCACCATATATGAATATGAGAAACAATTAAATAAAACGACGCCGCTGGACTACTTGTTATTTATATTGATGAGTACTTTGTTTTTCTTTTGAGAAAAATATTGGTGAGTACTTGATGGACCATAATATCTACTCGTCAACCAAGATTGCTACAGTTGTGGACCATTTCATGAATAATTAATTTTGCATTACAAAATGTTTTATCTCATGCATCTATAACATCTGATTTTCTTTTCGATTCGAAGAAATCTGAGATTGAAAAGTGGATTAACGATTAAATAATCAAGTGTATATATATATATATATATATATATTCAAGAAAGACATATTTACAACTAATAAATGATATACCAAACAAGTAAAAAAATGATTTACTTTAATTTTTATAGGCACCATAATCTCTTAATACATTTGGTGATGTATCTCTCAATCTATATTAGTTGTGGAAGGTTCAAGCCTCGCCATGTTTATTTTACAGACACTTGTGAGACATTTCCGGTCAAAATATATTGTAATATTTCTAATAATACTTATATATATATATATATATATATATATATGCATACAAGAAAATGGTTGGTGTTTTTCTTAATTATATGAATATTTGATATTTTCATCCCTCTTTCCCGAAAAGAAGAAGTGCTAATATTATGTTTATTACATAAGATGGCTGTATTATTTTTCAAATTGGACTTTTCAACTGTGTGTTTGTTGTAGGCTTGTAGAGTTGTAGTGAATAAACAAACAGTTTTTGTCAACACAAGAAGACGAGAGAACCAGCCAGCATGTTGGAGATTATTTGATGCATTTGATTTTGACAACACAAGTCTTTTTTTTTTTTTTTTTTAAATATTCGTTACCACTTTGATAAGTCTTATTGATAGTCCATAATATCTACTCGTCAACTTAGATTACGACAGCTAACTACTATTCATTTTTTTATAACAACTCAAATCAACCGTTTAAAATAGTGTCTTAATTTATATATTATCAATAAAATAAGGATATATATTTATATTTATGAATATTTATGGAAAAAGTTAAAAAAAAAATTAAAAATAGATAGATTTACGTCTCAATTTGGTTAGTTAGATTCAAATTAAAATATCATTTTTAGACAATCAACTTTTTAATAAAATACTAAACCACTGAAATATAGACTACTCTATATGTCGATCTACACATTCTAATTTAGTATTAATTAATTATAGTTTGCGGACTATTTTATCAAAGTTAGTGATTAATTTCAATGCACGTGACTAGCTAGTTGAACTTCTTATCTCAATGTACCTAGACAACCTTTTATGTTTTATTATTATTATTATTATTAAATTTTGTTGTATCAAATTATATGAAAATGAGAACATAATAATTAAATTGATTCCATATAATACTCATCGATCGATCATACATTTCTGGTTAAAAAACCATGAACGATGTCAAGAGATCTTTTTGAGGCATTTCAGTGTTTTTTCACATAATAATCCATAGTATCAATATATTAAGATCGCGAATTCAAATCTTACCATTCTTGTTCAAAATCTAAATTCTAAATTATAATTAATTACTTGAAAGAAAAACACGATTAGTATTAAAATTAAATGAATTTGCATCGATAATGTTGGATGCTAGAAGCCTAGAAGTAGAGCTTAGCATCAAATTCACATTTCCATTTCAATGAATGAAAAATATCTAATGAGATTAGGATCCTCGACTGAACTATTTCTCTACTGAGCTTTTAAGGATTTGATAACACATGCATATTAAAGTTTGGACGGTTTAGATTTATTTTAATCTTTTTTTTTCTCTTCAATTCCAAAACGGCATCGGTCGGTTTTTACCTTTCCACTAAACCGGTGAACAAATTCTATCTTCTTCATTTTGACCCACCCTGTGTCTTCTCCGCTGACGACATCAAGCTAAAGGTTTCACACTCTCCAGACCTCAAGTAAGCATAATTCTTTTAACTGGTAAGTAATTTAACATATATCATTTTTATGATCCATCACCACTCTCATTTATATTCAGATCATCTCAGAAATTTTACCCATAAATTTGATTGATTGTAAACAATAAAATCTCAGCAATGGAAAATTTAATGGATGTTAAATCTATTTTCGTACCACAAAAAATCACTATCACTGTCACAATTTCATCATTCAAAGCTTGAAACCAACAATCTTTGCTTGAAGTGTGATTTCTTTTCCAAATGCATATGAAAAAAAAAAAATCAGATCTGGTATTTTTTCTGTGCCTGTTGTTGGGCTTCATGTTTTGTTAATGGGATTATATGCATATGCTTCGTTGGAAAGGGAAATTTTTATATAATTAATTTGTGAGGAAGTGAAGTTCGGAAAGAAGGGAAATTTCAGGCTAAGTTTTGCTTGAAAGTACTTTGTATCCTGTGAGAAAACGATGCCGTTTTGGCATTGAACAAAGAAAAAAAAACTAAAATAAATCTAGACCGTCCAAAATGTTAATATATATGTTATATCATATTCTTAAAAGCATAGCACATGCGGCTCAATAGAGAAAGAGAAAGAGTTTAGTAGATGATCCTAATCCTATATAATTAGTTACATCAAGACGAGGAATTGGCTAGCCTTTTATATCTGCCTTTAATTTATTTGAAAAGAAAATGAACTAGAAGCTGTCTAAGTTTCTATCAATATATTCCTGCTTTTGATTTGGCTCTTTGCAACCGGCTTCTTCCCGTGTGGTGATCTCATATCACGAACCCTCTTCTCCTTGGACAGCTCTTCTGCTATTCTACACAAATAAAAAACAAATACAAAATGTTAATTTATTATTTTATTTTTTAAATTCATCAAAAGTGATACACAAATTCGAGCTAAGAAGATATATTATATATGATCAAATAAAAACCGTAATTAAGTACTTGATCAAAGCTTGTTCATTTGTGCCCTCGTTAATTGGCTCAAAGACACCAGTCTCGAAATTAACGTTCGAAACTGGTTTCTTTAGCAGCTTTTCACCAACCCTCACGAGGTTATCCAAGTTCTCTCTGGTTGCAATATCCACGGAAGACTCATCTCCGCTGAGTGTATCGTCCTGTTCATCAAATTCATTATCAATTTCACAATCATAATTAATACGATCATGTGATTCACGTATACGCGCGCCTTCATCTGAAAATCATGCATCTGAAAATTTACCTGGATTCGAAGATAGTTTTTTTCAGAATGAAGAGCTTGGAAAACAGTAGAGATATGAAAGTCGACCATGTCGCTGCTAGATTGCATGAACACATCTATCAAAGGAGTGGAGCTTTCAGCTGTTAGCCACCCCAACAAACCCCATTTACCAGATTTAAGAGCATCGTATTTCTCTTCTGTTTTCGGCGAACCAGTCCCTAATGATATAACCAGAAACCGGGCATAGTCCGTTGGCTTTATAGGGAGGAAAGCGGCACTGCCCCGGGTGATTTCTTTTGTCACTTCGCTTATAGCAACTAAAGTCTGAGAATAAAATTAAAGAAAAATTAATACATAATATTTACGTGACATGTAAAAAAAAAAAACTCAAAGAACATCCATGTTTGATGTTTCAATACGTATACCGGATTATTAGCAGCCACACCGCCATCAATGAGATCAAATGTTCTCTTTTTTCCGGTAGAAATGTCTACTGTTTCAAAATTATGGGCTGGAAGATAAGTTGGAGCGGCTGAAGTCCCAATGGAGATATCCGAAAGCAAGGCATCTGTGCTTGGATTTTTCTTCACCTGAAATAATATATAGTATAATTAGAACTCATATATGTCTAAGAAAGTTAAAGATAGATCATATGTATATATAGATGAATAACTGTATACATTGTAAGTGGAGAAGATGATTGGCTGGAGTTTCTTGATGTCAAAAGTTGGGATCACAACATTTGTTAATGTCTGGTGCAACCGTACGTCTCTTAATTTTTCCTTTACAATGCTATGTAGATATTTGCCGTCATATTTTGGTCCGGCTAGAGATTTGAACATCGAAGAGAAGGGCAAATAACCAAAAGTACTGTATGAAATTAAAACGTATCACGTTAGTAATTATGTGATTGTGAATATTCATAAGTAAAAAATTAACATAATACATGATTATTAATTCATGATAAATAATTGACCGTGAAAGATTATTAATTACTTGTCTTGTGGGAAGATTTTAGGGCAATGCGCAAGATAGAAGTCTTTGATGTCTTTGGCAGCAAACAAAGGGCGGTTCTGGTCATTCGGACAAGTTAACATGGCAGTCACTAGACCTCCCGTGCTGGTACCCGAAATCACATCAAAATAGTCTGCGAGTCTTGCTTGCTCACCATCCAGTTTCTGTTAAAATAAGAAATCTCTTAGGAGAGAATTAAGAACATAAAAATTTATATATATATATATATAACAAGTATATAAAAATTTATCTACCTGAAGCTCAGACTCTAAGAAGGCAAGAATAATTGAAGGGATGATCCCTCTAATTCCACCTCCATCAATGCTAAGAACAGTGATTAGGTTTCCAAAAGTTGGAGGTTGTAGGGGTGATTTTGGACTGTCCATGACTAATTGTTCCATGACTGCAATTACTGTAAATTAAACAAGAAATCGACTAAGCAGAGGATATCAAGAGAGATGAGAGAGAGGTGTTGAAGTTGAAGAGGCTTTTAGAAAGTATTTGTCTAGGAACGAGATGGGTATTTATTGACTTCAGTTTCCATTAAATCTTCATCAACTTTCAAAAATTTTCCTCAAGACTTGGCTCAAGTTCTGACCACAAGTAATATGTGTAAGAAAGTAGTTGAAGATTCATAATTCCAAAAATCTAGCTACAAGTCTCATAATCAACAGTTAAAAAGAGATCAATTCTAGGTAAGTACATAAGTTGAACAGGTCAAGATATCGAGTTTACCATCTAGATATGAAACAAAATTTACCAATATTTGTGACCAGTTTTTTTTTTTCCAGATGTTATCCACTTATCCACCAGATGAATACTTGGCCATGATTGGTTCAAGTAACAAGTTGGGTTAAAACAGCTATCCACACATAAATGTCATGAATGCATTGGTGTCCATGTTGTGCAGCAAAAAGTAAATGAGTGTGGAAAATTCAACTTAGGCGACTACAATTTGATCAAACTACCTCTCTATTTATCTCACATAACAGTCAGTCAATCACACATGCACACTGTAGCAGAATAATTCAATTCATCTGCTACGTTTGCATTCAAATAAAAGTATAAACGCATCTTCGTGAAATTGTTGAATACACTGCTGTTGATTTCTGTAGATTTTGGAGATTTGCGAGACAGTTGACCATGAGACAGGACCGGTCCTGAGAATTTGGGGTCCGAGGTAAACTATAAAAATGAGGCCTCCGACTTTCAAACGAATTCAACTCTTCTATAAGCGAATTACTTAAAATTGTTTAAATTCTTGAGATTTCGTGCTTGAATTTTTGCATGAAGAGAGCTTCCAAGAACCTTAGAATTGATTTCAAATTGTTTTTTCAAATGTCTGATATGCAATCTGATGGACCTTTAAGTGATAATGCATGTGATATATCATATATGGGCTGTAAGACTTTTGTTGTTGTTGAAGTATTACATTATATAGGGGATGTTTGATTGGGGAAGGACTCACACCCGCAATCTCATGGTAGAGGTGTGAATGATTTACCACCGGATCAACGTTATTCTATCCACCTAAAACTATTAAAAATATGATATATGATTGATACAAATATATATTTTTGATCATATATCACATCTTCATTGGTCGGGTAAGCAGTGCACCTAGTGATGTGTTTAGCTATAGCTAGTCTCATAATTAACAAGAGATCTCCAAAGTTTGCACATTTGTTTTTTTTAATTAGTAAGATGAGATTCAAACCCTTCATCGAGATAATTGGGGAGTTATACAAATGAATCATGTAATGGGACATTGGGACCTATGATTAAATTGTATCAAAAGAAATTGATAGAATTTTGGGCTCCAACCCAAGCAAGCCCAAATTAGCGATTTATTAATTTGTGGTCCACTGACATGCCTGGCTCGAAGTGGGTTAATACTTAATGGGTTGACCCATACTTATCAGCCCAAAGACAAACAAAATTCTAAGAAGAGTTAGGAGGTTTGTAAATATTTAAAACTACAAGGATGTGTTTGCAAAACGCATTCAAAGAAGTAAAATTATCAGATCATTACTTCAAACATAAAAAGGCGTCTTCTTGCTGAGAAAGAAAACTCAGTATTCCGTTTGGCCTGCTAAAAAGTTCGAGAAAACAAGCTAGAAAATGTCAGGGATGGAAAGATTGCAAAGAATGTTTGCCGGTGCCGGTGGTGCCTTGGGTCATCCGCCGCCAGATTCACCGACGCTCGATTCATCGGAGCAGGTCTACATCTCCTCGCTCGCACTCCTCAAAATGCTTAAACACGGTAAGATTCGAAAACTGTATTAGTGGATGCTTTGTAACTCCTGTTTGCTTTCACATAAGACCTTCGAATATTTCATTTTTAGCGTATTTGGAAGTTTGTTTGCTTAGTGAAATTGGATCGTTAATTAGGGTTTTTATTGTGTGGTTCAATGTTAGTTTATTCTTTCTATGTTTTAGGATTTTATTAGGAAATTTAGGGATTTTTTTATTGACTAGTGCATCCTGTTACTCACAGTTATGTAAATCTAAGTATTAATTTTGATGTTTTTATTGATATCTCCTGCTGTTATATTTGGGGCGTTGTTGAAATATTTTAGAGAGATCCTATGCTAGGTTTTAAAAAATAGTTTCATTTTTATTTTTGGATTTATGTTAATATCAAGTTGAAACTGTAAGTGAGTGAGGTTGTGCGACTTTTATGTTTTTTTTACTTATGTGGATTTTCTGAATTAAAGGAAGAGCTGGGGTCCCCATGGAAGTCATGGGTTTGATGCTTGGAGAGTTCGTGGATGAGTACACAGTCCGGGTAGTTGATGTCTTTGCGATGCCTCAAAGTGGTACCGGTGTCAGTGTTGAAGCAGTTGATCATGTGTTCCAGACAAACATGCTTGATATGCTCAAGCAGACTGGAAGGTATTATTTCGTTAATTGGATGTTGCTTTGTTGATACGTTATTCTGTTGATATGTGATGGCTTTGAGGGAGGTGTAGCCACAGGAATCCGTTTTGTAGAGACTTTAATTGTAATGAATTGATAATATGAGGGCATATTTTAATATTGGAAGGGCAGAGCCAATTTCTTCTTGATCAAAGACTAATAATTTTTTTTATCATCCAAGAATTTTCGTAATTTAATATGATCGGCCTGAATGTGAATTCTTTTAGTTAAGAACTATAATGCTGTTTACCTTTCTTTAAGAATCTTTTCAGCCTTTGTTTGATGACTTTTTCAATCTTAAAAACTGTAGGTTGTATGTATTGTTTTGACGGTTGATTTTTGTTTTATACAATTTTTAGACAATTATAAAAACATAACTGCAGATGCTTAGAGTAGCATTTGATGTAAACACTGGATTATATTACTTTTAACTATCCTATTTGATTTTTGATGTATCTGACACTTATTTGATTGTCTGATCATATTACTAGTTAATAGCTCATGGATAGAGAGAAGTTACTTATTAAGTTGAATAGATGAAAGAAAAGAATTCAGGATTAGGTGAGGTAAAGTGTAAAGTATTCTGCAAAGATGTCCTATACACTATGCCCTATAGGTCTCAACTCTCAAGACAGGTAACATTGATGACCGGGTTTCCACAAAATTGTCTCCTATTCCACAGTCGGGGGAATCCCCTTCAGGCATTTTTTTAATTATAATTGACGTGTTTTTCCCATCCTTTTGCAACTGTATCGCCAATTAACAACTTGTCATGATCTTGTGCTATTATGATTTATGCATCTGGATTAGCTAGCTTACTTGTTTATTCGGTGTTGCAGACCAGAGATGGTGGTAGGGTGGTATCATTCGCATCCTGGGTTTGGTTGTTGGCTCTCTGGTGTTGACATAAACACACAGCAGGTTAGTATCATTCGCATCCTGGATTGTGTGTTTTTTTTTATTGATACTAGAATAATATTATTGGACTTGATCCTATTCTACTGCTGTTTTGACTTTTGAATATGGTTTTGCTTCTCTTTTTCCAGCAAGGTCTCTTGTCCTCTTGGTAATATTATCTAGAGTTGAACTTATTCTTGACCCTTGTCCGTTTTAGTGACTATGAAATGAATGATGTTCTTGTTTTATTACCTAATCATTTGATGTAATCTCCTGCATTTCATTTTTTGTGATGACACAGTTTTCCTTCATGAAAGAAAGTTTTATTTGGTCTTTGTATAGCAACTAAAAGGGTGAGGCTTAGTTGTACTATCCATAACATGATTACTTGTTTTAGAAATTATGATATTGATGGTAGTATCCATTGATTTCAGTGACATGGAGTATGTAAAGAAACATTGTATGTAAAACATGGGTTTTGTTGATGACTTGAGGTTCTATGAATGTGATGCCTGCAGTTCTCTATCCGGAATTTTTGTAAAATAAGCTCTGTTCTGATTTTTTTGCCCAATTCTTTTGGCTTAGTCACCTGATTTGCTGACATATTCTTTTGGGTGCAGAGCTTTGAAGCTCTGAATCAAAGAGCAGTTGCAGTGGTGGTGGATCCAATTCAGAGTGTTAAAGGAAAGGTGGTGATTGACGCATTCCGACTAATTAACCCACAAACCATGATGCTTGGCCAAGAACCACGACAAACAACATCCAACCTTGGGCATCTTAATAAGCCTTCCATTCAAGTGAGTTTTTAGTGATTGATCACAACATCTTACTATTACCTATGTTCATGTTGTACAATGCTCGATTCTCATATGGTTTATTGTTATTGTCAGGCACTGATCCATGGGTTGAACAGACATTATTACTCTATAGCCATCAATTACAGGAAGAATGAACTTGAAGAAAAGATGCTGCTTAACCTCCACAAGAAGAAATGGACTGATGGATTGACACTTAGGCGGTTTGATAGCCATTCCAAAACCAATGAACAGACTGTTCAGGTCAGTGAAACTTCTAGCAACTTTAATAGTCTACTAGGGTTCTTTGGCTATGACTGCATCAGTAACCTGACAAGAGAGAGTTAGGTGACTGAGGCATTGCTCACAACCCCAATCTCTCCTACTTTTTTTCCTGTACAAAATCAGAGGCCGGGTTATCTCAGAGCACATGACCCACAGAAATGGTTTAGTTATGTTTATGAGACATTTCAAAGTGCAAAGAAATAATAGTTTCTAATATTTACGGGGCTGGTAAAATCAAACCATGCCAAAGAACTATACAAAAAAAATCAATTTATTGGACGATAATGATAAATTACCGTTCTGTTTTTCTGAGCCTACTCCAAGGCTCCCTAACTGTTTTATTTATCATTGTTTGTATTAATATGATTAAGTACCATCATCATGATTATTACTCTTATTGTTTGTTTTTATATAGTTTACAAATATCTTACTAAAGCAGAACATGGCTTCCAGGCTGTAGATAGAGCAATAAAATATATTTCTTTGGAAGATTTGAAATGTAGAATCTGTGGGTAGATTGATAACTATATTGTATCAAAGTGATGTGACCTTGGTTTCTTTGCGATGTGCAGGAGATGCTAAACTTAGCGATCAAATATAACAAGGCAGTACAAGAGGAAGATGAATTGCCACCAGAGAAGCTTGCGATTGCCAATGTGGGAAGGCAAGATGCTAAGAAGCACCTTGAGGAACATGTCTCCAACTTGATGTCTTCCAACATTGTTCAGACTTTGGGAACCATGCTCGACACAGTTGTGTTCTGAGACCCTTGGTTCTTGTGCTTTTAAATAGAACTATTCTGATTTTGCTTTGTTCCAAAAATTGATTCGAATTTAGTTCTTTGTTTAATGCCATACTGGATCTTTTGTTATAGTGTCTCTTGCATATATGTTGTTATTCGTAAAACAATCCGTTGTATTGATTATGGATTTCAATATGTTACATCAGCTTTGTAATTTAAAAATGTGAGAGCCTATACTTATTGATGTTCCACATGTAGCGTTTTGATTATTCTCAAAGCGTTGACATCAGTAATGATTTAGGAGGCATGTAGCATAGATCAGACCTCCACATTTGCCATCACTCCACCAGACAACTTGAATGTCGAGGTATTTTACTTTTAGCATGCCGAGAATGTAATACTTATGAGTAATAGTTTATTATGTTTGGTACCATAGATTGCTACATTTTGGATTATTAGGGCAGAGTGCCAGACAAGTTTATTCTTACAAATCGAAAGACAACCGTGGGTCTAGAAAAGGTACATATGGAGAAAGGCTTGTGAAAGTAAAATATCCGGGTTTTTTTCTTTCAAGTGTAGATTTGGGATAAGGGAGGGGCATGTGATTTAAATTCGCAAACCCTAGCAAAAATTCATAATCAGATAGAATGTGGTAGTAGACAACAAGAGGAAGCTCTTGAACCTTTTGGTCACTTGTATTTGAAGCCAATGAAATTCCTCCTCAGTTACTTCCGAGTTATTGGAATCCGTAACGGTGTGTTTGGTACGCGGGACGGGACAGAACAAGATGGGACAACTTGTTATTATCCTGCGTTTGGCGCGATTTTAGTGTGGGACTGAATGGGATAAAAATCCTAAAAACTTGTACCACCCTTGACCTTCGGTCAACTTGTCCATAGCCATGAGACAAGTGTAAAAATGACAAAATTGTCCTTCAAATCTTTAAAATATTACAAAAAAACCAATTATAAATTAAAAACCCATCTCTCATCATTCAACCCACCACTAGAACCCATCTCTCATCATCTCCTCTCTCTCTCTCTCTCTCTCTCTCTCTCTCTCTCTCATTCGTTCCACCACCGGAACCCATGTCTCATCATCATCATCTCTCTCTCTCCTTCGTTCCACCACTAGAACCCATCTCTCTCTCTCTCTCCTTCGTTCATCATCAGCTCTCTCTCTCTCTCTCTTCTTCGTTGTTCTCCTCCCTCACGGCTCACTCCGCCGCAAAACCCGGTCGTCTCCCTCACGCCGCCACATCACCCGATCGCCTCCCTCACGGCTCACGCCGCCGCAAAACCCGGTCGTCTCCCTCACGCCGCCACATCACCCGGTCGCTTCCCTCCCTTCGTTCGTTCAACACACCATCTCTAATTTTAATTGATTTATAGATCTGTTTGTTATGGATTTTTTGTGTTCTTGGAGATCTAAAAGTGAAAAGAAGACAATGATGATAATTTAAATTAATTGATTTGTAATATTTATTTAAATAATTGAGTTGAATTGGGTTTTTTTTTCATGAAACCTGGTGTTGGTGGATAACTGTGTATGGAGATGTTGAGATCCAAATTTTTTTGGTGTGAAAGGGGAAGAATGGAGATGTTGGTGGAGACCAATCTCGATTGGATCTCCACCTCAATTTTTTTTAATTTAATTTTTGCTTTTATTAAAAAGAAATTCATAAGTAAAAAAAGGTAGGATTTTGAAAGAACTTATGGGCAAACCCATCGAGCTGTTTTGTTGGAAAATTTTGAAGAAATGTTGGATTTTGAAACAGATGTTGGTGGAGAGTGGAGACTAATCCCAAATTGGATCTCCACCATGTATCAATCATGATGGATGGTGGAGATAGATTGGATCTCCACCTCAATTATATATATATATTTAAAATTTTCAGTTTTTGAGTTTTTTTGGATAATTTCTATTTAATCTTTTACCATCCATCAAGAATATGAATGGTGGAGATAAATTTTTAAAAAAAAATTGCATTATTTTTAACTTGTTGAATATCTTAAGTATTTAATATCTGAAAATTTAATAATCTGATCCCAATCAGCCATCTTAAATAATCTTATAAAATTATTAATTAAAAATATTTTTCAATCACAATAGTGGCATTTTAGTTATTTGAACCTCTTGTTCCGTCATGTCCCAGCCATACCAAATACATAACAGTACAGTTTATAGTTTTGTTCCATATAATCCAAACACAATACGGAACAACTGTCATGTCATGTCATGTTCTGTCCCGTCCTCATACCAAACGCACCCTAAGAGACGTGTGGACAAATTGGAGGATAATGACAAAAATGTTGACGATTTATACCAACAATTGATAGCTATTATAATATGAGACATACCTTACCAATTTTGTCTCCTGAAGATATGTAATCCTGGGTTGTATGTATATGTTGTATACCTTACATATCTTGAAGAAATCTGGGCACCAACAACTTAAAGGAACTCCTCGTAGAGAAATCCACACAGGTTTCAAACGAGGGATCATGGACTCACTCCATCTCTTCATAAAAGTAAAACAATCTTTCAAAAAGAAACTATTCCTTAAAAACCCATCTCTGTCAACCTTTGATTCAAAAGTCCGTATTATGCTTTTGTCCCCTAAAAAGGAAGTTGAAAACGAAAATCCTCTTGACCTCAATCTCTGGTTAACAGGTTCTACATTAGAGAAAACCTTCAGAACAATTGATAGCTATTATAATATGAGATATACGTTACCAATTTTGTCTCCTGAAGATATGTAATCCTGATGATATTTGTCTCCTGAAGATATATACCTTACCTATTAATTTCTATTTTTGATTTGGAAAGAAAATATAAAGAAGAATGAATACACGTATCTAAAAACCAAATCAATATTTATTAAGTATAGCATTTGTGATGATATTAAATGATTTAAATCCTCGGTCATATGAGAAATTAATTCTTAGACAATTCTATGAAAAATAATCTAATTGCATTTTATACTTTATTTGTAATGATCTGTCTGTTAACTATTGTTTTCTATTGTATTTTCCAACAACAAAAAATCAATACTGCAGAATAGGCAATTAGGCATAGCGGGACTGCCAGACCGGTGGACTTGTTGAATCCAGTTGCCAAATATGATGCTTGGTGTAGGGTCTTGCCAAATTTGCGCTACAGATGTCACTTCTTGTTTCTTTGTTTTTTCTGCTGTCTTGTATGTACTGCTGGTGTTCTCCAGCTAGTTTATTCAATAAAAAAATATATGATGCTTTGATACTTTTTAACTTCATGTGATTTTATTGTATCTTTAATGAAATTATCATTTTCAAGTTAAATATTTAAAAACATGTTATATATATATTGAAAAAACTATGCACTGAGACCTATTTTTTACATCTTCGCCCAGGACCTCAGGAACCTCAAGACCGGCTCCGTCCCGAAGATATGTAATCCTGGGTTGTATGAATATGTGGTAATTGTTATTTGTTTGGACTATGGAATATGGATAGACGCTATTGCAAGAATTATTTTCTTGCAAGACATTCACAGTCACACATTCACAAAGCAAAGCAAAAGCATTCTTGGTTAATGAAAGAAACATTTGATCAAGCTTTTTGCCTTGTCTATGGTATCAGGTATCTGCTTTTCCTGTCCACCTACTATTCACCAATTTCTTATAATAAAACCTTGTTAGCGAACAACTCACTACCCGGAAGCGTTACCGGATAGAACACAAATCAAACAATAACAAAAGAAAAATAAAAAAAATAAGATGGAAGAAAGTAATCAAATCCAATCACATACAACACAAAGAATTTTACGTGGAAACCCATGAACAGAGAAAAACCACAACCATCAGGACGACAAGAGAATGTTCCACTATGTAGTAAATTATTACAACCACACACTCATGATTCTCTCTCTAAAATACCCCAAACCCGATTACACCCAAATTTGAGATCTCTCTAGTATTTGTTATTTTGCTCCACCACCAATAAACTAGCTATTATGGTCTATTTATATGAATTACAGAGAGTTAAACCTACAAGGAAATCCATCTCCTATACGTACAAGACTTTCTTATTTCACATAAATAATATTTCCTATTTATGGCAAGTGTTCTTATAAGGAGAAATCATTTTCCTTCAAACATAAGAACTTCCAGAAACAAACCATTTTCCTTTTCGTTGATATTTCCTGATCCAACACATGCTTATGATTGAATACGATTCGAGTTGCAGTTGGTCACCCGCTTCCTAAACCGTTTTGAATTGACAACTCAGAAAATCGCGATTCATACGCTACATCACACACGACCGTTATGCCACACACACCGCTTTCCACATCGAGATTTACTGGAATAGGACCGATGTCCCTGCCGTTATGCAAATTGCACAGCGCAAGGCACATCGCTGACCACCACTGTCCCTTGTACAACGTTACCCATATTGGTTTTCACCGGTCTTCGTTTATTAAGTTCTTCAAGGTTTTCAAGCTTTTTTCAAACATGATCTCATACTTGCAAACATTTTCCATATCTCCAGGAAGTCTCCGCATTGGTTGAAACCAGTTTGGTAACCGTTGAAAATTCAAGCCATATCAAGCAATCCTCCAATATGGTGAGAATTCCCAAACTTTCGTCCACAGCTAGGACTCTCAACATCGAGAATCAACATACCCACCACGAGGTATAACCACTTAGGAACAACCATCCTAAGATTTCACCATCACATGTCTAAATTTACCTTACTGAAATTATGGTGCAACTCCTCACTTTAGGTTCTTAAGGAGTTCGTTCAGCCATCGACATCCTTGTCCTCCACACACCTTGCATCACCTTCTAACCAATGCACACGCTCAATTATGGACCCGCTATCAGGAATGCATCCTCTTTCATGGCAACTAGCGGTCATGCCATGAGTATGTTTATGCTTCTTTAGAGGGAATCACTGTAGTCATCATACTCAAGAGAGGCGATTGTTGGATCCTCATCTTTGGAGTTTTTAGCCGCACTTGTCTTCTTATTTTGACAATCCTTTCTAACATGTCTAGACTGTCAACATCATCATCAAGTGACTTTCCTTTCGGAACCTCTCTTCTTCCTGTCAACCAAAAGAGCAAAGTTGTCAGAAGATTTACCTTCACTCTTTAGCATTCGTTCCTCAGATATCAGTTTGTTCGCCACATCTCCAAAACATATATTTGAACTCACATGCATCAAGATTGGTTTCATGTGCGCATAAGAAGGTGGAAGAGACCAGATGAGTCTTAATCCTTTGTCTTCTTCATCAATCTTCACTCCAATCGACTCTAATTCTGAAATAATTCCATTGAGGACTCTCAAATGATCGCAAACCTTCGAACCTTCAATCATCTGCAGCATATGAAACTACTTTTTCAGGTAGAACCGATTGCTAACGATCTTCACTTGATACAATTCTTCAAGCATCTCCCAAAGTTCGTTCACTGAATATGTTCCATGAATATTTGCAAGAACATTCTTGGTCAGGCACAATCATATCGCACTTGCAGCCCTTTCGTCCAAATCCTCCCAATCATCATAGTTCAACCCAAATTTTCCAGAACTAGTACGTCCGTTTCTTTTTCAGAGTCTCTAGAGCCATCAGGGTTTACAGGGGTTGACATGCCCTTCAATGCCTTGTGTAAACCGTATTGGATTCAAGAGCCCCAACCTCACAACCAAACCACCCTTAAAGTTATAAGCACTGCTTGTTGGAGGAACAACAGGACCTTCGAACTCAGCCGTAGGAGCAGATCGGAAAAGAAGAAGAAGAAAAAGAAGAAGAATAACAAGAAGAAGAAGAATAGAGAAGCAGAGGAAGAAGAAGAACAGAGATGGAGATTCGAAGAAGAAGAAGAAAAAAAAAGTAAAAAAAAAAGGTATGTTTTAATTATTAAAAAAAACAAAATGAAAAATCAAAATGAAAACATGGAAAACATATAAAAGTAGTTTTTCAAATATTTCATTTTTAATATTGGGTTTTTTTTTCCATTTTATTTTTGTTTTCTGAAAATAAAATGAAAAAAAGGTTAACAAACGCGAATTCAAAATTGTTTTTGAAACCAAAAATGAAAACAGGCAAAAAGTTGCCTACAGAACTGCCCTGAATTGTAATGAATTGAGAATATAAGGGCATATTTTAATACTTTGGATTTAAGATTTGAATGGTAGATCTAATTTCTTCATGATCAAAGACTAATACATGTTTTTATTCTCCAATAATTTTCATAATTTAATATGATCGACATGACTGTAAATTTTTTTTAGCATCCATTTAATGACATTTAATAATCTTTAAAATTGTATATGCTAGGTTGTATTGTTTTGACACTGTATTCTTTGCACACCGGTCACTAAAACATGAATAACACTCCCTCTAGAAAATTCGGAATTGCAATTCGTAAAAATCGCTAGAAACTAGTAGGGGTGGGCGTTTTCGGGTTGGGTTGGGTTGGGTTGAATTTTTTCCAACCCGATCGTATGTCGGGTTGGAAAAATTTAACCCAACTCAACCCAATATTATTTTTCAACCCAACCCAACCCAACCTAATATTGTCGGGTTGGGTTGGGTTGGGTTGATTGGGTTAGCGGTTAGTCTAAAAAAAATCATTTACATACAACTACATCGCATATTAATTAAAATATTACATCGAATATCAATAATGATAATATAGAATCTCCATACAATTCAAACATCTCATATGCATCAACATAAAAACATAATATAAAATAAGTACAAATGTTTAATCCATAAAATACAAACAAAAAACATGGAAAAATAAAACATAGTTTTCAATTTCTTCTTAAACCTCTTCCAAACATTTTTTTTCCTTGAGTTGTGTCCAAGCATTTTCGAACATTAACGGTCTTTCCTATTGATAAAAAAAACAAAATTATCACTTCTTGAAATGTAATATAGGTATGTATGTATAAGTTTTTGAAGAAAATAATTACCTTAGTAAACGTCAAAACACTATCAAATTTGATATCAACGTACAACCATTTCGTCCAATGAAGTGTTCATTACAATTTCTACATAAATCGAAGAACAAATATTAGCAAAGAAATAAAAATTTCCATTAAGCATAACAATATATAGAAAATAAAATTAATAGTTTACCTGTTTCAAGTGCATCATAAAACTCCATCTCATCCGTGGTTGGTGCAATATCTAAACAAATATTAGAAGATCTCAACCAATTTTGCAAGCAAACCAATATCTCTACCATCTTTGGAGTCAAGGAACTCCTAAATGGGTCAAGAACACGCCCTCCGGTACTAAACGCGGACTCAGAAGCCACTGTAGACACCGGAATGGCAAAGACATCCTTTGCAATTTGAGATAGAATCTTGTATTTCGAAGAATTAACATTCCACCAATTCAATAGATCAAAGTTCTCATCATCTATGCATTCATCGAACTCTATCAAATACCTCTCTACCTCATTTTTTAAATCAACAAAATCTTTCTTCTCTTTCATTTTTTTAAACTTTTTAAGTCTTTCCAAGCGAAAATCAGAATTTTCATGAGTTTTCCCCACATCAACCTCATTTTCTAAAGGAATGGAGCTAGAAACTTGATCACTACTTGAAATGTTATCAACTCCTTTGTAGCAATCATAAAGTTGAATCAAAATCTCCTTAATATGAAAAGTCATCTTCTTAACCTTATTATCATCAAACAAATCACCAAAACAAAATTTCACATAATCTAACTTGTATCTCGGATCAAGAACAAGCGCAATTATTAACAATGTATTGACATCCTCAATTTTACCCCAATATTTATCAAACTTAGATTTCATAGCACCCGCCATTTCACTCAACAAATAATCTTGACTATTAGCCAATGTAGTCAACTCAGTTGCAATTGAACACAATTCATGGAAGAACATATTAGAAGTAACAGATAAAGAAGCACTAAATTTCAAAGTGATGTCATAAAAAACATGTAAAAATTGGACAAACACTTTAGCATGACTTCAATCATCCTCATTTGGTGGTCCTATCTTTTTTCTCCCACCATCTTCATATTCGGTGAAGTACAAACCATAACGTCCATCCTCCTCCAATAGCCTATCAAATGCTTTTTCAAATTTCAAAGCAGTAGATAACATCAAGTAGGTGGAATTCCATCTAGTTGGCACATCTAATATCACCATGCTCTTACTCTCAATTCTTTCATGCTCAACACAAGTTTTGAATTTTTGAAGTCTAGAAGGTGAAGATCTTACATATTGTACCGCATTGCGAATACAAACAATAGAATCATTCATGTCTTTCAATCCTTCAGACACAATTAAATTAATAATATGAGCACAACATCTCACATGCAAAAAATTCCCTCCTAACACAAGCTTGGATTCATTCCAATTTTTCAACTTTCTTTTGATATAATCTATGGCCACTTTATTGGCAGAGGCATTGTCTACTGTTATTGTAGACACTTTCTCAATACCCCAATCTAATAAACATGACTCAATAATTTTTCCAATGGTCTCTCCCTTATGGTCAGGAACCATACCAAAGCTCAATATTCTTTTATGCAACTTCCATTCACAATCAATAAAATGGGCAGTGATAACCATATAATTAATATTTTGAATGGAAGTCCATGTGTCGGTGGTTAAACAAACTCTTGGTGTTTTTTCAACGAAATATTTTCTTAGTTTAAATTTTTTATCCACATAAAGTCGAAAAATATTGCTAGCAAGTGTTCTTCTAGAAGGAAGAGTAAACCTTGGACAAACAATTCTACAAAAATCTCTAAACCCCTCTTTTTCTACAAAAGAAAAAGGTAATTCATCAACAATAATCATCCTAGTAAGTGCCTTTCTACACCCTTCCTTATCAAACCCCACAACCACAAGATTTGTGACATTTTTCATATCATCACCGCAATCTAGATTATTATTTGGTGCTCCTAAGGTTAAGACTTTTTGACGTTTATCCTCTGCTGCCTTTGCACAATGATATTTTGTACATTGTGATTCTAAATGATTCCACAAACTTTTAGTGCCACATGATTTACTAGAGCAAGCATAATCTTTTCCACAATAATTACACTTACATCTAGTGTCGTCGCCATACTTCGTGAAGAATAACCACACATTTGATGGACCTTTCTTTGGTCTTTCTCTCTTCATGCCAATGTTCGGAGTTTGTTCATCCATCTACAAAAAGAAACACATATACGTTGAGTAGCTAATTAAGCTGCAAAGTGCAATCAAACTTACTGAATTTTATAATCTATTATCATCCTCTTATGTATAAATATTATCTAATTCAGTTGTAATTGGAGGATTAATAATATATAACAATTCATTTCTAGAAGAATTTAATATATTTTTATTACCACTTTCAACGATTTTTTTTTAGAATAATAATAATTGGGTTTGGATGAATTTGATCAAGTAGTAGACATGATATTATGTGTGTATATATATATATACACAATATATTTATTATTTCAAGTGGGTAGCTTTTCCGTGTGTCCACACACACACATATATATATATATATATATATATATATAATATAATATATTTCAACACACACAGTGTGTGTCCAAGTCAAACAAATGTTTGTAATTTTATATGTGTTCTGTGTGGATTTGCAAAGATAGTTATCCAGCAATTAAGAGTTAAGACCAACCTATCACACTACAACCAATTAATTAACACCTATGTTTTAAATCGCCTCATATCTGACATCTCCTTAATTTTATTACTAGAAATCTGGTGACTACTTGATCTTCAGCAAGTTGATTTGCTAACGTGGATTAGGTGACTACTAGAAATCTTCAACAAGTCAAATAATTTGGTGACATTTGATTTATTTTATTATTTAAAAACTAAATAAAATGATAAGACTTAGCTTTTTTGTCTCCTCTCTTGCAAAGTTACAGTCTTAAAGATAAGCTATTAAGCTAAATTAATTTAAAATGTATAGGAACTAATCATTTTCGACTTGCTGTCTGTTTTTTTCCATTTTCGACTCTACACTCCATGTCTCCATGAGCCTTCTTCTTCTCAACTAATCAATTATTCTCAGCTTCCAGTTTTTGTCAGATCACCACACCTACCTCCTATTATATATAAAACTATTCAGTATTCACATTTCTAAGAATTTTGAATCTTGTTAAATTTGAGTTTGAAGTACGAAGAAGGGAAAACAAAGGCAAAAATGAGGCAGAGAGATAGACAAACAAAATCAAAACAGAGCACCTAAAGGCTAAAGCAAGAACACAAACAACTGGAACTAGGAAGAGCAAGTGAGCAACGAATCTGGCCCAGGCACCATAAACATCACTACATCAGCCACACCACTCCTAGGCTAAGAGAAGGAAGCACCAGAAACTCAGAAAGGCAGAAATCAACCCAAAAAAAGAAAAATTCATGAGAATCTAAATTCCAACCTTAATATCACCACACTGGAAGCGTACGGGAATCCACTTGAGCTAGCAGATGGACAATCCAAAGTCGATGGAAGCTGAGAGAGATGTGAGAGAAGCGGCTGTAGTAGATGGATTTTAGGGTTTCAAACGAAAAAAAGGATTTGTCTTCTGAATGATTTCAGCAGAATTTTTTTTTATGTGTATAAATGTCGGGTCGGGTTGCGGGTTGACCACATCACCCGACCCGACCCGAGTAAATTTCGGGTTAGTGTTTTTTGACCTGTTTTGATTGATTTTATATGTGTAACCCGACCCAACCAGCCAATTTCGGGTCGGGTCGGGTCGGGTTAGACGGGTTGGGTTCAATGTGCCCACCCCTAGAAACTAGACATCCGGGAATTTACGAATATGTGTGGATCTCAACATGGTTTGATCTGAGAAGGAGGATATGACCCTCAGAAGTTGGATGTTCTACACGAGCCTTTACAATTCCAGTTCTTTTAACCTTTAAATCTTTTCAATTAAGCTCTAACACCTTATTTATGGATGATTACCTACACAAAGCTCGCAAAACACATTAAATAACAATAATGCTAGAGAAACGAGATAAAACAATACGAATTGAGGGCTACACCAAGTGTAGAAATGGATATTATCACAACTCTTCTTCTAAACCACTAAAATTGAAACCACGAGCTCCACTCCCTAGTTTTCACTCCTCATCCTATGAATTCTTGAATGAAAAAAAAAAATTTCCCCACCTTCTAGTGGAAGGACACAGAGAAGCAACAATAGCCCATACCTTTCCATTCCGAAAAAAAGGTTCCAAACCCTCAAGATATCAATAGCTGAGCCACCCAAATCACCTGGATTTACTTTATATGTTGGAGAGAAAAATGAAATTTTTACACTCTTAAAGAAATATTTATAAGGACCATCATCTTTTAATACATGTGGTAATGCACCTCTCATTATACATTAGTTATGGGAGGTTCAAGCCTCACCATGTTCATTTCACATGCACGTGTGAGAAATTTATGGTCAGAATCTATTATAATATTTCTAATAATACTTATTAATTGGGTGTTGATATTGTCATTCAAACATCTTATTTACACACCCATTTATATATATATATATATATATAAATTACAAAAATATCTCTGACCAAATATGTAAAAAAATAATATAATTAAAAATAAATCAAAATATTTTGCACATATATCAAACCTGCACTAATTATACGTTAAAACCCTAATTCCCTTTCAAATACTAAATCCATCCATTAAGGATGACCCTAATCAAATAAAATTTTTTATGTCTAAACATCTTTTAACTTTTGTGTAGAATAAGTTAAGAGGGTGGCTTTTCAAAAAAAAAAAAAAAAGAGGGTTGGAAAAAATGGGAGTGCAAAGCAGTTTGTTTGGCCATGAAGAAGAAGCAAGCTGCGAAAGTGAAACTGGGAGTGTTGGGTCCTGTAACGATTAACTTCCAGAGTTTCCGAGAAAAAATTAGTTGCTATTTGCTTTTATTGTTATGGTTTGTTACTTTGTTAATAGCAGGAGATGCAATTAAATTTACAGACTAGAAAAGTTTTGTGAATTAGGGTTTGAATAAATGAAAACTGAAAAGTTCAAGATAAGAATCATAAGATAGAAAATTGTCTGTATTTAAATTTGAGTGTATTTATAATTTCAATGGATTATAATCAAATATTAATTAATTAATTTAATCATTTTAATAAAGTTATTATTGACAATAAGATTTTAATTGGGTGTGTAAATAAAATTTCTAGATGACAATATTTTCACTCGTACTTATTTTTATATATATATATATATATATATATATATATATATAAATAGTCCATGTTTTTCTTCGATATATGAATATTTGATATTTCCAAACCTTTTTCCCGAAAAGAAGAAGTGCATAAGATGGCTGTATTATATTCCAAATTGGACTTTTCAAATGTGTGTTTGTTGTACAGTAATTAACATTTCAAATTTTGTATAGTGATGTGAATAAACAGATTTGTCACCCCTGAGAAGACGAGTACCAGCCAGCATGTTGGAGACTATTTGATGCATTTGATCTTGACAAGTCTTCTTGATAGATAGACTATAATATCTCCTCATCAACTTATATTGACTACTCTATATGACTGCACATTCTAAATTAGTATTAATTAATGATAGTTTGCGGACCATTTTATCAAAGTTAGTGATTAATTTCAATGCACATGACTAGCTAGTTGAACTTTTTATCTCAATGTATCTAAACAACCTTTTATGTTATTATTGTTATTATTATTATTAGCATGAGATTTGTTAGCATTAGTCACCACCCTTTCGGTAGCCAAACCACTCTCCCTTCTCCCCGTGAGAGTTGTCTACATTGTGTTTTTCATTCTCAATTAACGAGCCACTATAAAAGTACATGGTTATATTTTTATTTACCAAAATACCAACTATCTATTTGTAACATGAACCTTAAATTGTCTATTATATTTCCAAAATGTCATCCGACTCATTGTCCGATGTGCTAGCCAAAAATAACACAGTCCAAATAGTCAGGTTCAATATGGGTTCAAAAGGTTCTAAAGTTTGATCAAGTCATTGTGTACAACTCATATAACTGATGAGACCAAGTCATTGTTTACGGCTAACATAACTCATCAGTTCACGTAGTTCAAATATCAGGGATTCTCAAAGATAAAATGAAGATATTTTGCTCCATGATATCATACCGAAATTGGAGCAAATATTAATTGGCACTTCAATTAGATCATTCCTCTGCTACTATAAATAATAGCAACCCTTTCATTTCAAGGTATGGACCCTTTTTTTCTCTCCACCGACTCCCACTTAGACATAACGCCGATTCCGATTCCGATTCCGGTTCGGAACCGGCGGTTCCGCCGGTTTCGAACCGGAACCGATCCTCTTTTTTTTTCTTTGTTTCTTTTTTTTAAATCATATTTCATAAAAAAAATTAGCCATGTAAAAATGTAATTGGTAAATGTATTTTATTGGGTCACCCGTAAAATAAAATTAAATAAATAAATGACAAATTAAAAAATAAAATAAAATAAAACAAAACCAAAAAATGTAAAATTGGCCTTGCACTTAATTTTTACCACAATTAAGTTGCATACGTATCCTCTTAAGGGTTTAGAAGAATCAAATGTCATGTAGTTCTCTTACCTTTTATTGCAGATTTGGACTTTGGAGATGACGATTGGTGATTTGGCGTGGAGTCGTGGACTAATCGTTGTCATGATCATCCGTTCGACTTTCAGCCGGTTGATCATCTTTAAAGAAATCGTATGGTTCCCCTTGATCGATTTCTTGTTGTCTATATTGAGCCTTAGTCCAATCTTCAACACAAGCTTGTATCTGAAGTGATTTCGGACTCATAAGGGAACATTTTGGATCTAAAATATTCCCACTGGCGCTGAACTGCTGTTCTACCACCATCATAGAAACCGGTGTTGAAAGGATTTGTTTGGCTATCATAGCCAAGATTGGAAAGTACCTGTCATGCTCATTCCACCAGTGTAGGATATCAATTTTTTTATCTTCGGTGTCTTCTATGAACTCCAAAGAGGTACTTAGATAAGATTCAAGCTCGGAATATGTGGTAGAGCTTGATGAAGAAGAACCTCTTAATTTTTTAGTTTTTTTTTATAAAAGATTATACCCTAAATTAAAAAATCCAGAGGATGATGATGATGAACGAGATACATTTTGAGTTTATGGAACATTTATGTTCAGTGATGGACCGTAAAATTTAAGATATTCATCATATAAATCATACAATAATGTCTTAACCCTAGCACAACACATATCAACATCATAATCTATTTTTAAACCTTGTTCATAATAAACAGAAAGATAATCAGACAAACTTTCTAATCTACAACGTGGATCAAAACACAAAACAATCAAATAAATATTTGAAAACTCCTTATAATATTCTAACCATTTATCCTTCATAGCAGTAACAGACTCATATAATTGTGAGTCAGATTCACAATAAGCAAATGCACCAGTAATATTAAGACTCTCAATAATAAATAAATTAGTTGTAGGATAATAAACACCAGATAAATTGTTAGTAGCAGTATAAAAAACTTTTAACAAACCACAATCATTGCTACAAACATCTCAATGACTTTAATAAAGATTAATGTGACTAACATGATATTGAATAAAATTAACTAATAAATCTTTATATTCATAACTTCTAGCAAGCAATTTATAAGTAGAATTTCAACGTGTTGGACCATCACGAGGAAATCTAATGGCACACCTACCATTTTGTTTACAATATGATGCTCATGATTTCATTACAGAAGGATGTTTCCACAAAAAATAGAGGGCATCTTTAATAGGTTGAATAAACTGTTCGAGAGTTTTTAATCCTTTTTGAACACATAAATTGAAAACATGGCATGCACATCTTTGATGAAAAAATTTACCACCAAGATAAGGTTTGCATAATTCAATTAAAGCAGGAATAACAGCGGTATTGTTAGAAGCATTATCAAAACCAATTGTAAAAATTTTGTTCTCAATTTTATACTCTGTAAAAATAATTCTAAGCTGTCCAAAAATATTAACAACAGTGTGTTTATCATCAAAAACTCTAAATGCAAGATTTCTTTTTTAGATAGCCCATGCATTATCAATATAATGGCAAGTGAGACCTATGTATGAATGCACTTGCCAATGATCACTTCATATGTCGGCACATACGGAAACACGGCCATTATATTTTTCTAAAAAAATTTGATACCCGCTCATTCTGTAGTTAGGGAATTGCGGATCACAAAAAAATATTTATAAAAAGTCCTACGCAATGTGCTCTATAGTTATGAAAACTAGCAAAGCGGCAAGCGAGGGTATCGTTCCACAGAGAGGTGAGATTCATCGACCGTCTCTAGTTCTAGCTATACAACACGCCGAGCGGACTCGTGTGTTGCGTATACAAAAAGAATATACGGAAAGTAAATGTTAAACCAACTAACAAACTACATAAATAAATATGTACAGTGATAGGATGGAATGGAGAGATGCATGAAATGTGGATACGCTAGGGAAATGACTCAACCATAACAATCCTCCTAATTAAGCACTAGACTCACCTAGTCCCTCAAATGTGCACGTATATCATAGGCTCGTGTCCCCTTAATTGATCTCTAATCTCTCTCGATGTCTTAGAGATCACATCCACACAAAGCATGGATTCATTAAGTGCCGTGGAACATACAAAAGAGCCATGTACGTCAGCATAGTGATACTCTCACTTTCTGTTCGTATACATAAGACATTTAGTTTGGCATGTAATGCGCAACCGCGTGGGCCATACTACAACCAATAATTCATCCACTCGGCTAACCAAATACGGGATGACAACCAAGTAAAAGCAGTAAGAATACGAGATACCCATACAACACGTATGTTATATGCTCGTGTCCCCTTAATTAATCTCTACCCTCTCTCGAGTGTATAGAGATTGCATCCATACATAAGCATGATTCCATTAAGGATGGTGGGACACACACATGAGCTCTATACGCCAGCCTAGTGATCTCTCAACTTACTGGTCAAATGTAGAGGATACCACGATGAGCATATTAATGCGAACCACGCGATATATAACACACACCCTAACTATCATTCACAAGGTGGCTAACCGAGTGAAAGCATTAAGCACACTAAATATCCATATTACTACACAAGCACAAGAAGAATTCGGTTTGTCTTTACTACTAAGTCAAGGATTCAGTTTCATTAATCTCCCTAAGATGGCTAAAAATGGAAACAAGTTCACCCAACAGTAATGTGCAAATAAATTGATTGTTATACATTAAGACCATTCAATTTAGGTTAAAGGTTCATCCTCTTGATTTGAGAATTTTCCTAAAATCAATTCATTACCCAATCCGGCCAAGGATAGGCAAATGTGTCTTAAAAAGACCCATTGAGCACAAGGATGTGAACCAAGGCTAATTTAGTAACTAAATGCATGAACTAAACATTTTCTACTCTTTGGGGCTAAAATCTCTAACACTCAAATCACTCAATACATGGTATTCCATTCATTAACATACAAACACTCATGGGAAGCTAAATTAATCTACTCCTAATTTAATTACTCTACTCCTAATCTCAATCATGCATACATATCAATTTTGACTCTCCACACACATGGATTTCACAATAAGAGTTTAAATCATGATATTAACACAGAGTAAAACAAAACCCAAACAAATATAAGAACAATCATACATATATTGGCACAAGTGTAGGTTTACAATATTCTCAAATTGGTGATTACATCAAAGAAAACAAGATATACAAGGAAAGAGTAAAAAGAAGTACAACCCTTGAAGAAAAATTCCTCCAAAGATGCTACTTGCTTCCTAGCTCGAATTTGGTCTTAAGATCACTCATTTCTCCTTATAATCTACTCTAAGATGGTGGTTGATGTCTAAAATGAGGTGGTGGTGGTGGTGTATGGTGAGATCCCATAGAGGAAAAACCTCCATGGGAGCTTTTTCTCTCACTTAATTTGTGAAGAAGATGGAGAAAAGAGAAGAAGATGGAAGAGAGAAGTGTTGGGAGTGAAAGAGAGAGAGGGATTCTGTGGAAGATGAGAGAAAATGGGGTATTTAAAGAGTGGGGAGGTTAGGCTATTAAATGGGGTGTGAAAGGACAAGTTTGCCCCTCAAAAACGGGCTGAAAGTTGGTTGAAAATAGGGGGTCACGGGTGGCGTCGTCCAGCTCTCCCGCGACAGTGCAAAAACTACACCTACTGCCCAAATATCGCGGGTCAGTTTTCTGTTGCGCACACCGTTACGAAAACGGTCATAACTTCCTCTACAAGCCTTGGAATCGAGATCTTTAAGAACCGTTAGAAAGTAGACTTTCGGGGCTTTCCGAAAATAGGTAATGACCAACATAAATCGATCTGAGGAGGGAGATATGGCCCCCGAAGGTTGAGTGTACTGCACGAGCAATTCCAATTTCAGCCCTTCTAACTCCAAAACTTTTCAATTAAGCCAACCCCTAATGTTAAGGGATATAACCTACACAATGCTCACAAAACATATTATATATCAAAATATGCTCGAAAACGAAAGCAAACGATTGGAAATGGGGACCTCAAAAGGTGTATTTATCGGTGTTATCAATTTTCCAACATTTTCTTTTCTTTTTCATAAATATTTTCAAGTGCTTTTGTAAGAGTAGTTCTAGGAACACGACATGCAGCAGGATTTAATGCTCGTTGAAAATAATTATTAAAACCAACATTTTCACCAAAACTAAATGATAAGTGTTCTACTGCAACCATTCTAGCTAATTCTTCTCTATTTTTTGCATCACTATATTTAAATAATTGTTGGTTAGGGGTAGCGTACCCGGGAATTTGAGCTTGTGAACTCGATTTAGCCTGTGCATCTGGATGTGAGTTCGTTATATGCTTCCGATATGTTCCATATCCTCCAGATTTGTGCCATTTAAATACTTTTTTACAGTAATTGCAAATCACTACTGTGCTTCCATCTTCTTGGGTAACTTTCTTCATATGGAGTATGAAGAAATCAGATTTGACCTGCTTCGGTAACTTTTCTTCCATCTGTGGATCAAAATCAAAATCAAAATCTTGATGTGGGTTGGGATCAGGCTCATCTCCATCATAGCCAAGATCAGGCATATTTTCTGATTGGCTTGTCAAATGAGGGGTGACATTGGGATCGGGTTCAGAAATTCGAAGAGAGGGATGAGAATGAGATTGAGATTGAGGAAACTTTAGGCCTAAGTCTTCAGCATAGACTTGGTGTTGTAGATACTCGTGATAGGCATGGTCGTCATGATCGAGATTATCCGTCATACGACCCTTACCTTTTATCGAAATGGAACGTCTAGGACCGTCACCACTTCCACTTGCTATTTTAAAAATTGAATTGTAAAATTCCTTGAACAAAAAATGTTAAAAAATTGATTTAAAAAATGATTAAATGGTTGGAAATAAATTTGGAAGAAAATTAGAAACTTAGTAGTTAGTAATTGCAATTTGCAAATAAAATAAATTGGATATAAGATAAATTGCAAATAAGATAAATTGCAAATAAAATAAATTGGAATTTGGAAACTTAGTAATTGCAAATAAAATAAATTGTAAATAAATGAAATTGGAAACTTAGTAATTGACTAATTGCAAATTAAATAAATTGGAAATAAAAAATATTGCAAATAAAGTAAATTAGAAACTTAGTAATTGTAAATCAAATAAATTGGAAACTTACTAACTTAGTAATTGCAAATAATATAAATTGGAAACTTGGAGAATTGAAAGTTTAGAGAGAATTGAGAATTGAGAATTGAGAATTAGAGAGAATCGAGGAAATTTGGGTGAGGAAAAATGAATGGAGGGGTATGTATTTATAGAAAAGAAAAAGAAAAAGAAAAAGAAAAAGAAAAAGAAAATTAAAAAAAAAGTTAAGAAGTGAACCATTGGAGGCCCAATGGTCTGCTGACGTCAGCAGGCCGTTGGGCCTCTAACGGTTCGGTTTAAAAAAAAATAAAAAAAATAAAAATAAAAAGGAGGAACCGGCCGGTACCGGTTCCCGGTCCGATTCCGAAATCGGGATCGGTTTTTCCGATTCCGGTTTCGATTTTTTGACGTCGATTCCGGTTCGGTTTGCCGGTTCAAACCGAACCGGCATCATGTCTACAGTCAAACTCACGCAAAAGTAAGAAATGGTAGGACCAATCTAACCCACTCTCCCAATTTTCTATTATAAGAACAAATGGATTTCTTTGATTTTCACATTGGCCTCACCCTGTTGCATTATCAGCACGTGCATGCATGAAGATTAATATTTACGCTCCCAACAAGACGCCATTCGACAACCAATCTTGGCCTTGATTTTTGCTTCTCGACATGTGTCGACTCCACAAACTACAGATTCTTTATTATCATTACTTAACCCACTTCAATATTGTCTCTGCTTCGCTCGATGAGAGCCCGTTCGACAAGATCTTCTTTAACATCACGCCTCCAGCCAACATATATCAACATTCTCAGATTCTAACTCTACGTTTAGTCTAAATGAACATAAAGTTATCCGAACGACACCACTTAAGACTCGACTAGCCTTATTTACAGTTTGATTTAGTTTTTATTTAGTTTAATTATTGATTTGAAATTATTTTTATTTATTGATAAATTGTCTAACTCGAAGAGTCGGTTATATCTTCTTTTTTACAGGATCTCGTAGCGCACGACCTACTAATTTTTGTTCTACCATTGTCAGTGTCCACCGACTTACGAAAATTCAATTGAAGATTTTCGGGCTCTTCAATTTGGCGCCCACCGTCGGGCCCTGGCAGTTATTTTTGCAAACTGACATATTTGTAGGGTTAAGAGCCATGCGAAATGGCCTGAACATCCTCTCTGACTAACGAATCACGATCAATCTACACCAAAAAAGAATAACATCTTTCACAATTGTGTAATGCACAAGGAAATACAATGAAATATTGTATCAGTTATTCTACGATGAAACAGTAAATACAGAACATCGACATGCTCTATGCCGTGTTATACTACTTGACTAAAACTCTACTGCGTTAAGTCATTTTGTTGGGCCACTCAACATTGAACTACTACGTCAAACTAATACAAAAACAAGTGATATACAATGTACATTGTCGATCTACGCCATTTTTAATTTATAAGAACTGGTCACCTCAAATCTACTCAATCCTTGAGAATATTGCAAGGATGTATCTGATTAATCTCAGAGTGATTACTTTTAAAGCTAATGTTGTGCGACATCATTTGTCAATCTACAATTAAATTAGTAAAGGCAATTTATTGACTTATGCCAAGCAATAATACAGTAACCATACAAAGACCAGTGATGTTTGGCCAAGAAAAATATTCCTCCACATCTCGTCGATCGAATCACCTACTCAAACATTGAAAATCAAGGGAAATTATGTTTGAATCTCCGCGGTTCAACGAACAGTGTCGAAATAGATTTATGACTATTTGCTTAATGTTTTAAGCTCTACGTCAAGCTCTTCAAATTACGCTATACGTCGAGCACTCTACAAATATCGCTCTCTGTCGAGTCGACTCGAAATTCACCATGTAATGGCTCTCTGTCGAATCGAGCCAAAATTCTCCTTGTAATGACTCTCCGTCGAGTCAAGCCGAAATACGCCACGTAATGGCTCTCCATCGAGTCGAGCCAAAATTCTCCTTATAATGGCTCTCTGTCGAGTTGAGCCGAAATTCGCTATGTAATGGCTCTCCGTCGAGTCGAGCCAAAATTCGCCATGTAATCGCTCTCCGTCGAACTACATTTCGTGCTCCAAGTTGAGCCAAAATTCATTATGTTATCGATCTCCGTCGAGCTACATTTTGTGCTCCATGTCGAACCGAATTTTATTATGTTATCGCACTCCGTCGAGCTACATTTCGTGCTCCATGTCGAGCCAAAAATCATTATGTTATCGCTCTCCATCAAGCTACATTTCTTGCTCCAAGTCGAGCCGAAATTCACCATATAATGGCTCTCCTCTCGCTCCATGTTGAGCTCAAATTTTGTTCCATGTCGAGCTCAATTTCGCTCCATGTCGAGCTCTCCAAATTTCGCTCCATGTCGAGCCCAAATCTAGCTCCATGTCAAGCTCAAATTTCGCTCCATGTCGAGCCCAAATTTCGCTCTATGTCGAGCTTTCCAAATCTCGCTCTATGTCGAGCTCTCCATATTTCGCTCCATGTCGAGCCTAAATTTTGCTCAATGTCTAGCCCAAATTTCGCTCCATGTCGAACTTAAATTTCGTTTTACGTCGAGCGCTCTACGAAATTGGATCAAGTTTCGATCCTTAAAAAAAAACAGTTCTCCAAGTTTTACTCTACATCGAGCGTTCTACAAATTTCTCTCTACGTCGAATTGGGCTCTCCAAATTTATCACTATGTTGAGCTCTTCAAAATTCGCTCTACGACGAACTACAAATAACACCCAATACCGTCAATTGACTAATGTCCTTAAAAAAGGTGGACATAATAAACGAGTTAATTACAAAAGTGCGGCTATTTAAATAAGTCAACCCATGATTTTTCGATTCAAATTACATTGGAAACTACCAACGATTGTCTAGTAGACCGTTCAACGTAAAAGTTCGATTGAAACAATCAACTCTCTACTTGAAGACTTCAACTCAGAGTGTGGGGGACTAACTGTGGTAGCCAAAAATAGTACAACCCAAATAGTCCGGCCCAATGAAAACCAGGCTCAATATGGGTTCAAAAGGTTCCAAAGTTTGACCAAATCATTCTGTACAACTCATATAACTGATGAGATTAAGTCATTGTGTACAGCTCACATAACTGATCAGTTCACGTAGTTCAAATATCTAGGATTCTCAAAAATAAAATGAAGATATTTCACTCTATGATATCAGATCGAAATCGAAGGAAATATCAAATTCCTCTCCTACTATAAATAATAGCAACCCTTTCATTTTAATGGATGGACGTTTTTTCTCTCCACCAACTCCCACTCACACAAAAGTAAGAAATGGTGTGACCAATCTAACCCACTCTCCCAATTTTCTATTATAAGAACAAATGGTTTGCTTCGATTTTCACATTGGCCTCAACCTGCTGCGCTATTGCTATCTGCACTATTGCTATCAGCACGTGCATGCACGAAGATTAATATTTACGCTTGCAACAAGACTTCATTCGGCAACCAATCTTGGCCTTGATTTTTGCTTCTCGGCATGTGTTGACTCCACAAACTTCAGATTCTTTATTGTCATTACTCAATCCACTTCAATATTGTCTCTGCTTAGCTCAATGGGAGCCCGTTCGACAAGATCTTCTTTAACATCACGCCTTCAGCCTACATATATCAACATTCACCGATTCTAACTCTACGTCCAGTCCAAGCGAACATAAGGTTATACGAACGACATCACCTAGGACTCGATCAGCCTTATTTACGGTTTGATTTAGTTTTTATTCAGTTTAATTGTTGATTTGAAATTATTTTCTATCTTATTTTTTTACAGGATCTCATAGCGCACGACCTACTAATTTTTGCTCTACCATTGTCAATGCCCACCGACTTACAAAAATTCAATTGGAGATTTTCGGGCTCAGATTTATAAATCATTTAATTAAATCAATTTTAATTAATTATATATTTTTGTGAAAGAATTTATTTGAAACTAAAAGATTTAATTATTTACAGATTACAATTAAATCATTAGTAATTGTTAATAGCCAAATTTGGCTAGGGACCAAAGGGAAATTTTCCACCCTCCTAGTCTGACTCCAAGCCCGAGGTTATCCACCAGGGGACCACGGTTCCCGAAGCCGAGCTACGATACCACCCCACATAAATAAAGGCGAGCTCCAAAAACACTCGGAATAGAGCCCGACGCGATCAGATCGAGCCCGTGTCACCAAAGCAGAAATTGGGAAGCTCCCCAAGCTCAAGACTGACTCAAGCTCCCCGAGGTCGAGACTACCTCGCAACCTCTCCGGAAGCTCGCCAAAACCCCGTTGCCATAGAAGAATGTCCGCAGGGGGCTGCATCAAGCTCCAGGAGATCAAGGGAGGTCAGACTAAGCTCCTGACTAGACCAAGCTCTTGGCTAGACTAAGCTCCTGAATACCGAAGCTGGGAAACTGATCTACCTCGCTATACGAGACAATACATACCATATTCAACGACCTCTATGAGGAATCACGCTGTGAAGATACGAAGATACATTGGATCATATCTGGAAACATTACGTACGTGTAGAACAAGTAATAAAGTCTAAAGAGGAAACAAACTGATCTCCACCATGATATTCTCAACTCAGTTATTAACATAAAGTCAATGACGTTTAAATGAGAAATCCAGTCCGATAAGGAGGAAAGCGATTAAGAAAATCAAGGGCAGAATCACAAATTTAACCTACCAAAACTATGTATAAATAGGAGGAAAAAAGGAACCTCCAGGGAAAGAGAGGAAATAACTACTTTTCGACAAGCATACTACAACCACCCTATTACACCCTAAAGAAATTGAGAGCATTTGAGAGATATTTGTACATGAGATATCATCGATAATAAAATCATATTTATTCTCTTTCGATTGTACCAATATTAGCATTTTAAATTATCATCTGAACAAGCTTGGTAGAAAGTATATCAGACCCTGGCCACCACTTCTGTGGTAGTGGTCTCGAGGGTGTTAATTGAGATTTTTCACCTCGAGCAAATTTTCAGTTAACACTTTCTGGTGCCGTCTGTGGGAAGTAACCCACACCCAGTTAATCAAATCAACTGTTTACATTTTTATTGTTTTACAGAAACCATAAGGCTCAGCTCCTCCCAAGGACAGCCCGGGACTTCATAACAACCTTCGACGATGCCAACGCGAAAGGCCCAATGAGGGGGAAGAAATCCGGACATCAGAGTCAAGTTCCGATCCAGGCAGTTAATGCGCGGGCTTCTGGCCACCCTATTATAAGCCATGCTGCACTCGACCAACAAGCGGCAGCCTTCGTGGAAACCGTTCCCCTCCGTCTGCTCGCTGAAGGCATCAAAGTCCAACCGACAAACCCTAATGATCAGGAAGACCCGAGCAGGCCCGGCACCAGGCAGCCTGCTTTCGACCGCCTGTGACCTCCTCCTCCAGAGCCAGATCGCGATAGGACTGGGCCCCAACCTTCGATCCGGGATAGGCTAGAACCCATGCCCCCAATTCCGAGAAGACCATCACAATACCAGCCCGGGCGAGTTAAGTCTGCAACAGATGCTCTAGGAGCAACGAGAGGCTCCTCGCCCGACGACATCAAGAAGGGAAACCCGGGCCCAAGAGGAAGGAAGCTGACAAACCTTCAGAGTAGATTCCGCTTATGAAGAAGACCGGGTTGAGGTCGCTAGTTCATCAGAGGGATCAGACAGCAAAGAATCTGAGGTTAATTCAAAAAAACCCCGGAATAAGCGGCTGAGGAATCAGTTGGCAAAGCTATAGAAAGAGGTCCAGCAGATAAGAAGGATCTATTAAGCGAGATGAACGCCCCCTTTACCAGAAGGATCCAGGAAGCGGAACTCCCGCTGAAATTTAAAATACCGACAGATAAGTTCTCCATAACAGAAGACCCTTGAGTCATCTGGAGAATTTCGTCCAGCAGATGGAAGTCCAGAATACTACCAGGGCTGCCATGTGCAGGATGTTCCCTACCACCCTGACCGATTACGTGAAAACTTGGTTCGGGAAGTTACCCGTTGAAAGCCTGGATTCTTTCACAAAGTTATTAACATATTTTTGCTCGCAGTTCCAAGGAGTCAAACCTCGTCCAAAGGATCCCATACACCTCTAATATGTGATTCAGGAGTGAGGTGAAACACTTCGATCGTACGTGGAGCGTTTTCATAAAAAAGTCATACAAATGGGAGTCTTCGCCGAGAAAGAGACTCTCGCCAATTTCAAGCGGAACCTGTAGGCAGGAAAGCTTTTCCGTTCATTTGCCAAGAGACCTCCAGAGACTTACCATGAGGTCTATGACCGGGCTCTTGAGCAGGTCGAGATCGACGAACAGCTCAAAGTCAAGATGGAACACGACGATATGAGAACGGCAAAGCGTCAGAAAAATAAGGTCCTTAATCTGAGCCAGCTCAGAAAAATCAGAATAAACCTCTCAATAGATTGACCTACTATTTCCCCGCTGCTCAGCTCAAGCAAGAAAGATATCCAGCAAGACAAACCCCTCCTTGAGCTTCACCTCCTCCTAGGACCGTAGCCCCCGTAATGCGAGATGAGAAAGGGTATGATTACTTCACCCCCTTGAACGCCTCCCGAGAAACGATCTACCTCGCTATACTGGACAAGGGGCAACTCTAGAAGCCCACGCCCATGAAAGCCCCAGTCGACAAAAGGAACCAGTACAAATATTGTGACTTCCACGAGGACGTGGGTCACAACACTTCCGAATGTTATAACCTGCGTAACCAGATCGAAGCCCTGATAAGGGGAGGATGTTTGATTGAGCTCTTACAGCAGGTCAGAGATAATATTCAAACTGGAAGGGAAGTACAAGCCGAGATCGGCGAGCATACGGAGAAGAGAAAGGGAGAACAGACTGATTTAATGCAACAGATACAGGTGATACACACCGTCAATAGAGGGCCCACATTGGCCGGTACCTCAAATAATTCCAAAAAAAATCACATAAGGAAGATTCCCCGTGTAGAAGAAGGTCGGGGTATCTTCAAGGTCAGCCAAAGCCCGACGGAACCCTCTAAGTCAGCACAAATCGTTTTCACTGAAGCAAATGTCTTCAACACCATGCAACCTCATGATGATCCCATGGTGATCAAGATACAGATTGCCAACTGCATGGTCCATCGCGTGCTCGTTGATACTGGCAACAGTGTAGATATCCTCTTCAATGATACCTTGAAAAAATTGAAGCTAAAGCAATGGTGTTACAATAGCTGCACGACCCCACTTTATGGATTCACTGGGGCTTCGATCATACCACTAGGATCGAAGATCCTCCCAGTGATCGTCGACACCACACCTCTCCAACAGAATGTTATGACGGACTTTGTTGTGGTTGACACCCCATCAGCCTACAACGCCATTTTAGGAAGACCTTTCCTATCATCCTTGAAAGGGGTCTTGTCTATATATCACAATGTCCTGAAATTCCCTGTAGGAACCAAGGTAGGAGAGGTACGTGGAGACCAGTAAGCAGCTAGGAAATGCTACGCAGTGTCTGCCAATCTGACAGCTTTAGCCAAACAATTGATACAAGTTGCAACGATCCAAGATGCGGAAGCACTAGGGATGGCCCTGGAAGATACAGAGCCCGTAGATCATTTTGAAAATGAACCCATCATGCCAGATGAGGAGGAACAGGGCAAGGAATGGGCCAGCGGGCAACTCGTAAACAGACTAGATAAGGTACCCATCTGAAATGACTATCCCTCCAAATTTGTCAAGGTCGGAGCTACCCTCGAACCGAAAGTGAAAGAAGGTTTGATTGGGCTTCTCAGAGAATTCAGTGACATCTTCGCTTGGAGCTATGACGAGATGCCCGGAATCCCGGTATCATTGGCCGCTAACCAATTAGCAGTGGATCCAACATTCAAGCTCGTCAAACAGAAGAGGCGTCACTTTAACGCTGTGGTTCAGGAAGAAGTAGACAAATTGATCAAGGCAGGTTTTATCAGAGAAGTGTGCTACCCCGAGTGGATCGTCAACCTGGTCATGGTTATGAAGGCGAATGGGAAATGGCGTATGTGTTTCGATTACACCGACCTCAACCGGACATGTCCAAAAAACAGCTTTCCTCTACCAAAGATCGATCAGCTGGTTGACTCCACATCCGGAAATAAACTTCTTAGTTTCATGGACGCGTTCTCGGGGTATAACCAGATTAAGATGCACCCAGCTGATCAAGATAAGACCATCTTAATTACTGGGCAGGGCCTATACTGCTACAAGGTGATGCCTTTTGGCTTGAAGAATGCGGGGGCTACATACCAGCGGCTGGTTAACAAGCTGTTCAGGCCCGAGATCGTAAGGACGATGGAGGTATAAATCGACGACATGATCACAAAATCACCAACCATAGAAAGACATCAGGAAGACTTTCGCAAGACCTTTCTAATCCTAAGAGAAAACCAGATGCGGTTGAACTCCTCCAAATGCGCTTTCGGGGTAACCGCGGTGAAGTTTCTAGGTTTCATGGTCCATGAGAGAGGTATAGAGGCCAACCCAGAAAAAATCAAGGCTATCTTGGACCTGGAGTCCCCCACATCACTCAAACAGGTACAAATTTTGACTGGGCGTGTAGCAGCGCTCAACAGGTTTATTTCTCGCTCCACCGATAAATGCTTCCCGTTCTTCAAAGCCATCAAGCAAGGGAGAAACATGAAATGGAGGCCGAAGAGCGAACAAGCTTTTCAAGCCCTAAAGAAATACCTAACAAGCCCACCATTGTTAGTCAAGCCGGTTCCCGGAGAGGAGCTGCAAATATACCTGGTCGTCTCAAAAACTGCAGTAAGTGGAGCTTTGGCCAAGGAGTGACCTCAGCGAGAAAGCTTCGTCCTTACTTTCAAGCTCATTCAATAGCAGTGGTGACGGACCAACCTCTCCGTCAATTCTTACAAAGACTGGACATGTCAGGAAGGCTAGTCTTGTGGGCCATAGAGTTTACTCAGTTCGACTTAAAATATAAGCCCAGGACCATGATTAAAGTGCAGGCTTTGGCAGACTTCGTTACAGAATTTTCAGCGTTATCAGGCCAAGCGATCCCCGCAGCATCTAATGTGGTCCCTGAGAAGACTTCCGAGATCGATAATTACCCGGAAGATTGCAAGTCTTGGACTCTCTATACAAATGGAGCGTCTGGGCAAGCTGGAGGAGGAGCTGGAGTAGTTTTAATAGACCCAGAGGGGACTGAATTCTGTCACTGCTTCAGATTCGAGTTTAAAACCACCAATAATGAAGCAGAATACAAAGCCCTCCTGCCAGGATGAAGGAAGCCATCGAACTGAAGGCCGACTACCTACAAATCAAGAGCGACTCATTACTTGTAGTCAATCAGGTGTCTGGGGTGTACTAAGCAAAAGGAGATAACATGGTTGCCTATCTAAGGCTAGCTCAGTCGCTTAAAAATAAATTTAATGGATTCAAGATCGATCAGGTGCCTCGACACCAAAACCACTGCGCGGATGTTCTAGCTAAGATAGCCGCAAATGGAGGTCAAGCCTTACCACGGGGAGTTCTCCTCCAAGTGATCTCCCAACCAAGCATAACTGCGAGAAAGGAAATCTGCTCTCTGGATCATCAGCCTTGCTGGATGGATCTGATGGTTGCCTACCTCCAAGAGGGAAATCTGAGGAGCCCGATCAAGCTCAAAGAATTAAAAGGCTCTCTGTCCGATATTGCCTGGTAGACGGGTACCTCTACCGGAGGGGTAGATCCCTCCTCTTACTTCGGTGTTTACATCCTGATGTTGCTAAATGGGCATTAAGAGAGGTTCATTCTAGGGACTGCGGGAACCACATTGGTGGAGAAGCTTTAGCATATCAAGTGCTTCGTATGGGGTACTACTGGCCGACCGTCAACCAAGATGCAAGAAGCTTTGTACGATCTTGCGAACCGTGTCAAAGGACTTCGAACTTGAACCACCTGCCACCAGAGCGACTGTCATCTCTCAGTTCGCTCTACCCCTTTGCCATGTGGGGGATAGGCCTAATTGGACCGCTTCCCACCGCTCATGGACAAGCTAAATATGCTATCGTGGCTATCGATTATTTCACAATATGGATCGAGGCAGGGCCTCTCTCCCGAATATCAGAAAAGAATACGACCAAGTTCATCAAAACCAACGTGGTCTGTAGATTCGGGACCACTCTCATCATTGTAGCCGACCTGGGCAAGCAGTTCGACAACGCCTGATTCAAAGACTTCTGCGAAGGTTTGGGAATCGTCATCAGGTTCGCTTCAGTAGCCCATCCTCAGACCAAGGGCTGGTGGAATCCACTAACAAAACTATCAAGAGGCTGCTGAATAAGAAATTGCAGCAGAAGAAAGGCAAATGGGCGGAGGAGCTGCCCGAGGTCCTCTGGCATACTAGATTACAAATAGGACAGCTACCGGGGAGACACCTTACTCCCTAGACTTCAGAATTGAAGTGGTCCTTGATATGTCATATTTCATCTGTGCGTGACCCCATATTTTCCCATGTTTTTCGCTTATTTTCCGAGTTTTAATCCTATATTTAATTTATTTCTCGTATTTCGCAGGGTATCTTTAGTTTTGAGCTCCCGGTTTGATTTTGTCAGATTAAGGAGCGAAACGGAGCAAAATTGTTATTTATGTGTTAAGGCTTGATTTTGGACTACCAGAGGAAGAGGCGACATGGGAGGCGACTTGCCCATGTGGCCTACGATGTCGCCTCTCACACTGTCTAGTTTGCAGAATTGCTCCAGAAGAAGTGGCGACATGGGAGGCGACTTCCCCATGTCGCCTAGAAGGTCGCCAGATGCACTGTGAGGAAATGGTCGATGAGAGGCGACATGGGAGGCGACTTCCCCATGTTGCCTAGAAGGTCGCCTGTTACACTGGGAAATTGATCCAGAAGAAGAGGCGACATGGGAGGCGACTTCCCCATGTCGCCTATGATGTCGCCAGATGCACTATGGGCATGTCAAGGAGAAGTGGCGACATGGGAGGCGACTTGCCCATGTCGCCTCACATGTCGCCTTTTGGCCAAAGAAACGTTTTTGGACCCTTTTGCCCCTCAATTATTGGTTTTCTCCTATATATTTCCCTCTTCTTTGTCTCTTAAAAGAGGATTCTCCCCAGCACAAAAACAAGAAACCTTTCCTTTAACATTCCAAGAACCACATTTCACCTTTTATTAACACAAACCACTACATCAAACCTTAAATCCATCATCCAAACCTCATTTCCACCATCAATATCTATTCTTGGAGTATTAAAAGGAAGCAATCAAGGGGGAGATCAAAGCAAGCACATCAAGCCATCAAGGAGGAGTTCTTCACATATTGTTTACTCTAAACTTTTACCTCCTTATTTATTGCATTGTATTTGAGATGGCTTGTTTGATTTATATATATATTGTAGCCATTGATTGTAATATGAACTAACTTCATCTTGGCTAAAGCCTAGATGAAGCCTTATCCATGATTCATCAATGAAGACCATCACATTAATTCCATTGCATTATGTTATGTATGTGTATTTCTTATGCTTAATGCTTCTAGGTGCTTAGCTAACACTTAGATGATGTTTTGGTGGTTGTGTGAAGGACCGAAAGGTGAAGCACACCACGTGCTCGATGAAATACCCGATACAAGTCTAGTAAGATAGAAATATGCGATGCTAGCTTGTAGGATTCTATTGTATGCCATAGCTTTTAATGAATTTGTATGTAGATCGGATAACCATGTAGAAATAGGTTGTTGGTGCATATAAGTGTTGTCTTTATTCACTTGACAGAGGTTAGAGACAATTTCTGGGCATACGAATCTATGTAAACACTTGCATAATTTATCCAAATGATGTGTCTGAGTTGATGAGAATTGGGAAGGTGGATTCGAAGCCTTAGCCTCATTTTCATACTTTTTACAATCTCAAGTTCAACTGTGTTGCTTGCTTATTTCAGTTTACATTTATTACTTTGTGATTAGAGTGTAGTTAGGTTTAATTTCGTAATCTTGAAATGCCAATGATTTGCTTGTCTGAATAGCGGTTAAATCAGCCAATTGTGATACTCAATTCCTCATTCCCTGTGGGAACGAATCTCATTTACTGTTGTACTACACCACGGCCTCGTATTATTGCGAGCGCGTATTTTGGTGCGGTCAATTTTTGGCGCCGCTGCCGGGGAGTGAGCGTATATTGATATCACTACTTGTTGGTTTATTGCTAATTTTGACCTTTTACTTTATGTATTGTTTTCTCTTGATTATAAGTGGTTGCTCTTGTATGCACCGACGTACAAGGAGTAACAGTCCACAGGACTTTCAATTCGATACGGATATTGAAGGAACCGCAAGGAGGAATCGCCGGAATCAAAGACAAGTTAGAGCTATGGAAAATCAAAATCAAGCACCACCACTAGTTCAAGTACCACCACTAGTTCAAGTGCCAAATCAAGAACAAGATGGTGTTGTTGAGGTTGATGGGAGGACTCTGCATGATTATTTTATGCCTAGGGTGGATCAGACCATATTCGCCATTAGAAGACCAACAGCAGCAGCAAACAACTTTGAAATTAAGCCGGCACTTATTTCGATGATAGCTGCTACGGTTCAGTTCTACGGGTTGCCCCAAGAAGATCCAAACTCCCATCTTCAGAGCTTCAATGAGATATGTGATACCTTCCGGTATAATGGAGTTTCAGAAAACTTCATCAAGCTAAAGTTGTTTCCCTTCTCCCTGAAGGATAGGGCAAAGGCATGGTTGCAGTCATTACCGCCAGATTCTCTTGGGACCTTCGATCAAGTGGCTCAGCAGTTCTTGAACAAGTATTTTCCACCGGGGAAAGCTGCACATCTTCGGAATGAAATTACCAATTTTGCCCAATTTGAAAATGAGAATCTCTACGAAGCTTGGGAGAGATTCAAGGAACTCATTCGAAAATGTCCACACATTGGACTGGCAAAGTGGCAAGTTTTGCAATCTTTCTACCAAGGAATGTTGGAATCAACAAGAAACTTGGTAGATGCAGCAGCGGGAGGCTCATTAATGAAGAAAACCACGGATGCGGCTTTTGAGCTAGTAGAAGAAATGGCCATCGACAACAGCCATTGGGGTGGTGAGAGACAAATTCTGAAAAGGGGTCCCAGAGTACTTGAAGTGGGAGAGATGGCAAGTATGAAGGCTCAAATTAAGGTGCTCACCAAGCAAGTACACAAGATGAATGTTGGAACTAGTCAAGCTAGTGTTGCTAGTTGTGAGTTGTGAGTTGTGAGTTGTGCATGGGTCCGCATTTGAGTTCGGATTGTCAAAACGGGAATCCATTTGCTTCGGAGTCTTCGGATCAAGTAGCTTATGTCAACTACAATAGGAACTTCAGCAATCAACAAACTAACCAAAACCCGCAAAACAACCCATACTCCAATACATACAACCTGGGATAGAGGAACCATCCAAACCTTTCTTGGAAAGACAACCAACCCCAACAAAGATAGCCCCCCGGTTTCGAAAATCAGCAGCAAACTCAAGCATACAACCGAAAAAATCTCAGTTTTCATAACCAAAATGACAACAACCAAGCAGAACGGAAACCGGCTCTAGAAGATCTACTCTCTAAATACCTTGTGAAGATAGATAACCGCAAGGATACTCAAGATGCAACATTGAGGAAGCTTGATTCAAAAATGGATCAAATAGCTCAACATAGCCAAGCTGCCATTCAAAACCTTGAGGTCCAAGTTGGCCAGCTAGCGATGGGTGTCCAAGAAAGACAACAAGGGACCTTGCCTAGTGATACCATCATAAACCCAAAAGAAAAATGCAAGGCAATTTCTTTGAGAAGTGGGAAGAAAGTTGAACTACCGGAGAACTTTGGCAAGATTGAGGAAGTTGAAACCGAGAATGGTGAGATTAGGACTGAAGAGGAAGAAAAGGAAGAAGAGGTCGAGAAAGAGAAGATTGAAGAAGACATTATTGTTGAGAAGAAGAATGATAGTGAGTTACCAACACCGCCCGTAGTGAAAGCATATGTGCCACCAATTCCCTACCCACAAAGACTTACGAAGCACAATGACTCTCATCAATTTGCAAAGTTTTTGGAAGTCTTCAAAAAGTTGCATATCAACATTCCCTTTGCTGAGGCATTAGCTCAAATGCCCAAATATGTAAAGTTCTTGAAGGAGCTCTTGGTAAACAAAAAGAAACTCGAAGACTTCGAGATGGTGCCACTTAATGAAGAATGTAGTGTCATCCTCCAAAACAAGCTCACACCAAAGTTGCAAGATCCGGGTAAATGTACAATTCCATGCTCTATTGGTGACAGGGAGTTTGGGAAAGTTTTGATTGACTCAGGTGCTAGCATAAACCTCATGCCGTACTCGGTATTTGAGAGGTTGGATGTAGGGAAAGTTAAGCCAAGTAATGTAACTTTACAATTGGCCGACCGATCTGTGAAGTACCCAAGAGGAGTAATGGAGGATGTGCTAGTGAAGGTGGAGAATCTCTACTTTCCGGTTGATTTTGTGGTGCTTGAGATAGAGGAAGATCAAGAGATGCCTTTGCTCTTGGGAAGGCCATTTTTGAAGACCGCAGGTGCTTTGATCGATGTCAAAGATGAGAAGATGACTTTTAGAGTGGGGGACGAAAGGGTGGTCTTCGATATTTCCAAAGCTATGAAAAGACCAATGGTGTCCGAGGGGTGTTCTAGAGTTGATGTGATTGACTCTCTTGTGGAAGAATTTGTGATGAGAGGGAGTCCCAAGGAATCACTAGAGGCCTGCATAATGCATGGTGTGATGGACGAAGATGATAGTCCGGAAGTTGAAGAATATGCCAAGCAACTCAATTCCTTACCAACAAGGAATGCTTATGGGAGAGTACACTTTGAAGAAATTGGGTTGGGAAAGCCCAAACTCCCTCCACTATTGAGAATCCGCCGGAATTGGAACTTAAACAACTACCATCACACTTGAGGTATGCTTTCTTGGGCGAATCGTTGTCGTTGCCGGTGATCATATCGGCGTCATTGTCCAAACTGGAAGAGGAAAAGCTGCTAAGGATCTTAAGAGATCACAAACGAGCAATCGGATGGTCAATTTCAGACATAAAAGGTATTAGTCCAACACTTTGTATGCACAAAATTTTAATGGAGGTTGACTACAAGCCTTCAATAGAGCATCAAATGAGATTGAATTCCAACATGAAGGAGGTTGTGAGAGCAGAGGTATTGAAGTTGCTAGATGCTGGAATCATTTACCCCATATCGGATAGTCCTTGAATTAGTCCGGTGCAAGTTGTACCAAAGAAGGGAGGGATCACGGTGGTCCCTAATGCGAACAATGAGTTGATTCCTACAAGAACCGTCACGGGGTGGCGAGTGTGCATCGACTACAGGAAACTGAATAACGCAACAAGGAAAGATCATTTCCCACTGCCTTTTATTGATCAAATGCTTGAGAGGCTAGCAGGGCATGAATATTACTGTTTTCTAGATGGCTATTCAGGGTACAACCAGATTCAAATAGATCCTGAAGACCAGGAAAAGACGACATTCACTTGCCCCTATGGTACTTTTGCTTATCGGAGAATGCCGTTTGGGTTATGTAATGCACCGGCCACTTTTCAGCGGTGTATGATGGCAATCTTTTCTGATATGGTTGAACAATTCATTGAAGTCTTTATGGATGACTTGTCAGTGTTTGGATCCTCCTTTGATCATTGTTTGAAGAATTTGGGGTTAGTTCTCAAGAGGTGTGAAGAGACGAACCTAGTGCTCAATTGGGAGAAATGCCACTTTATGGTGAAGGGGGGCATCGTGCTTAGACACCGCATCTCCAATCAAGGAATAGAGGTAGATAGAGCTAAGGTGGAAGTGATTGAGAAGCTACCTCCACCTATTTCAGTTAGAGGCATTAGAAGCTTTCTAGGCCATGCCGGATTCTACCGACGCTTTATCAAGGATTTCTCCAAGATCACAAAACCCCTTTGTGCCTTGTTGATGAAGGACACACCTTTCCAGTTTAATGAGCAATGTCTTCAAGCCTTTGAAACATTGAAAAAGGAATTGACGTCCGCGCCTATCATGACAGCTCCGGATTGGGAGAGCCCCTTTGAATTGATGTGTGATGCGAGTGACTTCGCTGTGGGGGCTGTTTTGTGACAAAGACAGGAGAAACGACTCCATGTGATCTATTATGCGAGTCAAACTCTAAATGAGGCTCATGTGAACTATGCCACAACAGAAAATGAACTATTAGCTATTGTTTTCGCTTTTGACAAGTTCTGATATTACCTGGTGGGTTCAAAGGTGGTAGTTTACACAGATCATGCGGCAATTAAGTATTTGATGGCAAAGAAGGATTCTAAGCCGCGGCTGCTTAGATGGGTGCTTTTGCTCCAAGAATTCGATTTGGAGATTCGAGATAAAAAGGGATCAGAAAACTTGGTGGCGGACCATTTGTCTAGATTAGAGAGGGAAGAAGAACTTGAAGTCACAAATCCGATCAATGAGCATTTTTCGGATGAGCAGCTGCCGGAAGTGCAAGAGTTGATTGTTCCGTGGTTTGCCGATTTTGTGAACTTCCTAGCAAGCGACGTAATGCCGGTGGGGCTGAACTTCCATCAAAAGAGGAAATTTCTCTATGATGTCAAGTCATACTTTTGGGATGAACCACTTCTTTTCCGGGTTTGCAGTGATGGAGTAGTAAGAAGATGTGTTCCCGAGGAAGAGATGAGGGACATCCTCATGCACTGCCATTCGAAAGAATGTGGAGGACATTTTGGGGAAAACCGGACTGCTAGAAAGGTGCTTCAATCGGGGTTCTTTTGGCCAACACTTTTCAGAGATTCAAGAAGTTTTGTGGTAGCATGTGATAGGTGCCAAAGAACAGGGAACATTGGAAATCGGGATGAGATGCCCATGGTTAACAAAATGGAGATAGAGCTATTTGACGTGTAGGGCATCGATTTCATGGGCCCGTTCCCAAGCTCTTTCGGGAATCAGTACATCTTGGTGGCAGTTGACTACGTGTCAAAATGGGTGGAAGCTATTGCTTCTCCAACAAATGATAGTAAGGTAGTTAAAAAGTTCTTGATGAAGAACATTTTCTACAGATTTGGCACACCAAGGGCGATTATTAGTGACGGGGGGGGTGGGTCACATTTTTGTAATAAGCTTTTTCAAGCTTTATTAAAGAACTATGGTGTCAGACACAAAATTACTACACCATACCACCCCCAAGCCAATGGCCAAGCGGAAGTCTCCAACCGGGAGCTGAAAAGCATTTTAGAGAAGACAGTGGGGAGCAGGAGAAAAGACTGGTCCTCGAAGCTTGATGACGCTCTATGGGCCTACAGAACAGCTTACAAGACACCGATTGGCATGTCACCTTTTCGCCTTGTGTATGGGAAGGCATGCCACCTTCCGGTGGAGTTAGAGCATAGAGCATATTGGGCGGTGAAAGCCTTGAATTATGACTTCCGAGCAGCTGGAGAGAAAAGACTGCTGCAGATTAATGAACTGGATGAGTTTCGGATGGATGCGTATGAAAACTCTAGGATTTACATGGAAAGAACCAAGATATGGCATGATAAGCTTATAGTAAAGAAAGACATCCAAGTTGAACAGCTAGTGCTCCTTTTCAATTCTCGACTCCAATTGTTTCCCGGAAAGCTAAAGAGTAGGTGGACGGGACCTTTCAAAGTAACAGCAGTTTTCCCGTATGGAACCATCGAAATTGAAAATGAAGCCAAAGTGCGCTTCAAGGTAAATGGCCAGAGGTTGAAGATCTATTGGGAGGGAGCGTGTGATGTGCCTACTACCAAGGTTCACTTCGTGGAATCTCACTAGATCGAATGAGAGGTACCACAATTTTGATGTACATAGTGTATTTCGGTTTGTAAAATTGCATTTTCATTTTGATGTTTTCCAGTTCTAGATTTAGGGGTTTTGATATTATTTTTGCAAGTTTCTGATGTTTGCAGGTATGGAGAGCAAGTTTTGGAATTTTTGAATCAGGTATGAAAATCTTGGCAAAAGATTAGGCGACATGGGAGGCGACTTCCCCATGTCGCCACCAAAGTCACCTCTACCTTATTGAAATCTTGGCAGAAGATTAGGCGACATGGGAGGCGACTTCCCCATGTCGCCACCAAAGTCGCCTCTACCTGGTTGAATTTTTGGCAGAATGTTAGGTGACATGGGAGGCGACTTCCCCATGTCGCCACTGATGTCGCCTTCGCCCAGTAATTTCTTGGCAGTGTGTTAGGCGACATGAGAGGTGACATGGGAGGTGACTTCCCCATGTCGCCTCAAGGTAAGTTCACTTATCCAAACGGCACCGTTTCAGGCCAGGCGACATGCATTAGAGGCGACATCATGTCGCCTATGATGTTGCCTCTAACTAAAATACTGGTTATAAACGAATTCGTGAGCCATAACCCTAAATCACTTCAAAAACTCAAATTTTTTGGCTCTCAAGTGTGGAATCAAGTGTGGGTCTTCAATCAAGGTAATTCTAATCCCTAATCTCCATTTTAAACTCATGATTGAAGTTTGAAGTTGCCTTGGTTCTCTTATTCTCATTTGAGTTCTTTGGAGAAGTTTTAAAGTAATTTTGTTGATTATTGGGTGTGATTTTGGTTGGATTTGGTTGTAAGTGGTGTTTATTTCGGTCTAGAGAAGATATTTAAGGGTTGTCTTGCATTTTGATTGAAAATCTTGTAGTTTCTAGCCCTAATCTTGCCTTGGCCGAAATTTTTGGGTGTGATTTTTGATGTTGGCCGAAATTTATGTTGTTTAGAGTGTTATGGCCAAATTTTTGGAAAGTTTGTGTAGTTGTTTAGAGGTAACATTTTGATGTTAAGATGGAAGTGGTGTTTATTGTTTGTATTTGCAATTTTTTTTGAAAGTATTATAATATTTTGTTGATGCAATTTTGGTGTAGTGTTTGTTTGTTCGTGTGACAATGCAGAGAAAACGCTCCAGGACTGTAGGGCAGGGTTCTGCCAAGGGAAAGAAATCAGGCAGAGGTCAGAGTTCTAGGTCCGGCCGGGACGACGCCATGACGGATGTTGCTCCGGGAGCTCTGAATCCCGATTTTCCGATCAGATTGCGAAGGTTTTCTAGGAGGAGATTTCGCCGGGAGCGAGGAATTGATTTAGAGGTCCTAGCTTCGACTTTTGTCCCCCACACTGTCTGAACCATGGGTTGGAATGAATTTGTGAGGACGCCGAATCAGTATGCACAGGAGCTTGTTTACGAGTTTTATGCTGCTATGGTGCCGACATGGTTTTCAGTGGGGCACCCTGTTATGGTTCAGGGCCGTGAGGTTGTTATCAATGCGGCGAGGATCAATGCATGGTATGACACGCTTGGCATCTCTTCTCTTGTTGAGGGATTGCCGGGACATGAGAGCTTCACTCCCCACAATGGGAATTTGGCGGCTGATTTGAGGACATCCGGTAGTTCTAGGTGGAATCCGAATCAGGTACCACTGCTATACTCGCAGTTAAAGATCGACGCAGCCTTTTGGTACTTGTTCTTCAGCTTCTCCTTGACCCCGAGCTCGTAACGCACAGTGGTCCACTATGAGCCGGCCCGATATGTATTTTGTGCAAGAAATGAGATCCTAATGGACATCGGGCAGATCATTGTGAAGGAGTTTTATGATGCAGGCCGCTTTACTAGGGGTGCGCTCCCTTTTCCGTGCTTGATCACGTATTTCTGTGCAGAGGCTGGTATTGATGTGGAGAATGGCGGATGGTCGATACGCTCTCCAACTTCCAACTGTGGCAAAAAGGTGTACAATGCGATTGCAAGAAAAAGAGGTGGTGTTTTGATAAATGGAGGGGCACTAGATGATGACTTTGAGTTGGACACGGATGAGGAGGCTGATGTGCATTACGACGGGCAGGATTCAGAGAACGACCCGGATGTTGAGACGGATGATCCAGAGCCAACGCTACGGCAGGTTATGCAGGCAGTTCAGGGCATGAGGATTCAGATGGATGCTAACTAAATGGTGAACCGGCAGGCATTGCAGTCGATGAAGACTCAGATGAGTGCAGTCATTTGGGGACTCAGCGAGGCTGGCATCAACATACCATTTGTTCACCGTGAGCAGAGCACATCCGGGCCAGGCGGGCCGTCTCATCAGGGCTGCGTCGATCCATCTCAACCTTAGCAGGACTCATAGTTTGCTGTTCTATTTATTTTTTGCCGTGCATCTGTCTATCTCGGTTTATGAATGTTACATTGTAGTAGTCGGATTTTAGAATTGTTACATTGTTCTTTTTTAGTTTTTAGTTTCGGATTTTTTTTAGTTCGTAACTTTTGCGGATTTATTTACTTTATAGCTTGCTTATGCTTTATTACTATCTCCATTCTATTTTGCATAACCTAAATTTTTTATTAGAACTAGGTTTGCGGAATTGTTGTGCCTAGTTAGGTTTGCTTTTGGACCGAATTTTGCGAAAGTTTTATTGCCGTTCCCCTTTGCTTTAAGCATTCGTTGTCCGAAATTTTCAATTATACAAACATTGGGGACAATGTTTGAATTAAGTTTGGGGGTACGGTTCGCATACGGTCATTGAACTGTGTATAGTTGTTTTTAAATTTAATTTCCTAAATAAAATTTTTTTTGAAAATTTCTGCTTTTGGGGCGAAAATCGTTGAGCATTTAATTTTAGTTGTTGAGATGCTTTCGCTTTCTTGAGTCTAGGCTGGGGTGGTATTGGGCAAAGCTGCACCACATGGCTTGCACACATCTTACCAGACCCTGCGTGTCTTGGCTGAAAAGGGTAGCGCGCCTGAGATGTTTAGATCATTAGTGGAGGCTACCCGTGTGAGTTTCAGAGCCAAAAGTGCGTTCATAGAGAGTGTTTTTTTTTTGTAGTTGACTCTTGTACTCATCATGTAGATATTAGGCTTTTGAAAGGGCCTCCTTTCGCTGTATTGAGCATTAAAGAACAGTATTTTAAAATGCCATCGGGTTTCCCTTGTTTGCATGTTAGACTCATTCCTTTAGAGATGATGTAGGCAATGCGTGTAGTCACTAAAATGACCCAAACACGACCCTTAAACTTGTGTGTGAATGCATTAATGTCCAAAATAGATTGATCCACACACTTAGCAAAATCACCATATCAACCCATGTTACTTCAAACCACATTTAACCCAAACACTTGGCCATCCCAAAGCAATGATTATGGCTAGAATGCATGAAGAATGAATAAAAATTGAAGCCCAAGAAGATTGTGCCGAAATGGTTGCAAATAGCGTGTACTGAGCCGTTTTGTATATTTGTATTAAAGATGTAGGCTGCACCAAAGTTATATGGTCCATGAGAGAGGTATAGAGGCCAACCCAGAAAAAATCAAGGCTATCTTGGACCTGGAGTCCCCCACATCACTCAAACAGGTACAAATTTTGACTGGGCGTGTAGCAGCGCTCAACAGGTTTATTTCTCGCTCCACCGATAAATGCTTCCCGTTCTTCAAAGCCATCAAGCAAGGGAGAAACATGAAATGGAGCCCGAAGAGCGAACAAGCTTTTCAGGCCTTGAAGAAATACCTAACAAGCCCACCATTGTTAGTCAAGCCGGTTCCCAGAGAGGAGCTGCAAATATACCTGGTCGTCTCAGAAACTGCAGTAAGTGGAGCTTTGGCCAAGGAGTGTGGCGACGGGATTCAAATGCCCATATACTACAAGAGTCATGCTTTAATCAAGTCAAAACAAAATTATATTCTCCTGGAGAAGCTCGCCTATGCTCTGGTGACCTCAACGAGAAAGCTTCGTCCTTACTTTCAAGCTCATTCAATAGCAGTGGTGACGGACCAACCTCTCCGTCAATTCTTACAAAGACCGGACATGTCAGGAAGGCTAGTCTTGTGGGCCATAGAGTTTACTCAGTTCGACTTAAAATATAAGCCCAGGACCACGATTAAAGTGCAGGCTCTGGCAGACTTCGTTGCAGAATTTTCAGCGCTCTCAGGCCAAGCGATCCCTGCAGCATCTAATGTGGTCCCTAAGAAGACTTCCGAGATCGATAATTGCCCGGAAGATTGCAAGTCTTGGACCCTCTATACAGATTGAGCGTCTGGGCAAGCTGGGGGAGGAGCTGGAGTAGTTTTAATAGACCTAAAGGGGACTGAATTCTGTCACTGCTTCAGATTCGAGTTTAAAACCACCAATAATGAAGCAGAATACGAAGCCCTCCTGCCGGGATGAAGGAAGCCATCGAACTGAAGGCCGACTACCTACAAATCAATAGCGACTCATTACTTGTAGTCAATCAGGTGTCTGGGGTGTACCAGGCAAAAGGAGATAACATGGCCGCCTACCTAAGGCTAGCTCAGTCGCTTAAAAATAAATTTAATGGATTCAAGATCGATCAGGTGCCTCGACACCAAAACCACTGCGCGGATGTTCTGGCTAAGATAGCCGCAAATGGAGGCCAAGCCTTACCACGGGGAGTTCCCCTCCAAGTGATCTCCCAACCAAGCATAACTGTGAGAAAGGAAATCTGCTCCCTGGATCATCAGCCTTGCTGGATGGATCTGATGGTTGCCTACCTCCAAGATGGAAATCTGAGGAGCCCGATCAAGCTTAAAGAATTAAAAGGCTTTCTGTCCGATATTGCCTGGTAGACGGGTACCTCTACAGGAGGGGTAGATCTCTCCCCCTTACTTCGGTGTTTACATCCTGATGACGCTAAATGGGCATTAAGAGAGGTTCATTCTAGGGACTGCGGGAACCACAATGGTGGAGAAGCTTTAGCATATCAAGTGCTTCGTATGGGGTACTACTGGCCGACCGTCAACCAAGACGCAAAAAGCTTTGTACGATCTTGCGAACAGTGTCAAAGGACTTCGAACTTGAACCACCTGCCACCAGAGCGATTGTCATCTCTCAGTTCGCTCTACCCCTTTGCCATGTAGGGGATAGACCTAATTGGACCGCTTCCCACCGCTCCTAGACAAGCTAAATATGCTATCGTGGCTATCGATTATTTCACAAGATGGATCGAGGCAGGGCCTCTCTCCCGAATATCAGAAAAAAATATGACCAAGTTCATCAAAACCAACGTGGTCTATAGATTCGAGACCCCTCTCATCATTGTAGCCGACCTGGGCAAGCAGTTCGACAACGCCCGATTCAAAGACTTCTGCCAAGGTTTGGGAATCGTCATCAGGTTCGCTTCAGTAGCCCATCCTCAGACCAAGTGCTGGTGGAATCCACTAACAAGACTATCAAGAGGCTGCTGAAGAAGAAATTGCAGCAGAAGAAAGGCAAATAGGCCGAGGAGCTGCCCGAGGTCCTCTGGCATACTGGATTACAAATTGGACAGCTACCGGGGAGACACCTTACTCCCTAGACTTCAGATTTGAAGTGATCCTCCCCATCGAGCATAAATTGACCTCATTCAAGGTGCAACACTTCGAACCTGAAAGCAACGAGGTCAATCTCCGAGCTAATCTAAGCCTCCTAGAAGAGAAACAAGACCGGGTAGCTGAGAAAGTGGCGATCTACCAGAGCAAGATCGCTAGGTATTTCAACCGAAAGGTCAAAACCCGAAATTTCAAAGAAGAGGATCTGGTGCTCAGGAAGGTGACCTTGAATACTAGAAAATTGTCGGATGGAGTCCTAGGCCCCAATTGGGAAGGGCCATACTTGGTAAAGGTAGTTGCTCTCAATGGAGCCTACAAACTAGTAGACATGGATGGACGACCCATCGACCACACATGGAACGTAGAACATTTGAGGAAGTTCTACCCCTGAACATGGGACTCTTGAGCAGATTACCCCCCATTTAGGTTTCAATAAAATCCCTAATAACGATGTACTACATCCCGATCATCAATAAAGTCTGCGTTTTTCTTTATCTCTGATTATGTTCTACATTAATATCTACATATTTGACTGGAAAATTTGACATAATTACCTCAAGACAAGGGATGAGCCGGGAAAACCCCCTTGCTACCCCTGATGCCTTGGTCGGGCACCACCCCCCGCCAAGAAGGGTCTAAGCGTAAGAACATAGTTGCCAGTAGGATCTCGAGACCAGGAAATAGTTAGACAGCCCTTCTGATGCCTTGGTCGGGCTACCACCCCTAAGAAGGGTCTGAGTGTAAGAGCATAGTTGCCATCCAGATCTCGAGACCAGGAAATAGCTAGACAACCCTCCTGATGCCTTGGTCGGGCTACCACCCCTAAGAAGGGTCTGAGTGTAAGAGCATAGTTACCTTCCAAATCTCGAGACCAGGAAACAGCTAGACAACCCTCTTGATGCCTCAATCAGGCTACCTCTCCTGAAACGGATTTAAACATGAACAAATTATCATCAAAGATGCAGGGTCGATTCACGGTCTGGATCAGGAATAAAGCAAGGAGTTCTCAATCAAGATGGAAGCTCGTTATCAAGAGCAGTCAAAATAAATGCGAAGGAAATCATAACTAAATTTTTATTAACCATAAGGGAGCTTATCCCCTAGTAAAGGCTACATGTCATCAAACAGGGAGCCCAAACCCCAGTTTCGGGCTACATGGGAAAGTGAAAGATTGATTCAACTGATCATGAGTCAAGCAGACAGTCAGAGCTAATCACATTAAGCTCCGGCACCCTCCTGATTCCCTCCTGCTAATCCTCCTTCATGTTGATCCTCGCCATCAGCTCCTCCTTCAGGTGGCTGCCCGTCTTGGTTACCCTCACCAACCATCTCTCCCTCCAGAGGTTCTTCCCACTGCCCAGCCGGATCCTCCTCCAAAACTTCATTGATCACCACCATAACCTTATGAGGGATGGCCGCATCAGGAAGGGCAGCCATAGATCCCATTTGGCTCCTGTCAACCTCCAGTTCCGTTGTAGAGGATTCCTCAAGCATGTCCTTTGTTTTTTCCCCGGTTTCTAGTTGACCTCCTTCAGACTGCGCAGGCAGAACCCTACTAGAAGATTCATTAGGACCTGAAATAGAAAAGATGGGAGGAAGAGGAGGAGGATCTGCCTGGACGGACTGCTTTTCGATTCTAGCCAGGTTAGAAGGAACCGCTTCGTCATCTTCAGGGCGAGACAGTTCAGTAGCCTTGGTCATTATCTCCTCTCTATCCAAACCGGCGATGGATGATAGATCAAAGGGAAGGGAGAGAGCTTCTGCAACCTGAAAGGAAGCATAGAAATATCTGTCACTAAATGAGGTCTCCACCTCAGCTTGCACCTTGGCCACCTGAGCAATCAGATCCTGATTCTCGAGGTCTAACTTCTTAGCCTCCGTTTTCCAAGAATCCCTCTGCTTGGCCCGCCGGGTAGATTGGAGGATTTCTTGATCAAAGGACAGCTTCGTCCTCTCATAATCACAGCGAAGCTCGGCCAGCTCGGTCTCCATTTTCCCTTGGTTTGAGGTCATCTCTTGTACTAGTGTCTGAGCCCGCTTGAGCAATCCCATGGCTCTCTCAGCTTCGGCTTCAGCCTTAGCAGCCCGATCACGAAAGAGGGCTACCTGGTGGCTCATAGCCACGTTAAACTTGAAGGCGAACATGATGCAAAGTTAGAGCAAGAAAGCGACCAAGGACTAGGCTAGCAGTTATAGAAATATATATGTATGTATAGAGGAAAATGGTTACCTCGGCCAAGAGAGCGGATCCCTTAGTGATCAAAGCATCTACGAGCATGGAAGCCATCTTGAAAAGCCCACCACCCGGACAAGAGGCAATAAATTGCTCCAAAACCTATCCGACTTCGCCGAGCTCGGCTGGCGGTGGGTGCAGACAGGATCAACCTCGGCAATGCTAGCCTCGTGGTCCTTTAAAGCTCGTGGAATTTGAAGCTCAGAGGCGTCGGGTAGGTTAGTTGTAGGGGCAGTGGGGGTAATAGTAGCAGCAGAATGAGCAGAAGAGGAATGGGAAGTAATGTCAGCTACCCGGGGAACGGAGGCTCCTCTGTTTACCGCTTTAGAAGCCCACGACGCAAAGGTAGCCATCTTGGATCTCACCTGGAAAAGGCGATGGAGTAAGAGCAGGCGTGATCCCGGCCGAGACAATCAGCTCTTTCTTCTCCAAAGTGACAGGGGATGCCCCCCGCATCAATCTGATAGATGGGGGAGGAGTGCGAGCTTGCCGGAGTTGCTGAGCTTCATGGGAAGCTGGGACCACAACAGAAACTAAAAAGTAAAAAATAAAAAATATCAAAACTGAGCTAGTCAACAAAGCAAAGCAAGATAGTTCAGAGTTCCTTACTATGAGTAGTATCGAAGATCCTTAGGTATTTATTTACCCTACGAGGGTGGAAGGGATCAGCAGTGGGGAACATCGGGTTCAAATAGTTCCTTGCAAGGATGGCCTTCAAAACGGTTTCTGACTCAGCTGATAAGGAATCTCGATCCCACGAAGGTTTATCACTGAAAGCTGTGGGAACCACAAACTCGTGCCCGCCAATGAAGACCGAGTTTCCCCAATCACCCCTTGCCAGGATCCACTCCTCCTTCCAGGCAAGATCTTTCTTTGAAGCACCAGGAACGATAAAGTTAAGCTTGTTCTTGGCTTTTGCATAGAACTGCCCCCGGGGAGCACCGGACAGGCTTCCGACTTGAAAAAGGTAAGCCAGCTCCTCAGCCCTCAGCTCCCTAGTCACCTCGCTTAACCCACATTGTTCCTTCCACAGCACAAGAAAGTCAATCAGATGCCTCCAGAAGCCGGGCGTCAGCTGGATAGGGGCTAGCTGTATGGCATTGAGAGCTCTCCGGATGGAAGGGTGAAGAGGAAGCCGACCCCGTTCTCAAGGGCCGCTACATGAATCGGAAGCACGCTTTTGGGAGGATTAAAGAAGGTGTAGTTTTTGGGAGGAACTGACATAGAAATACTATCAGAGATGCCATACTTGGACCTAAGGCGATCGATCGAATTAGGGTCGGTGATAGAGTTGGAAACAACCCTGAAGTCATAGGGAGGTAGCCTCTCCAAAGGAGAACCAGTAGTCGGGACTTGATCCTTCCTCGCGGCGTCGCCACCAATCTCTCTATCAGAATCTTCATCGACTAAATCCAGAGGATGGTCAGAACGATTAGAAAACCCGGTCCCAATGGACACGTTCTTGTTCGACCGCCGACGTTACGGATTTGGTAGAGAATCATCGCTATCTAGGCTCCTTCGTGCCCGTTTTCCGTGGGCAAGACTGGTGACCTCCGCGACATCGATAATGGAATCAACGGAGTCACGATTGGCTTTCAACATGGTGATGAAGTCTGAAAGGACGAAAAATGAGAAGGGAGATGTTACTTGAGAGAAGGTCTTTCTTTAGAAAATTTGAAATTTAAAAAAAAGGAAGGTATGAGGAAGGCGTTGGAATAACCAAGTATAAATAGGTAATAGAGCAGTATCATTGACCACGCATCATCAAAATTTTCAGTAAAGATCACCTCGAATCGCGGGAACTGCCGTAACGTAGCCGGATTGACTTGGGAATACACCGGTCGGCTCTCGCCACTTCATTTGTACAATTAATGGGAAGATTTCCCCCAAGATTCTTGTAATGGTAAAGAAGGAAAAATTTCCCAAATAAAATAGGAAATTGGACTCCAACCCCAAACTCAATCACCGGCGTTCAAGTCAGAGGGGACTTCTGTTAATAGCCAAATTTGGCTAGGGACCAAAGGGAAATTTTTCACCCTCCTAGTCTGACTTCAGGCCCTAGGTTATCCACCAGAGGACCATGGTTCCCGAAGCCGAGCTATGATACCACCTCACAGAAATAAAGGTGAGCTCCAGAAACACCCGGAATAGAGTCTGGTGCGATAAGATCGAGCCCGCGTCACAAAAGCAGAAATCGGGAAGCTCCCAGAGGTCAAGACTGACTCAAGCTCCCTGAGGTCGAGACTACCTCGCAACCTCCCCAGAAGCTCGCTAAAACCCCGTTGCCACAGAAGAATGTCCGTAGAGGGCCGTATCAAGCTCCAAGAGATCAAAGGAGGTCAGACCAAGCTCCTGGCTAGACTAAGCTCCTGAATACCGAAGCCGGGACACTAATCTACCTCGCTATACGAGACAATACATACCATATTCAACGACCTCTATGAAGAATCACGATGTGAAGATACGAAGATACACTGGATCATATCTGGAAACATTACGTAAGTGTAGAACAAGTAATAGAGTGTAAAGAGGAAACAAACTGATCTCCACCAAGATATTCTCAACTCAGTTATTAACATAAAGTCAATGACGTTTAAATGAGAAATCTTGTCCGATAAAGAAGGAAGAGATTGAGAAAATCAAAGGGAGAATCATAAATTTAACCTACCAAAACTATGTATAAATAGGAGGAAAAAAGGAACCTCCAAGGAAAGAGAGGAAAGAACTACTTTTCGACAAACATACGACAACCACCATATTACACCCTAGAGAAATGGAGAGCATTTGAGAGATATTTGTACATGAGATATCATCGTTAATAAAATCATCTTGATTCTCTTTCGATTGTACCAATATTAGCATTTTAAATTATCATCTGAACAAGCTTGGTAGAAAGTATATCAAACCCTAGCCACCACCTCCGTGGTAGTAGACATGACAGCAGTTCGGTTCAAACCGTAGAACCGAACCGTAACCGTGGCAAAAAATCAGAACCGTGGCTTCCGATTTCAGAACTGGAACTGGAATCGTGAGGCTTAAGGTTCCGGTTCGGTTCTTAAAAAATAAAAACCGAACTGGAACCGGCGGTTCGGTTCCGGTTCCAATCCAATTTTTTTTATTTTTTTTATCTTTGCCACCAGAATATATATATATATATATATATATAATTTCTCTCTTTCTACATTTCTACCTGATCTCTCTGACCCTCTCTGATCTCTCTCCCTCTCTCTCTCTCTATTTCTTTCATTCAACCAAACTACCAGACTTCCTCACTTCCATCGATGATCGATGATCGATCTCTCCGACTCTCCCTTACTGGCGATCTCTTCTTCATCCAGTCGTCGTCGACTCGCCGATGATCTCTTCTTCGATCTCTCTCCTTGATCTCCTCATAAAACCTCTCTTCGATCTCCGGTGAGTCGTTGACCGGTGGTGCGGTGGTGCGGTGGTGGTGGGTGACTGGGCGATTTGGTTTTTGGGATAATCTGTGATTTGGGTGATTTGGGGTTGATTAGTGTGATGAATGGGATATGGGATATGGGATTTGGGACTTGTGAATTGTGATCTGGGTTAGGATTTGTGATATGTGTGATGATTTGTGTGATTTGTGTGATTTGTGTGATCTGGGTAATTGGGTGGGGTTTGTAAGAAGTGGGAAGACAGGAATTGATGTGAATCAGGTGATTAATTTTTTTTTTTAAGAACCGAATATGTGTGATGATTTGTGTGGTTTGTGTGATCTACGTAATTGGGTGGGGTTTGTGAGAACTGAGAATTGAGAACTTGAGAACTGAGAAGTGAGTTGATTAAATTTTTTTTTTAAGAACCAAACCGCCAGAAACCGGGAACCGGACCGGAACCGAAACCGATTGTTCAAAACCAGAACCGAACCAAGGTCATGTCTACGTGGTAGTGGTCTCGAGGGTATTAATTGAGATTTCTCACCCCGAGCAAATTTTCAGTTAACAATAATATTTTAATCTACAATGAAACAAATGAAGTAAACAATTGAGAAAACTAAGAAAAATAATTTTGATGAACTTATGTATATTTATTAAATAAAAATAAACAAAGTATCTGCAATTTTACTCCATGTTTTCTCCTTTTATCTCCTATTCCTTGCATCTTTGTTGTTGTTGTTTTTTCTTGAAAAAGCATCTAAGCTGTTTTGAATAGGGATTTAAAAAGAAAAATTCAATGATGGAAAAGCAAAGTTGAAGTGAAGATGGCATTTTAGTAATATAATGGACAATAAAAGGTTTATGTTACAAGTAACCATGTCTTCGTTTTATCGGCGCTTTATTCCTCACTTCAGTAGCATTATGGCTCTAGTGACCAATTGTATGAAGTCTGGTCACAAATTCATATGGACAGCTGAAGCGGAACAAGCATTCCAGGAAATAAAGAGGCGATTGACGACAGCCCATGTTCTTGTTCTACCAGATTTTTCAAGTCCTTTTGAACTGCACTGTGATGCTTCGAAACTGGGGATTGGGGTGGTTCTGAGCCAGAATGGGAAGCCTGTGGCTTACTTCAGTGAAAAATTGTCAGGAGCCAAGCTGCGATACAGTACATATGATGTCGAGTTCTATGCTGTGGTACAAGCGGTGAGACATTGGCGTCACTATCTTTTCTTGTAGGAATTTATCCTTTACACAGACCATGATGCCCTCAAGCATATGAACAGCCAAGATAAAGTGTCTTCTCGACATGCTACTTGGGCAGCGTACCTTCAGCAATTTACATTTGTCATTAAACACAAGTCGGGCGCGCTGAACAGGGTCGCTGATGCACTCAGCCGGCGTAGGAACTTGCTATTCGACATGAGAGTGAAGGTATTGGGTTTCGACACTTTTAAGAGTTTGTATCTGTCTGATCAGTATTTTGCTATTGTTCTAAATAAAATCCAGGAGGGCCAAACATCCGACTTTGTGCTGCAAAATGGCTTTCTTTTCAAGGGGAATCAGTTATGTGTCCCGGAGTCTAGCCTTTGGGTTAAAATAATTCAGGAATTACATGAAGAGGGTCATGTAGGGCGTGATCGGACCTTCCACTGCAACTTATTATTGGCCTACCATGCGGAAGGAAGTGGGTCGATTCGTAGAAAGGTGTCGCATTTGTCAAGTTTCCAAGGGCAGCGCCATGAATGCGGGATTATATATGCCTTTACCAATTCCTGATCAACCTTGGTCGGATATCAGCATGGATTTTGTATTGGGATTACCACGGACACAGCGGGGTTTCGACTCGATCTTTGTGGTGGTTGATCGTTTTTTTCCAAAATGGCGCACTTCATTCCCTGCAAAAAAACTACATATGCCATCAATGTTGCCCAGCTTTTCTTTCGAGAGGTTTATCGTCTTCATGGATTGCCAAAGTCCATTGTTTCCGATCGGGATACACGCTTCCTCAGCCATTTTTGGCGAAGCCTGTGGAAGAAAATGAACAAGAAGCTGGATTTTAGCAGTGCTTACCATCCACAGACTGATGGTCAAACCGAGGTGGTTAACTGGTCCTTGGGAAATCTTTTACGAGGTTTGGTGGGAGATCAGTTTAAAACGTGGGATCAGAAGCTCAGTCAAGCTGAGTTTGTTCATAACCATGAAGTTAACCGTAGCACCCAGCTCAGTCCTTTTAAAGTTGTTTATGGTTTCCTTCCACGATGCCCACTTGATCTAGCTTTTCTGCCTACCGGTGCGAAGGTCCATCGTAAAGCGGAGGATTTTGCCACTCAGTTGCGGGACGTTCATAAGACCACGCGCCAGAATTTGCTAGAGTCCACTGCTCAGTATAAGCTAGTTGTAGATCGCAAGCGACGACACTTCGATTTTAATGTGGGAGATTTTGTTTGGGCGGTGCTAACCAAGGATCATTTCTCTGTGGGTGAATACAATAAGCTGTCAGAACGCAAGATTGGACCAGTTGAGATTATTGAGAAGATCAATTCTAATACCTATCGTCTCAAATTGCCTAGCCATATTCGTACTGCAGATGTGTTCAATGTGAAACACTTGATTCCTTATCGTGGGAATTCCTCCGAAGACGAAGATGAGCTGAATTCGGGGTCGAATTCTTTCCAACCTGGGAAGGATGATGTGGATTGGATTGCAAATTCGTTTTTGGGTTGCTTGGAGCACCCAAAACGGGTCTGACTTTGGAGGGTCATAACTTTTGGGTACGGGCTCAGATTCGCTATTATAATATGTTTTCGGAAAGCTCGGGACGTCCTCTACAATTTATCACTAAAACTATATTTCTCGTGACCAGGCTTGGAAGGGGTCAAAAAAAATGCCGTTTAGATTGTTTTACGGGCAGTTAAAGTTTCTTGTGCGACAATTTAATGGTTTTTCGTTTTTATTTGGTTTTCTGTTTTTAGATAGGATTTCTTTTTTTTGATTTGGTTTAGTAGTTTTTAATTATCTAGAAGACCTTCGATTCCTTGTGGAAGTCGGATTATTTTTTTTCCTATTTAACTAGTTTGTATTAGGTTTTTGGAATTTATTTTTTTTGGTGAATAAAATTCATTGAGTTTTTTACTCTGCTTTTCCTTTCTTTTTTCCTGGTATTCGTTGGAATCAACAGGATTCAAGAACACAGGTTGTTCAAAATCGTGTGATTGTCTTTCTCAAAGCATCCATCTGCAACAGACATGAAGAAAGGAGAGTGGTTTGGCGACTGAATAGGTGGCAACCGATTCTAACAAAATATATGAAAATGAGAACATAATAAATTGATTCCCTATATAACTCATCGATGGATCGTACATTTCGGGGTGGCGACCGATTCTAACAAAATATATGAAAATGAGAACATAATAAATTGATTCCCTATATAACTCATCGATGGATCGTACATTTCCGACCCCCCTCCCCCCCCCCCCCCCCCAAAAAAAAAACACACACACAACAAAAACATATATATATATATATATATATATATATATATATATATATATATATTACTTAAGTATCACTATGAACCGGTAAATGTTTATATATCTTGATATCATGACACACATATATATATATATATATATATATATATATATGATACTTAATTATCACTATGAACCGGTAAATGTTTATATATCTTGATATCATGATTATCATTTCCATTTGAAATTCCCATTAATAAATAATTAGATGCACAAAACAAATTTTTAAAATTAAGAGGAAAATTATATAATTTCATGGTAATTACAGGAATTAATTCATGCATATATAAATGTAAACACATCCTTGAATTTTCGTTTCAACATTTTATACAAAGTTAAGTTGTATGTCATGTCATTCATTTCTTTGCCGAAGACTTCATATAAAAAAATAAAAAAAGAAGATTTTCTCCGGACATTTAATATATACCCTTTCTATTTCATCAGATCCTTCTGAGACATTTCAATATTATTTCACATAATAATCCATAGTATCAAACACAGTAGGGTCGGGAGTTCAAATCTTATCGTTCTTACACAAATTATAAATTCTAATTAATTAACTGAAAGAAAAAACACGATTTGTATTAAAATTAAATGAATTACTTTGATAATGTTGGATACTAGATGCCTAGAAAGTAGAGCTTAGCATCAAATTCGCATTTCCATTCCAATGAATGAAGAATATATAATTAGTTATCTGCCTTGAATTTATTTGAAATTAAAATGAAATAATAATAAATAAATAATGTAACTAGACACCGTCTAGCAATATATTCCTGCTTTTGATATCGCCATTTGCAACCGGCTTCTTCCCGTGTGGTGATCTCATGTCACGAACCCTCTTCTCCTTGGACAGCACTTCTGCCATTCTACACAAATAAAACAAATACAAAATGTTAATTTATTGTTTTATTTTTGAAATCCTCATTAAAAGTGATACACACATTCGAGCTAAGAAGAAATATTATGATCAAATATAAAAACCGTAATTAGGTACTTGATCAAAGCTTGTTCATTTGTGCCCCCATTAGTAGGCTCAAAGACACCAGTCTCGAAATTAACGTTCGAAACTGGTTTCTTTAGAAGCTTTTCACCCACCCTCACGAGACTATCCAAGTTATCTTTTGTTGCAATATCCACGGAAGACTCATCTCCGCTGAGTGTATCGTCCTGTTCATCAAATTCATCATCAATTTCCCAATCATAATTAATACGATCATGTGATTCACGTATACGCGCACCTTCATCAGAAAATTTACCTGGATTCGAAGATAGTTTTTTTCAGAATGAAGAGCTTGGAAAACAGTAGAGATATGAAAGTCGATCATGTCGCTGCTGGATTGCATGAAAACATCTATCAATGGATTGGAGCCTTCACTTGTCAGCCACCCCAACAATCCCCATTTACCCGATTTAAGAGCATCGTATTTCTCTTCTTTTTTCGGCGAACCAGTCCCTAATGATATAACAAGGAACCGGCCATAGTCCGTTGGCTTTATAGGGAAGAAGTCGGGACTGCCCCCGGTGATTTCTTTTGTCACTTCGCTCATAGCAACTAAAGTCTGAGAAAATCAAATTAAATCATGAACATATATTAGATTTTATATATGCAGACTTTTTTCTTTTGATATACTAATGAGACAATTCAAATGCAAGATATTGTCGGACCGAATGAAAATCTCAAATAAATAATTTTATGTTTTATAATCTAATTTCTATATATCAATATATATACCGGATTATTAGCAGCCACACCACCATCAATGAGATCAAATGTTCTAACTTTTCCTGTAGAAATGTCTTCGGTTTCAAAATAATGTGCTGGAAGATAAGTCGGAGCAGCTGAAGTTGCAATGGAGATATCCGAAAGTAAGGCATCTATGCTTGGATTTTTTTTCACCTGAAATATATATTTATATAGTATTAGCTAGAAACTAACTCATGTCTAAGTTTCAAATATGGTAATTTTAATTCAAATTGGAAATTACAAAGTTAAAGATAGATCATATATATATATATAAAGAGAGAGAGAGAGATGAATAAGAATAAGTATACATCGTAAGTGGAGAAGATGATTGGCTGGAGTTTCTTGATGTCAAAAGTTGGAATCACAACATTTGTCAATGTCTGGTGCAACCGTACGCTTCCTAATTTTTCCTTTACAAGGCTACGTAGATATTTGCCGTCATATTTTGGTCCAGCCAGAGGTTTGAACATCTTAGAGAAGGGCAAATAAGTACTGTGCAAGAAAACATCAAATTAACACATATGATTCATAAATTGACGTTGATAACAATCAAAGATTATTAATTAATTAATTAATTACTTGTGTTGAGGGAAGATTTGAGGGCAATGTTGAAGATAAAAGTCCTTGATGTCTTTGGCAGCAAACAAAGGGCGGTTCTGCTCATTCGGAATTGTTAACATGGCGGTCACTAGGCCCCCTGTGCTAGAACCCGAAATCACATCAAAATAGTCTACGAGTCTTGCTTCCTCACCATCCAATTTCTGTTAAAATAAGAGATCATTTAGGAGAACTACATAAAAATTTATATATGACAAGTTTGCAAAAAATAATCTACCTGAAGCTCAGACTCTAAGAAGGCAAGAAGAGTTGCCGGGATGATCCCTCTAATTCCACCTCCATCAATGCTAAGAACAGTGATTAGGTTTCCAAAAGTTGGAGGTTGTAGGGGTGATTTTGGACTCTCCATGACTGCAATTACCGTAAATTAAACAAGAAATCGACTAAGCAGAGGATATCAAAAGAGATAGACAGAAGGTGTTGAAACTGAAGAGGCTTTTAGTAAGTATTTGTCATTTTGTCTAGGAACGTGATGGGTATTTATTGACTTCAGTTTCCATTTAATCTTCAACTTTCAAAAAATTTCCTCAAGACTTGCTCAAGTTGGGAGTTTGGGACCACAAGTAATATACTAATATGTGTGTAAGAAAGTAGTAGAAGATTCATAGTTCAAAAAATCTAGCTAAAACTAAAAGTACTAGTCTCATAATGAACAGTAAAAAAGAGAATTCTAGGTACGTACATAAGTTGAACAGGCCAAGATTCGAGACCATCTAGATATGAAACAAAATATATTTACCAATTGTGACCAGAAATTTTTTTTTTTTTAAATGTAATCCACCAGATGAAATCTTGGCCGTGAACAAGTTGGATTACATATTCAGGATTTGGGTACGTAAAGGTGAAACAGCTGTGTCATGCATTGATGTCTTGTTGACTTGTTGTGCAGCAAAAGTTAAATGAGTGCGGACACGTCAACCTACTCGACTTATGTATGATTGTATCTTATAAATCTCCTATGTTAATATGGGTTATAAAAAAATTAGATAATACGTAGGATGGACATCATCTATTTTGTTAAAAAATTCATCTTCAATGCAATTTCTTTAATACAATTTTAAGATGAAGTGGTAACTTCTTTTTAGAAGCTGTCAACATGACTCTATGATTTTAGACAATCTGTTGGATAGCCATCTTGTTGGCACAGTTAGCAACCACTCTTGTCTTCTATTTTATTTTATTCCACAATTCTAAAGTACATTTAAGGAGACCAATAATAAATTAATATGTCATTAAAAATATTTATTTTACAAGTAAAGTGTTGGAGATCACTTTTTCATTTGAATGTTTATCAAGTTTAGTTATATACTACATAGAAAACAATTGTTTTGACAATATTGACAAACCACTATTTTTTTTTAATACAAACCACGTTATCATCGATAATCTTATATAAGAGTCACACATGCACACCGTAGCATAAGAATTCATTTGCCGCGTTTGCAATTTTTCAATCAAATAATGCAAAAGTATAAACCCGTCTTCATGAAATTGTTGAATACACTGTTGGTTTCTGTAGATTTTGTAGATTTGCGAGACAGTTGATCATGACTCATGAGGATGAGACTTGTATTCATTACACCCAAGACTATTCTCTCTCTCTCATATATATATATATATAGATGAACTTTAAAAATAACCATAAAATTAGGCAATTTATTCATAAAATTAGGCGATTTATTTATTTTACTCAAAATTAACATTCTTATTATTTCTACCAAAATATTCCTTATTTGAATAAAATTGTCCTTTTTTATAAAAAAAATTCTCTATTTTCTTTTTGTTTTTCTTTTCTTCCAAAAAAAAGCAACTTTTTTCTATTTTTTTTTCCTTTTTCTTCTTCTTCTTCTTCTTCCCAGACCTCTAGTATTATTATTCTTCCCGGATGTGTTTAATTTGGTGTTGCCCTGATATGTTTAATTGATTTTCCATGATGTGTTTAATTGAGTTGCCCGGCCTGGTGTGTTTAATTGGTCTGCCCTGGTGTGTTTAATTGAGTTCCCTGGTGTGTTTAATTGGACTGTCGTGGTGTGTTTAATTGATTTACACCTGGTGTATTTAATTAGTCTGTCTTTGTGTGTTTAATTGGTCTGGTGTGTTTAATTGAGTTGTCATGGTGTGTTTAATTAATTTACACCTAGTGTGTGTTTAACTGGTCTGCCTGGTGTGTTTAATTAGGTTGTTGTGGTGTGTTTAAAGAAATCTGGAAAAATTTCCAGATTTGAATAGATTTGGAAATTTTCCAGATTTCCTCATACAAAAAATAATAATAAATAAAAAATCTTTGAATAAATGGATCTCTAGTAAATGTTATTTTTTTGTGAAGGAATTTTTGTTTCAATGGAACAAAATCTGGATTTTTTTTATAAAAAAAAAACATAATCTTGAAAAAAAAAATTAACAAACATAATCTAGAAAATGTTCAAAATAAACATTTAACAAACATTCAAACAAAAATCTGGAAAAAAAATTAACAAACATTCTAAAAAATCATTTAACAAACATTTAACAAAATCTGGAAAAAAAAATTTCCAGATTTTAACAAACAAATTTTTCCAAATCTGAAGATATCTTGATGGATTTTCAGATTTCTTCAAATAAAATAGTAAATAAAAAAACTAAAAACTAAAAAACCTTTGAACAAAATCAAACCATTCACCAAAATCAATTTTAATTCAAACCAAAATCAGTACATCACCAACACAAAATCAGTATCATTCAAACCAAAATCGGTACCATTCACCAAAATCAATTTTAATTCAAACCACATTAGTACATCACCAACACAAACCCATGACCAACACCACCACCACAAAACCCATCTCCAGATCTGTTCTTCTTCATCAAAATTTTTTTTTAAAATGATTGGAGGTGAAAAAAAAGAATTATAAAGAAGAACAGATCTGGAGAAGAAGAAGATCGTTGACCCAACAAAAAAAATAAAAAGAAATTAAGAAGAATAATAGATCTAGAGAAGAAGAATCGTTCTAGGAGAAAAAGAAGAGAGAGATGAGAGCGAAGTAGAGAGACGAGAGAGAAGTAAAATAAATAAATGATCGGTCAAAGAAAGAAAAAAGGGAAAACATGGGTAATGGAAAAATGAGGGGTATTTTAGTCTCCACAGTTGATTATTTGGTAAAAACAATAAATTTACTAATTCTGGGTAAATTTAGTAAACCCACTAAATTTTTGACTAAAAAGAGATATTTTCTATATATATAATTTTTCTGTTGTCAGTTCATTATGATATAAAATATATTAAGACGAAGAATGTGGACCATTAGATTTACATACTTTGACTGACTCAAAGTGTATGCACTTGTCAAAATTTTTCTATAATCTGTGGTCCACATTCTTCGTCCTGATATAAATCTATAATCTGTGGTCCACATTCTTCGTCCTGATATATTTTATATCAGGACGAACAGATAATAGAAAGACTGATATATATATATATATATATATATATATATATATATATATATATATATTAATGTGAGAACTTTAAAACTAATCATAAAATTAATGGGTTTACTGTTTTTACCTAAGATTATCATTTTTATTGTTTCTATCAAAATATTCACTGTTTGGACAAAATTGCCCTTCTTTATAAAAGACAATTCTCTATTTTCTTTTTTTTTTCTTTTTCTTCTTCCCGGAAAACAACAACTTTTTTTTTCCATTTTTTTTCTTTTTCTTCATCTTCTTCCCAGACCTCTAGTATTTTTTTTTTTTTGACTTGGTGTGTTTAATTTGGTGTTGCCCTTGTGTGTTTAATTGATCTTCCATTGTGTCGTTAATTGACTTGCTCTGGCGTGTTTAATTGGTCTGCCCTGGTGTGTTTAATTGAGTTGTCCATGTGTGTTTAATTGGTCTGCCCTGATGTGTTTAATTGAGTTGTCCTGGTGTGTTTAATTGGTCTACCCTGGTGTGTTTAATTGGGTTGTCGTGGTGTATTTAATTGATTTACGCATGGAGTGTTTAATTAGTCTCCTTTGTGTGTTTAATTGATCTGCCCTGGTGTGTTTAATTTGGTTGACATGGTGTGTTTAATTGATGGCCTGATGTGTTTAATTGGTGGTCTGGTGTGTTTAAAGAAATCTGGAAAAATTTCCAGATTTAAATAGATTTGAAAATTTTCCAGATTTTCTCATACAAAAAAAATTAAAAAAATCTTTGAAACAATGGAGCTCTAGTAAATGTTATATTTTTATGAAGGAATTTTTATTTCAATGGACTAAAATCTGAAAAAAAAAAATAACATAATCTGGAAAAAAAAATTAACAAACATAATCCGGAAAATTTTCAAAATCAAAAAAACCTGTAATTTTTCTTTAAAAAAAGTCAAATCTGGAAAAAACAATTTAACAAACATAATCTGGAAATTTTTTAAAATCTGGAAATTTTTCAAAATAAAAAAAACTTGGAATTTTTTAAAATTTTAAAATTTGGAAATTTTTTTAAACAAAACGAAATCTGAATTTATTTTAGACAAACAATATCCAAACTTAAACACAACCACAACCACCTTTAAAATCAGCAGCTAACACTCAAATTTGAACCATCGTTCCGGCGGCCGAACACAACCCATATCTGCAAACCAAAGGAGAGAGAAGAGGAATAAAAAAAATGTTTGGATTAAAGAGGAGAGAGGCGTGAGAAAGAAGATCTGGTTGAAAAAAAAATTGTGGTGGAGAGAGGAGAGAGGCGTAAGAGAAAGAAAAGATTGAGGAGAGATAGGCGTGAGAGAAAGAAGAGATTGAAGAGAGAAAGAATAATGAGGGGCATTTAGATCTTCACAGTCACAGTCAATTATGGTATAGAAACAACAAAAAATATTAATGTTGGGTAGAAACAATAAACCTCATTTTTTTTTTCTTTTTTTTTTTTTCTTTTTTTGACTAAAAAAGAGTATTTCCTCTATATTAATTATATCCATGTCCCATCTTCATTGATGGAGCGAGTAGTGTACATAGCCATGTACCTAGCTATAGCTATTCTCACAATTAACCAAAGATCTTCTAAGTCTACACGTTTGTTTTTGTTAAGAGTAAGATGAGATTCAAACCCTTTATTGAGGTAATAGCGGAGTTATACAACCAACTCAACTAATTAATTCCATTGATTGCATTTAGTGTTGTCAATTGACTAATGAATCATCTAATGGGACGACCTAAGGTTAAATTGTATCAAAAGAAACTGATAGAATTTTCACTTGAATGTTGGGTACTTTAGTTGGATTTTTCAATCCTAACAAACGCGAGTGAATCAAGCCCAAAGTTTCACGACGAGCCAGAATAACTCAAGCAAGCCCAAGTTAACCAATTAACTTCTCTGGCTCGAAGTGGGTTGATGGGTTGACCCATACTTATCAGCCCAAACAAAAAAAAAATCAAAGAAAAGTTAGGAGGATTGTAAATATTTAAAACTACAGGGATGTGTTTGCAAAACGCATTCGAAGAAGTTAAAATATCATATCACTATTCTAAAACATAGTGATATCTTCTGCTGTTTAATTTGGGGCGTTAACTACAGTTATGTAATTTAAGTATTAATTTTGATGATGTTATTGATATCTTCTGCTGTTTAATTTGGGGCGTTGTTGAAATATTTTAGAGAGATCTTATGCTAGGCTTTAAAATTTTTGTTTCATTTTTATTTTGGATTTATGTTAATATGGAGTTGAAACTGTAAGTGAGTGAGGTTGTGTGACTTTTATGTTTTTTTACTTAATGTGGATTATCTGAATTATAGGAAGAGCTGGGGTCCCCATGGAAGTCATGGGTTTGATGCTTGGAGAGTTCGGTGGATGAGTACACAGTCCGGGTAGTAGATGTCTTTGCGATGCCTCAAAGTGGTACCGGTGTCAGTGTCAGTGTTGAAGCAGTTGATCATGTGTTCCAGACAAACATGCTTGATATGCTCAAGCAGACTGGAAGGTATTATTTCGTTAATTGAATGTTGCTCTGTTGATACGTTATTCTCTTTGATATGTGATGGCTTTGAGCGGAGAAAATCTTGGGTGCACCCGGTGCAACACTCGGCACATGCTAATTGTTGAACCGAAGCCAATTAAATTCTGACACATCATCCAACTTAATCCAACAACTCAACCAAGTATCCAACTTAGCTTTTGCAAACCCTCCCATCAGCGAACCAAACCCTCCCATCAGCGAACAAAACCCTCCCGTTCATCAGCGGCTGCGAGCCAACTCCTCCTTCGCTCTCACCACCACCACACCCTCCAGCTCCTCCTTTGCCACCTCGAAAAACGCCAAGTCCGCAAACCTTTGAAGGAGGTGTAGCCGCATAATCCTTTTTGTACAAACTTTAATTGTAATGAATTGAGAATAAGAGGGCATACTTCAAGATCAGACAGTAATACACGGTCCAGATATCTACTTCCACAAATCAGAAGAATACTTCTCACATATATTTATTTAATTATTGAACTTATGATAAATTTTGACGTGGTAATGTAAAATGACCAAAATGACAACAATATACATTAAGAAAATATATTAGTAACTTTGAAAATTGAATATATATATATATATATAGAGTCATTTTCTCCTTATTGAACACTTATATAAAATACATCTGTGCATTGCATGTGGGCTATAGATTATGAATAAGCACTGACAAATGCATGCAGATTGAATCAAAACAATTGAATCTAATGGTTCATATGCAAAGCATATATATATATATTTATCAATGACCACCGATGAGAAAAGTTTTATATATATATATATATAATTTTGAAAATTGACATTAGTTTGAAATAATTGGTATTATTATATATAGGAAATATAAAACTTATAAAAATAAGGAAATAGTAGTTTTATTAAGATTTTTGAGAATAAGATTTTTTTTTTGAAAAATAAAATAAGCTTTTCTTCATTTAAAAAAAAATTAAGCTTTTTAAATGTACATTTTAAATTATTATTTCTTATGATCATTTAATAAAAAAATTAGTCAATTTTGATGTGAATAATTAAAATTTCATAATTTCGATAGATCTCGTAAATTAATTCAACCTTCAAAACTATTATATACATTTAAAAGTATTCTCAATTTTATAAATTTTTAGTTTTTTTTTCAGATACTCAAAAATACTTGTTATTTTATATAAGAAATACTTTATTTAATTATTTTTTAAATTAAAAAGCAGCTTAATTATTTATTTAGTATTAAATTATTAATATATTTGGCTAATTTTTTTCAATAAATAAATAAAGAGCTGTTTAACCTAAACCTAACTATATATATAGTAATTTTTCCAATAAGGACTTTTTACAATGCACACCTTAAGCACATTTAATTAAATTGTATGAAATATACTGAATCTTGATTTGAATTTTTGTATGGATGGTGAAAACATTGAAATACATTTATTGAAAAAAATTAAAAAAAATCAGGAGAAATAACTAATTTTTTCCAATTTGTTTGAAGATAAAACATTTAAAAATAGGGAAATATAAGAAAAAATAGTTCTCAAATCCAAAAAATTTCTAAATTTTTACCAAATGTGTATTTTAATTTTCTTAGAATGCATACAAAAAATCTCATCGAAAAACATTTGATTACATGCAATTTTATCAAAGATGCTTAAAATGTACATTGTAAAAGTCATTGTTAGAAAATTACTATATATATATATAGAGAGAGAAAGAGAGAGAGAGAGAGAGAGAGAGAGAGAGAGAGAGAGAGAGAGAGAGAGAGAGAGAGCTATAAAGGGCAGACAATCAGATTTGAAGGGGTCGTTTTGTTTTTTGTCTGAAGACTAAATAGTCATGAATTTTTCAGAAGACTGAATAAGGATTGAAATATGAACTTGAATGTCATGTTTTTTTTCCTCACATCTGAATGTATTATCAACACGTTTGTTTTTTAAAAGTAAAATTGTCTGAAACTAAGTAATTTTACATTTATACCCACGTTAAACAATTATACAAATAATATTGAATAAAAAAATCCAAAAATAATAATTATTTATGAACACATATGATCATGACCTTCTTCTTCAATTACAAATAAACTTCATTTTTAATTAAGAAAAGAAAGGTTTTTTTTTCAAAAAATATAAGAAGCAGTAGGAAAACTCACACAAAACACTCTAAAAAAATAATATATAAATACATCACCTTAATATCATAATAAAATATTAATATTAAACACCAATATGAGAAGTGATTAGGGTTCTTTTTTATTTTTAAAACTATTTAAAATAAACAATATATTAAAATAAAGATTTTTGTATCATATATAATTATGATGAAATTGAAAATATGTTATATATAGGGGATAGTACCGGAAGAAAAGATTTTGGATTGCATTTAATGCAATTCAGTTATTTGCAATTAAGTGAAAAGTCAGAATTTTTTACTTTTTATTTTAAGTTGTTTTTTGGCATTTTTAAGTTGTTTGACCACTTATAAAAACAAACAAAACAAACAAAACAACTTAATAATTATAATTCAGACTCATTAAGTTTTAAGTGGAAAAAACAAACGACCCCTAAATCTCTCTTTTCAGTATCAACCAAACAAATCTCCAAACTCATCCCTCTTAAACCAACCTTTTCTTCTTTTCTACTCTTCTTCAGATTTCATCTCTGGTTTTGATTTTTAGATTACTCTGGTTTTGATTTTTCTTTCAAATTTCTTCTCTTGTTCGGTTTTCGATTAGATATATTATTTTCTCATGTTCTTGTTTTATATTTAAAGGTTACTTTGGCAACTCATATTTTCTTCTTCTGGTATTCCAAAAAAAAAAAAAAATTCTCTAAATCTCTTATTACAAAGGTTTTTTATTTTTCTTCTTTGTAACCTTTATTTTTTTTTTCTTTTGCCAAGTTCAATTATGTGTTCAATTATGTGCCTTTTTTTCTGTGTAGATCTTAGATTCAAATTCTAGGCTCTAGATTTCTAGATTTTATTTTATTTCCTTATTATCTATCATTTTCTCTCATAAAGATTGTATTTTTTTAAAAATTATATAGAGCTTTTTATTAAATTATCAATCACCATTGTTCGATTCTCACATAAAACATTTCCCCTGGAGTGGAACCAAGAAGAGAGCTCTATAGAGCTTATTATTAAATTATATCTATATTTTAATTTCTAGTTGTTTTTTGTTTCTCTTCTTCAAATTCTCAATGTTCATCACTGTGATTAGAAAGTAAAAGAGAAATATCGATATTTGTTTGTTATTTATTTCAAAATTGTTTAAAAACACAACAATATCAAACTTGTTTTTTCTTCTCAATTGAATAATTCTTTATTCATATTTTTAGTTGTTTTAGATTTTTAATTATTTTTTCTATTTTTAATCCTTTCAAGCCCAATTAAAAAAAATCAATCATATTCAACCATCATCATCACAACTACAAACTCTTTACAGCAATATCAATGACCTTTCAAGTTATACTATCAAAATCAAATTCAACAAACCCTGATGTGATGCATGTTTTGCCGACTCAAGTCCTTCTGTGAATTTTATGAAGCACAACCTGAAAGAGTGAGGCCCAAATATTAGAAATTTTAATTCATGTTATGGGTTAGGTGTCTTCCACCACGTACCCAAACGGACACATACAGTGACAAGTGTTAGATGGTGGCCATGTATGGGTAAAAATTGCAATACCAACCCCTTTCTTTACCTGAATTGGAAAAGGACCAATGGAAAAAACTAAATAAGGCAGTAAAAAAAATAGATACAGAGGAAATTGGACAATTCATCGCACCATGAATTACCCTTTCTAAAATTTAAGCCTCTCATATATATATATATATATATATATATATATATATATATATATATATATATATATACAGATGCCATCAATGTTGCCCAGCTTTTCTTTCGAGAGGTTTATAGTCTTCATGGATTGCCAAAGTCCATTGTTTCCGATCGGGATACACGCTTCCTCAGCCATTTATGGCGAAGCCTGTGGAAGAAAATGAGCACGAAACTGGATTTTAGCAGTGTTTACCATCCACAGACTGATGGTCAAACCGAGGTGGTTAACAGGTCCTTGGGAAATCTTTTGCAAGGTTTGGTGGGAGATCAGTTAAAAACGTGGGATCAGAAGCTCAATCAAGCTGAGTTTTCTCATAACCATATAGTTAACCATAGCACCCAGTTCAGTCCTTTTGAAGTTGTTTATGGTTTCCTTCCACGATGCCCACTTGATCTAGCTTTTCTGCCTACCGGTGCGAAGGTCCATCGTAAAGCGGAGGATTTTGCCACTCAGTTGCGGGACGTTCATAAGACCACGCGCCAGAATTTGCTAGAGTCCACTGCTCAGTATAAGCTAGCTGCGGATCGCAAGCGACGACACGTCGATTTTAATGTGGGAGATTTTGTTTGGGCGGTGCTAACCAAGGATCGTTTCTCTGTAGGTGAATACAATAAGTTGTCGGCACGCAAGATCGGACCAGTTGAGATTATTGAGAAGATCAATTCTAATGCCTATCGTCTCAAATTGCCTAGCCATATTCGTATGGCAGATGTGTTCAATGTGAAACACTTGATTCCTTATCGTGGGAATTCGTCCGAAGACGAAGAGGAGCTGAATTCGGGGTCGAATTCTTTCCAACCTGGGGAGGATGACGTGGATCGGATTGCAAATTCGTTTTTGGGTTGTTTGGAGCACCCAAAACGGGCCTGACTTTGGAGGGTCATAACTTTTGTGTACGGGCTCAAATTCGCTATTATAATATATTTTCTGAAAGCTCGGGACATCCTCTACAATTTATCACGGAAACTATGTTTCCTGTGTCCAGGCTTGGAAGGGGTCAAAAAAAGGCCGTTTAGATTGTTTTACAGGCAGTTAAAGTTTCTTGCGCGACAATTTAGTAGTTTTTTGTTTTTATTTGGTTTTCTGTTTTTAGATAGGATTTCTTTTTTTGATTTGGTTTAGTAGTTTTTAGTTATCTAGAAGACCTTCGATTCCTTGTGGAAGTCGGATTATTTCTTTTCCTATTTAACTAGTTTGTATTAGGTTTTTGGGATTTAGTTTTTTTGGTGAATAAAATTCATTGAGTTTTTTACTCTGTTTTTCCTTTCTTTTTTCCTGATATTCGTTGGAATCAATAGGATTCAAGAACACAGGTTGTTCAAAATCGTGTGATTGTCTCTCTCAAAGCTTCCATCTGCATCAGACATGAAGAAAGGAGAGTGGTTTGGCGACTGAATAGGTGGCGACCGATTCTAACAAAATATATGAAAATGAGAACATAATAAATTGATTCCCTATCCACAAAATTACAAGGACTCAGTTACACTAGAAATTTAATATTCATCTTATATTTTCGTTAACCTGGCAAGACTTTCTAGGTTTTAAAACAGATTTAAAAGAAAAGATTGAGATTGGAGAATGCTTACTTTGATCGGATATATAGAATATTCACAGCTTTATTGATGATTGGGAAAATAGTATATAAAGAAAATTACAGGGGAATTATTGAGAGCTTCGAGATTGCAAAGAGAAATAGTGAGGAAACTAGTGTCCTTTACAACTGAGAGCCAGACTCATATTTATACAAGGAAAGAGATAAGCATGGCCTAAACAATGGCCGACACTGGGATATTTTTACAGAAAAGTGTACAGAAGTAGTTGATCTTATCTTCTTATCTTCTTATCTTTTATTTTATTAAAATTTTTCGATTTTATCTTCTCGTCATTCGTGATCTTCATTATTGCTATGCTTTTACTATTTTTGTCTGCTGCTGCCGACGCTTTACTGTTAACTTTGTCTTGTTCTGCCGACACTTGCTTTTGACTTAAGTGTTAAGATTATGATAGGCTTCATCATCTAAATTATCGTCTTCTTCTAAGAGAGGATCGTCTTCTAGAAATGCAGGATCACCAAAGGTGTTTTCTTCTTCTTCCTGGAGATCTCTAAGAGCTTCATCTGTTTCCGGGCTGAGAAAAATCCAAGGAATTGGGTATTTGAACCACACTGAATTGTTTCTTATGAAAATGGACATGTGTGGTGTTTGACCAACCAGCTTAGGTCTTAGGGAATTTATGCAGAGAAAATATTTTTCGGCCCTGTACCGTTGAAGATATTCAGGGAAAATGTCATCACATTCTAAAGGAGGATTTCCTTCATGCATAAAAGAGACAGGGTGATTATATGAGACTATCACAATATAGTGATAGGCTAGGAGAAAGTTTGTCATCCTGTAGGGTTGGCTGATGATCCATTCACAGGGAAGGGAGTCTATGTCTAAACAGAAACCTTTTCGCCCTCCATACATTCTTAGTGACTGTTGAAGTTTTTCTGGGAGGAAAGCGATTTTTAGTATGTTGGTAGCATGAAGGCTATCAATCATACCGTAGTTAAATAATTCTTCAATACCAACTTGTCTAAGATCTGGGATATTAAATTCGAGTGGGGAAATATCCAGATTTACTTGAACTGTTATAAATTTGTACCAAATTTGCTGATATCGTAATCGTTCGTGTAACAATGTAGTCATACCGTTAGGTATTCCTACGCTTTAAGCTAAAAACTTTTATATTTTTAGAAAACACTTCAAACTATCATTTTTAGCATAGCCAAAAATGGTTTGCTTTAATTCATTAGGTAGATTTTCTACCGCTTTATATATATATTTTGCTTGATCCCTCATTAGGTTAATATTTATAATATCAAGGGGCCTTTTAGAGATTACTTCCTTGTCTTTGCTACTATTCTTTTGCTTTTTATCTATAATATCTAGCTTCTGGATCTGATCAGTTTATTGTTCAGCTTCATCCAGCTGCTGCTTTAGGACTTTATTTTCAGCTTGTACCTTATCTAAAAGTTCATTCATTGTAGCTTTACAATGGTCTAATTCTTCAGAAATTGAATTTTTTGCTTCATTTATTCTTTTAAAATGATTCATAAAACTTTGAACTTGGTTTCGATCGTAAGTGACCCCATTAAATTCCAAAATAGGTTCGAAACCATCTTGATTTTGCAAAAATATTCTTAAAGAGATGTTAGCTTCTTCTAAGGAATAAAATCCTTTGAAAATGGGATTTAGAAACTCTTCAACATAGCTAGCAGTTTCTTGCCATGTAGAATAAATTCCAACTTTTCTTCCTTTATAAACTACGTAATAGGAAAACTTATTATTTTCTACAAAATACTGGCTTAAAATATTAAGCGAGTTTAGAAAACCTTTGTTATCATTTCTAAAAAACCAAATGTTATTAAGTAACGCTTGCTGAGGTTTTGTAAGCTTGTCTTTTAAAACTTTTAAAGGTTAGAAAGGGACTCCAGGACTATAATTAATAGTGTAAGATCATATGCTAAGTTTTTCTGTATTAATGCTTGATGCTGGGAAACTAAAGCTTTTCTGAACATTCTTTGAGCTTCCTACCATTCCTGCAATAGTTAGCAATCTATTAGTCTTTACAAAATATCTGCTACTGCATTATCTTTTCCGCTGATATGTTCGAAAACAGCTTTGTATCCTCTACCAGTTAAAGTTTCTAGAAAGCTTAATCAACGCTTACTAATAAAAGAATTCTTTTTCTCAAAATTCTTCTTTTGAACTTTTTTATAAAATTCTACAATATTATTGCAATCTGTTCTAACTGTAAAAGACTCATTTTGTATATAAATATGAAAGGTATTTAATGAGTTTATTATTCCTAAAATTTCTAGCTCTGTGCTAGATTTTCTACTTTCTGGTTCAGTAAACTTACCACTAGCATATTTTTCTATCTCTTCTGTATTCTTTGGGCTATTATTTGTGGGCTTTTGGATTAGTATTCCGGCCCATCCTTTACTACTGGCATCTGTTTGTACTATCTTGTAATAACTATCTATTGGGAGTGAAATGGGCTTTAAAGTTTTTACTATTTCTTTTATTCTTTTTACTAATTTTACGTCTTAAGTATTAAAATATTTTTGACCGTTTTTACTAAGCTTATTGTAAAGTGGTCTTACTAGTGTACTTAAATTAGGAATAAACTGTCGTCCATAATTTAATAATCCTAAAAACTTTTGTAATTCTTTTGTTTCTTCTATTTTGTCGGGGAATCCTAAAATCTTTGTTGTAATATGTGGTTGCAATTCTATCTTCCCTTTATTGATAGTTAATCCTAAAAAGTCCATCTTATTTTTAAATAATTCTACTTTCTTTTTTGCAATTATTATAGTATTATCTTTTAATGCATCAAGAACTTTATTAAGATGAACGGTATGTATGTATCTATTGTTACTAAAAACAAGAATATCATCTATGTAAACAATACAAAAACTAGAATATTTTTTAAAAACTTTATCCATTCTGGCTTGAAAAACTTGAGGTGCATTTTTTAATCCAAATGTCATGACTAACCATTCAAGATGACCTTCAGGGCAACTAAAAGTTGTCCAAGCTACTGACTCTTCATCTAACTTTATTTGCCAAAATCTGCTTTTGCAATCAAACTTAGAGAACCAAGATGCTTTTTGTATACAGTTTACTAATTCATCTTTATTAGGGAGTTTATAGCTATTTCTCAATGTATTATCATTTAGTCTTTTATAGTTAATTACCATTCTGCTTTTGCCTCTTTTTTGTTCACTATGGTTTGATACTATAAAAGCTGGGCTTCTATATCTACTAGTGCTTCTTCTTATTACTTTTAAATCTAATAAATCTTCTATATGCATTTTGCATTCTTTCCTATCTTCTAAGCTATAGGCTAAATCTTGAGTTATGATTGTAATATCAGGGTTTATTATTTCTATCTTATAGGTTTCTTTACTTTATTTATTTATTGGATTTTCACCTATTATGTTTAGGGTTTCTAATTCTTCTAATTTTTGTTTTATTTCAGTTGGCCAATTTTTACATTCCTCTAATCCGCTTATATTATTACATTCTTCTTTTAAATATTCTTCTAATTCGTATGTGCTTAAGATTCCGTCGGCTTCGTTTATTTCTAATTCTTCTAATAGAGAGTCAAAGTATTCTAAAGAAATGGGTTCTTCTATATTATTAGTTTTCTTTATATACGGTAGGTTTAGTGTTTCTAGCTTTGGTTGAACAAAAGTTGACTTTTTAAAGAAGTTTACACCATTTGGTGTGATCAACATGCTTCCATTATTTCCTAATATAAAATTCAATTCTAAAACAAACTTATGACTACTGTTTTGCTTTGTGATTAAGGTTTGAGGTAAATTATGGGTTTCACCGTTAATTCTTATTGGTATATTAATTATACAGTCAGTTATTTGTATTATATTCCCACTAAAAGTTCTTAGTCATATATCTGCTCCTAATTGTGTCATATGTTCTACTGGAGCTAAGCTTTCATGAATTATACATTTGTTGACTCCTGTATCAATCATAGCTTTAGTTTTTATACTTTTTGTCTTATATAGAATTTCTACATCTATTATTATAAGTTCACTACCAGCTCGATTTACTTCATCTTTGTCTATATATTTTTCAACACAATTTTTACAATAATAAAGTGTTTTGCTTATTTCAATATTTTTATAACCTTCATTAAATTCTTTATGACAATCTTTGCAGCGTTTTCCTAAAAATGATACTATTTCTTCTATTGTATTTATGTCTGAGTTATCGGTACTACTACTTTCTATAACTTCTTCAGCTTCAGATGACCCATCTGAATCACTTTTTTTCTAAGTTTAGATTAACGTCTAGATCTTCGTCTTCTTTATCATCGATTATACATATACTCTCATTATCTGATAGATTTTCAATATTATTAATATCTATTTCTTCTAAATTTCTATATCTTCTATTTCGATCATATTGGCTTTAACATTTTTTGCTTCTGGACAGTTTGGCTTTATATGTCCTATTTTTCCACACAAATAACACTTACAATCTTTATAACTCTTTCTTTTATAGATTTTTCTTCCTTTATTTAAGGCTTTCTTAACTTTTTCTTTATTACTTTTATATTTTACAAAATTCTTCACCTAAGGCTTGCTATACTTATTTTTATATTTCTTTCTATACCTTTTGTCTTTATTTTTATAATATTTACTACTCCTTTTGTACTTATGTTTATAATTCTTTATTTTTCCACAACCTAAAGTGGGTACTTCATACAAATCTATGCACATTCTACTAAACTGTTGTTGTGCTTGTCTTCGAAGCTTTTCTTCATCACAAAGGTCTCTAATTTTTTGTCTAACAAATTCTACTGCAGGGATTAAAGAAACTTGCTAAAATAAACCTTCGTCTTTTCTACTTTTGAACCATTCACTTAAATCTTTATACAATCTGTCACCTATCTTTCCTAGTAATTTGATTACAAACTTCATTAATAATTCTTCGTCGTATGGTCTTCCTATTTGACTCCAATATTTATAAAATAAATCTACATAATGATCAAAATAATGTAAATCACATATCTTCAATTGTTCTAAGCTTCTAATTGCTCTAATTTGCTTTTGGGTATCATCTACTTCTTCCATTGATGATCCTAAAATATATTTTCTAATACCATCAATAAAACTCAAAACTGTTATATTAGTTTCGAATTCATCTAATTCTAGCTTTCTAGTTTCATCATTTTTCATGTATTCTCGTCATCCTAAATATACTTGTTTTTCATTGTATCCTAACGTACTTTCAAGATATACTAATTTATATAACTCATCGATGGATCGTACATTTCTGGTTATAAAACCATGAATGATGTTAAGCTGTCCCCCCCCCCCCCCCCCCCCCCCCCCCCCCACCCCACACACACACATATATATATATATATATTTATATATATATATATATGATACTTCCCCCCCCCCCTACCACACACATATATATATATATATATATATATATATATATATATATATGATACTTAATTATCACTATGAACCGGTAAATGTTTATATGTCTTGATATCATGATTATCATTTCCATTTGAAATTCCCATTAATAAATAATTAGATGCACAAAACAAATCTTTAAAATTAAGAGGAAAATTATATAATTTCATGGTAATTACAGGAATTAATTCATGCATATATAAATGTAAACACATCCTTGAATTTTCGTTTCAACATTTTATACAAAGTTAAGTTGTATGTCATGTCATTCATTTCTTTATCGAAGACTTCATATAAAAAAATAAAAAAAGAAGATTTTCTCCGGACATTTAATATATACCCTTTCTATTTCAACAGATCTTTCTGAGACATTTCAATATTATTTCACATAATAATCCATAGTATCAAACACAGTAGGGTCGGGAGTTCAAATCTTATCGTTCTTACACAAATTATAAATTCTAATTAATTAATTGAAAGAAAAAACACGATTTGTATTAAAATTAAATGAATTACTTTGATAATGTTTGATATGTTGGGTTTTGTGAAGCCAGAAATCAGCCTAAGGAACGGATTACAGCATGCAGCGCGGCGCATACCGCGTCGTAGACAGGAAGTCCAAGCCGCGACACACACAGCGTTGAACTACAGAAGGTTGATGTTGTGCAGACCACGGTGCGGACATAGGGCTCAAAAAATAAATAGCACTTTTTGGAGGTGGTATTTCAACAATATCACTGCTTTAATAACTTATGTTTAAAAGGCACCTATTATGGTGAACGGACAAAAATACCCCCAATTGTTGTTCCACATCAGCTTTCTTTTATTCAGTTTACAGTGACAAAGTTGTGAAGTAGAGAGAGAAAGTCCGGTTGAAACTCAGGCAATCACTTGAACGGTGACAGAGTGGGGCTATGCAGACGCATTCGGGGGTCGAGCTCATAAAAAAGCTCGGAGCTTTTATGAAAAAGCTCGGAAAAAGCTTTTTTTTAGTTCATAAAAAAGCTCGGAGCTTTTATGAAAAAGCTCGGAAAAAGCTCGGAGCCTTATGCAAAAAGCTCGGGCAGAGCAATTCATGAAAAATTTCGGGCAGTTCATGAAAAAGCTCGGCGCTTTTATGAAAAAGCTCGGCGCTTTTATGAAAAAGCTCGGAGCATTATGCAAAAAGCTCGGGCAGAGCAATTCATGAAAAAGCTCAGATGAAAAAGCTCGGAGCTTTTATGAAAAAGCTCAGAAAAAGCTCGGAGCCTTATGCAAAAAGCTCGGGCAGAACAATTCATGAAAAATCTCAGGCAGTTCATGAAAAAGCTCGGAGCTTTTATGAAAAAGCTCGGAGCTTTTATGAAAAAGCTCGGAGCCTTATGCAAAAAGCTCGGGCAGGGCAATTCACGAAAAATCTCGGGCAGTTCATGAAAAAGCTTGGAGCTTTTATGAAAAAGCTCGGAAAAAGCTCGAAGCCATATCCAAAAAGCTCGGGCAGGGCAATTCATGAAAAAACTCGGGCAGTTTAAGAAAAAGCTCGGAAAAAGCTATGAAAGCTCGAAGACTTATTAAAAATGTTTGGAGATTCAAAATTGACAAAACTAATATCCTTGAAAAAAGCTCGGACAACAATTTAAAAAGCTCCGATAGTTTTACAAAAGGCTCAGACACAGTGTTAAAAGTCTTGGACCCAGATCTTCATCATCTTATACATAAATTTTACCAACTCAATTTTCAGACAAGTTTATTGTAGAGAGAGAGAGAGAGAGAGGAGTTACTGAGTTCATTGTTTGAAGCGTGGAGATAGAAGTACAAACAGAATAAAAAATTGATTATTTAAGGGCAATTTTGGTAGTTCACCATAATAGGTGCCTTTTAAGCATAACTTATTAAAGCAGTGACGTTGGTGCAACACACTTCCAAAAAAGTGACATTTATCACCATTTCCACTGCGGATATAGTGCACATAACGCGGCATAGGACGCGATGTTTTCCAGTAGGTGATATGCGGTGTTGACCGCGGCATAGATAAGTACCTACATCGCGGTATTCTGAGCGGTGGAAGACAGTAGAAGAACCGCGGTCCAGGTCGCGGGCTGCAGCCGCGACCCAGACCGCGGTAGATACGAAATCTGTGTAATTTTAGGAAAACTTGTGCGAAAAGAAAAGTGCTATTTTAGGGTTTTGGCTTACCCTAGTGTTCCCATATAAATACTACTATTTCCCATTGTATTTAGTAGTGCGTTATGTGTGAGAAAAATTGCTAGAGAGAGAGAGAGCAATTGTAGAGGGACTGAAAGATAGATAGAGAGATTGTAATCAACTCTAAAATAGTGGATTGAGTGTGGTGCGCTCCGTGGACGTAGGCAAATTGCTGAACCACGTAAAATCTTTGGTGTCGTCTTTTTCTTCTTATTGTTTTCATATTATTTATTTGTGATTAGATTTGTGTGTGTGAGATTTATTCTCAACAACAATTGGTATCAAAGCCCTTGGTTGGGACAAATATTTTTTTCACACAAATCTAGGTTTTCTCGAGGTCAACGATTTCGTCGTAGAGATGGAATCAGAAAAGGATACGCACAAGATTGAGAAATTCAATGGGATGAATTTCAGCTTCTGGAAGATGCATATGGAGGATTATCTGTACCAGAAGGATTTGCACTGGCCAATGAAAGAGAGACCGAAGAATATGACAGACGAAGATTGGTTAAAGAAGCGGAAACCGAAAAATATGGATGATGATGATTTTGAACTCCTTGACCGGAAAGCATTGGGAGCAATTCGTCTCAGTTTGACAAAGCAGGTCGCTTTCAACGTAAAGGATCAACAGACTGCCAAAGATCTAATGGATACTCTATCAGACCTATATGAACAGCCTTCTGCGGTAAGGAAAGTCCATCTTGTCAAGAAGCTATCAACCTTGAAGATGGCGGAAAGTCATAACTTTAAAGAGTTTCTAAATCAATTCAACGAAGTGAAGGATGGGTTATGTTCATTGTCTATGGGTTTCGATGAGGAGTTTATGGCAGTATTTATGCTCACCCAATTGCCAGAAAGTTGGAAGATGACAAGTCAGTCAATTGCCAACTCGTTCGGGAAAGAAAAATTGAACTTCCAACAGGTTGTGAACATGATCATGACCGAAGAAATCAGGTTGCGTGAAGAGGGATTAGGGGCATCTACATCTTCAGCACTGAATGTGGAAAGTAGAGAAGGCAGAAACAGAAATCTAAACATGAATCAATGGGGAAGATCAAGTCAAGAGGAAAATCTAAATCCAGGTATCAGGTCAACTATTCGGGAAATCAGCAACGAAGCAAGAAGGATGTAGAGTGCTGGAATTGTGGTAAGAAGGGCCACTTCTCGTATGAGTGTAGATCTGAGAAGAAGGATAAGAGCAAGAGCAGCACGAATTGTGTATCTGAGGAGTTAGATGACTGCCTCATCTGCTCGTTGGAAAGCAAGACGAAGTCCTGGGTTTTGGATTCAGGAGCGTCATTCCATGCCACACCTCACAGGGAATTGTTTGAGAATTACGTCTCCAGAAATTTGGGTAAGGTGTATCTTGGTGACGATCAAGCATGCAATATTACCGGGAAGGGAGATGTGAAGATTCAGCTGAAGGGGTCAGTTTGGAAACTCAACAATGTGAGGCACATACAGGATTTGAGGAAGAACTTGATCTCTATTGGGTAACTGGCATCAGATGGCTACATGACAACTTTCACAGGTGACAAGTGGAAGATTTCGAAGGGTATTATGACAATCGCCCGAGGAAATAAGAATGGGTCGCTTTATACAACCACGGATGGTTGTGGTTCAATCGCTATGGCGGAAGGTAAAGACGATTCGAACTTATGGCACCAGAGGTTTGGGCACATGAGTAATCAGGGGCTGAAGTGTCTGCATTCGAAAGGAAAGTTGCCAGATTTGAAGAATGTTGAGGTTGATTTCTGTGAGAGCTGCATATTAGGAAAACAGAAGCGAGTGAGCTTCAAGAAGACCGGAAGAGTACCGGCAAAGGAGAAGCTAGAACTAGTGCACACCGATGTTTGGGGTCCAGCTTCAGTCTCGTCAACCGGGGGTAAACAGTATTTCATCACTTTTATAGACGATCATAGAAAGGTATGGGTTTACTTCTTGAAATACAAGTATGAAGTGTTTGATGTTTTCAAGAGATGAAAAGCTAGGGTTGAGAACGAGACAGGTTTAAAGATCAAAAAGCTGCATTCAGACAATGGTGGAGAATATGAAGACAATGAGTTCAAGAAGTTTTGCTACCAGAGTGGGATAAATCTCAGTAGAACGGTTCATGGAACCCCACAACAGAATGGTATAGCAGAACGGATGAACAGGACATTGACTGAGAAAGCCAGAAGCATGAGGTTACATTCAGGGTTGCCAAAACAGTTCTGGGCAGAAGCAGTCAATACAGCAGCGTATTTGATCAATAGAGGACCATCAAAGCCCTTGGACCTCGCTATACCAGAGGAGATCTGGACTGGGAAAGAGGTAAAACTTTCTCATCTTAAAGTGTTTGAGTGTGTTTCCTATGTACATGTAGGTGATCATGCGAGAAGTAAGTTAGAAGCCAAGTCAGTGAAGTGCACTTTGGTGGGCTATGGAGAAGATGAATTTGGTTACAAGCTGTGGGATGACCAAAACCGCAAGATTATCAGAAGTAGAGATGCCGTCTTCAACGAAAGGGTCGTGTACAAAGATAGGAACACACAGGTGTCTGAGCCGGAAGAACCAGAGTATTTTAGGCCGGATGATGTACAGGATAGCGGGATCATGGAACATATTAAATAGAATGACGAAGAGCAAGGTGTGCAGCTCCAGGTTCAAGAACCTATCCCACATAGAGATGTTCCAGTGACACAGGCTCAAAGTACATTAAGAAAATCAACTCGAACTCCTATACCAAATAGGAAGTACTTGCAATACATGTTGCTGACAGATGCAGGAGAACCTGAGTGCTATGATGAGGCATGTCAGGGAGAAGATGCGAGCAAGTGGGAGCTTGCAATGAAGGATGAGATGAAGTCGTTGGTATCCAACCAAACTTGGGAGTTAGCCAAGCTACCTGAAGGAAAGAAAGCCCTACAGAATAAGTGGGTGTTTCGGATCAAAGAGGAACATGATGGTTCCAAGAGATACAAGGCACGACTAGTAGTCAAAGGTTTCCAACAAATTGAAGGTATTGACTACTCTGAAATTTTCTCTCCTGTTGTTAAACTAACTAAGATCCGGTTAGTGTTGAATATTGTCGCAGCAAAAGGGTTATATCTGGAGCAGTTAGATGTGAAGACTGCATTTCTTCATGGTGATTTAGAAGAAGAGATATACATGAAACAACCAGAGGGGTTTGCGGAAGATGGCAAGGAAGAGTTGGTATGTAGATTGACAAAGAGCTTGTATGGTTTAAAACAAGCTCCCCGACAGTGGTACAAGAAGTTTGATGGGTTTATGCAAGACAATGACTATTTAAGATGCAATGCTGACCACTGCTGCCACTTCAAAAAGGTTAAGTCAAGTTTTATTATTTTGCTACTTTATGTTGATGACATGTTAGTAGCTAGTGCAGATTTAGAAGAGATTAACAATTTGAAGAAGCAACTCTCGAGTGAGTTCGAGATGAAGGATTTAGGTGCAGCAAAGCAGATTCTTGGAATGAGGATTAGCAGAGATGAACATGAAGGTTCATTGAAGCTTTCACAAGCAGAGTACGTTCGGAAGGTGTTATAGAGATTCAGCATGGGTGATGCAAAATCGGTGAGAACACCTTTGGCTAGTCATTTCAGGTTGTCCAAGGACCAGAGTCCGAAGACAGAAGAAGAGAAGGACTTCATGGCTAAAGTGTCTTATACTTCAACCATTGGAAGTCTAATGTATGTCATGACCTGCACAAGATCTGATATTTCCCAAGCAGTGGGAGTTATGAGCAGATATATCAGGTGATGGGTATTTATTGACTTCAGTTTCCATTTAATCTTCGACTTTCAAAAAATTTGCTCAAGACTTGACTCAATTTGGGAGTTTGGGACCACAAGTAATATACTAATATGTGTGTAAGAAAGTAGTAGAAGATTCATAGTTCCAAAAATCTAGCTAAAACTAAAAGTACTGAAGTCTCATAATCAACAGTTAAAAAGAGAATCCTAGGTACGTACATAAGTTGAACAGGTCAAGATTCGAGACCATCTAGATATGAAACAAAATATATTTACCAATTGTGACCAGAAATTATTATTATTTTAAATGTAATCCACCAGATGAAATCTTGGCAGTGAACAAGTTGGATTACATATTCAGGATTTGGGTCCGTAAAGGTAAAACAGCTGTGTCATGCATTGATGTCTTGTTGACTTGTTGTGCAGCAAAAGTTAAATGAGTGAAGTAACGTCAACCTACGCGACCTATGTATGATTGTATCATGGAGATCTCCTATGTTAATATTGGTTGTGAAAAAATTAGATGATACGGAGGATGAACATCCATTTTATTAAAAAATTCATCTTCAATGCAACCTCTTTAATACAACTTTAAAATGAGGTGGTAACTTTTTTTTAGAAGCTGTCAACATGATTCTATGATTTTAGACGGTCTGTTGGACAGTCATCTTGTTGACACAGTTAGCAACAACTCTTGTCTTCTATTTTGTTTTATTCCACAATTTTAAAGTACATTTAAGGAGACTAATAATAAATTAATATGTCATTAAAAATATTTATTTTACAAGTGAAGCATTGAAGAACACTTTTTTATTTGGATGTTTATCAAGTTTAGTTATATGCTACATAGAAAGCAATTGTTTTGACAATGTTGACATATCACTATTTTTTTTAAATACAAACCACATTACCATTAAAGATACTCTTATATAACAATCGCACATGCATACTGTAGCATAAGAATTCATTTGCCGCGTTTGCAATTTTGCATTCAAATACTGCAAAAGTATAAACCCGTCTTCATGAAATTGTTGAATACACCGTTGGTTTCTGTAGATTTTGTAGATTTGCGAGACAGTTGATCATGACTCATGAGGATGAGACTTGTATTCATTACAACCAAGACTATTCTCTCTCTTTCTCTCACACATATATATATATATATATATATATATATATATATATATATATAGTTGAACTTTAAAACTAATCATAAAATTAGTTGATTTATTGTTTTTATTCAAAATTAATATTTTTATTGTTTCTACCAAAATATTAACTATTTGAATAAAATTGCTCTTCTTTATAAAAAAAAAATTCTCTATTTTCTTTTTCTTTTTCTTCCAAGAAAAAAGTAACTTTTTTTCTATTTTTTTTTCCTTTTTCTTCTTCTTCTTTCCAGACCTCTAGTATTATTCTTCTTCCCGGATGTGTTTAATTTGGTGTTGCCCTGATATATTTAATTGATTTTCCATGATGTGTTTAATTGAGTTGCCCGGCCTGGTGTGTTTAATTGGACTGTCGTGGTGTGTTTAATTGATTTACAGTTGGTGTATTTAATTAGTCTGTCTTTGTGTGTTTAATTGATATGATGTGTTTAATTGATCTGGTGTGTTTAATTGAGTTGTCATGATGTGTTTAATTGATTTACACCTGATGTGTTTAATTAGTATGTATTTATGTGTTTAATTGGTCTGTCTGGTGTGTTTAATTGATTTACACCTGGTGTGTGTTTAACTGGTCTGTCTGGTGTGTTTAATTGGGTTGTTGTGGTGTGTTTAAAGAAATCTGGAAAAATTTCCAGATTTGAATAGATTTTGAAATTTTCCAGATTTCCTCATACAAAAAAAAATAAAAAATCTTTGAATCAATGGATCTCTAGTAAATGTTATTTTTTTTGTGAAGGAATTTTTGTTTCAATAGAACAAAATCTGGATTTTTTTTATAAAAAAAAACATAATCTGGAAAAATATTTAACAAACATAATCCGGAAAATGTTCAAAATAAACATTTAACAAACATTCAAACAAAAATCTGGAAAAAAAAATTAACAAACATTCTAAAAAATCATTTAACAAACATTTAACAAAATCTGAAGATATCTTGATGGATTTTTAGATTTCTTTAAATAAAATAGTAAATAAAAAAACTAAAAACTAAAATTTTTTTGAACAAAATCAAACCATTCACTAAAATCAATTTTAATTCAAACCAAAATCAGTACATCACCAACACAAATTTTTACAAATAGTTCTCAAATCCAAAAAATTTCCAAATTTTTACCAAATGTGTATTTTAATTTTCTTAGAATGCATACAAAAAATCTCATCGAAAAACATTTGATTACATGCAATTTCATCAAAGATGCTTAAAATGTGCATTGTAAAAGTCATTGTTAAAAAATTACTATATATATAGAGAGAGAGAGAGAGAGAGAGAGAGAGAGAGAGAGAGAGAGAGAGAGCTATTAAGGGCAGACAATCAGATTTTAAAGGGTGGTTTTTTTTTTGTCTGAAGACTGAATAGTCATGAATTTTTCTGAAAACTGAATAGGGACTGAAATATGACCTTGAATGTCATGTTTTTTTTCCTCACATCTGAATGTATTATCAACATGTTTGTTTTTTAAAAGTAAAATTGTCTGAAACTAAGTAATTTTACATTTATACACACGTTAAACAATCATACATATAATATAGAATAAAAACAATCCAAAAATAATAATTATATATGAACACATATGATCATGATCTTCTTCTTCAATTACAAATAAACTTCATTTTTATTAAGAAAAGAAAGGTTTTTTTTCAAAAAATAAAAGAAGCAGTAGGAAAACTCACACAAAACACTCAAAAAAATAATATATAAATACATCACCTTAATATCATAATAAAATATTAATATTAAACACCAATATGAAAAGTGATTAGGGTTCTTTTTTTATTTTTAAAACTATGTAAAATAAATAATATATTAAAATAAAGATTTTTGTATCATATATAATTATGATGAAATTGAAAATATGTTATATATAGGGGATAGTATCGGAAGAAAAGATTTGGATTGCATTTAATGCAATTCAGTTATTTGCAATTAAGTGAAAAGTCAGAATTTTTTACTTTTTATTTTAAGTTTATTTTTGGCATTTTTAAGTTGTTTGACCATTTATAAAAACAAACAAAACAACTTAATAATTATGATTCAGACCCATTAAGTTTTAAGTGGAAAAAACAAACGACCCATAAATCTCTCTTTTCAGTATCAACCAAACAAATCTCCAAACTCATCCCTCTTAAACCAACCTTTTCTTATTTTCTACTCTTCTTCAGATTTCATCCCTGGTTTTGATTTTTAGATTTCTCTGGTTTTGATTTTTCTTTCAAATTTCTTCTCTTGTTCGGTTTTCGATTAGATATATTATTTTCTCATGTTCTTGTTTTATATTTAAAGGTTACTTTGGCAACTCATATTTTCTTCTTCTGGTATTCCAAAAAAAAAAAATTTCTCTAAATCTCTTATTACAAAGGTTTTTTATTTTTCTTCTCTGTAATCTTTATTTTTTTTTCTTTTGCCAAGTTCAATTATGTGCCTTTTTTTCTGTGTAGATTTTAGATTCAAATTCTAGGCTCTAGATTTCTAGATTTTATTTTATTTCCTTATTATCTATCATTTTCTCTCATAAAGATTGTATTTTAAAAAAAAATTATATAGAGCTTATTATTAAATTATCAGTCACCACGGTTCGATTCTCACATAAAACATTTCCCCTGGAGTGGAACCAAGAAGAGAGCTCTATAGAGCTTATTATTAAATTATATCTATATTTTAATTTCTAGTTGTTTTTTGTTTCTCTTCTTCAAATTCTCAATATTCATCACTGTGATTAGAAAGTAAAAGAGAAATATCGATATTTGTTTGTTATTTATTTCAAAATTGTTTAAAAGCACAACAAAAAATCAAACTTGTTTTTTCTTCTCAATTGAATAATTCTTTATTCATATTTTTAGTTGTTTTAGATTTTTAATTACTTTTTCTATTTTTAATCCTTTCAAGCCCAATTAAAAAAAATCAATCATATTCAACCATCATCATCACAACTACAAACTCTATACAGCAATATCAATGACCTTTCAAGTTATACTATCAAAATCAAATTCAACAAATCCTGATGTGATGCATGTTTTGCCGATTCAAGTCCTTCTGTGAATTTTATGAACCACAACCTGAAAGAGTGAGGCCCAAATATTATAAATTTTAATTCATGTTATGGGTTAGGTGTCTTCCACCACGTACCCAAACGGACACATACAGTGACAAGTGTTAGATGGTGGCCATGTATGGGTAAAAATTGCAGTACCGACCCCTTTCTTTACCTGAATTGGAAAATGACCAATGGAAATAACTAAGGCTATGTTTGAGATTGCTTTACTTATAAAATAATCCGTTTTTAGCTTAACTTAATAAATAATCAGCTTACTAGATAAGTTGATAGGTGTTTGGTAAATTGACTTTGTAAATAATCAACTTTAGAAAAAAGTGTTTGGTAAACTTTAATTGATTATGGAAAATGACTAAAATAGGCATTAAACTGTAATATGTTATTCAAATATTTTTCTACTATTTATTTATTTTTGTTTAAATTAAAAATACTCAAAAATATACATATAAAGCACAGAATTTATATATATATATATATAATATTTAATATTCAACCGAGTCAACTCGCTATTCTCAATACAAATATACTGAGTCAACTCGCTATACTCAATACAAATATACTGGGTCAACTCAGTCTTCACAGTCCAATCTACTGAGTCAACTCGCCCATATAAGAAGAAAATCAACTGAGTTAACTCACTCACTCAATCTTCATCAATTGAATTTCTGCAACCTCGATTCCAAATCCGCCACCGTCTGCTACTCCACCGGATTCTCCATCGATGGCGTTGTCATCCTTCATCCTTCGCCGCTGACATCGTCTCCTCGCCGCCAACGTTCAAGATTTGAAATCGTGAGATTTCATCTCTGATTTGTCGCAATAATGGATGATAAAATCGCGAAATGGAGGAGGCTTCAATCGCCGGAGAATCCCTCCTACAACGTTGGAGGAGGCGAGAGGCTGGTCTCTTCAATGCCGAGAATGGAGGAGGCGAATTCGTTATAAAAGAGGAGGCTGCCTGAGGGGAAAATGATCTCCACTGCTGCCGGAGGATTCCAGCTGTCCTCCGACATCCATCGCCGGTGGTGGCCCCACCACCACCACTGTCCATTTGTCACCAGCAATCGGTGGGCACCAACACTGTCATTTTATATTTTTAATTTTTTTAATTTTTCAATTTTAAAACTGAGGATATTATTGTATTTTCAATAAAATGTCAGGGCATTATAGACATTCCAAAGGTAAGGGGCTAGCTTCTCCAATAATCAGCTTTGAAAAGCAACCCCCCACCAACTTCTCAAAAGCTGATTATTGGATGAGCAAATTGTAAAATAAGCCGCTTTTGAAAAATTTACCAAACACTTATTTGTTTAAAACTTGAAAAATAAATGATTATTCACCAAGTCAAAGCAATCTCAAACATAGCTTAAATAAGGCAGTAAAAAAAAATAGATACAGAGGAAATTGGACAATTCATCGCACCATGAATTACCCTTTCTAAAATTTAAGCCTCTCATATATATATATATATATATATATATATACAGTCCTTTTATCCTCGGTACGTACTAATATAACTTACATCAGTGCGTTTGATATGGACTAGCGATTATGGAGAAGTTTTGATAAGTGGCACTTTGAGTCAAAGTATGTAAATCTAATGGTTCACTTCCAACGCATTGATGAATTTATATCAGTGCGCACTGACTTGAAAATTTTTGTATATATATATACGAACCTATTTGTCATCTTTTTGATCAAAATCCAAGAGATGTTATGTTATGTTATGTATGTGGTGGATCAGGAGAGAGAATGCATAACATCCCTTGAATTTTGATCCAATGGCCGATAATAGAGTAATTATCAAGTGAGATATACTTTACTTTAATTTCAGTATGGATATTGATGAAATTATATCTATTTTAATGAATTTTGATCTGAATCTTTTTTTTGTGGATAATAAGTTCATTGAAATATACCTATGAATAAAATATGAGAATTTTCCAAGTACTAGAAATCTAGAACAATTTTTTTGAATTTTTCTATATTTCTCTCATTTTTCCGATGCCTTTATATTTAACAAAATCGGGATAAATAGTTCTAATACTTAAAATATTCTCAAATTTTATCCATAGATAGATTTCATTAAACTTATCATCTAAAAAAAATTCAGATCAAAATTCTTAATAATCGATGTGATTTCATCAGGTCTTTATCGAAATTAAAGTAAGGTATGCCTCATTTGATAATTACTATATTTATATATAGTGAGTTTTATGAGATCCCTAATTTTAATTTCAGCAAGGATTACCATAAAATCATATTGATTTGAATAGATTTTGATCAGATTTTTTGTGTGGATGACAAGTTCATCAAAATCTACCTATGAATAAAATTTGAGAATTTTTCAAGCACTAAAACTAATTTTCTTGAATTTCCTATATTTCGTCCATTTTTTTAATGCCTTCATTTTTAAAATAATCTAGATAAGTAGTTCTTGTACTTGAAAATTTTTCAAATTTTATTCATAGGTAGATTTCAAAGAACTTATCATATACAAAAAAAAAATCATATCAAAATTCATTCAAATCGATGTGATTTTATGGTGGTCCTTGCCGAAATTAAAATAAGGGATCCCTTATGAGAAACTCACTGTATAATAGTAATTATCAAATAAGGTATACCTTACTTTAATTTCAATGAAATATACTTATGAATACAATTTGAGAATTTTTCAAGCACTACAACTATTTTTCTTGAATATTTCTATATTTTGTCCATTTTCCTATGCATTCATATTTAATAAAATTAGGATAAATAGTTGTAGTGCTTGAAAAATTCTAAAATTTTATTCATAGGTAGATTTAATTGAACATATCATCCATAAAAAAATTCAGATTAAATTCATAACAATTGATGTGATTTCATCAAGGTCCTTACCGAAATTAAAATAAAGAATCCCTTGTAAGAGAACCACTCATATATATAGTGCGAATATTGCCACCCATAAATATGATAAGCATATTCATATTTATAAGTACAACTATGTCTAAAATTTAAAATTAAATCATTACAATAAGCATTCATCCTAATGTCAATATTACCCTTATTTAAATGGAAGTATTCATTTTAATACATTTTATTTATAAAGTCTCTTAAGTTACTAACACACTCAATTTCACAAATGATAAATTTTTAAGTTCTCCGGACTTGAAAACACAGTCGTAGTAAGTTCCTTGCGATCAACAACTTTTTCCATCATGGGGCATTCACTTATTATTCAAAGTGTCAACCAATTAATATTGCTTAACTCAAACTTAAACAGACTACTGATGTCAATGTGATGATCTACATAGAAAGCATACTACGAACAAATACTTTAGAACCGCATCAGATATCTTTTCACTATTTACAAATCTCAAGCATGAGAGATCTTTTTTTTTTTGCTATCTTTATTTTAAAAAAAAATGTACTTCTCACTTTTTGTTTATTGATAGAGTTCATAATAAAAAATAAAAAAAAATAAAGAAATTCGTACCATTGTATGATCTTCTCACTATTTACAAATCTCAAGCATGAGAGATCTTTTTTTTTTTGCTATCTTTATTTTAAAAAAAAATGTACTTCTCACTTTTTGTTTATCGATAGAGTTCATAATAAAAAATAAAAAAAATAAAGAAATTTGTACCATTGTATGATCAATGTCCTTTGAAAATTCCTTTTTCATTACTCTGTTATATGATAATGGAATATTTTTTTACTTGAAATGGAATTATGGTTTAGTTTTTTTTTTTAATAAAAAGATATAATTGAAGATATGAGTGTAATTAATGAGTGTACGTAGTATTTGGTTCATTTTTAATTAAACTAATTTATCTTTATTGGTAAATTTCTATTAAGATATTTTTATAATTAATTTTTTTAATAAAATATGAGTGTACTTATCATATTGAAGGGTGTCAATATCGGCACTCATATATATATATATATATATATATATAGTTTTTCTTTCTTCAAAACGAACTGATTTTATTTATATTAGTTCTACAACTATTAACCATTAGATTCATATACTTCAATTTAGTCAAAATTTTCTTGGATTTAATCAATGACTCATAAATTTTTTAAAAGTTCAGTGCGATCATTTTATTAAAAATATTAAATTCCTTTTTCAATCTAGAATCAAGTTCTCTTCCTCAAAACTTAATCCCTTTCCTAATTAGGACCCTAATCAGTAATCATGCCCTATAAGAAAAATTAGGAGGGTTATAAATATTTAAAACTACAGGGAAGTGTTTGCAAACAAGTAAAAATATCAGATCACTACTCAATAGTCAATACATTAAAAGGGCGAGAAAACAAGCTAGAAAAAATGTCAGGGATGGAAAGATTGCAAAGAATTTGCCGGTGCCGGTGGAGCCTTGGGTCATCCGCCGCCAGACTCACCGACGCTCGATTCATCGGAGCAGGTCTACATCTTTTCGCTCGCACTCCTCAAAATGCTTAAACATGGTAACATTCGAAATTTTCAGTTTTAGCGTTTGTTTGCCTTAGTGAAATTGGATCGTTAATTTATTGTGTGGTTCAATGTTAGTGTACTCTTTCTATGTTTTAGGTTTTTATTAGGAAAGTTGGGGATTTTTTTTTTAATGACTAGCGCATGCTGTTGCTCACTTTTATATAATAAAAGTATAAATTTTGATGATTTTAGAAAGAGAGATCCTATGCTAGGTTTTAAAAACTTTTGTTTCATCTTTATTTTTGGATTTATGTTAATATGGAGTTGAAACTGTAAGTGAGTGAGGTTGTGTGACTTTTATGTTTTTTACTTAATGTGGATTTTCTGAATTATAGGAAGAGCTGGGGTCCCCATGGAAGTCATGGGTTTGATGCTTGGAGAGTTCGTGGATGAGTACACAGTCCGGGTAGTAGATGTCTTTGCGATGCCTCAAAGTGGTACTGGTGTCAGTGTTGAAGCAGTTGATCATGTGTTTCAGACAAACATGCTTGATATGCTCAAGCAGACTGGAAGGTGTTATTTCGTTAATTGAATGTTGCTTTGTTGCTTTGTTGCTTTGTTGATACGTTATTTTGTTTGATATGTGTTGGCTTTGAGTAGCTGCAGGAATCCGTTTTGTAGAGACTTTAATTGTAATGCCTTGAGAATATGAGGTCATATTTTAATATTTGAAGGGCAGAGCTAATTTCTTCTTGATCAAAGCCTAATACATTTTTTTTATCATTCAAGAATTTTCATAATTTAATATGATATGCCTGACTGTGAATTCTTTTAGTTAAGAACTATAATGCTGTTTACCTTTCTTTAAGAATCCTGTCAGCCTCTGTTTGATGACATTTTTAATCTTGAAAATTGTATATGCTAGGTTTTATGTATTGTTTTGTCAGTTTATTTTTGTTTTATCCAATTTTTAGACAAGTGTAAAAACATAACCGCAGATGTTTAGAGTAGCATTTGATGGAAACGCTGGATCACCTTATTACTTCTAACTATCCTATTTGATTTTTGGTGTAACTGACATTTATTTGATTGTCTAATCATATTACTAGTTAATAGCTCAAGGATAGAGATTGGTTACTGATTAAGTTGAATAGATGAATGAAAAAAATGCAGGATTAGGTGAGGTAAAGTGTAAAGTATTCTGCAAAGATGTCCTATAGGTCTCAAGACAAGTAACATTGACGACCGGGTTTCCAAAAATTGTCCCCTATTCCATAGTCTTGGGAATCCCCTTCATACATGTTCTTTTTGTATAATTGACGTGTTTTTCCCATCCTTTTGCAACTTTATTGCCAATTAACAACTTGTCACGATCTTTTGCTATTATGCATCTGATTTAGCTAGCTTACTTGTTTATTTGGTGTTGCAGACCAGAGATGGTGGTAGGGTGGTATCATTCGCATCCTGGATTTGGTTGTGGCTCTCTGGTGTGGACATAAACTCGCAGCAGGTTAGTATTATTATTAATTTTTTAATGCTTTACCATTACCCATGTTTTTTTATTAATACTCGAATAATATTATTGGACTTAATCTTATTCTACTGCAGTTTTGAAAATGATTTTACTTCGCTTTTTCCTGCACGGTCTCTTGTCCTCTCGGTAATACTAGCCACAGTTGAACTTATTCTTGATCCTAGTCCGTTTTAGTGACAATGAAACGAATAATGTTCTTGTTTTATCACCTAACCATTTGATGTAATCTCCTACGTTTCATTATTTGTGATGATGCAGTTTCCCTTCATGAAAGAAAGTTTTATTTGGTCTTTGTATAGCAACAAAAAGGGTGAGGCGTAGTTGTACTAATATCCATAACATGATTACTTGTTTTAGGAAATATGATATTGATGGTAGTATACTAATCCATTGATTTCGGTGACATGGAGTTTGTAAAGAAACATTTTATGTAAAACAAGAGTTTTGTTGATAATTTGAGGTTTTATGAATGTGAAGCCTGCAGTCTCTATCCAGAATTTTGCAAAACAAGCTCTGTTCTGATTTTTTTCCTAATTCTTTTGGCTTAGTCACCTGATTTGCTGACATATTCTTTTGAGTGCAGAGCTTTGAAGCTCTGAATCAAAGGGCAGTTGCAGTGGTGGTGGATCCAATTCAGAGTGTTAAAGGAAAGGTGGTGATTGACGCATTCCGACTAATTAACCCACAAACCATGATGCTTGGCCAAGAACCACGACAAACGACATCCAACCTTGGGCATCTTAATAAGCCTTCCATTCAAGTGGATTTTTAATGATTGATCACTACATCTTCTTACTATTACCTATTTTCATGTTGTACAATACTGGATTCTCATATGGTTTATTGTTATTGTTAGGCACTGATCCATGGGTTGAACAGACATTATTACTCTATAGCCATCAATTAAAGGAAGAATGAACTTGAAGAAAAGATGCTGCTTAACCTCCACAAGAAGAAATGGACTGATGGATTGACACTTAGGCAGTTTGATAGCCATTCCAAAACCAATGAACAGACTGTTCAGGTCAGTGAAACTTCTATTAACTTTAATAGTCTACTAAGGTTCCTTGGCTTTGACTGCATCGGTAACCTGACTAGAGAGAATCAGGTGACTGAGGCATTGCTCACAACCCAATCTCTCCTACTTTTTTCCCGTACAAAATCAGGGGCTGGGTTCTCTGAGAGCACATGATCCACAGAAATGGTTTAGTTATGTTTATGAGACATTTTAAAGTGCAAAAAAAAAATTGTTTCTAATATTTTGACGGGGTTGGTAAAATCACAAGTCATGCCAAAGAACTATATATATAAAAAAAAAAAAAAAATCAATTTATTGGATGATAATGGTAAATTATCCTTCTGATTTTCTGAGCTACTGCAATGCTCCCTATCTGTTTTATTTATCATTGTTTGTATTAATATGATTAAGGGACCGTTATCATGATTATTACTCTTATTGTTTGTTTTTCATTTAGTTTACAAATATTTTATTAAAGAAGAACATGACTTCCAGGCTGTAGATAGAGCAATAAAATAGATTTCTTTGGAAGATTTGAAATGTAGTAGCTGTGGGTTGATTGATAACTACATTGTAACAAAGTGATGTGACCTTGGTTTCTTTGTGATATGCAGGAGATGCTAAACTTAGCAATCAAATATAACAAGGCAGTACAAGAGGAAGACGAATTGCCACCAGAAAAGCTTGCGATTGCCAATGTGGGAAGGCAAGATGCTAAGAAGCACCTTGAGGAACATGTCTCGAACTTGATGTCTTCCAACATCGTTCAGACTTTGGGAACCATGCTCGATACAGTTGTTTTGAGACCCTTGGTTCTTATGCTTTTACGTAGAACTATTCTGAATTTTTTTGTTTGTTCCGAAATTGATTTGAATTTAGTTCTTCGTTTAATGCCATACTGGATCCTTTGTTATAGTGTTTCTCTTGCATATGTTGTTTTTCGTAAAACAATTCGTTGTATTGTTTATGGATTTCAATGTTTCATCACCTTTGTAGTTTAACCATGAGAGAGAGAGAGCCTATACTGACTGATGTTCCACATGTAGCGTTTTGATTATTCTCAAATCATTGACATCAGTAGTAATGTTTAGGCATTTAGCATGGATCAGACATTGAACATTCGCCAACAGACGACTCGAATGTTGTTAAGGTATTTAACTTTAAGCATGCAGAAAATGTAAATAATCAAAGTGTAGATTCGGGATCAAGGGAGGCATATGATTTGAGTTCATAACCTTGTAAAAATTCATAATAAGGCAGAATGCGGTAGTCGGGTTTAGACATGTGGAATCCGTAAGAGACATGTGGAGTGTGGACAAATTGAATGGACAAATTGTAAGGATAATGACAAAAATGTTAAAGATGGTCGTTGAGCAAAAAATTGAATGCGAGTGTCGGAAGTCTAATAGAGGATGATATATAAATAAATTATACCAACAATTGATAGCTATGAGTTGTAACACCAATTAATCCAATATGATATAGCTCACCAAATCTGTCTCCTCCTCACAGTTTTGTTCTTATAGAATTAAGGCTGTCTTTGACTTGAAGAGATAAATTGTCATTTGCTTGGGCATGGATAGACATTATAGCATGGATTGTTTTTCTTGCTACAATACTTGCATATAAATATATAATAGAAAACAAATTATACAAAACAACAACTAACAATCTTTTGACAAAATAAGTATAAAGACAACTAGTACAAACATTGTAAGCAACAACATTTTTTCAAACTTTGAATTCAAGGGCAGGTGAAGAGCAAACATTTAGAAAGTAGAAACTAGTACAAGACAACGTCGGACCTTTAAAGACAACTTCCGAGTTTCAACTCCATTTATTTCCACATAAATTTAACATTGTAAGCAACAACATTTTTTCAAACTTTGAATTCTCACAACAAAATAGTGAGTCACACATTCACACTGCAAAAGCAAAAGCACCGTCTTGGTTAATGAAAGAAGCCAAGCGTTTGATCAAGCTTTTTGCCTTGTCTGTGGTATGATCAAATATATGGAAAACATGATCTTCATCTTCAAACTCCATGATCTCTGCCTTTCCTGGCCACCCACTATTCACCAATTTCTTGTAATAAAGCCTTCCTCTGTCTCTCAGAATATCTTTCTCTGCAACAACAACAAGCACCTTATCACATCCCAACCCATCAAGACTTGGAGCTCCATCTACAAACGGGTTAATAAGCGGGTCATCACACCCTTCCTCTGATGCACAAACGAACATCCACCAACTGTCCACCATTTTTTTCCTGAACTCATCACTTACCTCCATTCCAATCGGATCTTTTCCCCAGAAGTAAGGATTGATCATACCAATACCACAAACCTTCAAGTCTCGACCCGTATCCGAATTCTTGACCCGGAAAGATAAGTGATGTGCAAGAGTAGAACCTGCACTATCACCAACCAAAAACACCTTCTCGAAGTCAACACTTTCCTTAAGCCAAGCTTCACGATCATGGTTGTCCCCACCATCTCCATTAACATGGGAAGCTACCCACTGAATCGCAGCCCAACAGTCCTCAAATGCAGTAGGAAGTGGAAATTCTGGAGCTAGTCTGTAGTTAACCGATACAAGAATGACGTTAGCCTCTGCAACTAAGTTGTTGAGACTGGCGTGGTACTTTGGATCGGCGGTTGACGATATGCAAAACGCCCCACCATGAAAATACACTACTAGAGGAAGCTTTTGATCAGATTCTGTCGAGTTGTTGTTGTTGGGTCGGTAAATTCTGGCAGAAACACCGGTTTCTGGGACGACGACGATGTCTTTGGACAGAACCAATGTTTCAGGATCCAAACCTGCAGGAACCACTTCAGTTCCCGCCAATCTCTCAACTTTCCCATCTTTGTATACTCGAAGATAAGGAAAAACTTCAATGGAAACTTCTACAGCTTCTCCAGTGGAACCCATTAGAAAAAAGATTCTCAAATACAGAGGAGTATTGAAAACAGAATAGCTATGGCTTTTCAACGGAGACAAAAGAGGAACTTTTATAATACTCTGTGAGTGGACTGGACTGCTGGAAAAAGTAAACGAGAACAGAATTATGATTTTTCTAGTTGTGGGCCAAATCAGCCAAGCAACAAAATCATCTGTTGATTATATTAGTTATTGTATATGATTTTTTTTATAAAAAAATTCTCTGTCAATTAGTTGTATCTTAATTAATATTTGGAGTGCTATTTAAGTCATGCTAGAACCTAACTACCAGTTAATTGGAATCCTCTCAAGTATACCAACAATATTCTAACTTGTATAAACAATTGTAGGCTGCTTCTCTTACTTATTTCTGATTAATGAGTCTGTGAATGTGATGCACTGACGTGTTTCAGAGCTCAGCATCACTGTGACTATTATTATCTTAAATTTGACACACCAATTTAGCCGGCCACCTTTCTATTTTATGGTTTGTTTAAGAGTTGATGACTATAATCCAGTCATTTTCATTGGCTTATGTCAAGGCCTGACCCCACAATCAAGTTAAAATTCAAAGTCAAAAACCTCATTCCCGGAATTGAAAATATAAATAAATAATCTGTTGTTTTCAGAAAAGTGTCGTCATTTTCAGCTAGGTTAAACAATCAAATACGAAATCTTCTAAATTGAACATTTCAATATATCATATTTAATGGAAACAGATGACAATAAGAAATTCATGTGCCTTTCATTTTTTTGTCAAAAGTTGAAAATGTTGATAAGATTATCATTTAAACAAGTATTTAATGATCAATAATTGTTCATGCGGTTCACATTCAAATTAGGAAAATATAAAGCTTATAATAACAAAAGCTTGAGTCGAATATTAGAATCATGATATAATATACAATAATTTGTCAAGTATTTCAAGATTACAAAAGTAAGATCGTAAATTATTATTATTTTCAAGACGAGATGATGTCGGTTCAGTAGTAAACCTCTCTGATACGTACCACGATGTTGAGAAGTCAAGTTCTTTCCCTTTCAAAAAAACCCTAATAGTATAATACTTCAAAAAACAAAAACAGTTTCCTCATCAAAGAATGACCCTGTAATTATATTGTATCTTAATCGAGGATCAAGGCAAGGGAGGCATGTCCCTATTGAAGAAAGCTGCCAACCGTCTGATCAAATCCTTAGCTTTCTGAGACGGCAAATGAGACGGAAAATCATACAAGTGAAACCCATGATTTTCGCAATCTGTCTCAAAGATCTCCACCACACCCATCCACCCACACTTACTCAATGCATTGTAGTAAACCCAATATCTATCTTTCAACACATCATTCTCAGCCACACACACCAAAGCCCCTTACACCCGAGTCCAACCAAGCTAGGCCCACCCGCCACCACCGGGTTCACCCGTGGGTCATCGTTATCCGTAGGGGTGGGCGTTTAATGGATCGATTCATTTTTCAATATAACCGATAAAAAACCGATAAAGTTCTGTTTTTGAAAATATGAACCGATCCAATAAAATTTAAAAATGTCAACCGATCAAAAACCAGCCAAATTGGACCGGTTCTATTCGGTTCGGTTTTTTTCGGTTTTGGTCCTACTTGACCAAATTCTTGGGCTTTAAGTATTACACATATTTTCATATTTTAATTATTTTGGGCCTTCAACCAAATTAAATTGTGGGCTTCAACAAATTGAAAAGACTAGTTTAAAATACTATTCATAAAAAAAAACGAAGAAAAAAAATATGATGTGAGACACTTTCATAGTTTTATAATTTCATAGACTATTAAACATTAAACTAAGGGTTTTTTTTATATATGTTGGATTTCGGTTCGGTTTTCCTGTTTGGGATAACGAACCGGAAAAAAAAACTGATCCAATCGGTTTTCAAAAAAATGAACCGAACTGAACCGGTCAACATAAGAAAATCGGAAAAAAAACCGATTGGATCGGTTCGGTTTGGTTCGGTTTATTGGTTTTTTGTCTGCCCCTAGTTATCCGGATTCGACGGACAAATCAACGGCCATAAACGACCCGCTGCGGCACTAGCCGGATTTAAAAACTCCGACCCGATAGGATCCGACCCCCAAAATACGGGTGAACCAATGCAATTCCTAAAATCTCCATATTAAGACCAAACTCAGAGTCTCCACTTCCAGCTGCCATAGCTATGTTATGAGCAATGTTTGCACCATCACTGTCTCCAGCTAAAAACACTCTCTCAAAATCTGCATGGTGATTCAACTAAGACTCGGGTCCACCACCACGTACCGCCATTATTGCCTGAATGAGAAGCAACCCATTTAAGCGCAGCCCAAGAATCTTCATATGCTGCAGGTATTGGATGCTCAGGAGCTTTCCTGTAGTTCACCGAGACAGCAACGACATTAGCTTCAGCGACGAGAGCATTAACGTAGTTGTGGTACTTGGAAGTGAACGGTGAAGAGATGCAGAAACCGACACCGTGAAAGTAGACCAAGAGAGGGAACTTTTGGGTTGTGGTGGTGTTGGTGAGTTTTGGAAGGTAAAGACGAGCAGAGATATTGATGTTGTTGTTGTTGGATTCTTTAAGGATGTTATGTCTTTTGATGAAACTCCGGTGATGGGGTCGTTGGATACTGCAGGGACAATTAAGAGCGGACCATGGCAGAGGCCAGCAGGGGCGATTGGCCCCCAGGTTTTTTTTTTTTTTTTTTTTTAAATTTAAGTTATTATTTTATTATTAAAAAAAATGGAGAACTTTAAAACTAACCATAAAATTAGTGGGTTTATTGTTTTTACCCAAGATTAGCATTTTTATTGTTTTTACCAAAATATCCACTTTTGGGACAAAATTGCCCTTCTTTATGAAAAAATAATTTCTCTATTTTTTTTTCTTTTTCTTCCCCAAAAAAGCAACTTTTTTTTTCTTATTCTTCTCCTTCTTCCCAGACCTCTAGTATTATTCTTCTTCTTCCCGGATATGTTTAATTGTGTTAGATTTGGTGTGTTTAATTTGGTTTTGCCATGGTGTGTCTAATTGATTTTCCACGGTGTGTTTAATTGAGTTGCCCTGGTGTGTTTAATTGGTTTGCCATGGTGTGTTTAATTGAGTTGCACTGGTGTGTGTTTAATTGATTTACGCATGGTGTGTTTAATTAGTCTGTCTTTGTGTGTTTAATTAGTCTGTCTTTATGTGTTTAATTGGGTTGTCGTGGTGTGTGTAGTTGATTTACACTGTGTGTGTTTAATTGATTTATGTCTGGTGTGGTTAATTAGTCTGCACTTGTGTGTTTAATTGGATTGTCGTGGTGTGTTTAATTGGTGGTCTGATGTGTTTAAAGATATGTGGAAAAATTTCCAGATTTGAATATATTTGAAAATTTGTCAGATTTCCTCATACAAAAAATTTTATAAAATCTTTGAAACAATGGATCTCTAGTAAGTGTTATTTTTTTTAGGAAGGAATTTTTGTTTCAATGGAACAAAATCTGGAAAAAAAAATTAAAAAAAAAATAATCTAGAAAAAAAATTTAACAAACATAATCTGGAAAATTTCAAAATAAAGATTTAACAAACATTTTAAACAAACAAAATCTGGAAAAAAAAATTTAACAAACATTATGAAAAATCATTTAACAAACATTTAACAAAATTTGGAAAAACAAATTCCAGATTTTTACAAACAAATTTTTCCAGATCTAAAAAATCATTTAACAAACAAAATCTGGAAAAAAAATTAACAAACATTTTAAACAAATAAAATTTTCTTTAAACAAAATCAAATTTGGAAAAAAAAATTAACAAACATTTTAAACAAACAAAATCTGAATTTTTAAAAATCTGGAATTTTTTAAACAAACGAAATCTGATTTTTTTTTCTTAAACAAACATTATCCAAATTTAAACACAACCACAACCACCCTTAAAATCAACAACTAACCAAAAAAAATTTCAATAAAAACCAACAACACCCAGATCTGCAAGAGAGAAAGAAGAGATTAGAGAGAGAGAGAAAAAGAAGGCGTGAGAGACAAAAATCAACAACAACCTGGAGAGAGGTGTGAGAGAAAGAGAGAGAGAGAATGAAGAAAAAAAATGAGATGTGTGAGAGAAAGAGAGAGAAAGATGGAAGAGAGAGAAAGAAGAAAAAAATATTAAAGAGAATATTAAAGAAAATAAGAGAGACATTTAGGTCTTCACAACTAATTATTGGATAAAAATAATAAAAATACTAATGTTTGGTAAAAATAATAAACCTCATTAATTTTTGACTAAATGGATGTATTTCCTCTAAAAAACAATAGTAAAGCCTATCCTCTATGGTGTATACACACTTCCTTTGATAATCTAGTCACTTTGTATTATTTTTTTAATAAAAAAAGTTATAAAAATATTAAATATTAATAAAATTTCTCTGAACTTTTTTTTAAAATAAAATGGCCGCTTTTACTCAATCAATGTCAGCTATAAGGCAAAGCAAACAAAACATACGTTTAGAATCTCAAAAAAAAGGTAGAAAAATAGGTGCCTCATTTATATAAGAAAAATTTAAAAGATCTTATTAAAAAAAATTTACTGTCTTAATGATAAGAATATATTAAAGGATTTTTTTTGTTACTAAATTATAGGCCACATCGAATAGGATTATATTAATAATATTATAGATTATTTACGGTTAGAAATGATTTAAAAAAAAACATTATAAATAATTATTTATTATCCACTTTTTAAGCATCATTATTATTTAAAAACCCTTAAACTTCTATTTTACCGTTTAAAAATTTATATAAGAAAATTATTTTCTTTTATCTACAATAATACAAGTACAACTCCGAACCTTCAGATTGGATGACTCGTGTGTGGGCGCGACCCGCATACACAAATGCCACTCCGATTGGAATTTATTTTTTCTAAGTCAATGTTTATATTGATATGGAAAGAATTAATTCAATTTAGTTTTCCCTAAATCAAACGTGTAATGATAAGGAAATACTGTTTGGATTCTAGATACTTACTTGATCACTAAGTAAATAGAATCGGTGATTAATTAGAAATAAATCTCTTGGAGATTGGTTTTTTAATTAATATCATTTTCATTAAAAACGTATGAATTAAGTAATTTCCTAAACAATTCTCTTGACTTCGTTTTTATAATAAACCCTAGTCTTTCTTCAGAAGAGATTAATATAGCAATCATGAAATAATTCCTTTAATTATTGTTCTCTTCTTCTTCAATTCTTGGTAAGTTCATACCGGATTTGAGTTCGCTGAGAGTGTTTGTGTCATGCACGATCACTGTTAAATCGTTGTATCCTGGGAGACAATCCCTATACACATACGGTGTTATACGGCGAAATTGTCTTAAGGACACCATGTGAAACACGGGCCTCGATTTCCCAAAACAGTTTCTAACGTGTTGTTTTATGGTTTTCACTTTCTGTTTTCTTGCAGATTCGAATCAGATTGTTTTTGAGTATTACGAACAACAGATTCATGATCATGGGGTCCTTAATTCATATGTACACATGCATGCATGATCATTTGGAAGTACAGTATAAACCAAAATACCAAATTGGCTTGTTCAAGAAACTTTATCGTGTTCTAGATTCACACTCAAAGGATAAAAGTCTATAGATTGAATTAAATTGTGACTATATAAAGTCAAATTTGTTTACTGGAAAAAATAACATAAGCTTTCTCCAAAATAGTTTCTACTTTTCTTAAAATATCAGATCCAATACGTTATTATGGCAGAAAAAAAAAATAACAATTGGTTAAGCTTTTATTTTTTTGTGTGAAAAGTTGAATATAAACCGGGGCATTTATACAAGGTTTCTAATGCAGGATCGCACATAATTTTTTTTTTCGAGCGGAATCCTAAATTAATTATCAATACAAAAGTGATTATACAACCAAAAATGAAGCTTAGATGACAGAATATATAAATACAAAACTTATGAGAAATATATTTCAAGGGAATTCGCCATTCAATGTCAGGGTTTAAAAATTAAATGACACTTTTTTAAAGTAGCATTTCAACACTGTCACTGCTTTAATAATTTATGTTTAAAAGACACTTATTATGATGAACGGACAAAAATACCCCCAATAGTTGTTTCACATCAGAATTTTTTCATTCAGTTTTACAGTGACAAAGTTGTAAAGTAGAGAGAGAAAGTCTCGTTGAAACTCAGGCAATTACTCGAACGGTGACGGAGTGACGCTACGCAGACGCATTCGGGGGTCGAGCTCTCTGCCGAGCTCGCAGTGGTCGGTTTTGAATCTTCCATTGTTAAAGTTGTTTGAGGGTTGGATTTTCGAGTGGGGAAGATGATGAACAGTACTACAAAAGGCTCGGAGACTTATGTAAAAGGATCGGAGACTAATTTAAAAGTCTCGGACACTTCTTACAAAAGACTCGGAGCCTTATGTAAAAGGCTCAAAAACTAATTTAAAAGTCTCGGACACTTCTTAAAAAGGCTCGGAGACTAATTTTAAAATCTCTGACACTTCTTACAAAAGGTTCGGAGACTAATTTAAAAGTTTCAGACATTTCTTACAAAAAGCTCGGAGCCTTATGTAAAAGGCTCAGAAACTTATGTAGAAGGCTCGGACACTGTTTCATTGACAAACCTAACGGCTATGCAAAAGGTTCGGACACAACTTCACAAAGACTCGGAGACTGATGTAAAAGGTTTGGACACTACATTAAAAAGGCTCGGACACTACTTTTAAAAGGCTCGGACACTACTTTAAAAAGACTCGGACAATGTTTATAAAGGCTTGGACAAATGCTCGAACAATGTTTATAAATGCTCGGACAGAGCTTAGAAAGGCTCAGAGATTCAAAATTCACAAAACCATCTTCAGGTTTACAAAAGACCTGGAGAACAAATGAAAATGAACTGATAAAGTGTTACAAGACTCAGAAACGCATGTATAGAAAATTTATTGTGGCTGTGCTGTAGGGGATTTCAATTTTCAGACAAATTTATTATAGAGAGAGAGGAGTTACTGAGTCCAGTGTTCGAAGTGTGGAGATGGAAGTACAAATAGAATAAAAAACTGATTATTTAAGGACAATTTTAATAGTTCACCATAATAAGTGTCTTTTAAACAGAATTTATTAAAACACTCACTTGGATGCAACAAAGGTTTAAAAATGTGACATTTCTCACCATTTCCACTTCAAAGAAGATGTTACATATAGACCAACGTTAGTATGGTGGTTGGTCGCCATCCTAGGAATTGAAAATATAAATAAATAAACTAGTTGTTTTCTGAAATTATAGTCATATTTGGCTAGCTTAAACAATCAAATACGAAATCTCCTACATAAGCATTTCAACAATTCACATTTACTAGAAACAGATGGCAATAAGAAATTGCATTATTTATGCTTTCATTTTTGTCAAATGTTGAGAATTATTGATAAGATTATCATTTAAACAAGTATTTAATAATCAATAATTGTTCATCTGTTTCACATTAAAATTAGGAAAATATAAAGCTTGTTATAACAAGCTCGAGTCGAATATTAGAATCATGGTATATAATTATAGAATAATTGTCTAGTCTTTCAGTATTACAAAAATACAATCCTAAATTATTATTATTTTCAATACTGTCATAATCAGAGAATAACTCTTGTAATTGATATTGTAAAATAATCAAACCTCTTAGTGCAAGATCAAGGCAAGGGAGGCATGTCCCTGTTGAAGAAAACTGCCAACCGTCGGATCAAATCCTTAGCTTTCTCACACTGCAAATCATACAAGTAAAACACATGATCTTCACCATCTGTCTCACATATCTCCACCACACCCATCCACCCACACCTACTTAATGCATTGCAGTAAACCCAACCTCTATCTTTCAACACATCATTCTCAGCCACACACCAAAGCCCTCTTACACCCGAGTCCAACCAAGCTAGGCCCACCCGCCACCACCGGGTTCACCCGTGGGTCATCGTTATCTGGATTTGATGGACAAATAAATGGCCATAAACGATCCGCTGCGGCACTAGCCGGATTTAAAAACTCCGACCCGATAGGATCCGACCCCCAAAAATACGGGTGAATCAATGCAATTCCTAAAATCTCCACATTAAGACCAAACTCGGAGTCTCCAGTACTTCCAGCTACCATTGTTATGTTATGAGCAATGTTAGTGTTGGATATCAAAGATCATCGCAGCGGAAAGGATACCATGATTATTACATACGATCGGTGTATAATTACAAGAAAAATACACTCGATTCCTGTAACTCGGAGAAGACCGGCAAAAAGGAGAAACTGATAAAAAACTCTCTGTGTTTTTATCGCTATGTAAAAGTACGCTCATAATTGGATGATTAAATGAATAGCACACTTTGCTATTTATAAGGTCCATACTCCTATCTAGATAAGATATTTTAAATTTAAATCATTATTTAAATTTAATATCTCTATTATCTATATCCCATAATATCTAGTTTTTTAACTGATGAGTTTGAATTCAATTTGAATTATCTCTATAATTCAAAATTCAATTTCTCCGATTGTGGTATCTTTATCTAGTCAATTAATTAAATTAATTACCGGACTCCCTTTTTTACCATTTGAGCGTATTTTCCAACAGTTAGCACCAGCACTGTCTCCAGCTAAAAACACTTTCTCAAAATCTGCATGGTGATTCAACCGAGACTCAGGTCCACCACCACCGCCATTGTTGCTTGAATGAGAAGAAATCCATTTAAGTGCAGCCCAAGAATCTTCATATGCTGCAGGTATTAGATGCTCGGGAGCTTTTCTATAGTTCACCGAAACAACAACGACATTAGCTTCAGCGACGAGAGCGTTAATGCAGTTGTGGTACTTGAAAGTGAACGGTGAAGAGACACAGAAGGCGCCGCCGTGAAAGTAGACCAAGAGAGGGAACTTTTGGGTTGTGGTGGTGGTGGTGAGTTTTGGAAGGTATAGACGAGCAGATATATTGATGTTGTTGTTGGGTTCTTGAACGATGGTTATGTCTTTTGATGAAACTCCGGTGATGGGGTCGTTGGATACTGCAGGGACAAAGTCGGTTTCCATGAGTCTTTCCACATGGCCGTCTTTGTAGACACGGAGCATTGGGAGGAATTCATAGTCAATTTCTGGTTTGGTAGACTCCATTATTAGATCAGAGAAATTTGCTAGAGAGGATGATGAATTGTGCATCAGGGCATGTCGTCCTCTCGTTTTGTATTTATAGATATCCAGTGCGGATCATATATGACTTTGAGACCATCTCCATGACTCCATGCATATCTCAATTTGACAAAAATAAAAAAAGTAAAATGATATGTTTGGCACATCATTTAAATATTATATTCTCATACAAAATTTTATTTGATATGCTATTTTTATTTTTTTATTAATTAAAATTATAAAAATCAACAAATACAATTAATACAATCAATGAATGGATTGAATATTTTTTAGAATTGTTTCAATCTCAATTTTCCCTATCAAATTTGTTAAATATTTATTATTTAAAATTGGGAAATTACCAATTTGGTCATGGACTTTTTTTAAATTTCCAAATTGCTTATGCTTTTACAAAAGTGACCAAATTGGTCCTCACATTTTTTTCAAGTGTCAAATTAGTCTCTCACTTTTTAGAAGTGACCAAATTGGTCTATCTAACGGTTTAACAGTGTTAAATATAATAGTTGACTTTAACAATTTTAATTAAAGTACGTAAATACCATTTATTTGTCATATTAGAACAAAGTTATTTTATCTTTCATGCATTCAATTCACCATTATAATTACAACAAAATCCAGAAATATTATTAATGAAACACCATTTGGGCCTTTTTAAATTAAAATTTTCTAATAAAATCTAAAAATATTTTAATAAGACAATGTCAATTATAAACTTATTTTATAAACAAAGTTACCATTCATTTCCAGTTTAGTCTTTTACCATTTTTATATAATTGTTTTTTCTTGTTAATATTATATAAGCAATGTTGTCAAAATTATTCAAAAATCAAAACCAACAAATAAAATAAACAAAAATATTCATGTGTTAAAAAAAGTTGTGCATATGTCATTATTATATTGTTTAGGAGTAAAGTACAATTTTACCCCTACACAGTCAAAGTTGACTGCTGGAACTAGGGGTGGGCGTTGATTGGATCGGTTCGTTTTTCCATAGAACCGATAAAAAACCGATAAAGTCCGGTTTTTAAAAAAATGAACCGATCCGATCAAATTAACATTTGCCAACCAACAGGGGCGGACCTACGTGGAGACCAGGTAGGGCCCGTGCCCTACCTCAATTTTTTAAAAAACAATTGATTTTGTATATACTTTATATATACATATTCACTAAAAATAATAACATCATCTTTCTTTTAGCACAGCTGGTAGTGGTTCTTCTCTTTATTCTTCTAGTACTCGGTTCAAGTCCTATTGCAAGCAAATATATATTTTTTAATTCAATTTTATACATCTTTTCCAATTCCTTTCTCAAATTTTCATTTCTTTTAAAATAAAACAATTCATTTTCTTATTTTATATTAAATTAATTATTATTATTTTGGATTTTTATTATTTCTAATAGTTTTAGTTTGACATATCTAACACGTCCAATTAATAAACCATAAAATTTCAAATTTTACATTATTTAATTAAAATAATCAATCTATTATTATGATTTTTTTATCCTTACTATTTGTTTTATAGTTTTAATTTATTTAGAATCAATAAATTAATAATTTACCAATAATTTGAAGAAAAAAAAATTAAAAACATGTCTAGTAATATTTATTAATAAATAATTTTGTATAAATTTAAATTGAATTCATTATAAATGCAACAAAAAAAATTCTTATATAAAATTATATTGTAATTTATTCTTTTAATATTATTTTTTCATTATTTATGTTGTTTTTTTTGTTATTATTTATTTTTTAACATTTTTTCTTATTTTTATTTCTTTTTGAATGTAAGATTATTTAATTCATATGAAAAAAAAATCATTTTTGTTTAAAAAAAACTCATTTTACTACGATTTTAATTTTTCAATATTTTTTTTATGAGTAATGCTGGGCTTCCCAAATTTTTTCCCAAACTTTCCAAATTGTGTTGGCACATAAGGTGTCAACATCACATCACTCACCATATAATCTCATGATTTACAAGATGTTGACACCTCACGTGCCAACACCATTTGGAAAGAAATTTGGGAAGCCTAGCATTACTCTTTTTTTATATATAGTCAAGTGCCCTACCTAGTTAAAATTCCTGGATCCGCCACTACCAACCAATCAAAAACCAATCGAATTGGACCAGTTTGGTTCGGTTCGATTTTTTCGGTTTTGGGCCTATTTAGCCAAATTTCTGAACTTGTTCAATTCATCAGTTTTTTTCATGTATTGGGCCTATTGGATCGATTTTGACTAAATTAAAAAAGAAACACTAAATATGGTGCCAAATTATATTTAAAAAAAATTGATGCAAATGGCCCATTACTGCCAATACAGTACCAAGCACCTAAAAAAGTAACAAATTAAATTGAAAACAAATAAACAATCCATCATTCCATAAACACAAATAAATCTATACTCATAATAACACTACTTCATTAAATATTCCATTATTCCATATACCAAGTCTAATAAATCCAACCACATAATATCAATCCACAACATAATAAGTTAATAACTAAGCAAATAAACAATTCATTTACCAAGTGACCCAAGTCTAATAACTAAACAAATAAACAATTCAATATTCAATAAAGTTCTTCATTACTCCATAACATAACATAATAAAAACAGTCCATGAAATTGAAATTCTTGAAGTTCTTCGTTGCTTCATAAAACGCATTAATTGTTCCAAAGTCCAAACCTACTCCAAAATAAAATGAATACTTTTCAGTTAAGTAATAGTACATCTAATGGATTCAATATATATATATATATATATATGATTGGGACTTGCATGTGTAGTTCAATGGAGGAAACTGTGAATTAGAAGACAAAGATTCATCAGTCACTCGAAAATTTAAGACAGTTCTATCATATGAAGCTGTTGTGAAGCACAAACCATGGATGCCTGTTCGCTTAGTTGCAGGCATACTTGGTAAGGAGATCAAAGTGAACATTTCATGCATCTGAGAAGCAGCACAGAAGGTTATATATTAATTAGTAGACTCTGCAGTTTGCATGCTCTTTAATATCATTTTGCTTGATGATATTATATAAAAGTGAACATTTCATGTCTCAGAAAATCTAACAAAACGATATTGATTTTATTTTTTGTGGTTCGCCATAAAAAATAAATTGTGTATACTTTATGATTATTTATTTTTAGTGCCGAATGTTAACGCATATTTACATATGTACATAACATCAAACTCAATCTTTCATATAACATCAGCATTTATGAGGTTGGCCATCTCTGGAGCAACTAACTGGGTATCAAAAATTCAAAATCATACCAGTTTTTTCATATATAAAAGCAAATTACAGATTTTATATTTTATATTTTTGAAAAAAAAATTGGATTTTGAATCATTTTTGTCTTTCATAACAACAAGTCAACAACAGCAAAGACATTACCAAACCCAGACAACAAAGAAGATCACGACCAACATTAAAAGAGGTTGAAGAGATGGATCTACAATTTTTACCTGATATTCCAGTTGAGAGAACGAAGAAGTTGAAGGTCGTTGACTGCTGCAGCGTTGAGGAGACGGCGAGATCAGACGACAGCGTTAACAGACGGCGAGGTCGAGACCAAGTCGGCAATGAGACCCAGACGGCGAGGTCGTGCGACGGCAGCGGGCTAGGTCTGAGAAATTAAAATTTTGTTTATATTTTGACAAAAAAAAAGAGGATGAGATGAATATAGATTTTGTACGTCTTAGAGAGAGAAGAGGTTAAGGCCGGAGGGTGGTTGACGTCCAGCCGCAGCGTTGATGAGATCAGACCTGATAAGTTTTGAGTGAGAGGTGTGCGGGCGGGCTAGGTTAGGCAAAGAGTGAAAGAGATGTTCTACTGATCTGCTCAGAGTGAGAAAAAAAAAATATTTATATTTAATAGTTAATACCGGTTCGGTTCACCGATTTTGAGGGATAAACCGGAAAAAAACCGAACCGGTCAGTTTTCTGAATTTATCAACCGAATTAAACCGGCCAGCCAACCAAAACCGGAAAAAAACCGATTGGACCGGTTCGGTTCGGTTGGCCGGTTTTGTGCCCACCCCTAGCTGGAACTTAGTTAGAGGGACTAATTTGACACTTGAGAAAAATGTAAGGATCAATTTGGTTACTTTTGTAAAAGTCACAAACACTTTAAAATTTTAAAAAAAAAATCCATGACCTAATTGGTAATTGCCCTTTAAAATTTAAAAAGTCAACAAATACTGTTACATTCATGTACCAAATTTGGCATATTTTATACACTATGCCAAATTTGGCACAAAGTATAACATATGCCAAATTTAGTATAGCTTTTAGCAATGCATTGGAACATGTTTTTTTATTACTGTGTTAAATTATAGCATTGGCATAATGATTTAGCATTGGATTAGAGATACTCTAATTGCATGTGTGTATGGTTTTGCATGACTCTATCTAGAGTCGGTCCTGATTTTTCGGAGGCCTCTGGGCAAAACTAAAAATTGGCCCTTTGTTAGTGACTGAGCATACATTGTACACAACAAATTACTAAAAAGAAATTTCGAAATCAATTCAAAAAAAAAACTTTAATTACCTAGGCAGGGGATATTGATCCTAGATAATTGGGCAATGTGTCATTATTATTATTATTTTTAATGTTTGGGTTTAAAAAATAAATATTTGGATCCTTTTTTATCTGAACCGAAATCATTCAATTCAACAATAAAAAACATACCATTTTTTTCTTGGGCCCTGGGCTGGCCCCCCCCCCCCCCCTCATGGCCGACTGTGACTCTGTCTTAGAGAAAATCCTGCATGAGATGGTTTCATTGCCACTTGGTGAATCAAATTAAATCATACATTACACATATTTTCATATTTTAATCATTTTGAGCCTTAGGCCAAATTAAATTATGAGCTTGAACAAATTGAAAATACTAGTTTAAAACAATATTCATAAAAAAAACACTAAGAAAAAAAATGATGCAACATGCTTTCATAGTTTTATAGTTTAATGAACTATTAAACATTAAACTAAGGTTTTTTTTACATATATGTTGGATCTCGGTTCGGTTTTCCGGTTTGGGATAACGAACCGGAAAAAAAACTGATCAAATCGGTTTTTAAAAAAATGAACCGAACTGAACCAGTCAACATAAGAAAACCAGAAAAAAAAAATCGATTGGATCGGTTCAATTCACCGGTTCAGTTCGGTTTATTGGTTTTTTTCCCCACCCTAGTGCTATTAGCAACCCATTGATGATCTAATAATGTCTCGGTTTTTAAAATTCAAAAATTTATTTGATGTAAAACACTACATCCACAAATAACATGTTTATCTGAAAAAAAACTTTTTTTTTTCAAACACTTTAAACCCTAATTTTATTTGTTTAATTTCTTACATACGACTCATTGTTGAATAAACTGATAATATCATCCAAATCAATCATTATTAAAAAGTAAGGTTTTTTTTTTGTTTTACTCTCTAATGAACACAATATGATTAAATACGTTTTTATTTTCTTATTTTTATATTCCATAAATGATAAACGACATTAAGGGAAAAAAAATACAATAGGTGCTGGATATGAGTAAAAGAAATGGAGGAAAAAGGTAAACAACTTTATATATATAGTTATATACAAATTTTCTATTGTCAGTTCGTCCTGATATATTTTATATCAGGATAAAGAATGTGGACCACAAATTATTAAGAAATTTTGACAAGTGCATACACTTTGAGTCAAAGTATATAAATATAATAGTCCACATTCTTCGTCCTAATATATTTTATATCAGGACGACCTGACAATAGAAAATTTTTGTATATATATATAGAGAGAGAGAGAGAGAGAGAGAATATGTGCCGGATGCGAGTAAAAGAAATAGATAAAAATGGTACGGACTTAGGGGTCGTTTGTTTTTTTTTTGTCTGAAGACTGAGCAGTCTTGAATTTTTCTGAAGACTGAATTGAGACTGAAATCTTATTTTTTTCTCACATATGAATGTACTGTCAACATATTTGTTTTTAAAAATAAAATTGTCTGAAAATAATTAATTTACATTTATACTCATACTAATTAAAATAGGTAATTTAACATGTACAATTCTTTATAAGATTTGGTATGTTCTTCTACAAACAAAGTTTAATTTAACAAAATAAAAAGTTTTGCAAATAATATAATTTTACATATTCTGTCATCGAAGTTCAAGTTTAATTTCTTGTCAAAAAAAAAGTTCAAGTTCAATATGCACTAGAAGTCAAATAAAAAAAAGTTCTTAATTTTTTTTAAAAAAATAGGAACTTGAATTATATGCATGATGCATATATATATATATATATATATATATATATATATACAATTTTTCTATTATCAGTTCGTCCCGATATAAAATATATCAGGATGAAGAATGTGAACCATTAGATTTACTTACTTTGACTCAAAGTGTATGCACTTGTCAAAACTTCTCCATAATCTGTGGACTACATTCTTCGTTCTGATATATTTTATATCAGGACGAATTGACATGAGAAAGATTGTATATATATATATATATCACATCTTCAAGTCATGGAATCTACTCAATATTATAGACAAAATTATTGAGCACTACAAAGAATTCTTATTAGGATTTGATAGGAGCTAGAGAAATTCAATTGTTGGATCCCATGAAAATTTCACTATGAGAAGTGATTAGAATTTTTTTTTTCTTTCTAAAGCATGTTTAAAATAAAAAAATATGTTAAAAGAAATATTTATACACCGAGTGGTGCTATTGACACACCCCCTATTGATCTATTCATGCCCCACTCTTTTAATTATATAATATATTTTTTTCTTTTATCAAAATTACTTAAAGAGATATACAATTTAGGAAAGAAATCTTCTACAAAGTAAATATATTAAAATATCATATTCCTTTTCCAAAAAAAAACTCAGTAATCTATTTTTTCTTTAAAAAAAAATTAAATCTTAAACCCTAAAATCTACTTCTTACATACATCTAAAATATTATGAAAGAGTTTGAGAATGATATCAAGAATATAGAAGAATTGTTTAAGAACGATATCAAACATCTTGAAGAATTGTCTGAGAATGACATAAAGTAAGAACTGTTTGACAATGATAGTAAGCATCTGGAAACAATTCATTCTCTGAAAATAAGTTTGAAGTTTATTTTTTTTTTAGAATGATATCAAATTATCGTTGTGTTAAAGTAACATGTTATTTATTTTTTCGTTTCCATCATGAAATAAGAATAAAAAACTAAAAAAAACTAAATAAGAAAAAAAAATCAATCAATCAATGGAGGTGAGAGAGATGTATACATATATAGATATAAGAGATAGAGAGATCATATATGGTATATATTAAGTTTTAAAAATAAGTAAATTTTATAGTTTGGGAAATAAACCAAAAAATTTAATAAAAACATTTAATTTTATTTAATTACATCAAAATTTTAAAAAGTGGAACATGAATAGATCAGTAGGGGTGTGCCAATAGCACTACTCTTATACACCATATCAAATTAGAATAAATTTGAAAATATATCTTCTTTTAGATAATAGACTTGGAAGTGAATATTTTAATTGTAATCCAGTGATTTGGAATTTAGTTAAAAGTCAGAATTTTTTACTTTTTATTTTAATTTTTTTTAATATATTTTTAAGTTATTTCACGACTTAAAAAAACAAATAAAACAACTTAATGCGTTTAATACAGATCTATTAAGTTTTAAACGAAAAAATAAATGACCTCTATATATATATATATATATATAGATATCAATTTTTTTTTTCAAATACATAGAGAGCATTTATGGGGTGAATTAAGTTTTGAAGATAACCAAAAAGGGCAGTTTTGAAAATAAATCAAATAAAAATTTAAATTTTAAAGCACCACTTTATATTTTTATGCTTCTAATATATATAGTATAATCTCATTGGACGGTCTCACCAAATGAGAGTGCGCTCATCCCATGCAAGGTTTTCTCCCTTTATCTTGACTACAAGATAATGATTCATGAATCATTAATCCATGATTACCCTCCTTAATTCATATGTACACATGCATGCATGATCTTTTGGAAGTTTAAATCAAATTGGTTTATTCTTCATCATTCATCAAGTTCGAGATTGACTCTTCAAGAATAAAAGTCTTTAAATTGAACTAATTTGTGGTTATATAAAGACAAAGTTGTTTACTTGGAAAAAAAATAATAAGCTTTCTCTAAAATAGTTTCTACTTTTCTTAAAATAATAATAATAATAACAATTGGTTAATTTTTTTATTTTTTTTTTTTATATATGAAAAGTTGAATTTAAACTTGAGGTATATTTATGAGGTTTCTTGTGCAGGATTTCGCGTTTTTCCCCGTGTAGAATCCTAGATATCAAATCTGATACCAAAAATGAAGCTTAGATGGCAGAAAAAATACAAAACTTTTGGGATTTGTAACTTGTAAGGCTTGTTCAACAAACTTCTTCAAGTTCTAGACTATTGACTCTTGAAGGATAAAAGTCTTTAGATTGAATTAAATTTTAGCTATAAAAATTATAGAGTATATTTATAAGTCTTCAAGGGCATATTTATAGGGTTTCTTGTGCGAGATTTCGTACATATTTTTCATACAGAATCCTAGTCCCTGATAATCGCTGTAAAAGTGATTACACAACCAAAAATGAAGCTTGGCAGAATAAATACAAAACTCATGAGAAATTTTTTCAAGGGAATTCACGATTCAAAGGAGGTGTTACATAAATACAAACATTAACATGTGTATGGTGGTTGGTCGCGACCGGAACCAGAGATGTTCCCTTGTCACAATGATACGTACTAATGGTTTATGTATGAATATATGAATGAATGAAGACTTAGGCTGCCTGAACTGTCTTTAATTAGGAGATCATTTGCTCCTTTTATTTTGCTCTTTATTATTATCATCAACTCATCAAGTGGGTGGGTTTGTTTCTAGTCACTGATAAAAGGTCCAAGAAAACAAAGAAAAACAAGGACGATTGTCTAAACGCAAGGCATTCTAGCTATTCGAGTGCCTTTTTACGCCATGACCAAGATTCGGATGGCGATTTGGGCAGAGGTGGAAGTAACACAGCCTTCCTGCACAGACCAAATGGCCACCCTTGGCAGTAACACAATTCCTGAATTATGGACCGTTGCAAATCCTGAAAATCGAGCTTCCGAAAATCCTGAAAATCGAGTCCAGTCAGGCTTGAACAGCGGGAGAAGTTTGTTTTAACAGAGTGATATGTTTCCTTGCTTATGGCACTCGAACAACACGAGAAACAGCTATCGACAGAAAAGAATTCTATAGCATCTCCTTCATCTTCATCGTCCTCTTTTTGCTGCTCTGCCTTCAAATATAATTCTCTGGTTTTTGGATAAAACACCCAGGAAAAGCTATCAGTCATGAATAGGCTAGGTTTGCGTCTCAACTTCTCCATGGCACGCGATCGGATTTCAGAAACAACCACCTGTGGTAAGAGACTAAGAGATCAACAACAATAATCACCACCAAAAAGGAAAACAATCATAGATAGGCATAAAAATAAAAACAAAAAGTTGAAATCAATTATGCAATTGTTAAAGGTGAGTACTTCCTGTTCGTCATCAAAATCGCTTGCTTGAAACTCCTCTTCCGGACCTGAAATCGAACGCCTTCCATTGAAACTGTGACAATTGGAAAACGCATCCTTCAAAGCCGCGGTAAGTAATTTGCATCTCTTAGAGTAATGGGGAGGTGGTGGCTCTTCATGGTAAAAGACACTCATGTTGTAGAAGAAGCTGAAGCAGCAGCTGAATGGAAATGTGAAATTGAAATTTGCAGTCATATATATAACAAATTTCATTGTCTTGAGTTGATATTGAAATTGACATGCTTCTATGATAGTGGCCTAGCAACTTATTGAAAAGACTACATGTTTCTAATCCTTTGGTGTAAAGACTAAGTAAAAAAATTTGCACAAGACAATCTAACAAATCCACCCTCAATTTTGTCATATCCTTCATCCATGTGATAATACTCATCTCTTGGCTACAAATTCTTCTATATATCTTAAAAGGGTCAATTTATTTAATAGTATTCTGTAGAAAATGCCAGGTTTACAAGTTTTCACTTCAAGCTCAAGTTATGGTGACTAGACATGATACCAAACTTAGACTGCTAGCTAATCTTGGAAAATTTTGAAGATAATTATGCTCCAATTATAGATGTTTCATCAAGATAAACAAAATCAAGAAGAACAAGATGGTTTTGATACCAGTTGAGTGTACTTACCTCAATATCTTCCAAGATTGAACTAGTATGGACCTTTGAACTACAGGATCTGATATGGATATCACAGATGTTGGTTCATATCTGAAAACAGAGAATTTTCGTTTCACATATCAGATATCAGTTTCTTCATTGTTATTATAGTTCTCTCTTTCTTTTTTCGTGTTATCTTCATCTTCTTCTTCTTCCTCCCATCAACCACTTATTAATTCTTTTACAATAAAGTGACATGACACCACCGAACGAACGGTCAACTGGCATTTATTGTAAAAAATGAATGTAATTATTTTCATGGCTTTATTTTTTTTCTGCAACCCTCATGATGATATAATTACAAACCACTTTAAGCAGTGGACACCTCACACAGGCATGCTACTGTACATGATTGAATATTCATAGATTCAACTACTTTTGCCTCAAAAAGGAACAACTTTACAAACAAAATATATATAAAGAGCCACGTGAACATTGCAGCAGTATGTTTTGGAGTGATTTCAAGCTAAAAAGCAACTTTACAATGTTAAGTGAGATCCCAGTAAAAAGAAGCTTACTGTGATCATATTCCAGAAAAAAAAAATTGATCTTATTCAGAATTCTTCGCTTATTAAAAACCTGTCACATATACAATAGTAGTCTCCTTGTGAGGGCCAAAGCAATATGTGAAATACAAGCAAACAAAACATACCCAGAAGCTAGTATTACATTTACTGCAATATTGTGTTCATAGTGGCTTCAATTGGTTTTTGAAAGTTGGCTACATATCTTCTACTTCTTCTTTCAACTTTACATGAATCATTTAAGTAAGAAACAACTATGAATTGAACATGATGTTGAGAAACCACCTTCTGCAAACATCAATACAAAATGTAAATTAGTCAGACCTCAATCAATCTCAATAGATAAGAGCAACCGATGCGTACTAATACTATACATACAAGAATGGTACAAATTCCACAGTTAAAGAAGCAAAAACAGTTAAGGAAATATATATCCTTTCCGTCTTCATATGAGTAAATGCTATAATGCAAAATTATAAGTGTTCCTAAACACATCTTTTATTCCAATTGTTCAAAAATAGCAAAAATGATCAAAATAAAACACACATTTTTAGAAAATAACCACTCCACACAGGGCAAGAACTTAGTATAGAGAATATTTATTAAACAGAGGCAATGTTGAAACTAAAGCGATCTTTGTGTTGAGATTGACACAAAACTTTCTGTTAGATCTTACAGATTGTTATAAATGTGGTTATATAACCTCAAGCTACGGAAAGCAAGAACTTAAACATCACCATAGTACTTAAACATCACCATAGTGTTTTGTGACAGTTTAAAGCATTTAATGCATGATAAGCCAAATAGTGGAAAAAAACAAAGGCAGCACATGATAATTCACAGTAACCGGGAAAAGCTTAGACGGAGATACAATCTAATCCTCAAGCGACTGCCGACATTTAGCTACCACCTCTTATTGACATGCAATTGTCAAATATCTTCTATCCTCAACCAAACAAGAGCTCAATCTTCAACTACACTCTATAAGTCAAAGCAGAAGTCCATATAAAAATTCTGCTCTACCAAGAACTCCACCCCTGTGAAACCACGTTTTGTAAACATTCCCTTTGTTTCCGACAAAAAAGAAAAACTGCAGGACCTAACTAGAGACAAAACAGATCTTATTTACAGCCAATCTTCTCAAATCCGTACATATATTTAGGTGTTACAAAATTAACCAAATTTTAAATAATCATATAGCTTTATGGTATATTCTTTAAGATTCTACATTAGATAATGGGCCTAAATTCAATTATATCTGGTCTTCAATTATGGTATATTCAATTCGACTTTGCAGGAGAAACCCAACCTCAAACAGAACAATGCATATGTAGCAGGAGATAATTTTTTTCAAAACCATATGCATCACTATAGACCATAGTTATTACTTCAAAATCAATGCAACGAAACATCACTAATAAATTTAAAAAAAAAAATCAATACCGAATGGAACAAACATTGCAAAATCCATAAACTTAATGATTTAAAGAAAAGGTACCAGATAAGTCGGTTCGGAGACTTATGAAGTTGCTGAGATGTTAGAGAGATGAGGGACTGAAGCTTGGCAACGGCAGAGGTCTTATCAGGGGGGCATTTAGAGAGAGAAATATTCAAAGAGTGAAGGGCCTCATCAAGTTTGCCAGCAGCCAATGCAGCACATCCTGCCTTATAAGCCTCATCTGCCATTTTTGCATCATATCGAGAAGACACACTTGCATCAGAGTTCACGTTCTTTAATATGGAAGAAGATGAGGAGTCAAGATGAGCAGTAGCACGCGCATACTCAAGATTCGTGATGGCTGTGTTAATCTCTGCCATGAGAGCTTCAGGCGTTGATGGAACAATCTTCACACCATCAAAGACACTCCAATTGGGGCTCCCTTCTCCGGAGTTCATCTATCTTTTTGGCTATGATTTCTAGTGTAGGCTTATGATGAACGACTTAATGGTTTTCCGGTTAAAAAATAATGAATCTTACAATCCAGCTTGGTTCAATATTACAACATAAATCTAAAGAGTAAAGGGAATGGGCAGTGTACAGACTGTTGAACTCGAAAACAATTGACCCCAGAACCAGCCTCGAGTCTCACCAATATGATTGTTTTCCGAAATTCCCAAGTTGCACAAACCTAAGAAGAATTCGATAAAGTGTCAAAAGTTATGGTAATTAACCCAAGCGTGATATGATTGAGCCAGTTCCATATACAAATGACCCAAATACAGTACTTCGGTCTTGAATTATCTAGTCTCTAAGGATTATTAAGTGCAAGTAGATAAAACCATAAATTTGGAAAATGGTAATTTAATGTCACAAGTGAACAATATGATAGAAAATCCCTAAGCATTAGTGATTTCATTTACACACCTGCTTATTCAACTAAAATTCTTCACAGTACGCACTAAAACTTAGTACTAATATGCAAAGCTGTTCTTGATTGATACAAATAAGCGACAAAGTTCCAATCTTGAGTAGAGTCAATATTTTCTGTTAATCTATAATGAAAAAAGAATGAAAACAGAAGCAGAAATCAGAGCATTAAATGTAAAATCGTAATTGTTGGAAGAAGTTAACAGAAAACGGTACCTCCACCCAGCGAAGGCCGTCGTTGTCGGTGTTTTGCAGGTGAATCAGTTGAAGAAGGTAACTGGGTTTCGAATTCAACCTGCAAATTATTTAACTAACCTTGCAATTGCATCAACACAGCTTCGAGTCAATATTTGATGCAACGTGTTCTTAAAATAGCAATTTGTTATTCTCGCTGTTTTTTTTTCCTTTATTGTCATGGTCTCGTGGAAAAGGTAAATAAGATGAAAATATCGAAAATATAGGAAATATTCAGAAATATTATATACATATTTGAAACTTGAAAGAGATAATTATTTTTATATCGATATCCAAAAATATAAAATCGGGGACATATTGAAAATATTGTATGATATTTACGAGCTTGTTTGGTTGAGCTTTTGAAAAACCTATAAAAGTTCTATTTGTGTAGATCTATTATAAATAAATTTTTTGAAAAAAAAATTATAGTTGTTTGGTTGGCAGATATTTTTTTTTTAAAAATGTCTATTTAAAAGAAGCACCACCCAATGAGCTTTTGTCTAGTAGAGGTTTTAAACTCTATTAACCTCTACTGACCTTTTGAAGCAGGAGAAAGTCCAACCAAACGAGCAGTTACTTCCTTAACTACAATTCACAAGAAAACCAGAAAACCATAAAATTTCAATAGTAATCTTAAAATAGCAATTTGTTTTTGTCTTATTTTTTTGGTTTCCATGGAAAAGGATTTGGAAAGTGAATATTCAGAATTATTTTTTATATTGATATCCAAAAATATGAAATCAGATTATATCGAAAATATTATGGATATTTACTTAAATACTGTAAAAAATGGCAACCTAATTAATACCAATTTGGTTTTGATTAAATTGTTTAATAGCATCACATTTCACAAACCCATCTTAATGCAAAGAAAACAAATTTGATGAACTAATCTCTCTTTGAGAAATTTGATTACAGAAACACAACATTACCCTGACCGCTCCATCTGATTGCCAAAAGACATTTCAAGTGAGGAAAAAGATTTGGGAGTTTTGTTACTGGGCTCAAGAGACTTATTTTAGATCAAAGCATTTCAATAACACTACCATCCAAGTCCAATCATGCAGATCACAGAGTGATCAAGCAAGAAGAAGAACCAAAAAAAAAATATAGAAACAGTAAGATTTACTGATCATAATTGATTATCAAGTGGAGCCTTAATGTCTGCATTTATCGATAATCGAACTTGCAAAGAACAAGAACCACAAGGTAGTACAATTGATGCTGGTAAAGCATCCGGATTTTGTATAGAAATAGTATTTCCATCCTTTAATAATGTATACCCCATTTTACCCAACTCTAAAGAATCAACAGAAAAATAATCAGCACATCGACACTGGTAAACGAGCTCCAAAACTTCTCCATTATCTTCGATCATCATATCCTCTAAACTAACATCTTCTGCGGCAAGTAAATCCTCTCTTGATGCTCGCAGCTCACTATCATAGACAGCACGAGACCTAGCATTGCCGAGGACTTCCCATGCCTTCTGTGCTTTTAGAAATCTATCTCCAACCTCATTGTCAGCATCCGATGTCTCGGATATCTTTTGTAACTTATCAGGATGAAGATTAAGTATGGCAGATCGATAGCTTGTGCGGATTTCTTCATAACTTGCAGCTTCTCTCACAGATAGAATATCATAGTGGGTTTCCTGGATCATGCTCTCGGCAGAAATCATCGTTGGGCGCCAACTGTTATCGGATCAACTTCACTGCAAATGATATAGATAGGTTAATTATTTGTAATTAAATGAAACTTAATAGGAAAAAGGCTTTCATCAAGATAGCAGCAACCAGCAAAGTGCTCAACTAATCCACGTCATAAGAAATATCTGCAGAAATTAAAAGACATGACAGGCACCTGCAAGGATAGCTAACATCAAGTCATTTTACAAAAATCACAAACTCTGCCTACAAAACCACTGTCAGACCCTATCTCAATTTCCATTTGCAAACCTCATTCCATTTACAAAACTTAGGTTGAGCAATTCGTGGAGCATTATGAGAACGATAGGATCCAAAACCTATCTCAATTAATGCAAACCTATTTAGGGATTTTGTAGCAGCTGAATGAACTTGCAGCACCACAACTAAAATTATAAAACGGAAAATAATGAAAACATAAGATCGGCTGCAATACAATCATATAAAGCATTGTAACTAGCCAAAACACAATGAAATAAGTGAATTGAATTAATGCTCTAAGAAATTCAGAATAGAAACGCATGCCAATTGCCAACAGAACTCACGTATATCTCTATTACAGTCAGATAATTAAAACTAAAGCACCATAATGTAATGCCACACTACAGGAGGCATCAGTTGAGGCTTCAATTGATACCAAAGTAAACTCAACAACCAGATATGCCAACACTTCCCTACCCAAACCGAAAAACAAAACCAATTACCCCACCTAACCAGATCCAATCTTCCCATGCTATTAACCTGAACACAGAACAGCACCACACTCTAATCCAAACCCACCCCCACCTATTCAGACTCAATCTCCCTAAGCTATTATCCAAAGCACAGCAGCACACTCAGCTGCTAAAAGACCCAAACCGTGGCCATATGAACCCCCTATATACACTGTTCCCAAGCCAAGAACTAGCTCAAAAGAGACGAAGGAAATTAGAGAGGTCAGGACTCAATCTACACTGGTTCTGAGCCGATATTTACAAGTTAAGGAAGGGAAAGCTTACCAGTTCCAGCTCCTGGTCGAATCGAAATCCGATGACCAGCTATGGACCTCTCCAGTGGCTGCCAAGGTTTGGATTCTAGACTCTCCTGTGGCCAGCCGTGCTCCGAATCAGTTCCAAAACCGAGTGCTCACCGTGGTTCAGCTCCGGGTCATGGTAATAGCGATCCTAAGGCACCTTCCAGAGTTCGATCCGGGTGATCTACGTTCGAAAGAGGATGAGGAAAGGATAGATTTCGATGTTAATGGAGATTTGGGCCACTTTGGAAGGATTTTTAAAGGGAATCGACGTCGGATCGAAGAGAGTGGTCACCGGTTTAGTGAAAAGAGAAGAATTGGAAACCCTAGGAAGGGAATCGAAAATCAAAGGAAGCAGAAGAAGATTTGAGGGTTATTTTCTAGAGTTTTCGGTTCTGGTTTGTTGAAAAAGAAGGTGTTGGGATTTCAGAGCAGCTGCAGAGTAACGAAGAGAGACTTTATAGGGTTGACCTTGGAAGCTAAATCTCGAAACGGTGGCGTTTCGAGCTCTCTTTTGGGCACTCGAAACGGTGGCGTTTTGGAGTTCTCTGTAGGGCTCTTTGCAAATTGGGACATCACCGGAATAGGCCAATTAGGCCACAATTGATTTAGAGATTATCGGTGGACATTGGGATTAGATGCAACATTGGGCCACAATTGCAATTATCAATTTGATTTCAATTTCAGTTATACAATTTCCTGTTTTTTAGAATTAATTCAGATGTTATTTTTGGACAAGGATATTTTCAAGGGAAATGGAATGTAAGGATTGGGAGAATTTGAGATTAATTTAGATATTTAGTGTGAGTCCATATTAATTAGTGTGTCTCAGTATATGTAATCATTTCTCATACGGTCCTATCCTAAAATAGTGCGAGTCAGTTATAGGGAATCATTTTCCAAAAGTCCTATTTTGGTTAGAGTCCTTATTGTAGTGTAATGTTCAATTTCTTTTAAAAATAGAGTACGTACAACAAGAAACATTTCAATCATTTCTCAACTAATTTCTAATCTCTTGCTCTACAATTTCTCAATCTCTTGTCAACCTTATCTGCTTCTTATCTTCAATCTATGTTCTTCATCTTCAATCCAATTTCCACCAATATTCCATAAACCTGTAAAATCAAAGCTCAAAAAATCAGAAAATATACTAAAAATGCCTAGGGCATGACACCTAATTCCCCTTGTGACAATTGATGCAATTCCTCTTCATCAGATTAATCATATGCTCAGTGTAGTTGATAACAAACTCCTTACGGTGGCCATTCAAAATTTCATGAATTTACTAATAGATATAGAAAACATATAACATGTAAAACGGGTTCAGATTACTTGACAAAATCTATTGATGTCAACATGAATTATCCTAGTGCGCAAGAAATAGCTAAACAAATTTTGCAATTTTCCTGCTTGATGGGTCATTAAACCATATAATGCGACGACGACGACAGCACAGACAGTATAATGCAACACTGATATAAAGAATATAAAGAATCGGAGAGACAAAATGAGAAAGATTCTTACCCGAGAGAGAAGCGTGAAGCTACTGCTCATACAATTCAAGCATGTAGGGTTAATAAGTGTGATAATGTCTAAAAAATATTGAAAGTTTTTTATAAAATAAATTTATACAAATTAAAAGGTAAAACATTGGATTATTATTCATAAAACTCCATAAGTTTTTATTTTTATTTTTAATCTAATACTAATCGAATCAGAAACCCGTCCATAATTGACCGGAATGCACTCTCATGGCAGGGAGGAAGAGGGATCTCCCAACAGAGTTAACCGGTAAAAATAGGAGTCGAACCCCTTTCACAGTTCAAGCTGATCAAATGACACGTTACTCCATTCACGATTACTTCTACAATAGCCATCCTATGACCACAACAACTTTTGTTTAATGCGACCAAAATATTGCCGTAAACACCTATGAAGAGGTAAGAAATCCCAGCTCAAGCTTTCGTCACAAGCTTAGCGAAGGAAGTAATCGTATTGCTGAGAAATAAATCTCAAGGGTTTACAACCAAAAAGTTTACAATCCAACAAAACAGAATTACAAAAGAAAAGAATACTGAGAGGGTCACTCTGCAGGTGACACGTGTGTGCTTAGTTGGCAGCTATAAACCCAAATATATCTTCGTATCAGCTACATCAAATATAAGTCTGAAAAAACTTCATTCACAGTTAGCAAAAGAGCAATACAAAAGATGACTTTTTTTTCCCGTCCTGTCGTAAAACAAGTCATCCACCAGATTTCCCAGTTTAGAATCATTGTTCTCATTATATTACATGTCCCAAAAATTGATTGTACCCCTTCCCATCTTTATCTTCAACAAACCAAAAGAATAATGAACAGAGGCAAAAATTCACCCATGTAAGGAGTATGTGACATGGATTTCTTTGGAGCTAACTCCATGGCTGTCCGCAAAACGTTACAAGGGTGATAGAACTGTCCACTTTTTAGCAGAATTCAATCACATTCTAACAACACCAGAGACCCATGGAACAATCAAAGGTGCGGTTGGGTGGGAATTTCTATATGAATCCGGATATTTGCCCTTAAAATTTAGTTTGGGCTTCTCTGCCTGCGTAATAAATAAGAAGTACAGATATTAGATAAGAACTTCAAAAGGAAGCAAAGGAAAGTTATAAAGTGCTAACTTAATGATAAAATTAGCTGATGCTTACATATTTCAGCCAGCATTCCTGGTTTTTGTGTTCATAGATATCTGGGGAATGACACCCTGTCTCAGATGGGCAATAAACCCATGTGTTGCATTTAATTTGACCTGGCTGCGCACGCTTTGCCTGATCTAAGCAAGCCTGACAGCAGTCAGCTGCACTTTCTTTAGGGTGAGTGAGACCCCATCTGACAGCAGCACCAGCATAATCAGTATGAAGTTCAGCGTTACACTCGGGTGGAACTGGCCTGCCGGGTAAAATATCTTCTTCTGGAGAGAAATAAGCACAACTCAGTTAGTAGACAAACAAAGCTCGATATGATTTTTCCATATTTGTAGAAAGTGTGTTCAGTTGGAGCATACATGTGTGATTAACAATTAGAAGAGATACTGATTATTTACCCTCTTCATCTTTAACACCCTCGGGTTTATCATCATGTTCTTGGTGAACGATTTCAGCTGGTATCCAAAGACCAATTTCTTCGGACAACGCAGCCCAATCAGATTCCAAGGCTTTTACTAGCAATCCTGCAGAAAGTGGGTCATAAAAAGGTAAAAGGGAAGCTCCAAACAATAACTTCAAAGTGTCTTAAGAGATTAAAGCATGGTGAATGTTGAGGTTTAAACAAAAACATAAATTTGAATTCCAGATAAGCCAAGCATTAAAGAGAAGACCATACTAGTTTGCTCTTTCAGAATAGTCGAATTCATTCCCTGCTTTCCAATATTCAACTGTTTGGCTTCATCTAGCTTTTCTCTACGCCAGCTTTCAACTGCTTCTGTTTATCAAAAGAAAAATGCCAACAAGATCAGTAGCGAGAGATATAAATACACAACACAAATTTACATCACACATCCCAACATTTGAAACTTAGAAAAGATAGCTTAAACCAATACATGTAGTCAAAATTGATTATTCCATTATTAAACTGATATGTGCTTCTCAGAAAGGTGGACACCCCCCTTGCTTTCCCAAGCCATGTTTACAGACTTGTGAAGACCCTATACAACACATATCCAATACCTTTACACATCATAGTTTTAGACTTAGCGAAACTCCAATTCTTGGAACTGGTATATAAAAAGCTTCAAACTAAACAATCAAAATGAATGAAGGACGGGGCAAGAGAACAGACATGGAAAAGCTAGAGGATATAAAATACACTACTTCGTATAACAAGGAAAGTAGGCTTCCTATCCTTAATGTTTGAAAAAACCAAAACAAAGAGTATGACTTCAACCGTAATAACCTAATTGGATGTGCACATCCATAGAATACCATGCCAGTGAAATAAATTGCCAACCTAATGCAAGTCAAAGGATACATGGTACAAGCCTTAGAACAGTTCATACACAGTAATGTGCAAGTTTGGGACCCAGCCTCCCAAAATATCCAACACATAGGCTGATTTCCTTCTATTAATTATATCCCTTACCTTTAACCAATTCAGTTTAGCACTGACCAACTTACCACGCCATCCTTAAGGTTCCCAAAAAAAAAAAAACGCCTTTCACCCCCCTCTCATTAATTTTCCATCACATCCAAGCTCCCTTGCTTCCTTCACTCATAGTAAACTTATAAACTCGATGTGAAAATTATTACATTCTGAAATCTAAGCACAAAAAAGAAATTCCATTCCAATCTATTACCATATTAGGCAAGGGTTTGCCTGCTCTATTACCATATTAAACAGTACTCCTAAAGTTAAGCAAATAGAGAACAATGCAAATTATTCATTCATTCATTTACTCATTAGTGTCACAACCATACCATATATGTGTATATAGAATTGGCCATGGGAAATGGTCATTTAAATCAATATCTTTGAAATTATCATAAGGTTTTCCATTGGTTTTAGAGAATGTTGCCAGGAAGCTCATTTTCCACCAAAAAAGTATTTGCTAACCAATTTACATCACAAAATCAACAAAGATCTTTAGTCAGTTTAAAAATGATCTAAAGTACAATTGAAAAAAGATATCATATTCTGTGGACATATGTTACAAAGTCAATTTTTACATATACATGAAACTGCTAAGTTTATGCAACTATTTTATCGATGCTATCCATCCATCGACATGCCTGCCATATCACAATCATCCATCGACCAGCCTGACCATACATACGCCTGATGATCCACACATAACAACCACGTGATGATACATAGTTCAAGTAAACAGAAATGGTAAACCTAGAAGTACTACAACAGTAACTGGCATCTAATATACATTATGCCCTCCCAACAGATTGCTGGTACTAAAGTATTTACCAAATCATCATTTTATGAATCTTTTGAGATAATAATACTGTCAATGGATATATATATTTGACTACTGCCAATAAATAAATAAATATATGAAGTTCTCAAGTAACCTAATCCTGTAAATCTCCGCACAACATAAAATTCGTTAATTAATGTATTGTTCAGAACATTGCATCACTCTGCCTACTTAAACGGACAACTTGCCACCCAAAGAAAATGCCCTATACTCAAATGAAGTTCTAACAACAAAGCCATACAATGATTTGACCACTTTCTAATAAGAATTCGATATGCCAATGAAAATTTATCAGTAAAAGATTGCATGAAATTACATTGTACCCACCTCTTACCACACTAACATTTGTCTTAGCATCCAAGCTGTGCAGCCTCCGGAGGATTTCATCCGCCATCCTCTGCTTAACAGGCCGTGGCAGTTCAAGAACCGAATCTTCTCTAGATAACTCTAGCTTCAATTTCTTCACCTTGTGATCACAGAAACAAAATCCATTAAGATCAATCAAACAATATATAACCACAAAAAGGGTATGCTTTCCTGCATAAATAACCTCGAAAATCAAGAGGGTCTTACAACTTTAACAAGCTCTATCGGTTCCTTAGCTCTTCGAATCCGTATCGATTCTTCCATTTTCTTAATCTGATCTGGTGTGTACTTTACAGCTGTTGGTAATTAAAACATTGGAATTAAACAATCATGAAACAAATTGCAACCACAATCAACAAAACACCCAAAAAAAGAAAAGAAATTGAAAACCATAAAAGGGCAAGAGGTGGTACCATTATTGAAATCAGAATTGGAATGAAGGTAGATAGAGGCGTATAAAGAGCGAAGAACGTAAAGAGCAATAACAATGTTGATTGAACAAACGATGAGAGTGATTTTCTTATACGAACAATTCCATTTTCCTCTCCCTTTATATCCCCACTCTACTCTTGCCATCTCATTATCGCCTCCTTCCACCTCATCACGCCATCTCTCCTCCCTCTCTCTCTCTCTCTCTCTCTCTCTCTCTCTCTCTCTCTTCGAATTTCAATACAAATTCCACGGATCTAACCAACCGTAGATCGCAGCAATCAATCAGTCAGTCAATACTCTTATCTGCTTTTGTTTTTTGAATATTTCAATGCGAGAACAGGCTGCAAACCAGAAAAGCAAGTTTTTTTTTGCTTTTAAGTAATCGCAAATTCGCAAATTCGCAATTCACACAGAGAGAGAGTTAAAACTAAGCTTTTCAACAGTGGTTGATAAAGTTCAAATGATTAAATCTGACTTTTGTTGTTGGTGGTGGTGTTGATGTTCTGCTAACGTGCTATCCGGGCAATGAAGATTTGGTTCTGGTAATTCCGTGATTATTAGTCATTTTGGGATTAACAACTTTAATTTGTTTTTCATCATTAGTGCCTTGTCTTGTTTTAACAGCTAAAAAAATCTCTGTTTCTTTGGGTTTTGCTAAAGTGCGCCTAGGGTAGAGTGTTTCAATTATTAGTTCACTATTTATGACGGACGCGTCATCCGTGACTCAGTTTGTTTAAATTTTTTAATATTAATGATAATTACGGATTCGGGGAATAAAGCATAGCACGGTTTGTTTAACTAGTTTATTTTTTAAAAATTGGCAACATATCATATTCTTTCATAAATCTAATCTTATATTAAAATATAATTGTACATTATTAGTAAATTAGACATTTTAAATTATATATATACACTATTATAGTAAATCGAGCCCAAAATATTATCGGATTGAGACAGTTTTCACTGAACAACAATTTTCTGAACATTTTAATTCATAACCTGATTTTTATCTTATGATACGTGTAGCATTGTGAAGAATTAGGATCTCAATTGTTATCAATAGTTTAGATGGTCAGTAATAATTGCTTCCTCCTAGGATCTTTAATGGTGTCGGGATTCTAGATAAAGAGAGGGTTCGCGTGCCCCCAATTCAAATGCCTATTAAATACAAAATTTAGTTTCTAATGGTTGTGGACTTGTGGGAGTGCTTAATTTCTGTTCATTTAATTTCATTTTGACCGACGTTAATCACTACAAATTGGATTAATGATTATTTTTATTTTTTTAAGGGAATTGGAGTAATGATTAATAATAATAAATATAGGGCACTTACCCCCACCTAGATATGCACGCCCTTTATCATATTTGTGTGGGTAAGAGGGCTTGATTATCATCATTGTCCATTAAATTAAGTTATTAAGTGTATACAGATTTCTCCCCTGTATGTGAGCTGTACATTTCAGGCTCTACACCTATTGGTCGATCCAGTCTACAACATTTGGACTGCCTGTAAGCCAATTAATTAACCTAAACTGATCGTCAACTGCTATAATATATTATTAATTTTGTACATCTCTCTACGCATTTAGTTTAAAATTTAAAATATTAACTATTGTAACAATTTATTTTCTTTAATAAAGTCTCTTTAATTTTTTAAAATTAAATTTGATAAAAACGATCTTTCCATAAAAAATATCATCGATGAGAAATATGTGCAGATATTTATATAAAATTATAATATTTCTCATAATAGATCAATAGAATAACTTATTAATATTAGACGTACATTATAATGTTAACTACTCATTAGTCATTATAATACTATGTATATTTAAATAACAATTGCACAACTGTATTGATAAAATGGTTTGACTCTACTCCTTTATTTACGTAATAAAGATTCAAATCTCACATTTGCTATTAAATTACAAAGTATGAAAAAACTCCTTCTCATGAGAATTATACTACGAACCAAGATTTCAGCTAGCCTCTCCACCCGAAATGTTTCCAATTAAGGAAATATATTGCTTTGTACATTAGCTTCTTTAAAACGTTTGAGTCTTTTCCATTTGAAGCAAAGAGGCAATGTTATCACTTATCAGCATGAATAATGTAATGTCTACTCCATTTTTGGTGCTTAATGCTGATACAGTTACAGAACTGAGAAAAGTAGTTGGTATGTAGCCGCACTAAAGCAAAATTCCATGGAAATTTCAAAACAGGGGTAATTATGACATTTTATTTGTTAATTTTCTCGGACAAATGAGATCATGATTCCAAGTGGACGACAAACTAGTTATGTTTCGTTACGTCTATTAACTTTGACAACAATATCCCCTGCCTTGTCATCTATTGGATGGACATGGATCATGTTCATGGACCTCTTCTCTTGCAAGATATAATAAACGACATCAATAATGCAACCTCATTTTTTTAATTAATTTTAATATTATTATAATTTCCAAGTATATTTACAAAAAAACCTAAAAAGTCTAAAAAATGGAACAATTTAAATTGCCCTCCAGGCTCCAACCAGCCGCTTCTCATTCTCTTCCCTGCAAACCAAATCTACATTCACCACAACTCAACAGATATTTAAATCAATGCGAAACTGACACGACATCCAAACAAGGGTATTCTTGTCATTATCCAAGATATCTCCACTTATTTTGTGATCGACGGGTTTTCAACGTTACACGTGGCGAGATTTCCTGGAAGTTGCAAAAAGATTAAAAAAAAATCGCTGTTTTAGAGAGAGAGTCCGACGACTCAGTACACTCACTTCCATCTTCTCCCAATATAAAACGCTGCAAAAAAATGAAAAATCAAATTCAGGAGAGAGAAAAATAAAATAAAAGTAAAATAAAACCAGAGCCTTATAAAATTAAAAATCTCTGAATTTTGGTCCATAGATTGAATCGAATTCTGTATTCGTTCAAGTACCCATCACGATATCGTGTAATCGGGATTGTTGAGAGAGAAGAAAAATGTGGGGATTTGGGGGTAGGTATTACTGGGGAAGAGAGAAGGAAAATGGAGGGAAAGGAGAAGGAATAGTGGTGGTGTTTGCTTGGATGTCGAGTGAAGAGAAGCACGTCAATCGCTACGTCCAGCTCTACTCTTCTTTGAATTGGAATTCACTCGTTTGCCATTCTCAATTTCTCAACATGTATGTTCGATTTCGCTACTTTTGCTTGATTTCTTGTTCTCGGTTTAATCGATGTTGACTCGCGTTTGCCAATTTTTGGGTTTGTTTGTTGCTCGCAATTTTAGTTGAATTGTACGGATAGTTGGTTCTTCGAATTCGTTTTGATGGTTTAATTGGTTTCTAGTCAAGTGATATTAGATCTCTTTTATGCAAATATGAAACATTGGTTTTGTATTTGGACTTTGATGAATTTGATATGTGTGTGCAGGTTCTTTCCTGAAAAGGCTGAAACTCTTGCATTTGACATTCTTAAAGAACTTGTTGAGGTCAGTACAACTATGTTTTTCCAACTGCAACTTGAAGAAATGTTGTAATCACTAATCAGCATCAATCACTCAATTTATAAATTTCATCTTCCTATTAATGTTTATGTGGCTATTATCCTGTTAAAAAAATTTGTTAAAAACTTTAGTACCTTTCTAGCTTGAAAGTTGTTAAAAATTTCATTGCATGGAGTTGGCAGGATATTAATAAGTGTTTGGTTTTATACTGTGGCAAGCAGGAACTGAAGGTTAAGCCATGCCCTGTTGTGTTTGTATCTTTTTCCGGGGGTCCAAAAGCTTGCATGTACAAGGCTCTTCAGGTAATTTTTTCGGGAAGTATAGAAACCACACGTGTCTGCATTGATGTTGGCAATACATATCTTTCCCTGTCTTTGTGTAGAACCAAACCAGTGCTTATTATTTTATATGTTACTGGTTTAGCTGTAGATATGTTAATGCATTTTTCTCTTTTGCAGATAATTGATGGAACATGTGAAACACAACTGAATATGGTATGTTATTCTATTTCTTCTTCAATCTAAGCAATGACTTCTAATCCTTTTCTTCTTTCAAGAATGTGTATATCCGTACCTTGTAGATGGTTTCTAGCAATGCTAATGTATTTCATGAAATTAAAAAGCTATCATAATGAAGTTACACTTTTCATTGCATAATTGTTTTCATAAGAGCTGAATGATTGCCAATTTGTTGGTGGCAAACAAGTTTCGATAGAGATTGTATAATTATAATTTATAAACTTCAACTTTGGTTTTGCCTATTTTGATTTTAAAGTTGCTTGTGTTTTTCCTTACTTTCCGGTGAAAGGATGACCGTCAACTAGTCAAGGACTGTCTTTCGGGCTATATCTATGATTCGAGTCCAGTGGATTTCACTAGTGATTTGGGTGCTCGGTTTGTTGTTCACCCAACTGTTCTCAATATGTCCCATCCACCAAGGGTGATTTCGTGGATAGCAAATGGCATTGCTTCTAGTCTTGATGCACTCTTCCTCAATAGGTTTGAATCACACCGAGCTGAGTATTGGCAGACTCTGTACTCCTCTGTTGTAAGTAGATAACAGATTACCTGCCATAGAAAGCTTTCACTTCCATGGTTTCTATCTTTTTATACACTATTATTCTTATGCAGACCATGGGGGCACCATATCTCATCTTATGCTCGGAAGATGATGATCTTGCTCCATACCAAATTATCTATAATTTCGCTCAGCGACTAAGAGAACTTGGGGGAGATGTAAAACTTGTGAATTGGAATGGCTCTCCTCACGTAGGTATGTTTCTAATTTTATTGGTATTATGTTATATAGTGATCACACCTTGTGTGATATCTTCTGCTGAAACTTTCTTGGGAGTGCTTTGGTTGTAAATTTGTATTTTATTTTTGCTGTTTGCCGTGGAGCTCTTACTCTTTCTGATGCATAGTGCTGTTGTTGATGTTATTCCTAGTAGTATAAGTTGTGCAATACACCATTTCTTGGCCATTATCTGGCAGTGACTTACAACCTGCGTACCTGCTAATTGTATTTAAGGCCTTTAATACCAAATCAGAAAACAATAACCAGGGGATGATGCCTGTTTTATGTTGTCAAAACGGAAACGAATACTTTATTCAAATGTAGAATATTGTAATGAGTGTGTATAAATATGGCTACGATGTATATATGTGGTCTCAGTATATTAAGAGGCTAAATTAAAATCATCTTCTTGTGATCATTTTATGAACCCTATGATGTCTAAACTTTGTTTTTAAACACTTCTACATACTATGTGATCATTATATTTCAACCTGTTGATGTGATTTAATCTTGTTATTAATATAGGTCATTATCGGCATTATCCAATCGATTACAAGGCTGCTGTAACCGAACTCCTTGGAAAGTCAGCTGCAGTTTATTCCCAAAGAATTCAAAGACTTGAAGGAGAAAGGATGGGCTTAGAAGGAACAAATGATGAGATTCACCCAATTGACGGCATGAGGAAAGCAGCTGCAAGCCCTACCCATAGTTTTCGTGGAACTCCCCTTGTGCCCAGTGACCATTTCTTCATGCCAAGCTCATTAGAGTATTATGACGGTAGAGATGTCGGGTCTGTGCAAGATCAACACAAGGAAGAGTTGATTCATTTGCATACCCCTCCAACCATTAGCGCCCATGGGGTTCTTGGTCAAATTCTTTTCGATGTCTGTGTTCCTAAGAATGTTGAAGGCTGGGATATAAGATCATCAGACTCCTTGAATGGGCGCTCATACATGTCTACACGGAGGCATTCCCCATTTAATCCTATCAAATGCATTCGTCGCTCCAGATTATGATATCTCATTGACAACTCTCGCCCAAGGCAAATATGAATTTACAGAAAGAACAAAATTGGAGAAATGTCAAATGGGCATCCGAAATGTGAAGTTGTTGATTTGCTGTTTTGTAGGACAATAAAGATACCCTGGTTTGAGCTTGTGGCCTTTTATTCTAACAAGAAATGTACAGTTACTAGAGAACCTTTGACTTAATTTATAGGGCTCGTCGGAGATCATTGTAAACATAAAGAGGATGTTGTGAATATTATTTCCACTAAATTACCAAAATAAAGAAGCTCCGAATCGAGAATTAAGCTCTTGTTTCTTTAATTTGAATCATAAATCTGATTAAAGATTCATGAATACTTGTTTGTTAATTTATATGCCAGGTAAATTATATCTTGATCTTGAAGGGTCAACTAAAGATTCAGGAAATCAAGTCGTGTAATTAAATACAATACATAATACAGCTGTCCTTGTCTCATGAGATGTTTACATGTAGATCACAATTCACATAAGCAGGTAGGGATGGTTACAAAAACCGAAACCGAATTGAATCGAGCCAGAAAAAAGGGTGTTTGATTCGGCTCATAGCTTCTATTCGGTTTATACCGATTTGAAATTTAAAAACCGATTTAAATTCGGTTCGGTTTTGGTTTTGAACATGCAAAATTGAACTGAACCGAACCGAATAAAACGTATTGTCTTAATAAATTATTTTGTAAAGTTTAAGCGGTCGTTTGTTTTTTCCACTTAAAACTTAATGGGTCTGAATCATAATTATCAAGTTGTTTCGTTTGTTTTTTTAAGTGGTCAAACAACTTAAAAATACCAAAAAACAACTTAAAATAAAGGGCAAATTACACTGAACCCCTTGAGATTTGGACAAGTTACACTTATATGGATAAGTTTCTTTATTATACACTAACACCCCCAAAATTTAAATTTGACTTTAACAATACCTAAAATACCCCTAGTTATATTATTTTACACTTTATTTTTTTTACCTTTTAATCAAAAACTTTATAAACTTTAATAAAATAAAAAAATTAAATAAAAGATATGATTCATTAAATAAATAAATAGTTAAAAAAAATTAAATAGTCTTAAAAATAAAATAAACAAATAGTTAAAAATATATATATATATATATATTTTAAAAAAATTTAAGTAAATAAATAATTTAAAACATTAAATAAAAAAGTTTTAAAAAAATCAAATAAATAAATAGTTTTAAATAAATAAATAGTTTAAAAAATGAGTGAAAAAATTAAAAAAAATTATTATTTTTTTAAGAATATCTATTAATAGGGACAATATAAGCTCTAAGTATCTAAGGAGTGTTGGAAACCTTGAAGCTTCTCTCACCATCATCTTTACAGTAAAATTTTAGATATTTATTGTTTTTCTTGTCCATATTAATGAATATCCTTAAAAAATTTAATGTTTTTAAGTTTTTCACTTATTTATTTATATTTTAAATTTATTTATTTAGTTTTTTAAAACTAATTATTTATTTATTTTATTTTTAAAAGCTATTCATTTATTTATTTATTTTCAAATTGTGTATTTATTCAAAATATTTATTTATTTAATTAAAAAAACTATTTATACATTTAAACTATTTATTTATTTAATGAATCGTATCTTTTATTTAATTTTTTTATTTTATTAAATTTTATAAAGTGTTTGATTAAAATATTAAAAAAAAAGTGTAAAATAATATAACTAAGGGCATTTTAGGTATTTTTAAAGTCAAATTTAAATTTTGGGGGTGTTAGTGTATAATAAAGAAACTTATCCATCTAAGTGTAATTTGTCCAAACCTCAAGGGGTTCAGTTTAATTTGCCCTAAAATAAAAAGTAAAAAATCTTGACTTTTGACTTAATTACAAATTAATGAATTGCATTAAATGCAATACAAAATCTTTTCTTCCGATACTATCCTTCATATATAACATATTTCAAATTTCATCATAATTATATATGGTATAGAAATTTCTATTTTAATATATTGCTTATTTTAAGTAGTTATAAAAATAAAAAAGAACCCTAATCACTTCTCATATTGGTGTTTAATATCAATACTTTATTATGATATTAGAGTGATGTATTTATATATTATTTTTTTAGAATGTTTTGTGTAATTTTTCTTGTAGCCCCTTTTATTTTTTGAAAAAAAAAAACCGTTTCTTTTCTTAGTAAAAATTAAGTTTATTTGTAATTGAAGAAGATCATGATCATATATGTTCATATATAGTTATTATTATTGAATTGTATTTATTTCATATTATATGTATAATTGTTTAACATGGGTATAAATGTAAAATCACTTAGTTTTAGACAATTTTACTTTAAAAAAACAAACGTGTTGACAATACATTCAGATGTGAGGAAAAAAAACATATCATTCAAGTTCACATTTCAGTCTTTAGAAAAATTCAGGACTGTTCAGTCTTCAGACAAAAAAACAAACGACCCCTAAGTTTATTATGAACTGTTTGTTGATGATGTGTTTAACTACATTATGTACTATATTTTTAGACTAATATGATTGAAATCTTAGTTTTTGATTGAAAATTGGGTTCTATTTTATCTGAATTATTTTTTACATATTATATTTTCTTAAAAAGGTTTAAGCCTAAATGCTAAAAAAGCAGTTTAAAAGTCCAAAAAATAAAAAAAAACACACATAAATATTAGGGATGGCAAAATTACCAGTGGGGACGAGGACCCTCATTTTTGGGGTGGGGATGGGTTTCAATTTGGTGGGGATGGGGTGGGGATGGGGATATATAGTATAACCCGCAATGGGTATGAGGCGAAGATGAGTTTTATACTCCCCACCCCGCCCCACCCCGTTTAAAATAGTACTTAGTTAAACTACGTAGTTTCAAAAAAAAAAATATATCTAAAAAAGAAAATATATAAATACATTAACCCTTACTTTACATCTCTTAACCATTATGAATTTCGAATATTTTTGACTTCAAACTTTATGTTTATGTTTGAAAATGATTGAATTTTATGAGATGTTTTTTAATAGTTTCTTGGAATTATTTATTATTTTATATTTTATATCATATACAATGGTTATATATTTGTTATTTTAATAAATAAAAAATTATAAATGGAGTTAATGGGTGGGGATGGGGAAAACACTCCCCGTTGTACCCCGCCCCAACCCGCTCCATCTAAGGTGGGATCTTATGAGGGGATGAGTTTTCAAAAAATAAATGGGGTAGGGTCTGGGGAAGGCCACCCCGTCCCGAACCCGCCCCACTGCCATCCCTAATAAATATATATATATATATGTATATATATATATTTATAAACCTTTAAAACCCAAAAGATCCAAAACCGAATTGAACAAAACCGAACCGAGATAAAGTTATTCAGTTCAATTTGGTTTTCAAGTTCAAACCGATTCACGTTTTAAAAACCAAAAATATCTCGATTTAATTCGATTTTGACTAAAACCTGACCAAATCGATCCGTACCCACCCCTATAATCATGTATGGTTTTGTGTTGCTTACTGTTTAGAAGTCATGTCTATAAAGTGAGACGACTTTGGATTTTGGAGGAGGGAAAGATAAAAGGCAATGAAGAAGAAGATACTGGTGACGGGAGCGTCCGGTTACTTAGGAGGAAGACTGTGCCACGCACTCGTGAAGCAAGGCCACTCAATCCGGGCCCTGGTCCGGCCCACCAGCGACATCTCCAGTCTTCCTTCGTCCACCACCGCTGACGGACCTCTCGAGCTTGCCTATGGTGATGTCACCGACTACCGCTCACTCCTCGACGCCTGCTCTGGCTGCCACGTCATCTTCCACGCTGCCGCCGTCGTCGAGCCCTGGCTCCCCGATCCTTCTAGATTCGTCTCCGTAAACTCACTCTCCTCCTTAATTGCACTTTCTAATTACAGATTTGTTTTTAATTTCACAGTTGAGTGGGAATTGAAAATGTAAATTTGTGCATATTAGGTCAATGTTGGAGGATTAAAGAACTTACTCCAAGCAGCTAAAGAGACTAAAACGGTCGAGAAGATTATTTATACGTCGTCGTTTTTCGCTCTTGGTTCAACAGATGGATACATTGCCGATGAGACTCAAGTATATGTTACGTTTAATTATTTGATTGATTGATTAATTAAATTTTACTATGTGGACTGGATGCTAAATTATTTGATGGCAGTTTCACAAGGAGAAGTACTTCTGTTCGGAGTATGAGAAGTCAAAGGCCACCGCCGATAAGATAGCGTTACAAGCTGCATCGGAGGGATTTCCAATCGTGCCCGTTTATCCAGGTGTTATTTTTGGTGCGGGCAAGATCACTGTCGGTAATGTTGTTGCCCAATTGGTAAGATTTTGTCACTTTGGTGCTTCTCCTAGTATCATATGATTGTGTAATTAACTAGTTTCATATGTGAAGTTCTCTTTGATTGTCACCGGCGAAGATGATGGTGATGCCTGTTAATCATAGTAGTCCTGTTACAGTGTTGGTCAGCATTCAATGTCAATAGATTGTTTCGCGGCTGATTTTTAGATTATTAGAATTTATTATCACATAATCGGTCTGTATTTGTTTGCACTGCTTGATTCGTTACAATGTACCTTGTGCCACATTTGTCATGTAACTCTTAAAATTGTAGAAAGAACAAACTGTTTTCTTTTAAGTGCTTTTTAAGTATTTCTAATACTGGAGCTTATGCAATCTTAGTTCTTCTCAAAATAAAAGCAAACGATAAAATCATGGTTTATAGTAATATAGAATTTTGTAATTCATGAGGTCTCTTATGTGACTTTGGGGTTTATGTCATGACGATTACACTGAAACTTCAAGCTGTGATCAGTGCCTCATTGTTTTCCCTTGCAATAGTTTCTTGTTTAGGTACTGTTGAATTAGAATTAGAATGTTAAACTTGATTGGAGTACTCATTGAATAAACTCTCTGTTGACCTAGTATTGTAATACATGATTGTATCTATAACATTTTTATGCTAGTTTTGGTATTAATGAGCTTTCTTATTTCAGTTGATTGAACGTTTTAATGGACGGTTGCCCGGCTACATAGGCTATGGAAATGATAGATTTTCTTTCAGTCATGTTGATGATGTGGTAGAGGGTCACATTGCGGCAATGGACAAAGGTCGACCAGGTGAAAGATACCTACTCACAGGAGAAAATGCATCGCTAGCACTTATTTTTGACATGGCTGCTGTAATCACCGAAACAAATAAGCCTAGATTTTGCATCCCTCTATGGGTGATTGAGGCTTATGGATGGATCTCAGTTTTTTTCTCTCGAATCACAGGAAAGCTTCCTCTCATCAGCTACCCGGTATGCATCATTGTTTCTGCATTTTAATTCTCAATCTTAGTCATGGTAATTGTTCGAAGTACCTCATTTGACAATGATCTTTTGAACAGACTGCACGTATTGCAAGACATCAGTGGGCGTATTCTTGTGAGAAAGCTAAAGAGGAGTTGGGTTATAACCCTAGAAGCTTGAAAGAAGGGTTAATGGAAGTGCTTCCCTGGATGAAGAACTTGGGCATCATAAAATACTGAAAGAAGAGCAACAGTTTGGATGGAGACATGTGACATGTGTTGTTGGTTGGCTCTGTATTACAGGCCTTGTTTACTACATTTGTATCGAAAATATGTAGTCTCTCTTTGCTATGAAAATATCAGTGTATCCAAAAGAAACTCAATAATGTATTCTCTAACTCGAGATCTTTAAAATTAAAAGTCATAGGTAAGTGGAAAAAAATCAACTTAATGATGTATATAGTGATGATTTGATTGTGTGAGCAAGATGTCAAAACCCACCCAAATTATGTTGGACACTTGATTTTAGGCCTCTATTAAACGGCACAATCAAAAACGGCTCGCCATTACAATACAATATCCATTTTTATAAGCTGAATTCTCAAACCATACTAGACTAGAAAATAAATAAGGAACAACACATGTAACATGCCTCCATAAACAACAACACATGTATCAACTTTTGCTCAAAAATTGTCCAAATAAACGAAGTTCAAAAGTAAATAAATAATTTATTTTCTTGTGCCTGGATTACTTAGCAACTTTGCTAAGTATTTCTAGCTTACTCGCACTCACATTTGTTGTGTTTCTATTATAGGTTTAGATGCATTTGTATCTAAGAGTACACCACCTATAGATCTAATCTTCTAATTAATATTTTATGTGATAATAAAATTTTAATTATTTGTGTTATGCTAGATTCTACTATCAAAGTTGATTGTATTATACTATTTTTATTGTTACACATTATTAATATTATATGATTTAAGTAATTCTGACTAAATTTTCTAAATAGGTTGTATTTTGGTTCATAACAGAAGTATGAAATATATTTTTTTTGGTTTTAAACCATCCTGTTTCCGGGTGGGACGGATCCACCATACGGTGCAATCAAGCCTGTCCACACCCAGACTAATCCGGATTCGCACCGGATCGGCCCACTAAGGGGTAAGGTGTTCCCAATATGTGCAGCTCCGTTCATAAGGGGGTTGAACCCACAACCTTACTCAAGGATGAGAGTGTCAAATCACTCACACCGACACATGATTAGTTGTATGAAATATATTCATATCGATGTAAAACACAACATGATAATACATATTGGAAGTATGTCCCGACAATTCAATCTGTTAATTTGTTTATTCGATTTGAAATTTTGAATTGTTGTTTGATTTGATGTTTCATAGCGGTAAACACCGAGCATGAAAAGCATACAAATATGTTTGGCAACGGCAACCAATCAGATTCCACCTGTGAGCTACGTGGCTCCTAATCACTAATCACTACTAGTAATATAAGTGGGCAAGTGGTGACTCAACGGTCGACTAGGGCTTCAAAATTTCGATTCTTGACACATTTTTCGACCTTGTTTGCGATCATTTTCCCTCTCCTCAAAAATTTTCCGTTTGGTTCTCGAGAAAAAAAAATATGGTGGCGGCCAAGGCGTCATACGAGGAATGTCGGCTCAAGAGATTGGAGGAAAACAAGAAACGAATGGAAGCTCTCAATCTCTCCAAGCTCTCTCAAGCACTCATGAAAACCCCACCGTCTTTGAAGTCCTCTCCGGTCATTACAAATAAATAAAAAAAATTAATTCTTTACGTGTTAATTGTTATTAAGTATATCTCACTATGTCTCTGTGTTTGTTCAAAATCAACAGATGAAACCGGTGAAATCTCGCACAACAGAGAAGCAATTGGTGGTCGTGAGACGGTCAAGTCGCGTCGCCAACAAGCCTGTCCCTGATTACAAAGAAGTAAGCAAAAAAAAAAAAAAATCCTTTTCTTTCTTTACTTATATCAATATTTTAAATTTCCATTTGAAAATTTTTGTCGATTGTTGTGCCATGTAAGTTCTAAAGGGAAATCAAACTACTGTATTTTATAATACTGCAATTTAGGATTTTAAACAGGTTGATCGTGTTGAAGTACGAGTGTCGATACCTAGAAGGTAGATTTGTTCAAACTTTTTGTGTGTTGTTAATCGTACAATGTTTTGTTTGAACTTTTTGTTAATTGTGCAATGTTGTATAGGATATCTAAAAAGAGGGATTTGTCGAACCGGGTATATGCCTCAGAGGAAGCCAGAGCAGAGGCTATAGAAAAAGCAGAAAAAATGGAATTGCTTTTAGAACCTGCTTATCCAATTTTTATAAAGTCAATGCTTCAGTCTCATGTAACTGGTGGATTTTGGCTGGTAAACAGATTGGTCTTATAATTTTATTGAAGTATTTCTTTGGTTTTGTTCATTTCTATTTGTTGTTGTTGTTTCTCCATGTTCATGGAGAAGTGATAGTTGTTTTGGTGGGTCATTGTAGTGAAGTAGTCCATAGTCCATGGATTGTTTCACTAACTGGATTTTCTCGTTATTATATTTTCAATTTAGGAGCACAACTTTAGTAATTTTATAGTTCAAAACATGATTTATACAATTTTAGAACATCTTTTAAGCAACGAATGAATACAAGAGATTAGAAAGTAATTGGGTATATACTGGTAAAATTATCATATTCACTCACACTGGCAAGGTTTAGCATGAATTTTTTGTAATATCATGGATTCATACTATATTGTTCATTTTGTTTTATATATAAAAGGGTGGTTGAAGTTAAATTAACTTTATGCAATGTTGTAATCTTTTGGGAAATCTGACGACAGGGCCTTCCAGTCAGTTTCTGCAAGAGGTGCCTTCCTAAAAGAGATGAGGTTGTTACTTTGGTTGATGAATCTGGTGATGAGTATCAAACAATATACTTGGCCCGAAAAAATGGACTGAGTGGTGGATGGAAAGGGTTTGCAGTTGCTCATGACTTGGTTGATGGAGACGCATTAATTTTTCAATTAATCAAGCATACAACATTCAAGGTAATGATCTAACTATGTTAAAAAAATTAGCAGCGTTTCTGAACTGTTATTTTAGATTATGATATGATTTGTGTCTTAAGGTTCATTTCAAGCCATCTGTGTTTGTGTCATCTGGTATAATCTATGTGGGCTGTTGATCCCTGTGTGAGAAAAAAACACATGCACATTCAATTTAATGTGGTAGGGCTATTGATTCGCTACCATTCCTATATATAACGTGACATTGTTCTTATAATATCAATTTTCTCAGGTGTACATCATAAGGGTGAATAGTTCTGGTGAGAGGAAGAATGCATGAAGCTCTGAGTCTTAGGTGGTTGGATATCCAGGCTGTCCAATCAATTTAGGTGAGTATTTTGGATTAATACTTGTAAATGTTATTATACAACTATTGTTGTTTCATTTAACATGATAAGACAAAAATACTGCTAAAAATGAAATTTGTGATCAAAGGATGGTTCTGTGTGACTCTGTACATGTTAAGCCACCCATAATCCCATATATGCCTACTTGACAAAGATTAAATGAGATGTGCATAATATAACTTTTAATTGAAATTTTTTGGATCTTGAATTAGTTTCTGACTTTGCTCTTTAAGATCTTTACTTTGATCAAGCTCATAATGAGCCAGACTAGAAATGTAAAAAACTGGAAATATAAACTTTACAAATTTGAATAGATTGCCTGAATAAGTAATTAATGCAATAAAAATAAAGTCATAGAAACTAGAAGAATAACCAAATTTAAAGGTGCATTGTGTTGGAGTGTTAAAAGGAAATATAAATCAAAGACATAGATCATATTTCAAGTAGATTTTAAGAATAAATAGTGTATTTAATAGAAAGATCCTTTTGATATGACACGTCTTCTTTCTCTCTTCTTTTTCTGCCTATTATATAACATAACCTGCTTACAAAGTGTATCAATCCTTATTTTTCATTTTATTTATGATTAGATTTTGATTCAAACAAGGTCATACTTGAAATTGGATTTTTCATATAATTGTAGGCATGTTTACATGATAATATTTGTTTGATATGAGTACAGATAAAACCAAACTTAATTCATCTTTGAGAAGAAAAATGAAGTTAGTTAATTGGTTACTCAATGAAATGGCTGAAAATGAAGATCATACTTGAAGATGAAGTTAGTTAATTGGTTATTCATCTTTGTAATATGGTCCAAATTGCAATGACAATGATTTTAGCAAATAAGAATTTGTGATCTAAACCTAAGCTGGTTGCTCTGTTAGTCACAATATTTTATATACAATCTTGTTCTTTTACTTGTTCAATGTTCATTTTGATTATTTATTTCCATGTCTCCAATATTGAACTGTGATATTTCTAATTGTTGCAGGTAAAAAAAATACAGTGGTGGTAGACAATCAATCTTGCCATGAGTTTTGTCCAGCCTTGATTTGAGAGAAAACTGCTTGGGTTGCATATAATAGACTTATCTAACATGAATACAGGGTCAACTTTAATTTTTTGTTCTTTTGATTGGCTCATCAACTCATCAAGGCCCTCTTATGATATCTAAACAATTTACGGTTGAGCCGTGGGCTCAGCTGTCTAATGTTGTTCCTTTTGCCATCTCTAATCTTATCTATACTCTGTTTCTATCTTGTTCTTATTGTTTGTCCCTTCCCCGAAGACAGCAAAATTAACCTTGTTTGATACAAGAGTTGTGAGTGAGAATATATATATATATATATATATATATATATATATATGAAAAATATCAGATCCGGGAATCAATATATATATGAAAAATATCAGATCCGGAAATCTTGTGTGTTTTTTTGTACGGGATTCGATTCCCCAATTTTATGGGATTATAGGAATCGATTCTTGGGTGTTTTTTTTTGTACAATATTCTATTTTATAATATTATAGAACGTATTATATAAAGTTGTGAAATCGATTTCCTTATAAAAAATCACACAGAATTCCGCACTTAATTAGCTCTCTCCCTCTCTTTGTATATATTATATATAGAATGAATGATTTTTCAGCTGAGTTGGAACTTGCAAGATAAGTTGAAACTGGGCCAGAAATTGAACAGCACAAGCTTTAAAAGCTAAAAGCTGGGTGGCATGGGTCAGCATTTCAAAACCATGTGTTGTATATATCCAGGCTAAAGCCGAAGATGTCATAAGATAAATAATTGTTTATAACTGTAGTGAAAGTTGCTTGACACACATAAGAGGCCATAAATCAAGCTTGACGATCTCTTTCTCCTTTTTTGTGAATAAAAAATCTTTGTGGGGGTGGTGCATGAAATGCAAATGCTGCATTTCCCTCGTTAATGGGGTGTGTGGATGAGCTGTAATGACAAATGAATACCCCAGTTGATTGCAACACTTGCTATATGCCTAAATTGGTGGGCAAGCTGGAACCCTTTCCAGCTTGCATTTGCATTCCTGAAAATGAATATATAGAAAATTCTGCCAACTTACCTTGTCAAACACGGGAGAAATTTTTTAGTTAATTGGGTATACCGTTGAATAGTGTATTCGGTCACTGTATAAGGGATATATGATTGACATATTTCTATATTTTTTTATCACATCATATCTTCGGTGTCAGATGTACTATTGATATTCGACCAATAAAGATGTGACATATGATATGTGGTAGACAAATTTCTAATTTCTTTTGTCTCTTGTATTTCTTTATCACATGTCACTTGGCTATTATACTCACGTATGTATAATAGGAATAAATTTTGGAAATAACTCAATGTTAGTTTTGATTTAATTTTAGAAACAACTTTACTATTTGAAAACCACTTTTACATTGAAGTGAACCATGAAGTTGTTCCTAACAAGTGGTCGGTATCATACCAACACTTTTCTTATGTACTATAGTCGATTCCTATGTAAGTATGTAATATGTTAGTATGTAATATTTTTACCGGTCAGATGCACCATTCAGTAATACGTTCGGTACAGCAAAAATTTACCCTAATACCACACCATCGGCATGCAAATAATCTAAGGCCTGATTTTGATTTTGATTTTGATCAAGCCTTTTTTTTTTTTTTTGTGTGTGTGTGTGGTCCATTTGATGGAACGGTTGATTTCAGCTTAACAAGTTAATTAGTTATTTCACGCGGAGTTTTGTCTGATAAACATTCGTTTTAAGAGAAGTCTGTCTTCCCGTTCTTCCACACGCGCCTCAGGCTCCGTGAAGTCACGTTAGTTATAATATAGTCTGATTTGGACGAAACTAGTTCACTCATATTGTTTCCGCGCGTGGGATTATTAGTTTCTGTTTAGGTATAACTGGCGCCGAGAATTCCGGGGTCCTCCAAGTGGAAGGTCAGAGGGTTAGGTTTGAAAAAAAAAAAACTTGAGAGAAGGGTCACTGAGTCACTCCAATATAAGTGGGACCAAGGGCCCACATAGACCCACAACAAAATTTTTAGCAGGAATTCGCAACTACGTGACATTAACAACTTGATTAATTTAACACTTTTTAATAAAAGCTAATAAATAACCGGCTAAAAAGGGTTTTATATTTTTGCATGTCTCTACGTCTGGTGAGGAATTATATTTGACTGAGTCCCACAATTAAAAGGTTGTCCCTTGTAGATTTTGCGCGTCACTTCCCTTAACCGGCGCCAACCCCAAAATTAGAATAATAATAATAATAATAATAATAAATATCTAATTTTGTCCAAATTGAGTCCAACTAATCGGTTTCGTTTTTAATAAATTTTGGGGCCCACCAATTTTTTTTAATCCAACGGGTAAGAACGCGCCTACAAAGCGTGTTGACAGCGGCTCAAAAAACGGCTTTTAGGCGCCGAATGAGTTAAGAACGGTGCGTTTTTGGCATATGTAAATGTCAGTGGAAGTGTAAAAACGGAAATAAAAATAGAAAATAGAAAATATTGAGAAAACCAGCTTCAATTGCGCTAAGTGAACCCATAGTTGGCGTCAACAATGGATTTTCTGCAGGTCGTCGGATCACAATCACAACAACTCATCATATTTTTCAACGTTTCTCTTATTCTCTCTCCTCTTCGTCGCTTCATAGGATTCTCTCTGTGATTTTTTTTCCTTCTAGATTAATTCGCTCAGATTTGTATTTCCTTCTCTTCTGATTTGGATTGATTTAGATTCGTTTTAGTGAAGATATTGATGTGTGTTCTATAGACCGAGTCAGATTGATTTGATTTTTTTTTGGAGAAATGCTATTTTACGCGTGACGATTGATCTCGTCTTAATTTGCGATCGGGAATGGAGAATTAGAAAGGCGGTTGCATTTTCTCTCTTTCTCTCTCTCTCTCTCTCTTTCTCTCTCTCTCTCTCTCTATATATATATATATATATATATTTCTGAAGAAGCTGTGAGTTTTTGTGAGCAATGTCCACGAAAAGTGAACATCATCACACGGTACCGCTCTCGGTTCTGTTGAAGCGCGAATTGGCTAATGAGAAGATTGAGAATCCGGATATTATACATGGTCAAGCTAGTCAAAGCAAGAAAGGAGAGGATTTTACTCTGCTCAAATCCGAATGCCAAAGAGCCATCGGAGATGGCGTCACCACATTTTCCGTTTACGGGGTATTTGTTCTCGAAACATCTCAATTTTGATGGATTGTATTTAAATTTCTCAATTCGTAGATAGTATTATTACATGATTGATAAATTTTTATATATACAAGTTGAAATTACAGCGCTAGGTGAAGTTACAGTCTCATAATATATCAGGTTTAAATTTGATCTGTTGGGATATTTAGTTGATGGATGAGTTACACTGGTGATATTGAATGTATCTCTAGATGTTGATTCATGATGTAAACACAAAACTTATCTATTCAGCTATGGTCTATGGTGATTGTTAGTATATTTCGTTATAATTTGTAAATAATATCATATTCTTGGTCTATAACTTATTTCGGCAAGTTTGATCTCACTAAAACTTATTTTGCAGCTATTTGATGGACACAATGGGTCTGCAGCCGCTATTTACACAAAGGAGAATCTTCTAAAAAATGTTTTAAATGCTATTCCTTCAGACCTTAACAGAGATGAATGGATAGCCGCTCTTCCACGGGCCTTGGTTGCAGGATTTGTAAAAACAGATAAAGATTTTCAAGAGAAAGGTAGAGTGGTTTCTTTATATTTTTCAGTGTCATAGCATATGTTGTGTGGTTAACTCTTGGTCAAACAAGGAGCATATGTGTGATCTACACTTAAGCTCCAAAGTTTAATCATTCTAGGATGGCTAACTTTAAGTTGGATTAACTAAAAAAAACATATACGTGCACTCTCTCTCTCACTACACATAAACATGCTCTTGCTCATTCATGCGAACATGTATACACTGATATGGTTGTATGGTCACACATGCAGCCTGTCACCCACGTTACTCTTTATTAACAAACAACAATATATTGTTATCAGCTTAGTCTTAAATTCTGCAAGTGAAAAGTGTAGAACTCTTTAGTTGCATTTTCTTGATATTGAACACGTGGGAAATACTTAGGAACCTTGAAGACAATATACATACAACTTTGTGAAACTTTCTATTAGCTTTCTTATACGTGTTTGAAAATCAAGAACCTTCTATAGATTGTTTGAAAGATGTCATCAGATTGGGGCGATTGCCCTGTATCTCATTGATGGTGAAGGTTTCATAAGTTGTGACCAATTGGAATATGGATTCATTTTTGTGATTGTGCAGGTTTCATACGATAATTCTTTACAGAAATTCTTCAAATTGACGGGGTTTTATTTTTTTCTTTATATTTATACATGAAGTTTTAGATGTCAACCGAAATTGAGATGGACATAATCTACTCAAGATTCATACAGTTTGTTAGGTTACCATATAAACTAATCCTGATAGGTGGTTTATAATTCTGCAAGACTATTATGAGCTGTTTACTTTGACTACAAATTGAAAATTCCCTTAAGCATTGAAATGTGAGTTTCATACTTGTGTCTTCATTACATGATGAGTTGTGTATATTTTGTCCCTGGTTATCGGTATTAGGGCCTCCTGTTCAGTTACTGTGTTACATAATGTTTTTCATCTTTTTAAGATCACTTTCATTTGGATTTTGAGTTGCACACTGCATACATGATATTTACATTTGGCGTGGTTAACTTTGCAGCACAAACGTCAGGAACAACTGTCACCTTTGTGATAATAGAAGGATGGGTTGTAACTGTTGCATCTGTTGGCGATTCCCGTTGTATACTTGAATCCGCTGAAGGTGACATCTATTACTTGTCAGCAGATCATAGGCTTGAATGCAATGAAGAGGAGTAAGTCATTGATGTAATCTGTTCTGTGACACACATAACTGTTTCCCCCTGATAATTAACGCCTTAATTTTCCCTTTTTATTATTATTATTAGGAGGGACCGTATTACTGCAAGTGGGGGTGAGGTGGGTCGGCTCAATGCCGGTGGTGGTGCTGAGGTATCTTTTCTTCTCAGAACATTTATTTTATTTTATTTTTGTTCTTGTTAAGTAAACAGATCACTTCTCCTAAACTCCTCTGGTGGTTGTGTGTGTTTTTCTATTTCTTTTCCATTTTTCCAGTATAATTTTATACATTCCCTGATTTTCTTTACATGCTATACCCACCAAATTGAAAACTAAGATATTGAAAAGGAAATGCATGTTAATATGCCCTTATATAATGGTACAGTGGGAGAAAATCTTTCCAGAGAAAAGTCTAAACTGGCGACTTCTTCCTGCCACATATATAACTATAGATCAGTTTTCCTTCACTGGAATTCTTCAAATGTTTATGAATGGAATGTTTTTCTAATCCTATTTTATTGAATTGGACGGTTTTCTAACTAGTGTGCTATTTTCTTTCTAGATTGGTCCTTTGAGATGTTGGCCTGGCGGTTTATGTCTTTCAAGATCTATTGGAGATATGGATGTAGGCGAGTTCATTGTTCCCGTACCTTATGTAAAGCAAGTGAAGGTTTGTTCTTTATTTTTTCACGTGTACAATTATTGTTGATGCATATTAATGAACTTGGTTCTATTTACTTGCTCCCCATTGTGCCTTTGAGTGTGGTTGGGGGATTCCATGTGTGTCCCTTATTTATGTTTTGGTATTTTACACTTGCACGATATGCTGTTAAACTTGTTAAGCTATTAAGTTATATGAAGAACTTCTTAATGCGTCACCTCTTTAAGCATTATTATTGTTATTTTCAGTTTTATTTTGGGGCTGAGGCTAAAAGAATGAGTATAAGGTATTCAAAATTAATGTTTAACTTGGATCAAACTTTTTTGGTGTGAGTTGTAAAAAATTCTTAAATAAAGTATCACCTTGATGTGTGCCGCATCTCAGGCTTTAGCTTAGTGAGGTGAACTGATTTTGATAGGCATTTAAACCGAAACGTCCTTGAGAATTTCAATCTTATCAGTTTGTAAGGGTTTCATCCATGTCAGTTTACTTTTACCTGCTTGGGGGTTATAACTGATTTTGTAGGGATTTTATGGACTATAATTTGTAGTATCTTGCACATAAACTACAACCTGAAAAAAAGAGTAAGGTTAAGCACGCATTTTGTATAAGAACTGTTGTAGAACAAACAGTTGAAAGCACAAAGCATTCCTACTCCTTTTAGTAGTCATCACTGTTTACCAGTTACTCTGGTCATGCTTGACAACTTACTGCAGTGTTTAACTGTAATTGCTAATATAAATTTTGGTCACTGTTCATAATAAGGGAATGGGTAAACTTGAGTGTGTATGTCTAGCCTATCAATTGAGAGGACAATATATTACCTTGATAGGTACCAGAATCATTATATAGAAGTAAATATTGTTCAACTTAAATATTCCTTTTCTGAAAAATGTATAACTTTTTCATAATTCTTATTTTAGGTAGAATAAACTACCAAAATAGCCCGTGTAAAACATTTATCTGTCAGTACATGTACTACACAGTACTGAATAATTTTGTTTTTTAGGAAACCAGATTCAATTGGGTCAAGGTTCACTCAACCTTGTTGAAACTTGGAAAATTGTGTTTCTTTACAGGTATACCTACTCAACTGTGGTTTCAGTGAGAACACATTGATGAATTTCATTGATGAGTTGCATCCATTCCAGTGCCATCAGGCCATGAAACAACTTCTTCAATGAATGTTCTCCGTTTAGAATCCTGCTCTATGCATTTACACACAATTTTCTAGCATTTGTAAAAGTTGCATATCAGTTTTACAATCTCAGTCTCTTTTGTTTCACTTAATTACTCTGAATCATACCTCAGGATCCTTTTGTCAAAATGAGTCAAGCTTCTTAGCTCCACTATATTTTAGAAAGGTATTAGCAAGATTTTCTTCTTCATGGTTCCAGCATTTAGCTTTCCAAATAGTTGTCTATACCACCGAGTGGGTCTGACTATACGAATTAGAATAAGAGGCGAAGAAATTAATAGAGAGAATATCCTGGGATGCATAAATCATCCTTTTTTCTTAATTCTTTTGAATTGGGAAGGTGCTATGAAGTAGTTTGGACCTTTTTGCTCACAGGTTTTGTTTTTGTCCTAGTAGGATCTTTTTTGATAGCCCAGGTGGACTGTTTGTTCACTTTTAATTAGGTGCTGTTTTTGGCTTTTGCTCTTTGAGTGATTTTTGTACAAGCTTGTTTAATTGCCCTTTTTGATATAATTTATTGACTGTTTCCTATTAAAAAAAATGTTTATGACAGTTGATATATGTTCTTTTTATTTGCAGTTGTCTACAGCTGGTGGCAGGCTTGTAATATCAAGTGATGGTGTTTGGGATGCTTTATCAGCAGAAACAGCTCTTGATTGTTGTCGCGGGATGCCAGTAGAAGCTGCAGCCGCACAAATTGTTAAAGTATGTAGCAATTTCAGTAAATTATGTTTTTCATCTCTGTATGATTGATAATGAAATCTGCACCGGTGACGCTTATACCTCACTACAATGACATTTAGCTTTGTCATTCTTTAATATTTATGCTTACTTCTGTCTTTTATTATCCCTTTTACTTTTGCAGGAATCTTTATCAGCAAAGGGACTTCGAGATGATACAACCTGTATTGTGGTTGATATTTTACCACAGGAGAAGCCACCTGCTCCTTTGCCCCCACCAAAGAAGCAGGTAAAAGGAGTGCTCAAGTCCATGTTTCGCAGAAAGACCCCTGAATCCTCATCTAATAATGAAAAACAATATGTTGAGCCAGATGTGGTAGAGGAAATGTTTGAGGAAGGATCTGCTATGCTTTCAGAAAGGTTTGTGCTGTTAAGATTGTCACATTAGCTTAAGTGGTTTCTTTGATCTCCATGATAGTCAATAGAATGTCTTGCATTACTTCATTTTACTTGCTTGTTGCCGTCTGTTAATGGCATTCTTTCCATTACAAGTGGCACTGCTGTCTTTGCTTAGGAAGTGGTCATAGTAGTTAATGGTCTTCTGACTTGAGTCAAATTCTTGGTCTAATGCAGGTTGGATACGAAATACCCACTATGCAACATGTTTAAGTTGTTTATGTGTGCAGTCTGTCAAGTGGAGGTGAAACCTGAAGAGGGTATTTCAATACATGCTGGCTCATCTAATTCAGTGAAACTGCGTCCCTGGGATGGCCCTTTCCTTTGTTCAAGTTGCCAAGAGAAGAAAGAAGCCATGGAAGGGAAAAGACCGTCAGGAGGTACATGACATATCCCTCCATCTCTGAAATGCATTAACTATATGTTTGTGTAAAGTTATTTATTTATTTAATTATTTTTTTATATTTTTGCAGATAGACATGGTAGTGACAGTGATTAGCCACCCCTCAGTTGTATTTGCATTTTGTGAGTGCTAACAATTGTTTTAAAGTTCATAATGGGAAAGACACAGCTTTTTCACAATGCTAAATCCCTTCAGTTTCTCATGGGGGTTTGGATTTTTGATCCAGCTGTAACTTGAGGATGGATTTGGATCTCTCCCTGATGCTTCCATGCTCCAAGTGGTAAGATCAAACTTAAGAGTGCACTTTTAGATATCTGTTTATGATGACTTCGGGAAAATAGTGCTTGCCTCCCATTAGCTTGCAAATGCAGTCACACATGGAGGTTACCAATTTTTCTGTCTGGATCCATTCCATTGTATACTGGTCCCTGTTTCGTATAGCTAACAGTGAATTATAGCGACCTTAAGTGTGATGGTATGATATAGAGAACTTGATGATTACTTACCAATTCATTCCAAATTGGGGAGAACCTCTGTATTCAGCTTGCTGAATGAATTTTTTCATGTAGCATTCATTTAATTTGGTCCTTTCTTTGACAAGCGGGAAGGTGAACCTTGAGAAATAGAAAAGTTGGAAATTACTAGTTTTTTTTTTTATCTTTCCAAGAAAAATGTCTTTATTCTTTGTTAATTAGTGGCCCTTTCTCGACATGTAATATGTAACTCAGTTAGTTCAACAAATCCCTGAAGCTGTTTCACATTCCCTTCATTAATTTGATTTCATCTATATGGTTTTCCAGGCATTTGATGGTTGGTTTTTGAATTCTTGATTTTTGTTGGAAATATCTTTTCTTTGCATCATAATTGACCAGTTCTCAAGTGACTTAATCTAATAAAGCCACTTGAGTATATTCAGATCATAATATTGTCTTTTTGCTTAATTCATGATGCCAAGTTGTTTTAGATTTGAGTTGGCGTGGTCTAACGGTAGAGCCCTAGAGCACGACTACTGTGTTCATTGAATCACATGACTGGGACCTTTTTACAAGAAGTAGACACGTCTTGGTCGGTGGTCTTTTGAACTCTCTTAGACTTAACATGTGAACTTTCTATATTCTGTATTTTTAGCATGTTAAGAGGAAGTATGCATATCTTCTTTACTTTAGAGTTTTAATGGGTTGAGGAGGAGGTTCATGAATGCAAGTGAAGTGAGGGGTTTTCTTTTCTTTTTTCCTCTTCTGCTAAGCCACACAAAATCTAACAAAACAGCTTTAAGGACATGATATATATGATATATCTTTGGTATATATGGTATCGTTTGTGGATCCACTTTCATGAGAATTGGCTCTGATTGGTTGACTGACCACTGACCATAAATAATATCCCCACGAAATAGTACTACAAGATAAGACGACCTAACTGTTGCTTTTTGTTGCGTGATGTGTTTGTGATGGAAAACAATGCATGCCCTTGCTTCTCTCGCTCTCTCTCTCTTTTATCTCTCCCATACACAAGTACACAACACACATGGAGGACACAATACACACACAGTGAAAGAGCGAGAAGATTGAAAAGATTTTGTATGATACCACGTTAGCATCTCTTGGATTTTCATGCAACTGACTGGTGACTTTGTTTGTAGAAAGGAATAAGATATCGAGTGGCCAGTGGCAAAAGCTGAAAAAAGTAAGTGCCAGTGTGCCACCCAGTGATATCTATCCACCTATCTATATAACGCTTGCTGCCTTGCTTGACTCTCCTAGTCTTGAGTGAGAAATCTTTTGTTTTATGCTCTGTTTTCTTCCTCTCTTTCCTCTTTATCTTTCTAGATAAATAAATATGATTTTTAATTGGTTTAGTGGTGAAGACTGAAGATGCCTCTCAGTCCTCCACCTAAAATAATGCATCCATGATTGAGATGTCGACCTTAACTAAACGAACAAAATTCCCGATTTGGACCACTTTGTCACACGTGTGTGTGGGTCTACTCCTCTTCACCTAACTGTGAAGTGTGAGTATAGTTTTATCTTCTTCTTTTTTTCCAATCTTTTTTACTTCATTATTCTCCTCCATCTGATCTTCATCACACGGTTGAAAAAAACTCGCCTGTTGCTTTTACGATGGAACATCATGGTGGTCCCGTTAACGGTGAAGCATGTGCATTATCATGTGTAATATAGACTTTAGAAGCTAGCTACAACCAATTTTTCCATTTTCTGACTCCTTTTTTTTTTAATGTATTTATTATGTTTAGTAGAGTGTGATTGGTCTTTCATTCACAATCTAGCATAGTTTCTATTAAATCGTGCTTTGCTTTCTCCGGCATGCCATTTTTCCTTGTGTGGAAAACAGAGTGCATATACAAGAAATGCCTTGATACAAACATACCAATAAATATGATGACAACTAACTAAAGGACATGGGATTATTAATTTGTATGCATTAATTGAGAAATCTTTTCGATTTCATTGAATTTAGCCCGAAAAGGTGCTGATTATTGGTTTGTTCATTTCTTTTTCTTGGGTAACCAAGTGTTATGTGATTGATTGATCACACTATATTTTATAAGACAGTATCATAGTACACCCTCCCTCTCAAGACTACTTTGCCATGGCGATCAACTTATGTTTGCCAAATCGGTTGAATATCATATTGAAATATCTTGATATCAATAGTTTAAAAACATGTGATTACATCTTCCAAGGCTCGGAAAATGTTCCAAATCTTATCTACTTAAACGCCCATCAAGTGTAGTACTACTGTCTACAGTGACATCACCTTGTTTGTAATTAATTAGAATCAAATCTAGTAGGTGTGTCACCATTCCTCTAATAACTCAAATACTTTGGACAGTGTAGTTGTGTGCAAAAGGTGAAGAGAAGATAGTAACATAGATAGTGTATTTGTTTAGGAAAATACAAAGATTCCTCTTGAAACAGCTGCACATCTTTATGTGTGTATATGAACATGACTTCTCTATAGGCCTTCTCATTAGTCATTCCCAATAAAAAAAAAATATAACTATTATAAAATTATATATAAAGACACACAAAGAAATAAAGCTTTGCTATTACAGCCACCCTTTTGTGGGCAAACTTAGATGTTGGATCTTTGTGCTCTCTCTCATCTCTCTAATCAAAACTTTTAATAGCTGTTGGATTTGACAAGGACCCACCAATCTTTAACACATACTGCTAAATATATCATCTCATCTCATCTTAACTCATTGTGCCATGCCATGCCCACCACACCCTCTCTCTCTCTCTCTCTCCAATATTATGTCTTCTCATCAAACAATTATTCAAAAAGGTGTTCTAAATATTTGTTAAATATTTGTTTCATTTTTCTACGAAAGACATTTTAAGCCCAACTGTAGATTGACAAGAGTCTCTCTCTCTCTCTCTCTCTCTCTCTCTCTCTCTCCACTGTTTCCTAATCTTATCCCTCTTCCCCACAAGCCCAATTAAAAAGTTAGAGAGAAATTCCAGAGATACTGAGAGAGAATCAGATCTTATTAGTCTTTCAGCATATACAATCTTAGCTTTTGAGAAACTATGGAGATATCCAATCAGCAGCAAATTATGACCAAAGACAAAGTTGTGGACCGGAGGCTATTACAAGAAAGCAATTCAAAACCAAAACAGGAAGGTTTAGGCATCTCAAAGCAGCAGCAGCAGCAACAACAGCAACAAAAAGCAGCAGCAGTATCTCCAGCTGCTGCTTCACCACCTTCATCGTCCTCATCTCCAAATCACGAATTCTCATTCACAATCTCTCTTCATCACTCTTCTTCAAACCCAGTACTCCCATCTGATCATAAAACCAATAATAAAAGTACTACTAGTACTCCACCTCCTTCTGCTTTTGCAATCGATTTGTCACCAGCTGATGACATTTTCTTCCATGGACATTTGCTACCTCTACACCTCCTCTCTCACCTCCCAACAGTCTCTCCTCGCTCATCCACCAATTCAATGGACAGCTTCACTCTTCCCATCAGAGAAATGATAGATGATGATGATGATTATCAGAAAACCAATCACAAAAATTGTAGCATCAGTGACAACAACATCATCATCAACAACAACAACAACAACAACAACAAAAGCAAAAGTACCCATCAAGAAAACAACACAAAAGGGTCAAGAACCAAGTCCAAATCATTCTCATTATTCAAATTCACAAGAAGGAAAAAGGGTTTTGAAGACAGAGAATTGCCAGAGGAGGAGGAGGATAATAACAGAGACATGAACAAGCAGAAGAAAAGGCTTAGATTTGATCATGTGAGTCATGTAATAAAAAAGTACATGAAAATGGTAAGGCCACTATTGTTCAAAAGGAGAGAGAATCAAAATGTCCATTTCAATGGTCAAGCTTATTCATTTTCAGGTAATTTGATGAGTTATAGAAATAAACAAGATCATCAGATGATGATGAGATCAGGGAAGAGAGGTGAGTTCTCAGCTCCTGCATCGATCAGGACTTCTCCAACAAATAGTGGACTTCTTGTAGCAACCACAACAACTTCTCTTTCTTCTTCAACCAGTGACAGTACCATGGAAGAGTTACAAGCTGCAATTCAAGCTGCAATTGCTCATTGCAAGAATTCCATTGCTGTTGAAGACAAACTCAAATGTTAAATTATTTAGATTAGAAAAATGTTTCATTTTTCCAAATATTATATATATATATATATATGTATATGTGTATAATTAATAACATGGTATATATGAACAAGTATGAAATTATTATTTCTTTGAAAATTAAAAAATTAAGGTCTCCCTCCATTGAATACATTTATTAATTACATTATACTACTTGTGTTTTTCTTAGTGGTGTAGTGAATTAGTGTTCTTCAAGGTCCATTGAATATATATATATATATATATATATATATATATATATTGCATTCTTGAATCAATGATTAATTAAATTACCTGTTGTGTTTTTATTTTTATTTTTTATGGTATAGTGATGAATGATGATGGGTTTTGTGACAAATTCAATATATGTTTTAATGGGTAATTCTTTAATATTCCCCATAAAATTAGTTGAGCAATTCCATGGGAAATTCATTGAGCAATTCCATGGTAAATTCATTAACTTTTTTGGGCACTATCGATATAGTGTTTGAATGAGTCAATTTCTTTTTTCATATCATAGGATTTTTGGTCAAATGATCTTACTTCATTTAATGATTTTTTTTTATGCTTCCGTACTTGACCAGTTCACTAAAGTTGAGAACACACACCATGCAGAATACGCAACACATGTGCATATACGATTCACATCATCCATCCATCATCAACATACATAAACATTAAAACCCCTGAATTCAATGTGAAAGGGGCCTATTTCTTCTTTAATTAGACTTTGGCAAAACAACCACAACTCTCCAAATTATAGTCCACTATTCTTGGCTTCTTTGGTTTTTAACATGCAAATGTAAAATTCAAACCTCTGTCACTAAAACAAAAGATTAAACACATGTTTATTTTATATTATTTTTCAATAAAATTCTAATAGTTTGCCCCGACATAAAGCGCTCATTCTGGAGCTGGCTTCGTCTCTGCATGTCTATATGGAAACCTAGAACAACAACCAAATCTCAACTGGGAAATCATGATTTAATCATGAAAATAGTGATTACCAAGTCATGTAATGATGTGGGCAATTGACTGCACCACTTTTATGATAATTGTATCCACCATTGGACCCCAGAACATAACCCCACACCCAACACATGAAAGTGCATGCTTTCACTGATCTTTTTTCAACCTGAACCACACCATGCAAAAAAGCTATAAAAGCAAAAAGGGTACAGACGCACAGTGACTAAACGAGAAATTAATGACCAAAGGGATCAATAGCATATCATATATGTGAGAGTTAATGATTGTTCGAACTACTTTATAATATTTTGTGCGAGGTGATCAGTTATAATTGTAAATATTGTAAATGATGAGCTTGATCGGAGCATCGGAATTGGCCACTAGCTAGATCGATGTTTCTTTTTCAATCACCTGGCAAAGACCCCACATAGAAAAAGAAAAATGCCTGTTGGGTTCAATGAACAGTATCATGATTGAAAGTGTAAAGGAATTTTTTTTTAGATTAGTCCTTCTGTTCCATACAAAGGCAATATAGATAACTTCGTAGCAAACTTCAACGATCGACATGATATAAGTCTTTTTATTGTTTTTATTTTCTTTCTCCTAAAGAAAGTTGATGTCCTTTTTTTGACTCCGGAGCATAGCTCAAATAGTAGATGAATGAGTTTGTGGCTTGAATAAATGACTCTCAAGTTAGCGATAAAAATGTTTAAAAAAAAAAATCTAGTATAAATTAGGTAGATAGATAGTGTAAAAAATAAGTTGATGTTGTTTTATCATGGGTCATGGACTTTAGCTAGATAGGTTGATCAATTTACATCTACATTATCAAGGTTTTAGTTGGACTCTTGTCTCGCTCTTAAATACCGAATTAATTGTTAATTCTGGGTAAGTTCAGTTTCAATGATAAATGTTGGTTGGGCTTAGCTCGAATAGAATTCAAACCCAAGTAGACTAGTTGGGCTTGTTTTCATACCAATATCTGCCCAACAAGGTTGAAGCCAACTAGCTTGTAACATGCTAGCTGCTACCAACCATCAATATGTTACAATGTCTTGGACTTGTTGGTTCACACAAGGCCCATATATTATCTTGCACAAAAGTGTTTATTTTCAGATGAGTTGTAGCATTATTGCATCAATGTTGTAAGACACTTCCGTGACATGTGATACATCATACATGGTTCACCTTATTTTTTTGAAATGTGATGCTTGAGAAGCAAATGCTATATTTATTATATTTCACCTTATAGTTATTTATAAATAATACGCTTATGACAACATTTGCAAGTTGAATAATATTAATCTTGTAATGTGTTACTAATTTCATGCATCACATTCATGATTCATACAAGCATGTAATTGCAGTAGTATTTTATTTTAGTAAGTTTGTAAGCTATGGACAACCTAATACCTATTATACAAGTTATACGGGTCTATTATCTCATTTAATAAATAAATCGTATGTACATCTTCTTCTGTTTACTTAAACTGTGTGTCACTGTTTAAAGAACCTAATACCTATTTATACAAGTTAATGAAGTTATATAGGTTGTCACTCACTTGGTAAATAAATTGTATGCATATCCCCTCTTTGCTCGCGTCTATACAGTATGTACTGTAATATAAATTCAAGCTACATCATATGTAATTAGGTTATACAGATATTTGCAATTAGTCTGTTAATGCTAAAGTCTAGTATAGTTTTTCTTAACGGTAATTATATATCAATCTATCTAGATTTAGTATTTTTTTTAAAGTTTTTTTTATCATTGGTAGTATTCATACCGCTAACTTGGAAGTTATTTACCTAAACTCTAAACTCATCCATCTACCTGTAGAACTATGTCCCTCTGTAGAACTATGTCCCTCCGGTAGATCTTGTATAGTTGCATAACATCCAACACTAGGTTCATCAATTCATGTTCATATTCATGATTTCATGTGCATGTGCCGTGTTGAATTCATGTACATTTAACATTTGGATTTTGGACCTGTCACAGAAGAGGACCGGTTGAGGAGAAGAATTCGTGCGAGACGATTCCACCAATGATGTGGCCATAACATCCAATTACAGCGTGCCACGTCGTACTATTTACATGGAAAAGTAAAAGGCGTCATCTCCCAATGTAAAAAATGCGACATGACACATGACAGAGCATCCCTGATAGGTTTAAAGACATGGCACTACGTAGGACACCTTTGTGGCCCCACCTCTCCTTCTGCTGACGTGTCATTTTTCCATCATGCAGAACCTCTCCATCTATCTATCTAACAGTCTGACACAAACAAAAAAAATTCTCCTTTCTCTGTTGAGATCGCCAAAGTGTTGGCCTTTTTCTCCGTTTAATCTCCATTTCCATCTTCAGGTAAGTTTAATTCTTGTATTTCTATTTTTCTTACATGTTAATAATATACAGAGTTTAAATTCAAAATTATTAAATACGGTGTGTTTAATTTGCTGGGATTCAATTTGATGACAATTTTGGCACATTCGAAAACTTTAATACGAATATGCTTTTATTGCACCAACTGCTCTTCTGCTCGGCGGTTGGTCTTTTAATTGGTTTGGTTGGTCGTAAGACTTTTCTCAATTGGGTTTATCTTTACAACTCATATAGACATAGACATAGACATAGACGTAGACATAGGTTTTTAGCTGGCTTTGGTCTTTGATTCATTTTTTGTTCTTTCTGTCTTTGATTCATTTTTTGTTCTTTCTTTCAGTAATTTGAGTTGTTAAGAATTGAAAAATTGGTGGGTTTTGGGACGGTTTTTAATTTTGATTTGAAGAAAACTTTGTCTCTATCTATCTGATATCTGTTTATTGTTCTGAGCTTAAAAGACATAACTTTTTTGAGTTGCTATCAATTGGGTTTCTTTAATTGTGTACTGATTTTGAGATTTTGTGATCTGGGTGGATATCAGAATTGAAGTTCTGGAGATGATGGTTACTGATGCTGTTATATTATGATCCAATATTAAAGGTTTTGTAATCTGGGTTAGTTGAGAAATTGGAATATAAGAGGATGTATACAGTGGGGAGGATAGGCAGTTACATCTCCCGGGGTGTGTACACAGTCTCTGGTCCGTTCCATCCATTTGGTGGAGCTGTGGATATCATTGTAGTGGAACAACCAGATGGGAGCTTCAAATCATCGCCTTGGTATGTCCGGTTTGGGAAATTTCAAGGGGTTTTGAAGACTAAAGAGAAGGTAGTCAGCATTGATGTTAATGGCGTTGAAGCCGATTTCCACATGTATCTTGATCACAAAGGAGAAGCTTACTTTGTCAAAGAGGTAGATAATGAAGAAGGGGAATCTGTATTTTATCCATCCTCTTCCAGTGATGAGACAGATGGGCAGTCCGGTAGCAACAGGAGGCCAATGAAGTCCAAAAACTGCAATTACGATGCCGATAAGCTGATTTCTGCTGATCAAATTGATGCTAGCAATAAGAAAAGCTTGTCCAGGACTAATTCTCGGCGAGCAAAGATTCTTGGGCTTGTTTTTGGACGGAGGTCAAATAAAGAGAATGGTTATCGGGAAGGAGAGGACGGTCTTGGTGTGGTAAGGCTAAGTTCATTGGACCGTGCTGAGATTGCAGCTAACCTGTTAGAGGTAAAGTGGTCTACAAATCTGGCCTCCAATAAGGCCGGGAAAGATAATGATTCCAGATTTTCTTCTCCTGATATTTCAGGTGAAGAGATGGTTAAAGATAATCTGGTTAATGATGAACATAGCCAGGTGGAATCATTGGTGCGTGATGACAAGAAGAAAAGCACTAGCAATTCTTTATTACACAAGGAAATTGGTTCTTCCAATGAGCAGATGGCCAACATTTCCCGTACTACCTCTGTGATCCTGGAGAGTTCTGTTCAAGAAGCAAGTACAGAAGTATCATCTATAGATACCAAGGAACAAGTAGTTGAAACTTCTACTTTGGGTGAAAGTATATTGGAAGAAAAGCGTGAAATGGTATCTGAAATATCAAGACGATTTGATGGATTTGGTGTAGGGCATGCTTATCATGATGGATGTGAAGAACAGACTCAGCTTGATTCTAAAATTCGATGTGAGCTTGTAGCACGTGATAGCAAGCACTTTGATGAAGAACTGGCTTGTAAGGAAAAGGATGTTGCCTTTCCAGGGTGTGGAATTTCCAAGGATAGCGAATCTGACAGGGTTCAATCCTTTGTTTATTGTGAAACATCAGAGAGCTCTGGACCCGTTGGTTCCAATGGACAAACTCAAGGAAGACTGTACCTTACTAGAGGAGGATGTGGGGACGTCCATGTTCGTTTGGAAACTCATGTGACAACTGAGCTATTACCCAAGGTAAATTCTTTACCATGATCTGAATTTTTGGTTACAAAAAAACATTTGAACAATTTAAGATGTTTAGTTTAGGGATAGCTCTACTTATTTAGTAGCATAATAAATCCAAGGTGAGGCAACTGTCATAAACGCAGTTAGAGATATACTGTATTTGAATCCTTTTCAATTTTGTTGAGACTGAGTTATTAGAAGTCTTCTTCAGGATGCAGATAATGAGTTTGACAAGGATACAGTGGAGGCTTCCAGGAGTCATTCTGATCAAATGAATGCTGTTCTTTGTCAGCTTGACTATAATGCGACAGACCTTGAGAAACCCTTGATAGTACAAGAATCGTCTACCCAAATAGTTAGTGTTGACCCTGCACTTTGTTCAATCAAAGAAGCAGAATCACAGAATATGTGTCCCACATTCAGTGTTAATCTTGAAGTTCAAGATGGGGAAAATATAAGGAATGATCTCCATCAGTCGTTGGCATCCATTGGTGATTCTCAAAAACCTTTTACTTGTAATGTCCTGAAAAAAGTAGCAAGTAATTCACTGTCAGAGATATCAGAGGAAGAACAATTTCTTTTCGGTGATCTTGATGAATTTAAAGCCAGTGAGCTTGAGGATTCAAGTTCTCCGGATTGTGTAAAGAAAGTCAATTATATATTGTCTTGTTGTGACGAAGACATTAAAGAAGTGAATGGGTCAGTCAACCAAACTGATGAGTCGTGTTCTTCTCCAAATACGTTTGTTCAATACAAAGAGTGTACTGGTCTTGAAAATTCGATAGAGGAATCAACAGTAATGTCAAGTCCTGTCGATATTCCAAGAAATCATAAGGGTGGTGAAAACATTGAGCGACTGGTTGAATCATTGCCAATCATGTGGTCTCCCACTTTCAACTTAAGTGCAGATGCTACTCAACATCCTCTGAGCCACTCACTGGACTCAAATTCCAAATCCTTGAAGTGGACATTGCTCAGCGAAAATGACCCTAGCTGCATGAAGTCAGATGCTGATGAAGAACATCAATTAGCAAAGGAACAGCTTAATACTGAGAATACTCAGATTTCAGAGGAGATAAATCTTTCCAGTCCTGAAGTTGGTAAGAGAACTTCGATATGCATTTATTTATATGCTCATTTACAATTCCGTATTGCAATACTTTATCAGCATTTGGACACTGCACTGGAATATAATTATTTCATTTACTTTCAAATTTCAGTTAATGTTGTTTCTAATGTTTCTAGTAGCTTGTGCAAGATAGAAACACATTATTTATTACATTGACTATAATTATTATTATTTTTTAATTTTTTATCATGATCTCTTTGCCTTAGTATATAGAATTGTTGTAGTTGCTCCTAAGAACAAAATAAAATGATTTCATTTGTTTGTGGTTCTCACGACCCCTTTTAGCTGAAAAATATAGAAAGTCACATGCATTGTGCTTTATGCAGAGATATCTCTGTGCAAACACTTGTAATATGTAGGAATGGGTGCTAATGCAGCTTCTCAAGCATTTGATGCTGAAAAATTGGAATATTGGATATAGATAAATTTACTTCTCTAGGTTCAGAGGTTGTGTCGTTGTGAAAAATGATAGATTTGTTGTCAGAATTGGTGGCCATTACTTCCCATGGGATACGGCTGCTCCTATTGTTTTAGGGATGGTTGCATTTGGAATTATAGATATTTTTGAACCAAAAGGCATGATAGCTGTTGACCTAGTTGACCAATCTCTTATAGGGGATCCTTCAAAAAAAATCGTTTCCCCTGGTGGAAGCTGGAGGATTTGGCCATTCTCTTTAAGCAGATCCAGATCCAGGAAAGCTATGCAGCCAGCTCTGAGTGATATCGAATGCTCTGATGCTGAACTTTTTTCAGAGTGCATCAATGACATGGATGGAGCTAAAAGTGCTAGTAAATCCACGGTGGCAAAGAAGATTCTTAGGTTACTCACTCCAACCTCAGAGCAACTAGCATCCTTGAATCTGAAGGAAGGGGGGAACACCGTAACCTTCACATTCTTCACTCCAATGCTAGGGAAGCAGCAGGTGCTTTGTTACTTTCTTTTAATATCGTTTTTTTTTTCTTTTTCCACTCTTGATTTTGATGTTCATCTAAATACATTACTCGCAGGTTGATGCCAGAATTTTTTTGTGGAAATGGAACACTCGTATAGTAATCTCAGATGTGGATGGCACAATTACAAGGTAAGGGTTTTCTAATTTTCTCTACTGCAGAAGAGCTTTTTTGCACCTTTTATTTTAAATGGACTATGGCTTGAAGTGCTTGTTTTACATAGTAAGATTCCATTTCTAGCATTCTATTATTTTATTTAATTAAAAACTGCTTGCAATAACTACCTATATACTGCTAGTGTGGATTACAGTCCTAAAGAAAATTGGAAACTCATTGTCACTGGCATTTGAACCATGTGTTACCTATTCCCCTTTCAAAGGGCATTGTCTGAGGTTCAATTCAAATGGTGGGGTGGGGGGTGAGGGGGTTATACGCCATAACAGATCAGTGTGCAATTTCAGAAGAAATGATTTATTTATTTATTTTAAATGTTGAGGATATGCATTTTAAATGTCTCCACATAAAATTAATTTACAATAATGATAAAAACAAACAAACTAGTTTTGTCCAGTGAAAAATATAGCCGAAGCGAACCTGGACATGCCACCCAGCTTCAGTGGTAAATACTGATGGCTGTATACCCCAAGTTCTGGTAAAAGGAGTTGGGGAGGAGTGCCAACTACAAATTGGTAAGGCTCAGTGTCACACAGAAAATCTTTAAGTAATTTTATTTATTGGATGTGATGAATAATGATATAATAAAGTATTGTTTTGGTTGCATGCCCTATTGTTTTCTGAGCAGAAAGGAAAACCCTCGACTATTCTAAAACTTTAGTTGATCTGAGACATAGCCCAAGAAAAAATTACTATAGCTTGTATTCCCAACTGCTCATACCTCTGGTGCTACTGTCATTTAGAAGGTTGATATAGGTGATGTTTCTGCTTCAAAGTTTCCAGTTCATAATTTATGTGGCTTTAACATCAGGTTGTTAAGAAATTGAGCGATAGTTTGTCTTTGAACTTAATCAGATATAAATTGTGAACTCTTAGAACCCGGTGATGTCTTTTGTGAACCAAATCTCTTTGATCTTGGGTCACCAGATATTGAAGTCTCTTGCATCACATGGCTATCTTTTGCACCTTGAAATTGTTTTAATTGGTTTTTTTTGGGATCCAATTCTTTCTTTTAGTAGTTGCTTTGCTGAAGGATGTGGTTTCTGTTGAATGATTCTGTTTCCCTTTGTTCCGTATTATGACAGATCGGATGTTTTAGGTCAGTTCATGCCTTTGGTTGGGATGGATTGGTCACAAACAGGCGTTGCGCATTTGTTTTCAGCTATTAAGGTTTGATCATCTAATTTTGTGTGTTTATTTCAGCTTTTCAGTGATTGACAGTCTTTCATGGCCTGTTATACCTTACTGCACATGAAGAAAATACTGGTGGGTGCATCCACACAATCTAATGGAGGCTGAATCTTTTAGCCCTTAGGTTTATCCATTCACATAGTGTCATTATCCTACTGATGCACATTATACCACTATGAATGCCTATGTCTCATTATCTTTGTTGGGAGTTTAAAAAATGTCAGAAGTGAGAAGTTTAACTTGAATGCAGTGCGATTCATGACTAGGGACGACATTAATGTATCTCCAATGGACTGTTTGTATTGTAGGAAAATGGGTATCAATTGCTTTTTCTTAGTGCACGTGCAATCTCTCAAGCCTACCATACTAGACGGTTCCTTTTCAACCTGAAGCAGGTTGGTGTATGAATCAACGCATAATGAGTTAATGCCAATTTTAAGTTAAAATTTCAGAATCAAGAGGAAGACTATATTTGTCTGTTTCATGTTCATATTTCTTATCTAACAAATTTACATTTTCATATTTTAGGATGGGAAGGCTTTACCCGAAGGACCGGTTGTCATTTCACCAGATGGACTTTTCCCATCTCTATTTCGCGAAGGTGACTAGAGTCTATTGCATTTTTGATACTAAAAAACCTCCTGACTTGTCTTTGTTCATCAAGCTCTAAAGTGGGTTAATTTGATTCCCCCAATCTTGGTGGTCTAGAAACTTGTGGGATATAATATCTCATTTATAGTTAGGTGGCGCTGAAGAAATTTGAATTATTGGCCTCTTAGTTAATCCGAAAGTCTTACCAGTGTCAACCCAATCTTGTGGTTGATCAGTTGGATATATTGCATTTTTGGAATATATGCAGAAGTTGCTTTGTATTTATTTACTTTGCCGTTAACTAACAAACCTTTTATATTTGCAATGTATGATATTCAATTTATTTGCATCTCATTCGTCCTTTTGGTTTTTAGATGTTGCACTAATCCTGATGGTCAAGCACTCAAGCTTTCCTTTTGAGTTTGTCGTTTATATAACACAGCAGCAGGTGTAGTTGTAGTGTTGCAAATGATATCCTACCAGTCCCTAGAGGGATGGACTGCACTATTTTAAAATATTAGATCCTTAGAACTAAAATATGACTACCATGAATAGATTTTTGACTCTCTACTTCAAAGCTAGAGTCTCCTTATGTTTGGCAAAGATAACAATGAGGGCATCTTGGTGAATTAGTTGTTTAATTCATGTCCTATCTGGCAGGAATCATATAGGTTTTAAATCAAGTGCTTTTTGCTCACTTATAATGTCTAACTTTCCAATAAATTTCTGAGATGCTCTTAGTAGATCCTGAAATTTGTGTGAGCCACCGCCATCATCATCTTGATTTCGTTCTCGGACCTCAGTTCACCATCTACTTATGTAGTCATAAATTTGTTGATTTGTGAACTTTGAGATCACCTAAAGTAATTTTCATCTACATTTACTTTGGGTATTTCCTTTATTTTTGTGTGAAAACGTAAATGCATTTACACTTACTGGCATGTAAAATACTGGAAGTATCATTAAATGAAATAAAACTTTGAGCTGCAAGAAAGAACGATGATGCTTCTCCATCTCTTGTCATTTCATTTGCTTATTTTTGCTTTTCCCTAATAACACTTTGTTATATTTTTCTGGTAATTTACCTAACACCATATACCCTTGCATGTCGGCATTGTTTAGAGAAAATGAGGAGGACACTAAGAGAAGTTATATCTCAACCTCACTTTCCATAATTTGTAGCCATATCATCTAAAAGTCATGAATCAGAAAACTCATGTCCCCTACCATCCCTTTTCTTCAAAATCATTATGAACTGTGAGGATTATGTTTGAAATCTCTTGAATCGTTTCACTTTGAAGTTTATTTAATTATTAAAGCTTAAACCTATCATTTGCCCCTTACCTCAACATTTAAGCAGTTAGGTTTAAGGGTTACTTAACATGGTATCTGAGTCAGTTTTACTAGAGTGTCTAGCATTGAGTACCCCCCATAATTGAATTTGTTATTGTTCTACATCTGAATCTGTTTGTATTTGGGCTGGGTCCACATGACAAACCTATTGATATTCCACTTGTGGTGATGTGTTGAAAGCTTAATATTATTGTTTGGTTACTTAGTTGTAAACTTAAGTTTTCGGGTCTAACGGTTTCTTACCCTTTATAATGATAGCTAAGCTTCATTTTCATTGTTGACTTTTTCCCTAAAAACTATACTATTTCTAAATAGAGCTCATTGATGCTTTTGACATATCTTTAATTTTCTGGTTGCAAATTCCTTGTTAAACTATAACATGTGGACTGAAACATCTTATTTTTTCTCAGTTATAAGAAGGGCTCCTCATGAATTCAAGATTTCATGCTTAGAGGTTAGTATCCTTGGTCTTGTTTTTTACATTTAACATTTTAAGCTCCTCCGGTCTGTGTCGCTGTGGCCTGTGTGGACCATTAAGATGGATGTCTGAGGTTTCTGCATCTAGTAGATTACTTATGGTTGTTTGGATGCTCCATGTTAACCAATTGAGTTCATTGTGTTTTATATAAGATTTGAAATGAATTCATTGTGCTTTGTTGATTCGCTTTCATTTTTGTTTGCACCTGTTCAGCACAAATGAATCCTACATTTTGCAATGGGACACCTATGCCTATTATCTTCATGTCAGAGCAATTTGTTTAATAATCAGCAACTTTTGGGTTAAAACTTTCATGGGATATCGAGCAACATATCCTTTTAGATCCTAAAATGCATGTCATATGTGGCAGAACAGTGTGATGCATGGGTATAACTTGCTATTTAGTACATAGTAAACCCCGGTCCATAGATTGATAATCTAATCAAGTTATATGATATCACGTGTTCTGTATCTGATCTTGTAACAGATCTCAGATAATTTTCAGCTTAAACACTGACAACTTAGAATCTATGTTGGTATTGTGCCATTAAGCACCAAATACTGTGTTTATGATCTGCTACTCCCATCTATTATGTTTGCAATATAGATATATAAATAAGAAGAGGAATTATTTTCTCAATAACTACTATTGTCCTTCATTGTGTTTTGGGCCTTTTGGCAAGTTTACATGACTGCTAAACTAGTAATATTTTGTACATTATCATGTAGTTCTCAAGCGACGTGTCTCTAATTGTTGATAGGTCTGTTGATTTACAGGTTATCAGGGCATTGTTTCCTGCCGATTGCAATCCCTTCTATGCTGGTTTTGGGAATAGAGACACCGATGAGATCAGCTACCTTAAGGTTGGAATCCCAAGAGGAAAAATATTTACTATTAATCCCAAGGTAAAATTTCAGGCATCCTTGCTTAAAATATGACAATTAATGCTTACATATTGATGCACTGTGATGTCAAAATTTCATCTGATGGTTTCAAATGTTGCAGGGTGAGATTGCTGTGAACAGACGTAATGACACGAAATCTTATAGTTCCCTTCATGTTCTTGTTCATGGCATGTTTCCTCCCACAACCTCTTCTGAGCAGGTCTGTTCTGGTTCCCTCAGTGCTTAGCTCGTAATAGTTCAGGTGTTATTTTTCAAAATATAGCCTCAATCTTCAATTTCACTAAACCCCATCTCCACTTTTCCTTCTTCAATCTGGAAATTTGTTTATGAGAACATAAACACTGGTGAATGGTGACTAAGAGCAACTAGTTTGGTCAACTTTACATGTCCAATGCTCATAGGAATTTGGTCTGAATTTTCATGTATAGTCAATTTTTTTTTTGACCGCTTATATTCGTCTTCCTTTTTTGTTTCCATTTGTTACAGGAGGATTATAATTCATGGAATTTCTGGAGACTTCCACCTCCAGATATTGATATTTGAAGGTGTCCACTATAGAATATTGATCGAACCTCTGAATGCTGAGATGGATGGCTATTGCCTATGCTTATGCTTGCTCCGTAACTTTCAGGTACGTTCTGATTTCAAGTTTGCCTTCTTGTTTCAAGACTTGCTAACTCAGAGAGAATTTGTCACATTTTTGTTGAGGGTGTTGTCCCAGATAAAGTTTAATGAAGTAAAATAAAGTGAATTATGGTTGAGATGTCATGGGCAATTCTGTGTTCCCTTTTTCCTTAATCTGTTCTCTGTATACTTATGTTGCTCTGGTAAATTACAGGCTAGAGATGAGGCCAAGGCTGACGGTGAAAAGTTACCACGACGTTTCTTCGTTCATTCTGCTGATTTATAGGAAGCCTGAACGTAATAGATCAAAGATTTTACAGAAAGAGTTGGATCCATCTCACCTATGTCATGCATCAGATTTGGTTAAATCTGTTATAGTGTGTTCATGTTATGCCATGGACAGTTAAATGTAGTTGGAATTTGAAAATCTATTGTAAAAATAGAGATTTTGGAAACATAAATGTACAGATTTTTTTATATATTTCTTATTTTTTTTTATGTAAAATCATTTATCATTTCTCATAAATTACATGAAAAGTTGCTGCAAAAGTAAATATTAATTTCAATGGATATAATCCGGGCTTAAATTAAGAAAATATTGGAAAAAATATCCAAGCAATTAGCTAAAATTCCAAAATTTTGAAGTGATGTATCGGTAATCCGTAATTAAAAAAAATACAAAGAATGAAGATGTTTTATACTACAAGTGAAAAATTCTGACACCCAAATGTTTCTCCGCAAACTCAACAAGGTTTTTGATCTCACTGTCATCAATGTAGCAATTGCCATTTCTGTCAACACTTCTTACTCCTCGCTTGGCCTTCAACCCGGCAAACCATCCTCCGGAAATGCGGACAGCCTCTGCGAGCTCTTCTCTGCTAATCTTCCCATCTTTATCTGCATCAAATTTCTTCATCCATCGCATGAACTCATCCATCGTCATTTCACGCTTCCCGTCTGCACAAATGCTCCGACTTTTGATGGCCATTTATGGATATATACTCAGAGCTGTATGCTTCACAGTACTTCAATCTCTGAGGGCTATCCAATTTATAATCACTTCCTCGATCTCTTTTCTCTGTTTGCTTTTGCTTTTCGCATATGATAAACATGTGTAAATTATAAGAAAGTTCCAATCACAATCACATTCTTTACAGCAGGATTTGTTACAGAAAGGAAGACAATATTTATTTAAGTATACGTTGTACGTAGTTGGGCAACTTATATTAAACATAACAATGCTTTCTTTTCTGAAAAGCAACCGAAATATTTAATCAACCACTTCCTCGTATGTTTTTCTCTTTTTCTATTTTTAATTGCCAGAGGTGATTGAATATATTGTATGCTGTTTTTTTGTCCCCGGCTCTCCGTGATTAAACAAAATGCTAAAGCGTTGTTGTCGTGCATGCATGCATGCTTGTGATTTGGTTGCCGAAAGATTTATTATCAAATAATTAATTAATGAGAAAGATGATTGATTAGGCCAATTGCCATCAAAATATTGGGTTAGAGCGAATCTCTGGAAAGAAAGTAGATTTTAGAATACTAAGTAGCTGCAAACAAATCATGCAGCCAAATGTTATTGTAACCATTATGAATTTATTGAATTTTATAATTAGAATATCTTTATAAGTTTTGTTGATACTCTAATAGACTCAAAGTTAGTACATGTTCACAATATACTAGTATTGTATTTTTTAACTTGCAGATTCAAAGGATTTTGAAGGTGATCAATATATTTATTATAATTATTTTTCGAAACAATTAATTCTTATAATATTTTCCATCGTAATTATATTTTTGTTTCAGTCCCTGTAACCACCGATTAAACCACTAGATATTATTATTTATTCCTGTTACAATCCTATGAACAAAAACTAGAAAATTAAATTAATGTTATATATTAAGAGTAGCTCTAATATCATATATCACTCCTTGAAGAAGTATTGCCACAGCTAGCACAGCATTGAAAGCTAGCATCCGATTCCACATATAATGGAGAAAAACCACTATTAGCTGCCATATAAATACCTTCCAATTATGTGGCCCAGTGGTAATCTTGTAAGGTATTTCTATGGCTGCCGATAGTTGTTAGGTTTTGGTTTGTATTTTTAAGTAGTGTTGGCAAAATGGGCAGGGCTTCCGTGGGCCGTCAGGTCCAGCCCGACCGTTAGCGAAACGGGCCAGGCCCAAGCCCGTTTCATTGGCGGCCCAGGCCAGGCCCCCATTTGGAAAATACCGGCGCCGGGCCCGGTAAGGCCCGCAAAGGCCGAGCCTAAAAAAAATTTTGAAAATTTTTTTTCTAGCAGGCTTGCTAGAATTTTTTTTTTTCAAATTTTGAATTTTTTAAAAAAAATTTGAATTGAGGGGTGACTTTTGTAATTAGCTAGATGACCGTTGATCACCGTTAGGGAGGAAAATATTCAAAACTTTTAAAAATTACATTTTTTTAAATCTTTTACAATTTTTTTCCAATTATACCCTTACCTAACTGTTTCCTATAAATACCCCATCACCCTCAACTCATTTTCTACATTTTCTCTACTTCCCCACTCTCTTATTCTCTCTATTCTCTACAATCTCCAACATCTCTCACTCACTCTTTCAACTATTTTGAAATTTATTTTATTTATTTAATATATTATTTATATACTATATACTATTATACTAATATACTATACACCATACATTATATATTATATATTTACATACCTCTCAGCTCCCACTCTCTAGTCTCTACATATTCTAAGGCTCTTACTTTAAGGTATTGTCTTGTTTATTTTTTTTAATTAACTTTCATTTGTTATTTAATTATTAAGTGTTTTTAATTGTATTTGTGATTCTGTGACATTTAATCATTTATTTAATTATAATCTTAGGAAAATGAATCCTGAACACGTCAACCTGAACCCTAACGACTATATGCCGGAAGAGGAAATCAACCGATATACGGTGACTTCCATATCGATCCCGATCCCGATCCCCCTAGTACTACGGGTGCAGGACCTTCGTCCTCGGCACAAAATTCGAGTAAGAAGAGGAAGAAGAAGAAATCGATGGTGTGGGATTGCTTTGAAGTCATAATGGTAAAGAATACAGCTGGTATTGAAGTTGACATGCCTTAAGGATTGGCAAAATGCAAGATTTAGATGACAACATCAACCGGATACTGAAGAACTCATGGATGGCTTCTCCAACATGACCATCGAAGAGAGTTCCGGTAGCAACCAGCTGACGAGCTGATGTAATTGTAAATACTTAATTTTTTTCTCCCGATTGCACTCTTTTTCCCTTACCAAGGTTTTATCCCATTGGGTTTTTCTTGGTAAGGTTTTTAACGAGACAATCATGATTTGTAATTTATACATTTCAGTATCTCACCACAAATTTAATACGAAATTACAAAAATATTATTCATCGAAAACTAATTAAGTGTGGTATGAAATGAATAATATTATATTTCATATGAAAATTATTACATTAATTACTCAAAATTATTACAATGTATAAAAAATAATATTGTATTAAAAAAAAAATTTGAAACCCGACGGCCTTTAACGGGCCGGCCAGTTATAGGCCCGGCCTAAGCCCTGCCCGGCTTGTCCCTACACGGGCCTTGGACCCAGGCCGGGCCCCTTTTTTTGTCTAACAGGCCTGCTCAGCCCGACCCGTTTTCCATGACGGTCCGGGCTGGCCCGACCGGTTTAACAGACGGGCCTAATGGGCTGGGCCGACCCAATTTGCCACCACTATTCTTAAGTAAATCCAATGTAAACAAAATGAGACTCAACTGATGTGAAACTTACTGGAGATGTGGGAAAACGTTTGGAAGTTAAAGTTGGTGTTTGAGGGAGGTTTGAAGACCATGAAGAACTGAAAAAGTAGTTCGTTTCAGCGTATGGATCCCTGTTTTCTGAGCGATGTAATTTCAAGGGACTTGTAACAGTTTAGGAAATGGGTGCGCACTGTGACCCGAATCGTAGTCAATCGAATAGGAAATCTTCAACGGAAAAGAAAAGTAGTTTGTTTCTGAAAATTCTTATGCTTGAAGGAAAATGATTTCTCTTTACAAGAAGACTTATGATAAAAGGAAATAGTATTTATGTGGAACAAGTAAATCTTGTACGTGTAAGAGATGAATTTTCTTGTTGGTCTAAGTTCCTTGTAACTAGTATATATAGAACATTGTAATTAGGTTATGACTTATGTGTGTGGAGTCAAAGAACACCTGTAACATCAGAGAGTTGTGAGATTCGGGAGAGACCCCAGGGTATATCCGGGGAGGGATCTGGGGAATATCAATGGATCAAGTTAGAGATCTGTGGGTGATATTCATGGGAGACCTAGGGGATATTGGGGGGGGGGGGGGGGGGGGGGGGGGGGGGGGGAAACTTGTGAACTTTTGTAAGTTGAGAGTCATGATGTAAAGCTCGGTTATGAGCTTGGGGACTTGGTAAGGTTCAGTGATTTGGGGTTGAGATTAGAGAGAGACTCCTGAAGTATATGGTTGTAACAATTTATCATATAGTGGAACTTTCTCTGTCGTCCTGACGGCCCATGGTTTTTTCCCTGATTTAGGATTTTCTACGTATATCTTGTGTTGTGTGATTGTTTATTTTCTCTCATATTATTTTTCTACTATAGATGTTAATTGTTATGAGTTATGGATGAATATTAGGCATGTCGTTTCCGCTTTCATCGATTCAAATTCTTAACAACTGGTATCAGAGCCCTATAGTTTGGCGATGGCAGTTTCAAGTCTTTACGGGATATCGTATGGAGGATTTGGTGGTATTTGGATGATGATTCATGATTGCCTAGCATGGTTTGGCAAATGAGATACGTCTTGAAAGCGGTTTCGAACTTGGCGGGGTTTGATGAAAAGAAGAATATTGATGGAGGAGAAGTTTGACTTGTGGTGGCATGTACGAGTCATGGAGATCCGATTTGGGTTACACAAGACGACATAGAAATAAAAAACTCCTGAATACGATAAAAAAAACACTCGAACTCTCTAGTGTGGTGTGGGACTTATTCGCCAAAGCAGTACTTCATGTACTAGTAGCAAGTCTTTCACTAGGATTGTGATGCAAGGACAAAAGGTCTTTCAAAGGGTTGGGTGATGCAAATACACATTATCTTTTTGGCAGGATTCCCCACTGGCCATGAAGAAGATATATTGCTGCTAGTGGTCCACAGGTTTGCACATGGGTATCGGTCAAAAGGTGATGCAAGGTGTTTGGGTGGACAAAGATATCGATGGCTGACGAATTCCCTAGAACTCTGACGTAAGGAGTTGCATCACAGTTTCAGCAAGTTATTTCACTACAAGAAAATCGTTCATCTACTACGAGCAATGCCCATAGCAGATGCGTATCTACAACGGTCATTGCCCGTTGCAATACTCGTTGTCTCCGAGACTGTGATAGAGCGTTTCGATAATGGACATTGCCTATGTTAGATATTGTTATTTACTACGGGCAAAAACCGTAATAAATTTAGTAATTACTACGGTCACTGCGCGTAATCAATGTGTTATTAACAACAAGTATTGCCCGCGTTAGAAACTCCCACGTATATATATATATTATTTATAAATTTTGGGGAATCAAATTTTGTCCATCCAAAAATTCCAGAATTTTTTATGATTTTCTTAAAATTAAAATTTAAATAATTCTTGAATCCATATTTATTCACCCAAACTTTCTTTAATTCCATATTATGAATTTTTTTGGTAGAAATCTTGTTTGTTACCTAAAAAAGAAAATCTAAAACAGAGGAAAGAAATTATCATTATTACAACCATAAAAAATCAACTAAAACAAAAAATGAAACAAAAAAAAGTTACATAATTGAAACAAAGTGATAAATATACAAACTAAGAATTATGAATAAAATTAAAATAAGAGAATCATAATAGCAATTATATATAAAACAAATAAATTTACCTTATAAATAAAAATAACAAGAAAAAACAAAATCTCTTTTTAATTAAGCTAACATCTTAAACATCAAACTATAAAAACCAACCATTTTAAATCTTCAAAACCATAACATTCTCTTTAAAAAAAAACATAAAATAAAGTTCAAGACATAAAGGAGAAGATGAACATAAAAAAAAGGAACTAATTCCAACACAACGAGAAAGTTAAACACTAGAAATATGGATTTGAAACAAATTTTGGAAAACTGTAGAGAAAATGATGAAATGAGAGAGACAAAGGTGTGGCCACTTAGGTTTTGTGAAAGAGTTTAAGTGATAGTGTTTAGAGAATGAAAAATTATAAATAAAAGATTTTTTGCTATTGGTGGGAGATGAAAATTTTCTAAAAAATTGTTCCCTCCATTTACCTTTTACTACAGGCCTTTATATGCCTGTTATAGAAACATTATAAATGAAATAAATAAAAAAAATATCTTTTTACTATTAAAGGAAAATGAAAATTTTAAATTATTTTCCCTCCAACTATCTTTAACAAAGGACATTATATATAGTAATTTATAAAAATCCATAACGGGCTATATCCGTAGTAAATAATCATTTTTTGTAATAAGCTTTTTATGCTTGTAATTAATAATTCTAATCCCTTCATTAATACAATGACTTTCCACTGTAGATTTTGCAAGTAATGACTACCTCTATGGACTACAGACAAAGCCCGTATATTAACCCATTTTCGCTCTTAATAATTGTTCATTATCCATCACGGCCAATAAAGGCCAGTTGTAAATGATTTCACAAGCCCAACTCAACTACAGACTTTCAAAGGCTCGTAGTGAACAATGGTTTTCCATCACAGGTATTCCAAGTCCGTAGTGAATGCCATGTAGTAGATATACATTTTTTTTGTAGTGTTTCGACATGGTGCCGGAACAACGAACACAAACAAATAAAAATAAATCTTAGGATGGTTCGTTCTTAAGTGGTTATACCTTGTGGTGAGATATGATGATTCTCGGTATGGAGAGTCGTGGCTATGGACAAGGTCTTGAGAATTCAAGCTAAGTTGGAGAATTGCTAGGTTTTGGCTCGTATTCTCAAGTGAACCCAATGTAAACCAAAAGAGATTCAACTGATGTGAAATTTCTTGGAGACGTGGGCAACCTTTTGGAAGTTGAAGTTGGTGTTTGAGGGAGGTTTGAAGACCATGAAGAACTGAAGAAGTAGTTCGTTTAAGCATATGGGTCGCGGTTTGTTGAGCGATGTAATTTCAGGTGATTTGTAACAGTTTAGGAAGCGGGTACGCAACCGTGACTCGAATCGTCGTCAATCATAAGCATGCGTGGAATAGAAAATCTTCAACGGAAAGGGAAAGTAGTTTGTTTCTGGAACTTCTTGTGTTTGAATGAAAACGATTTCTCTTTACAAGAAGACTTATGATAAAATGAAATAATATTTATATAGAATAAGTAAGTTTTGTATGTGTAGGAGATGTATTTTCTTGTTGATCTAAGCTATCTGTAACTAGTATTAATAGAATCTTGTAATTAGGTTATATATGTGGAGTCAAAGAACACATGTAACATCAGAGATTGGTGAGATCCGGGGGAGACCCTATGGTATATCCGGGGAATATCAGTGGATCAAGTTAGAGATCCGTAAGTGATATTCAATGGAAACCTAGGGGATATTGAGGGGAGGGGAGTGGGGGGGGGGGGGGGGGGGGGGGTCTTGGTGAGGATCTTGTGAGTATTTGTGAGCTGAGAGTAATGATCTAAAGCTCGGTTATAAGCTTAGGGATTTGGTAAGACTCTGTGGTTTGGGGTTGAGATTAGAGAGAGAATCCTGAAGTATATGGTTGTAATAATTTATCATGTAGTGGAACTTTCTCTGTCGTCCTGACGACCCGTGTTTTTTTTCCTCAATTTAGGGTTTTCCACGTATATCTTGTGTTGTGTGATTATTTATTTTTTCTCATCTTCTTTTTCTGCTATAGACGTTAATTGCTATAAGTTATGGTCGAATATTACGCATGTCGTTTCCGCGTTCATCGGTTCAAATTCCCAACAATAGTGTTATTATTATTGTATTTACAAAAGCCCCTAGTCTTGTCCATTCCAGCATCAATGTTCAGCTTGAAGGCAAGATTGCAGGAATAACTAGAGGCTTCCAAATTCTGGTAGCTAGGTTCGCTATGAGAGGAGAGATCTGGACAATCATCACAGACTGTACATGACTTCTGAGAGAGAACACCTACCCTTTTACAAGTTAGAGACTCAGAGGCATCAGAGTATTATATTGATACATTGCCCAAAATTTATCGCATTGACCTTGTTTTTTCTAGTTTTTTTTTTCAACTGTAATTGAAACACCAACTTACATAAAAGAAAAAAAATGATCAAATCTTAACCATGTATTTTTTGTTATACTTATGTGTTATTAGATTATGAAAAGTTTAGAAAAAAAAGGTAAAGAGAGAATCCTGATATTACCCAAATGATGCTGTAAAATAATTTGTAATTACCACACATAACCAATATAATTGCTATAAATCAGTTTACCACATCATTTAAGTAAAATTTTGGACAGTATAACAATGTACTTCATTTATAGAAATGACACAAAAGGGAATCCTGATTCCTACCTTGGGTTTAGACTAGCGAAGAGGGATATTCAAAATCAACTCAACCTCTTTCCGGAAGAAATATCTTTTAATTAACCAACTCTTCTGTTATAGGAATTTTTCGGTAGCATGGCATGTCAGCAAAGATAGCGGGTAATCCAGAATATATAGCAGACCACGTCATTAGAGAAGAAAAACAATCGCTAGTGATTGACGAGCAGTTGGATGAACCGAACGGGTAAAATAGACCTGATCGGGTAAAATAAGCACGGGCTGGTAAAGTCAACCGGTCAACATTCGACCAAGTCACAGTTGATGTTACTGGACGGGGCGGTCAAACTGAACCGATCGGCCAAGATAGGTTTAAACCCGATCGGGTAGCAAAACCGATCGAGGAAAAATGACTCGGTTAGTTTGGGAAACGGTCGGCCAAGAGATGCTCAATCAATACAGTAACACGAGTTCAACTGCGATCAATTACGAAGAGAAAAAATCTTACTCAAGCAAGGAATCTAGAACCATATTCCGATAAGGAAATATTATTATTTCCTCCTACATATCTGAGTGTCCAGATCAAGCAATAACTCTGCTTTTCTAGAAGATTGCACACCGATAATGAAATAAGTCATAAATGGACTACTCAACTAGAATACTGCGAAAATTCTAATTCAATGCGCAAGATCTCCGAAACAGGAGAGAAGTTAAAAACAACTTCAATAAGTATCAAGTTCTAATTAAACAACACCACATTTCCTTACTTGTACAACAAGGATTAGGGTTCTATACACATATAAATAGACCTATAATCTTATTGTGTAAGAGGGGGTTTTTCAATCCCATCCACCTATGGAGAGATCTAGATATTGAGGGATCTAAGGATCAATTAATCGATCGATCAATCTATCTATCTATATATATAAAAAAAACATAACAACTGTAAGAAAGAATGAGAGATTAAGTGTGTAATCATTCAACTCATAGTGGATTTCTTCTCCCCGTCACCGGCAACCGTGGATGTTTCTCCGCCTTGGGGTTTTACCACTTAAAATATGTGTTATGCTTTACTTATCTTTTAGAGGCCATTTGGTATGGGGTAATCCTTACATGGGAATGCGAATATGATAACATTCGCATATTTGGTAGAAGGTTTTGATTTTCTTAAACATGGGAAAGTGAATCCCATGGGAATCAGATTACCCTTCAAGGGGGTAATGTGAAACCCATCCCAATAGATGGGTTTCAGATTACCCTCCATCTGATTCCCACCGTGGGACCCACATTTAAATAAAAACAAAAACAACTTCTAACCTAGCAGACATCAGAATCGTTCGCTTCTCACATCTCTTCACCTGAGTAGAACTTGTCTCCCTTTCTCTCTCTCTCTCTCTCTCTGTCAAACCAACCGGAGTCCATCAAACTTGCCGCCCTCTCTCTGTCGAACCCTCTCTCTCCGTTGAGGTATGCCATCTCTCCAATTGCTTTTAAGTTTGTTCTCTGCCGTTTTGTGCTTCACTCTTTCTTCTTTTCTGTGTTTCGATTGCTTTTCTTGGATGCTTAGAATGTCTCTTATTTTAAAATTTGTGGCTTTTGATGGATCCACCATTATTTACTTTCTGTTTCTTTACTCACCTTTCCAATTTTTTATTACCCCAAAATAGTAGAAATTAATAATCTTTAAGATATAGAATCCAAATTTGGGTGGTTTTTGTTTTGGTTTTTGTGTGTTTTTCTGGGTGTGCTTGGGGTCTTAATTATTTTTTGTGTGGCTTCAAAAATCAAGTTCTCATTTCCTTTGTGGCTTCAAAAATCTTATTCTCGATATATAATGTACAGATTGAGAAATCTGGTTGAATCTTGTGTTGAAAATTTGCACTTTGGATGCCTTGTTTGAATAGAACTCCATATTACTTTTATGATTGTATGCAAATTTATCACAGTATATTGACCAAATTATGCTTTGTTTGAATGAGAACACCTAGGAAGCTAATTTATAGGAGCCACTTTGCACCTACCTGGAATTCAATTACTAGCTAACAAATCGCAATTGCTTGTGCTGATTAATTCGTTATGGAATAGAATTTTGGTATATCTATAGTAACTTTAAAGGACAAAATTATCTAGAAATTGTATGTAATACATTTACATATAGTTTCTGTTCTTTATTTCTATACATACACACACTTGATATAAGTTTTATGAGTTTCATATTTGATATATACAGCTAGAAATCATATACATCTATGCTTAATTATATCATCTTAAGATAATGTATATATGTCTATGTCTTATGGCCTACTACATATGATTGTTGTAGCAAATCAGGGGACTTGGAAAAGTCAGCTAATAGCATATGGTAATTAATTATGTTTGCATCGAGTTTTATTACTAGTTTCCATTTAATTTGTAGTTTAAATTATGTTTTCATACTGTGATCAATTTCTTCTTAATTATTATCCGTGTGGCTTCAAAAATCACCACTGGTATGCTCTGCATTGCAGAGACAAAAGCTACATGCTTCATTTATATCTCTAATAGCTTTGGTGTTCTATGTCTTCTATATGAATTGCAAACTTAAAAGAATGTGTGTTCTATGTCTTCTATTTATAAGTATTATATTCATTACTACGTGGTTTAAATAGAAACATTAGACTCTTTAAGAGCTCAAACTATTGTAGAATTTTCATTGGTTTAAATTTGTACGTGCAGATATGGCTCGTCTTCATTTGGTTGCAAGGAAAAGAATGGTTGGAAATTTGATTCAATACATGGAGATCTTAAATGAGATCAGAATGTTGTTCATTTTTCTAATATGTATTATCGTGAGTAGAAGAAGTTTAAGTAAAAAGAAAAATTGCGGTGAAACTTCTCTAAATAGGCATCATATACGTCAACTAAATTATCACCGAATGATACATGAGAGTGACTTAGCATGCATAGAGAGCATTCGTATGGATAGAAAAACTTTTTCCATTTTATGTTATCACCTTAGAACTGTTGGGGGTTTAAAAGGGACAAAAATATGGATGTTAAAGAAATGGTAGCTATATTTTTACATATTATATCTCACAATGTTAAGAATAGAATTATGAGACGACAATTTGCACGTTCCGGTGAAACTGTTAGTATACAATTCAATGTAGTCTTAAATGCTATATTATGTCTACATGAGTTATTAATATAAAAAAAACCAGAGCGAGTTCTTGGTGATTCAACTGATAGTAGGTGGAAATGGTTTAAGAATTGCTTAGGAGCACTAGATGGAACTTACATTAAAGTAAATGTCTTAGCATCGGATAGACCTAGGTATCGGACCAGAAAGAATGAAATTGCTACTAATGTGTTATAGGTGGTCTCACCAGATATGCAGTTTATTTATGTTTTGCCTGGATGGGAGGGTTCAGCTGCTGACTCTAGAGTTTTACGAGATGCTATATCTAGGACGAATGGGTTTAAAGTTCCACAAGGTAAGATTTTATCCTCTTGCATGAATGAATGAATGATAAAGCTTACTATATGAGTTATTACTAACAAAAATTTAAATAACTTATAGGGTATTACTATCTATGCGATGCTGGGTATCCCAATGGTGAAGGTTTCTTAACACCGTATAGAGGACAACACTACCAATTGAATGATTGGACACTCCCACCTAATACTCCTCAAGAATTTTTTAACATGAAACACTCATCTGCTAGGAATGTAATAAAGAGAGCATTTGGATTGTTGAAGAGACGATGGACAATTCTTAAAGGTCGGTCATACTACCTTGTCAAAATACAATATCGTATTATTTTGGTGTGTTGCCTTCTCCACAACTTGATTAGAAGAGAAATGCCTGTGGATCCTTTATAACATGCTATACTTGAGGATATTGACAGTGATAATGAAGATGAGGACATGAATAGTGATTTTTACACTCACATTGAAACATCAAATGCTTGGACCACTTGAAGGGACAACTTGGCAAGAGAAATGTTTGAGCAATGGCTGGGAAATCGACATTCATAGATGTTATGTCTATAGAGTTGTATATTTAATTTCTTGTATTATTAAGTTTGTGTTGTAATATGTGGGTTTTACCACTTTTGTATATACACACAAACATCTCCCAATACACAAATATCTCTCTTAACTCCACCGCCTCCTATTGCCTCTATATATATATGTTTCCATTTCTTTGTAAATGCTGCTAATCACAAAATATCAAAAACAAAGATTACAAAAAGTCAAATAAACAAGAAGGCTAGTTGAATTGTTTCTCTGATCTCTCGTTTCTCTCTCTATCCCTCACCTACTATTTTCTCTTTCTTCTTCATCTGATCTGATCTTTAATTTTTTCACATGTTCTTTATTTGTTCTTCACATATATATATATATTATAATTAATTATTATTTATCAGCACGATTGTATGTAAGTAGAAAAGATCCCCCGATGGGTGATTTACTTATATCTCAGTATTGTGGATCCATATACAGTTCCGTATAACAAGATGGCTTATGCCGTCAACGGAACCTATATATATATATATATATACTCTGACTCTGACTTTTACTATAACTCTGAATCTGACTCTGACTATAACTCTGACTCTGACTCTGATATTTATTTTTATGCAATATATGAGACTAACTTATGCTGTGTCTCAGGACTGGCTTATGCCGTGTCTCAGTAATGGCTTATGCTGTGTCTCCAAATAAAAGAAGTTGTAAGCATGGCTAAACTTGCAAATCCGAAGTTTGATGCACTCGAAGTTTCGGGAGATAATTATATGTCTTGGGTTATTGATGCGGGATTATACTTAAAATCCCAATGCCTGTATTACACCATTGATGATGGTAGTGAGGCTAATGAACAAGATAGATCCACCGCAACGGTGATAATTCGTCATCATTTACATGAAAACTTAAAAACTCAGTATCTTACTGTCACATAACCTAATGAGCTGTGGCAAGAGCTTAAATATCGTTATGATCATCAGCATGATGTAACATTACCAAATGCCAGATATGAATGGCAGCAATTACGATTCCAGGATCACAAATCAGTTTCTGAATATAATTCTGCTCTGTTTAGAATCACCACAAGGTTGAAATTATGTGGTGAAGAGGTGTCTGAAAAGATATGTTGGAAAAGACTTTCACAACTTTCCATGCCTCAAACATAATATTACAACAGCAATATCGAGAACGCAGGTTCTCAAAATATTCAGAACTTATCTCATGCCTTTTAGTAGCAAACAAAAATAATGAGCTACTAATAAAAAATCATGGATCACACCCGACTGGTTCTATAGCATATCCAGAGGTGAATGCTAATATTGTCGGAAATCGTGGTCTTGGTCGTGGGTATGACAATTCTAATCGTGGTCGCGATAACGGTCGTAATTCTGATCGCGGCCGTGGTTATGGTCGTAATCCTAACCGGGGCCGGGGCCGGGGCCGAAGTTTTAAAAGATCAGGTGGTTATAATCATAACGCTTAGCAAAAATGGAATACTTGTGAGGCAAAATAGTACAAAGGAAAAAATGCTCAAAATAGGCCCAATGCAAATAACAGTGTTTGTTTTAGGTGTGGATGTAATAATCATTGGTCAAATGAATGTAACACACCGAAACATCTGGTGGATCTGTATCAAGCATCAATCAGAGGAAATGGAAAGAAACCGGAAACTCATTTCATTGAAAATTCATATCATAGAGATATTACTCATCTAAATGTTACAGATTTCATCCCAGACCCGAAAGACATGCCAGCTGCTTCAATTGGTGATGAGAATGTCCATACCAATTAAATACTACCTACAGTAGTATTATTTTGTAATTTCGTTCATGTAAAATATATCTTTATGCAATATATGTTTTTGAATCACTTTGTCTGATACGTACTTTATTTTTCTTTATGAAGCATACAAAATGAATCCAAATGATAAAATGAGGATTATTGAAAAGCTAGAAGCAGGAGATATATGTCTAGTTGATAGTGCAACAACTTATACAATTCTGCGGAGTCAGAAATATTTTATAAATTTAACTTTGCTCAGAGCAAATGTTAATACAGTATCAAGTCCAACGGATCTTATAGAAGGCTCTGGAAAAAGCCACGATATTGTTACCAAACAATACTAAAATATGTATCGATGATGCATTTTATTCAAGTAGATCCAGAAGGAATCTGCTTAGCTTCAAAGATATACGGAGGAATGAATATCATATTGAAACTATGAATAGAGATAATATTGAATAACTGTGCATTACTTCTCATAATTCAGGCCAGAAACTCATTAAAGAAAAGCTGCGTGCTTTATCTTCTGGATTATATTACACTATTATCAAAAATGTAGAAACTTACGCAGTTATGAATCAGAAGTTCTCAGATCCAAAAGTGTTTGTACTTTGGCATGACGTCTCGGTCATCCAGGATCTACAATGATGCGTATAATTATTTTCTCACGGACATCCATTAATGAACTAGAAGGTTCTTTTATCACATGAGAATTTGTGTACTGCATGTTCTCAAAGGAAATTAACAATAAAACCATATTTTTCTAAAATTGGTTTTGAATCCCCATCATTTTTACAAAGAATTCAAAGGGATATATGTGGACCAATTCATCCACCAAGTGGACCATTTCGTTATTTTATGGTTCTAGTTGACTCATCTGTAAGATGGTCACATGTATGCTTATTATCAACACGTAATGTTGCTTTTGCAAGATTGCTTGCACAAATTATCAGGATTCGGGCTCATTTTCCCGATCACTCAATTAAATCCATACGCCTTGATAATGCTGGTGAATTTACTTCCAAAGCATTTGATGAATATTGCAAAGTGGTTGGGATTGATGTTGAACATCCAATTCCACATGTTCATACTCAGAATGGATTAGCAGAATCACTTATTAAACGAATCCAGATAATTACAAGGACTTTATTGTTACGAACGCAATTACCGATTTCTATATGGAATAGGCATGCGTCAATTCTGTAAAATACAAGATTAATACTTAAATTTTTATTAGGGGGAGCAAAGTTTTGAATGGACATGGGTACACTATAATCTTTTTTCCTTTGATCAGGTTTTGTCCTATTGAGTTTTTTTGACAAGGTTTTTAATGAGATAGTTTATAATGTCCATTCCCCACTAAATCCAAAAAGTGGTATAAATCCAAGGGGGAGTGTTGTAATATATGGTTTATACCACTTTTGTATATACACAAACATCTCCCAATACACAAATATCTCTCTTAACTCCACCGCCTCCTATTGCATCTCTATATATATGTTTCAATTTCTTTGTAAATGCTGCTAATCACAAAATATCAAAAACAAAGATTACAAAAAGTCAAATAAACAAGAAGGTTGGTTGAATTGTTTCTCTGATCTCTTGTTTCTCTCTCTATCCCTCACCTATTATTTTCTCTTTCTTCTTCATCTGATCTGATCTTCAATTTCTTCACATGTTCTTTATTTGTTCTTCACATATATATATATATATATATATATATATATATATATATTATAATTAATTATTATTTATCACAGTTTGAACTTTTTTTCTTCTTTATGCTTACATTTCAATATTGTATGGGGTTGTATAACATTTACAGTTTATTGTATATGACAATTTTATGTTTTTTTTTTAACTTTCTATATGTTTCAAATTTTGCTTTTTATGCTTACCTTTGAACGATTTTTTCTTTTATGATTATAATCTAAATTAATTTGTCATTGTAATTTTTTTAATTTCAAAATTATTTATTATATGATAAATATAATTTTTTTTAATATATATTTTAATCAATATGAAAAAAATGATTATTAACAATTAAAAATTTATTCAAAAGAAAAAAAAAAGATTCTCTTGTGCAACTAAATACAGTTATCTGACATTCCCAGGAATTTGATACAATATTCCCATGCACAACCAAACACTAGTATACAGGTTTCCCAGGAATCACATTACTGTGTTTAACTTTTTCAGGAATCAGATTATTTTGATTACCCCATACCAAACGGCCCCTTATTTCCTACTTTTCTATATTATCGTTCACAAATACGAACAAATCGTATCGCATCCACGTGGAGAAAGAGGCTTTGATTATTCAACCATAAACTGGTTAAAGCTTTGATCTGCCTACGTGTTAATGTTTGGCGGTTGAGTTTTCAACGATCCGAAAATCACCGTTAACATCTTCATTCCAAACATTATGGCAAAAAAGCCATTGATCATGATGTATGTTTGAGCTGTGTCGCTCACCCCTAGTGGAGAAGCCATGATTTTGGCTTTTGGGTGGGGGGGGGGGGGGGGGGGGGGGGGAGGGGGGGGGGGGACTAAATATCACGCGAGAAAGATATATTAATATATTAAAATGTAATATCGTTTAGTATTTGAGATAATAATAATAATAATAATAATAATAACAATAATAATAACATTGACACTAATTTTGAGAATCAAAATGGAAGTTGACTCTATTTTGTACCCGAAAAATCATCTGTACTCAAATTTATATAAATTTCTTTGCGATTTCCATTTTACTATATATAATCAAAGAATTTGTGAGAAAATGATCTTCCATCTTGTTACATAGATGAAATATCTCTTTCAATAGTTCCTAATTAATAAATATAAAATTCATATAAAATATTTAAAATATCATTGTACCATTAATATATTTTAAAAAACAATTATTTATATACTTATAATTTAAATGTATAATATTCATGTCAAACCAAATTAACTTACAAATATTTTTAAATAAATTTAAATAACAAAAGAGTAAAATAAATTTATCAAAACCTTAGTAACAAGTAACAACCTAACCAAATAAAAAATATATAATAATACAAGCTTGAAAAATAAAATTATTTATTAATTTATAATCTCAAACCTAAAATCTTGGAAGTTTATAAAAATAATCTTAACGTTCAAGTCAAAAAATTACGAGAAAAAAAACTATGTAGAGTAAACAATAAGAACAACCTCAAAACAAAATGGAAATCGTATAATAAAACAGTAAAAAAAGTCCTAATTTGTTCTAATGAGTACCTAATAAAAAAAATATATATTTATATATACTGATTTAGCTACTGTATAGTTCATGTATAATTGCGAGGGTAATTACAATTAGAAGAGGTTATTTCCTTTTTAGTTTTAATTTCTTAGAAATTTTCAAATCTTTAATTTTGTAGATATTTAGATTGAAATCCAATGATTAAGAATTAACCATGTAACTATACAGTAAATGTGTAGTAGTTGAACTTATATATAGATTGGATTACGAAATAAGGTATGAAATCATAATTAATAAAAATACTAAAAGGGATTGATTTTATCTTGGTAAAAAATATAAAAGGAAGTTATATTATTAATAAAGGGGAGGGACCAGATTGCAATTATCATATTTATACAACAGTGTCATAGATTAGTATGCTTATAATAAAAATCATGTTGAATTTTTATTGGCTGGGGCCCCCCTCTGCCTTTGCCCCCGTTTATCCCTGTTCGATGGTAAACCCTTCACATATGTACCACGAGGTTGCATGTGAGTCTTTTTCCTTCTCTAAAAAAACCCTGAATTAATATAATACTTCAAAAAAAATTATAATAGTTTTTTAAAAAAAAGCAGCAAAATACTCTTCCGTATCTTAACATTTATGAATGATGAGGACAGTACAAAGCCACAGTGCTTTATATAATATGTATATTTATTATAACTCATGTAAACAAAACAATGTACCTGTTGTATTAATAATGTTGGGCAAAAGTTCCTTCAAAGGGCAAAACAAAATCTCTGCTACACCATTATTTTTACTATACAAATCTAAATAGAGGATGCAACTAGTATATTGCCGACTGAAATAATTGACATCAAGTAAATATTAATTTGGATGGGTCCAAATTTAACAAAATATCAGTACAAATATCAAAACTATAGCAAAAATTTCAAAATTTTGGACTGATATCAATGCTTCTAAAATTCTGAAAATATTGGCAATATTATTGATATTTACTTTCCTAATTAAAAAAATACAAATAATTAATGGAAATTTTTTATACTATTACAAGTGAAAAATTCTGACACCCAAATGTTTCTCTGCAAACTCAACAAGGCTTTTGATCTCACTGTCATCAATGCAGCCATTGCCATTTCTGTCCACACTTCTCACTCCTCGCCTGGCCTTCAACCTGGCAAACCATCCTCCGGAAACGCGGACGGCCTCCGCAAGCTCTTGTCTGCTAATCCTTCCATCTTTATCTGCATCAAATTTCTTCATCCACCTCATGAACTCATCCATCGTCGTTTCGCGCTTCCCGTCTGCACAAATACTCCAACTTTTGATGTCCATTTATGAATACTCAGAGCTGTATGCTTCAACTTCCCACCAAGTTTTGTTGTCCAATTTATAATCTCTTCCTATCTCTCTTTTGGCATCTGATAAACATGTCTAAATTATAAGAAACTTCCAATCACAATCACATTCTTTATAGCAGGATTTGTTATAGAAAGGTAGACATTAATATTTATTTAAGATTTTAAGTGTGTTGTACGCATAGTTTGGCAGCTTTTATTAAACATAATAATGCTTTCTTTTCTGAAAAGCAACTGAAATATTTAATCAATCACTTCCTCATATATGGTTTTCCTTTTTCTATTTTTAATCGCCAGGATTGAAGCATATATCTGTGATTTATTAATACATTGCAAACCGCGTTGTCATGCATGCATGCTTGTGAGTTGTGATCTGGTTGCCGAAAGATTTATTATCAAATTATTTATGAGAAAGTGGATAGATTAGGCCAATTGCAATAACAATATAGGGTTAGGGCGAATCTCTACAGAGACAAGAAGATTTTAGAATACTAAGTAGCTGCAAATAAAGCAGCCAGATGGGATTCCACATTTGTACCGTTAAGGATTTTATGGAATTTAAAAAAAAAGAAGAGAATATCTTTACTAGTTTTGTTGTTGATAGATACTCTCTAAATATATTCAAAATTATAAGTTATTAAAAATATATGTTCATTTTCACAGTATATACTAGTTTTTTAGTTAACTTATAATTGTGCTGTTGCAGATTCAAAGGATTTTGAAGAATAAGATTTTATAGATCGATTCATTTATTTTCAAAACAATTAATTCTTATAATATTTTCCATTGTACGTAATTGTATTTTTGTTCATGTTCCTGTATCCACCGATTATATCACTATACTTGTCACTCATACTGATCAAAATAATAAATAAATAAATAAACCAGAAAAAAGATGGACCATTATTAAACATGGACCGGCCAAACTCAATAGACCGGAAAGGAGGATGACATGCCTGAACACGTCATTTAATTAGTGTTGACGTGCTCGGGCATGTCATCGAATGGAGATGGTATGGCTGAACACATCATCGTCCTTTTCTGTCTATCGGGCCTTGGCCGGACCAAATTTAACGATGGCTCATCTTTTTTCTGTTTTATTTATTTATTTTATTTTTCTGTACCTAATTTGTACCCCACTTTTCAATCTCTTTTCTACACGTTATTCTCCTATTTTTTTTTACTATACACCAAAATTATGAATTATTCAATACAGCAACCACTAAAATTCGAATATGTAAATTGTACTTAATTTTAAGCACACCATAATTAAAATATCACAATTAGTCCTCTATTCTTCAATTATTAATTGGTAGCAGTGATTCTACTGATTAATTTGTTATGACCTCTCAAAGAAGTTTGATGTATCCATTTTGAGCAGCACTCCTCAATAACATTTGTTTAAATTCCTGTACTTGGTTATCAAGATTTAAGATTGAATAACTTTTGTGACTTATAGCACCATATTTTCTTTACTAAAGAGGACGTTTTGATGTCTGTAATCACGTACAATGTTAATTTTCTCTATATATTTTTTTTGCACACCTTAATTCTTATTGTTCTTTCATTTTTTAATAATTCATCTAAAACTTTCAGTTGGATTTCTAATTAAAAGACTGCTGTTACATTGTTAAATTGTTCCTCGATCGAACACTTGAAACAGCTCTATTAAACTACATTACAATCGCAGCAGAAATCAAAATGGAGTTATAGAGTTTACAAGAATTAATGAAGAAATATATTGCATACAAGCTAGAAATACAAAATTCTAACGCCCAAATGCTTCTCCGCAAACTCAACAAGGTTTTTGAACTCACTCTCATCAACGTAGCCATTGCCATTACTGTCCACATTTGTTATTTTGCGCTTGGCCTTCAACTTGGCAAACCATCCTCCGGAGATGTGGACAGCCTCTGCAAGCTCTTTTCTGCTAATCTTTCCATCTTTATCAGCATCAAATTTCTTCATCCACCTCTTGAACTCATTTATCGTCATTTCTCTCTTCCCGTCTGCAGAGATATTGCGACTCTTGATGGCCATATTTATGATTATGACTACTACTCAGAGATGAGAGATGAGAGATGCCAGCTTCAACTTCCCACCAAGAAGGCTCGATCAAGTAATTTGTGATTTCTTCACAGAATTTCAAGTCTCTGAGGGTTGTCCTATTTATAATAATAAATCTCCTCTTCTCTTTTCTATCTGTTTGCTTTTGGCATATGGTAAACATTAAACATGCATATGCCTAAATTAAAATAACAAATAGTTACAATATTCACACTCAGATCGTCTCCATGGAAAAGTAGTTTGCATACCTATAATCGTTGACAAGACAACAATATCAAGAGACTTGTTTCTTATGTGGCATAAGTGGTGAGGGGTTCGAATCCCACCATGCTTATTTTACAAGCATATGTGTGGAGTTTTTTTCTCGAGTTATGGAAGTAGTTATCTCCCATTATGAGAGTAGTTATCCAGGACGTACATGTATTATTTGATTTCGGTAGGTCCCGACAGTCATATTGTAATAGTTCTTGTTATACTTACAAAAAACTCATTTTTTTTAATGACTTATCTATTTTGTTTTTCTATTTTATTTTTTATTTAATAAAGAAATAAATAAAAAATAGATGGAAAATAAATATCAGTTTTAAATACTTGTTGAGTCAACCGAAAAAATAGTTGTGTAACAGATTGTCTGAAAGTAGACAATCATATTGATAATGTATACTATTTTTTTACAATATCAGCTTGAGTTGAATATACACAGCTACATTGAAAAAAGATTTATTAACAGAATGTTTATTAATTTTACGTGACAATTTTTTTTGTCATAAATCATTCTTGCGTTGAAGATGTTTTTGGTTCTTTAATACGCAAGTGTATAGCATGATTTGCTGCAGAAAAGGAGGACAATATTTTCACATTCTTTAATACGCAAGTGTATAACATGAGTTGCTGCAGGAAAGGAGGACAATATTTAAAGTGTATTTTACGTAGCTGGCTGCTGGCGGCAACTTTTATTAAACAAAATGCTTTTTTATATATATATTTTTTATTTTTTTATTGCAAAATTTTGAATTTTACATACCAAAGCAGTTTTTAACATTAAAAAAAAAAAAATCTTCAGTTGATCCATAAAAAAACCATACAAAACACAAACTTACTGCATTAGATGCTAGTTTTCCATCTCGTGCGGCTCTCCATGGAAGATGCATGGTACATCATGCTGCATTTAATATTTTCACTAATATCTTATGTTAATATTTAAAATTTTAAGTTATTAAGAACTTCTTCTTAAGAACCTCCCCGGTTTGATGGCAAAAAAAAATTACTTTTTAAATAGTAATTGTATATTTGTTTCAGACCGTATCCAAGATTAAACCACTAGTTATTTTAATATATAACTCGCATAGGTGACATCTTTCTAAATTCTTACACGTACAAAATGTAGCAAACATCCGGTGATTGGAAAAATCATCATAGTTTAACAACATTAGCACATTGATTTGTTTTCTCTCACTTTTTTATAAAATTCAAATAATACTTTCAACTATCTTCTTTTATATTTAACGAATCAATAATACTAATTTGTTCAATTTGATATTCAAATTTGATGCCAAAATGATATGAATTTACTATAATCCATTAATTAAATTGTATTAGATTTGTATAATTTAAATAAAATGATTATAATGATGCAACATTATTTATATATCAGATTGAGACACCAAATTTGGATAACGATTAACATGCCAATTTCAATTAAAAAAAATGCAGTTCAAAGTGAATAGTCCACAACACAGTATGCAAATATTCTATTTACCTGATGAATTAATTAATTAACTATACCGTCATTTCATTTAAGCATCTAGTTCTAATGCACACTTTAATCACATTAGCATCTTTATATATTCACAGAAGTGGCAAATTTTCGTGAATTTACTTTATTCTGCATAGATTATTATGCTGCAATCTAACTGCGATGAGCCAATTTTTAACTATTTGTAGTCAACAGGCCTATTACAGAGGTCAGGTTCGCTTGTGAACTGAATGTGATTCTTTGAGTGTAATTCAATGCTTCTTCCCAATTGTTCTTATATTATTCTCTAATATTGTCAAAATCAAAATCCGTTGATTGAATAGCTTGATCAAAGTTGGAAGACCAGGTGCAACAACACGTTTCTCATGACTTGATTTTAGCTCCTTTCATCGGCGGGGACTTTCTGCTCTCTTATATGTATCGATCTCTTTCTTTAGTCTCTCTTGAGTCTTGAAAAAACAAAAAGTAGAGAAAGGAATAAATATCTCTTTGGTAAATGGCAATGTTTAGTCGGTCACTAACTCGCTAACAAAGTTTTTTACAAATATTTTTTAGGCCTAGCTATCACAGTTTTGTAAGGAGTGGTTCAATTAACTTTTTGGCAAGTGTTTTTTTAGTTCGAATGAAACACATGTCCGTAACACGGTGAAAATAAAATAACAGCTATAATGTTTATTATATGTATGTGTCACTAGATAAGGAAAGGCTAAGAAAACAAAAGTAATATGAAGAGAGAATCATAACTCTCTATTAGCATCTTGCCATTAGCTTAAAATTGCACAATTTTCTTAGAGCCATTATTAAAAATCTAAACAGTTGTTAACAATTTTTGTTTTTTGTTTTTTTGGTTGTTGAAGGAAATAGTTTTCAACAATTAACACACAAGCAATCAATTTTGAGATGGTTCATGGCGGCTATCAAAAAGAGTGGCAATAATGACAATCCTTGAAAACGGTATGTTCACCCCTTTCGTAATTATATTTATCTAAATTTTTTTAAAATTTTTAATTTGTACATAAACCTTACTTAATACCTAAAATATCATTTCTTTAATTATATTGTATTTTTATAAGTAGACATCACTAACATCTATTATTATATTATTCAATCAACTTTGTTATTATTTCAATTTATTATTATTATTTTTTTAAAACGGTAGACTTTATTAAACAAAGCCAAACCACACAGCAACAGAGCAAAACACACAACACCAAAGGAACAGAGGAAACCAAAAACACACACAGAGGTCACCAGGACCCGCAAGAAACCAGTGTTCTAGTAAGCGCTAGGCGCTAGTCGGGCGGAGACCCAGCGCCTAGCGCCTAGGCCGATTAGTCGCCGATTAATCGGGGATTAATCGGAAAACACAATTACAAACAAATTCCAATTAGAACTCCAAAGAAAATTATTTCCAACAAATTATTTCCAAATCCAATCATAAACCAATCCAAATCCTCAATTATTAAATCCAAAAAGTATTCTTTCCAAATTAACAAATGTCAAATTACGCATTAAACGGATCTTGAGTGCACATTGGGTCAAACTTTATCCAATTAATTTTTTTATTATATATATATTTTTTTATTTTTACTGTGCTACAGTTCGGTTTTAATGGGTTCCCACTATGAAGATTTTGTTTTTAGTGGATGAAATTTAAACAGACAAGTTATTGAATGAGTATGCACAAGCATTTCATTGTGTGTTTTTCATGGATTGAAGTGTTCTGAGAATTTTGAAAAGTCTAAGTCAAGGAACAAAACCAGAGCACTTGTTGAACACAACACACGGGGTCTGGAGGATTATTCAAAATTTTAGATAAGACCAACAAAAGAAATACCACGCCAACATTTTTTTTTTGAACTGCAAACGATATGTATTGAAGGCTAAAGTAGCCGAAAACAGAGCCACCTCCAAATAGAGGGATCAACAGACCAATACACGAAAACAAGTCCCCATAAAAACATCAGCAAAGACAGCATCAAAACATGAAAAACAACACTATACAATCAGACTTCATTGCCAGAGCGGAGCAAGAAACATTCTGAGAAACCCAGAAAACAGAGAAATTGAAACCGAACAAACACCACTAAAACGTGAAACCTCATAAATCTCTCCAACTAACCAAGTCCCCTTCCTTGCTCGAACCTTTCTTTGCCAATAAATATGCATAGCCATTGCTAGCTCTTGGACTGAAGCTAACCACAGTTCTGTGATTTCCCACGTCCAGAAAAGAAACAAGACCACAAGAGAGTGAAACACAATGATTTCAGTGATTTCCCTATTTGAATTGATTTCCCCACTCAATGATTTCTCCACTTGAATTTAATCCACTACACAAACCACAAGAAACACCCAAACCCACCAAAGCTCCCGTAAAAATCAGTGAAACACCCAACAAGAACCAAAAACAGAGAGCAAAAACAGACATGAAAACAAAAGAGATGAGAGGGTATATACTGGCGAACCGGAGACAGCTGCGACCTTACGACGGAGACGGCGACGGAAGGCAGAAGCTTACGGTGGCAGGAGCAATGGGTGATCTGGTTTAGCTGTTTTGGTTTGTAAGCTATTTGGTCGAAGATGAAGGGAAAAATTAGGAAAAATTGGTTTAGGTTTGGAAGTTTGATGTTGTAATTGTTAATGATCTGAAAAGGAGGTTGTTTTCAATTCTTTGCAATTTTTTTTTTTTTTAAACAGGCTAGGCGGTCAACGGCTTTGACCACCGCCTGGCCGCCTAGCCGATTAGTCGCCGCCTTGAACGAGTAATCGGAAACCGCGGAATGTGGCCGATTTTCACCTTTTCTCCTCAGTTGCCAGCCGCCTAGAGGAATTGGACCGATTAATCGGCCGCCTAGGCCGATTACTAGAACACTGCAAGAAACAAAACAAAAATAAAAACAGCAAACAGCAAAACACCAAAAACAGAGCACTAGCACAAAGCAAAGCAAGAAAAAGAACAAAAGGAAACCAGCAGGATCAAAATTTTATATTATCTTTAATTATATCATTGTTCTTTCTCTTCCCACACTTTTTTTCTCTTCTATATTTTCCTTCCATAAAATTATAATCCATTTTTTTTCTCTCATGTCAAGCAACTCCCTCCATTTCTTCATGACTGTTTTCTGTCCATAAATCACTCCGATTTGAGGTTTTTTCAGCTGAAGATCCATTTTCTTTTTATGAAATTAAGTTGTACGGAAGAAAGATTTGTATCATATCCCAATTGATTTGGAAGTAGAAAAGTATTTGATGAAATTGAAGCACAACTAATATTGATAACAAAAAAAAATGTCTAAAACATGTTTGAAAGAAATAAAAAATATATAGATTTTTTATTGTTTAAAAAAATACACATATTATAGAGAAAAAATGTATAATTATTTTGTTTCTCTAATAAAAATAATAAAACTAATTTAAAACTAATTTTTTTCACAACCAACTTTGGATATTTGATTCATTAATAGAAACCTTTTTTTAACAAAAAATTAAAATAGAAAACTAATTAATAATTATTGATGGATGTACTTACAAACTATTTAGTCTTCTTGATAATTTTACTTGAGGGTATTATTAGATTTTAAAAAACATTCAAATTTAGGATGTACATACATTTTTAAAAGGGGTGTAAATAATATATCACCCCTGGGTGAAAAAATTGACTGCAGCCCAAAAGTTTAAACCAATTAGCAAATGAACCTTGCTTTATTAATTCGAAAGAGGAAAACAGGCAGGCCAAGTTATGAAATAAGGATCCTATCAAAAGCCTAAATACCAGGTCTGCTTTATCAAGTTAACAGAAAACAAGTCCAATTGGTCTTGGTCAAGCTATCGTCCGTTATTATGTTTTTCCGTATCTTTTGTGTTGTGTGATTACAAGTGTTTGACATAAACACTGATATATATTTTTGATGGAAAGCTTCAATGAAGCTTCTGCAATTAACAAGCTCATCAATGGAGCTAGGTTACAACGTACGATAGCTTAACGTTATTGGACGCATGTTACATATATAAGCCGGGTCAGCTTCATCTAACAACCTTAAATGACCTAAAAGTGATGTTGATGCTATAATTAACTAGTATTGACCACTGAATTAATTAAGTGTACGTACATACAATAACAAATGGAAATTATATCGACCATTTATATCCTAGAATTGAAAAATTCTAACACCCAAATGCTTCTCTGCAAACTCAACAAGGTTTTTGAACTCACTCTCATCAATGTAGCCATTTCCATTACTGTCCACACTTCTTACACCGCGCTTGGCCTTCAACCTCGCAAACCATCCTCCGGAGACACGGACTGCGTCTGCAAGCTCGTCTCTGCTAATCCTTCCATCTTTATCAGCATCAAGTTTCTTTAACCACCTCTTGAACTCATTTATCGTCATTTCTTTCTTCCCGTCTGCACAGATGATGCGATTTCTGATGGCCATATATTTATGAACCAATTAAGCACCTCAAGTAATTTTTCTTCACAGCATTCAAGTCTCTATAGCTAGCTTGTCCAATTTATATGCTTCTGCTCTCAATCTCTATCACTCTTTGCTTTAGGCAATGTGCATGATAAATTATAATAAATTTCCAATCATATTAGCATTTTGTTTTTAAAAGTAAAACCTAGCTAAGTGGTCAAAGACCAACAAAGGAGAGAATCACATTAGCATTCTATGTACACATAATAAATTTGCAGTTTCAAAAAAAAAAAAAAAAAAAAAATTTAAGTTAAGTGTATTGTACGTAGTTGGGCAACTTTTGTTAAACATAGTGATTTCTTTTTTTGTAAGGGAACTAAAATATTTAATCAAATACTTACTGAAATGTTTCCTTTTCTTATATTCAATAGAAAAGTGCTACAAAATAAAAAGTGCTCATGTAATTAAATCAATGAAATAGAAGATTAATTAGGCCAGTTGCCAACAAAATTAATAAAGGGGCTACCAAGCGAATCTTTGAAAAGAAAGAAGAGTTGGGGGGATACAGGCGACATTCAGGAGTTTCTAATCGCATTTAATTTCTTTTTACTATCAAAGTAGTTGAAATGCAAATACAACCAAAATCTTATACCACTAGGTATTTTATTGAATTTTGAAATGAGATTTTCTTTTATGACTATTTTCTTTTTTCTATAGAGGCGATTTACTTCACGAATAGCAAAAAGGGTTAATTGATAAGGCCACAAGAAGTTTTGACTTTAAATAAATCTTACTTGCAATACATTGGGTGAACTATTGAGCGGCCCATTCAGTAACTGAATTTGGTAAAAAAATACTTTCACTTTGATAATTTCATATATGATCACATCTTCATTCATCATCGGTGTGCACATGGTACACTGATTTTCCCTTGGCCTGGCTTCTGGTCTGGGGTCAAAGTGAAATGAGCGTGTGTGCACTATGTTGAGTGAATTGTCAAGTAAGCCAAGTTCATGGGAAAAATATATAATAATCGAGATTCATCTTGTATTAAATAAGAATCCCCATTATTTTAAGAAAATAAGGTAAAACAAAGAGTGGTGCTATTGGTACACCCCTTCTGATCTATTCATGTCCCACTTTTTAAAATTTTAATTTAATTAAAAAAATTAAATGTTTTTATTAAATTTTTTGGTTTATTTCCAAAACTATCCATTTTAATTATTTTTTAAACTTAATACATACCATATATGATCTCTCCATCTCTGATCTCTGTATCTGTATACATCTCTCTCACCTCCATTGATTGATTTTTTTTTCTTCTTATTTCTTTTTTTTAGTTTTTTTTCTTTTTATTTCATGATGGAAAAGAAAAAATAAAAAATAATAGGGTATTTTAACACAACGACAGCTTGATATCATTCAAAAGAAAAAATAAACTTCAAACTTATTTATAGAAAATGAATTGTTTCCAGGTGCTTACTATCATTGTCAGACAATTCTTGCTTTATGTCATTCTCAGACAATTCTTCAAGATGTTTGATATCGTTCTTAGACAATTCTTCCATATTCTTGATATCGTTCTCAGGCTCTTCCATAATATTTTATATGTATGTAAGAAGCAGATTTTAGAGTTTAAGAGTTAAATCTTTTTTTAAGAAATAGATTGCTGCTTTTTTTTTGTTGGAAAAAGAATGTGAGATTTTAATAGATTTATTTTGTAGAAGATTTCTTTCCTAAATTGTATGTCTCTTTAAGTAATTTTGATAAAAGAAGAAAAAAGAATATTATATAATTAAAAAAATGGGACCTGAATAGATCAATAGGGGGTGTGCCAATAACACCACTCTAAAACAAATATATAATACTGAAAACAAAAGTTGAACGCGTATTTACTATTTAATTTAACTCCTTAGAAAGTATTCCAAATGGACTCAAATCAGCTGTCCAAAAATGGTATCCCAATTTATGTCCAACAAACCAAATTGGGACATATGTCTACATTAAATGTAGACATATGTCCCAATTTGGTTTGTTAGACACAAATTAGGACACCATTTTTGGACAATTGATTTGAGTCTATTCCAAATATTTTCATCTCATTTATTTTAATTAATTGATGAATCAACTTGAGGGGTTTCAATTCATAATTTTTTTTTGAAAACGATTTCAATTAATAAATTGATACATATTAATCATAATTTATTTTACTTAATAAATTAATTACATTAGAAGAGATGAAGTTGGTCAAATGATATACCACTCAATTAAACAATACGATGTTGTGGGTTCGAGTCCTCCCTTCTCCAAACCCAAAATTTATGTAATACTTCAAATTAATAAAGAATAGATTTACACCTCATAAATTGTGATACAAGTTGAGATATGAATCAGATGTCTAACATTATTTTTTTATATATAATATCTAAATCACTCATCAATCATTCTCCAACGGGTTATAGAAGTCATGTTTTGAAAAGTCCATTTATTTTGCATTTGTGAGTGTTCTGTTTGTCGCTAGCAAAGTTAAAGAATTTTGAGAGAAAATTGAATGCCGGTGGAATTTTTTGCTTTCTTATTGATTAATAAGAAGATAAAAATCTAAATACGATGAAAGTTTTAGAAGAGGGAGGATTGGCTTCTCATGCTTTTGTTTGGAAGCTCTTCCAAGAAAAACATGGTGAATTTGACTTCTTATAATTAAGAGAGCTTTTAAAAATAAAAAGTTCTTATTACAGTGCAATTAAATGCTCCTAAAATCCACTTTTAGGTCTCAAAAACCAAAAAATATTAATTACTTTCTTAAAAGTCTTATGCCAAACAATCTCTTAAGTTTACGCAAGGAATAATTAAAGAGGCAGATTGCAACACGAGGGGATCAAAATTCAGTAGGAGAATGTGACTGCTCTATTTCTACATGCAAATGTAGCTCCAAATTCTTATCAATTTGTGAGCGTCTCTCGGGTAAAACCGTGTTTTTAGCCCTTAAATCAAGTTATGCAGGTCAAAGTTTGGTTTGGAGCTTAATGGTGTTGGATGAAGTTGAAGTGGAGCAGAAAAAACTCAAAAATGCAAAACAGATGCAAAAGCGACCTCAAGGTGACCTCGTCAAGGTCACCCCAAGGTCGCTATTCTCTCAGCTCAAGAAGCTCTCCACTAGATGCAAAAACGACCTCAAAGTGATCTCGTCAAGGTCACCCCAAGGTCGCTATTCTCTCAGCTCAACAAAAGCGACATCAAGGTGACCTCAAGGTCACTTCAGCCAAAGTTACCCCAAAACTCCTTCTTTCAGACAGAGAGCAAAGCGACCTTAGGGTGACCTCACCCAGGTCGCCCCAAGGTCGCCCCTTTACTCAGAAAAAGTATCAAATCAAGAAAATGACCTTTTTGCCCCTGCCTTAATTCACTCTTCTATATATTCTTTTGTCATTTTCAGACCTAACCAATCACTCCCTACCTAAAAACACTCTCTTGAAACCTCACCCTTTCATCTTCCTCACACACAACTCACACATTTTCCAAGGAAACTACCAAGACATCACCTTTCCCTAAAATCTAAAGCCTTCATCACTTCCATACACCAAATCCATCATCATCTCACACTTCTTGGGCAAAAGGGGGTTGAAGACAACAAGAAGGAGAAGAAGAATCAAGACAAGGATGAAGCTCTTCATTTAGTTTTCTCTAAACTCTTTCTCCTTTACTTTATGTTGTAGAGCTATGTATTTACTATCATATATATTTTGGATGGCTCCCATGTGTAAAATGAACTAACTTTCCTTTGCTAAGACTTGATGAAACCAAACTCTTGATTTTATCTATAAAGACTACTCCTTTATTCATTTATGCCTTGTGTTATGTATGGATGTTTTTGAATACTTAATGCTTTCACTAGATTGATCACCTTGTGAATGATTTTTAGTGGTATGTTATGGACCGAGGGGTGATACACACCACATGTTTGATAAAATGTTCACTATATATGTCTAGTGCGGTAGAGGTACACGAGGCTAGAGTATAGGATCCTTGTATGTATGCCAAAGCTCCTAATGAATTCATGCATGTATTCTAGGGTCATCGAGAGATAGACTTTGTGTGTGCTTGGGTATTATTTCTATTTCTCGAGGGAGAGTAGAGGTTATTGTTGGGTACACGGGTCTACAACACACAAGTGCACTAATTGAGTAATTGAGTGAGTCTAGCACTTCATTAGTTGGAGGGTGAGGTGGATTCTTTGTATTAGCATTTCGCATCATATATTTACACTCATCATTACATTCAAGTTCATATTTTACTTTGTAGTTGCTTGATAGTTTAATTTAGAGTAATTGCAGTTTCAAGATAAAATATCCCTTTTAATCATTGTTCAAATAGTAATTGAATCAATCAATTTCGGTAATCAACTCCTCAATCTTTGTGGGAACGAACTTTACTTATTATTGTGCTATACTCCGGCCTCGTACACTTGCGAGCGCCCACTTGGAGCAAGTCAGAATGATTGATAAGTGACCACCATTTTAGGGAGTTTACTGTATTTTAAGATTTTTAACCCCAAAAAAAAAAATAAACCAACAAAATTATCTATTATCATTTACAGTGGAAAGTTTGTGAATCTAGAGCCATCTCATCAATTTAATTTATGGCAAAACTATCTCTCAAAAAATTGTTTTTTAGATCTACCAAGAGTACCTTTGGGTTCGTTAGCTTTAGAAGTTGCACACTTGTTCTTAAAAATTCATTTGCGTACTGGTTGTATTTCGTGATCTCAAATATAACCTAATTAGAAAGTGAAGAATTGGTAGCTTTTCCTTTCTGTAATAACCCGACTATGTTAATTAATTTGCTTCAATGAACTAAAACAACTGTGATTCATTTTAGTATTTCTCCATATATATACAACCACATGCACCCTATCACAGTTGTTCTTCATAAAATTTAAATGTTCTTATCACACCGAACTTGTTATATATAGAAATGTATATATAGATAAGCAAAAACTTGTTATTATCACACCAAACACAGTACTCAAGTTCTAGTACTTGATCAGCGCCTATAGCTCGATCATCACATCATGATTTGAATAAAAGAAACTAAAGATCATATGTGTCGAATCCCATCACGATCAAACCAAACACAAACTTGTTGAATACATATACAGTACGCAGTAGTATAAAATAATTAACAGAACCATATATATAATTTATTTCAAGGCTAACTATATTGATATAGCTGACCTAGCAACTTTGTAACCTAATTTGATAACATATTTAACAAGCTCATCTAGCTCATCCAGGCTGATGGATCCGTCTCCATCGGTGTCTGCGTGGCTAAGCGAACGACGAACTCGCCAATCAGGGTAGCGAGAGCCGAGTTTTTCAAAGGCTTTCCTCAGCTCTTCCCGGGTAAGGAGGCCGTTCCCGTCGGCATCTTGTTCTTTGAAAATAGCCTTCAACTTCTCAGCAGTTAGGGCCACACTTGCAGACTTTGACACATAAAGAGTCATCTTCTCGATCACCAGGATTTGGGCTGCTTGGCTCTTTTGGCTATGAATTATGATAGAAATTAAGAGCAGTGATTCGATAGAGCCTTAGATTAGAGGCTTGCAATTTATAGGGAGTTTCTGTGTCATACTGCTACTGTACACTTTTGTTATTTAATATACTGTTTAATATCTGTTTTTTTTTTTCAAAAATTAATATCTGTTTTCACGTGTTATATACTTATATATAACAAATATTACTTCAGAGTTCAGACCTTATGGTGGGCATTTTTTTTTTAATTTTTATTTGATGTGGGCATTAATTGGGGATTGCTAATTGCGAGGACATGAAATTTAGTTTTATGATGATATGCAGATGATCCAGTTGTAATCCTCTTACTTCCGTACCACGAGGTTGCGGTTGAATTCTTCTCCAAAAAAACTCTCAAAATTTATGTAACAATATAATACTTCAAAAAAAAGTTAAAAAATTAGCTTTATAATTTTTTTAGCTTTATAAATTTGGGGTTTCTCTTGAATTCCATCAATAAACGTTTCACTAAAAAAAAAAAAAACTAGTTTGAGAGAGAGCGACACACAAGTATATGTTGTGACCCGTGAGGCACAACATTTGGTAATTGGAAAATTTAATTATTATTTTTTTCAATCCTTTTCACCTGCACAATATTTTCTCGTGTATAATGATGGATAGAATCTCAATTAATTATTATTAAAAATAATTATGTAAAAGTATTTATATTTCCCACTTATATGTGCTTGTAAAATACACATATTGGACCACTAAAGTGATAAGAGAGTTGCACTGTGCTGTGCTAAGAGGGATCAATGTGCCCCTCCCTCTCTATGTCCTTTGCTTCACTTTCGGCCTCATCGATTCTCTTGCACTTTAGTTAGAAAATAATCTTCTTTTTTTTTCTTACTTCTCAATATCTATCTTTATTTTATTTGATGTAAAGGTATACAGATTCATTCCCTTTCAAAGGTGATGATCATCCAATATTTTACTATTTGACACAAATCACTATATAGCAAATATTGGCGCCTGGATAAAGCAACACAAGAAATTATTTTGCTCGCAATGATTTTAGATATCTTAAATTTATGATAATCTCTAAAACTGATATAACCATGCATATATCCTACCAAATGTCAAAATAGAACCCAAATAACATCGAGAATAATTTAACCAATTGTACCACTTTTTAGATATATCTCTTCTCATTTGCCACATCGTTATCCACTAAATGATGGATATATAAAGTTTGTAAATGGAACAAAATAATTCATTCATGTGGTTTGCACTTTGAACTTTCTGAATTGAATCCTATCCGATACTCACTAAAGAATGTGAAAATAAAAAACAAAAGCATGATAATTTTTTTTTTCTAATAATAAATTCTTATAACAAAATTAAAGGCAATCTTGTCAAAGGAGCTTGGATATGTATGGCAGGTGTTATGAGGCGAAGAGATATATAACTTTTTTTTGGGACAATAGAGAGCCCGAAATTTATTGAAGACACAGAGCCTGGATGGACTAATGTTGTGACTTTTTGAGCAATAAGCAATTTTTTTTTCAAGCGTTGCGCGGCTCGAACTTAAACATTGTCACATTGGGTGATGGTACATGTCCAATTATTAACATGTTAATTTTAACTTTGAAGTTGCACGTATATATATATATATATATATATATATATATATATATATATATATATGGCTATCATTATTAGGTGCTAAATTCCGCTAGTTTTATTTTTGTATGAAATTTTAGATCGTTCCATTTGAGAATCAGTTTTGTAGTTTATACAACTTGAGCATGAGCGCTAACAGAGTATGTGCAGATATATAAAGATTAAAGATTTTTTCTGTGCATAGCCTTCGATGTTATGGGATAAAATGGGGTCGGCTTAGCACTTACCTTAGGAGGATTTTTACAATTTTATTTTTAAGTATTACACTATTACATAAATTCAGGAGGGGAGGACTTGAAAACATTGTGGTGCAGGTGTGGGAGTTTACTACCGGACCAACCTCATCTCGTCATATTATAATAATTAAAAAATAATAATAATAATGTTGTCACAGGGTTGACAAGAGATTAATGAAGTAATTAATTTTATTCCTTCAATAGTTTATTAAGAAATTGCCAAATTATCCATTTCTATATATATATATATATATATATATATATATATATATATATCCATAATGTCCCATAACAATGAGATGATGTTGGTCTGGTGTTAAACTCATCACACATGCATTACGAGGTTACGGGGTTCGAGTCCCCATATTAATTTGATCAACCTGAAGTTCTTTTATTCCTCACAAAGTTATTAGGGTAAATCAATATTTAAAAATAATAATAATAATAAATAGATATAGTTGAAGATATAATTGATGTAGATAGTATTTGATTTATTTTTAATTAAAACAATTTATCTTTATTGGTAAATTTGTATGTGATTATTTTGGTAATTAAATATTGAGTGATGCTATTGGCACACCCTCTACCGGTCTATTTATACCCCATTCTTTTAATTATATAATTTTTTTTTTTCCTTTATCAAAATTACTTAAAGAGACATACAATTTAGGAAAGAAATATTCTACAAAGTAAATCTATTAAAATCTCACGTTCCTTTTCCAAAAAAAAAAACCCAGTAATATGTTTCTTCAAAAATAAAATAAAATTTAACTCTTAAACCCTAAAATCTGCTTTTTACATACATATAAAATATTATGGAAGAGTTTGAGAACGATATCAAGAATATGAACGATATCAAACATCTTGAAATATTGTCTGAGAATGACATAAAACAAGAATTGTCTGACAATGATAGTTAGGGGTTGGCATTAAGTTTGGAACCGAACCGAACCGAACCAAAAAAAAGGTGTTCGGTTCAGTTCATAAATTGAATTCGGTTTAAACCGGTTTAAAAAGTTGAAAACCGAATTTTTTTTAAGTTCAAACCGGTTTGGTTTCCCAAAAACCGGTTTGAACCGATTAAACCACATATATAAGTAAAAAAAAAACCTCTAACCCACTTATTTTCTTTCATTAAATATTATTATTTATTAGTTAGGTTTGATTTGGGTATTTTTGGGTTTGGACTATTAAAATTTATGAAACTTTGGCCCAAAATTAGAATCCAATAATCCATTAAATTTAAAAAAAATATTAAAAAGACTCATTAAACCCATCAAGCCCATAAGGCCCATTAGGCTCAAAACCAAAATGAACCGAACCGAACCGATTAAAATCAGTTCGGTTACCATTTTTTATTCGGTTTAAACCGGTTCAATTTTAGGTAAACCGAAATATTTTCGGTTCAGTTCGGTTTTGCCCAAAACCGAACCGAACCGAACCGAACGGTGCCCACCCCTAATGATAGTAAGCATCTGGAAACAATTCATTCTCTGAAAATAAGTTTAAAGTTTATTTTTGCTTTAGAATGATATCAAACTGTCGTTGTGTTGAAGTACACTGTTATTTTTTATTTTTTTCTTTTCCATCATGAAATAAGAAGAAAAAAATAACTAAAAAAAGGAAATAAGAAGAAAAAAAATAAATAAATCAATTGAGGTGAGAGAGATGTATACAGATACAGAGATTAAAGATAGAGATATCATATATTCATATATGATATGTATTAAGTTTGAAAAATAAGTAATATGGGTAGTGTTGGAAATAAACCAACAAATTTAATAAAAACATTTAATTTTATTTAATTAAATCAAAATTTTAAAAAATTGGGCATGAATAGATCAGTTGAGAATGTGTCAATAGCACCACCCTTATATATTTTTAATAAAATATGGGTATACTAATTATGTTCATTGGTGACAATATCAGCATCCTTCTTGGATATAATTTCTCCTATTATGAAAAACAGTCTCTGTATCGGATAAAAATTAAAAATAAAAATTATAATCATATAGACCGTAGACATCATTGCTGATCAACCGTTAAATCTTTCTCGCGCCTGATCATATAATTGTGTAAATCAAACAACAAACCACAAACCACGGTACTTAAGATTAAGGCCTAAATTTTTATATCACAATATGAAAATACTGATTTATCATATATAAAATACAATCGATCAAATTAACAACAATCATATTGATCAATATACCATCGAAACTTGGACCTTGCATTATTGCATATTTAGTTCCATTAGTTTAGTCTATTAGCTAGTCATTGCAGAAGCACACAACACACATACAATTAAGTACACGTAATATGTATGCAAATTCTACTAGCTAGGTACTACCAGTGAAACCATGGTTTTCAGCATATTGCACGAGATCGTCCAATTCGTCCATGTCGACAAATCCATCTCCGTTGCCATCGGCATGGTTTAGACTTTAGACCACAAGAAGTTCGGTAAGCAGGGATATAGGCACCAAGTTCGCCGAAGGCTTTCTTTATCTTTGCCTTACTGAGGCGGCTGTCTCCATCGGCGTCACGCCGTTTGAAAACTTCAAACAACTTGTTGTTGACCTTTGGTTCTTTTGTGGTGTTTCTAGAACGCATAGTTGCCTAAAAGACTGGAGAGTGTTGAGAATTTTTTTGTGTGTATAAAAATTGAAGACGACTGCAGGTGTGTATTTTGGTGTATGGCCTTAGATATCATATATGGGTATATATAGGATTTTCTTCCATGCATGCCTTTGTACAACTGCTCAAATATGCCATGCCTTCATCACATCCTCTCTTAAATACGGTAGGTATATATTCAAACCGCACATGTAATGTTTAATCTCGACCTCTTAATATAGAGCTGACCCGTTTGTCCAGAGCCGGTCCTGACATATTCGAGGCCCGAGGCGAAAATGTAAAAAAAAGGCCCTATGTGCAACTGATGGAATACAGTGCAGCCGGTGTTTTTGTAATCGGAAAAATCGGTCTATTAATAGTCGGAAAAACGGTCGTTTTTGGCTACCTTTTGTCGGCCAAGGGCGCCATGTCTGCCATTGGTAGCCGATCCTGAAGCTTAGATATGAGAAGAAGGAAGTAGATTTGGTCTTGTTGGAACTCATAGTCGAAACCCAAAGCGAAAATGAACTAAGAAGATGAAGACAGTTAGAGAGAGAGTATTTGTACGTTTGAAGACCAGATCTGAATATTTGATAAAGAAGATGGAGAGAGATGGAGAGGGAGAAGGTGTTGCGTTGAAAAGAAATGTGAGATATTGACATATGGTCACGTGGTATTAAGTCTAAATTAAATTAATGACAGTGCTGAGATAGTGAGATGTTTGTTTCTTTAAAAAATAACAAATATTTGATGTTGTGAAAAAATGATATAATGAACAAATAAACCGATGAGAAATAACGTGAGTGAGATGAGAGAGATATAACAAATAATAAAGAGAGATGGGAGAGTTGAGAGAGGCCAGAAATTTTTTATTCAGTGTATCAATCTGGGTCTTAAATAGTTTTCAATACAAAGGCCACATATATAGGCTAATTAACAAGAGTTGTAATCATTGCAAACAATGCCACTTGCAATATAATACCATTTTGAAGACTAAGTTGATGACGGGTGGCAAACAACAATGGTGGTGGAAAGACACATTTTATAATAAACCATTTATTTTTATACTAAAATATTATGTTCAACAGTAAACCTACATAAAAAAAACAAAAATAAGACCCTTTTTAAAGCAATTCTTTCTTCTGCTCTGGGCGGGAGCAGCTCGTGCCCTGCCTCAGGGCCGGCTCTGCGTTCGTCTGATTAACAAAAATGCTATTCTTTGGCACTAGATATGATGCCGGTTCGGTTCGAACCGGAGAACCGATCCGGAACCGGAGTCAGAAAACCGGAACCGGAAAACCGGTTCCGGTTCCAGAATTGGACCGGGAACGGGCCGGCCCGATTCCGGTTTCGATTCCGGTTCGCTTCAGCGAAGAACCGGGCAGTTCGAACCGGACCAGAACCGGCGGTTCGGTTCCAGTTCGAACCGCGCAGTTCTTCTTTTAATTTTTTTTAAACGAACCGTTGGGCCCAACGGCCTGCTGACGTCAGCGGACCGTTGGCCTCCAACGGTTCCCTTGTTTTTTTTTTTTTAAATTTTCTTTTCATTTTCTTTTCTATAAATACCCCTACCCCTCCATTCATTTTTCCTCACCCCAATTTCCTCAATTCTCTCTAATTCTCAATTCTCAATTCTCAATTCTCTCTAAACTTTCAATTCTCCAAGTCTCAATTCTCAAACTCCAAGTCTCCAAGTTTCCAATTTATATTATTTGCAATTACTAAGTTAGTAAGTTTCCAATTTATTTTATTTACAATTACTTAGTTTCTAATTTTATTTTATTTGCAATATTTCTTATTTCCAATTTATTTAATTTGCAATTAGTCAATTACTAAGTTTCCAATTTCATTTATTTACAATTTATTTTATTTGCTATATATTCCAATTTATTTTATTTGCAATTTATTTTATATCCAATTTATTTTATTTACAATATATTTTATTTGCAAATTGCAATTACTAACTACTAAGTTTCTAATTTTCTTCCAAATTTATTTCCAACCATTTAATCATTTTTTAAATCAATTTTTTAACATTTTTTGTTCAAGGAATTTTACAATTCAATTTTTAAAATGGCAAGTGGAAGTGGTGACGCTCTTAGACGCTCCATTTCGATGAAAGGTAAGGGTCGTATGACGGATAATCTGGGTCATGACGACCGTGCCTATCACGAGTATCTACAACAACAAGTCTATGTTGAAGACTTAGGCCTAAACTTTCCTCAATCTCATTCTCATCCCTCTCTTAGAATTTGTGAACCCGATCTCAATGTCACTCCCATTTTGACAAGCCAATCAGAAAATATGCCTGATCTTGGCTATGATGGTGATGAGCCTGATCCCAACCCACATCAAGATTTTGATTTTTATCCACAGATGGAAGAAAAGTTACCGAAGCAGGTCAAATCTGATCTATTCGTATTCCATATGAAGAAAGTTACGCATGAAGATGGAAGCACAGTAGTGATTTGCAATTACTGTAAAAAGTATTTAAATGGCACAAATCTGGAGGATATGGGTCATATCGGAAGCATATAACGAACTCACATCCAGATGCACAGGCCAAATCGAGTTCACAATCTCAAATTCCCAGGTACGCTACCCCTAACCAACAATTATTTAAATATAGTGATGCAAAAAATAGAGAATAATTAGCTAGAATGGTTGCAGTAGAACACTTACCATTCAGTTTTGGTGAAAATGTTGGTTTTAATAATTATTGTCAACGAGCATTAAATCCTGCTGCATGTCGTGTTCCTAGAACCACGCTCACAGAAGCACTTGAAAACATTTATGAAAAAGAAAAGAAAATGTTGGAAAAATTTTTAGAAAAATATAATGGTCGTGTTTCCGTGTGTGCCGACATATGGGGTGATCATTGGCAAATGCATTCATACATATGTGTCACTTGCCATTATATGGATAATGCATGTACTATCCAAAACAAAATTCTTGCATTTAGAGTTTTTGATGAAAAACACACTGCTGCTAATATTTTTAGACATCTTAGAATTATTTTCATAGAGTATAAAATTGAGAACAAAATTTTTGCAATTGGTTTTGATAATGCTTCTAACAATACCGCTACTATTCCTGTTTTAATTGAATTATGCAAACCTTATCTTGGTGGTAAATTTTTTCATCAAAGATATGCATGCCATGTTTTCAATTTATTTGTTCAAAAGGATTAAAAACTCTTGAACAGTTTATTCAACCTATTAAAGATGCCCTCTATTTTTTGTGGAAACATCCTTCTGTAATGAAATTATGGGCAGCATATTGTAAACAAAATGGTAAGCGTGCCATTAGATTTCCTCGTGATGTTCCAACACGTTGGAATTCTACGTATAAATTGCTTGCTAGAAGTTATGAATATATGGATTTATTAGTTACTTTTATTCAATATCATGTTAGTCACATTAATCTTTATCAAAGTCATTGGGATGCTTGTAGCAATGTTTGTGGTTTGTTAAAAGTTTTTTATACTGCTACTAATAATTTATCTGGTGTTTATTATCCTACAACTAATTTATTTATTATTGAGAGTCTTAATATTGCTGGTGCATTTGCTCATTGTGAATCCGACTCAGAATTACATGAGTCTGTTACTGCTATGAAGGATACATGGTTAGAATATTATAAGGAGTTTCCAAATATTTATTTGATTGCCTTGTGTTTTGATCCACGTTGTAGATTAGAAAGTTTGCCTGATTATCTTTCTGCTTATTATGAACAAGGTTTAAAAATAGATTATGATGTTGATATGTGTTGTGCTAGGGTTAAGACATTATTGTATGAATTATATGATGAATATATTAAAGTTTACGGTCCATCACTGAACATAGATGTTCCACAAACTCAAAATGTATCTCGTTCATCATTATCATCCTCTGGATTTGTTAATTTATGGTATAATCTTTTATAAAAAAAAAACCAAAAAATTACGAGGTTCTTCTTCATCAAGCTCCACCACATATTCCGAGCTTGAATCTTATCTAAGTACCTCTTTTGGGTTCATAGAAGACACCGAAGATAAAAAATTTGATATCCTACACTGGTGGAAAGAGCATGAAAGGTACTTTCCAATCTTGGCTATGATAGCCAAACAAATCCTTTCAACACCAGTTTCTACGGTGGCTGTAGAACAACAATTCAGTGCCGGTGGGAATATTTTAGACCCAAAACGTTCCCTTATGAGTTCGAAATCACTTCAGATACAAGCTTGTGTTGAAGATTGGACGAAGGCTCAATATAGACAACAAGAAATCGATCAAGAGGAACTATACGATTTCTTTAAAGATAATCAACCGGCTGAAAGTCGAACGGATGAACATGGCAACGATTAGTCCACGACTCCATGCCAAATCCCCATCTCCAAACTCCAAAGTCCAAATCTACAATAAAAGGTAAGAGAACTACGTGGCCTTTGATTCTTCTAAACCCTTCAGAGGATACGTAGGCAACTTAATTGTGGTAAAAATTAAGTGCAAGACCAATTTTATTTTGTTTTGTTTTGTTTTTTTTAATTTGTCATTTATTTATTTAACTTTATTTTGCCGGTGACCCAATAAAATACATTTACCAATTACATTTTTACATGACTAATTTTTTTTATGAAATATGATTAAAAAAAAAAAAGGGCCGGTTCCGGTTCGGAACAAAAGGAACTGGAACCAGAACCGAATCGAAACCGGAACCGGCGTCATGTCTATTTGGCACCCTTTCTGGGTCTAAAAGTTAACACACGCACTTGCCACGTACGGCATGATTTTCGAAATTAATAAGGGGGTTTATGATCTCCATCAATTTTCTGTTATAGGACCATATGTACAAGAGAAGCACCACAAGGAGAAATGATAAGATCATATTACTCAACGAAATTTAATGTTAAATATTTTTCGGTCCTATATGCTGTTGATATATATATATATATATATATATATATATATATATATATATATATATATATATATACACTTTTATACCATTTATTTTCTCTTGTGTTGTTCGTTTTAATGGATAATGTAGTTGAATTACAAATCCACTATATCCATTATTCTGCTCTAGAGTAGGAATCGCAAGTGTTTTTCACGATTCTAGTCAGGGTCCATAAATTTATAAATTAAACACAAAATATATTCTCTCTTTTCTCAAGAGTCAAGTTACAAGTGGTATATACTACCTTAGAAGTAAAAGAAGTTAACTAAAAAATTGTACAAACATCCCTGGTATCAGGTTTTATTGCACGTATATGCAGCTGTTGTTTAAAATTGCACTAACATACTCTGCCCTCAGCTGACTTCCATCAATACTAACCATTGATCATATTATTAGTGTGAAATGACTAAAATACCCTGGGACACTTATTTTATTTTCATTTGATTAATTGTAACTATTTTATTTATTAAAAAAAATAATAATTAAGAAATCCAGATTTTTTCTTCTCATATTCAAACTCAGAAACAATTGACTTGTGTTCAATGATTGAATCTGAAAAATAACATAGATTCAATGAATTGTTCATCATACTCATATCTAAATACAATTTCTATGAAAAAAAAAGTAGCAAACAATCTAAATCTTCATCTTCAATCAATTGAGCAGAAATCATTTAGTAGAAATTCCATAAATCTTCAATCTTCATGCTCAACTAAATTCAAGAAATATCCATGCTGAAAAATAGCAAGCAAACCCAACCCCTTCATCGATCTTCATCTTCAATTAATCAAATTGCAGAAAAAATTAAAATAAAATCATAGAGCTGCACAATTTGTTGAGGCCAATTTTATGTAAATTGAAACTAAGGCCCCATCCTGCAGCTGTTTTTTTTTTTTTCGTTTTCGTTTTCCAAAAACGATTTCAAATTCGCGTTCGTTTAACCGTTTTTCATTTTATTTTCGAAAAACAAAAAAAATTTAAAAAACACAATTAGTGTTAAAAGTGAAAAATTTGAAAAACATTTGAAAGTTGTTTTTCGTTTTTCGTTTTTGTTTTTGTTTTTTTTTTCACTTATTTTTTTTATAAAAAAAATCATTTTTTTCTTACTTTTCTCCATCTTCCCGTCACTATTCTTCTTCATCTTCTTCCAGACTCCTTTTCTTTTTCTTCTTCGCCGCTGATCGGCTTCTTCTTCTTCTTCACCGATCCGCTTCTTCTTCTTCTTCTTCTTCTTCTTCGCAGCCAATAGGCTTTTTCTTTTTCTTCTTCACTGCCTATCAGCTTCTTCTTCTTCTTCTTCACCTCCGATCAGCTTCTTCTTTTTCTTCTCCTTCTTCTTCTTCGCCGAGTCCACTTATTAGTCATCCAGCGAAGTTAAAAATTTCCTTTTCTTGAAATTTTACTGAACTTTGTTTGAATACCAACTTTTCAATTTCCTTTCCTTCCACTTCCAATGTAAAAGACCCATTCAAGCTTAAAAATTTCACCCTCCCAATGACATCTATGGCTAGTGAACCTATTCTTTCAAAAGTTGTATATACACTGTTCGATAGAAATCCTAAACGAATTGGTGTTTCAACAATTGATTCCAATTAACTACGCTAGATATGTGATTGATGTTGAAAAATGTGTGGTTAAAAATGGTTATTTTACAGGTAATGATACTTCTCATGATGATTGCAGTGACGATGTGTGTACTAATGATGCCCATACATATTCTTCTTCAGGGAATTTACTAGATAGGCGTTTTGTGATTGGTGTTTTAAAATTTTATAGCAATGAAAGATGTCTTGAACTGGGAAGAAGATATCATGCATTGATTATCAAAAGTGAAGTTAATGTTAATCAGTTTGTAGGAACTAGTCTTGTTGGTATGTTTGCTAAATGTGGAGATATGAGTTTACTGGTAGCACGTTTAACTCCAGATTTTGTTAACTTAACTCCAGTTTACTGAATTTCATGTGTAATGTTCTGGCGACTCACTTTTATTTAAATTATATATATATATGTATATGTATATATGTATGTATTCGGTGAATCAATTTTCTTCTCTGATTCATTATTATATTTTTTCTCTTTATTTTTACAACAATTTTTAAATTATGGGTTATTTGATAATTATTTGGGATGAATTATTGACTTCCTTTTATTCAAATTAAAAATTGCAATAGAAAAAATATAAGAAAAATTATAATTTTTGATATTTTTCAGTTATTCTACCAGAAGTGTTTTTACTGTTTTTATTTTCAGAATTCAGCTTTCAGTGAAGCTACCAGACGCGTTTTTACTGTTTTCAATTTCAGGATACAGTTTCCCGTATATGCTACCAGACGCGTTTTCAGAATTCGAAAAATAAAAAAAAAACACTATTTTCATTTTTCATTTTTATTTTCGAAAAATAGTCACTGAAAAAAAGCTTACAGGACAGACCCTAAGGTTTATCGCATAAATCTACAATCAAAATGAGTTTGATAAAGATACTGTGAAGACAAAAAGCTGCAATCAAATTGTTGACTTTGTTATCTGCATAGTACCTTGGTCTAACAAAAATTCACAAAAAATTGTTAACAAAATCCGCATCGTCTCTCTTCACTGTACCAAGGTTCTTTGATTGAGATTCGAGAAGATAGAATGACTGAAGACCAAAATGCTGGAATCCGGCTACGAACTGGTGTGCAGCGTCGTTCACGCTGCTTCATATCCGGGCGGCGTCGTAATCTCCATGTCTGATGGAGGCTCCATTGATGGAGCTCTTGGAAGATTTCCAGATCTCTTCTAGCTTTCTTTTTTACTTTCTTTTAATGGAGCTCTTGGAAGATCTTTCTAGATCTCTTTTAAGCTTTTTTTTTTTTTTTAATTATTATGATTTTTGATAAAATCCAGATCTCTTCTTCTAGCTTTCTTTTTAAAAAACTTTTTTTGTTTGATGGAGATCTTGAAAATTCTTTCCAGATCTCTGTTAAGTTTTTTTTAATAATATTTTTATAAATATTTTGTGTTTTGATAATTATTTTGTTTTTTTAATGAATTAATTTGTGTTTTGAATCTTGATAATTATCTTTGAGTGGTAGAGATTATGTATTATATATAATTAATGATTTTATCTTTATTAACAAACCAAAAGACCTTTTTGCCCTCCACCGGTTAAATTTTAACTGTGCTACAGTAACGGTAAGGGATGTTTGTTTATTTTAGACATCAATTCCGTATAGGTTCAATTATATCTAATGTTGGGGATGATTATGAAATTAGTCCAAAATTAAAAAGAAAAAACTCCACATAGTACATAGCCTCTTTGTTTAAAAAAGATAAATACCGTAACATCACCTCTTAATTCAAGTGATTTGTATTTTTTTTACGTTTGTCCTGAGGGTTTCAAATCCTACCATATACATTTTACGTGGTTTTTATAAGTTATATTTAGTTAATCTCGATGCCTTCAAAAACAAAACACCACACAAAAAATATTCTATCTCTTACTTGGACCATCGACAAAAGTTAAAAACTGTTGTCTGATTCTTAGCATTTAATGGGAAAGGAATAAAGAAGTAATGATTTACAACCACAAGTGTAAGGGATTCCTTTTTAAAGGTTATATGATCATTAATCTTCATAAATAGGTATATATTCTTTGTAATTTAAGTGTTTAATTAATTCGCCAACTATTTTTTTATGATGTTTGCAAAATTTTACTTAATTTGCAAACTCCTTTGTTCAAATAATAATAATAATAATAATTTGCAAACTCCTTGTTTCAAAATAATAATAATTTGCAAGCATAAGACCCAAATAGAGATGGAGTGATGGACATTTATCGACAGACCTCCCCCCATCCCCATTTCAATTAGGGGATGAAAATCATCCCCCTCACCCCATCCCTATCCCCATATCCCCATTTTTCCCAAATCTTATATAATATATAAGACATATTGTATTATGATGATGATGATGATGATTATTATTATTATTATTATTATTATTATTATTATTATTATGAAAGATTTTCATTTGAATTTGTAATAGATTGTTTGTTTTTTTAGTATATAATTTTTAGTAAAATAAGGGAAACGGAAAAACGGAAAAAATAGCGAAACAGAGAAAAACAACGAAACACAGAAAAACGGGGAAATGAGGATGGGGGTGGAGATACCTCCCCCAAAACCCTCCATCTCCATTTTCTCCAAATAAAAGGGGGGGGGGGGGGGGGGGGGGGGGGGGGGTGGGATAGGTAAGGGTTTGAAAAATGGGGATGGGGATGGGGAACTTATGTCCATCCTTATTTCCTCAATGTCTATCCCTAGACCCAAATAATAACAAGGTAGTATTTTATTAAAATTTTGCATGGTTTTTTTTTTCTTGCTTTGTTTTGTTTTGTTTTATTTTATCAGCTTCTTGAGTTTCACATGTGGATTTTCCAAGGATAAGTACCAATTGTTAATGACTTAAGCTATTACTCAAGACCTTTTGATCAACTATATGTTATTAAGAAGATTAGAAGAATAAAAACCCATCTTTTTTCGATTTTAGATTATTTAAATATGGATGTTATTATTTGAAATGCCAATTCTATCTGGTAAAATAAAAAACTTTTAATGTATTACATTTTCCAAATATTTTTACAAAGAAACTGTGAGTTGAATAGTATGTAACTTGGTGCAAAGGTACCCATTAGGGATATTTAAGATATCTAAATCACTGAGTAACATGTTTCCTCAACCAAGTTACGTAATAAAATCCACTACTTTCTGTCATACATGAAAGATCATGAGCTAGAGCTTGAAGGGTCAATGATGTTAATTAAATAACATCGTTTGGGATAGGGGGGGGGGGGGGGGGGGGGAGGGTTTGGAAAACGGGTGTGGGATAGGGAAGGGGGAACTTATATCCATCATTATTTCCCCAATACCCATCCCTAGAACCAAATAATAACAGGGGTAGAATTTTATTAAAATTTTGCATATATATATATATATTGTTTTGTTTTGTTTTGTTTTATTAGCTTCTTGAGTTTCACGTGTGGATTTTCCAAGGATAAGTACAAATTGTAAAATGACTTAAGCTATTACCAGCAGACCTTCTGATTAGCTATATGTTATTTTTTTTTGAACAACTAGTTTTATTAAAAACTAGAGCAAAACAATAGAGCACACACGAAAGGATCAGGGACAGCAGCCCAAAAAAGAGAAACAACAGAGGGCCTCGACAGAACAGAGCATCCATACAAGAGCGGAAAAAAGCTGAAAACAAATAGCACAAACAAAACAGCGCCAGAAACAAAACTAACTGAAGTCTCCCCGTTCCACAAAATCCCCACTCGTACTTGAACCTTTCATAGCAAGAGAATCTAAGAAGTGATTGGAAGTACATGAATTGAAAACAATCTTAGTGTTGCCAAGGACCCTCAATGAAGAGCGAATGTCATAAATGAGATTGACATGTTTGAGACTACCAAAACCTTCGTTGTAAACCCAATAGACCGCTACCTTTGAATCGCTAACGATGACAACATCATGAGCCACAAGCTTAGGCTTGGAAGCATAAAGCTCGCAAGCTCTCTGAATGACCAAGATTTCTACCGAAATAGCATATTGTAAACCAATAAAAAAAGAGAAAAGAGAAAAGACTTTCCTTTTCGAATCCCTAAGCACACCGCCAATACCCAGTCCACTCGGAGAACCCCTAGTAGAACCATCCACATTGAATTTCAAAGTGCAGATGAGGGAGGAATCCAAGCATCGTATTTGGAGTTCCTAATCAGAAGTATGTGGTCGAATTCTCAATTGTGTGTGGTCGAATTCTCTTTGGCTGTTATGCATATCTTGGTAGGGGGTTAGTTGTGTCTTCAATGAGACGGTTAAGAGGTGGATGGACAGTTGGAAGGGGCTTTGCCCAGCTGCAAGACATGATAGGGCGTGGTCCTCCCTTTTTGGATTAGTTGTCTGGACCATATGGGAGACTAGGAATAAGTTGCTTTTTGAAGGAAAGAATCCGTGTGTAGAGGAGGCCGGAGATTTGGTTAAGTTTCGGCTTGTGTGGTGGTTCAAACACCATGGGAAAGGATCGACAGATTCTGTAGATTCGCTTCTTAGTAATGTGTTTTAGCAATGTGTGGAGCATAAAGTCAGAGTCAAGCCAAAAATTGCAGATTGGATCCCACCCATGTTTGATATCCTCAAGTTTAATGTCGACAGATCGACTAAAGGAAAGCCTGAACCGACGGGAATATGTGGGGTGTTGAGGAATAGACTGGCACGTCGTCGAAGTGCCATCAAAATATTGAACATTTAAGTTCGGCCTTGCAAGCGTGCGAGTCACAGAAACTAGCACAACGGCAAGCAATGATCGTTTCGCAAGGAGGTGGGATTCACCGACTGTCTCTAGATCTAGCTATTTTTACAACACGCCGAGCGAACTCGTGTGTTGGGCATGTAAAATAATATGGAAAAGTAAATGCTAAAATAACCTAACAAACTACATAAAAAAATATGTACACGGATATGATGGGATGAAGCGATATGGAATGTATATGGTTACATTAAGTAAATGACTCCACCATAGCAATCACACAATTTCATACAACATGCATAGTCAATGTTGAATGCCGTGCTAACTTAATCCTTGCCGATTGTCCTCACTCCAGCAACAATCGACTATACCGATATGCACCAGCAACCTATTGTTATATGGTTGCCCGAACTACAACGAGTTCATTAAGAACAATGAGACACACATAGTGACAACACATGCAAAACCGCCGGCTGGCTCTACATGTAGTGGCCAACCTACTAGTGCACGTTGAGTGCTTCACATCTCGTCTTCACACAACAACCTATGTTCATTTAAGTGGTGGCTAGCCATTCAAAAGCTTTAAGCACTTCAAAGGGCCACTCAACCATTAACAAGCATATGTAACAAAATTGGCAACAATGCTAGGTTTGTATCAATTCCCTAATGAATGAAAGTACATATCGAAGAAACGACAAAGGTACAAAGAAAGAAATACAAAATGGATAGAAAAGTGACCCCTCATCCGTAACCGGGAATCGAACATCGGGTCTTCTCGGGTGTCAATCCGAGATGTCCTGACCACTGGACGACTACAACATTCTCCTCTCTCATGAATGCACAACTCTCTTATCAAAAGAGAAAGCTATCTCCTTATCTCTCTAAACTCCCTAAGATGGATGGCTTAAAATGGAAATAAACTTACCAATAACTATATGCACTAAAGTTGATTATTAAACATAAAGAACATTCAATTGAATTAATGATTCATTCTCTGGATTAGGGCATTCACCATAATCAATTCATTACCCAAACCCAAGCCATGTGATGAGCAATTGTGCCTTGAAACAAGGCCCATTAAGCACAAGAATAAAGAACCAAAGCATAATCTAGCATTTGCATGCATAATCAACCAAGCTTCACCTATTCATTGGAGCTAAAACTCAAAAACTCATATCATTCTACTCATGAAATTTCTAGTCATCCACCAATCAATCAACAATCATGGGCAACTAAATTCCTAATCTAAATTATTCTACTCCTAAATCCATTCACGTACACATATTGATTTTTGACCATCCACACACATTCATATCATAATAAGAGAGAAATTATGCTTAAATCAAAGAATAGAACAAAACCCAAAGAATTTAAGAACAATCAATACTTTTATTACACAAGTGTAGGTTTACAATATCCCAAATTCGTGATACATAATTAAGAAAACACGAAATACAAAGAGAATGAGTAAATGAAATACAACCCTTGAAGAAAAATCCTCCAGGAGCTCCTTTCCAGGCTTGGCTCATTTTTGGTTAAAGACTTCTCATATCTCCTTGCAATCTACTCTCAATTGGGTGGATGAAGTGTATAAAGTGGTGGTGGAGGTGTATGGTGAGCTCCCATGGAGGTTAAAAACCTCCATGGGAGCTTGAATCACTCCTTCTTTGGTGGAGAAGGTGAAAGAGATGAAGAAGATGGAAGAAGGGTGATTTGGGTGTGAGAGGGAGAGAAGAGTTGTCCGAAGAATGAGGAGAAAATGTGGTATTTATAGTGTTGGGAGGTTATGGCAAGAATTGGGAGTGAAAGGACAAGATTGCCCCTCAAAAATTGGCTGGAAAACAAGTTTGGCAGTGATATAGGCGACTTGTGAGGCGACATGTGGGAAGTTGCCGCATAAGTCGCCTAACCCTCTGGAGCAGAATTTCCGGCTTTGTGCACCGTTATGAAAATGGCCATAACTTCCTCTAGAAAATCCGGAATTAAGATCTGTAAAAAGAATTGAATAGTAGACATCCGGGGCTTTCCGAAAATAGTTTATAGCTAACATAGTTCATTTTGAGGAGGGAGGTATGGCCCCCGAAAGTTGAGTGTACTGCATGGCATCCAAATCAGCCCAAATAACCTCCAAACTCTTCAATTAAACGCAAATACCCTCTGTAGGGAATATGTACCTACAAAACACTCACAAACACATTATATACCAAAATATGCTCGAAAACGAGAACAAATGATAAGAAATGGGGACCTCAAAAGGTGTATTTATCGGTACGATCAGGGATTCCAACGGTAAGATTATATGCCTTTTCTCCTTCTACGTAGGGATTATGGATTCGAACGCAGCTGAAATTTGGGCGATAGGCAAGGCGGTGGAGCTTTGTCAGTCGAAGCCTAACATTTGAGGTCGGAACATTTTGGTGGTTAGGGATTCAAAAGTTGTTGTGTAGTGGGTTAATAAGGGTGACTTTGGAAATTTCAACCGCGTTAACATTTTCTCAGACATTAGAGGCACTCTATGTTCTGCTGGTGGTATTGAAGTGGTTTTTGGATCTAGAGCCTTTAACTCCTTTGCAGATAGTTTGGCGAAAATGGGATCAAGCTTATCGGGTGATTTTGTCAAATGGGGAGATGTTTGATTTGGCCTTGTTGGCCTTGTGGGGTTTCTAACGTCCTCTGTGTGTTCGCTTGTACCCTTGTTAGTCAAATGGGATGTTGTTTGTTGTGGCCTTGTGGGGTTTCTGCTGTCCTCTGTTTCTGTTGTGGCCTTGTTTGCTTGGGGTGGTACGGTTTCAGCTTATGCTTTCGTTTGTAGCCTCTTGGTTGTGGTCCTTTGGGCCCCTTTGCTAATAAATTGAGCATTTTCAAAAAAAAAAGAAGAAGATATAATTGGTATAGATAGTACTTAATTTATTTTTAATTAATACTCACCAGAGAATGTGAAAATAAAAAGCATGATAAATTTTTGTTTCTAATAATAAATTCTTATAACAAAACTAAAGGCAATCTTGTCAAAGGAGCTTGGATATGTATGGCAGGTGTTATGAGGCGAAGAGGAGTCCATTTTTGCTCACCGCACTTGAAGGGGGGGTGAGCATTACCCCCTCCCCAATACATACCACGTGTCTAGGGAGAGGGTAGTTTTGTCCAAACACATGAGAGTTTTTGGACAAAAATACCCCTTTTTAGACACATATCATTTATTAGGGAGAGGGGTAATGCTCACCCCCTTGAAGGGAGTAAGCAAAAGTCTTCTCGGCGAAGAGATATAGAATTTTTTTTTTTGGACAATAGAGAGCCCGAAATTTATTGAAGTGATAAACATTATCACATTGGGTGATGATACATGTCCAATTATTAACATGTTAATTTTAACTTTGAAGTTGCGTGTGTATATATATATATATATATATATATATATATATGGCTATCATTATTAGATGCTAAATTCCGCTAGTTTTATTTTTGAATGAAATTTTAGATTGTTCCATTTGAAAATCAGTTTTGTAGTTTATACAACTTGAGCATGAGCGCTAATAGAGTATATATGTGCAGATATATAAAGATTAAAGATTTTTTCTGTGCATAGCCTTCGATGTTATGGGATAAAATGGGGTTGGCTTAGCACTTACCTTAGGAGGATTTTTGCAATTTTTTTTAAGTATTACACTATTACATAAATTCAGGAGGGGAGGACTTGAAAACCTCAGACCAACCTCATCTTGTGATATTATAATAATTAAATAATAATAATAATATTGTTGTCACAAGGTTGACAAGAGATTAATGAGGTAATTAATTTTATTCCTTCAATAATTTATTAAGAAATTGCCAAATTATCCATTTCTATATATATATATATATATATATATATATATATATATCCATAATGTCCCATAACAATGAGATGATGTTGATCTGGTGTTAAACTCATCACACATGCATCACGAGGTTACGAGTTCGAGTCCCTATATTAATTTTATCAACCTGAAGTTCTTTTATTCCTCACAAAGTTAATAGGATATATCAATATTTAAAAAATAATAATAAATAGATATAGATGAAGATATAATTGGTGTAGACAATATTTGATTTATTTTTAATTAAAACAATTTATCTTTATTGGTAAATTTGTATGTGATTATTTTCGTAATTAAATATTTTTAATAAAATATGAGTATACTAATTATGTTCATCGGTGACAATATCAGCATCCTTCTTGAATATAATTTCTTCTATTATGAAAAACAATCTCTATATTGGATAAAAAAATAAAAATAAAAATTATAATCATATAGACTTTAGACATCATTGCTGATCAATCGTTAAATATTTTTTCGCAACCGATCATATAATTGTGTAAATCAAACAACAAACCACAAACCGCGGTACATAAGATTAAGGCCGAAATATTTATATCACAATATGAAAATACTGATTTATCATATATAAAATACAGTCGATCACACAACAATCATATTGATCAATATACCATCGAGACTTGGACCTTGCATTATTGCATATTTAGTTCCATTAGTTTAGTCTATTAGCTAGTCATTGCAGAAGCACACAACACACATACAAGTAAGTACACGTAATATGTATGCAAATTCTACTAGCTAGGTACTACCAGTGAAACCATGGTTTTCAGCATATTGCACGAGATCGTCCAATTCGTCCATGTCGACAAATCCATCTCCGTTGCCATCGGCATGGTTTAGCCCACGAGAAGCACGGTAAAGAGGGATAAAGGCACCAAGTTCGCCGAAGGCTTTCTTTATCTCTGCCTTACTGAGGCGGCCGTCTCCATCGACGTCATGCCGTTTGAAAACTTCGAACAGTTTGTTGTTGACCTTTGGTTCTTTTGTGGTGTTTTTAGAACGCATTGTTGCCTAAAAGACTGGAGAGTGTTGAGAATTTTTTTGTGTATAAAAATTAAAGACAAGACTGGAAGTGTGTATTTTGGTGTATGGCCTTAGATAGCATATCTGTCGAACATGGGCATATATAGGATTTTCTTCCATGCATGCCTTTGTACAACTGCTCAAATATGCCATTCCTTCATCACATCCCCTCTTAAATACTTCAGGTAGATATTCAAACCGTGCATGTAATGTTTAATCTCGACCGTTTAATATAGAGCTGACCCGTTTGTTCGATTTAAAAAATGCTATTCTTTGGCACCTTTTCTTGGTCTAATAGTTAACACAAGCACTTGCCACGGCATGATTTTTCGAAATTAATAAGGGGGTTGATGATCTCCATTAATTTTCTGTTACTTTAATATATATTGCATTTTTTGTCTTTTATTATAGGATCATATGTACAAGATAAGCACCACAAGGAGAAATGATAAGATCATATTACTCAACGAAATTTTATGTTAAATATTTTTCAGTCCTATATGCTGTTATATATATTCTTTTATACTATTTATTTTCTTTTGTGTTGTTCGTTTTAATGGATAATGTAGTTGAATTACAAATCCACTATATACATTATTCTGCTATAAAGTAGGAATCGCATGTGCTTTTCACGTTTTTAGTCAGGTTCCATAAATTTATAAATTAAACACAAAATATATTCTCTCTTTTCTCAAGAGTCAAGTTACAAGTGGTATATATTACCTCAGAAGTACAAGAAATTAAATGACTAATTGTACAAACACCCCTGATATCAGGTTTTATTGCACGTATATGCAGCTGTTGTTTAAAATTGTACTAACATACCCTGTCGTCAATTGACTTCCGTCAATACTAATCATTGACCATATTATTAGTGTGAAATGACTAAAATACCCCTGGTCACTTATTTTATTTTCATTTGATTAATTGTAACTATTTTATTTATTTTAAAAAATAATAATAATTAAGAAATCCATATTTTTTTCTTCTCATATTCAAACTCAGAAACAATTGACTTGTGTTCAATGATTTAATCTGAAAAATAACATAGATTCAATGAATTGTTGATCATACTCATATTTAAACACAATTTATATGAAAAAAAATAGCAAACAATCTAAATCTTCATCTTCAATCAATTGGGCATAAATCATTTAGTAGAAATTCCATAAGTCTTCAATCTTCATCCTCAACTAAATTCAAGAAATATCCATGCTGAAAAATAGCAAGCAAACCCAACCCCTTCATCGATCTTCATCTTCAATCAAATTGCAGAAAAAATTAAAATAAAATCATAAGAGCTGCACAAATTGTTGAGGCCAATTTTGTGTAAATTGAAACTAAGGTTTCTCGCCTAAGGGGGGGTGTATTGGATTGGGATTTTAATAGACATTTTTGGGGTGCAAGGATTTTATGGATTTGTAAGATTATTATGATTATTAGGATTGTTAGGATTATACTTTTAGGATTATTAGGATTATGGACTAAACTTTTAGGATTCTAAAAGAGTCATTGGACTTTATTTATAGACTATTAAGATTATCTAGACTTTATTTTAAGACTCTTTATACTTTTAAAAATACGGACTTTCAAGATTCGATTGTAGTATTCAATTTTCTCCCCAAGTTTTAGAAGTGTCAATAATGCTAAAACACAACAAGAAGTCTTGTGCCATGTTGTCGTCTCCTGCGCTGATATCTTAGCACTTGCTGCTCGTGATGTTGTCGACTTGGTATCTTTTTCATATCATTATTTTCTATATATATATATATATATATATATATATGTATATGAATGCTCTACTCAACACACTTTTCAACTAATCATCAAGAGCCTATCACTTTTGTCGTATGTACTTAAATAAATTAAATAATGTATATAGTTTTTTGAACTATTAATTTTTTTTTTGCTATATGTTAAAATTCAAATTAAAATTCAAAATAATAATTGATATTATTAAAATAAAATGGAGTATCTTTGTAAATTTTATTTTTAAAAATGGAATGTCTTTAGAATAGAATTGCTAAAATATAAAAATGATAATTTTGGAATAAAAGGAAGCGTCTTTATTAGAATTGTTTTGACATCAACCCAGAAACCAAAAAGAGCGAAGCAAAAGAGAAGTTGAAGATGGTTTTGAGTGAGAGAGAAAAGTCTGGAAAGTATTGAGGGAGATGGCAAGACAATTTCGGGTTCAAGCTATTTATACAAATCACTAAAAAGTCTAAAAAATCTATTTTGTCATGAAATTCTAAAAATCTTGATCTCAATCCAATACCACCACATAATTTGTTACCACTTAAAAGTCTAGATCAAATACACAAGACAATAAAAAATCTTAAAAGTTTAGATCTAATACACAAGACAATTTTGACTTTTTAAAAAAATCTCAAAAGTTTTGATTGAATAACACTGGACTTATCTAACTTGTTAAAAAGTCTCAATCCAATACCACCAGACTTTTCAGACTTTTACTTCGCCAAATTGTCTAATAAAATCTTGACCCAATACACCCCCTTAAATCTACAATCAAAATGAGTTTGATAAAGATAATGTGAAGACAAAAAGCTGCAATCAAATTGTTGACGTTGTTGTCTGCATAGTACCTTGGTCTAACAAAAATTCACACAAAATTGTTAACAAAATCCGCATCGTCTCACTTCACAGTACCAAGGTTCATTGATTGAGATTCGAGAAGAGAGAATGGCTGAAGACCAAAATGCTGGAATCCGGCTACGAACTGGTGTGCAGCGTCGTTCACGCTGCTTCATCTCCGGGCGCCGTCGTAATCTCCATGTCTGATGGAGGCTCCATTGATGGAGCTCTTGGAAGATTTCAAGATCTCTTCTAGCTTTCTTTTTTACTTTCTTTTAATGGAGCTCTTGGAAGATCTTTCTAGATCTCTTTTAAGCTTTTTTTTTTTATTTTTAAATTATTATGATTTTTGATAAAATCCAGATCTCTTCTTCTAGCTTTCTTTTTAAAAAACTTTTTTTGTTTGATGGAGATCTTGAAAATTCTTTCCAGATCTTTGATAAGGTTTTTTTTAATTAACAAACAAAAAGACCTTTTTGCCCTCCATCAGTTAAATTTTAACTGTGCTACAGTAACGGTAAGGGATGTTTGTATATAGGTTCAATTTTAGCTAATGTTGGGGATGATTATACAATTAGTCCAAAATTAAAAAGAAAAAAACTCCACAGAATACATAGCCTCTTTGTTTAAAAAAGATAAATAACATCACCTCTTAATTCAAGTGATTTGTCATTTTTTAAGGTTTGTCCTGAGAGTTTCGAGTCTTATCAAATACATTTTAATATATATATAGAGTTAATCCCGATAAATCGGTAGATGCCTTCACAAACAAAACACCACACAAAAAATATTCTATCTCTTACTTGGACCATCGAGAAAAGTTAAAACCTGTTGTCTGATTCTTAGCATTTAATGGGAAAGGAATAAAGAAGTAATGATTTACAACCACAAGAACAAAAAACGAAATGTAAAGGATTCCTTTTTAAAGGTTACATGATCATTGATCTCCATAAATAGGTATATATTCTTTGTAATTTAAGTGTTTAATTAATTTGCCAACTATTTTTTATATGAAGTTTGTAAAATTTTAATTGAGTGCTGCTATTGGCACACCCCCTAGATCTATTCATGTCCCACACTTTTAAAATTTTGATTTAATTAAAGAGTGATGCTATTGGCACACCCCTTACTGATCTATTCATGCCCCACTTTTTAAAACTTTGATTTAATTAAATAAAATTAAATGTTTTTATTAAATTTTTTGGTTTATTTCCAAAACTATCCATTTACTTATTTTTCAAACTTAATACATACCATATATGATATATTTATCTCTTATCTTTGTATACGTATACATCTCTCTCACCTTCATTGATTGATTTATTTTTTTCTTCTTATTATTTTTTTTAGTTTTTTTTTCTTCTTATTTCATGATGGAAACGAAAAAATAAAAAATAACATGGTACTTCAACACAACGACAACTTGATATCATTCTAAAGAAAAAATAAATTTCAAAGAATGAATTGTTTCCATATGCTTACTATCATTGTCAGACAATTCTTACTTTATGTCATTCTCAGACAATTCTTCAAGATGTTTGATATCGTTCTTAAACAATTCTTCCATATTCTTGATATCGTTCTCAAACTCTTTCATAATATTTTAGATGTATGTAAGAAGCATATTTTAGGGTTTAAGAATTAAATTTTTTTTTTGAAGAAGAAATAGATTACGGGTTTAAGAATTAATTTTTTTTTTTGAAGAAGAAACAGATTATTGGGTTTTTTATTTTTTGGAAAAGAAATATGAAATTTTAATAGATTTACTTTGTAGAAGATTTCTTTTTTAAATTGTATGTCTCTTTAAGTAAGTAATTTTATTAAATTTTTTGGTTTATTTCCAAAACTACCCATTTTACTTATTTTTCAAACTTAATACATACCATTTATGATTTCTCTATCTCTTATCTCTGTATCTGTATACATCTCTCTCACCTCCATTGATTGATTTAATTTTTTTCTTCTTATTTCTTTTTTTTTTAGTTTTTTTTCTTCTTATTTCATGGTGGAAACGAAAAAATAAAAAATAATAGGGTACTTCAACACAACGACAGCTTGATATCATTCTAAAGAAAAAAAATAAACTTCAAACTTATCTCCAGAGAATGAATTGTTTTCAGTTGCTGTCATTGTCAGACAATTCTTGCTTTATGTCATTCTCAGACAATTTTTCAAGATGTTTGATATCGTTCTTAGATAATTCTTCCATATTCTTGATATCGTTCTCAAACTCTTTCATAATATTTTAGATGTATGTAAGAAGCATATTTTAGGGTTTAAGAGTTAATTTTTTTTTGTGAAGAAATAGATTACTGGGTTTTTTCTTTTTTGAAAAGGAATATGAGATTTTAATAGATTTACTTTGTAGAAGATTTCTTTCCTAAATTGTATGTCTCTTTAAGTAATTTTGATAAAGGAAAAAAAAGAATATTATATAATTAAAAAAATAGGGCATAAATAGATAAGTAGGGGGTGTGCTAATAACAACGCTCTTTTAATTAATTTGCAAACTCCTTTGTTCAAATAATAATAATAATAATAATAATTTGCAAACTCCTTGTTTCAAAATAATAATAATTTGCAAGCATAAGACCCAAATAGGGATGGAGTGATGGATATTTATCCATAGACCTCCCTCCATCCCCATCCCCATTTCAATTAGGGGATGAAAATCATCCCCCTCTCCCCATCCCTATACCCATGTCTCCATTTTCCTCAAATCTTATATAATATATAATGCATACTATATTATTATTATTATTATTATTATTATTATTATTATTATTATTATGAAAGATTTCGTTTGAATTTGTAATGGATTGTTTGTTTTTTTAGTATATAATTTTTAGTAAAACAAGGGAAATGGAAAAACAGAAAAAATAGCGAAACAGAGAAAAATGGCGAAACAGAGAAAAACGGGGAAATGGGGATGGGGATACCTCCCCCAAAACCCTCCATCTCCATTTTCTCCAAATGAGGGGGGATATGGAAGGGTTTGGAAAATGAGGATGGGGATGTGGGAACTTATGTCCATCCCTAGACCCAAATAAGAACAAGGTAGGGTTTTATTAAAATTTTGTATGTTTTTTTTTTTTGCTTTGCTTTGTTTTTTTTTTTTTTTTTCGTTTTATCAGCTTCTTGAGTTTCACATGTGGATTTTTCAAGGATAAGTACCAATTGTCAATGACTTAAGCTATTACTCGCAGACCTTCTGATCAACTATATGTTTTTAAGAAGATTAGAAGAATAAAAACCCATCTCTTTTCGATTTTAGATTATTTAAATATGGATGTTATTATTTTAAATGCCCATTCTATCTGGTAAAAAAAACTTTTAATGTATTACATTTTCCAAATATTTTTACTGAGAAACTGCGAGTTGAATAGTATGTAGCTTGGTGCAAAGGTATCTATTGGGGATATTTAAGATATCTAACCATGGTTTAATGTGACTTAATGGTAAATGACACTTGTTAAGTATAACAATATCACTAGTAACATGTTTCCTCAACCAAGTTAAGTACTAAAATCCACTATTTTCTTTTATACATGAAAGATCATGAGCTAGAGCTTGAAGGGTCAATGATGTTAATTAAATAGCATGGGGGGAGGAGGCTAGAGATGGGTTTGGGAAATGGGGATAGGGATGAGGGAACTTACATTACATCCATCCTTATTTTCCCAATACCTATCCCTAGACCCAAAAAATAATAGGGTAGAATTTTATTAAAATTATATATATATATATATATATATATATATATATATATATATTTGTTGGAACCCCGTTCACTGATAACGCAGTGGAAATATGTTTTAAAAAATTTTATACAGATGGTAAACGATCTGAAATCAGTGAACTTGGAATAGTAGTTATTTTTCTAGAACTAATACATACAATATATAAATACAGGAAATTGTAATCAATAAATTAAAAAAAATTAGAACCTTACCAACGTTTGGATGCTCATTTACTTTACGATATGCTCCTGATCTGTACAACCGATCTTCTTAGCTATTCCAAGAACTGGTAACTGCGTGTGGACGCGTCACGTACTCAGGAACTTAGGAGGATGTAGAGAAAAGAAGAAGAAACAATTTCTTCCAAGATAATAAATACTTAGAACAACTTTTGTTCTTAAAAAAAATATATATATATTTTTTCTTGATTCACTTGGTGCACACACAACACACTTTTTTTTTGCTCTCTTGATTGCTGCACTTTTTTCTCTTTTTCAATTGTGTGTTTGTTCAAATCAAAATCTATGACTATTTTTCTCTTATCTAGTTATATAAATATTTCATTATATATTTTTTAAAAGTAGATAATTATTTTTTCCCAAATATATCTTTATATATTCAAAAGATAATTAGTATTTAAGTTTCACAGGTAGAGTATGATTCTAACTCCCACATAACCCTAGTTGACTTAAACTTAAATACAAGACTTCTCAAAGAATAAAATAATCTAATTATTTTATGTCTTAGTCATGATTTGAACCCGTAACTTCCATTTAATAATAAATTAATAATTCATAATTATTAATTCATTAATTAAATAATCTAATTATTTAATTAATTTAATTATTAATATATTAATTAAATAATATATTAATTAAATAATCTCATTATTCAATTAATCCCTGAATAAATACGTGTCACTTTCGTAACATAATCAATTGGACAATCCAATTAATTAACCCTGACCTTTGTTACCTAAATCGATCGGGCTAGCAAAGAGACCTAATGGACCCACAATATTTTGAGCTCCAATAATCATCGGAATTATTAATTAAACTAATTAATTAATATTCCTTGATTATTAACTCCGGTGTTATTCCACTAAAAACCCGAAGCTGCACTCTCTCAACTGCAGACGTTTTTACACAGACCAATACAACTTGGTGTCCATCGATATAGCTATTACACATGGTGTGATCCTCCACAGTAGTTCATAATAAGAGCTGGGTCATAATGTCCGTTATACCCCTCTAATTACATATATCCTTTAAGTACCATTGATTCTCTAATGAACAATAAATCTTATTTCCTCATGAAATTAGGAGAGCGCTCATATTGTCCAAGCCCCGAATCAACACTTAAGGGAACTACCATATACTTCTCATAAGAAGGAGTGGATTCCACTATTGTGTACATACCTTCCCAACCACAAACTAAACCGCAATCCCAACATACATAGCATATTGATCAGTAACTGCATCCGACCTCACCCATGGTATATCAAAGACCACGATCTAATCTGAAGGAGTCGATAAGACGTTCAGGATTAAGATCATCCACATATAACCATCATTAGTTGATATATATGAATCTCATCAGTAAACAGATCTTGGTGAGAGATTCATATAGATCATGGTCCAGTCCTATATGATCACATCATACAAGGTGTCTCCATTCCCATATCTCATATGAATGATTCAGGATAGAATCACCGTACATTACGGAATGGACCGCAGCTATAGATTAACCATAAATAAAGTACGCAGCTTTATTTGCTATCTATGGACTCTTTAGATTGCTCGTCTTTTACTGTATCCATCCATATATGACACTCATATACACAGTTCAAGATTAGATCCGGCAATCTAGGATGTTAATATATGCACAAGTTATAAAATAAACAACACAACAAGAATGAATTGAATTTTTCTTTTTTATTTATTTCATAAATCTATTTACAAATCACATCTTTAAGGCATAAACTCCAACAATCTCCCACTTGGACTAAAGCATGTGAGGCATGTTTCGTAACCCTAGACCATCTAGGTGACCCGTAAACACTTTAGCTGGTAAGGTCTTCACAAATGGATCGGCATGATTGTCTTGTGAGGCTATTGATAACCCGATTTTCTGTCGTTAGGGAATTGCGGATACCAAAAAGATATTTCTAAAACTTCCTACGCAATGTGCTCTATAGTTATGAAAACTAGTAAAGCGGCAAGCGAGGGTATCGTTCCACAGGGAGGTGGGATTCATCGACCGTCTCTAGTTCTAGCTATACAACACGACGAGCGAACTCGTGTGTTGCGTGTGCAAAAAGAATATGCGGAAAGTAAATGCTAAACTAACTAACAAACTACATAAATAAATATGTACAGTGATATGATGGAATTGAGAGATGCATAAAATGTGGATACGCTAGGGAAATGACTCAACCGTGACAATCCTTCTAATTAAGCACTAGACTTACCTAGTCCTTAAAATGTGTTAGTATATCATAAGCCCGTGTCCCTTTAATTGATCTCTAATCTCTGTCGATATCTTAGAGATCACACCCACACAAGTGCATAGATTCATTAAGTGTCGTGGCACACACAAAAGAGCCATGTACGCCAGCCTAGTGATACTCTCATTTTCTGATCATATACACAGGTTATTTCGTTGGGCATGTAATGCGCAACCGCGTGGGCCATACTACAGCCAATAATTCATCCAGGAGGCTAACCAAATACGGGATGGCAACCAAGTGAAATCATTAAGAATACGAGATACCCATACAACAAGTATGTTATATGCTCGTGTCCCCTTAATTAATCTCTACCCTCTCTCGAGTGCATAGAGATTGCATCCATGCAAAAATATGAATCCATTAAGGACCGTGGGACACATACACGAGCTCTACACGCCAGCCTAGTGATCTCAACTTACTGGTCAAATGTAGAGGATACCACGATGAGCATGTTAATGCGAACCACGCGATATATAACACAGTCTAAATATCATTCACAAGGTGGCTAACCGAGTGAAAGCATTAAGCAATGAAATATCCCTATAACTACACGAGCACAAGAGGAATTCAGTTTATCTTTACTCTAGCTATGGATTCGGTTTAGTCAACTCCTTATGACGGCTAGACATGGAAAACAAGTTCACCAAACAACAATGTGCAATAAGTTGGTTGATTTACATTAAGACCATTCAATATAAATTAAGGGTCCATCCTCTTGACTTAGGAATTATCCCAAATCAATTCATCACCCAATCCGGACAAGGATGGGCAAATGTGTCTTAAAAAGACCCATTAAGCACAAGGATTGAACCAAGGCCAATTTAGCAACTAAATGCCTGAACTGAAACCTTTTCTACTCTTTGGGGCTAAAATCCCTAATACTCAAATTACTCAATACATGGTATTTTGGCCATTCATTAACATACAAACACTTATGGGAAGCTAAATTACTCTACTCCTACATTAAATTACTCTACCCCTAATCCCAATCATGCATACATATCAATTTTGACCCCCCACACACATGGATTTAACAATAAGAGTTTAATACATGAAATTAGCAAAGAGTAAAACAAAACTCATATGAATTTAAGCACAAACATACATATATTGCACAAGTGAAGGTTTACAATATTCCCCAAATCGGGGTTACACATAAAAGAACCAAAAATTACAAAGAAAAGAGTAAATAAGAGCAAACCCTTGAAGACAAATCCTCCAAAGATGCTTCAATCCTTCCTAGCTCGGATTTGGTCCTAAAACCACTCCTATTTCCTTGAATTCGGTTCTAAAATGGATGAAGAATGGGTAAAATGGTGTGGTGGAGGTGTATGATGGGCTCCCATGGAGGAAAAACCTCCATGGGAGTTGTTTCTCTCACTTGTTGGTGAAGAAGATGAAGAGAAAAGAGATGAGAGAAGGGAGAGAAGGGAGAGAAGGGAGAGAAGGTTTGGGCGTGAGAGAGGAGAAGAGAGTCTGGACTCCCTCCAAAAATTTGAGAGAATATGAGATATTTATAGTAGGGGAGGTTAGGGTAAAAATTGGGGGTGAAAGGACAAGTTTACCCATCAGAAAAAGCCCTAGAAACGCGAGTCTGGTGCGTTCCGCGGTACGTTCCACTGTTCAGCTAGACGAACTGAACCGCGGGATTGCTTAGATTTGTTTCCGCGGTTGATCATTTGGTCTTCCGCGGTACGCTTTGGCGACGCGTACCGCGAAAGTTGGCAGTCGAGCTGCCCTTAATTTCCGCTGTTCGCTTGGACGGAGCCACCCACAGAAGACTTTTTTCCACTTTCCACTGTTCGCATTTTGCACGTCCGCGGTACGCTTTGACGAGGCGTACCGCGGAAATCACTCCTTTTGCCCTCCAAGATACGTTTCGGCCTGGAAACACCGCGTTTCTGCACGATGACTTCCCCAAACCAAAATGAACCTGCACAAGGCTCACAAAACATATTATAAACCAAAATATGCTCGAAAACAAAAGCAAACGATAGGAAATGAGGACCTCAAAAGGTGTATTTTACGATGTTATCGGCTATCTTAGTGACGATCACATCTCCTCTCTGCACTATCTCTCTAATGAGATGATACTTTCTCTCTATATGCTTCCCTCTCTTGTGGCTTCTTGGTTCTTTGGAATTAGCCACAACACTACTGTTATCACAATAAAGTGTGATGGGCTTATCCAGATCTGGAACAACTTCCAGATCACTCAATTACTTACGGAGCCAAACAGCCTCTTGAGCAGCTTCACAAGCGGCTACATTTTCTGCTTCCATGGTGGAGTCAGCAATGCAAGATTGCTTTATACTTCTCCACACAATGGCTCCACCACCCAGGGTGAAAACTGATCCAGACTTGGATTTTTTAGAATCCCTGTCTGACTGAAAATCAGAATCTGTGTATCCTAACGGGATCAAATCCTGTCAAGAATACATTAGTATATAGTTTCTCGTTCTTTGAAGATACTTCAGAATAGTCTTGACAGCAACCCAATGATCCAATCCTGGGTTGGACTGGTACCTGCTGACTACTCTCATTGCATAGCAGATGTTCGATCTGGTGCATAACATAGCATACATGAGACTACCTATTGTTGCTGCATAGGGTACACGTCTCATATCCTCAACTTCTTAAGGTGTTTGAGGAGACTGTTCCTTAGACAAGTGAACTTCATGCCTAGAAGGTAAATTATCTTTCTTGGAGTTCTGCATCGAAAATCTTATAAGAATCTTGTCGATATACGATGCCTGAGACAATGCTATGAGTTTGTTCTTACGATCCCTTATAAGTTGGATTCCTAGAACATAACTCGTCTCTCCCAAATCTTTCATTTGGAATTGGCTAGCCAGCCATCCCTTTACATCAGATAACATTCCCACATCATTCCCAATGAGTAGTATGTCGTCCACCTATAGGAACAAGAAAACAACTTTTTTGTCAATGATGTGCTTGTAGACACAAGGCTCATCGACGTTCTGCTCAAAGCCATAGGTTTTGATCACATCATCAAACTTGATGGTCTAAGATCTAGATGCTTGCTTAAGTCCATAGATGGACTTTTGCAACTTGTGAACTTTTTGTTCTTGATCTAGAGACATGAATCCCTCTAGTTGCATCATATAGATGCTCTCGTCAAGGTTGTCATTCAAGAATGCAGTCTTGATGTCCATTTGCCATATTTTATAATCGAAATAGGCAGCAATGGATAAGAGAATCCGAATAGACTTAAAAATGGCTACTGGCGAGAATGTCTCTTCATAATCGACCCCCTCTTTCTGGGTATAACCCTTAGCCACTAGCCTTGCTTTGAAGATCTCTACCTTCCAGTCTACTCTTTTCTTTCTCTTGTAGATCTACTTACATCCAATGGGTTTTACCCCATCCTGTAAGTCTACAAGATCCCATTTTGAGTTGGAGTGCATAGACTCCATCTCGAGATTCATGGCTTTAAGCCATTCCTCTTTATCAGGATCTTCCATTGCATTTTTAAATGTCAATGGATCATCCATACTATCAGCAGAGACAACACTTTGTCCCTCACCTGTACCTAAATAGCATTCAGGTTGTCTCACAACCCTCCCACTACATCTAGGTGATAGTGTATCCTGATCAGGAACCATCTGACTCTTAGATGTTTGTGGATCAACAACTCTTGTTAATGAAGCACTAGTCTCACCAGGCTCCAACTCATTCAATATAATCTTAGAATGAGGTTTATGGTCACTAATATAATTGTCCTCAAGAAACGTTGCATTTATCGATACAAATACTTTGTTATCTTCGGGACTATAGAAGTGTCCACCTCTGGTCTCCTTGGAATATCCTACAAACAGGTAGACCACAGACTTAGAGTCTAGCTTTCCACTTATGTTCTTCAGCACGTGTGCTGGACACCCCCATACCCGAAAATGTCACAAACTAGCTTTACGACCATTCCACAACTCTAGGGGAGTCTTAGGAATAGATTTGGATGACACTACATTCAAAATATATGCTGCTGTTTGTAACGCATATCCCTAGAAGGAATTTGGTAATGATGAGAAACTAATCATAGATCTTACCATTTCCATCAAGGTTCTATTTCTCCTCTCCGCCACACCATTTTGCTGAGGTGTACCAGGAGCTGTGAGTTGGGAAACTATCCCATACTCAACTATGAAGTCTTCAAACTCTTGGTCAAGGTACTCACCTCCACGATCTGATCATAGTGACTTGATAGTCCTACCTAATTGATTCTCAACTTTAGCTCGGAATTCTTTGAAATTTTCAAATGTTTTCGACTTTCATTGCATCAGGTAGACATATCCGTATCTTGATTAGTCATCTATAAAGATGACATAATACTCATAACTGCCCCTAGCTCTAACATTCATCGGTCCGCAGACATCTGTATGTATGAGTTCTAGTGACTCTATAGCTCTAAGCCCTTTTCCAGTAAAAGGTCTCTTAGTCATCTTACCTTCTAAACAGGATTCGCAGACAGGTAAGGTGTCAACCTTTAACTCACTTAAAGGTCCACTTTTTACTAGTCTGTCTATTCGGTCAAGGTTGATATGACTAAACCTTATATGCTAGAGATATGTGTCATTATCTGGAGAAATCTTATGTCGTTTAGTTTTTGGTTTTTCAACCTTAAACATTTCGGTGTTAAGCAGTGTAGTATGTATTAACGGTCTTAACACTTACAAATTGTTTTCATTAATTCCTGAACAAATATTCAGACCATTCTTTCCAATAATAACAGACTTATTATTAAAAGAAACCGAATACGATTGTTCTAACAATTTAGAAATGGAAATCAAATTCCATGTAAATCCAGGAATATAAAAAACATTGTTCAATAATAAAAAAACTATTATTATTACAAAATTGCAATCTTATTGCTCCCACTGCTTTAGCCGACACAAAATCGCCCGACCCTACACGCATTGAGAAGGCTCCCTCCTCTAGCTGTGTCCAAGAATCAGTCCACTGCAAAGAAGAACAAACATGGTTAGTGGCACCAAAATCAACTATCCAGGGTGAAGAATCATCTTCCACTAAACAAGATTCAAGAACAAGTAAATCATATTTACCTTTCTTCTTCTTCTTCTTGGCTACCTCCTCCAGGTACTGAAGACAGTTCATCTTCCAGTGCCCGATCTTGTTACAATGGAAACATTTTCCTTTGTCTTGGTCAGTGAAGGTGCTTTTCTTTTTGCTTTGGGCCTTCTTGGGTTTGGGCTTACCCTTCGCCTTCCCAGCAGACCTTTTCCTCTTCTTATTATTAGAGGAAGGTGGTTCGGCAACATTTACCTCATTGGTTTTACTTTTGCTATCCTTAGTCAAGGACTCAAAAGTAGCAAGCTCATTGAGCAATTGTGTGAGACTGAACCTTAAATTGTTCATCATGTAGTTGCTCTTAAATTAATCGAAACTCTTCGGAAGAGTCATCGGTATGATGCTCACTTGACTGGGCTCGTCAATGGCCCCGCCATTGACTTCTGCCATGTTGAAGTAGGACATCATGCTTAGGACATGTTCCCGAACTGATGTACCTTCCTTCATACGAGCGAGCATAGCGGAACGAGCAGCTTCGTGTCACTTTTACTCGGAGGGTTGCCCGAACATAGCTTGCAATGACTCTATAATTTCGAATGCTGTAGTCATTGCTTCGTGCTTTGTGACAAACACGTTTGTCATAGAAGCCAACAGATATGTTCGGGCCTTCTCATCTGATAAGACCCATCGCTGGTATGCCTCACGAACAGTTGGTGTGACATTGGCAGTAGGCACCAGAGGACATTCCTCTGTAAGCACAAACTTGAGGTCTTTGGTGACCAATATTGCATTAATATTAATTTTTCACTTAGTGTAGTTATCACCAGTTAATTTATCGTTTGCGAGAATTTGAAGTAATGCAGAAGACATAATTGCTGAAATAAATAAAATATTCATTTAGTCATTTATTAAAAAACAAGTACGAGTGCTTTGGCATAAATTTAAACATGATGCATGAACATGTTTAACGAACTAGAAATACCCAAAAATAGTTACTATACCACGACAATCCAACATACCACAAAAAAGTGTTGCCTTAGGGTCGGTCAAGTCTTTGCATGTTAGGCCGAGACATTCTCAATCAAATGATATTCTAGAATAACTTTTATTCCATATCATTCAACCATTGTTTATTCAGTCAGGTTTTTAATTAACAAAGCTTAATCAAAACCTTCGTGAATGTAACCCACCATTTTAGATCTCATGAGTTTAACTTGAGAATTGCCGCCTTAGGGTCGGTCAATCCCGAAATACCCTCAGAAATCCTATCCGTTAGGAAGTCAACCTTGGTATTGATCTTTGTGGAAATCCTCCTTAGGGAGGACGAAAGCAAAGCCGTCACGATGCCCCACTCGGATCTCACGGTGTTGAACTAATGATGGAGACTGCGGGATATATATGTCATATATCCCTCACCCACTCACTATTTTTAAAAATTAGGATTTTTTATTATCCGTTAATGCACCTAGACTCTACAGGATCAAACGGCTAACTTTAATCAAGTTATCTAGCGCATTAACAAAATCATTATTGAAAATAAATTCTAATTAACTAATAAATTATTAATGATTTTTAAAATTAAAAATCTAATAGTCTAAACCTTTGTAAACTATTTACTAAGGTCAGATTATTATGATAGTGTTTACCAAGTTTTAACTATTAAAACTCTAAAACTTTATTCGGTTCATTTATTATTAGGTTATTAATCATATTAATCCTAATTACAATAAATGACCCTACTAATCTAATTTATTAAACACTTTAATATTTGTATTAATATTAATGAGAATTAACAAGTTTTCTAACTATTAAAAAACTAATCTCATTTTCATAGCCAATAATGCATTTACCTAATTTAATCATAATAAAAAAAAATACATAAAATAGTAGGCTATGATGCATGTATGACATATCAAATATATTTGTGTAGGCACATCTAATCTAAATGACATACGTATGCATGACATTGCTTTTATCATCACATAATATAAAGCATATATGAATTGACCGAGTACTGTGGATTATTTAACCTAAAAAAAATTGAATATAAAATTACAAAAATACCCTCAAGGCATTCATTGGTCTTCTTGTAATTTCTGAGTCTTCCAGTCTCTTCAAGTCACTCCGATTCATCTCATGAATCCGAAATAGGAAATCCGTATGGAACGCACTAGGCAACACTTGCCAACGGAACAGTGCAAGACGATGTGAACAATACCCGACTGTCCGTGTGAACAGTACCCGCATGAACAGTAACAGTGACCAGTGTCATGAACAGTACCGTGTGAACAGTGCTCAGTAAATAGTGTCTGTGAACAGTACCATCGCGCGTATTTCCGATTTCGCCCTTCCGTCTTTGCGATTTTTCCAGGTCTTCAATATATGTTACATTTTTTTTATTTACAATATAATAACAGAAAAAATAAAAAAATATATAATACAACCCGTGAACCCTAAAACCACAATACAATATATTTTAACGATAAATCATGTTTTTGTAAATTAACAAATTTAATATACATACAAAAAATATATATATAGTCAATTTAAACAGTGCCTACACAATCATACATATAGGAGCATCGAAAACAATTTCATGTTCCGAAAAAAAAAAATTGGCTCTGATACCAATTGTTGGAACCCCGTTCACTGGTAACGCAGCGGAAACAAGTTTTAAAAATTTTATACAGATCGTAAACGATCTGAAACCAATGAACTTGGGATAGTAATTATTTTTCCGGAACTAATACATACAATATATAAATACAAGAAATTGTAATCAATAAATTAAAAAAAAATTTAGAACCTTACCAACGTTTGGAGGCTCCTTCACTTTACGATATGCTCTTGATCTGTACCACCGATCTTCCTAGCTATTTCCAGAACTTGTAATTGCGTGTGGGTGCGTCATGTACTCAAAAACTTAGGAGGATGTAGAAAAAAGAAGAAGAAACAATTTCTTCCAAGAGAATAAATACCTAGAACAACTTTTGTTCTTAAAAAAATATATATTATTTTTTTTCTTGATTCACTTGGTGCTACACTACATACTTTTTGTTTTCTCTCTCTTGATTGCTGCACCTTCTTCTTTTTGTTTACTATGCAACACTTGCACTGCACACACTTGCACTGCACACACTTGCGCTATCTTTTAATATGCGTTGATCAATAATACTTTTTCATGCACATAACCAATTGCATCTGATGCAATTTTTCTTCACATAGCATTATCTCTTTTTTGTCTTTTGTGCGTTGGTCAATATGTATCTCTCATGCACAGCAATATTCTTTCTTTCATTTTACTCACGCATACCAATTTGTATCCTATGCAAATTGAATCACTAATGATGCATATGTTCTATCTTTTTTGTTATAAAAAATAATATTAAATATCTTTTATTTTAAAAGATAATTAAATATTTATTTTGAATTTAAACATTTTAAATTCAATTTCAAATATTTAATTTAATAAAATAATCATATTATCTTATTCCATTTAAAATCAAATATCAACTAACACCCTTCATTTAGTGATTAAGAACATAATTAAATAATCTTATTATTTAATTTATTTAATCACCATTATTCGGGAATTGATTAAATAATCATTAATATATTAATTAAATAATCTTATTATTCAATTAATCTCTGAATAAATATGTGTCACTTTCGTAACACAATCAATTGGACAATCCAATTAATTAATCGTGACCTTTGTTATCTAAATCGATCGGGCTAGCAAGAGGACCTATATGGACCCACAATAGTTTGGGCTCCAATAATCTTCAGAATTATTAATTAAACTATTTAATTAATATTCCTTGATTATTAACTCTGGTGTTATTCCACTAAAAACCCGAAGCTGCACTCTCTTAACTGCAGACATTTTTACACAGACCGATACAACTCGGTGTTCATCGATATAGCTATTACACATGGTATGATCCTCCACAGTAGTTCATAATTAGAGCTGGGTTATAATGTCCGTTATACCCCTCTAATTACATATATCCTTTAAGTACCATTGATTCGGTAATGAACAATAAATCCTATTTCCTCACGAAATTAGGATAACGCTCATATTGTCCAAGCCCTGAATCAACCCTTAAGAGAACTACCATCTACTTCTCATAAGAAGGAGTGGATTCCACTATTGTGTACATACCTTTCCAACCACAAGCCAAACCGCAATCCCAACATACGGAGCATATTGATCAGGAACTGCATCCGACCTCACCCATGGTATATCAAAGACCATGATCTAACTTGAAGGAGTTGATAAGACGTTCAGGATTAAGATCACCCACATATAGCCATCATTAGTTGATATATATGAATCTCATCAGTAAACAGATCTTGGTGAGAGATTCATATAGATCATGGTCCAGTCCTATATGATCACATCATACAAGGTGCCTCCATTCCCATATCTCATATGAATGATTCTATCTCATATGAATGATTCAAGATAGAATCACCGTACATTACGGAATGGACCGCAGCTATAGATTAACCACAAATAAAGTACGCAGCTTTATTTGCTATCTATGGACTCTTTAGATTGCTCGTCTCTTACTGTATCCATCCGTATATGACACTCATATACACAGTTCGAGATTACATCGGGCAATCTAGGATGTTAATATATGCACAAGTTATAAAATAAACAATACAATAAGAATGAATTGAACTTTTCTTTTTATTTATTTCATAAATCCATTTAAAAATCACATCTTCAGGGCATAAACCCCAACAATATTTGCTTTGCTTTGTTTTGTTTTGTTTTATTAGCTCATTGAGTTTCACGTATGGATTTTCCAAGGATAAGTACAAATTGTATTATGACTTAAGCTGTTACATGCAGACCTTCTGATTAGCTATATGTTATTTTTTTTGAACAACTACTTTTATTAAAAACTAGAGCAAAACAACAGAGCAAAAACGAAAGGATCGGGGACAGCAGCCTAAAAAAGAGAAAAAACAGAAGGCCTCGATAGAATAGAGCATCCACACAAGAGCGGAAAAAAGGTGAAAACAAACAGCACAAACAAAACAGCGCCAGGAAACAAAACTAACTGAAGTCTCCCCACTCCACAAAATCCCCACTCATACTTGAACCTTTCATAGAAAGAGAATCCGCAAAGTGATTGGAAGTACACGAATTGAAAACAATCTTAGTGTTGCCAAGGATCCTTAATGAAGAGCGAATGTCATAAATGAGATTTACATGTTTGAGACTATCAAAACCTTCATTGTAAACCCAATAGACTGCAACCTTTGAATCTCTAACGATGACAATATCATGACCCACAAGCTTAGGGTTGGAAGCATAAAGCTCGCAAGCTCTCCGAATGGCCAAGATTTCTACCAAAAAAGCATATTGCAAACCAATAAAAGAAGAGAAAAGACAAAAGACTTTCCTTTTTGAATCCCTTAGCACACCGCCAATACCCACTCCACTCGGAGAACCCCTAGTAGAACCATCCACGTTGAATTTCAAAGTGCAGAAGAAGGAGGAACCCAAGCATCAGATTTGGAGTTCCTAATCGGAAGGGAGTCAATACATCTCTCCTTAATATCAAGAAGAATAGAAGTGATATGCTCAAATCAACCCCTCCCGTAGTGCTTAAACCACCAAGCAACTCTGAACTTAACGGTGTCAATGAAGTAAGCCACATTCGGCAGTTTGCCTTTGAACACAACCATATTTCTTGCTTCCCTTGTTGACCAAACCACTGTACAAAACAAGGATTTCCCAAGCTCTATCACTACCAGCCAATGGACAGAGACCATTCCAACCCGTGAACCAACCATTCAACGATTTGTTAGCACTGCACATAACCTCTCACCACCCCAAATAGCTGGTCCATAACTTCCAAATCCAAACACAATGAAGAAAAAGATGGTCGATGGATTCAAGGCTTGAATTATAGAGCTTGAACTCCAAACCCAGCCCCGAGCCTAATCCAAAACTAAGCAACACAACTTTAACCGCCACTCTACCTCTGAGAAGTTGCCAAATAAAAATTTCCACCTTCGGTAGGCAAATTCTTTACCAAATAAAATTGTAATCATGGCAAGTATCCGACGAGACATTCAAACATAAGTCTTCAATACATATTCGAAAAGATCCGACAATAAAAATGCATTTTGGATTGAGTGACCAAGCCAAAGAATCCGGGATAGAACTACGAATGGTGATATTCTCTAAAAAAAGATTGAAAGCTTCTCCATTTATCTACCTCATAATCGAAAAAAAGGCCTCCTTAAAGAAATCTCTCACCTCTACAGATGACCAATCCACTTTCCAAACTCAGAAATGGGGTCTCTCTTGTTGTGAGCTAAAGAAAAAATCCTAGGGAAAACCTCTTTAAAATTGCTGGAATCACACTCGATGCCGTCCCACAATCTCTCTAAAGCGCCATTACCAACTGCCACATTCAAACCTTCTTTTAGAACTTTGGTGGAGCAGAAACCTTCTAAAAAAAGACTGCCTATGGCTTTGACAAAATAGGAGGCAGCATCTGGACATTTCCAATCCTAAAAAAGGCTATCAGTTCTAATCCCTTATTTCACACAAATCACCCTTTTCCAAAGCGGGGAGATTTCTTTGCCAAATCTCCACACCCATTTTGCTAATAAGCTAATGTTCTTATTAGAGATTCTACCTATCCCAAGGTCGCCTTTGCTCTTACCTTTGCAAACTGATACCCAATCCACAAGATGAATTTTCTTCTTCTCAACACCATCACCCTAAAAAAGCTCCGTTGGGATTTCTCGATCATATGAACCACACCTACATGAATCTTGAAAAACGATATAAATTAGGTTGGGATACTCAAAATAACCGCCTTAATTAACACCAACCTACCTCCCTTACTTAAGAAATTCTTCTTCCACAAAACTAACCTTTTTTCAATGAGAAAGTATCATCGGCTTTAAAAAAGCCATTGAACTCGGTCTCACACCCAATGGAAAGCCCAAATAAGGGATAGAAATAATGGCTTTCAAACAATTAAAACAAGCCGCCCAGTCCACTTCCGCCTTGCCTACCTTTCCAACTTTGACTACACAGGATTTATGGAAGTTAATTTTTAAACCTGATGCCAACTTAAATCACCTCAAATTCTGGTTCGAATTAAGGAGAAACTCCAAACTAGGTTCCAAGAAAAGGATTGTATCGTCAGCGAATTGTATGTGAGAGATGTGGACTAAATTTTCGCCAAAAATAATCCCTTTCAACATGTTCAACTCGTAAGCCTTTTTGATTAAACAATTTATGCTTTCTATCACTATATTATAAAGGAACAGGGAAAGCAAGTCTCCGCTCTTTCTAAGCCGAATTAAGGGAAATGACTACTATTGGCCAGATTGAAAGCTTCAGAGTAAAAAGGCAAAATCGGATCCATTGTCTCCATTTGAGATCGAAACCCATACTCTCCATAATGGAGTCCAAAAACCCATGGTCCACAATGTCATTAGCTTTCTCAAAATCAAGCTTAACAATGGGCCCACCCGTATTATCCCGTTTCCATGAGTGAATCAAAGCTGTTTATGATCTGCCGTTTCTCTACAAGTGCCATTTGAGCTTCACCAATGACTGAGTACATGACCCTCTTCAATCAATTAGCCAACACCCTTGCCAAAATCTTATACATAGAGCCCACTAAGCTTATGGGTTTGAAATCCCTCATAGTTACAGGTTTCCCACATTTAGGAATGAGAGCGATAACATTACTATTCAATTCTTTAACGATGGAGCCATCTCTATGAAACTCGAGAATAAATTCCATAAAATCCTTCTTGATCACCCCCAATTAGCCTTAATAAAGTTTAAATTTATACCATTTAGACATGATGCTTTGTTGCTGTCGTAATCACTTAAGGCCTTCCAAACCTCCTCTTCACTGAAGCCGACCTCCAAATCCTCTCTTTCAGTCGCAGATACGCACTTCACACCAAGACTCCTTATTTTAGGACGAACCTATGAAACATTCTTAAAGTGGTTAGAGAAGAAATTAAAGACCCATATTCTAACAAGACTAGTTTCCAAGCAAATGACCCAATCAAAGGAAATATCACCTATAAAATTACCTTTTCTTCTTCTGTTAGCCGCTAAATGAAAGAATTTATATTTTTATCACCTTCATTTAACCACGGAACCCTCGAATTTTGTCTCCACAACTGCTCCTCTATCCTTAATCCTCTCCAAAAGTTAGAAAATAATTCCAGACGCTCTAATCTCAAACTATCAGTCCACCTTGCAGTTGAGGCATGATCTTCAATCTCAGACAAATGATCTTGAATCACCTTAAGAGGTTTGACTCCCTTATTGTTCAAATGAAGCCGATTCTTGATGCAAAGTTTAAAGGATTTGATCTTGGATGACAGAACATAACCTTTGGACCTAGTATCATTAACAACGTTCCACCCAACCATAGCCTTATTTATCATTTCTTTATCTTCCAACAACCAATTGAAGAACCGGAAAGGACTAGGACCCCAGTCTTCCTTAGGAACGCCTATCATAATAGCATTATAGTCTGAGAGATTCCTCAGAAGATCAATTTTCACTAGACTTGGAAAACAGGAAAGCAAAGCGGGAGATAACATGAAATAGTCCAGTACGGACCTCTATTTTATGATTGACTTATTTCATGACAAACCACACCACATTGAGGATGATTGTGTAATGGGTAGCTCAGGTCTTCGTTGACAAGCTTTCAAGCATCTCCATAACTTCAAGAGCAAAAGATATACTCACTTGACTTTGTCTCTTAAAGAGTTTAGGTGTACACACACACTTCACGCATGCCTTGTTCACCTTGCATGTGTGTTCATTATGATCTATATGTCTGCATCATTTACACACTGCACACACTTACATGCATTTCTATTGACATGCATTTATTTCTTATTGCTCATGTGTGTATTCATTCACAATCACACTTGCACTTCATTCAAGACTTAAGTGTGGTTGTTGCATCCACGCTCGCACGTCTCGGTGCTTGTTTTTTGCACGTTGACAGGGTCAGTGCACGAGTCCTTGTGCGCGGGTAGATACCCGAGTAGCCACCGGGGCTGGTCGTCATGCTTCACACAAGCGTATCTTGGGCGCTGGTGGTGCGCGGGTCGTAAAGCGCCAGACTAGTGCACAATACAATTTTTAGGCTTGATGTCCTTGTGCGCGGGTGAGTGCGCGGGTAGGTGACCCATGCACTTCAGAAAGCAGACTCGCACACTACGTTGATTTTAGGGAAAAAAACGTCTTTTCCCATCAGCTCGTGACTTCCCTTATAAAATCCCCTCTTTCTCTTCTTCTTCCCAATCTCTTCTACATTTATAGAAACCCTAAAGAGAGAAAGAGAGAGTCTTGAGAGAGAAAGCTTCCTTTAAGCTTCATTAACTCTCCAAATCCAAAACCCATCTCCATCTTGCATCATTCAACATCATTTGAGCATGGGTCTTCATGGTTTCATGACTAGGTAAGTTAGAACTTCATTGAATATCATTTATTGTTCTACTTACTCTAGATTAGGTATTTATTACTTGATTAAATACTCTGACTCACTTTATTGCATATATTTATGAGTCAAAATTGCATGATTGGGTTTTATTAGGTCATTTATGCCTAAATAGCTAATCCATAAATGTTCATGTATGCTTAATTGATGATTATGTTGACTTTGTGCATCTAGTCAAGTTCTTGAATATTTATGTGAGTTTTATTTGACAATTAGGTTGTTAGAATTTCTCTACAACTAATTGAGACCGCATGTGTGTATATGTAGGCTTGTTTGTTAACTAGGTTGTTAAATTGCATTATAGCATCTAGCTAAACATTTTATGTTTGGTCTTGCACATTATTGCATTTGAACATAGTGTCATATATACACTTACACTATATACTTTTCATAGAGTTAAAGTCTTGTGGCTTCTAGGTGAAGTTGCACAAGCAAGTAAAGTCTTGCAACCAATAGTGGGTTGACAAGCATTGATCAAGTGCCACTGTAAAAGGCCTGTGGGGGTAGAGTAGGAGGTGCTCACCCCAAGAGTAGTGGATCAGGGGATATCACTAGGGATTGAACCAAGAATGGCGAGTGGTAGTGTCCATAATCTAAGGTTGTCGAGAGTGAGAATCTGAGTATCACTTGAGGGTGTAACTTTTTACTCATATAGTGGATTACTGTGATCGTGTGTGGTTAGAAGGATAACCTGTGGTTTTTCCCTTGTTGAAGAGTTTCCAAAAATCAAGTGTTCTTTATATTTCCGCACTTTACTTGATTTTTATTATTGTTTGTATTGTGTTTTGCTTGTTAATATTGACTAATCGAAAAGGTTGGTAATAATCGATTAACAACCCATTCACCCCTACTAGGTTGTTTAGACACACGCTTAGAGAGTATTTTCAAGTCCATTTGGCCCACGAAGCTCTTTCCCTATGGTTAGTCCATGTGTACGATAAACCACAGAGAGGGATATCGATTACCATGGCTTTAAGGATTAAAGAATTGAAATTTCTAATAGCTCCCATATCACAACCCACGCCTCTTCTCTTTGAAGGATCAAGAACAAAATTAAAGTCACCAATGAAGCACCAAGAGATAAGAAGAGAGCTTTGACAACTGAGAAAAAAATCTCACAGCTCTTTCCTCTCCTTCTCCCTACTAGGAGTAAACATATTACTAAAAACCACTTCCCTTATCTGATCAACAAGCTCCCCCACCAAAATGATAGAACAAGAATTTGAAATAGAAGCTTTGAATATAAATAAATCCTCATTCCATAGGGAAATCAAACCACCAGAAGAACCTACCGAATCCACGGCAACACCTTTAGTAAGTAAAACACCACCTAACAACCTTAAAATCTCACAATCAAAAGAGGCAAGTTTGGTCTCTTGGATAAAAAGCAAAATCAGTTTATGCTTCAGCACCAAGCTCTTCACCAGTCTATTTTTTTCCACCTAACCAGTACCTCTACCATTCCAAGAAAGAGCTGTCATACCAAAATAGAACCCCCCCAAAACTTCACTTGACAACAGATATCAATTCTCTGCCTCTCTAAGCTTTGCTTGGTCTCCATGACACTTTGATGTCCTTAACAAGCTGATCTTTCTTCTCCATACCAGTTTTGAGTTTCTTGCCACAAGCCTTAGACTTCATAGTCTTCATGTTAAGAATCTTTGGAAGATAACAACTTTTCATCCCCCACATTTTCCTTAACGAAGTTGGTAAACAACCTCCAATTCTAGCTGAGACTGCTAGTCGGTTGGCCAACATTGTTTCCCCAGCACCATTCACCAAATGGGAACCAAGAAAAGATGGGCAAATAAGACCTAGAGAAACTAAAGAGACTTTACCAACTTTTCCAGTTGAGCCTCTAAGACCACTAGCGTCCAAACCCGGCTCATGGTTTGTCAGGTCCACAAACACTTCAATAGATGGGCATTTTCCCCAGTATCTTCTTCAAAAACTGTCCCAGACCCATTAAACTCAGCCATAAAATAAGAATTGTAACCATCTTGTCTAACTAATGGGCCATCTGATAATAACAAGTTAAACTAGGCCAGAGCATTTTTTGAAAACCCACCTCCAAAGCTAGACTTGGAGAATTCACCCTTAAACCTTTGAAAATCTAACAACCTGCCTGCTGAGACTTCAGAAGAGGAGGAACTGACTGCCCCATCCCTGTCCTCATTACAACCCAATCCCTTTTTCTTTTCTAAATCTAACTTGGCCATCCCAAAAGGGAATGACACAGGCTTAGCTTTCGATTTTCTAACCTAGCTCCATTTCCCTTTTACAGAAGATACTTTCTCCTCATAGCCCTTCCTCTTAATGGGATTAGACAGCCTCTCAGATCCCTGATAGGTTTCCTGACATCTTTGTTTGACAAGCAACCTCTATCCTTTCTCCTCATAAGTACATTTTAATTACACTTATGTGTATGCAAAATTCACTTTGATCATGTTTGTGAGAATAATTGTCTCTCGTTTATGAAAGTAAATATCTCGGAAACACCAAAATATAGCTCACGCATGCACAACAGAAAATTAAGTTGGAAAAAAATAATTCTATTTCTTACATGGACCGTACATAAAAGTTTAAGGTACATCTGTTAAGTTTTTTTTCATTTATTGTTTAAAAAAACATAAAAAATAGTATTTTTGGTTTCAATTTCGAAATCTTAAAACGCTTTGGTAACATATATGAATATCAGTATTCTGAAAATAAAAACTCTAAAAATGTTTCCGGTAAATTAATTGAAAAATATCAAAAATTGACAATAAGTCATCTCAAAAAATTATGAAAGTTAGAATTTTTTTATTAAATAAAAATTCTTCAAAAATTGCCAATCTCACTGGTCATTTACAAAACCAAATTCTCATAGATCTCAACCCCGTATTCAGTAACACTTTTCCGGCTATCCAAGTAATAATCTACACCTATATGGTTGCTTGTGCATCAAACGCTTTATCTACAACATGCTCATGACCAAACCCAACCCAATTTTACCTCATATTTGTGTGTTTGAGAAGAATCCTTTCCTGATGACTGTAAAATGTTCGAGTACAAGGTCTTGATATCATTCTCTATAAAATCACCCTAAAAAAGCTTTTTGCATAAATAAATTTTAAATTTAAACCTCACAAGCCTCAGTTTAAAAATATAGCCAACACAAATTCACATATAAACCAATACTATAGCAACTCATCCATCAATAATATATATATATATATATATATAGTCTTTCTACTTTTAGTTCGTACTGATATAAAATATATCAGGTCGAAGGATGTGGACCACAGATTATGGAGAATTTTTGACAAGTGCCTACACTTTGAGTCAAAGTATGTAAATCAAATGGTTCACATTCTTCGTCCTGATATATTTTATATCAGAACGAACTGATAATAGAAAAATTGTATATATATATATATTGTAATGGAAATTGGAAGCATACACATATAGCCTCAGCAAACAATGCGGTCAAAATTTTAACTTTTCTTAGTAACCGGTATCATAAAAACTATCAAGCAAAAACTTTTGTAAAAACTAAATAGCTATGCATATCATGAATAAGTAGTAGCTATGCATAACCGGCGTCGGCTGCTCCTTAATTTCTTGTCATGAATAAGTAGTAGTAGTAGAAGAAGAAGAAGAAGAAGAAGAGTGACAAAGAAGATTAAGAATGGTGATGAATGAAGAAGAATATAAAAAAGTGAGTATTATTTAAAAAAACAAAATAAAAACATGAAAAACATGTTTAACCTGTTTTTCATGTTTTTCAATTGTACCACTTGTTAGATCTCTTCACATATACCACATCGTTACCCACTAAATGATGGGTATATATAAAGTTTGTAAATGGAAGAAACTATATAATTCATTCACGTGGTTTGCACTTTGCACTGCCTGATTTGAATCCTATCCAATACTCGCTTGAAAACGTGTGTCAAATGTTAGCCCAACTTGGTATCAGCCTAACAGAGAAGCCCAAGTAATATATCAAGCCCAGTAGTCTATATGTCACCCGAATCAGCCCAAACTGAAGTGATTGTGAAACGGTGTGTTTGGTTCTCAGATCATATTTCTCTACTGATGTTGTCACGTGATGAAATCCAACATAGAGCACTCTTATTGGCTGTTGAAGAATACAGGAGTGACTCAGCAGATAGGCACATATAAGGAACCAGGAGTGAGAAAGCCATTCAACGAATTCATTCTAATTTTTTCTACGGTTCTTGAAATCTGCTTTTTTTTTTCTCTCTCTCTCCCGTAAAGATCTCAGAGTGCTCTCTATTGTTTCAGTCTTCAATCTTGGTGAATCCAAGGATTCTATTCGTTGTAATCTGTGTAAGATCAGTGTAATAGAAGATAGATTGAGAAGTGTTTGCTTCTTGGTGAGGCCGAGTGATTTCTTTGTAAGATCTATTATCAGATCATGAGGGGTTGTTGATTCGAGTAGTTTAGGGTTGATTTTAGTTGTGTGTGACAGATTGTGAGTTCTGGGTTTGTATTTGAGAGAGCTAGGGTTTCTTGTTGGCCTCTAAAGACGATTGTATAGTGGAGAAAGCTCTGGTGAAGTGCTCAACGTGGATGTAGGCCATTAGTGGCTGAACCACGATAACTCTGGTCTTGATTTTCTTTTCCCTGCTTTATTTGTTCCGTTATTCTATTTATGTTGCTTCCTTGTTATTTTTGCTTAAACCTGTTCTTCATTTATTTCATAGTTTCAATTTTAGATAACAACTGAGATATTCTTAGATTGTTTTTTATAGTGATTTATATTTTGGGTTCTGAATAATTGGTTATTACGGATTGCTGGTCTTTTGTGTAGTTGAATAATATATGTGATCTCTTCTTCTTGAATATCTGATATACTTCTAGACACATATATATATATATATATATATATATATATATATATTTGTGATATCTTGTAGTAGTTCAGAATATTTGTTGGTACTGGTTCTGTCTGTTATTATCAGATAGTACTGTTATTGTATTTCTTGTTCTAGTATTACTGCTTGTGAATCTTGCAGGTATCATATAAATATATATATATATATATATTAGAATAGGTGGTGTGGTAAATCTGAGTGTCCAGTTGTGACCAAGACTTACAAACGTGGTATCAGAGCCTCTAATCGGTACCAACTGTGGACAACCAGGACCAAATCCGTCCAGTTGCAGAACCTTCAAACTCTGAAGACTCAGCTGGAGAAGAATAGACATGTAGTGAAGCTGCCAGCAGCGAATTCGAGGTAAAACCTTCCGATTTTACTAATTTTGGTAATTTCAATTCAAATTGTTTTGCCATGAAATTTGAGATTGATAAATTCAATGGCTCTGGGGATTTTGGCATATGGAGAAAAAAGGGAAAGCCCTTCTCTCCCAGCAGAAAATTTTCAAAGCCATTGAAGACGCTGAAAAATTACATAGTAGTTTAATTGAGGAACATAAATCTGATATGCTAGAAATGACATTTGGTACAATAATTTTGAACTTGTCTGATAATGTACTTAGATAAGTTAATGATGAAACTACTGCATATGATGTTTGGAAAAAGTTAGAGTCTTTATTTAACTAAATCATCAACTAATAAGATTTACCTAAAGGAAAGATTGTTTGGTTTTAAAATGGACCCTAGTAAGAACCTAAGACAAAATCTTGATGAATTCAAGAAAATGACCATAGAACTAGCTAATGCTGGGGAATATGAGAAACTAAGTGATGAGAATGAGGTGATAATCCTCCTAAATTCTTTGTCTGAATCCTTTAAGGATGCGAAAGCTGCCATTAAATATAGTAGAACCTCTCTTAGCTTAGAAGAGTGTGTATCAGCTCTTAAGTTTAAAGAATTAGAACTTAAGATAGAAAGAAGGAAAGTGGTGAGAATTTATTTGTTAGGGGGAGACAGCCTGTTAGAAATGGGAATAACCATAACCAAACAGTAATAATAAAGGTATGGGTAGAAGTAAGACACCTAACAGGAATAGATCTCAGTCTAGGAACATGAATGGTACTCGAAAGTGCTATTTCTATGGAAATAAGGGGAATATTAAAATATTTTGTTATGAGTTTAAAAGAAAAAATCAGGAAAAGACTCAAAATGATGGTGATGCAACTGTGGCATTTAAATCATTTGAACCTAGTGAGGTCATAGTAGTTAGCACTCAAAATATAAAATCTGAATGGATCTTGGATTCGGGCTGTTCCTTTCACATTTGCCCTAGGAAAGAGTGGTTCACAGAGTTCCAAGAATTCAGTGGAAGCAGTGTCCTGATAGGTAATAATCAGCAGTGTTTAGTGGAGGGAATATGGTCAGTTGCTATTAGGATGCATGATGGGTTAGTGAGAGTCTTTAAGGATATTAGATATGTCCCCAATCTAAAGAGAAATTTGATTTCTCTTGGCTCCCTAGATGAGGAAGGATACTGTTATAGAGTTGATAGGGGTGTCCTAAAAGTTTCTTGGGGGGGGGGGGGGGGGGGGGGGGGGGGTCCTGAGTCATTTTAAAGGGTGACAAAAGGAATGGTTTGTATGTGTTAAGAGAATAAACTGTCACTGATGGGACTGATTCTGTGGCAGCCAAAAATAGTGACAAGGGAGTCTTATGGAACCTAAGACTAGGTCACATAAGTGAGAGAGGTTTATTAGAACTTAGCAAGAAAAGTCTATTAGGTGGGGATCAAGTATCTAAACTAGATTTCTATGAAAACCATGTCTTAGGTAAGTAACATAGGCTTAGTTTCACTACTGCTCAGCATACCACCAAACAAATCATTAAGTACATTCACTCGGATCTGTAGGGACCAGCCAAGGTACCCACACATGGTGGAAACCATTATTTTCTGTCTTTAATTGATGATTACTCTAGGAGAGTGTAGATTTACTTGTTGAAATCCAAAGATCAAGCCTATAACAGCTTTAAGGCTTGGGAGAAGTTGGTTAAAAACCAAACTTCTAAGAAAATTAAAACACTTATGACAGATAATTGTGTAGAGTTTTGTAGTGAAAGTTTAATAAATTTTGTAGTGATGAGGGAATTCAAAGGCACAGAATAGTGAGATACACTCCACAGCAAAATGGAGTGGCTGAGAGAAAGACTAGAACTATTTTAGACAAAGTTAGATGTCTTTTAATAGGTTCTGGTCTAGGTCAAAGTTTTTATGGGAAGATGCCTTTACTGCCACCTACTTGATAAATAGGTCTCCATCCACTGTTATAGGTCTTAAAACACCTGAAGAAGTGTGGACTGAGAGACCACCCAGCTTTAAACACTTGAGAGTGTTTGGATGTGCAGCTTATGCATATCAATCCAAAGGAAAACTTGAACCTAGATCAGTTAATGACTTATTTCTAGGATATCCTTTAGGTGTGAAAGGGTATAAAATTTGGCTTAGGGGTCAAAAGGGTTTTAAGGTCATAATTAGTAGATATGTAGTCTTTAATGAGTTTAATATGTCTTGTAAGGACAAAGATCAATCATCTGAATCTGATCCAGATCCTTTAAAGCATGATGGAAACAAGGTTCAGGTGGATGTTGGCAGCCTACCATATGATATTCTCACACCTGAACTATAACAGGTTGAAGTATTTATGGCTGCCCATTCTGATGATCTACGTCAGGTGGAAATGAGTCAGAATCAGCCAAAGAACAGGGAATGTCTAGCTGATTAATAGCTAGTTAGAGATAGGGATAGAAGGACCATTAAACCTAACAGTAAGTTTGCAAATGCAGATTTTATATCTTTTGCATTTTGCACTGGTCAAGAACTGGAGAATTTTGAACCTAGAACCTATGGTGAGGCTGTCAACTGTATTGATAAGCAAAACTGGCTGTAAGCCATGAGAGAAGAGATGTATTCATTTGAGAAAAACAAGACCTGGTCTCTTGTTATTAAACCTAAAAAATAGAAGGTTATGCCTTGTACATGGATCTATAAGATCAAAGATAGTGTAGACAAATCTATCCCACCTAGATATAAGGCTTATCAGTAGCCAAAAGGGTTTACACAGAGAGAGGGGATATATTATAATGATATTTTCTCTCCTGTTGTAAAGTATAAGACAATTAGGACACTTTTAGCATTAGTTAGCTATTTTGACATGGAATTAGAACAATTAGATGTCAAAACAGCTTTCTTGCATGGAGACTTGGATGAAACAATCTATATGTCTCAACCAGAGGGTTTTGAATCTAATTCTAAGTCCTCCCATGTGTGTTTTCTTAAAAAGTCTCTATATGGGCTCAAGCAAGCCCCTAGATAATGGAATAAAAAGTTTGATAGTTTTATTACTAGCATAAGTTTCATTAAAAGCAAATTTGATGCATGTTTTTATTTCAGCAGTGAAAATATTAATAAAACTGTCTATTTGCTTTTATATATTGATGACATGTTAATTGCTAGTAAAGAAATGTCCAAGATTATAGAGTTAAAGAAGAAGTTAAAGTTTGAATTTGATATGAATGACTTAGGAAATGCGCAACTAATTTTAGGTATGGAAATTGTCAGGTTTAGGGAAGAAAATAAATTGTGTTTAAATCAGTCTAGTTACTTGAAAAAGCTGGTTGACAGATTTGCAATGCGAAATTGCAAGCCTGTAAATGTCCCTTTATGTGCAAACATAGTTTTATCTGCTACCTTGTCACCTAGGTCATTAGAAGAAAGTAGGTATATGGAAAATGTGCCTTATTCTAGTGCTGTAGGATTAGTGATGTATTCAATGATTAGCACTAGGCCTGATTTAGCACAAGCAATCCGTGTATTGTCTAGATACATAGCCAATCCAGGGAAAGGCCATCGGAATGCCATAAAATGGCTTATAAGATACATCAGCTCTACCACTTCGGTAGGGCTGAATTATGATTGCTCAAATAGTGTGTTAGATGTCATTGGATATATAGATTCTGATTATGCAGGTGATATGGATAAAAAAGAGGTCTACCTCATCCTATTTTTTCACTATTATTGGCTGTTGTGTTAGTTGGAAAAGCCAACTATAATCAGTTGTTGTACTATCAACAACTAAGGCAGAATATACAGCTGTCACAAAGGCCATAAAAGAAGCCATTTGGCTTCAAGGTATTCTAGGTGAGATAGGTGTATTTAGAGGTAAGGTAGTTATTTTCACTGATAGTCAAAGTGCTTTGCACTTGTGTAAAAATCCAGTCTTCCATGATAGGACTAAGCATATAGAGGTGAAGTACCATTTTATTAGAGATAAAATCTCTGAAGGTACTGTTAAGGTGGAAAAGGTCTCCACTGAAGAAAATTCAGCAGATATAGGAACCAAAGTGATTCCTTATAGCAAGCTCAAGCATTGCTTGAACCTGCTGGAAATAGGTGATTATGGCTGACTTGTTTGTTGAGTCTTGAGCAGGTACTTCACAAGAGCCCTCTTTACTATATGAATGAAGTTGGGTTAAGGTGGAATTTGTGAAATGTTAGCCCAACTTGGTATCAGCCCAACATAGAAGCCTAAGTAATATATCAAGCCCAGAAGTCTATATGTCACCTGAATCAGCCCAAACTGAAGTGATTGTGAATTGGTGCGTTTGGTTATCAGATCGGATTTCTCTACAGATGCTGTCACGTGATGAAATCTAACATGGATCACTCTCATTGTCTGTTGAAGATTACATGATTGACTCAGCAGATAGGCATATATAAGGAACCAGAAGAGAGAAAGCCATTCAACGAATTAATTCTAATTTTTTCTAGGGTTCTTGAAATCTACTTTCTCTCTCTCTCTCTCTCGTAAAGATCTTAGAGTGCTCTCTATTGTTTCAGTCTTCAATCTTGGTGAATCCAAGGATTCTATTCGTTGTAATCCTTGTAAGATCTGTGTAATAGAAGATAGATTGATGAGTGTTTGCTTCTTGGTGAGGCTGAGTGATTTCTTTGTAAGATCTGTTATCAGATCGTGAGAGGTTGTTGATTTGAGTAGTTCTTGGGTTGATTTTAGTTGTGTGTGACAGATTGTGAGTTATGGGTTTGTATTTGAGAGAGCTAGGGTTTCTTGTTGGCTTGTAAAGACGATTGTATAGTGGAGAGAGCTCCGGTGAAGGGCTCAATGTGGATGTAGGCCGTTAGTGGCTGAACCACGATAACTCTGGTCTTTATTTTCCTTTCCTTGCTTTATTTGTTCCTTTATTCTATTTCTGTTGCTTCCTTGTTATTTTTGCTTAAACATGTTCTTCATTATTTCTTAGTTTCACTTTTAGTTAACAACTGAGATATTCTCATATTGTTTTTTATAGTGATTTATATTTTGGGTTCTGAATAATTGGTGATTACGGATTGGTGGTCTTTTGTGTAGTTGAACAATATATGTGATCTCTTCTTCTTGAATATCTCTGATACACTTCTAGACACAGATATATATATATATATATACAATAATTTTCAAATAAGTGCGCACTGATAGAATTATATAAGAACATTGAATGTGAGCCACTCATTTTACATATTTTGACTTGGCATGTATGCACTTGTCAAAACTCTTTTATAAATGAGTGGCTCACATTCAATGTCCTTATATAATTCTATCAGTGCCCACTGACAGGAAAAGGACTGTATATATATATATATATATATATATATATATATTTGTGATATCTTGTAGTAGTTCAGAATATTTGTTGGTACCGGTTCTATCTGTTATTATTAGATAATAATGTTATTGTATTTCTTGTTCTAGTATTACTGCTTATGAATCTTGCAAGTATCATATATATATATATATATATATATATATATATATATATATTAGAACAGGTGGTGTGGTAAATCTGAGTGTCAAGTTGTGACCAAGATTTACAACGTGAAAAAACAAAAGCATAATAAAAGATTTTTTTTTTCTAATAATAAATTATGATAACAAAATTAAAGGCAATCTTGCCAAAGGAGCTTAGATATGTATGGCAGGTGTTATGAACAATGTTCTAGTAACACTAGGCGCTAGTCGGGCGGAGACCCAGCGCCTAGCACCTAGGCCGATTGGTCGGTGATTAATCAGGGATTAATCGGAAAACACAATTACAAACAGATTCCAATTAGAACTCTAAAGAAAATTATTTTCAACAAATTCTTTCCAAATCCAATTATAAACCAATCAAAATCCTCAATTATCAAACCCAAAGAATATTGTTTCCAAATCTACAAATGCAAAATTACCAATCAAAATCCTATCATCAGACCCAATATATAACTATAATCCAATCCTAATTCACAATTCACAAACCCTAAACAACTATATAACTCCCACCAATATCATTTGTCTGTGTGTTTGTGTTTGACAAAGAGAACCAAGCATCAGACTTGATGCACCTCAAAACTGGAAACAGAAATCTCCACCAAAAACAAAGCAAACAAAAAAGACCAGGACCTGGTGACACGAACAGACCAAACAGCAAAAAGAATAATGCACAACAACAAAGCCAACACAACAGAAACAGAGACCGCAACTACGAAGAAGAACCACGAAATTGCCACTCTCACGAGATACTCCAAGACACCATTTCTTCACCGCCTCCTGAGCCATTTTTCAACATCATATATTAGTCAAACCACAAGGCACCAAGGCCATGAGCAACAACAAAGAGCCAGGGTAGAGGATCCCACCTGAAACAAACAAAAGAGAAACAGAAAAACAGAGCAGAGTAGCCCAAATGGCCGAAGCCAAAATCACAAATGAGACACCCCTAAAACAACCCTAAAAATAGAGCAATAGACAAATAGCATCATAACAGAGCAGCAAAAGAAATACCACACCAACATAGCACTCATTTAATGATTTCCCACGCCCAAAAATAAACAAGACCAAAAGACAGTGAAATCATCAATCAAGAATGGTGGCAGGCGGTAGGAATTGAATTGAATTGAAACGAATTGAATCAAAAAGACAATGAAATCATCAATCATCAATAAAAAATAAACAAGACCAAAAGACAGTGAAATCATCAATCATCAATCATCCCAACTCGAATTGAATCCACTACACAAACCACAAGAAACACCCAAACCCACCAAAGCTCCCGCAAAAATCAGCGAAACACCCAATAAGAACCAAAAACAGAGAGCAAAAAGAGACATGAAAACGAAAACAAAAGAGATGAGAGGGTACATATCGGCGAACTGGAGACAGTCGCGACCTGGCGACGGAGACGGATGACAGAAGCTTATGGTGGCAGATAGCAGGAAGCTTCTTTGGGCAATGGGCAATTTGGTTTAGTTGTGTAGGTTTGTAAGCTATTTGGTTGAAGATGAACGGAAAATTTGGTTTAGGTTTGGGTGTTTGATGTTGTAAGTGTATATGATCTGAAAACGACTTCGTTTTAATTTTTTTTCTAATTTTTTTAAACAAGCTAGGCGGGGGTCAACAGCTTTGACCACCGCCCGGCCTCATAGACGATTAATCGATGCCGTGAAGGATTAGTCAGAAACTGCGTAATGTGGCTGATTTTGGTGTTTTCTCCTTAGTAGCCAGCCGTCTAGAGAAATTGGACCTATTAATTGGCCGCTTAGGCCGATTTATAGAACACTGGTTATGAGGCCAATAGATATAAAACCCTTATTTTTTTTTTCTAAGGGCAATAGAGAGCCCAAAATTTATTGAAGAGATATAGAACCTGGATATATGGACTAATCTTGTGATGTTTTGAGCAATAAGCACTTTTTTTTTGCATTTTACGGCGACTCGAATTTAAACATTGTCAGGCTGAATAAACTCTCACAAAGTCACAATGACGACAATACATGTTCAATTATTAACATGTTAATTTTAACTTTGAAGTTGCATTAATATTCACTTGAACACCATTTTAATTTTCTGAACTACTGGTATCAAATCAATTTAGAACATTGGATTGCATTCATAATACACTAATAAAAAGAGAGGGGACAACGGTATCACATTCGTTGTTTGACTTGTTTGTTAGCCAAAGGCCTAAAATTAACAAAATCCACTGACTCTTATCAATTATTTTTCTGTAATATATCTATCTATCTAGCTATCATTATTAGGTGCTAATTTCCACGTGTTTATTTTTGTATGAAATTTTAGATTGTTCCATTTAACAATCAATTTTGTAATGTATACAACTTGAGCATGAGCGCTAGCTAATAGAGTATGTGCAGATATATAAAGATTAAAGACTTTTTCTGTGCATAGCCTTCGATGTTATGGGATAAAATGAGGCTGGCTTCAAAACAACCTTAGGAGGATTTGAAATTTTTTTTTTTGAGACAACATATTTACTAATTCAGGTATTTTTTTGAAAGCTTTCGCTATTGGTAGGATTCGAGCCCCTGACCTGAGAGTCATTTGCCCAAACCCCAAACCCGTTCATCTACCAGCTGAGCTACGTCTCTGTTGGCTGGATTTGAATAATTTTTTGTTATTGAAATATTACACTATTAAATAAATTTGAGGTTTTTTTTTCGGGAGTTTTTTTTGGAAGGGGAAAGACTTGAACCCATAACTTTGTGGTGCATGTGTGAGGGGTTTATCACCAGACCAAACTCATATCGTCGTATAGTAATAGTTTAAAAAATAATAATAATGTCTTCACAAGGTTGACAAGAGATTAATGGGGTAATTAATTTTATGCCTTCAAAAATGTATTAAGACATTGCCAAATTATCCATTTCTATATATATATATCAATAATGTCCTATAACAATGAGATGATGTTGGTCGTAATCCCTTCACATCTACACTACGATGTTACAGGTTCAAGCCTTTCTCCTATTTTATGTAATAGTGTAATGTTTTTAAAAAATCCATAAATCTTACTAAAGTAGGTGCTAAGCTAACCTCATTTTATTTAGTACTTGCATGACAGACGTAATGCTTCGTAACTAATGGATGCATAACATGTGGCAAAGTAAACTCATTTATTGGTTTCCCTTCCCACATGGCATGCACCTATTTAGCTGAAATGCATCTGGGTGCATGGCAGATTTTCTCATAACGCAGATGTAAAGATGTAAAAATTGTTACTTTTACGAAACAGAGTTAGAAATACTGTTCTCCGTATCTTATCAATAATTTTTTTTTTTGAAAATGATTCTTATCGGATATAATAATTTGATGAAAAAGTAAAACAGAATAAATAATTGCATCCCTGAAATGCAACGATATGATAAAGTTGTGGTTCTTATCAACAAATATCTAAAATTCTCGATCCAAATTAACATAATAATTTATTTTTAAAATTAATATAATTAAATGTTATAAATCTATTAATATAACTGAAAGCTCAACGTTATATCTTTCTCACAGCTGATATAACAGCATATTTTTTGTTCTTTTAAGTAGTGCAATTTCTGTTCAGATGCCGATATTGCCACCCATAAATTGTTAGGGATTTGAACCGATGATCGCGGAAGCGTCATGCCTAATATACGCCCATAACTCATAGCAATTAACGTTAATAGCAGAAAAATAAGATGAGAGAAAATAAACCAATCACAAAACAAGATATACGTGGAAAACCCAAATCGGGTAAAAAACCACGGGCCGTCAGGACGACAGAGAAAGTTCCACTATATGATAAATTGCTACAACCATATACTCCAGGATTCTCTCTCACACCTTAACCCCAAACCATGCTCACAACGCTCACAAGATCCTCATCAAGAACCCCCCAATATCCCCTAGGTCTCCCCTCAATATCACCCACGGATCTCTAACTTGATCCACTGATATTCCCCTGGATCCCTCCCCGGATATTCCCTTGGGTCTCTCACCCGGATCTCACCACTCTCTGATGTTACATGGTGTTTCTTTTGACTCCACACAAAATAACCTAATTACAAGGTCTATTTATACTAGCTATAGGGAGTTTAAGAGAAAAGGAAATCCTACTCCTAAACATACAAGAATTACTTGTTCCACATAAATACTATCTCCTATTTATGACAAGTCTTCTTGTAAAGAGTATTCCTTTTCCTTCAAGCACAAGAACTTCCCAAAAGAATTACTTTCCTTTTCCGCTGAAGATTTCCTTTTCCATGCATGCTTATGATTGACTACGATTCTGGTCACGGTTGCGCACCCGCTTCCTAAACCGTTCCAAGTCATCTGGAATGTACCGTGTTTCCTTCCGGAATCCGATTCTTCAGTTCTTCTTCGGTCTTCAAATCTCCCTCAAACACCATCTCCAACTTCCAAACGTTATCCCACGTCTCCAGGAAGTTTCACATCAGTTGAGTCTCGTTTGGTTAATATCAGGTTCACTTGAGAATACGAGCCAAAACCTAACATAAATATGATTTACATATATATTTTATAAGTAAACTCATATCTAAAATTTAAAGATAAACCATTGCTATAATCACTCATCTTAATAACGATAATACCCTTATTGAAATGAATATATTTATTTTTATATATTTATTTATAAACTCCCTTAAATTATTATCATACCCAATTTTTTTATTTAAAAAAAAACATACTAGTTTTTGGATCCAAATAATTTGTGCAATGAACGGTCAAAATCAGATTTATTGTGCTTTCACAAAAAAAATCAGATTTATTTTGGTGTGAGGTTATTTCACTGACACTGCCATGGTCCAAAAGTGTGTTTTTGATCACTTCTCTGCCTTATATTTTCAGTAATAACTATCGGATTCGTTTCAATGAAGACCCCTGCCATACTGCAACCTCGGCTACCTGGTTCCTGAATGGGTTGAGCTACATTTTCAGAAATTTGTCAAATTTATGATTCCGGTTCCACTCTTCCAACCACAACACTGATCTTGCCTTTGAAGTCTCTCTAGTGTTTAACCTGAAGTTCTTTTATTCCTCACAAAGATAAAGAGACTCTTTGTCAGAGAACATAATTTTTAATTCACCACTCGCAGTATTGCAAATAATTTACCACAGATTAAACAAAGAGGAGAGCTGGAAATTGTTTTTGAAGAAGGTTCGAATTATAGAAGATAAGGTCATGAATAGTTCACATTCAAGGAGGAAATTAGGAATTATTATAGTTAAAATAAATAAATAAATAAAGAGATATAGTTGAAGATATAATGGACGTAGATAATATTTGATTTATTTTTAATTAAAACAATTGTCTAGTAAATTTGTATTGAGATATTTTTGTAATTAAATATTTTAATAAAATATATTACTGATCATATTTACGGATGACAATACTGGCACCTTTCCTCAACGGATATAATTTCATATAAAAATTAAAATTATATTCATATAGACTGCATGTAGACATCATTACTGATCAACCATTAAATCTTTCTCGCAACTGATCATATAATTGTGCAAACAACAAACCACAAACCACGGTACATAAGATTAAGGCCTAAATATTTAAATCACAATATGAAAAGACTGATTGATCATATATAAAATACAATCGATCACACAACAATCATTTTGATCAATACCATCGATCGAGACTTGGACCTTTCATTATTGCATATTTAGTTGCATTAGTTTAGTCTATTAGCTAGTCATTACAGAAGCACACAACACACATACAATTAAGTACACGTAATATGTATGCAAATTCTACAAGCTAGCTAGGTACTACCGGTGTAACCATGGTTTTCAGCATATTGCACGAGATCCTTCAATTCGTTCATGTCGACAAATCCATCTCCGTTGCCATCCGCATGGTTTAGCCCACGATAAGCTCGGTAAGCAGGGATAAGGGCACCAAGTTCGTCAAAGGCTTTCTTTATCTCTGCCCTACTGAGGCGGCCATCTCCATCAGCATCATGCCGTTTGAAAACTTCCGACAACTTTCTTCCATCTGGGGTGACGTTTGGTTCTTCTGCGAGATTTGGGGGGACGTTTTTTGTGCTGAATATAGCCCGCTTCAGTGTTGTAGCCTGCTTCATTATGGCCTAAAAGACCGGAGAGTGTTGAGAATTTTTGTGTATAAAGATTAAAGACAAGATTCTGTGTATTTTGGTGTATGGCCTTAGATAGCATGTGAACATGGGTATATATAGGATTTTCTTCCATGAAGGCCTTTGTACAATTGCTTAAATATACCATTCCTTCGTCACATCCATACGTGTAGATATTCGAACCGTATATATAATATTTAATCTTAATAGATTAAGGTAGAGCTGACTAATGGGTCAGATTAAAAAAACAAATGCTATTCTCTGACGCCTTTTCTTGGTCTAAAAGTTAACACACGCACTTGCCACGGCATGATTTTTCGAAATTAACAAGGGGATTGATGGTCTCCATTAATTTTCTATTACTTTAATATATATTTTGCATTTTTTGTCTTTTATTATAGGGCCATATGTACAATATAAGCACCACAAGGAGAAATGATAAGACCATATTACTCAACGAAATGTAATGTTAAATATTTTTCTGTCCTATATGCTGACGGTCATTTTCTTCTCAGTACGTACTGATATAACTTATATCAATGCGTTGGATCACTGATTATAGAGAAATTTTGACAACTGCATACACTTTGAGTCAAAATATGTAAATTTAATGGTTCAAATTCAACGCACTGATGAAGTTATATCAGTGCGTACTGACTTAAAAATTTCTGTTGATATATATATATATATATATATATATATATATATATATATATATATAGTCTTTTTCCTATCAGTGCGTACTTATGTCAAAATTATTTTATATATATATATATATATATATATATATTCTTTTATACCATTTATTTTCTTTTGTGTTGTCCGTTTTAATGGATAATGTAGCTGAATTACAAATCCACTATATCCATTATTATGCTCTCAAGTCGGAATCGCAAGTGTATTTCACGCTTTAAGTTAGCCAATTGAAAATTGGCAGGTTCCATGAATTTATAAATTCACCACAAAATATATTCTCTCTTATAAATAAAAGGACTAATTGCACAAACATCCCTTATATCAGGTCTTATTGCACCTATATGCAGCTTTTGTTTAAAATTGCACTAACATACCCTGCCTTCAGTTTACTTCTGTCAATACTACCCATTGACCACATTATTAGTGCGAAAGGACTAAAATACCCCTGGTCACTTATTTTATTTTCATTTGATTATTTATAACTATTTTATTTTTCAAAAAAAAAAAATTAACTAAGAAATCTGGATTTTTTCTTCTCATATTTTAACTCAGAAACAATTGACTTGTGTTCAGTGATTGAATCTGAAAAATAACATAGATTCAATGAATTGTTCATCATACTCATATTTAAACACAATTTCTATGAAAAAAAAATTTAGCAAACAATCTAAATCTTCATCTTCAATCAATTGAGAAGAAATCATTTAGTAGAAATTTCATAAATCTTCAATCTTCATCCTCAACTAAATTCAAGAAATATCCATGCTGAAAAATAGCAAGCAAACTCAACCCCTTCATCAATCTTCATCTTCAATCAAATTGCAGAAAAAATTAAAATAAAATCACAGAGCTGCACAAATTGTTGAGGCTAATTTTCGGTAAATTGAAACTAAGGTTTCTCGTCTAAATCTACAATCAAAATTAGTTTGTTAAAGATATTGTGAAGACAAAAATCTGCAATCAAATTGTTGACTTTGTTGTCTGCATAATACCTTGGTCTAACAAAAATTCGCAGAAAATTGTTAACAAAATCCGCATCGTCTCTCTTCACAGTACCGAAGTTCATTTATGGAGATTCGAGAAGAGAGAATGGCTGAAGACCAAAATGCTATCATGAGGAAGAAGAATAATGGCTGGAATCCGGCTCCGAACTGAAAAATCTAATTGAGCAACATTATAAGAAACTAAAGACGAAGAAGAAACAGAGAAAAACATAGTTTTCTATTCCTTTTTTTATTGATTGACTATCTTTTCTCCGACACAAAAGCCTTTATATACTAGGCTGATTTTCTTTTCGAAAACCGCTTTCTAATTAACTGACTCATCTATTCTTTGACAAGTTTGAGACTAATATGCTGACTTGGCATATTCTAACAAAGTTTGAAGATCAATTTATCACTTTAACATTTCCGTTCATATGTGGTTGATCTAGATCAGTGAGTCTGAAAAATAATTACCAACTTTTCTTGATTAGTAAATATTAAAAATTTACCCCATATTAGCAATCAATAAACAAACACAAGTTAAGCGAAAAACATTGAAAACACACGATTTGTTTTACATGAGAAACCCTCCAATTGGGCAAAACTCACGGGCTATCCATCTAGTCACACACAGTCCTCAAATCCACTATTTGAATGAAAGTTTACAACCTAGGTTGATCTCAAGTCATACCATACTTGGTCAATAACCCTTTCACTCTACCCAACGCACTTTTAATAGTGATCCTAAACCAACAAGTTTGTGCACTAATCCACTTAGTCACAAAGCTTAACAATCAATGAAGAGATTAAGCAACCTATGTCAATATCAAAAGTATTCTAAATGCATAAATGCTAGGTCAACACATTTAGGCTTATCTAATCATGAATGAACAAGTCAAACAATCATAGATATTATGTTGCTATATGATATACATATAACTTAGCTATATGAATTAAATGCAAGTCTAGATGCAATAGCTATCACAATACATAAACCCAACAATCAACACAAAAATCTCAACATGAAGATTAAAAACCTAATCTAGATGCAACAAAGTCATAAAAGAGATTTCTTATTAAGAAAGAACACAAAAATGAATGAGAGTTGTGTTCTACTTACCAAGTCAAGTGTGTTGATGAAGACTCATGCAAGAACATAACCTAGAAGATGCTAGATGGTGCTAGATGCTCATGAAAATGGGTTTGGAAGAGTAAAGATGAGTTCTTGGAGCTTCTCTCCCAAATGATTCTTTCTCTCACTAAAAAAAGGGTTTTTAAGCTCTCAAACACGAAGTGAGGAAGAAAAAGTTATATATAAATATATAACAGCCTTAGATGAAATGACGTCGTTTTGAAAAATAGTAGGCTCAGTGCACTGGTAACTGCACGGGTAAGGGACCCGTGCACAACCCGTGCAATCAGACAAACCCGAAGGCACTAAACCTCAGTGCACGGGTACTGCATGGGTAGGGAACCCTTGCACAACCCGCGCAAAAGAGAGACCCGAGGATACCTATCCTCAGTGCACGGGTACGGCCCAGGTATGGAACCCGTGCACAACCCGTGCAAAAGAGACCTTAAAGGGGAATCAACAACACGCTAAAGAAAATCACACCAACCTGCGGACGTAGACGTTTCCGAACAGACATTTGGAAATGAATTGCATTATACTAAACAAAACCACACTTAATACTAAAAATGAAGTGCAAGTGTGAGTGTGGTGAATAGGATACCAACTTTACTTGATTAGTCAATATTAAAAGTTTACCCCATATTGGCAATTAATAAACAAACACAAGTTAAGCAAAAAACATTGAAAACACATGATTTGTTTTACGTGAGAAACCCTCCAACTGTGCAAAACTCACGGGCTATCCATCTAGCCACACACGGTTCTCAAATACACTATTTGAATGAAAGTTTACAACTTAGGTTGACCTCAAGTCACATCATACTTGGTCACTAACCCTTTCACTCTACCAAACGGACCTTTAATAGTGATCCTAGACCAACAAGCTTGTGCACTAATCCACTTAGTCATAAAGCTTAACAATCAATGAAGATATTAAGCAACCTATGTTAATATCAAAAGTAATCTAAATGCATAAATGCTAGGTCAACACATTTAAGCTTATCTAATCATGAATGAACAAGTCAAACAATCATAGATATCATGTTGCTATCTGATATACATATAACTTAGCTATTTGAATTAAATGCAGGTCTAGATACAATAGCTATCACAATACAAAAACCCAACAATCAACACAAAAATCTCAAATTGAAGATTAAAAACCTAATCTAGATGCAACCAAGTCATAAAAGAGATTTCTTGTTAAAAAAGAACACAAAAATGAATGAGAGTGATTTTCTACTTACCAAGTCATGTGCGTTGATGAAGACCCATGCAAGAACATAACCTAAAAGATGCTAAATGATGCTAGATGCTCATGAAAATGGGTTTGAAAGAGTAAAGATGAGTTTTTGAAGCTTCTCTCTCAAAAGGATTCTTTCTCTCACTAAAAAAAGGTTTTTAAGCTCTCAGAAACAAAGTGAGGAGGAATAAGATATATATATATATATATATATATATATATATATATAACAGCCCTAGACGAAATGACGTCGTTTTGAAAAAAAAAAACTAAGTGCACGGGTAACTGCACGGGTAAGAGACCCATGCCCAACCTGTTCAGTAGACAAACCCAAGAGCATCCTTCCACAGTGCACGGATAACTGCATGGGTAAGGGACCCATGCACAACCCGTGCAGACATACAAACCCGAAGGCACTCAACCTCAGTGCACGGGTACTTCACGGGTAGGGAACCCATGCACAATCCATGCAACAGAGAGGCTAGAGGATACACATCCTTAATGCATGGGTACTGCACGGGTAAGGAAACCGTGTACAACTCGTGGAAAAGAGAGACCCGAGGATACCCATCCTCAGTGCACAGGTATTGCACGGGTAGGGAACTCGTGCACAACCCGTGCAAAAGAGACCTACAAGGGGGGTCAACAACGCGCTAAAGAAAATCACACCAACATACAGGCGATGACTTTTCCGAACAGACATCAGGAAACGAATTGCATTTATACCAAACAAAACCACACTTAAGACTAAGAATGAAGTGCAAGTGTGAGTGTGGTGAATAGGTTCTTAACAAAGTTAATTGCCAACTTTTCTTGAGTAGTCGATATTAAAAATTTACCCCATATTAGCAATCAATAAACAAATACAAGTTATGCAAAAAACACTGAAAACACACGATTTGTTTTACGTCAGAAACCTTCAAACTGGGTAAAACTCATGGGTTATCCATCTAGCCACACACGGTCCTCAAATACAATGTTTGAATGAAAGTTTACAACTTAGGTTAACCTCAAGTCACACCATACTTGGCCACTGACCCTTTCACTCTACCCAACGGGCCTTTAATAGTGATCATAGACCAACAAGCATGTGCACTAATCCATTTAGTCACAAAGCTTAACAATCAATGAAGAGATTAAGCAACCTATGTGAATATCAAAAGTATTATAAATGCATAAATGCTAGGTCAACGCATTTAAGCTTATCTAATCATGAATGAACAAGTCAAACAAGCATAGATATCATGTTGCTATATGATATACATATAACTTAGCTATATGAATTAAATGTAAGTCTAGATGCAATATCTATCACAATACAAAAACCCAACAATCAACACAAAAATCTCAACTTGAAGATTAAAAACCTAATCTAGATGCAACTAAGTCATAAAAGAGATTTCTTGTTAAGAAAGAACACAAAAATGAATGAGAGTGGTGTTCTACTTACCAAGTCAAGTGTGTTGATGAAGACTCATGCAAGAACATAACCTAGAAGATGCTAGATGATGTTAGATGCTTATGAAAATGGGTTTGGAACAGTAAAGATGAGTTTTTGGAGCTTCTCTCTCAAAAGGATTCTTTCAATCACTAAAAAAAAGGGGTTTTAAGCTTTCAAAAATGAAGTGAGGAAGAAGAAGATATATATATATATATATATATATATAACAGTCCTAGACGAAATGACGTCGTTTTGAAAAAAATAGGCTCAGTGCACGGGTAAGAGACCCCTGCACAACCCGTGCAGTAGACAAACGCGAGAGCATCCTTCCTTATTGCACTAGTAACTGCATGGGTAAGGGACCCGTGCACAACCCATGCAATCATACAAACCGAAGGCACTCAACCTCAGTGCACGGGTATTGCACGGGTAGAGAACCTGTGCACAACCTGTGCAACAGAGAGGCCAGAGGATATATATACATCCTCAGTGCATGGGTACTGCACAGGTAGGGAACCCGTGCACAACCCGTGCAAAAGAGAGACTCGAGGATACCCATCATCAGTGCACGGGTACTGCAAGATGTAGTGAACCCATGCACAACCTACATAAAAGAGACCTTCAAAGGGGGTCAACAACACGCTAAAGAAAATTACACCAACATGCGGGCGCAGACGTTTCCGAGCGAACCTTAGGAAACGAATTGCATTATACCAAACAAAACCACACTTTAGACTAAGGATGAAGTGCAAGTGTGAGTGTGAAAAGAATGCACACAAGAGCAATAAGGATCAAATGCATAACATCACAAATGCATGTAACTGTGTGTGTGTGTGTGTGTGTGTGTGTGTGTGTGTGTGTGTGTGTGTATGTGTGCTACTAGTCTCTTCAAATAGAGTTAATCAAGTAATATACCTTTGAAGTGCTCTTGAGCATGAAGATGTCATCTAAGCTTGATCACGAGTAATGAGACCTAATCTACCCTTACAAGTAAATTCCTATATGGTTTGTCAACGAAATGAGACAATCAAAATATGAAGAACTTACAATCTCCCCCATTGGTTATTTCGTGACAAAACCACTACTCACAAATCATCCTCACAAATAAACAAAAACAAGAGGTCAACAAAAGTTATTCTACATTACAAATAGATACCTAGATAGTAGATCTTCAATTCTTCAAACTCTTGTAGAATGACCATCTCTACAAAAAATGAGACTACACTTTCCAAGACAAGTGTATGTGAGGTGATCAAGAGAGATAAAAAAATGCAAGCATATGCATTGGCGAAACCAGTAAACCATGCAATGAGGTGTAATGCAAGTGCTCCCCCTAAATGAGTTACTTCCCCTCAAAGCATAATTCTCCCCTAATATGCAACACTCATAACTACCAACACTATTCCCTCTTTTTGTCATGAGATAAACAAATGAGTATTCCTCAATTGGGTCACTTTAGTAAAGAGATTTATTTGCAATCTAAGTGCATAATCATATACAACAACTTTATGCAACTTATTTAATAGAGAGAGAATCAATAAGGTTTGATTTGCAAGAAATGTGTGAGATTGTTGCTTTGGATGCAAGACATGCAACATCAAAGTTCAAGTAATGGTATTTGGCTAAGTGAACATCAAAAGAGTTTCTAAAGGAATTCAAACCAATTTATAACCTTTTTTCATAAGTAAACAAGATATAGCTTTAAAAACTTTGTAACACACACAATCAACTATGTCAATCCTTAATGGCGAATCAAGACATGGATATAAAATCCTTATTAATTGAATGGATATATAATCCTTATTGGTTGTTGTCATGCTCAACCATTAAGAAGAGAGACAAGGCTCAATTGGATGAGACATCCTTATTTATTTAATGGACACAAGGTCTTTATTTGAGTTTAGCCTTGTCAATTGCTTCCACACACATTTTCACACATATAACTCATGCATAAATTTTAAGCATGTCAAAATCAAGTTCACTTGTCATGGAGATAAATTATAGGTCATTCAATTATACTTCTCAATCAATTCTCCTAGTCTAAAAATGCATGTTTGAACATAAAGGTGACATGGATTACAAACAAAGTAAGGGCACACTTATTGAATAAAAAACCATATAATTATATAGGCACATCCAAAACCCTCAAGCAATTAATGAAGAAGCATAAAGTTGATCAATTTTTTGCTTATTTCAATAATGCAAGGTTGCTCTCTTTGCTTAAGCTCCCCAGATGGGGTCAATCACCAAAACATATTAAGGCATATGACAAATCCCAATAGACCTACTAAGTGCCATGAACCTAGTTGAATCTAAGGGCTTTTTGAATAAATCCTCTTGTTGGTCATTTGTGCTAACATGTTCAAGTGCAATGCATTTGTTTTTAACTAGCTCCCTAATAAAGTGATGTCTAATGTCTATATGCTTAGTTCTAGAGTGCTGAACCAGATTCTTTAAAATGTTAATTGCACTCAAGTTATCACAATAAAGGGTTAGAGTACCTTGATCAAAGCCGTAATCCACAAGTATATGCTTCATCCAAAGGAGTTGTGTGCAAGCACTCCCGACTACTACATACTCGACCTCGGCTGTGGACAAGGAAATGGAGTTTTGCTTCTTGCAAAACTATGGGACCAAGTTGTTGCCTAGGAGGAAGCAACCCCCCGATGTACTCTTCCTATCGTCACAATTTTCTGCCCAATCAGCATCACTAAAGCCAACTAAGCTAGCATTAGTGTCAAAAGAGTACCATATCCCATAGTTGGATGTCTTATTCACATATCGAATGATTCTATCCACAGAGGAGAGATGAGACTCATTGGGATCTGCTTGGTACCTAGAACACATACCCACACTAAAAGCTATATCTAGCTTACTTACGGTCAAGTAAAGCAAACTTTCATTCATGCCACGATAAAGACTTTGGTATACACTCTTGCCACTAGCATCCGTGCTTAGTTTCAATGTGGTACTCATAGGTGTGTCACAATGTTTGGCATTCTCAAAGTCAAACTTCTTCACTAGGTTCTTAGCATACTTAGCTTGGGATATGAAAATCACATCATGCAATTGCTTGATTTGCAAACCTAGGAAGTAATTGAGCTCCCTAACAAGACTCATCTCAAATTCATGAGGCATGACATCGACAAATTATTGGACTTTAGATGTGTTGGTGGGGCTAAACACAATATCATCAACATAGATTGAGCTATAAATAGCGTATCTTTGTTTCTCTTGATAAATAAGATCTTGTCAACACTACCTCTAGAGTAATCATTGTCAACAAGAAATTGAGTGAAACGCTCATACGAAGCCCTCGGTGCTTGTTTCAACCCATATAGAGCCTTCTTGATGTGATATGCATGATTGGGGTGGTGTAGATCCACAAACCCCTTGGGTTGCTCAACAAACACTTCCTCATGCAAGAAGCCATTGAGGAATGCACTCTTAAAATCCATTTGGTGCAATTTGAACTTGTGCACACATGATATGGACAAGAGAAGCCTTATGGACTCAAGACAGGCAACTGGAGCAAAAGTCTCCTCAAAGTTAACACCTTCATTTTGAAAGTATCCTTGTGTTACAAGTCTAGCCTTATTGCGTATAATGTTGCCATTCTCATCCGACTTGTTCCTATATACCCATTTGATGCCTATGATATTGATGTTCTTAGGTCTAAGAACTAGAGTCCAAACCTCATTTCTTTCAAATTGGTTTAGCTCTTCTTGCATGGCAAGAACCCAAAACTCATCATTTAAGGCTTCATCAACCTTTTTGGGTTCAATTTGAGAGGTGTATCAAGTATATCTAATTTGATTAGCTATTTGAAGTCTAGTCCTAACACCCTCATTCACATCTCTAAGGATATCATCCTTGTTATGGAGATGTCTAACCCATGGAGTGGGTTCTTTAAAGTCCAAAGATGAATCTCTATCAAGGGGTTGAATGACCTCTTCATCATGATTTGACTTCATATCAATAGAAGTCTTACCATACTTCTCCAAAGGAGAGTTATGAACAACATCAACCTCCTCATCATGGTTATTAGTTCTAGGCCTACAATCATCTATGACAACATTAGATGATTCCATGACACTATGTGTTTTCAAATTGAACACTCTATAGGCCTTACTATTAAGGGCATAGCCAATGAAAATTCCCTCATCACTCTTGGCATCAAACTTGCCAAGTTGATCTCGGTCATTAAGTATGTAGCATTTGCTTCCAAATGAGTGGAAATGACTAACATTTGGCTTTCTACCCTTCCACAACTTATAGGAGGTTTGCCTAGTATTGGGCCTTAGAAAGACTCTATTTCCTATGTAGCAAGCCATATTGACGGACTCGACCCAAAGGTTCCTAGGCACATTATTGTTAAGCAACATTACACGGGCCATTTCTTGAAGGACCATATTCTTCCTCTCAATAACCCCATTTTGTTGAGGAGTTCTAGGAGCCGAAAACTCATGGGAAATGCCTAAGCTATTGCAATAGCTTTCAAAACAAGAATTCTTAAACTCTTTCCTATGATCACTCCTAATTCTTTTAATGTTTTAATGTGTGAATTCTTTTCATTTTGAATTTTAGTGCAAAGAATTTTGAATTTTTCAAAAGTTTCAGATTTTTCTCTAAGAAAATAAGTCCATGTGAATCTAGAGAAATCATCTACACATACAAAAATCTATCTCTTGCCACTAAGACTCTGTTTGCAATATATGTAGAGGCTTTAATGGCTCCTTGGTGGTGAGATACCTGCTTTTCTTGTGTATGCTTTTGGTTTATTTCTCTTGTTGACACGGTGATCGGACGATAAATGTACCTATTTAAGGTCCCCAGTTCCTAGCTTTTGTTCTCATTTTCGAGCGTATTTTTGTATATAAGTGTTTGTTGAGCCATGTGTAGGTACATATTCCCTACAAAAAGGTTTTGAGCTTCAAAGCTCAGATTGGGAGCAAAAACTAGTGAAAACAGTGAAGAATCGGAAGTGTTCAGAGTTGCCACAGTCTCACCTTCGACCCAAACCGCGGAGCGATCTGAGGTCAAACCACGGCAAAGTACCGTGGGGGATCCGTCGCCGAACCAGAACGTGACACGGAGGCCGCGGTACAAGTCAACTCTACCTTCCAGCAGCTTACGGACCAAGTTTCCACTAGGTCCACAAGTCTAGCATGCTAGGCGACTTCATGAGGCTACCAAATTACTTGCCTCGCCAACTCGCCTCGACCTCTGCAATGGGGCGCTGCTATCTAGGTGTCGCTGTCTACCTAGACCGCGGCGCCTCTGTCTTGGTGCCACTGTCTACTTAGACCGCGGCACTCTGACGTGCATATATATAAAATTGTTGTTGTCGGCCCCGACCGCAACACACTTGATACCATACCGCGGCAGGTTGGTTTTTGGGCGAAATTTGGAGGGCAAACTTGATTTTTCATGCCCTACTTCGTGCCCTATCTCCCTCCACTATAAATATACCTCTTCTCCTCTTCTCTTCAGAAAAGAGCAGCAGCAACTTCTTCTTCATTTTCTTCATTTCATAAGAGAGAGAGAGAGAGAGAGAGAGAGAGAGAGAAGTTTCTCAAGCTCCCATGGAGGTTTTCCTCCATGGGAGGTTTTCCATATCCATTATCTACCATCACCCACCAAATTTGAGAGTAGATTACATAGAGATTGAAGTGGTCTATGACCAATTTCGAGCAAAGCATGGAAGGGAGCTCTTGGAGGGATTTCTTCAAGGGTTGTATCTCTTTTGTCTTATCTCTTGTATTTCTTGTTGTTTTTAATGTGTAATCCCCACTTGGGAATATTTGTAAACTGAATTTGTGCTCAATATATGTGATTTTGTTGTTATATTCAATTGGGTTTTGATTTATTCTTGATATTCATTGATAATCTATTGTTGTGAATGACATGTGTATGGTTGATTGGAAATTGACATGTGCCTATGGATGAGATTAGGATTAGATTAACTTAAGTGTAGGAATAGTTATAATTAAATATCCCATTTGTGTGTGTATGTCTTTGGAAGGTCTAAATGCCATGTTATGATCTATTTGAGTGTTTGTGGGTTTCGGTTGTACTTTGAATGATGACCAATCCGGGTATGATCGTAATCACATAGCTCCTAAGAATAGATGGAACTTATTTTATGCATGACTGTGCTAGGATAGGTTTTCGCTCTATGTTCTGGTGCTTAATGTGTCTTTGATCTTAAGACACCATTGCTCTATCCATGACCTTTGGAGAGTGATGATTATTCTGGAATCAACGAATGATTCGTAATAATAGATGATTTGGTTTCGGAATCCCTTAATCGTCAGAATGAGCCCCTAACTAATTGAATGTGCTTAATGCCTAACAATCGCTTGTATGCACTTATATTTGGGAACTTGTAAACCCTTGTGTGACCATAATCTTGCATCTCTCCAATCCACCATTTTTGTATTTCCCGCTTATTCATCATTCTCACCATTCCATATTCTTTTGTTTTTATTTGCATTCTTTTCATTTACATTCATTCGCACACACACCGCATTGTGCAAACACCACACACACACACACCATTCTCACCTCATCCGCATTCTATTTATATGCTTTCCATAAACTATAGAATTAGAAACGGTTGACGAAACAGCTCCCTGCGGAACGATACCCTCGCTTACCGCTTTACTAGCCTTTTGCTAGTTTAGAGCACATTGCTTAGGAACTTTAGTATAGATATCTTTTGATATTCGCAATTTGGAAACGACACAAAAAGCGAGTCATCAAAATGGCGCCGCTGCCCGGGAGGTGGCTATTCGTTGATTGTTTCTTGTTTTAGTTTAGGTTCTGTACATGTTTAGTTTAAATGCTTTTCGGGTATATATGTAAGCGGTTAGATTTTTCTTTTTCTTATTTTCTTTTTATTTATGGCATATGCATTTGATTGTTTTTGAGTTGTGCTGGTGCTAGGAAAGAACAATTTCAAGTCGGATGGACCGCACAGATCATAAGAACAAAGTGTGCGCTTATCGCACCTCAACAATTCCACCAAGTGAAACGGAAGCGCCACAAAGTACACGTGGTTGTAGCCACAAGAGGTATCCTCTAAATTTTGAGCTTAATTTGAGTGCTTGTGGAGTAGTTGTCGACTTGGGCGAAAACCGCCCATGCGCTTAATGATAGGAATGCTATGTTTGTAGTGTTTGTGATTTTTATTTTTGTTTAGATCTAAGAGTGGATGTGTATTGTGCTTATATCTTAGGATTTTATGTGTTCTTTTTTTAGTCTTTTGTGATGTTTATGTTCTATCTCCCGAATCTTGCTAAATGTTGTCCATATTTTATGATTTGAGCAACATTGAGGACAATGTTGAGTTTAGGTTTGGGGGTGTGGACACTTTCATTTTTTATGTTTGTTTTTGTTTATATGTGTTTTGTTACGTTTAGAAAATTTTCAAACCTCTGCAAACCGGTCATTTTTGAAATTTTTTGTAATAGTTCCAGTTTTGTTGAGTTATTTTTCTTCGTGTGCCGGTAGAGACATATCATGTATGCTTTTAGCTCCGTGCATCGCTTTAAATATGCTTGTACAGTGCCAATCTTTTGATGTTGAGGTGGATTAGACCTCTATTCTTGTTTCGCTTAGGAAAATAGTGGAGACTACCCTTGTGAGATTTTTGTGCCTTATAAACATTTTATATGTGAGGGTTATGTCGTTTCTACTCTTATACACTCATCGATTTTGTACTTAATTTTTAGTGATCTCATTGTACATCAAATTTCTTTCATTGATTGCTGTAGAACATCATGTGGACTGCTTGTATGAGATTTGTATTCCCTTGCTAGATGGACTTTTAGAAATGATTTTGGGCTTGAGTGTGTGCATAACTACTAAATAGCCTAAACATTTGTCCCTTTATGTGTGCTTTCATTGGAAAAATCTGAGGCCAAACACTAAACCTCCACCAAATACATAACCCAAACACTTTCTGTTTGCACGGGACTCATTAGGTCTATATGTAGAAGCTCTAATGGCTCCTTGGTGGTGAGATACCTGCTTTTCTTGTGTATGCTTTTGGTTTGTTTCCCTTGTTGACACGGTCCACAAGCACTATCAACTTTCTTCCCCAGCTTGGGAAGGCCACGCACAACCTTGAACTTATCTAAGATCTTCAAACCTCGATAGTTCATATGGCTAAGTCTTTGAAGCCACAACTCAACTTCTTCACACTTGGACATGTTGCAAGAGATAACACCAGCTTCAAGACATGTCACTAGATCTATTTCCTTTTAGCAAAGTTTGTCCATTTGGCATAAAAATGGAGCAATCAGTTTTGTTGAACAAAATGGAGAGTCCACCATCATTAATATGAGAAATGGTTATAAGATTGGCTTGCAGGCTATCAACAAGTAAAACATTGGACAAGAAGGGTAAATCTAAAATGGAAATGGTTCATTTCCCTATAACTTTCTTTATAGATCCATCATCAAAAGTGACAAATCCACCATCCTCCATGACAAGAGATTCAAAGAAACTCTTGTTTCCCAACATATGCCTAGAGCACCCATTATCTAAATATCAAGTGTTAGAGGCATTTACATTCAAGGCAATTTGAGCCACATGGCAAAAGTATCCATCTCTTCTAATCCACCTAGGTGAAATGTTCTCTTTCCTAGTGGTCTTAGTCACATTGGCTCTAGATTTCCTAGGGTCATGCAAATTGGCTCTCGATTTCCTAGAAACATGCATTTTGGCTCTAGCTCTATTTCTTTCAATCATGCTCTTAATTCTATACATTTTAATGTATTTGAAGCAATTTGGTCTAATGTGACCATCAACACCGTAAAAATGACATGTAGCAATGAAATAAGAAGTCATAACATCCATTTGTGAATACAAGAGGGTTTTCCCAAGTCACTGAGCTTGTCTATGGTGTTGGATTGGTACTCTCCTTCTTTGTTGTTGAGTTGGAGTAGATTGCTTTCGTTTTTGAACTTGCATGGATTGCTTCTTGGCTTGGTGGTATTTGGGTTGAAGAAGGTTAGCTTGATGAGCTTTCACTTGTTAAGCTTGAGTTTGAGCTTGTATCCTTGATGTTGTCTTTACTTGGACATTTTTAGAGCACTCTCATTGTTCAATCTTCTTCCTAGGATGTTGTAGGGGTGAGGACTATTTGACGTCCATGCTTTTGAAAAACACGGTCTTACTTGAGGATGAGGTCTCCTTGTCATCTTCATATCCTAGACCTTTCTTGTCACTTAGCCTCTTGCCAACTCCCAACATGTGGTCAAGTTTCTTCGTGCTTGAAGTCATCTTAGTAATAGTTTCTCTTGCTTCTTCAAGCTCTTTTTCCATCATTGCCTCATTCCTCTTTGCTATCTTCACTTCTCCATTTAAGTGACTTACTTCGGTTGATAGCTTGAGATTCTCTCCTTTAGCCTTAGAATCTATTTCTTCATCTTCAATCTTGAGCTTTGAAAATGCTCAATGAACCATTTAAGGTCCGTGCCTTCTACATTTCCATTTGTAGAATGAGATGAAGAGTTCTCATCACTTTAGTCATCTTCAACTTGTTTGTCATCCTCTTGGTCATCTATTGCTTCCTTACTCTCGAGAGAGGATGTGAAGGCAATAAAGTTTGTCACTTGGTCTTCATCATCCGAGGATCATTTTTCCTCTTTCAAGTCATCACTATCACTCCACATGGCTGCCATTGCCTTTTTTCTTTTTTCTTTTTCAGGTTGCTACAATCGGTGGAGATATGTCCAAACCCTCCACTCTCAAAACATTGGATCCCTTTACTTGTGGGATTGTCTTCACTTGGCTCAAGCTCTTGAAATGAGTCTTCTTCTTTCTTTCCTTTCCTTTCCTTTGAATCTAAGCCCCTTCTTTTCAAACTTGATGAACTTCTTGAATCTTTTCACCATGAAGGCCATCTCCCCATCCGATTCATCCTCCTCTTTCTTTACTTTGGAGATCTTCAAGGTTATGCTTTTTTGCTTCTTAGAAGGTGTAGGTGTAAGAGCCCATCTGGACTCATAAGCTAGACGCCTTCCAATGACTTCACTTGGCTTCAAGTTCTTGTAGTCATTATTCTCCTCAAGTGCTTTCACCTTCGATTCAAACCTTGCCGGAAGTGACCTCATAATCTTCTGGTTGATCCTTCTGTCTGAATATGGGTCACCTAGTTGATGGTTTTGATTGACGATGTCCATCAACTTCACTTGAAATTAGTTGAAGCACTCATGCTCCTCCATCCTAATCTTCTCAAATTGCATTTGTAGGACTTGGAGCTTGGAATCCTTGACTACTTCGGTTCTTTCATGAGCCGCTTCTAGAATCTCTCATGCTTCATTTGCATTCCTAGTTGTTTAAATCAACTTGTATTGGTTGTCGTCTATGGTGCAATGGATGGCATGCATTGCCTTGTTATTCCACTTGGAAGCTCCATATTCTTGTGAGCTCCACTGAAACTTAGGCGTGGAAACTCCACTTCCATCTTCGGCAGTCATTGTTGGAGTGTAGCCATCTTCAATTAGCATCCATGCACAGTCATCTATTTGGCAAATATATGATTCCATCTTACCTTTCCATGATGCATAGTTCACCCCATTGAGCAAATGGGGTCTTGTGCTTGAGGCTCCCTCTTGTCCACCTATGTTCTCACTCATAGTGTTTGGGGTTTTCAATGGAATGAATGCAAATGAAATGCAACAAATAGAATGCAAGACGCAAGACACAGAGAGAGCAAGGATCACCTAATTATATCTAGGAACCTGCTCTGATACCAATTGAAAATAATACTAAGCGTGTGTCTAACAACCTAGAGAGGGGGGGGGGGGGGGGGGGGGATAGGTTTTTAACCAAGTTAATTACCAACTTTTCTTGATTAGTCAATATTAAAAATTTATCACGGCATTAGCAATCAATAAACAAACACAAGTTAAGCGAAAAACACTGAAAACACACGATTTGTTTTACGTGAGAAACCTTCCAACTGGGCAAAACTCACAGGCTATCCATCTAGCCACACACGGTCTTCAAATCCACTATTTGAATGAAAGTTTACAACCTAGGTTGACCTCAAGTCACACCATACTTGGTTACTAACCATTTCACTCTACCCAACTGACATTTAATAGTGATCTTAGACCAACAAGCTTGTGCACTAATCCACTTAGTCACAAATCTTAACAATCAATGAAGAGATTAAACAGCCTATATCAATATCAAAAGTATTCTAAATGCAAGGTCAACACATTTAAGCTTATCTAATCATGAAAGAACAAGTCAAACAATCCTAGATATCATGTTGCTGTATGATATACATATAACTTAGTTATATGAATTAAATACAATTCTAGATGCAATAGCTATCACAATACAAAAACCCAACAATCAACACAAAAATCTGAACTTGAAGATTAAAAACCTAATCTAGATGCAACCAAGTCATAAAAGAGATTCATTGTTAAGAAAGAACACAAAAATGAATGAAATGAATGTTCTACTTACCAAGTCATGTGTGTTGATGAAGACCCATGCAAGAACATAACCTAGAAGATGTTAGACGATGCTAGATGCTCATGAAAATGGGTTGGAAAAAGTAATGATGAGTTCTTGGAGCTTCTCTCTCAAAATGATTCTTTCTCTCACTAAAAAGGGTTTTTAAGCTCTCAAAAACGAAGTGAGGAAGAAGAAGATATAAATATAACAGCCCTAGACGAAATGACGTCGTTTTGCAAAAAAATAGGCTCAGTGCAAGGGTAACTGCACGGGTAAGGGACCCATGTACAACCAGTGCATTAGACAAACTGTAGAGCATCCTTCCTCAGTGCATAGGTAACTGCACGGGTAGGGGACCCGTGCACAACCCGTGCAATCATACAAACCTGAAGGCACTCAACCTCTATACACAAATTACTGAGGGTAGGAAACCCGTGCACAACCCATGCAACAGTAAGGCCAGAGGATACACATCCTCAGTGCACGAGTACTGCACAGGTAGGGTGGGTGTGAGGGGGGGAGGGGTGCTTCTTGAGTTTCACATGTGGATTTTCTAAGGATGAGTACAAATTTTACAATGACTACTGCCTTAAAAGATCTACAAACCTATATTTGAGATTTGGAAGGGACTTATATCCCCATCCCTAGACAACATTAATAACAAGGTAAGATTTTATTAAATTTTTGAATAGGTTTTTTGTTTTTTTGTTTTATTGGCTTCTTGAGTTTCATATGTGAATTTTCTAAGGATGAGTACAAATTGTACGGTGATTATTGCCTTAAAAAATCTACAAACCTCTATTTGAGTTTTTTTACGGTTATTTGATTGAACTTTTGATATTGTCTAATTTAAATTCAGTAGAAACCAGTAAAGTTCAAACCTCTATTAGACAAAAGTTTATGGGGATGAGTTTCTCCAAATAGATTTTTTTTTATATAAAAAAAAAAAAATCTACCAACACTACAACAAAAAGGGTCTTTCACAACATTCATTGCATATTGTAAAAACTATCAACAACATACTTGTGCAAGTTGTCTAGTAAAGAGTTGTTAAAAGTATTAGATACTTTTACCACTGTAAAAGTAAAAGTGCTTATTGTTAAAAGTTTATAAACAACAACTTGCAATGAAAGTTATACAAAACTAGACCTTCGTAAATTCATTATATATCATCAAAGGACAAAAAAATTCTAAAATCAATATTTTGTAAAATAACCAACCAAATTGCAATACAACATTTTCAAATTATGATTTTATAATATATTCTAATATTCCAACTCCGTTTCTATATCATATCCAAACTTATGCTAACTACAATAACCTACAATAACCTAATGCAACTTTTAGGCCATGCAATTGTACTTCCTACAACTACACCAAGTGTGCGAGTTTCATCAGTTGGTCGAACTAAAATGATTTCCGAATTAAACACCAAATCCACCCACACTATCCAGAAATCTCGTCCAAGCGGTACATGATGCACTTTGGTAGGAGAAAGGTGCATGCTGTCAATCACAGATAGTGTGAACCGCTGGGATTTGCACAAGCTAATACTGATGTCCTAACATTAAGGGACGCAATGATTCCAGCCTTTGCTACTGAAACAGTCTGTTGTTCCATCACCTGGGAGAAGTAAAGTTAAAGAGATCCACAACAAGATGCAGGCACTAAAATGACAAATTATGCAGTAAAGATTGATGTGATGCAACTTCTGAGGCTATTTGAAAAGTTCTACTTTTATGTCAATCATGGTTTATATCTCCTTGTAGGATAAATTTTTACTTCTATAGTTGAGAGAGAAAAAACCGCAAGCTTATATTGGAAGCTACAATACATGCATGCCGTCAATGTTTTTATCTTCAAAAGCATTTGGGGAAAGAATTAAAGTTGTACATTCATAAATAACACTTACTATGCATGCAACATACCATACACAAAACTTGAGTAAATTTTTAAATAAAGAATCTTATCAACCTCAAGTAACATGCTCCTCGCATTGTCAGACAGTTTGTCAAATTCATCAATGCAGCAGATGCCTCTGTCACTCAGAACCAGTGCACCACTCTCCAGAGTCTGTAGAGTAGTTCATTAATCATTTATATCAAACTCAAGTCATAGAAGCTAAATGGAAAGAGTACAAAAGGATTAAAGAAAAATGGGTATCATACAGTTTCCCCAGTTTCACGATCTCTGGCAACATAAGCTGTCAGGCAAACAGCAGAGCTCCCCTTTCCACTGGTGTAAATGTCACGAGCAGATAGCTTGTGTATGTATTGAAGCAATTGAGACTTGCTGGTACCAGGGTCACCAACAAGATGGATATTTATATCACCACGAAAGCTAGCACTAGAAGGCAACTTTAAAGCATTCCCACCAAAAAGCTACATTCAATTCAATAAACTAGCAATCAATATCAAAGTGCAGTTATATGAATTAATAATGCTTTCACAGTTCTTTGTGTTGGCCCAACTCTGACACGCATAGCCCTGTAAATCCCTGTGACCTATTTAAAAAGAGAAAGAGTAATCAGATAAACAAAAACATCATGATTCTTAATGTGATTGCATAAGATATTCAGGGTTGCACCTCAACTCGATCTCCTGGTTTGCCAGCATCCACCAGCATCCACCCTCAGGGAAGTCATCAGGTGTCTCTTGGAGCCTCACAATCTGCTTATCAGCAAACATGAGTTTTGAAGCAGGAGGACCAAATGAGTATTTTCTTAGGAAAAGGGAGGAGCAGTTGATTATGATATCATAATTATACTGTAATCCATAAGCTTTTAACCTCAAAATCTACAAGAGCCTTTCTGAGAAAATAAGTATTGTAGTTGATTCAATATAAACTAATAAGTGATGACAGTAGCCTCCGACCCCCACCCCCACCCCCACTCCTCATCTATCTTCAGATGACTGTGCAGTCTAGCTTCGTTTCTGAAAGAAATTTGCATATGACTTGCTCTAAATCCTCTAGAAGGGGTATGAAGCCTATATATCTCAAATATGGGCTTAATTCAGTCCTTAGCATTAGTTGAAAAGGGTTTCAACATCTTCAAATAATTGTCAGTCATTCATATTTAGCACATAAAATCAACAAATTAAATAGAAGCAATGCTCAGCTTTTTGAAAATGTAGCCCAGAATATTCAAGATAAACAGAACAAGGTGATTTCGAGTAGGAGATCTATAAAGTTATCACAATGAGGGTTATGGCAAGAGATCAGTGAGTAGTTTAAAGTAGTTATATCATAGCATATGATCTCTATTATTTGATTGTAGAATAATAAACATCTATCGTGCTAACTACATTGCTGACTGTAAACAATCAAGAGATAAAGGAGACTGCATAAAAGTTGACTCTGAAATAAAAATCGAGTAATATATAACAATAATCCTTTAGGCAACAAATAAAAAATCTTAGTTTCATGTAGTTGAAGACAGTATAAATTAGTGTCCTAATATCTCCACAAGTTTACTCAAACATTTAGGAGATTAGTTGCAAAAACAAAAAGTAAAGCTTTAAAGTACCTGCATCGATTGTGCACCAGTGTCATAGAGTTCTTAGCAAGACACTCTTGCTTCAAGCATCTTCTTGGCACACTTATTCGTCCTGCTAACACCCATTTTTGTTAGCAAACAACATCAAATTTCTCCCAAAAAAACAACATAAACTAATGTTAAAAAAACCAAACATAAACTCCATAAGAAGTAAAAGGCAAATAAATTTACCTCTATCAACCCCAATGGCTTCAGAGAAGTACCCACACACAAGACATCTAAATATCGCTTCCCGAATCTCGGGTATTATTGAACTACACTGGTACGTTCCAGACCTGAGAAGAATTATAAAGGAGAGAAGAAGAGATTTTGAGGTTGGATTTTTTTAGTATAATTTCTGATGCTTTATTAAATTAATTCAAGTCTATAAATAGACCATCAGTTACAACAGAATCATACACAACCTAACTAGAAATGGAAATACATCATGCAGAAATTAAAGGAAAATGGCACCAGATACATGCACCCATGATACACCCATGATGCACACTATTACGAGATTCTGGCAACCACTACAACAATCAAATAACCTAATCAAAACAACTTATTGACCAAGTAATCCACTAACATGAGAGTCTTATGCATGAGAGTATCACGTTTGCACTCATGCATGTCTCCTGTGAACATATCATACACCTTTTAACCATCCCCTTCAATGACACCATCTTCTCAATATCTGACCAAACCATAACATTTAAAATCAGCCAAAAAAAAAAAAAAAACCTTCATTTACTCATCGAAATTGAAAATTAACAAAAACAACCATAAAAGCTTATTTCAAGCACAAAACGAAAAACTAAGTGCCTTTTATAACCAAGTGCTCGTAAATGAAATTGTAGTTGAATCGTGACTTAATTAGGAGAAAGTGGAATTAATACGAAACGAAATCGCAACTATTTGGATCAGAACTCGAATCCAAACCACAAAAATATGAAATTAAATCCATTCACTAAATCTTCAATTTTCTATATGTGAAGTTAAAATGGCTTGAATGACGAAAAAAAGGTGAATAAACAGAGGTGAGATTTCGGTTTCGAATTCGGTACCTAAGAAGCATCATTTTGATTGTGATTACTGCATTTGAAGCCCGACCTCGTGTGAATTTTTTTAGAAATAAATCAAAACCAGATCCAAAACAGAGAACAACAAAACGAATAAACTACAAGAAACACAAATGCCAGTCAATCGATCCCTAAATCTTCAATTTTATGTATGTGAAACAAAAATGACTTGAATTACGAAAAACAAAAAGTTGAAAAAACAGAGGTGAGATTTCAGTTTCGAGAAATGAGTAGAGTTGTGAGAGGTACCTTTGAAGCGTCGTTTTGACTGCATTTGAAGCCCGAGCTCGTGTGAATAGAGAGAGGTACCAAGAATGCGAAGGACGAGAGATGTGAAGAGGTACCAATTGGTCGTTCTCTAAGTCCTCAAGTCTAAGCCCAGTGCCGATGTGAAGAGGTGGGCTTTAAAATAGCAATAATGCTACACTCCCCACATAGTATCCTACCTTTCTCATTCCACTGCAGGTAGCATCCTATGTGGCATTACCTAGACTATATTTGAGATTGTTTATACTTGAGAAATTATCATTTATTTCTCAAGTTTTGAATAAATTGGTGTTTGATAAATTCTCCGAAAATATCTTATTTTTTAATTTGCTCCTCCATTAATCAGCTTTTAAAAAGCTGGTTGGGGGTTGTTTTTTTAAGCATAAGCTAGCTTATTGTTTATGCAATGTCTATAATGCCCTCACTATTTAATTAAAAGACAATATTGCCCTTATATTTAATAATAATATAATAAAAACTAAAAAATAAAAAATGTGAAAAAATAAAAAATCTTATCGGTCGCCTCCTCCAGTGCCGTGGTGGCCACCGCTGGAAATCTGGAAATAAAAGAGGCATCTCGCCTCCTCCAGTGACGGATGAGGACATCCTCCGGCGACGTCGAAGGCCGCACGAAGCAGCTCCCAAAACGACCCTCGCGGGAATGGAGGAATTGGTCGACAAAACAAAGGCCGATGACGGCTGACGGAGACGGGATGAGCGATGGCACGGCATGAGCGGTGGCAGGAGACAAGCCACGGCACAGGATGAGCGGCGAGTCTGTGCGAGGTTGAACAGCAGCGTTAGGCGTGGGCGGCGGCGAGTAAGGTTCAAGGAAACCAGTTTGAGGTCACGGGTCGGGTTTTGTTTGGGCCTTTGGTAATGCAAAGAGTCCATTTTCATTACAACTATCATTTAAAAAAAAAACCCAAAAATATCATTTTAAAATTGCTTAACAATGTTGTACAAACACATTACTAAAATGATGTCTATTTTTGTCATTTCATTTTTTACATTTTCAAAAGCAAAGCAATTTTAAAATTTAGTTTACCAAACATTTTCTGCATTTTCAAAAGCAAAGCAACTTTTTTGTTAAGATAATTATTTTTAAAGTGAAGCTATAAACAAATTATTTTTTAAGTAAAGCAATCACAAACATAGCTTTAGGGGTGGTTTGTTTTTTCCACTTAAAACTTAATGGGTCTGAATCATAATTATTAAGTTGTTTCGTTTGTTTTTTTAAGTGGTCAAACAACTTAAAAATACCAAAAAACAACTTAAAATAAAAAGTAAAAAATCATGACTTTTCACTTAATTACAAATCACTGAATTACATTAAATGCAATCCAAAATTTTTTTCTTCCGATATTATCCCTCATATATAATATATTTCCAATTTCATTATAATTATATATGGTATAGAAATCTTTATTTTAATATATTATTTATTCTAAGTAGCTTTAAAAATAAAAAAGAACCCTAATCACTTCTTATATTTGTGTTTAATATCAATACTTTATTATGATATTAGGGTGATGTATTTACATATTATTTTTTTAGAGTGTTTTGTATGAGTTTTCATAAAACCCCTTTTATTTTTTGAGAAAAAAAACGGTTTCTTTTCTTAGTAAAAATGAAGTTTATTTGTAATCGAAGAAGATCATGATCATATGTGTTCATATATAATTATTATTTTTGGATTGTTTTTATTCCATATTATATGTATAATTATTTAACATGGGTATAAATGTACAATTACTTAGTTTCAGACAATTTTACTTTTAAAAACAAACGTGTTGGCAATATATTCAGATGTGAGAAAAAAAAACAAACATGTCATTCAAGTTCAGATTTCAGTCCATATTCAGTCTTCAGAAAAATTCAGGATTGTTCAGTTTTCAGACAAAAAAACAAACGACCCCTTAGTCAACTGACAACTTATATTCACTTAATGCATATTTAATTTTCATAAGATGACACCTGTAGTGGGATGAGAATAGTAGGATACTGAGTGGAAAGTGTAACATTATTGTTAAAATAAATTGACTTGAATATTTTTTTATCAGAAGTACTTTAAATGCAAAGCAGGTGTTTTTTTTTATATATATATCAAGTGTTTTGTAGTAACAAATAATCTGATGCTTTTAAAATTTATCAGAGATAAATAAATTGACTTGAAATTAGATATGATGGGCTTTTAAATTTGGGATTTTAAAATTGGAATGTGGGCTTAAAAAGTTGGGCTTTGATACAACTTTCATCTTGTGCATGTTGTTATTGAACCTTCCAATTTGATAATATCAACTTCATCAATTTGAACGTTGTTATTGAAGCCATTTACCAACTTTCATTCATGTAAGTTGTTGAACACTTGTTGTTAAAGATATATTTTGGTGCATTGCAACCAAACAATTATAATTTTTTTCTTCTTCAAAAGCTCTATTTCTAATAAATCTACTATAAGTAGAGAGCTTTTACAAATTGAGTTTTTTCAAAAACTCAACTAAATAAGCTCTTAAACTATTACCCACAGATCTTCTGATCAGCTATATGTTATTAAGATTATTTAAATATGGATGTTATTATTTTAAATGCCTATTTATCCAGTAAAAAAAAAACTTTTAAAGTATTACACTTTCCAAATATTTTTACAAAGAAACTATGATCGAGTTGAATAGTATGTAGCTTGGTGTAAAGGTACCCATTGAGGATATTTAAGATATTTAACCACTGTTTAACATAAATGACGCTCATTCAGTAAAACAATATCACTAAGTAACATGTTTCCTCAACCAAGTTACGTACTAAAATCCACTATTTTCTTTTATACGTGAATGATCATGAGCTAGATCGTTAAAACAACCCTCACATAAGTTATTATAATCTCAATCAACAATACTGCGTGATCTTAATGTCCAATGAGTACTGAGTCGGCATCATACACACAGCAACCGAGTACTGTACTTTAAAATTGAGACTTCATATATAAATACTGCTTATATATTGATTATTAAAAAAGAAGATCACATGACATGACAAATGAATTCTTAGAGAGAAGCTTGATGTTGAACTCCATACAGTGGAGACTCTAAGTACCTGAAAGCATGATGCATTTATGCAACAAAGGTTGACTCGAAGTACCTTTTTATTCTAATAATTAAACTACTATATTATAACATGCAAATTCTTCTAATTAGTCAAGTTGTAGTTCTGGTTTTTGACATATTGCACAAGTTTCTCCAGCTCGTACATGTCAACAACTCCGTCTCCGTTGTCATCCGCCATCTTTATACCACGGTAAGCTCTGTAGGAGGGAAATACTGAGCCCAGTTGGTCGAAGGCACGCTGTACCTCTGCCTTATCGAGAAGGCCGTTTTGATCAGTGTCATGTCGTTTCAAAAGATCCCTTATCAGCTGCTCAGCCTGCTCAGTTGTGGGAGCCGTCATCCCATTTTTGGGGACGTTTGGTACTTTTGAGGCGAATTTTCCACGAGCCATTGATGCCTAAAAGACTGGAGAGTGTTGAGAATTGTGTATGTAGAGATTAAAGTAAAGACTCTGTATTTGGTATATGAAGATGGGTATTTATAGGATTTTCTTCCATGCATGCCTCTGTACAAATATTGCTCAAATGCTATTATTCTTTACTTTCAACAAAGGAAGTGGCGTCCTTTTCTTTGGCCAAAAGTTAACACTCGAACGAGAAATGATGGCCAAAAGTTCTGTTTTATATTCCTTTTCAAAAAAAAAAAAAAAAATTAGTTCTGTTTTATATTACTATTACACCAGTAAAGTATTGATGTGTCAATAAATGAAAACGAGTTTTTATTCAAATTCTAAAATATTATTAGATTGTTTTAGTAAAAAGTTAAAATATCAAATAATTTTTACAAATAATCTTTTTTCTTTTAAAAACATTATAGCAATATCCATTATTCCGCTCTCAAGTTGGATTAACATACTTTTAGTTAGCCAATTGAAATGGGCAAGGTTCCCTAAATTTATAAACCACAAAATACTCTCTCTCTCTCTCTCTCTCTCTCTCTCTCTCTCTCTCTCTCTCTCTCTCTCTCTCTCTTATCAGGTATGCACCTTAGAATCAAGTAAAAGAAATTCAAAACACTCCATAATAAACATAACCTCTTAGTTCAAGTGGTATATATATATATTAACGTTTATGGTGATGGTTTCAAGTTTCACCATATTCATTTTAATTACACTTATGTGTATGCAAAATTCACTCCAATGTTTGTGAGAATAATTATCTCTCGTTTATAACGCAGAACGGAAGTTCTAGGATCACCAGCGTAACCCTAACAGTAACATAAACTGGAATCCACCAGAAAAAGAATTGAAACCAAATTGTAAAATATATTGAATGCCTTGAAATTGATAACAAAAAGCCTTAAATAGGCTCAGAAAAACCCTGAAAACAGCAAAAGACTAAAATATCCTCATTTAAATAAAAAACGGAAAACAAATAAAAAACATGAAAATCTTCGGTTGCCCGACAACCAAACTTAAACAGCTTCGTTGAGGGAGTAAATGACGTCAATCGGGCGGGCTCGGTTGTCCAACTATGGAGCTCTGAAAACCCTTTCCGAAAACATATTATAATAGGAAATCTGATAACCGAGCTAAAAGTTATGCCTGTTTCTTTGGAGCACCTCTTTTGGACAATTTCCTATTAATCTCTTCTTCAAAGTCCAAAGCCAACTGTCCTACATTAGTCCCTCCCACCTGTGAAGAACTCGACCTCGAGTTATAATCTGGATAGAGCGAAACATCATCACAAAACTCATAAAGGTCAGCTACGTTGAAAGTTCGGGAAATGTTCATATCAGCAGGCAAGTCGATCACATAGGCATTGTTGTTGATCTTCTTGACCACCTTGTACGGTCCATACTTCCTTGGCTTTAACTTGTTATAGGTACCAACTGGGAACCTCTCCTTACGCAAAAACACCATAACCTGGTCTCCCTCAGCAAACAACTTCTCACGCCTTTTAACATCTGCTGCAGCCTTATACTTTGCATTCTTCTCCTCTAGCCGCGCCTTCACTTCAGCCTGAACATCACGAACCTGCTTAGCCATAGTCTCAGCAACAACACTCATACCAGTGACCTTGGGAAGCTTTGCCAAGTCCAATGCGTGCTTAGGAGGTTATCGATACACTAAAGCGAAGAGAGACTTACCCGTAGCAGTATGAACAGCATTGTTATATGCAAACTTAGCTTGTGCCAGAGCCACGTCCCACTGTTTTGGCTTGTCCCCACAGATACTCCGAATTAAATTCCCTAGTGTTCGGTTTAGGTTCTCTGTTTGTCCGTCAGTTTGTGGATGCGCAGTGCTACTGAACTTCAGAGTGGTATCCATCCGCCGCCACAATGTCACCCAAAAATGGCTAAGAAACTTCAAGTCCCTATCAGATGTGATTGACTGGGGTACACCATGTAAATGAACCACCTCCCGAAAGAACAGCTGAGCCACATGTGATGCATCAGATGCCTTCTGACAAAGTATAAAATGCCCCATTTTTTAGAACCTGTCAACCACCACAAACACGGAATCTACCCCACGCTGAGTTCGTGGAAGACCCAAAACGAAGTCCATTGCTAAATCCTCCCATATGGCATTCAGAACAGGTAGTGGCATGTACAGGCCCGTATTTTGAGCCTGTCCTTTAGAAGTTTGACAGACGTAACACTTGAGAACATAGTTACCGACATCTGGTTTCAACTGCGGCTAGTAATACTATTCGGACACCCCACTAATAGTTTTGTCACGTCCCAAGTGACCACCCAAACCGCCACCATGCAACTCTCGAATCAGTTTCTCTCTCAGAGAGCTCCGCGGGATGCATAATTGATTGCCACAGAACAAATAGCCTTCGGTCATATGAAACTCCCCGTCAGTCTGTTTCAGAACACACTTTCCCCATATCTCTCCAAAGTCTTCATCATCAGAATACAATTCTTTCAGAAACTCAAACCCAATAATCTTTTGCTGCATAGTCACCAATAAGCTTGCACGCCGACTCAACGCGTTAGCCACCTTATTTAAAATCCCAGACTTGTGCTTCAAAACAAACGGAAACTTCTGCAAGTAGGTTGCCCACCGAGCATGCATATTACTTAAGCTTCTCTGGCTGTTCAGGTACTTCAGAGCTTGATGATCAGTGTAAAGAATAAACTAGCGCTGAATTAGAAAATGCTCCAAATTCTTTAGAGCACAAATAATTGCATAGAATTCTTGATCATAGGTACTCCATTTTCGCCGCACATCACTCAACTTTTCACTAAAAAACGCCACTGGTTTCTTCTCTTGTGACAACACTGCTCCAATCCCAACTCCACTAGCGTCACATTCCACTTCGAATAACTTCTCAAAACTGGGTAGAGCAAGAACATGAGTGGTGCACAATTTTTCTTTGATGACTGCGAAGGCTATTTCGACTGCCTCACTCCACTGAAACTTTCCCTTTTTCAAACACTCTGTAATAGGAGCCACAATACTACTTAAATCCCTCACAAATCGACGGTAAAACGTCGCCAACCCATGGAAACTCCTCACCTCTCCAACTGTCTTCGGTGTAGGCCAATCACGAATGGCTCTAATCTTTTCTTCATCCACCAAAATTCCGTCCGAACTAACCACATATCCAAGGAATAGTAACCGCGGTGTCATCCAACTGCATTTTTTAAAGTTGATAAACAATTTGTTTTTTAACAATACCTCTAACACAGCTCGTAGATGCTCCATGTGGTCTTCCTCATTTCGGCTGTAAATCAATATGTCGTCGAAATAAACGACTACATATTTTCCAATGAAAGGCCGCAATACCTGGGTCATAAGCCGCATGAAAGTGCTCGGCGCGTTGGACAGTCCGAAAGGCATCACCAACCACTCATACAATCCATCCTTAGTTTTGAAGGCTGTCTTCCATTCATCCCCAGGTTTGACCCGAATCTGATGATACCCGCTCCTTAGGTAGATTTTGGAGAATAATTTCGACCCCTCCAACATATCTAGCATGTCATCCAATCTTGGAATGGGAAAGCTGTACCTGACAGTTATCTTGTTAATCGCGCAACTATCCACGCACATCCTCCAACTGCCATCTTTCTTCGTAACAAGTAATGTGGGAACGGCGCATGGACTCATGCTCTCTCGAATGAACCTTCTTCATTAACTCTTCCACTTTTTCCTGTAAAATCTGATTCTCTTTGGGACTCATCCGATAGTGTGGTAAATTCGGTAAGCTTGCTTCCGGAACTAAATCAATCTAGTGCTGAATATCTCTCAACGGTGGAAAGTCATCCGGTAAGTCTTCTGTCACCAAATCACTGAATTCAGTAAGCAGGGTCTGCACCTTCTCGGACACTACAACTCTTTGCTTTTCCTTGCCTTCTGTCACCAAAGCTCGCACCACTACAACATGTGCCTCTTGTGCCTCCTTAATCTCAGCATCTAAATCAGTTACGGACGTGATTAAAGTGACCAAAGACTGCTCATTTACAGTGGCTTTAGTTGAACTCCCGACTGAACTCCGTTTCGGAACCATTGCAATCCTCCTGCCACCCCAATTGAAAACACAAACATTGTCACGTCCTCTGTAGGTTATATCCACATCAAACTGCCAAAGACGTCCCAGTAACACGTGACCAGTATCCATGTCGACTACATCACATGCCACCTCTTCCCGATAGTATTGCCCAATCAAAATTGAAACTTTGCACAACTCTGTCACGTTCGGCTCGGGTCCCTTTTGAATCCACCCAATCGCATAAGGCTTGGGATGCTTCTCTGTACACAGATTCAGATGTTCTACCAATTTTCTGGACACAAAATTCTCACAACTCCCGCTATCGACAATGGATAAGTAGTTGTATAGCTACTCCAATATTGTCCGTTTTGGTTAATGGGAGCCCGACCTCCCAGTTTGGAGTGGAGAGGGGCCTTCGTCAGGGGGATCCGCTTTCTCCTTTTATGTTCAATATCATCGCAGAGGGGCTGAGTTGTCTTATAAGGAAGGTTGTCAGTTTGGGGCTGGTGAGAGGTGCCACTTTTGGCAACGACATTCATATTACGCATCTCCAATTCACGGATGATACAATTTTATTTCTCAAGCCTAAGATTGAATATGTCAATAATATCATGAGGCTTCTCAGGTGCTTTGAACTAGCAGCTGGTCTGAAGTTAAATTGCCACAAATCGTGCCTTGTTAAAATCAATAAAGGAGGGCATGTGGAAGAGGATTGGGCGGCGCTATTTCACTGTAAAAAAGCGCATCTTCCTATCACCTATTTAGGTCTTCCGCTTGGGGCTAGACCGTCTTAATGGTGTTTTGGGACCCGGTGTTGAAACGCATAAAGAGTAGGATGGCTCATTGGAAAAGGAAATTCCTTAATAAAGGAGGTAGATTGGTGCTTATTAAAGCTGTTCTTTCTAGCATTCCGACCTATTATTTGTCGATTTTTAAAATCCCAAAGGGGGTTGCTCAGGCTATAGAAAAGATTCATAGAAGTTTGTTTTAGGGCAATGGTGTGATGAAAAGAAAAGTTCATGCGGTGAACTGGGATTCGATTTGTAAAAGTAAGAGTTTAGGTGGCCTGGGAATTGACAAAATGGAAGATAAGAATAGCAGTTTATTGGCAAAATGGATTTGGAGATTTGGCTCGGAGAATAATTTGTTATGGAGGAGAGTCATCTGTGAAAAGTATGGGGTACCGATGAAGGCCTTAAAATGGGACTGGAAAGAAGATTGCAGCCCCTCACCATTTGTCAAGGCTATGGCCAGTCTTTTAATCGAGGGTTCCGTTTCGAAGAAGGTCTTGAGGAGCGTTTTCAAGGACGTCATAGGAAACGAAAATAAAAGTTTATTTTGGGACATTGACACAAGGGAAAGTGGTAAGTTACGATCGGCCTGCCCAAGAATCTACGCTTTGGCAATCAGTAAACAAGGAGTTATCAGTGATTTTGGGAAATGGATTGGTTCTCAATGGATTTGGGAGGTGCCTTTGCGAAGACCTTTGTTCGATTGGAAGAAGGAGCAATGGAGTGTGTTTTTGAGTTGTCTGGACAACATCATCATTCGCAATTTTGTTCCTGATATCCTAGCTTGGGTGAATATGCTTGATGGGAAGTTCTCGGTTGGCTCGTTTCGAAAATCAATGGAGGATGGCTCTATGACTAACGTAGGAGAGCACAAGTTGTTATGGCAAGAGGTAAGTCCTCCTAAGGTTGAAATTTTAGTTTGGCAACTGTTAAGAGGGAGAGTGATGGTGAGAAAGGTATTGCAGAGGTGTGGTCCCAATCCTTTAGCATTTATTTTATGCCCTTTGTGTGATCACGAAGAGGAGGGAGTTAACCACATTTTTCTCCATTGCGGGTGGTCGTGGAAACTTTGGACTCAGTGTATGGCTTGGTGGGACGTGGTGAGTTGCGTTAACAATACGGTGTCAGAGTGGTTCTACAACTGGACAGGCCTATGTCCAAAGGTCAAGTATGGTTGTGCTTGGAACTCACTATTTTTTGCGGTAACTTGGACCATTTGGGAGGCCCGGAATCAGAAGGTGTTCAGAGATATTCAGACGTCGATTGTGCATGCTGCCGACAGTGTCAAATTTTGGGTGGCTTGGTGGTTCAAGCACTAAGGGAAAGAGACCAAATCCCCTGTCACAATGATGCTCTTAAATCTGAAGGAAAGCTGCACTTTGGTTCAGACAAGTAAGCGACGAACGATGACGAGTTGGATACTACCTTTGATAAATGCGCTCAAATTCAACGTGGACGGTTCGGCGAGGGGGAATTCGGGTACTGCAGGAATCGGTGGAGTGCTGAGAAACAACTCGGGTCAGATTTTGGGTTTGTTCTCGCTGTATGTGTGGACAGTGGACTTTAGATTAGCTGAGACCTCGCGATTCACAGGGCTGCTAAGCTGTGTTCACAGTCGGTCTCATTGAGGGACAAAGAAATAGACATTGTGAGCGACTCGTCCGAAGCAGTCTCGTGGGTGAACACCGAGGGGCTGGGTAACCTGGAGTATTTACACATTATATACGAGATTCGGCATTCTCTGTCTCGTATGGGAAATACTAAGGTAATTTATAACCCCAGATCAAGTAATTCGTTGGCTGACAGCCTTACAAAGCATGGTTCAGCTTTGAAGGGGGACAAGATGATTTAGGAGTTCTAAGGGTGTGTGGCTTGTATGTTTCGGTTCCAGGCTCTGTTCCCTTTGTTTGTCTCTTTTATGGTGTGGTCTGCTTATGGCCCCTTTCTTGTTTTTCGTTTTCTGCTTTTGTTTTTGAGCTGGTGGTTTGGTTTTATTTACCTATTGCCTTGCTATGAGCAATGGTCTCTTTCCTATACTTTTTAGGGTCGTTGAATAATATATTGCAGTTCAAAAAAAAAATTAAATACAAAATAATTAAAATCTTTCAAAAAGAAAAAAAAATAGTGAAAGGAGTTGATCTGCTCTTAGAGGAGCAGATCGACTGCTCCTCCATTTCTTGTCATGGAGAAGAAGAAGAAGAAGATGAAGAGTGACGAAGAAGATGAAGAAGAATAAAAAAAGTGAATTTCATTTAAAAAAAAATTCAATTGTACAACTTGTTAGATCTCTTCACATATGCCACATTGCCACATCGTTATCCACTAAATGATGGGTATATATAAAGTTTATAAATGGAACAAAATAATTCATTTTCGTGGTTTGCACTTTGCACTTTCTGATTTGAATCCTATCCGATACTCGCTAGAGAATGTGAAAATAAAAAACAAAAGCATAATAAAAGATTCTTTTTTCTAATAATAAATTTTGATAACAAAATTAAAGGCAATCTTGTGAAAATAAAAAACAAAAGCATAATAAAAGATTTTTTTTTCTAATAATAAATTCTGATAACAAATTTAAAGGCAATCTTGTGAAAATAAAAAACAAAAGCATAATAATATATATATTTTTTCTAATAATAAATTCTGATTAACAAAATTAAAGGCAATCTTGTTAAAGGAGCATGGATATGTATGGCAGGTGTTATGAGGCGAAGAGATATAAAACCCTCTTTTTTTTAATGGCCATAGAGATCCTGAAATTTATTGAAGAGATATAGAACCTGGATTATATGGATTAATCTTTGTGATGTTTTGAGCAATATGCACATTTTTTTTTCATATTATACGGCGATTCGAACTTAAACATTGTCAGACTGAATAAACTTTCACCCAGTAACAATGGACGACAATACATGTCCAATTATTAACATGTTAATTTTAACTTTGAAGTTGCGTTAATATTCACTTGAACACCATTTTAATTTTCTGAATTACTGGTATCAAATTAATTTGAAACATTGGATTGCATTCATAATACATTAATTAAAAGAGAGAGGACATCGGTATCACATTCGTTGTTTGACTTGTTTCTTAGCCAAAGGCCTAAAATTGACAAAATCTACTGATTTTTATCAATTATTTTTCTGTATATAAATCTATCTATCTACCTATCATTTTTTTTTAAACGTATCTACCTATCATTATAAGGTACTAAATTCTGCCTGTTTCATTTTTATATGAAATTTTAGATTTTTTCATTTGACAATCAATTTTGTAGTGTATACAACTTGAGCTTGAGCGCTAGCTAATAGAGTATGTGCAGATATATAAAGATTAAAGACTTTTTCTGTGCATAGCCTTCGATGTTATGGGATAAAATGAGGTTGGCTTCAAAACTACCTTAGGAGGATTTGAATAATTTTTTATTTTTGAAGTATTACACTATTAAATAAATTCGAGGTTTTTTTTAAGAAATTTTTTGGAAGGGGGAAGACTTGAACCCACAAACTTGTGGTGTATGTGTGAGGGGTTAACCACCCGACCAACCTCATCTCGTCCTATTGTAATAATTTAAAAAATAATAATAATAATGTCTTCACAAGGTTGACAAGAGATTAATGAGGTAATTAATTTTGTGCCTTCAAAAATTTATTAAGACATTGCCAAATTATCCATTTCTATATATATTCATAATGTCATATAACAACGAGATGAGGTTGGTCTGGTGGTAAACCCCTTACACTTACACCACGAGGTTACGGGTTTGAGTCTTTCCCCTCCCTAAAAAACCCCTGAATTTATGTAATAGTGTAATGCTTTATTTTATTTAGTACTTGCTTCCTAACTAATGGATGCATGACATGTGGCATGTGGCAAAGTAAACTCATTTGATTGGTTTCCCTTCCCACATGGCATGCACCTATTTAGCTGAATGCATCTGAGTGCATGACAGATTTTCTCATAATGCGGATGTAAAGATGTAAAAATTGTTGCTTTTACGAAACAGAGTTAGAAATTCTGTTCTCCGATTTTTATCAATAAATTGTTTTTTTTGAAAATGATTCTTATCGGATATAATAATTTGATGTAAAAGGAAAACAGAATAAATAATTGCATCCCTGAAATGCAACCATATGATCAAGTTGTAGTTCTCATCAACAAATATCTAAAATTCTCGATCCAAATTAATATAATAATTTTGTTTTGAAATTAATATAATTAAATGTTATAAATCCATTAATATAACTGAAAGCGTAGTAAGCTGTTGCCTAATCATTTGTAGCATCTAATTGGAAAATGATAAACAGGTGATAATTTATATAGTTTGTATTTGTAGAATCATAGATATCATATCTCAGCGTTATATCTTTCTCACAGCTGATATAACTACATATTTTTTGTTATTTAAGTAGTGCAATTCCTGAATGGATGTCGATATTGTCACCCATAAAAATATAATTTATATACTATTTTATAAGTAAACTCATATCTAAAATTTAAAATTAAACCATTGCTATAATCACCTATCTTAATAACAATAGTACCTTATTAAAATGAATATATTTATTTTATTTATAAACCATTTTAAATTATTACCATAACCAATTTTTTTTATTTAAAAAAAAACATATTATTTTTGGATCCAGATAATTTGAACAATGAACAGAGAAAATTAGATTTATAGAGCTTTCACAAAAAAAAAAAATCAGATTTATTTTGGTGTGAAGGTTATTTCAGCGACACTACTTGAGTCTAAGAGTGTGTTTTTGATCACTTCTCGGCCTGTCAGTAATGGCTATCAGATTCGTTTCAATGAAGACTGTTATACCTAAAATTTCCAGTACATACGCCATGTCAGCAACGTTGACAAGTCAAAGATAAATCTGTTAGTGCCACATCTTGGAAACATAGTTGACAAGTCAAGGGTTCCCATAGTCAAAACCACTGGTTTGTTGGGCCACCTTATGGGTTGCTAAAAGACGTTTTCAGTCTTGGGTCAGCCAGTTATAGACCCTAATACCATGATACAGGCCATAATATTGCCTCAGGTTCATAACAATTCACCCAAGTCCCTCGGGACTCATAAATCACATAACTTCTCATCTAAGTAAACGAGAATTAAGGAGAACCGTTCGTACCACCTTGAAAGGCATGTACATAGACAGTGTCAGCACCGCTGGCTATAGGGACACGCGTCAAACATACATAGGGTTACCCACTTCGACACTCAATGTAAAAGCATGAACCTGGACCAATGCTTCAAGGGGGCTTGTGTCATGACTGTCAGAACCAATACTTGAGTGCTGGTTGGCATTCACGCAACCTGGCCTATAAATAGATAAATGATCCTCATAAACAGAGAACAAGAGAAAAAAAGAGGAAGTGGTTTTGGGAGGAATCTAACATCTCTCTAGATCAAGATTAACCCCAGCAAAACTGAGTATAAACATTGTCCACAGGCAGCGTTCCGTCTACTTTTCCTATTACTGAAACCAACCAATTTTACTAAGGACTACCTCGTCCTAACATACATTTCCTTTTCTTTTCATTAACGATTTAACGATTGCCCACATGGCGGTGTTGAATCTTTGACCTTAGTATTAGCAAATTTTACCCGTTAACAAAGACCCATGTCCACAGTGCAACCTCGGCTACTTGGTTCTTGAATGGGTAGAGGAGAATCAAACACTTTCAGAAATTCGTCAAATTCATGATTCCGGTTCTACTCGTCCAACCACAACATTGATCTTGCCTCTGAAGGCTCTCTAGTGTACAACTTGAAGTTCTTTTATTCCTCAAAAAGATAAAGAGACTCTTTGTCAGAGAACATAATTTTTATTTCACCGCCACTTACAATATTGTAAATAATTCACCACAGATTAAACAAAGAGGAGAGCTGGAAATTGTTTTTGAAGAAGGTTCAAATGACAGAAGATGAGGTCATGATAGTTCACATTCAAGGAGGAAATTAGGGTTTATCATAATTTTTTTTAATTAAATAAAGATATACAGATATAATGGGTGTAGAAAGTATTTGATTTATTTTTAATTAAAACAATTTGTCTGTAAATTTGTATTGGGATATTTTTCGTAATTAAATATTTTAATAAAATATGGGTGTACTAACACTAATGCTAGACAACCAAAAAATTTAGCTCACTCGGCTGGTAGACGAACGAGTTTGGGGTTTGGGCAAAAGACTCTTAAGTCAGTGGTTAAATCCTATTAATGACAAAAATGTTCAAAAAATACATGGTTTCGATAGTTGGATAAATAGATAATGTCAAAAAAAAAACCCCAAATTTCAACTCAAATGATGTGACAAGTGATTTTTCAATAACCATATCATCTCATGTTGTGTGTGGTGATGACAACTCACTTTCCACATCATTTGGATTAATTATTTGGACTGTATAGCATTACTCGTGTACTAATCATATTTATAAGTGACAATATCGACACCCTTCCTGAACGGATATAATTTCTTCTATTATCAAAAACAGTTTGTATCGGATAAAAATTAAAAATTAAAATTATATTCATATGGACGGTAGACATCATTGCTGATCCAATCGTTAAATCTTTCTCGCAAATGATCATATAATTGTGTACAGCAAACAACAAACCACAAACCACAGTACAGAAGATTAAGGCCTCAATATATAATTATATATATATATATATATCACAATATGAAAATACTGATTAATCATATAAAAAATACAATCGATCGCAAAACAATCATATTGATCAATAGTTATTACCTTCGAGACTTGGACCTTGCATTATTGCATATATAGTTGCATTAGTTTAGTCTATTAGCTAGTCATTGCAGAAGCACACAACAGACATACAATTAAGTACACGTAATATGTTTGCAAATTCGACTAGCTAGGTACTACCGGTGTAGCCATGGTTTTCAGCATATTGCACGAGATCCTCCAATTCGTTCATGTCGACAAATCCATCTCCGTTGCCATCGGCATGGTTTAGCCCACGATAAGCTCGGTAAGCAGGGATAAGTGCCCCAAGTTCGTCGAAGGCTTTCTTTATCTCTGCCTTGCTGAGGCGGCCATCTCCATCGGCGTCATGCCGTTTGAAAACTTCCAACAACTTTCTCCCATTTTGGGGGACTTTTGGTTCTTTTGCGGTGTATTTAGAAGGCATTGTTGCCTAAAAGACTGAAGAGTGTTAAGAATTTTTATGCGTGTGTAAAGATTAAAGACAAGACTGTGTGTATTTTGGTGCATGACCTTAGATAGCATATATGTGAACATGGGTATATAACTATATATAGAATTTTCTTCCATGCATGCCTTTGTACAACTGCTCAAATATGCCATTCCTTCATCACATCCCCTCTTAAACATGTCATGTAGATATTCGAATTACGCATATAATGTTTAATCTCCACAGCTTGAATAAGAGCTGACCCGTTTGTCAGATTAAAAAAAATGTTATTCTTTGACACCTTTTCTTGGTCTAAAAGTTAACACACGCACTTGTCACAGCACGATTTTTCGAAATTAACAAGGGGATTTATGATCTCCATTAATTTTCTGTTACTTTAATATATTTTGCATCTTTTGTCTTTCATTATAGGACCATCTGTACAAGATAAGCACCACACAAGGAGAAATGATAAGATCATATTACTCAACGAAATTTAATGTAGCCAACAGTGGAGTAGCTTAACTGATAGATTGACTAGCTTGGGGTTTGGACAAATGACTCCCAGGTTAGCGGTTCGAATCTTACCAATAACGACGAAAGCTTTCAAAACAAATACCTAGTCCCGGATTAATAGATATTATCAACCAAAAAAATGAAATTTTATGTTAAATATTTTTCAGTCCTATATGCTGTTGATATATTTATATATATTCTTTTATACCATTTATTTTCTTTTGTGTTGTTTGTTTTAATGGATAATGTAGTTGAATTACAAATCCACTATATCCATTATTCTGCTCTCAAGTAGGAATCGCAAGTGTATTTCACGTTTTTAGAATTTAGTTAGCCAATTGAAAATTGGCAGGTTCCATAAATTTATAAATTAACCACAAAATATATTCTCTCTTTTATCTCAAGAGTCAAGTCACAAGTGGTATATATTACCTCAGAAGTAAAAGAAATTAAAGGACTAATTGTACAAACATCCCCTGATATCAGGTCTTATTGCTTGTATATGCAACTTTGGCTGCGTGCTAGTCGATTGGTATGGATAAAGGGTCGGACGACTTGTTGAGTGGGTCGAAAGGTGGCCACTTGTCCTCTCAGTTAAAGAAGGCGAAGTGGTATTTTAAGAAGTGGTTAAAACAAAGAGTAGTGGTGGGCAGTCAGTTGAAGAAATTGGAAGAGGATCTGGCTTCAGTGGAAAAGAGTGCTTTATCTTTTGGCTGGTCCCTGGGGGAAAAGAGATTGGAGGTGTTGTTAAAAATCGGGAAGGAGATCCGGCTAAAGGAGCAGAAATTGAGGCAGACTTTGCGGATAAAGTGGCTGAAGGAGGGCGATAGGAACTCGAGGTTTTTTCACCAAGTCTCTAATATTAGACGAAAGAATAATTATATTGGGGATTTGTTCATTAATGAAGTGCTATGTAAAGGGCCGAAGATGGTTAGAGAGAATGTCTTTACTTTCTTTAGAGATCATTTCAAGTGGGTGGTGTGGAAGAGGCCGACCATTACCGACATTGACGTTAGAGTGATCACGGAGGAGGAAAATTAGGGTCTGGAAGCGAACTTTTGTGAGGAAGAGGTGTGGGAGGCTGTGTGAGTGCGACGGCAACAAAGCGCCATGTTCGGATGGTCTGAATTTGAACTTTATTAAAGCTAATTGGGAGGCGATAAAGGGTGATTTTATGGCTTTTATTTGCGAGTTTTATGAGGACGGCTCCATGGTTAAGGATTTAAATTGTACATTCATTGCCCTTATTCCAAAAAAGGTTAAGCCGAATTCTATCAAGGACTATAGGCCGATTAGCCTGGTTGGTTCGATGTACAAAATCTTTGCGAAAGTATTCGCTAATCGATTAAAGAAGGTTATGAACTCGGTCATTGACCCTAACAAAATGGCCTTTGTGAAAGATCGTCAAATTATTGGCAATTTGTGATTGCGGAAGAGGTTATCCATTCTTGGAAAAAGGACATAGAGGGTGGTGTGCTTATGACGCAGAACGGAAGTATAAAAGATTACCAACGTAAACTCTAAGAACACATAAACTGGAATCTACCAGAAAAATAACTAAATTTTATTAAGATTCAATGAAAAGATAACCCAAAAAAAATAACCAAGAGCTTAAATAGTCTCTGGAAACCCTAACTTAAGTAAAAGACCAAAATAGACATTTCCTAAACAAGTAACAACTAAAAACGAAAAACTAAGAAACAATAAAACTTCAATCACCCGACAGCCTATCTAAAACAGTGAATTTGAGGATGAAAACGACCTCAACCAGAGAACCCCGATTGCGAAAGTATAGAGCACTGAAAACCCTTTCCGAAAACGTATTATAATAGGCAATCAGACAACTGAGCTAAAAGTTATGCCCATTTCTTTAGACCAGCTTTTTTCGGACCAGCTCTTTTACCCAATTTCCTATCCAACTCTTCTTCAAACTCCAAAACCAATTGTTCTACATTAGCTTATTAAGCTAGACTTCAAGAAAGCCTATAATAGTGTTGACCACGAATTCTTGGACTCTATGATGTTGAAAATGGGCTTCAGATTAAGGTGGCGAAAGTGGATTAGCTGGTGTAACTCTTCTCCTCTCTTATCTGTGCTGGTCAATGGAAGTCGGACGAAGCAATTCAGGGTGGAAAAAGGGTTAAGGCAAGGTGATCCACTGTCTCATTTTCTCTTTAATTTGGTGGTGGTGGAATGGCTTAGTTGTTTGATTAACAAAGCTATAGATTTACAGCTTTTAAAGGGGGCCACCTTGGGCGAGGGTGAGGTTAAAATCTCATATTTACAATTCGCCGACAACAGATTTTGTTCATTGAACCTATATTGGACTACATTCTCAACGCTAGGAGAATCTTAAGATGCTTTGATCTGGCCTCCGGGTTTAAGATCAACTTCCACAAATCATGATTGGCTAGGATAGGTAGGAAGAAGGTGTTGGAAGATCAACGGGCTGACTGTTTCCGTTGCTCCAGTGCTACACTGCCAATTAACTACCTAGGTCTTTCGTTAGGAGGCAATCACAAGTGAAAAGATTTCTAGAATCTTGTTATTCACAAGATTGAGCAAAGGCTTTCTCTTTGGAATCGCGGTTGTATGAATAAAGGGGGCAGACTTGTGATGATCAAAGTGGGTCTTTCAAGCTTGACAATGTACTATTTATCGGTTCTTTCTCTTACAATCGGCATGGCTAGGAAGATTGAGAAGCTGCAGAGAGGTTTCTTTTGAGGTGATGGGGTGGTTAAAAAGAAAGTTCACTCCGTTGATTGGGAGTCGGTGTGTATGAGTAAGAGGCAAGATGGTTTAGGCATAGGGAGAATTGCAGACAAAGGTCTTAGCTTGATGGCTAAATGGTTTTGGAGATTTAGGAGAGAGGGCTCCTCTTTATGGAAAAAGGTTAAATGTTCCAAGTATAGCCCGAATGTCAAAGATTTGTGGTGGAACTGGTAGTGTACCTAGCCTTCTCCTTCCATTAAGGCAGTAAGGAAGCTTTTTGAGGAGGATTCTAGAGCTAGCAGTATTCTTAAGGAGGGGCTTAGAGTGGTTGTGGGTGGTAATGGTCAGAAAGTGAGGCTGTGGAGTGAGATTTTCGTTGATTCGGTCCTGTTGAAAACCGTCTTTCCAGGGATTCACGCATTGGCTTCTATTAAAGAAGGTGCAGTAGCTGATTATGGTAGTTGGGTTGGTAACAGATGGGAATAGGTTGTGAGTCTTCGGAGGCCACCTTTTGACTGGGAACAAAATCATTGGATTTCTTTCCTGGAGGCTTTGACTTCGGTTTCTTTGAGGAGGTAGATCAAGGATGAGCTGGCCTGGTCGTTCTGCCCTTCTGGTTTATTTAAGGTAGGTTCCTTTTAGGAGGTGTTTAGAGGAAAGGCATGGGGAGGCCCTTGATGTGTTTAAGCTTCTTTGGCAAGGGATATGCCCCCCTATGGTAGAACTGTTCACCTGGCAATTGTGTAGAGGGAGGGTTATGGTTAGAGGTGTCCTGGATCGTTTTGGATGCGCTCAAGGTATAAGTTTGGACTGTCCTCTTTGTAGCGGTGATTTGGAATCGGTGGACCACCTTTTCTTGCTTTTCCCGTGGTCCTGGAATCTATGGGGTCCAGATGCATAAGGATGAGGTTGCTCCGGATTACATCTCAGCTATGGACATCGTTAAGTTCAGAGTGGTGTGGTGGTTCAAGTTTTATGGTTGCGGTTCTATAGATGCTGCTTGATATTCAATAGAGATGTTTTTATCCGATCAAGGTTAAGAAGAAAAACGCATGTGTTTGGAAACCTCATTCAGATGATTCTCTGGTTTTTAAGGTTGATGGTTCTATGGTTGGGAGCCCTGGTATGGCACGAATTTGTAGTGTGCTTAGAGATGCAGACGACAAGATTCTCTGCTTGTTTTCTTCTTTTGTTGGTTTACAGGACCCGGTTTCGGCTGAAATCCTTGCCTTCATTAGAGCGTGTATTTTGCTGGCATCGAACAAGTTCTTTCTCAATAGAAACGTGATCATTTTTAGCGATTCTAACGTCGCTGTTTCGTGGATCAATGGTGGCAATTTTAGGAGTTTAAAGCATGTCAAGGAGTTGTATGACATCAGGAATTTTCTGCATCTCTTTGCTGGTCTTCAGATCAGGTTCTTACCAAGGGTTATTCCTGGGCTGATGGTTTGTCGAAAGCAGGATCGCTTGCACGTGGGGACAGACCGGAGTGGGGTGATTTTTTACTTTGTTCTGTGTTTCGGCCGTTGAGGAGAGTGCTGCTTCTTACTAAAAAAAAATAAAAATTGTCTAAAATTGCACTAACATACTCTTTCGTCAACACTAGCCATTGACCACATTATTAGTATAAAATAACTAAAATACCCCTGGTCACTTATTTTATTTTTATTTGATTATTTGTAACTATGTTATTTATTTTAAAAAAATTAATTAAGAAATCCAGATTTTTTCTTCTCATATTCAAACTCAGAAACAATTGACTTGTGTTAAATGATTGAATCTGAAAAATAACATAGATTCAATGAATTGTTCATCATACTCATATTTAAACACAATTTCTATGAAAAAAAAAACTAGCAAACAATCTAAATCTTCGTCTTCAATCAATTGAGAAGAAATCATTTAGTAGAAATTCCATAAATCTTCAATCGTCATCCTCAACTAAATTCAAGAAATATCCATGCTGAAAAATAGCAAGCAAACTCAACCCCTTCACTGATCTTCATCTTCAGTCAAATTGCAGAAAAAAATAACAAAGAAATCTTTTCTAAAAAATTAAAATGAAATCATAGAGCTGCACAAATTGTTGAGGCCAATTTTCGGTAAATTGAAACTAAGATTTCTAGCCTAAATCTACAATCAAAATGAGTTTGTTAAAGATACTGTGAAGACAAAAGCTGCAATCAAATTATTGACTTTGTTGTCTGCATAGTACCTTGGTCTAACAAAAGTTCACAAAATATTGTTAACAAAATCCGCATCGTCTCTCTTCACAAATTGCTAACAAATTGTTCATTGATGGAGATTCGAGAAGAGAGAATGGCTGATGACCAAAATGCTGGAATCCGGCTACGAACTGGTGTGCAGCGTCGTTCACGCTGCTTCATCTCTGGGCGGCGTCGTTGGTGTGCGGCCGGAGAGGGACGATCGCCATGTCTGATGGAGGCTCCATTGATGGAGCTCTTGGAAGATTTCCAGATCTCTTCTAGCTTTCTTTTTACTTTCTTTTAATGGAGCTCTTGGAAGATCTTTCTAGTTTTAAAAAATTATTATGATTTTTGATAAAATCCAGATCTCTTCTTCTAGCTTTCGTTTTTAAAAAAACTTTTTTTGTTTTATCATGACATTGAATGTGAGCCATTCATTTATGAAAGAGCTTTGATAAGTGCATACACATCAAGTCAAAGTATGTAAACTGAGTGGCTCACATGCAAGGATACTGAATGTGAGCCACTCATTTATGAAAGAGCTTTGACAAGTGCATATACACCAAGTCAAAGTATGTAAAATGAGTGGCTCACATGCAAGAAACTGATAAATCTTTTGTCAGTTCGAACTAACAATATAAAAAATGTATATATATATATGTATATATATATATATATATATATATACATTTGTTGTAAATCAACTATGAATAAACTTAATAGATGAAGAATAAATGAAGAACAAAGTGATATAGGTAGAGAAAGAGAGAGACGAGAGAAGGAGAGAGCAAGAAATTGCTTTTTCAATTTCTGGAACCAACGTTTACAAATGATACAGGGATATATATATTTATAGGCAATCTTTAAGAAAACTTAGTCACGAAGCAAAGTGGGCAAGTCCTCCACGTGTGCCATCAAGTGGGCAAGTGGTGGGGATCCATTTTATTTATAACACTCCCCCTTGGATTTCCACCATTTGTATTTCAATTTACTAGGAAAAACCCAATGAGACAAAATCTGATAAAAATGTATACAATGATCTCTCTGGATCTAGTGGTGCTGGACGTTCTTAAAACTATCTCGTTAAAAACCTTGTCAGGAAAACCCAGTGGGATAAAACCTGATCGAAGGGAAAAAGAATATAGTGTACATATGTCCAGATTTATTGTTTTCTTCAAAACATTTATCACATTTATACTTTGCTAGGGAAAACCCAGTGGGATAAAAAAAAACCTGAGCAAAGATATTCATTGATCCGTCGGATCAAAATAATATTTATAATGATCTTCTGGATCAATATAACATATATACGATGATTAGCAAGATCAAAGTAATATTTACAATGATATTTGGATCAAGATAACATATATACGATGATCAACTGAATAAATGTAATATTTATGATGATCTTAATGGATCAAATAATTTTTTGGGTGTGCTTAAAGAATTGCCTCATTAAAACCTTTATCAGGAAAACCCAATGGGATGAAAAACCTGATTGAAAGGAAAAAGAGTACAATGCACATATGTCCCAAATAATTAATATACTTTATCTGATATGCTCCCCCTGGTGGGACGCTCCCTCTGGTGGGACGCTCCCCCTAATAAGAGTTCTTTTAAAGCAATCTTCTAGATTGCTGAACTGACGCATAACATCATAAAATTATTGGAGGGAGTATAAGCAAAAACTTGCTTTATGGAGTAATATCCATATGGAATCTTTTCAGAATCCTTTCAACATATTCTGATTGATGGACAAACATTCCATTTAATCTATGCTCGACCTTCAGGTCGAGACAATGTTTTCCTTCTCATTTCCTTATGAGGACACATGAGTATATAATATGATTATTATATCTTTATCTTTATCAGATATTAACTGAGACGGCTATACCACATCTGTTCAAATTGTTTTTAATCCATATAAGGATTTTTGTATGTTCATCAAATACATATTACAAGATCTCGATTTATATGCTTCTAGCATTTTAGAATCCTTCAGGATTTATAAATTTCTGCATTGAGTGAATCATATATAAAAATGATTACTACGTCTAAGAGATGTATTTCAAGCCTTTTAAAGGCAGCCAAATTTATCAACAACGTAACCGTATTCATCAATTGTGAATACCAAGTTTCTGTAAGAAACCTCGCACTACGAGTCGTGTCTCATATCTCACGATCTCGTTTTTCTCATTACGTTTCGGTATAAAGACCCATTAGTATCCAACTAGTTTGACATCTCTAGGTGTCTGAAGTGCTATTGGTCTAAATACTTTATGTCTGGCTTATGAAGTCAATTCTTCTTGAATTGCTTCTTCCATCTAAGCCAATCATGCCTTTTATCTACAATCATTGATATTATGAATATCATAATTATCATTTTATAATTTCAGTAGCGCTACTGTGTATAAAAATACATCATCAATGATTGTTTCCTTATGATTCCACATTTCTCTTATATGACTTATAGAAATTCTCTCAATTTCTATACTTTTGTATCTCTATTGAGATTTCTTCCATTTCAATGGATTTAGTCATTTCATATACTCCGTATGATTTATAGAATTTCTCTCAATTTCTATATTTTTGTATCTCTGTTGAGATTTCTTCCATTTCAATGGATTTAGTCATTTCATAAACTTGTGTCTCTTTTAGATATATCAGACTCTTATAAAGTTGATTTAGAGAAAGTGGATTTATTCATAACTCGAGTTTTGTTTACTCTTGGGATCCCAATAACAATACATTTTCAAAAGGTTTATAAGTTTATGATATGCATCAGATTATTTATTTGTTGCATTTTTCTCTGATCGTTCTTCAAGAACAATCACCCGGCCGGGGTTTATGAGATGACAACTGATAAAATCTTGTTACCTTTAATATCCCAGGTAACAGATTAATAATCATCCGATGATCAATTATCTTTCGTAATTGAGAGATACGAAGATTGAAATGAGACACACATATATATATATAGAGAACCGAACTGGTATCTCTATTTTGTATAAAAGTAACTTTACATTTACTTTTCTCTTCTTGAGAAACTTTCAATTTGGAAATTAATCAATATAATAATATGGAGATATTTGATAAGTGATTCCCTTGATCCATTTTGATTATGATTATATCTGGAAAACTGCTAACAAGTGTAAGCAATATGGAGATGTTTGATAATAAACAAACATATGATCATCTCGTAGATACATCAATTAGAACCATATAATAATGAAATGGATCATTTAGTGGATGAATATATCCACATATATCTCCTTGAATTCTTTGTAAGAATGATGAGAATTCAAAACCAACTTTTAGAATAATATGGTTTTACTGCTAGTTTCCCCTGTGAACATGTAGTACATAAGTACTCACTGGATAAAGAATCTTCTGGTTCTTTAATAGATATCCATGAGTATTTCCAATGATTATACTCATCATTGTAGATCCTGGGTGACCAATACGGCCATGCCAAAACACAAACATTTTCGGATCTGGGAACCTTTAATTCATGATTCATAACTGCATAAACATCTACACTCTTTATAATAGTGTTTTATAATCCAGATGATAAAGCACGCAGCTTTTCTATAATAAGTTTCTGGCCTGAATCATAAGGAGTAATGCATATATATTAAACATTCTCATTACTCATAGTTTCAATATGATATTCATTCCTCCATATATCTTTGAAACTTGAATGATATAAAGTATCATCGATACACAATTTAATACCATCTGGTAATAATATCGTGGCTCTTTTAGAGCCTATGATCAGTTCTGCTGGATCTGATCTGGTATTAACTTTATATATTTTGAACTTAGCATATTCTTTTATGTTCTGCTTGAATAATATCAAGTATCACTGATACATGATTTAGTATTGTTTAATAACAATATCATGGCTCTTCCAGAGCTTTCTATCAGATCCGTTGGACGTGATACAATATTAATATTTGCTCAGATCAAAATCAAATTCATAAAATATATCTGACTCCGCAGAATTGTATGAGTCCTTGCACTCTAGGCAAGACATATATTTCACTTTTGGGAATTTTATGGACATTATGTGTAATGCCATTTTATATCTTATCTGAAATGATAATAATCTTTTCAATAGGTTTATTCTATAAACCTTGCCTCTTGTCATTCACAAACATCCACTCCTAGATATGTTTTGATATCTCATGAATATAAATATATCTAAATTCACTCTCTTGATACTGCTCCTTCATGAGCAAGTATAAAATGGATAAAATATCCTTTATAATCTTATTACACGTGATATTAGGATCTTAAATCCTTTTAAGATACTCACAACATCCTACTGGATGTGTAGACCTTTTTTTTCTTCAATTGAATGATACGTTAGGATCTTAAATCTCTTTTGTGATAATCACAGCATCCTGCTGGATGTGTATGAAATTGATACAATATTATTTCCAATTTCATTATTCGTTAGGATCTTAAAACTCTTCTTTATGAGACTCACAACATCCTACCGGATGTGTATGAAATGGATAAAATATTAATTCCATTTTCTTTATTCGTTAGGATCTTAAATCTCTTTTATAATATTCACAACATCCTACTGGATGTGTTGATCTCCCTTTTTTTTCAAATGAATGATACGTTAGGATCTTAAATCTCTTTTATGATACTCACTACATCCTACTGGATGTGTAGATCCCTTTTTTTTTCAAATGAATGATACGTTAGGATCTTAAATCTCTTTTATGATACTCACAGCATCCTACTGGATGTGTAGATCCCTTTTTTTTTTCTTCAACTGAATGATACGTTAGGATCTTAAATCTCTTCTATGATACTCACAGCATCCTACTGGATGTGTAGCTCATTCTTTCAAATAAATGATATGTAAATATATCACTTGATATATATGAGATAACTTCATATAACTTCATATTATGAACGTGTTTGAAACCCCAGGTTCCAAATAATGAAGTATGACATTCATTTATAATACTGAATCCAGAATTCTAAGTTCTCATCGGTTTTCAAAACCGTACCAACTTAAATATAATAATTCCAAAAACTTTAAGATTTGGTTAGTTGGTCTCGCCGATCTCATATATTACGTACAAATAATATGAATATTTAAAAATTTATTTGGAGACACAGCATAAGCCAGTCCTGAGACACTGCATAAGCCAGTCCCGAGACGCGGCATAAGCCAGTCTCATATATTGTATAAAAATAAATGCTGAAAATTTAAACAGTTTATTCGGAGACACAGCATAAGCCAGTCCCGAGACACTGCATAAGCCAGTCTCATATATTGCATAAAAATAACAGTTTCAGGGTCATAAGATCACCTTAGACACAGCCTAAGCCAGTCCAGAGACACAACATAAGCCAGTCTCATATACTGCATAAAAAATAAATGTTAGAGTCTGAGTTAGAGTCATAGTTAGAGTTATAGTCAGTATATATATATATATATATATATATATATATATATATATACATATATATATATATATACTGACTATAACTCTAACTATGACTCTAACTCAGACTCTAACATATATATATATATATATATATATATATATATTCCATTGACGGCATAGCCATCTTGTACGTTAGGATTTTTAACTTTTTTTATGATATTCAGAGCATCCTTCTGGATGTGTATGAAATGGATAAAATATTATTCCCATTTCATTATACATTAGGATCTTAGATTATTTTTATGATGCTTACAACATCCGACTGGATGTGTATATTTCTCTGAATATTTCTTTGAATATTGCATCAACCATGTATATAATACTGGATCCAGATCTACATGTTCTGGATATTCCATCGTGCCCGAAAACAGAGTTAATAAAGCTTAAATAAGTCAAAATAATACTTACAAGCGAATTTAGCTAAAACGGATGGCACGGTTGCGTCCGGAACGGTCGAAATAGCTGGAAACAAGTCCGAATCGGCCGAAAACGGGCGAAAATTGCACCGAAAACGGACGAAAAACATTTCTGGCTGATGTGGCGCGCCTGCTGATGTGGTAGGCCTCACCGGCTGACGTGGCGCTGATGTGGCATGCACAGTTCGCTGATGTGGCACTGACATGGCAGTCTGATGCTGAAGTGGCGCTGACGCATGCTGATATGGCGCTGACGTGGCATGACATATGCGCTGACGTGTCGATGACATGGCAGTGACGCGTCGCTGACGTGGCGCTACAGTGTCGTCTTCGACCTTGGAAAGCTAGTGGAAAAACTGGAAAAAATGGGTGTTGACCGGACTTTGACCGGACCTAGAGACTTCGTTAGACCTCCGTTTGAGACGCGGTCAGCGGCGTCGGAATCGTCTTTCCGAGACAAATACAACGGTATCCTCCGAAAAGCGATCGGAGCACTATGAATTTTTTAGGTATTTCGAAAAATCAAAATCAAAGCTAAAAACTCTTGAGAACTTTTCTTTGGATGTTCTAGACTATATTCGTGCTGATAACGTGTTGTAAATCAACTATGAATAAACTTAATAGATGAAGAATAAATGAAGAACAAAGTGATATAGGTAGAGAAAGAGAGAGACGAGAGAAGGAGAGAGCAAGAAATTGCTTTTTCAATTTCTGGAACCAACGTTTACAAATGATACAGGGATATATATTGAAAATACACAAAGTGTGTCTAATACAACCTACAGGGGGGGGGGGGGGGGGTGAATAGGTTTTAGTTGATTTATTACCAACTTTTCGACTTAATCAATTTTAATAATCCTACTCCATATTAACAATCAATCAATCCAATATAAATATGCGGAAAACAATAAAAACACAAGGATTGATTTACGTGAGAAACCCTCCAACTGGGCAAAACTCACGGGCTATCCTTCTAGCCACATACGGTCCTTAAATCCACTATTTGAACGAAAGTTTACAACCTAGGTTGACCTTAAGTCACACCTACTTGGTCACTAACCCTTTCACTCTACCCAACGAGCCTTTAATAGTGATTCTTGACCACAAGCTTGTGCACTAACTCACTTAGTCACAAAGCTTAACAATCAATGAAGAGGTTAAACAACCTATGTGAATATGTAAAAGATATTCAAGCATGCAATTAATGCTAGGCAACAATAAATGCTTATCTAAGGATTTAAAGATGTCAATAAATGCAAATCCTAGATATCAATATCTAAATGCAAATGCATGAAGATTTAGCTAGAAGGGTAAAATCGTCCTAAATGCTAGCTATTAATGAACAAGGCTCTCAACCAACACACAACAACTCAATCATGTTATAAATGCCAATAAACATAAAGATATGCAATAAAATCACATAAAAGAGCTAACCCTAGGCAAACAAGAACATAAATAAACACAAAGAGATTTAGGGCATGTTCAAGTTACCTAGTCAATGAAAGCAAGAAGAATCCATGATGAGATAATGCTTGAAGAGGTTAAATGCACATGGATTTGTGTTTGTTTGAGTAAAGATGAGTTCTTGGGAGTTTCTCTCTCTAAGGGAAGCTTGGCCTAGTAAAAATGGCTTCTTGAACTCATGGGGACGAGCAAGGAAGAAGATAGAGCATATATATAGGAGCCCTAGTTGAAACAGCGTCGTTTTGAACTTAGGGCACAAAATCCCGTCAATACCGCTAGATGGACCGCGTTGCAGGCAAGTGTCCAGACCGCGGTACACACAGCAGTGCACCGTCTGGACAACAACGCGGTGCAGGGCGCTGTGCAAGCAGGTGCACAGGCCGCGGTATGGGCAACAGAGGCTTACTGGACAACACCGCTACATGGGTCGCTTTGCGTGCAAGTGTACAGGAAGCGGTACAGGGAGCATGACCATGCTGAGGTATACCGCTCTGTATGCCGCGATGCAGGCATGTCTTGCCAAGCGGTCTAGGCCGCGCTAAGAGAAGAAATTCTCTTTTCTAGGCAAACTCAACACACTAAGTGATGTGCAAAATGTGCAAGTGTGGAGAGTGAAAAGAGGCATACAATACATCATTCAATAACATGAAGATAAGAACAATAATGCATGCAAGTGAGTGTGTGCAACTAGATCTCTTCAAAGAAAGTTAAACTAGTGAGATACCTTTGAAGTGCTCTTTGAGAGAGATGATGTCCTTGAAGCTTGATTACACTCAAGAGGCCTAAATTCCCATTACAAAGAATAATCCCCAATGTGGTTTGTCAACGAAATAAGCCAATCAAAATATGAGGAACTTACAATCTCCCCCTTTGACTATTTCGTGACAAAACCACCACTCACAAATCATCCTCACAAAAAAAATAAAAACTAAAGGTCAATAAAGAGATATTCTACATTACAAAAAGATACCTAGTTACTAGGTCTTCAAAACTTCAAGCTCTTGTAGAATAGCCAATCCCTACAAAACAAAGAGACTACACTTTCCAAGACAAGTGTATGTGAGGTGATCAAGAGAGATAGATAAATAAGAGCAATTTGCATAATAAAAGAAAACTTCAACATGCAACATGCAAATGCTCTCCCCCTATATAGGTTACTCCCCCTCAATGGGACAATCTCTCCAAATATGCAATCCCCTTAAATAAAACCACATTACTCCCCCTTTTTGTCATGAGATAGGCAAATGAGTATTCCCCAACCGGGTCACTTTAGCAAAGAGAGCTATTAGCAAGATAAGTGCATAATCATATACAACAACTTTACGCAACTTAATTAATTGAGAGAGAATCATTGAGGGTTTTATTGTTTAGAAGAAAATGTGTGACTTAGTTGCTTTGGATGTAAGACATGTAACATCATGGTTCAAGCAAATGGTATTTGGCAAAGCAAACATCAAAAGGGTTTCCAACAGAATTCAAACCAATTTATACCCTTTTGTTATAAGCAAACAAGATATAGTTTATCAAAAAGAATTTCAATTTAAAGAGCAACTATATCAAACTTTATGAGCAAAACAAGACATGAGTGACTTTTGTACCCTTTTTGATTTTTCCGGGTAGGATACCCGTATGATAGTAGTCTTGTTCAACTGATAAAGAGAGAGAGAAGACTAAATTTGGATGAGACATCCGTATTTATTGCAAGGATATTAGATCCTTATTGGGTTTAGTCTTCTCATTTGCTTTCACACAGATTTTGCACTAAAGCAATCAAAAGCATATCATGCATATTATTTTAAGCATGTCATTAAAGGTTCTCATGTCATGGAGTTAAATTATGGGTCATTCAAGTGTACTTTCCCAATCAAAATCTCCTAGTCCAAAAATGCATTTTTTGAACATAGAGGTGACATGGATTACAAATCAAGTAAGGCACACTTATTAAATAAAAAACCATATAAGAATATATATAAGCACAACCAAGAATACTCAAGCAATTAATAAAGAAGCATAAAGTTGATCAAGTTTTTGCTTATTCCAACATGCAAGGTTGCTCTCTTTGCTTGAGTTCCCCATAAGGGGTCAAACACCAAAACACATCAAGGCATATGACAAATCCCAATAGACCTACTAAGTGACTTGAACCTAGTTGAGTCTAAGGGCTTTGTAAATAAATCCGCTAGTTGATCATTAGTGCCCACATGCTCAAGAGCAATGCATTTGTTTTCAACTAGTTCCCTAATGAATTGATGCCTAATGTCTATATGCTTTGTCCTAGAGTGCTGAACTGGATTCTTTGAAATGTTAATTGCACTCATGTTATCATAATAAAGGGTAAGAATACCTTGATCAAAGCCGTAATCCACAAGCATTTGTTTCATCCAAAGGAGTTGTGTGCAGGCACTCCCGGCGGCTATGTATTCCGCTTCAGCTGTGGATAGAGAGATGGAGTTTTGCTTCTTGCAAAACCATGAGACCAAGTTGTTGCCTAGGAAGAAGCAACCGCCCGATGTACTCTTCCTATCATCACAATTTCCTGCCCAATCTGCATCACTAAAGCCAACTAAGCTAGCATTAGTGTCAAAAGAGTACCATATCCCATAGTTGGATGTCCCATTCACATATCGAATGATTCTCTTCACGGAGGAGAGATGGGATTCCTTGGGATCCGCTTGGTACCTAGCACATACACCCACACTAAAGGCTATATCGGGTCTACTTGCGGTCAAGTAAAGCAAGCTACCAATCATACCACGATAAAGACTTTGTTCCACACTCTTGCCACTAGCATCCTTGCTTAGTTTCAAGGTGGTACTCATGGGTGTGTCACAATGTTTGGCATTCTCAAGGCCAAACTTCTTCACTAGGTTCTTAGCATACTTAGCTTGGGATATGAAAATCCCATCATGCAATTGCTTGATTTGCAAACCTAGGAAGTAATTGAGCTCCCCAACAAGACTCATCTCAAACTCATGAGACATGACATCAACAAATTTTTGGACTTTGGATTTGTTGGTGGAGCCAAAAACAATATCATCAACATAAATTTGAGCTATGAAAAGCTCATCTTTGTTCCTCTTGATGAATAAGGTTTTGTCAACACTACCCCTAGTGTAGTCATTGTCAACAAGAAATTGAGTGAGGCGCTCATACCAAGCCCTAGGTGCTTGTTTCAACCCATATAAAGCCTTCTTGAGGCTATAGACATGATTGGGGTGGTGTGGATCCACAAACCCCTTGGGTTGCTCAACAAACACTTTCTCATGCAAGAGACCATTTAGGAAGGCACTCTTAACATCCATTTGATGCAATTTGAACTTGTGCACACATGATATGGACAAAAGAAGCCTTATGGACTCAAGACGGGCAACCGGAGCAAAAGTCTCCTCAAAGTCAATACCCTCAATTTGAGAGTATCCTTGTGCTACAAGTCTAGCCTTGTTGCGCACAATGTTGCCATTCTCATCCAACTTATTCCTATAAACCCATTTGGTGCCTATGACATTAGTATCCTTGGGTCTAGGAACAAGAGTCCAAACCTCATTTCTTTCAAATTGGTTTAGCTCTTCTTGCATGGCAAGAACCCAAAACTCATCATTCAAGGCTTCATCAACCTTTTTGGGTTCAATTTGAGAGGTGTAACAAGTATAGCTAATTTGATTAGCTATTTGACGCCTAGTCCTAACACCCTCATTCATATCTCCAAGAATGTCATTCTTATTGTGGAGATGTCTAACCCATGGAGCGGGTTCTTTAGAGTCCAAAGATGGATCTCTATCAAGAGGTTGGATGACCTCTTCATCAAGACTTGACTTCACATCAATTGAAGTCTCAACATTCTTCTCCAAGAAAGGATCATCAAACACAATGACCTCCTCATCATGGTCTCTAGTCTTAGGCCTACAATCATCTATGACGACATTAGATGATTCCATGACACTCCGAGTTTGTAAATTGAAAACTCTGTAGGCCTTACTATTAAGGGCATAGCCAATAAAAATCCCCTCATCACTCTTGGCATCAAACTTGCCAAGTTGATCTCGGTCATTTAGAATGTAGCATTTGCTCCCAAATGAGTGGAAGTAGCTAATATTTGGCTTCCTACCCTTCCATAATTCATAGGAGGTTTGCCTAGTACCGGGCCTTAGGAAGACTCTATTTCCTATGTAGCAAGCCGTATTGACGGCCTCGGCCCAAAGGTTCCTAGGGACATTGTTGCTAAGCAACATCACATGGCCCATCTCTTGAAGGACCCTATTCTTCCTCTCAACAACCCCATTTTGTTGAGGAGTTCTAGGAGCCGAAAACTCATGGGAAATGCCTAAGCTATTGCAATAGCTTTCAAAACAAGAGTTTTCAAATTCCCTCCCATGGTCACTCCTGATTCTTTTAATGCTTTTAATGTGTGAGTTCTTTTCATTTTGAATTTTAGTGCAAAGCATTTTAATTTTTTCAAAAGTTTCAGATTTTTCTCTAAGAAAATATGTCCATGTAAATCTTGAGAAATCATCAACACAAACAAAAATGTATCTCTTGCCGCCGAGACTCTCGGTTTGCATGGGACCTATAAGGTCCATATGTAGAAGCTCTAATGGCTCCTTGGTGGCGAGATACTTGCCTTTCTTGTGCATACTTTTGGTTTGTTTCCCTTATTGACAAGGTCCACAAACGCCATCGACTTTCTTCCCAAGCTTAGGGAGGCCACGCACAACCTTGAAATTATCTAAGATTCTCAAATCTCGATAGTTCATGTGGCCAAGTCTTTGATGCCATAACTCAATTTCCTCACATTTGGACATATTGCAAGAGATAGCACTAGCTTCAAGACAATAGCAATTGTCACTAGATCTCTTTCCTTTTAGCAAGGTTTTTCCATTTGGCATTAAAATAGAGCAATCATTTTTGTTAAACAATACAGAGAGTCCATCATCATTAAGATGAGAAATGCTTATAAGATTTGCTTGCAAGCCATCAACAAGTAAAGCATTGGACAAAGAGGGTAAATCGGGAATGGAAATGGTTCCTTTCCCTATGACTTTCTTTTTAGATCCATCACCAAAGGTGACAAATCCTCCATCCTCCAAGACAAGGGATTTAAAGAAGCTCTTGTTCCCCGTCATATGCCTAAAACACCCACTATCCAAATACCAAGTGTTAGAGGCATTTGCCTTCAAGGCAATTTGAGCCACATAGCAAGAATAGTTATCCCTTCTAATCCACCTAGGTGTAATGTTCTCATTCCTAGTGGTATTAGTCACATTGGCTCTAGATTTCCTAGGATCATGCAAATTTGCTCTAGATTTCCTAGGAACATGCATTTTAGCTCTAGCTCTATTTCTTTCAATCATGCTCTTGATTCTACACATTTCAATGTACTTGAAGCAATTAGGTCTAATGTGACCATTAACACCACAAAAGTGACAAGTGGGAATAAAATAAGAAGACATACCATGCCCTTGTGAGTATAAAGGGGCTTTCCCACGCATTTGAGCTTGTCTTTGGTGTTGGATTGGTTCTCTTCTTCTTTGTTGTTGAGTTGGAATGAATTGCTTCCTTGGTTGACCTTGCATGAATTGCTTTTTGGCTTGATGGTATTTCGGTTGAGGGAAACTTGCTTGATGCGCCCTTGTTGATTGAGCTTGAGCTTGTTTCCCTTGTGCTACCTTGACTTGAGGATCTTTAGAGCACTCTCCTAGTTCGACCTTTTTCCTAGGATATTATGGGGGTGGAGGCTCTTTGTTATCCAAACTCTTAACAAACACAATCTTGCTTGAGGATGAGGTCTCCTTGTCATCTTCATAGCCAAGACCTTTCTTATCACTTGGCCTCTTGCCAACTCCCAACATGTGGTCAAGTTTATTCGTGCTTGAAGTCATCTTAGCAATGATCTCTCTAGCTTCTTCAAGCTCCTTTTCCATCAATTCTTCATTCCTTTTGGCTATCTTCACTTCTTTATTTAAGTGAGTAGCTTCGGCGGATAACTTGAGATTCTCTCCTTTTAGCCTTTGAATCTCTTTCTTCATCTTCAATCTTGAGCTTTGAAAATGCTCAATGAAGCCTTCAAGATCCATTCCTCCTACATCCATATTTGTTGAATGGGATGAAGAGTCACCATAGCTAGAGTCATCTTCACTTTGTTTCTCTACCTCTTCATCATCTATTGCTTCCTTACTCTTGAGAGAAGATGCGAAGGCAATAAAGTTTTCCACATGATCCTCATCATCTGAGGATTCTCATTCTTCTTCCAAGTCATCACCATCGCTCCACGTGGCGGCCATGGCCTTTCCTTTCTTCTTATTTTTCAAATTTCCACAATCCGTGGAGATGTGTCCGAAACCTCCACATTCGAAGCATTGAATCCCTTTTCTTGTGGGCTTGTCTTCACTTGACTCAAACTTCTTGAAAGGAGTCTTCTTCTTTATTTCATTTCCTTTGGATCCAAATCCCCTCTTCTCAAAATTGATGAACTTCTTGAATCTTTTCACCATGAGGGCCATTTCTTCATCTGAGTCTTCTTCCTCCTTCTCAACCTTAGAAGTCTTCAGAGCAATGCTCTTTTGCTTCTTTTGAGGTGTAGGTGTGGGAGTCCATCTAGACTCATATGCTAGAAGCCTTCCAATAACTTCACTTGGCTTCATATTCTTGTAGTCACTATTCTCCTCAAGAGCCGTCACCTTTGACTCAAATCTTGCTGGAAGCGACCTCATAATTTTTTGCTTGATCCTCCTATCCGAATAGGGATCACCAAGTTGATGGCTTTGATTGACTATGTCCATCATCTTCACTTGAAAGTCGTTGAAGCACTCATCCTCCTCCATCCTAATTTGCTCGAATTGTGTTTGGAGGACTTGAAGCTTGGAGTCCTTGACCACCTCGGTTCCCTCATGGGCCGTCTCTAGAATCTCCCATGCCTCTTTTGCAATTCTTGTTGTTTGGATCAATTTGTACTGATTGTCATCCATTGCACAAAGAATAGCATGCATAGCCTTGTTGTTCCACTTGGATGCTTCAAACTCTTGAGTTGACCATTCCGACTTTGGATTGGGAACTACACTTTCGTCTTCAAGAGTCTTTTCCGGAAGAGCGTAGCCATCTTCAATTGCCATCCATGCTCGGTCATTTATTTGGCAAATGTAAGACTCTATCTTACCTTTCCAAGAGGCATAGTTTATTCCGGTGAGCAAAGGGGGTCTTGTGCTAGAGGCTCCCTCATTACCACTCCCGTTTCCACTCATAGTGTTTGGGTATGAATGAGATGAATGTTTATGATGCAACAAACACAAACAAAATGCAAGACACACAACGAGCAAGGATCACCTAAGTGTATTTAGGAACCCGCTCTGATACCAATTGAAAATACACAAAGTGTGTCTAATACAACCTAGAGGGGGGGGGGGGGGGGGGGGGGTGAATAGGTTTTAGTTGATTTATTACCAACTTTTCGACTTAATCAATTTTAATAATCCTACTCCATATTAACAATCAATCAATCCAATATAAATATGCGGAAAACAATAAAAACACAAGGATTGATTTACGTGAGAAACCCTCCAACTGGGCAAAACTCACGGGCTATCCTTCTAGCCACATACGGTCCTCAAATCCACTATTTGAACGAAAGTTTACAACCTAGGTTGACCTCAAGTCACACCTACTTGGTCACTAACCCTTTCACTCTACCCAACGGGCCTTTAATAGTGATTCTTGACCACAAGCTTGTGCACTAACTCACTTAGTCACAAAGCTTAACAATCAATGAATAGGTTAAACAACCTATGTGAATATGTAAAAGATATTCAAGCATGCAATTAATGCTAGGCAACAATAAATGCTTATCTAAGGATTTAAAGATGTCAATAAATGCAAATCCTAGATATCAATATCTAAATGCAAATGCATGAAGATTTAGCTAGAAGGGTAAAATCGTCCTAAATGCTAGCTATTAATGAACAAGGCTCTCAACCAACACACAACAACTCAATCATGTTATAAATGCCAATAAACATAAAGATATGCAATAAAATCACATAAAAGAGCTAACCCTAGGCAAACAAGAACATAAATAAATACAAAGAGATTTAGGGCATGTTCAAGTTACCTAGTCAATGAAAGCAAGAAGAATCCATGATGAGATAATGCTTGAAGAGGTTAAATGCACATGGATTTGTGTTTGGTTGAGTAAAGATGAGTTCTTGGGAGTTTCTCTCTCTAAGGGAAGCTTGGCCTAGTAAAAATGGCTTCTTGAACTCATGGGGACGAGCAAGGAAGAAGATAGAGCATATATATGGGAGCCCTAGTTGAAACAGCGTCGTTTTGAACTTAGGGCACAAAATCCCGTCAATACCGCTAGATGGACCGCGTTGCAGGCAAGTGTCCAGACCGCGGTACACACAGCAGTGCACCGTCTGGACAACAACGCGGTGCAGGGCGCTGTGCAAGCAGGTGCACAGGCCGCGGTATGGGCAACAGAGGCTTACTGGACAACACCGCTACATGGGTCGCTTTGCGTGCAAGTGTACAGGAAGCGGTACAGGGAGCATGACCCTGCTGAGGTATACCGCTCTGTATGCCGCGATGCAAGCATGTCGGCCGCGCTAAGAGAAGAAATTCTCTTTTCTAGGCAAACTCAACACACTAAGTGATGTGCAAAATGTGCAAGTGTGGAGAGTGAAAAGAGGCATACAATACATCATTCAATAACATGAAGATAAGAACAATAATGCATGCAAGTGAGTGTGTGCAACTAGATCTCTTCAAAGAAAGTTAAACTAGTGAGATACCTTTGAAGTGCTCTTTGAGAGACATGATGTCCTTGAAGCTTGATCACACTCAAGAGGCCTAAATTCCCTTTACAAAGAATAATCCCCAATGTGGTTTGTCAACGAAATAAGCCAATCAAAATATGAGGAACTTACATATATATATTTATACGCAATCTTTAAGAAAACTTAGTCACGAAGCAAAGTGGGCAAGTCCTCCACGTGTGCCATCAAGTGGGCAAGTGGTGGGGATCCATTTTATTTATAACAACATTTTAATATTTTGTGTTTTGATAATTATTTTACTTTTTTTAATGAATTAATTTGTGTTTTGAATCTTGATAATTATCCTTTGGAGGATTGCTAGATTTACTATCTCAATCCACTCTCACAACATTCTCTCTTCATATGTTGACATGTGGACATTATTAAATTTTACACATTAAACATTGAGCTTTTATAAATGGCATCATTTATTTTTTTTATTTACAATGCAAACCAAAAATTAACTTCCAGAATTGCTCTTCATATTTAACTTTAATAAATTGTCATTTAATATCATTTAAAAAAATATCAAATATATATAAATCAGTTTTTCTATTGTCAGTTCGTCCTGATATAAAATATATCAGAATATATCAGGACGAAGAATGTGGACCACAGATTAAGAAGAAGTTTTGACAAGTGCATACACTTTGAGTCAAAATATGTAAATCTAATGGTTCACATTTTTCGTCTTGATATATTTTATATCAGGACGACCTACCAATAGAAAAATTGATATATAAATACTACATTAATATGCTATGTACAAATCAAACCACCACAATGATGGAGCATAGCAAGAGTACAAGACCATGAATCGAGAGAAACGATTGAGGAGGAAGTCCAAAAAGCTAAAGTTGTGGAAAATCAAATGTGATCAGTAAAACCTAAAAACAGATAAAAAAAATTCCCGATTATCAATATATATATATATATATATATATATATGTGCGCTTCTAATTATTAGATTGTTTTAAATGTATAAATTATTAAAACAGTATGGATATATGAATTTTTTATTAACATGAACAGTGAGTAACGTAAGAAAATATTTCTCATTTCATATTAAAATTCACTAATTTTTCTTATATATTTTTTGTAGGTATTCAAAAGTCAGAAATAGTTTTTCAAATGAAAAGATATACACTTAATTGAAAAAAAAATACTATTTTAGTACAAATATTTTGTAATTGTTTTTTGGTATAAAAATTTGGTAAAAAGAAGTATAAGAGCAATTCAATCTGGGTCTATACACACATGGTCAAGAAAAAGAAAGGATATTTTTTTTAAAGAAAAGTTGTAGAGTTGTAGACCTGAGATCTTTTTTTTTAAAGGATGATATTAATGATAATCTGTTGAAGTTAAAGAAGAAGGATAATCTTGAAAGTTAAGTATTGGTTTTCATTGTAAATAAAAAGATAAATGATGTCATTTATAAAGGTTCAATGATTAATGTGTAACAATTAATGTTATCTACATGTTATTATATGAAGAGAGAGTGAGTTGAAAGAGTGGGTTGAGAGAGTGATTTTAGTGCCTCTTATCTTTGAATGGTACAGATCATGTATTATATATAATTAATGATTTTATCTTTATTAACAAACCAAAAGACCTTTTTGCCCTCCGCCAGTTAACTTTTAACTGTGCTACAGTAACGGTAAGGTTTGTTTGTATAATTTTAGACAAAAATTCCATATAGGTGCAATTATATCTTATGTCGGGGATGTTTGTGCCAATTAATCCGAAATTAAAAAGAAAAAACTCCACAAAACACATCGATTCTTTGTTTAAAAAAGATAAATAACATCACCTCTTAATTCAAGTGGTTTGTACTCATTTTTTAACGTTTGTAGTGAGGGTTTCAAGTCCTACCAAATACATTTTACACAGTTTTTATGAGTTATATATAGTTAATCTCAATAAATCGGTAGATTCTTGATTCGTTTGGTATCGTATTTCAGAAACAATACACCACACAAAAAATATTCTATCTCTTAATTGGACCGACTAGAAACGTTAAAAATTGTTGTCTGATTCTTAGCATTTAATGGGAAAGGAATAAAAAAGTAATTATTTACAACCTCAAGAACAAAAAACTGAAATGTCAAGGATTCCTTTTTAAAGGTTATATGATCATTGATCTCCATAAATACGTATATATTCTTTGTAATTTAAGTCTTTAATTAATTTGCAACTTTTTTTTTGAAGTTTGCAAAAATTTAATTAATTTGCAAACTCCTTTGTTCAATTTTGTTTTTTGTTTTTGTAAACTCCTTGTTTCAAAATAATAATAATTCTCAAGCATAAGACCCAAATAGGGATGTATATTTATCCAAGGACCTCCCCCCATCCCCATATCAATTTGGGAATGAAAATCATCCCCACATCCCCATCTTTCCATTTTTTCCAAATATTGTAATGGATTTTATTTTGTATTTGTATTTGAATTTGTAATGGACTGTTTTTTTTTAATATATAATTTTTAGTAAAACATGGAAAACGGGAAAACGGAGAAACACAGAAAAACGGAGAAACACAGAAAAACGGGGAAATGGGGATGGGTTCCTCCCTACAAAACTCTCTCATCCTTATTTTCCCCAATTGGGGAAAAGTGTGTGTGTGTGAAATATACATCCTTATTTCCTCAATGTCCATCCCTATATCCAAATAATAACAAGGTAGGATTTTATTAAATTTTGCATAGTTTTTTTTTTCATTGTTTTGTTTTGTTTTGTTTTGATTTATCAACTTCTTGAATTTCACATGTTGATTTTCCAAGGATAAGTATAAATTGTCAATGACTTAAGCCATTATCCGCTGACCTTCTGATAAGCTATATGTTATTAAGAAGATTAGAAGAATGAAAACCCATCTTTTTTTGATATTAGATTATTTAAATATGGATGTTATTATTGTAAATGCCCACTCTATCTAGTAAAAAAAAACTTTTAATGTATTACATTTTCCAAATACTTTTAAAAAGTAACTGCGAGTTGAATAGTATGTAGCTTGGTGCAAAGGTACCTATTAGGGATATTTAAGATATCTAGCCACGGTCTAATATGGTTTAACGGTAAATGACGCTCGTTCAGTATAACAATATCACTGAGTAATATGTTTCTTCAACCAAGATTGGGAAGGGTTTGGAAAATGGGGGTGGGGATTAGGGGGGGGGGGGGGGGGGGGGGGGGGTCGGGTGTTTGGAAAATAAGGATTAGGAGGAGGAGGAGTGACTCACTCTAAAGGTAGGCGCTCGCAATCGTATGAAGCTAGAGTGTAGCACAATAGTAAGTAAAGTCCGTTCCTATGAAGATTGAGGAGTTGATTACCTATTTGAACAATGATTAAATAGAATGCTATCTATAAATACCACAATTAATCTAAATTAGACTATTAAGCAATTTCAAACTAAATTGTGAATTGAAAGAAACAAGGAAAATGAATGTGATAATATGATAAAATATGCTAAGACAAAGAATCCACCTCACCCTCTAGCTAATTAAGCTCTAGACTCACTCAAATACCCAATTAGTGCAAATGTGAATTGTAGACCCATGCACCCAAAAATAATCTCTACATTCCTTCAAGTAACATAAATCACATTCAAGCATACACAAAGCCTATCTCTCGATGACTTTAGACTATATGTATGAATTCATTAAGAACTTTGGTACACACACACACGGGTTCTACACGCTAGCCTTATGTATCTTTATCTTACTAGTCATGCATACAGGACATTTCATCAAACATGTGGTGTGTGTCACCCCTCGGTTCATAGCACACCGCCAAATATCATTCACAAGTAGATCAATTCTAGTGAAAGCATTAAGTATTCAGAAATATCCATACAAAACACAAGCACACTTGAATAAATGAGTGGTCTTTATTAATGAATTTAAGGGTTTGGTTTCATCAAGCTTTAGCAAAAGAAGTTAGCTCATATTGCAAGTTACAGCCATACAACACATATGTAAAAGTAAATACATGGCTTTACAACAACAAAGAAATTGAAAGAGAAAATGTTTAGAGAAAACTATATGGAGAGTTTCCTCTTCTTCTTGGTTCTTCTTCTCCTTCAAATTCTCTTCAGCTTTCCTTGCCCAAAAAGGTGAAATGTTGATGGTTATGGTTAATAGGTGTGGTGGATGTGTTGGATTTTAGGGAAATATGGACTCTTGGTGGATTTCTTGGGAAGTGGGTTTTATGTTGTATGAGGAATATGATAGGATGAAAAGATGAGGTCTTGGGTTGTATTTTTGGGTAGGGAGTGATATTTTGGTCTAAAAATAGCAAGGGATTCTATAGGAGAGTGAATTATGTTAGGGGCAAAAAGGTCATTTTTCTAATTTTGTACCTTTTCGGGGCAAAAAGGCAACCTGCTGGAAAGAATATCCAGGTTGCTTTGCTATCTGGATGAAATGAGGAATTCCTGACCCTAGAGAGATGTGACTTGGGGGCGACTTGGTATGAGGTCACCTTCAGGTCGCTTTGTTATCTGTCTGATGAGGCTAAACCCGAGGTGATAGAGACCTTGGAGCGACTGAGCTGAGGTCATGTGAGGTCGCTTTTTTTGTTTGGTGGAGAGTGTCTTAAGCTGAGAGGAGAGCGACTTTGGGGTGACTTAGGCGAGGTCGCCCTGAGGTCAGTTAGCAATCAATTATTCTTTACAGAAAATCTTGCACTTAATTTTATCCGATGGTCAAATAATACTGTCCTTAGAATTCTATAAATAAGAAATCTCTCATGAGAGAACTACTATATATATATATATAATCTTTCTCCTATCAGTTCGTTGGATATAAAATATATCTGTTCCTTGAATATTGACCATTAGATTTAATTGTTTTGACCCGGTGTGTATGCACTTGTCAGGACTTCTCCATAATTTATGTCCCACGATCAAGGAATTGATATATTTAATATTAGAAAGAACCGACAGTAGAAAGACTATATATATACAATTATTTTCTCCTCAGTTCTCACTGATATAACTTATATTAGTGTCTTGCATGTGGACCACTGATTATGGAAAAGTTTTGAACAATGCATACACTTTAAGTCAAAGTATGTAAATCTAATGATTCACATCGAACGCACTGATGAAGTTATATCAGTACGTATTGACTTAAAAATTTATGTGTATATATATATATATGTATATATATATATATATATATATATATATATATATATATCAATTATGGGATGACTAGCATCCCAAGATCCATTCCTGAAATATATATATATATATATACAAAAATTTTCAAGCCAGTACGCACTCATATAAGTTCATCAGTGCGTTGGATGTGGGCCGTTAGATTTACATATTTTGACTCAAAGTGTATGCACTTGTCAAAACTTCTCCATAACCAGTGGGCTACATGCAACGTACTGATATAAGTTACATTAGTGCGTACTGAAGAGAAAATGACTATATATATTAAGAATATCTTTAATTTTTTTACTCACCTTGTGGCTTCCATAGCAATATTAATTATTCTTTTTAATTATTAATGTGTTATGTGTGTGTATATATATATTCAATATATATATATATATGATTATTTCTACTTTCTATAACTCATATGTGGGTTATATCAAGGGATATTAATAAAAAAAAAAACCCATCTAGTTTGGGTTTTTGGTCAAAAACCACCCTCTAGTTTCATTTATGGCCAAAAACCACCCTCTAGTTTTTTGTTGACCATAAGCCGCCCAGTTTTTTAATTTATTAGTCAAAAACCACCTTACCATTAATATTTCTAACCAAATATACCATTTTACCCCTATATTCAAATTTAAACACAAAAATAAAAATAATAATTCAATTAAAAATTATTAATTAAGAAAAATATATAAAAATATTATTTTTCTCTCTCCTTCCATTTTCTCTCCTCTCTTTTTCTCACTATCTCTCTCGTTTCTCACTGGGTTCACACACACAATCTCTCGTTTGTTGCATGAGGGATATTGGTCGGGTGTTTTGTTGTGGTACGGGGATGGTCATTGGGTGGCATGGATGTTGATTGGCATTTCAGATGAGAGATAGGCGTTAGGATTTGGTGTTGTGGTTGTTGATGGTGTTGGATTCGGCAGTGACAGATCTGGCAAAGCACCACAAAAACCCAGCCACCATCAATCCTTGTTTGGAGAGAAACAGTGTTGAGGAAGACAGAGAGCGAGGGATCTAGGGATTGAGAGAAAGAGTGAGAGAGAGTGAGAGAGAGAGAGAGATTGGGGATTGTGAGAGAATGGAGAAGGAGGAAATTATTTTTTATTTTTTAATTAATAAATTGTTGATAAAATAATGTATTTGATTTTTTTTCATATTTAATATTAGTTTCTTATCAAGTAATTATTTTATTTCAATTGATGTTATTTAATATTGTTTGAATATAGGGGTAAAATGGTATATTTGGTTAGAAATGTTAATGGTAGGGTGGTTTTTGACTGATAAATTAAAGGGCACTTACCAATTAGGTCCTAGACTTTTATTTAAATTCCAAATTGTTTGTAGCTTTTATAAAAGTAATAAAATTGGTCATCACATTTTTCTCAAGTGCCAAATTAATCCCTCTTTTTTTGGAAATGACTAAATTGGTTCCTCTAACGGTTTAAAGGTGTTAAATATAACAGTTGACTTTAACAATTTTAGTTAAAGTATGTAAATACAATTTATTTATCATATTAGAGTAATATTGTTTTATTTTTTATGCATTAAATTCACTATTATAATTACAACAAAATCCAAAAATATTATTAATTTAACACCATTTGTACCTTTTTGAATTAAATTTTTTAAGAAAATCTTAAAATATTTTAATAAGATAATGTCAATTATACCCTTATTTTATAAGTAAAATTACCATTCATTCACAGTTTAATCTTTTACCATTTTTATATAATTGTTTTTTTTGTTAATATTATACTTTAACAATTTTAGTTAAAGTATGTAAATACAATTTATTTATCATATTAGAGTAATATTGTTTTATTTTTTATGCATTAAATTCACTATTATAATTACAACAAAATCCAAAAATATTATTAATTTAACACCATTTGTACCTTTTTGAATTAAATTTTTTAAGAAAATCTTAAAATATTTTAATAAGATAATGTCAATTATACCCTTATTTTATAAGTAAAATTACCATTCATTCACAGTTTAATCTTTTACCATTTTTATATAATTGTTTTTTTTTTGTTAATATTATACATGCACCGTTGTCAAAATTATTCAAAAATAAAAACCCACAAATAAAATAAACAAAAATATATGTGTTAAAAAAACTGTGCATTTGTCATTGTTATATTGTTTATGAGTAAAGTACAATTTTACCTTTACACAATTAAAGTTGACTGACGAAATTTAGTTATAGGGACTAATTTGGTATTTGGGAAAAATGTAAGGACCAATTCGGTCACTTTTGTAAAATTCGTAAACAATTTGGAATTTAAAACAAATCCAGGATCTAATTGATAATTGCCCTAAATTAAAAAAACATGGTGGTTTTTAGCCAATAAAAAACTAGAGGGTGGTTTTTGACCAAAAATGAAACTAGAGGGTTGTTTTTGACCAAAAACCCAAACTAGAGGGATTTTTTTTTTTGTAAATAATATCCCTTATTTCAATGAAAAAAAAGAAGATGAATTTTTTAATATTCTTCTTAATTAGAGAACACATAAATAAAAAAGATGAGTTTTTTTTATTAAATTTTTTTTTCTATTATTAGATGACATATATACGGCTAAGATAGCTATGTCTTTGGATGATGATACTATCTGGGTTGAAGGGTGTCCTCCCTGTGTGGAGCCTTTTGTTCCGAAAGATTGTCCGATTTATCTCAAAAAAAAAAAAAAAAACTTAATATTGAGGTTGAGGTCGAAGTCAAATCCCTACTATGCCAAGCCAAAAAAAAAAAAAAAAAACTTTTAATATATCTTTCCAAATGTTATTACCAACAAATTAACTGCGAGTTGAATAGTATGGAGTTTGGTGCAAATAAAGTACCAATTGGCAATTTGGGATGTTTAAAATATCAGTGAGTAGCATATGCTTCCTCATGATCAACCGGCGGGGTAATAAATCCTACTATTTTCTTTTATATGTTTGAAGATGAGCTAGCTCATGAAGGGTCGTCAATGGTACTTTTATAAGATAGAACAATATATTCTGTGTATGTATAAATTAAGTACTGCTTAATATTGATAATTAAAAAAAAAAAACTATGATCACATATGAAAAAGGAGTTCTTAGAGAAGCTTGATGTTGAACTCCAAGAGTACTTACAAGACGATAATCAAGTCGATACAGTAGACTTTAGACCACACAACACAAATACAAATATGCAACAAAGGCAGACTCGAAGTACCCCTTTTATTCTAATAAACTAGTTTAACTTGCATTCAACTTCTTCTGCTTCGACGTGTCGTAATTCTTGCTCATGATATATTTCACAAGGTTGTCCAGCTCGTTATCGTACATGTTGATGACTCCATCTCCGTTTTCATCCGCTATCTTTATTCCACGGAGACGTCTGTAGAAGGAAAATTTTGAGCCCAGTTCATCGAAGGCACTCTGTACCTCTGCCTTATCGAGACGATTGTTATTATTGGAGTCATGCCGCTTCAAAAGTTCCCGTATCATCTTTTCAGTTTGGGGCGCGGGGGGCGCCGTGGTTGCTTTTACACATAAAACCATAGTTGCCTAGCTAAAAGACTCGAAAGTGTATCTATTTAAAGACTACTGTGTGTGGTATAGATAACTTGTATATATGTTATGGCAACATCTGTTTATATAGAATTTTAATCCTTGCCTCCCTCCAATGTCCAACCGCTCAATCTTTGGTCACTGTTTATAAGATCAGAATTCAGATATACAGTGACCAAAGATTTTTCCTAGCTATGATGTACGTACTCCATCCATTTATTTACATTATTCTGTCATTATAATATATATATTTCCGTTACTTTTTCTTTTTGGTCTAAAAGACAAACAATTTTTAATTATATTTATTTCAGTCCAGAATAGAAAGGTGTTCAAGTTCTTAAAAGAAAGGTGTTCTTGCTCACTCTGAAAGATTTTTTTATTTTTATTTTTTTATATCAAAACTATGAAAGAATCTTATAGTGGAAAATATCAAAGTCTCATAAAAACATATACATAAACAATGGCGGATACAGAAATTTTAACCAGATAGTGCATTTGAACAAAATAAAAAAAATATTAAAAATTAAGATCATAGTAAAATGAGTCTTTTTTACTTAAAGAAAAATTGATAATATACTGAAGTTTAAATAAAATAAAACAAATACAATACCTACTTAAGATGAACTAAATAATCTTACGTTCTAAAAAATAAAAGTAAAAACAAGAAACACAATTTTAAAAATTAAATATTAACAAGAAAAACAAGAAAAACAATAAAATTGTAATATTTTTTTTAAAATAATGAATTACAATCTAATTTTATAATTAGAAATTTTGTTTTATATTTATAATGAATTCACTTTAAATTTATACAAAAATAAATAAATAATTAATATTATTAGACATGTTTTTGATTTTTTATCCTTCTAATTATTGATATATTATTGATTTATTGATTTTAAATAAATTAAGACTATAAAAAAATACTAAGGATAAAATAAAATGAATTATAATAATAGATGGACTACTTTAATATAATAAATTAAAATTTGAGATTTTAAGGTTTATTGATTGAAAACCAAAACTATTAGAAATAATAAAAGTTCAAGATAATAATAGACAATTTAATATGAAATAAATTGAATTAAGTAACAATAAATTGAAAGTAGTGAATTAGTTGACATTGATAGAAAAGAAAAAATAAATTGTTTTGTTTCAAAATAAGATGAAAATTTGAGAAAATAATTAAAAAAGATGGTAAAATAAAAAAGATATAAAACTTATTAAAATTACATGATAAAATTAAATTTATAAAATAATATATGTATTTTCTTTAAAAAAAAAAGTAAATGGTAGGAGTTGAACTATCTCCGTCAATAAAAAATAGGAGATAAAATACCAATTTTATTGAAAGATATTTTACTATTATTATAATTATTTATTATATATATACACGTAAAATCAATTTTTATTTTAAATGTTGAGATCGGGCACGGCCCCACCTGACCCTAAGATAGGTCCGCCGCTGCACATAAATCTACTCCGAAAGGACACAAAATTCCACAAAAGGATAATTGTTTTGGTCCCGAAATTGGAATCCATAATGGATAAATTGGCAAAGTCTTTATTCAATAAATCAAAGCCATACAGGCATACGATAACATGTAATTGGTACATTGATCCGTTCCTCACACTCATTCCGTGAGATTATGAGTATTTCTAAAACCCCCTAATATATATAGAAAGTATACTAGTATTTCAAAAATATATATATATATATATATATATCTAAGGCATAAACTAATTAATTACGTCATTATTGTGATGTCATTGTCCGATATATGCTGAATAAATTAAATAAAATTGATTGATTCTTGGCGATATGATAGAAAAGAATAAAGAATTGATAATTACATCCATGAGTCAAAAGAAAGCAGTAAAGGATTCGGTCACTTTTCTTATTCTCTTCTTTAATTTTTTTTTTTGGTGACTGAAGAAAACTACATTAAACAGAAACAGACTCATTGGAAACAACAGAGGCAATTTGATATTGTTTGCTGTGATTTCTAGAAAGTCAATCAGTCAACAATTTGATGATTCTAATCCGTAAATAAACACAATAAGAACAAGAAAAATAATAAGGAAAACAATTTTACATGGTAAAACTCCGATAACGGAGAAATGTCCATGGATCATCGTTTAGCGATGGAAAAACGAATTCACTATGAAAATATTAATTACACCCTCTGATCTCTCTCTCTCTCTGAAAAATAATTGATCTCCTTTACAATGATTTTTACAGTTGTATTTGTATGATATTCTCTAGGGTTCCTGGATCCTAACTTGTAGGTAGAAGATTGTGTTTATTAACACAAGCTTTACAACCGAACTCACACAAGACACCAGAAACTAAAGAAACAACACTCACTATATGCTGCCAAAGTATAGTATTTTTTCTATTCAATAATTCAAAAGTTGTTGAAGTATATTATAGGCCTTGCTTAAATAGCATCTATACCTAAATAGAATAAGGAAAATCAAAAGGAAGAGTAACTGGCAAAAAAATCAGAAACTAAAACAAGAAAACTATCAGGCAATCAGGAAATAAAGGCTAGACCAAAATTTGGAAATAAAAGACACTAAAATTGGGAAAGTTGGGATTATTATTTAAGATCTTGATAACTCATCTTCGGACTCTCTTTTAGGCCTGTTTGATAATTCATTGGATGCTCCTACATCACTATCGATCATCTCCATAGGCATGCATCAGGCTGCTTGAAAATTGTATAAAAGCTGGCAGCTGCTTATACTATTGCTTGATTCAAGAGTACCTCGCTTGCTCTTTGTGTGTGATATATATGGGAACAAAATTTATATAGTGCTGATCAATATTATATTTATTCCGATCCTACTGAATTTTCTCAAAACAAATTAAAGTTTCTTTTCTGTGAAGGATTGAACTTGAGTTCTGTGGCTCAGATGTTGACACGCACTTACATATAAATGATTCTGTTAATTAATTTTACTAGAAGATCATGAGATCCATTAATTCACTTACAATATCTGCCACTTTAATTAATATATCCATTTATTTTTTTATAGGATCATTTGATTCATTTGTAGAAAATAAGCACCAGAACAAGAGATAAAATCGTCATACACAAGAAATAATCAACATTAATATATGGTACTAATGTTACTGTAGGAAATAAAATTAATTGAAAAATAAGAGATATCAATTAAACCTCCTACGTGTCTGGGATTCTTGGTTAGGCAAAGCGAATTTCAGAACGGGGAACACCGGCCGGTTTCATATTCCAATTCTGAGGCACAGGAAATAATGTTCCTTCAGCTGGGTCATGCTATTTTTTTTTTTGGTTTCAAATTTGGAATCCAAGGTGGATAAATTGGCAATAACTTTTGAATTATTGAAGGCATAAGGTCATTTGTGTGACGTTACTCTCTTGTACTATCATTATTTTAGGGTTCCTATTGATAAGATTTCTATGGTAATAAGAGAGAGCTTATTGAGATTTTGGCCAGGAGGAAGGTGGAGAACGACTACAGGTTGCATGATTTGGTGAGAAACTTGGTGCTCAAATTCAAGCCTGCTGTGTTGTAAGCTCTTAATGGAGCTCTGTTTTGCTCTTGTTTGTCCTCTGTTTCGTTTGTTGTAGGGGGTCTGGTTGTGTTTGCTGTTTTGGTCAACATATTTTTAATCTTGTAGGCTCAGCTGAGTCAAAAGAAAGTGTTTCTCTTTTTGTTCGAAGGCTCAGCTGGTTGTTGCTTTAGCTGGTATAGTTTCTTGATGTGTCTGCTGGGGGATGTATGTTCTGTTTTGTGGGTCTTGTGTTGGCTTTGGATGTTTTCCCTTTTGCCCTTTATTGGCTTTCTTTTTATGAAATATTGCTGTTTTTTAAAAAAAAAACATATACAAAAACCATATAAATACAAGAAAAGTCGTTTGAAATTAATATCATAGGGTATAATGTCTTTTCAAGTAGGGTTTTTGGAGTAATTTTTGTTGTTGTTGAAATATTTGGAGTAAATCTTTTATTGTTTAGTATTTAATTAAAAAAAACATTTTTAAGGTAGTAGATTGTTAATTTGGTAATGTAAATTTAAAAAAGCTTCTGTTGTTTTAAATTAAAAAAAAGTGTATTGATAAAGTATTTGTAATGAAATGAGTAGATGGTAAAATATTAAAGTTTATGGAGGGTAGCTGAAACATTTTATTTGTTTTTAAAAAGCTCCAAAATCTTGAGAGAAGTCCAAATTTTAAAGTTTTCTTAGTAGATATAAAATAAGTTTTTAATATTAAAAAAAAAAAAACTCTTTTTCAGTTTCGTCAAACAACCAAAACACTCTTAATAGTACTGTTGCCTCCTAATTCTCAGCAACCGGTTATAAACATTAAAGAATACTTAAACAATCTAATCACTGTGATATCATAAAGGAAGTAAATATCGATACTTCAATCCAACTATCCTTATATTTTGTTATTAAAAGGTTTATGGCTCGTTCCGTAAGTGCTTTTCATTAATTATTTTTTGAAATGAAAAATGAAAAATGAAAATGAAAATAATGTTTTTAATTTCAGTTTTGAAATATAAAAACGTGTCTGGTAGCATATGTGAAAAACAGTATTCTAAAAATAAAAATATTAAAAACGCGTCTGGTAGGTTAACCGATTTTCTTAAAAAAATTATCAACAATTCATCTCAAACAATTATCAACTAAGTCTGAATTTTTTATTTCACATTATAACCTAAAAACAATTTGATTAAATATTTTATTTAAAATTATTTTTTATTTAAAGAAAATCACATTAATTATAAATTTTTGATTAAATATAAATTATCTGAAATCTTTTAAAAAGAAAAAAAATAAGAAATAAAAAAAAAACAATGAGAGATTCGTGGATCTGGGCGTGGTGAAGAGGAAGAAGAAGAAGAAGACCCAAGAGCTGATCCAACTCAAACAACAAAAGGAAGAAGATATGCTTAAACTAGATCGGGGTCGCACCTCCTCCAGAGTGGTGAAGAAGAAGATGATCGATCTAAGAGCAAATCCACAACTAAAATCAAAAGAAGAAGAAGATCCGGTCAAACCAGATCGACGCCACACCTCCTCCGACGTGAAGAAGAAGAAGAGTGACAACGAAGGTGAACGGTGACTAGAAGAAGAAGAAAAAAAAATAAAAAAATGAGTTTTTAAAAAAAAAAACAAAGAAAACATGTATTTTACGTTTTTCAAAATTTTCACTTTTAACACTGGTTTTGTTTTTCATTTCGTTTTTGGTTTTTGAAAATAAAATGAAACTTCAACTCATCTTTTTCTTCGGTGCCCGTATGCTAGAGGCATTTGGTGTTATTGTTCGAGACTTTTTCATGTGTCTCTTGATTAATATTTGGAGGTTCCTGATTTTTTTCTTGTCAGCCCTTAATTAGCACTCCCCATCAATTTTCTCCATATGACAGTGTCTCCCTAGTGAAGGGAGAGAAACTTGAGATGCATGCATCTCACGCTGTAATTATGCCACGTGACACCCAAGATTTTTCCTAGTGAAGGAGTGGAAATTAATGAACATTTGTCAGCATGTATCACATTGATCACTTGCTACTTTATGATTCTGCGAAATTAAATTTAAATCAAGTGAGGATTTCCCTATATATTTTCCTGTGCGATTTTGACTCCATAACTTTACAAGATTGGAATTTGTTTCACTATGTAATATTACAGAGTCAAATCCCGCAAGAGTTTTCTATCTTTTCAAAAAAATTCATTTTTTTATTTTTAAATCTTTTGACTTCTTTAATATATAAATGGTTGATTTTGTATTTGTAACGTTATTATAATGAGTTAGGATCTTCTCTTTGCCTATTTTCCATGTTTTTTTCAAGTGGAAGTGAAACACGTACCCACTTACATGAAAGAGAAAGAAATCAATAAATCTTGACCATGTATTTTCTTTTATTCTAAGTGTCAATAGATTAAACCAAGTCTAGGAAAAAAAAATACAAGGTGAGATGAGAATCCTAATCCATTTATTAGATGGTATAGCATGACTCTCTTCTCCTAAATTTCTAAATATTGTAATAGTTATATATATATATATATATATTGAAATATTAAAATTTCATTAAAGCCATAAGGCAACAATGGGAAGGCCCAGAGAACAACAAGCAACAAGGATCATTACAACAAGGCTCTGCTGACCACCGTGAAACCAACACACCAACCAAGCCTAGGACAGACAGAGACTAACAACAGAACAGCAAGGCCAAAGCAAAAGAAAACAAACAGAGTAAAGAAAGAAATGCAGCAAAACTCATAGAAACCAGAAAAGAAAACCCTGCCAAGCTTGGGAGAAAAAAACAGAGCACCCCCATCCCAACAGAATACCACAAAAGATAGCATCACAAATCACCCCATTCCATAAAATCCCCACACGAGTCGGATCCCATCTTCACCAAGCTATCCGCAAAGGAATTGAAAGCTCTCGACTCATACACAATCTCCATAAAACCATGAGAGTTCAAGTTGTTACGAATATCATAAACTGAGTTGACATGGGTCAGATTTCTAAAATCGCCACCATTCACCCATGATACGGCAACCTTTGAATCACTGACCACAAGAACATCCCGACCTCGGAGGTGTAAGCTCGATAAACACAACTGAACAGCTTTTTGAATGGCCTACAGTTCTGTTGTGTTAGAGTCAGCCATCCACACCGAAAAAGAGAAAAGACACAAGATTTTTCCAGTGGAATCCCTCAGCACCCCACCGATTCCTGCAAGTCCCGGCTTTCCTCTCGAGGAACCATCAACGTTAAATTTAAGAGAGTCCATAGGAGGGGGGGGGGGGGGGGGGGGGGGGGTTACAATCCTCAATTCTTGAGTTCGTCATCTTTTTCACATCAACACAAAGTCCTTTAGGATTAAGTAACATAGACTGTAATGGATCTTGAGACCCTTTTCCAAGATTCTTGAACCACCAAACTATCATGAACTTCACCACTTCCACCGCCTGCGCAATACACGGATTCTTGCCTTCGAATAATAGCTGATTTCTTGTTGCCCAAATGGTCCAGACGATCGCAAAAAACAAAAAACTCCAAATCCTCTCAGACTTAGAACTCGGACAGAGTCCTATCCGACCCTCTATCCACTATCTGATAGTATTGTTAGAGCATTTGTTTATATCCCACCATGCCACGCAGACCAGCCATAGAGAGTGTGACCAAGAGCAATGCAAAAAAAGGTGGTCGATGGTTTCATTAAACTTTCTATAGAGGAGGCACTCCATGCTTGAGCTTAAATCCATTCCGCATCTGCGTATGATGTCTTTTACCATCACCCTGCCTCTCTACAACTTCCACGAGAACACCTCCATCTTGGGAGGGCAGAAACCCTTCAAAAAAAAAAAAACCAGGCACAGCCACCCCAACATTCTGATCAGTATCTAAGGCCTTCCGATAGGATCCGACAGTAAACAACCCTTTCGAATCAAAAGACCAAGCAAGAGCATCAGAGACTAGTCTGCGGATTGGAAAGCACTCCAGGAAAGTTAGAAATAGATTCCATTGGTCCTTTTCCCAATCAAAAGGCGGTCTTCTAGTTGGAATTAGCCAAGACCAAATCTGATTCGATCCTGTCCATACCCCAAAATCTTGCACAACCCCACTTTTGTTTGCCGCCAAAGCAAAACACCTTGGAAAAGCCTCTTTCAACTGTCCGCCCTCCACTATGATATCATACCAGAATTTTGCTCTATCTCCTCTACCCACAACCGTCACAAACCCCTTACTAATCACCTTAGCTGACGTAGAACCAAATTTAAATAAGCTTTCAATCGACTTCACAAAAAAAGAACCATGTTTGGAGGCATGCCAATCCCAAGATATCTCTCCCTGATTGACCCTAGAATTTGAGCAAATGATTCTCCTCCACAACACATTCTCTTCCCTTCCAAACCTCCAAATCCACTTAGCTAGCAAAGTTTTGTTTTTATCGAGTATTCTCCATATCCCTAACCCTCCATTTCTTTTGCTTTTGCACACCTCTACCCACCTTACCGCATGAATTTTTCTTTTGAGAGTCCCATCACCCCATAGAAAACTCCTTTGAAGTTTCTCAATTCTTTGGGCCACTCCAACCGGAATTTTAAAAACCGAGAGGAAGTAATTTGGGATGCTAGAGATCACTGCTTTAATCAAAACTAATCTCCCCCATTTTGTCAAAAATTTCCTCTTCCATGGAGCCAACATTTTTTCAATTCTATTGATCAATGGCTCCCAGAAATTCTTAGAGCCTGGGTTTCCCCCCAATGGGAAACCCAGGTAGGTAATTGGGAGGGAGGCCTTTTGCATTTGAATATGGAAGCCTAATATGCCGACTCGGTCGCCCTGCCAATACCTACTCTCACCACACAAGATTTGTGAAAGTTGATTTTCAATCCCGATACCAATTCAAAACAACGAAGAACCCTCTTCACATTGAGGAGATAATTCACCCTAGGTTTAATGAAAATGATTGTATCATCTGCAAATTGGAGGTGAGATATTTGGACTTCATCAAAAAATTCACCTTCGATCAATTTCAAGGCAGTGGCTTTAGAAAGCAAATAATTCAAGCCTTCCACAACAATATTGAAAAGGGAGGGATATAGAGGATCGCCTTGCTTTAACCCCCTCTCGACACCAAACTGAGGAGTAGATGTACCATTCACCAAGACCGACATTAGCGGGGAGGATATGCACTATTTCATCCACCCTCCCCATTTGCCACCAAAACCCATTCCTTCCATCACGAAGTCATGAAACTCATGGTCCACACTATCATCACAAGCTTTCTCAAAGTCTAGTTTGATTAATAAGCCCCCCACTTTATCACGCCTCTATTTGTGGACAATCCCGTCCGCTATTACAAAACTATCAGTAATTTGACGATTACTTATGAAAGCCATTTAGGACTCTCCAATGATTGACTTCACAGTCTTCTTTAATATATTCGCCAAGATTTTAGCAAGCACCTTATACATTGAGCTAACCAAACTAATAGGTCTGTAATCCTTCATTGAGATTGGGGTGTCGACTTTGGGAATTAAGGCAATAAAGGCTCTATTTAAATCCTTAACAATTGCCCCATCCTTGTGAAAATCCTTAATAAGTTCATGTAATCCTCTTTAATTTCCTTCCAATGTTCTTTGATAAACTCTAGGCTAAAACCGTCTGGACCCGGACCCGGCGCCTTGTTTCCTTCAAAAGTAGAAACTGCTAACCAAACTTCCTCCACCGTAAACTCTTTTTCTATAGAGATTTTTTCAGTCTCCGATAACTTCTTGAAGCTCGCCCCAGTTAGTTTTGGTCTTTGCCAAGTTACCTTCTGAAACTGTTTTTTGAAGAAGCTGAAGACCTCACTTCTGAGAAGCTTAGGGTCCGAATTCTTTACACCTTGAAAGGACACCTCCTCGATTGCATTTCTTCTCCTTCTTCCGTTAGCCATACATTGAAAGAACTTGGTGTTCTTATCCCCTTTCAACAACCAATTAATCCTAGACTTTTGCCACCATGATTGTTCCTCTCTTCGGAGACTTCTCCATAACTTCTTTAAGAGCTGAAACCGCTCTTTCCTAAGAATTTCAGTCCATCCATCCGCAGCAGCCTTTGTGTCAATGAGGCTTAGCTTCTCCTCCACCTGATTTGGCTTGACCAAACTCACCTTGCAAGATCTATTCAAGCTATTCAATCTGTTTTTTGCAGCCTTAAGTTTTTGATAATAACATGAATCCTTTGTGACCAATTGCCTCACAACCCACCTAACCATTCATTGCATCTTTCATAATTTCCTTCTCTCCCAACCACCAATTGAGAAATTGAAACGGAGCAGGCCCCCTCTTCACAGCCGAAACACCTAACATTATGGGGTTGTAGTCTGAAAGGCTGCGTGGGAGTCCAGTTTGAGAGAGGTTCGGGAACCACAACAAGATTGATTGCGAAAGAAACGATCCAATCTCAAACACGCTTCACGGTCCTTATTATTGGACCAAGTAAACTTCATTCCATGAAGGGGGATATCAACTACATTTGCTTTCGCAATAAAATTGTTGAAACTTCTTATACACCCCCTGTCACATCCCACGCCCACTCTTTCTGTCAGATCGAGAACTGAGTTGAAGTCCCCACCCATGCACCATGGATCCGACAGGGTCTGCTGAGCAGTAAGAATAAAATCCCAAAGTTCCCGCCGTTCCATATCAGTAGAAGCACCATAAATATTACACAGAACAATAGTTTTTCTTAACTTCTTTAAAAAACCTGATAAGATGATACATTTGCTGTTGGATATACAAGCTTCTGTAGAGAAAACATTTTCATTCCATAAAGTTATTAAACCACCAGAGGCCTCCACCTCCGGGCTCAAAAAATAAATAGCACTATTTGGGGTGGGTGTTGTGCAAATATCACCACATTACTAATTCATGTTTAAAAGGCACCAATATAGGTGTCCAGACAAAAATACCCCTTCCAAGTGAGTTTTTGTCGTTTTCAAACCTAGTGAGAAAAACCAGAGAGAGAAAACATCTCTTGGAAAAAGAACCGGCGTTGGAAGATCAGTGGTTTTCCGTCTGAAAAAGACGTCGAAGTAACCGGCGGTAGGACAACAGTGTTTATCGGGTGTTCAGACGAGAGCATCTTCAATCGACGGTAAGTTGAGTCAGATTATGTTGTTGATTTTGTTTTTAATAAGTTCATGTTTGATGTTGGTTGTTGATTAAACTTGTAGATTATGTTTGTTTGTTGATCTGAGAATGGTTGTGGGTTAGGTTAGGGTTTGTAAATCCGTTGAAGATCTGGGTTCCCGAGGTTTTTCAAGGTGATTCCGAGCTTTTTTCAAGCTTTTTCGAGCTTTTGAAGAGGTTTTTCCGAGCTTTTTAAAACGTTTTCCGAGCTTTTTCTGGGTCTTCGAGCTTTTTCAAACTGGTTCCGAGCTATTTGAAAATGCCCGAGCTTTTTGAAACTGTTCTCGAGCTATTTTAAAATGTGGCCGAGCTTTTTAAAACAATTTCCGAGCTTTTTGAAACAGTGCCGGAGATTTTTTAAACAGCCCGAGCTTTTTGAAACAGTTTTCGAGCTTTTTGAAATAGTTTCCGAGCTTTTTGAAACTGAGTCCGAGCTTTTTCAAACAGTTGCCGAGCTTTTTTAGACAGTCCGAGCTTGTTAAAACTGAGTCCGAGCTTTTTGAACAGTCCGGGCAATTTGAACACGTGTCCGAGCTTTTTGAAACAGTTTCCGAGCTTTTTGAAACATTTTTCGAGCTTTTTTAAACTGAGTCCGAGCTTTTTGAACAGTCCGAGCATTTTCAACACGTGTCCGAGCTTTTTGAAACAGTTTCCGAGCTTTTTGAAACATTTTTTGAGCTTTTTTAAACTGAGTCCGAACTTGTTTAAACTGAGTCCGAGGTTTTTTAAACTGAGTCCGAGCTTGTTAAAACCGAGTCCGAGCTTTTTAAACAGTCCGAGCATTTTCAACACGTGTCCGAGCTTTTTGAAACAGTTTTCGAGCTTTTTGAAACATTTTCCGAGCTTTTTTAAACTGAGTCCGAGCTTTTTGAACAGTCCGAGCATTTTCAACACGTGTCCGAGCTTTTTGAAACAGTTTCGAGCTTTTTGAAACATTTTTCGAGCTTTTTTAAACTGAGTCCGAGCTTATTTAAACCGAGTCCGAGCTTTTTTAAACTGAGTCCGAGCTTGTTTAAACCGAGTCTGAGCTTTTTTAAACTGAGTCCGAGCTTGTTAAAACCGAGTCCGAGCTTTTTAAACAGTCCGAGCATTTTCAACACGTGTCCGAGCTTTTTGAAACAGTGTCCGAGCTTTGTAAAGCTGAGTCCGAGCTTTTTCAACAGTCCGAGCGTTTTCAAACTGTGCCCGAGCTTTTTCAAACTGTGCCCGAGCTTTTTCAAACTGTGCCCGAGCCTTTTGTATATGAGTCCGAGCATTTTCCAACTGTGTCCGAGCTTTTTTCACACTGTCCGACCGTTTTCAATATGAGTCCGAGCCTTTTGAAACTGCTTCTCTGCTATTTTATATTATTATGTCCTAGCCTTTTACAGTTTACTGACGCATTCTTTCTATGAAAATGCAGATGAGTAGTGAACTAAAGGATTTGCTTAAAACTCCAGAGGATGAATGGTACGATGGAAAAATCACTCGGCATGACCATTTCAGCGACCTTAAAGATATCGACGTCGCACTAGACAGTGTACCAGAACAATTCAAGGTCGAAGACCGACGTCGGTATACAGAGTCTTGTTTTGGTCATTTCCTTAGGATGGATCGGGGGATGAAGTTTTCGGGTAGCGTAGTCCATCGACTGCTATTGCGCGAGCTACATCACGATGGGCCGCAGGATGAGATGAGATTTATGTTAGGTACTCGTTCGGTACGGTTCTCCAAGGTTGAATTCTGTCTGATCACCGGATTGAAGTTTGGAGTGATTCCCGACACGACGAGGTATGAGATGGTTCAGAACGGGATACAACAACGGTATTTCAATGGTGCAGCTGATGTGGATTATGAACAGCTGAAAGCTGTTCTACGGATCGGTGTATTTGAGGAGCAGTACGATGCTGTGAAGCTGTGCCTCCTTTATATGCTAAACTGGATATTGATGGGGTTGGACGAGAGACAGAAAGTTCCATTATGGCAGATCCGGCTAGTCGAGGACTTGGACGCTTTTGATGCATTCCCGTGGGGTGCCCACGTGTATAGGCAGTCCATTATTGGATTCAAGAATGCCTTAAACGGTCGACGTGTGCGGTATGAGAGACGACAGCAGGAAAAGGGCGTTGACGTTCACACGGTGGAGACGTACAACATTTACGGTCTAGCTCACGCACTATTGGTGAGAATTTAGAATTTGTATCGTTTGAAAACCTGAAATTTTTTTTCCATGAGTTACGGAATAAATGATTGGATTCTGAATAACTTGTTCTTTTACATAGATATTTGCGTATGAGGTTATCCCCGAGCTTGGGACCCGATTTGGGACTCGTAGGGAGATTGAGTTGTCCCCCCGTATTCTGAAATGGCAGTTGCAAAAGCAAACAAGGTCGGACAAGCTGGACAAAAAAATTTTCTTAGCCAGGGTAAGGATCTATTGTGTTAAAGTGTTTACATATTACGATTATACAAATAGAATGGTCTAACCACGATTTCAGATGTTTGCGAGGACTGCACTGGTGCCGACAGCAGCTGAGAGGGTTGCACGGTACTACGAGGGCATAAATGAGGGAGGCAGTCTATATATGGCTACCGATGGACACGACGGCTCGGTACCGGATCCCTTACATCATACCACTGCCGGACCCAGTCATACGGAGGGTTCCGACCATGAGTTTGGCGGTGGGAGTCCCCTCAGGCACAGGCCGGATACGGAGGGTTCAGACCCGGAGTTTGTCGCTGGGAGTCCTCTTAGGCGCAGACAGGTTCGCTTTGCGATGCCCAGTGGAGTACATTCACGAGAAGACGTTGAAGGGCATCGCCAGGTATGTAAAAAATGGTGTAATGCATTATTTATGTTGAAACAAGTGTTGGGTTTTAGTACTGACAATAATGATTTTGTTTCGGGATCGTTTGGAACAAAAAATCCAAGATGTGATGGATGCAGTCGCTGCGTTACGGGAGGATATCCGGAAGAGTGATCGGGAACGGGATAGGCAGCATAGGGAGGTGATGGACTTTCTCCGGGGGCGGTGGGGTTCGACATCACAGTCTGGCAGGGATGGTCCACCCTCCCATGATCAAGACTCTCCCCGTACAGACAGAGACGGAGGGACAGACCCAGCCACCGGACCTACGACGGAGGCTGATGGACCTCAGACACAGGGTCCAACAGCTGTAGATACAGTACGAGACCAGCAGATGCAAGTCCCTGGTGGCACGGATACAGGAGTATTTGGGGAGACAGTTACCCAGGCGATATTAGAGTATCCGCTGCTTATGGAGGTACAGGATGTGGATCCTCCTGTTTATATCCAGGACCACACAGCGGACCCGTTAAGTCCACTGGGTCAGAGTCCCTCCTCCCGTACAGTCCACACTCCTGACCTGACCAGGCGATCCATAGGGAGCACCCCTGCGGTCCATCCGACACCGCTCTCCTCTACTCGATCCCGTCACACCTCACCCCCTAGTGACACTGCTGGTCCATCCCGACACAACCCATCCCACCAGAGCCCTCGACGTGATCCACGGGGACAGAGTTCCTCCTCCCAACACCCCCCAGTCCACAGTCAGCATAGGCAGCAGCGGATGCGCAAACGAGGCTGGCAGTTGATGAGCCCATACACTGACCCCTGTCGGCCGAAGAGGCCAAGAACACTGCCCATGTCATCAGCACATACATTCAGGCCCAATGTATTGGTAGACGCTGACCAGCTTGCGGCTTACAAAGCCTACAAGAGGAACGTGACGGGGGAATTGTAAGTATTAAAATATTGTGAATTTATTTTGAAACACCTAAGTTAAATTAGTTGTTTTCCTAAATAATTGAAAATTACACAGACGTGATGTGGATCTGATGACCCCCGTGCCTGTGACTTGGTTCCACCGGTTGCAAACCAACTTTATGGAGTTGGAGGACACGGTACTTTCCTTACTTTGATTGTCTTTTAAGTTTGTTTAACTTATGGAAGAATACTAACAATGTATAATGTTTATATTGTCAGCATATTGACGCGTACCTGCATATTTTACGGAAGCGTCAACGAGCATTCCCCACTGTCTACATTCAGAGGATGAACCTACTAGATTCTCAGTTCTATGTAAGTGTTTCAAATGTACTGTTTTCACACGTCTGTTTGTTGTGCTTCATCCTGTTTCTAACGTTTCAGTTCGGTGTCTATTTTCAGTCAATGCTGGAGTTTCAGTGGCGGAGAATCATGTCTCACGATGCTGTGGGCAAAGCCCCAAAAAAGTGGTCTGTGTTGAAGTACAGGTGGTCCCCTGAAGATCTGATGACGGTACGTGGATTGCTCCCGGTAGGGAACCGACCATGGCATGAGGTTGACGCGGTGAGCAAAATACAGTTATGGTTTCAATGTGTTTAATTAAAAATTCTTATTTTGACCATAACAGTATCTTGAACACTTGGTACAGGTCCTTATTCCGTGCAACGTTGGTGGCCAGCATTGGCTCGTGGCCAGCGTTGACCTTACTGTCGGGACGATCCACCTGCTAGACCCGTTCAGACAGGAAGTCCCCCTACAGATCAGGAAAGAGCAGGTCGCTCCATTGCGATGGTTTCTACCCTCGATGTTGCATCAGGTGGGGTTTCACGATGCCAGACCAACGGGCGAGGCGAAGTATGAGAAGCGGAATAGGCCCTTTGGGGTAAGCATGGTGTCTACAACACATGTGCCCCAACAGACTAGAGGGTATGACTATACGAACATCATTTAAACTTTAAGTTTGTTTTATTCAACTTCTATTGTAACGGTTGTTCATGTGCTGAGTCGCAGGGGTAACTGTGGTGCTCATACCTTGAGATTGATAGAGTACGTACTGGCGAACAGGATGACGTTCGACTGGTCAGAAGAAGATATGTGCACCATACGGGAGAAGATGGCTGTGGAGATTTTTTGTAACTCCAAGCCACATTAGATGTTGTAGTTGTCGATGTACAAACAATTATAGTAATGAACTTTCAAATTATAAATTTTTTGTTTCAAATTTAAAGTGTTTTCATTTACAAGTACAACACACGCATTTCATATCATACAATAACACAAGTAATAATTAACACCCCAGCTTAATTAAACAATAAGTATGAACGGCTCGGTTCACTCCTCGGCAGATTCCTTGTGTGGGCACGTCTGTTTGTTATGTCCAACTTGATGACATACGCTACACTTACGACGGTATTCCTCGGGAACAATTCTGCTCGGACCTTCATTAATCAAGGGCGGATTAGAACACCTCCTGCTATTATGACCTGATTGTCCACATCTTCTACACGATTGGGTGGTTGTCCTCTCGGAAGACGATGCATGTCGACCCTCCATCGGGCGACCTGATTGTCTCTTGGTCTTTGGATTTAAAACCACCCGCTCAGCGATGTCGGACGGCACTACCCATGAAGAAGGATGGCCAACAGGCATAATAGGAACTGAGTATGCATCAATAAGTGTCTGTCTCTTGTAGTAGTCCGAACACAGCGATGTGAAATCCAAATTCCGCTCCCTGCAAAACCAATGAAAAAAGTGACAATCACGCTTGCTTAATATAGGGTATAATTTTATACTGTTAATGTACCTTGCCGCTGCGAGTGCGTGAGAACACGGAAAATGATCCATTTGGAATTTGTTGCATGTGCATGTCTTCCGGGCTAAGTCAACAGTCCACTGTTTTCCGGACCGTTTGACAGAGAAAATGTTCCAGTCCACTGGATTGACGGTCATATAACCGCACTTCTCGACCCGTTGTAGCATCACAAGATGTGATGCGTCGGTCAACTGATGACGCATGGACTGTGCAGCTCGATGTCGATCGTGAAACCAACGCTGTAACATATTCCTAATGAACTCTGCTAATGTCAACATAGGGAGTTGTCGTGCGAATTTAAGGCATGAGTTTATGCACTCTGCAACATTTGTTGTCATCACCCTGAACCTTCGTTGGGGACAGTGTACACGAGACCATTTGTGTGGACCGGTAGATTCAACATAATCGAAAGCATTCTTGTGCAGGTTACGTAACTCACCCATGTACCGGTTATATTTGAATTCAGTGTACGCTCTAGCGGCTTTGCCCATTAAGCTGGCAACATCTTTTCTGTGAAATCGCTTCTTCACATTTTCAGCAAAGTGCCAACAACATATGGTATGGGTTGCATAAGGGAACACTTTAGAAATCCCTGCTTCAATGCTTGCATGTCGATCGGAAATAAAAACCAGATCATCTATATGACCAAGGGCACCCTTCAGGCAATCCAAAAACCATTCCCATGAAAGGTTGTTTTCGGAGTCGCCGTACCCAAAAGCAATTGGATACACCTGTTCGTTTCCATCTTGGGCAGTTGCAACAAACATTGTACCCCCGAATCTTCCCTTCAAATGGGTACCATCAACTGCAATAACCGGACGCATGCACCTCTGAAAACCTCTAACTGAGGCCCCTAATGACATGAAAAAGTAAAGGAATTTACCGTCGTCAGCGCACTGTAAGTCAGTGATTGTGCCGGGATTTTGTTGTTCCAGCACGTAACCAAAAGACGGCAGTAGTTGGAAGGTTTCTTCATGTGTCCCATAGGTCAGTGACAATGCATAATGCAAGGCTTGATATGCCTTACTGTACATGATTTGGATGCCATACATTGTTTTCATATCGGCGATTATATCCTTGGGACGCATGAGACGACCATCTTGTTGTTGAAGTCTAGGTGCAACCACTTCTCCAATTATAACTGCACTAGCTTGTCGGTGGCGACGGTGAATCTCCTCCAATGGACAACTGTGTTCATTGACAAAACTTCTTACTTGGAAGTACGTCCCTTCATCTCTTCTCACCGCTCTTAATTTCCATGTACAGTTGTCAATCAAACAAACAAGATGTAACGTTGTCTTATTGGACCTTTTCACCTTCCATTCGAAGTTTCGCCGCATTGCAAAAAGGCCAACTAGTCTCTTCAGATCCTTTTTTGTCGGAAAGAATTGACCTTTATAAATCATGCATGTAGGTTCTTCTGCTACCAAGGTTGTGCTTCTACCAATCCCAAACGAGTATGAATCTGCTCCGGGAATAACCCACGTTGTGGTATTATCAGAATCATCTGTAGATACATTATGCCGGACCTCGGAAGTACCAGGCATATCTGCTCCAGTGCAACTAACTCCTTCTACACGTCTTCCACGTCTTTGAATTTGGACATGATCTTCATCAGTGTTCTCTACATGATCTACCAGATCAATATTTGCCTCATTATCCACCTCCTGGTTAGGCCCAAGGTTCGGTTCAGTGTTCTCCTCATTGTACATCTTATTGTATTGCTCATTGTACCGCTCATCATTCATCTCAAATCGACAACCAAACACATCGTCGAATTGAGGTTCACAAACATCTGCATGGTCGACCACTACCGGTTGGACAACACATATGTTTTCCCCACCTTCAGTGGCACTCCTTTGTGTGAACACTTGGTTGCTACCGCTAGCGGATCCAAATGGTTTGGTATTTTCAGGATCTGGAATATCATTCCTTATCACATCTCCAGTTGCCCTCTCAATTAGACTAACACATACTTGAGGGATCACCCGATCTTCCCCTAGCATAAACTGAACATCATCGTCATTTCTTACAAATGTGCGACATGTAGCGCCAGGAACGATTGATATTGACTGTAGATCAACATTGTATTTGTTTACATCATACTTCACAACGGTATGCACGATCGACACCAATTCTTCGTAACTCATATTCTTTGACACATACATTCCTTGGTTGTCGGATCCAACAAACCTCTGACTTCCGTCGGGTAACTGCTCCCATCGACCGTTGTAAGATATTACTATTCTCACCCGATTCATTCTCCTGTAACATTCATCACCACAAACCATTATGACAAACATAAAAGCTATGGAAAAGGCTCAGAGCCTTTTAAAATAGTTTCTGAGGTTTTTACTATGATCTCCGAGCTTTTAATAAAGGTTCCAACCTTTTTTCCAAAGATCCCAAAAGAGCCGAGCTTTTTTACAAAGTACAAAGCTTTTTTACAAAGTCCGAGCTTTTTTACAAATTCCCGAGCTTTTTTACAAATTCCCGAGCTTTTTTACAAAAGTCCCGAGCTTTTTCACAGAAGTCCCGAGCTTTTTTACAAAAGTCCCGAGCTTTTTTACAAAAGTCCCAAGCTTTTTTACAAAAGTCCCAAGCTTTTTCACAAAGTCCCGAACTTTTTTACAAAAGTCCCGAGCTCTTTCACAAAGTCCCGAGCTTTTTTACAAAAGTCCCGAGCTTTTTTACAAAAGTCCCGAGCTCTTTCACAAAGTCCCGAGCTTTTTCACAAAGTCCCGAGCTTTTTTACAAAAGTCCCGAGCTTTTTCACAAAAGTCCCGAACGTTTTTACAAAGTCCCGAGCTTGTTTTCTAAAAGCTCGAGCTGTTTTATAAAGTCTCGAGCTTTTTTCAAGTCTTCGAGCTTGTTTTCTAAAGGCTCGAGCCTTTTGTCCAAAGGCTCGAGCTTTTTCAAACAGGCTCCGAGTTTTTTCAAACAGTGTCCGAGCTTTTTAAAACAGGCTCCGAGCATTTTCAAACAGGCTCCGAGCTTTTTATTAACAGGTTCGGAGATTCAAATTTCACAGATTCAATATTCACAAAACCAGTTTCATGTTTACAAAAGGAACGTTTTTAAAAATGGAAGGATCAAAAACAGTATTTCAGACAAACATATTACCTTGTTGTGCTTACTGAAGAACGTTGAGTAGAGTAGTTTTGAAATTTATTGTAGAGAGAGAAAGAGAGGAGTTCCTGCCTTCAGCGTTTCAAGTGTGGAGATGGAAGTACAGAGACAATTAAAAATTGATTATTTAAGGGCAATTTTGGTAGTTCACCAAAATAGGTGCCTTTTAAACATAAGTTATTAAACCGGTGACGTTGGTGCAACAGCGAGACAAAAAGGTGACATTTCTCACCATTTCCACCTCCACCGATTCAACCCCAACTCTTTTGGTGAGCAAGGCTCCCCCTAGAGACTTGATGACTCTGCTGTCAAAGCTTTTTAACTTTGATTCTTAAATAAACAAAATATCTGGCTTTGCTCTATTCACTAATCCTCTAACCATCCTACGCTTTTCACCCTTTCCAAGACCTCTTACATTCCATGAAATTATAATCATCAAAAAACAGAAATCCCAGAAAAACAAACAAATATACTTAACTGTCTTCAAGCTTGGCCAGCTGTGCTTCATCCTCTTGTTCTCTTCTAGCTATCACCTTACCAATCTCAACTTCCTTGCCATTAAAGTCGAAGCCTAAAGCTGCCCCAACTTCAATGACTTTAGTTACTTCAACTGATAGATTCCATTCTAATTCCGTCGATCCACCATCTTGGCTCTCTCATTCAATATCGTCAGCACCGACCCCGTCTTATGCCGTACTGCTTCTTTTTACCACACCCTTATCCTTATCCTTCGTTCTTGTGTTACAAATCATTCTAAGGGTCATCCCTTTTGCAATGACCTTGGCTAGTTCCACTTCTAGACTCCAAAATGGCTTCGTCGTTGTCTGTCTGCATTTTTTCTTAACCTCGGCATTATGAGCCTTGGTCCCTGGTTGCACATGGGGAGAGTTACTACTAGTAAGCATGCTTCGTTCCTTAGGCGCAACTTCTCGCTGCTTTGTTTTCATCAGTTGACATTCCAGAACAGGTAAGTCTCTACTTTCCACACCTTTAAGTTCCACAGATAGCGGCACTGCAACAAAGTCCTTCCCTGTAATCTGACCTGTCTTGAACACTGTTAAAGGTAGCTGGATTAGGCTTTTATCAGGGGAGGCTTACAATCCCTCCTTTTTGATCCGAAATGGACACCATATTCTTGTCTTCATTTCTCACCATGATCTGTCTTGGCCCAGAGGAGACAACATTTGGGCCCTCATAGCCTGGGCCTGACTCAGAATCATTGTGGTCAGATGGGCTTGAGCTATAATGCTGTCCATCCCCTGCATTAGATGGGTCGGGCCTAACCTCATCAGACTTGTTGGGCCCCTTGCCCAAGGATTTAAAATTTGAGCATTTACCCATAGATTTACTAAAATTCAAGAAACCCCTTTATTCCAAATCTGTATCAGTTGAGGACTCATCCTTGTACCTGACTGATCCTTTTTTCTCTAAATCCATCTTTCCACCTACTACAGGAAGATGTGGTGGATTCCTTTTGAATTTCTGACATATGTGGATTTCCCTTTGTCCAACGTCTTTTCAGAAGAAGGTCCTCTCACCTGCTTTCTCTTGGAAAGTTGAAGATTGTCTCTTCCCTTCTTGTCACTTTTCCCGGTTCTATCAGTGGTATTACCTTTCCAGCTATTAGAGCTTCTGTCCATCCTACCTAGAGTTGGCACTTTATTGAGAAATGATCCATCCTACCTATTGGCCATCCATAGAGGTGCATTCCATCAGTTTTCTCTGCTACCCTTCGTGCCTCTTCCATTGACTCAAATCTTACAAACGTAAACCCTCTCTTCCTAGAAGAAGTTGTAGTGGAAAGATAAATATCTCTCATCTTACCAAATGTTTTGAACAGCCCCCATAGACACATCTGATCCGCCATAGGATTTATATTGTCTACAAAAATGGAGAAAAGGTTCTCCCTACAGTCAGTTCTCCTATCCTTATAAAAAAAATGAGAGCTTCTCTCTCTAACTTTCTCTCTCATCTTTCCTTATCTCTCCTTATATATATATATATATGTTTTGTAATAGTTATATATATATATAGAGAGAGACAGAGAAAGAGAGAAAATTATGGAATTTATCTAAAAAATTATGATGTTGTTCACATTTATCCATTATCAATGAGTTAATTGTTTTTATCCATATTTATGGGTGGCTTGATGGAAATACCCTTTAAAATTCTTTTGTTGACTTCCATATCCTCATCTTTAATTACTTTTTCTTTCTTTCTCTCTTTCAAGTTATCTCTCTCATCAATTTTAAGTTTTTACTTTCATCAATTTTAATAACTTGAATCTCCATTGACACTTTGTCTCTCTTCGAAGATTTTTCTTGTTTCTCTCATTCATTTGTGTTTCTCACTCTACAATTTTCTCTATTCGAAATATTGTTTTCACAGCCGAATGATTCCAATGGTATATTATGGGCGAAAATTCGATATCATTTTTTCTCTCAAAAGTCATTTGAAAACGTTTCCAGAAACTTCACATGATGAAATATTAGCTTGATTACACGATGTTGATATTTCATCATGTAATAATGTTAATATTTCATCGTGTAAAGTTTCTAGAAACAGATCTCCATTTGAAAATCTGGAAAATAAAAATCAGATGGAGGTCGAACAAACCTCCATCAATGGTGGTTTGTTCGCAGTCCTCCAGTGATGGTGGTCGAACAAAACTCCATCACATACCTCCATTGATTGAGGTTTGTTTAACCTCCAGCAATGGAGATTGGTGAAGATGATTAAAGAAAAATCTTTCTCTCACATGTCATAAATGCACTAAGGATATTTTTGTCTAAAAATCATTTCTCTTGGATAAAAATAGTGAATTATTGAGAAACGACATCTTTAATTTGAATACTCCCTAATTTTAAGGCTATTTATAGTTTTGGCCCCTATATATATATATATATATATATATATATATATATATATATGTATCATTTAATAACAGATGATTTTCTCTATTCCCAAAACTTTCTAGAAATCAATCATGTTATAGATATCCAATATTATTCCCTACAGGCTATAGCCAATCAATAACCACGGTGAATAAATTTTAATTTTCAAATTGTTGCTAAACAGAACAATACCTTGCCTGCCATAGTCGTAGTTGTAAATTATGTCAACTTTAATGGTGAAATTATGAAGAAAAAAAAATCTTCAGTATATATCACTGAAACATATAGCATATATATATATATATATATATATATATATATATATACAATAATTTTCACATAAGTGCGCACTGATAGAATTATATAAGGACATTGAATGTGAGCCACTCATTTTACATATTTTGACTTGGTATGTATGCACTTGTCAAAACGCTTTTATAAATGAGTGACTCACATTCAATGTCCTTATATAATTCTATCAGTGCGCACTGACAGGAAAAGGAATATATATATACACTTATCTGTCCCTATAGTAGCAGGTTCAAAGGCCACCTTATAATAAAGTGAGATTTCTACATATAGATGTGGTCCATACACATTTAGAAGGAGAAGGATAAGATGGAATATAATTAAAATGTAGGTGATCATGGAAATGTGCATATCGACAAAGACAGAGTACTACGAAGAAGTTGAGATTGATCAAATTATTCTGGCACCGACTGTCGTTCAATTAGAGGTATATAACTCAGTCAATATATACTTACTAGTGGGAGCTGCGACCCCATGATTCCATTTCCATCTTTGTAAGAATATAAATTTCCCACATGCTATATATATATATTCTTTGTTTTAGAACCCTAACGGCCGAGTCAAAAGACAATAATTATAAAGACCGCCCTCGTTCCATACTTCCATGGAAGAAATAATATTCAAGCCCGGCCAATAATTCTACAAGATTAGTGGGAATCAGAATCTATTTGCTGAGTACATGCCTGTCAATTTCTTCTATCTTTTGGTGAAATTACGTGGTACTACCAATGCAAGTTTCGTGACCTGATTATTGTTTGGATATGGGTTCATTGGATAGTTTTTATTTTAAATTTTTTATGAAATTTGAAACCAGGCTGGTCGAGAGGGATGGTTTGCTGAGATATGTCCAGAATGTGCTATTTGAATATCTACTTTTATGTTATTGGGATGATACAATTAATAAATTTAAAAAAATATATTTGTGACAATGGGAATGTAGCTGCTGAGTGCTGGTTGATCACTCCTAAATGAGCACCCGCAATAGTATGGAGCTGTGGGAGTAGTACAATAATAATAAAGTTCGTTCCACAAGGATTGATGAATTGAGTACCACAATTGATTGATTAACTACTATTTAGACAAGCAAATATGTGATGATTGAATTCTATTACTCTAAACTAATTAAATTAAACTAAAACTAAAAATGCAATAAATGAAACTAACAAGAAAGTGACAAGCAAAACACATACAAGCAATTGATTGTATTACTTATGAGAAATGAGGCCAAGACCGTGAATTCACCTAACCAATTCTTACCAATTTATAGACACGCCGTTAAAGATAAATTATGCAAGTGTGAATATAGACTCGTGACACCCTAAGTTAGTCTTTACTCTCTCTCGAGTTATATAGACAACACTTATATGAACCAATGACCTATCTCTCGATGGTCATCCGAAATACACACAAGTTCATTAAGCATAATGGTACACTAATTGAGTCCTAGAGACTAGCCTCGAGTATTTCTACCTTACTAGACCTCTATCATGCATTTCATCGAGCACGTTGTGTGCTTCTCCTCTCGGTACATCACACAACAACCAAATAAATATTAAATGCTAGCTAAACATTCAACATTAATTATGACATGAAATTAGAGATGCACATTTGGGGAATGAGGATGAATATAGGTCCCCCTATCCCCATCCCCATTTCCCAGACCCTTCCCCCAACCATCCCCCCCCCCCCCCCCCCCCCCCACCCCCATTTCCCCAATTGGGGAAAATGGGGATGGGGAATTTTGGGGGAGGTATATCCATCCCCAACCCCAGTTCCCCGATTTCCCCGTTTTTTCCAAATTTTCCCCGTTTCCCCGTTTCCCCGTTTCCCCATTCTTCCGTTTGATTAAAAATTACAAATTAAAAAAATATATTTCATTACAAATACATAATTAAATCATAAAATGTGCATTACAAATACATAATAAAATCATAAAATGTGCATTATAAATATATAATAAAATCATAAAATGTTACATAATATATTTATTTATTTATATATGTTTTGGGGGAAATGAGGAAATGGGGATGGGGGGAGGTCACCCCATCCCCATCCCCATTTCAATATATTTATGGGGGAAATGGGGAAATGGGGATGGGGGGACCTCCCCTCATCCCCATCCCCATTTCAATTTGGGGATGAAAATCATCTCCATCCCCACCACATTCTCCATTTCCTCCTAAAACAATTTCCCCAAATGGGGATGGGGACGTGGGGATTTGGGGATCCGGGGGAAAATGTGCATCTCTACATAAAATAAACATACATAAACACAAGCAATAATGATAAAATGGTGGTCTTCATTGATAATTCATGGTAAAGGTTTCATCTTGGCATTGGCCAAGAAAAGTTTAGTTCATAGTGTGAAATACTGCCATACAAGATATGAAATAAATACAAGCCATAAATGAGTACAAGTAAAAGTAAAGAGAAAAGAAAAGAGTAAAGTAAGATGAAGAACTCCTCCACTCTTACTTGGTTGTGCTAGGCTTCTTCTCTCCTTGACTTCTTTTGCTCCAAAATGTGGTCTTGAGAGTTGGTCTAGGTGAGGAAATGAGGTGTTGAGTGGTTGGTGAAGTGGGATTTGAGGTTAGATGGTGATTTGATGAAGGTTTTGGGTGATTTGGTGAAGGATTTGGGTTAAAGATTGGTTCTTGGAGGTTTTGGATTGTAAAGGGAGAGTTTGGAGCTCAAGGGTCGTGGAAGAGCTTCTCCAAACGAGCTAAGAAGGGGTATTTATATGTTTGGAATTAGGGCACGAAACCCTAGAAAAGAGCTGAGGTGGAATGCTTGGGCGCTGGTCGTCAGGCTCACCACCAGCACAACCCTACTGATCTTTGGGAGTTGATGAGGGTGTGCTGGTTGTCAGGCGCACCATTTCTTTCTGGATCCTGTAATTCTTCCATTCGGCCATCAAATTCCCTTGACTTTGAAATACTACCCCTATATTACTTAAAAACCCGCACAAACTCAATTTAACCATCAAATAACTTGTTTATACCCGTGAACGGATGCAATTGATAGGGTATGGAGGCTACACCAAGTGTAAAAATGGGCATTGTCAAATACCCCCAAACCTATCTTTTGCTCGTCCCCGAGAAAAAACCAAAGCAATACCGAGTCAACAACAGATGAGATGCGACGTTAGGTGATCCACAATGTAGTAAAAAAAAACATGCCAATGTATGTAGATCAAGGTGCTACAACACTAAGGATTACAATTCCAGACTTCTTAGTGGAGTTAGTGTCAAAAGCATCGAACACAAGAGTCATTAGATAACATTTCGCCTTGACTCTAAGCCTCTCAAGTTTTCTCTCATTTTTCCACACCGAAACTAGGCTCACTCATCAACATATGCGAGTTGGAGTTTATGCACAAAGACTTTTCAAAGTTAAATGCATATGGAAAATTTCAAAAACGCTCATGTTTTCTTGCAAATGGACCTCAGGAATGGAATCGAGCATTAAGAACACCCTTGTTTTCAAACTAGACTCCTCCTAAAGATCAATTAGGGTGCGTTTGGTACGCGGACGGGACGGGACGGGACAGGACAGGACATGACATGACTGGACAGGACTGGACAGTTGTTCCATATTGTGTTTGGAATGCCTGGGACAGAACTGTTGACTGTACTGTTATGCGTTTGGTATGACTGGAACAGAACGGGACAGGACGGGACAAGAGGTTTAAATGACCATAGTGCCCTTATTGTTATTGAAAAATATTTTAATTAATAATTTTACAAGATTATTTAAGATGGCTGGTTGGGATTAACTTAATAAATTTTCAGATATTTATTATTTTCCAGATTGAATCTCCACCGTCCATCAATCACCACCATGATTGATTAATTATTTCAGATATTAATGATTGATGAACGGTGTAGATCCAATCTGGGATTGGTCTCCACCAACATTCAATTAATCTGGAAACATTTTTTCTTGTTCTTAAATCTGGAAACATTTTAATTAATCTGGAAACATTTTTTCTTATTCTAAAATCTGGAAATTCCATCAAAAAATCTGGAAAATCAGATATCTTCAAATCAAAAAACAAAACAAATCAAAAAACCCAACAATAAAAAAATCAGATTTCATCCAAAATTCTGGAAAAAAAAATTGAAAACAAATCAAAACTTCTGGAAAAAAATTGAAAAAAAATAAAAAAAACCTAACAATCAAAAATCGTATTTCATCAAAAATCTGGAAAAAAATTTGAAAAAAAAAAAAAATTACACAACAATCATCGTCATCATCTGATTTTCCAGAAATATTCATTATCATCAACCCTATTTTGTTTTTTCCAGAAATCATTCATGATTTTCCAGAAATCATTCATTATCATCAACCCAAAATTAAACTAATTCATTATCAAACCCACATCCATACACTGTCAACCACCACCACCACCACCAATCTCACCACCACCACCAATCTCACCACCACCATCAATCAATCGTGCTGCCAACCACCACCATCAACCACCCCGAAGCCGAGAAAGAAGAAGAAGAAGAGAGATAGATCTGGTCGTCGTCAATCGCGCTTCCGGTCGTCGTCGTCGTCGTCGTCGTCGCGCTTCCGGTCGTCGTCGTCATCGCGCTTCCGGTCGTCGTCGTCGCTTCCGGTCGTCGTCGTCGCTTCTGGTCAACGCGAGCGTCGTCGTCGTCGCTTCCGATCGTCGTCTTCGTCGTCGCTTCCGATCGTCGTCGTCGTCGTCGCTTCCCGTCGTCGGCGTCATTGCGGCGGTTTGGAGAGAAGATCATCGATCGGTTTGGTGTTGGTGAGAAGAGAGAAGAGAGAAGAGAGAAGAGAGGAGAGAGAGGAGAGAGGAGAGAAAAAAATAGGATTTTAATTTATATAGATGTAATTTTTTGAAAGTTTCAAGGGCAAAGAAGTCTTTTCCAGACTTGTCCCATGGCCATGGACAACTTGGCCGAGGGTGTAGGGTGGGACAGTTTTTTGGGATTTTTGTCCCATCTTGTCCCACCCAGTCCCACCCTAAAATCGCACCAAACGCGGGACAAGGACAAGTTGTCCCACCTTGTTCTGTCCTGTCCCGCGTAACAAACGCACCCTTAGGACTTCTTTTTAAGTTCAAGAGGGGTTAATGATTTGATGGTGAAGGAGAGGCTAGGTGGGAACGGTTTTCTTGGTAAGCTAATGACCATGCTAGAGTAACAATTTTTACTTGCTGCACTTATGCATTTTTCTTGAGCATTTAGTCGTTTAAACTCTTGAGCACTTTGTACAAATGGTGGTTGCTTTACATTTGGGCAACTCTTTACCTTTCAATTTTAAGGCTTTTCTGTTAGGATTATACTCAATAGCAAGAGTGTAATATTGTAATTGACAATCTTTTCATATAAATAAAGTGATTTCTGATTCTGCAAAATCTTATAGCATTTATAATTATAATTGTCAAGGTAAATAATCATAAGGTCAAAAGACTATGAGATATGAAGAATTGTTTGTACATCCGGATATGTATGAGGTAGACACAATTCTTTAGTTAGTCTTGAATAACGTTCACAACTTAAGTTAAAGGTTGGGCACCTCTATCTTGATAAAGTTGTAGAATTCTTTTACTAGCATTTGAGTGGGATCAAATGAGTTATGATGAGTCTAAAATCATCGAAAGGTTTTCGAGTAAAAGAATCTAGTGCACTGGGTGCATTGAACTGGATCACAATGAAATACTTTATCTAGAACCGTCACTAGATATAAGTCTTTTCATTATCAGGACAATCAGAGAGTCTATCTAAATCCTGAGATAAATGATGAACTTATGGTTACAAGTGTTATCATTTGAGCTATCAATGAGTACGATTATATAGCATAGTCTATTCTCGATAGTTTGGTGGTATTCATTTGTTAATCGATAGAGGACTTCATTTATAGATATGGACATCGTGGCTCCATTTATTAAATGAGAGTATAATATCATCATATGGATGTTTTGAGGTATTGGATATTAAATCTCAACGTTGAGTTTTCAATAATGATTATTGAAGACATGGCTTCTGGACAAGTCAAAATATCCAAGTTCAAAATGTGGTCATATGAGGAAATATGGTAACTTGGAGAGCTATAGGCGATCTATGAGCTCTTGGCGATTACTGATATTATTCACGAGGATACACCATCTCCTATAAGATTGTCTAGGATATGAATGAGAAACATCTCCTTATTCTATATTTATTTAAGAGTTCAATTTTAGCCCTTTAGTGGAATGAGTTAAAATTAATAGATCGGACCTAAGTGAATCATTTGTTGATTGTGATTAGGTTATGTCTATTGAAGCTTAAATTTAGATAGCCCGCCAAGATCCACAATCCACACGTACTTGCATGGATCACTTGATATATTCTACCGGACCAATTTATGGGTCCACCTAGAATTGCATTTAATATATTAAGAATATAATATGTCTATTATTTATTTAATGGGCTGCACTATTATATTAATATATTAAAAGGAGACATGTAGGCTTGTTTCTTTTAGTAAGAATAAGTCTAGTTCACATGTGGGCTTTTATTTAAAGTCTAATGGATTAAATAAAATAAGAAAAATAATATTGGACCCATATATACATGGTGTGGGCGGCAAGGCTAAATAAAATGGCCCAAGATATTATTTTATTTTATTGTTTTGATTAAATGGGAATTAATTAATTATTTAATTAATTAATAGTTTAAATCAAAATCTTTTCCTGATCAGTAAATTAAATACTATGTGTTGGATTAGGGTTGGAATTCTTTTAAGTGATATGAGTCCTAATGTGGTAAGGATTAAGTCCACATGCACTCCTTATTATATGAAGAGTTCGGCCACCACTAGTCCTACAAGGGTTAGGATTCTTGAATTGATAGGAATTAGGGAAAAGGACAATTCCTTTTCAAGTAAGGAAATTAACCAACCCTAGATTTCCTATTCAATGAATTCGGCCAACCCTATTTGGTGAAGGAGAAAATTCGGCCAACCTATAAATATATGGTTATGAATTTTCGGCCACTAAGAAGAAAAATAGAGAGAGATTTTTGTTTGTTTTGAAAATAAAAAATCCTACTCTATACACATAAATTTTCGGCCAAGAAAGAAAAAGAAAATAAGTTCTCATTCGATAGTGTACTTACAAGCCTTTAACATCAAAAGGTTTTGTGCACACTTTCGATTTAGGGTTACGCGAGTTTCAATCATATTGATTGTGAATTCAAAAGTGACCGGAACTATTTTTTTAGGCTCTTGGTGTTTTACTATTGAAGATCAAGATCAGAAATTCCATACATTCATTCTAAGGTAAGCAATTCAAAGAAAAAGGGAAACCACACTCCTAGGTGATTCACGTACATGCTAGGATTGAAGATCTTGCGGATTACCATCGACGTAAGTCAATCGGATCACGCGACAAGAGGTATTTAACTCTAACCGTATATTTGAGTTTAATTAATTAAAGGGTTAAGGTTCAAATCTCTAGAAAAATTTTAAACTATACGAAAATTATTTTTTCGCCTTCCGCTGCGGTTTTAAGCGATTTTTCCCTACATTTTCATGCTCTACATTTAAAGGTTTTTTGTTTTTTGTTTTCTGTTTTTGGAAGCTTTTATCTTCGTATTACAAAATGAGCCTAAATACACGCTACTTGAATACGTTTTGGAACATTTCTCATTAGGCTTCAATCCTCATGTTATCTAGCCATGATCATTGCTATGGGATGGTCAAGTATTTAGGTCTAATGTGCTGTAAATGTAACATGAGGTGGATATGGTGATTGGGTTTAGTGTATAGGTCTACATTCTTTGGACATTAAAGCACACACACAAGGCTTAGGACTATGTTTGGGTAATTATAAGTGGCTAACATGCATTGTCTACGTCATCTCTAAAGATACGAGTCTAGCAAGCAAACAAAGGAAACACAAGAGGTACACTTTTTAAACTTTGCTCTTTAATGCTCAATGCATGAAATGAGGTCCTTGTTTATAATTATGCCTAAAATCTACATGATGAGTGTTTAGAGAATAGAAATAAAATACACTCTTGTGGACGTAATTTTTAGGCCAATGAAGCTCACATGGGTAGTCTCCACTAATGATCTAGACATCTCAGGCGCGCTACCTCATTCACTAAAACACAATAAGTCAGGTAGGATATGTGTAAGTAATATGGTGTAGCTTTGAAAACCACAGCTAAAAAACAACATGGCATATCAAAAAGACTATAGTGGACCAGCCCAAAAGCATCTCAACAAGCAGCCCGTGCTGCTCTAGATTTTGACTCAAAATGGTAGACATATGATACAATTTAAAACCAGCGTACAAAAGTAATAGTCGGTCACTGAATGGCTGCACCCCCAAACCTAAACGAACTATTGTCCCTAATGTTTGCACATAAAGATGGATTGGACAATGTAGGCTTAGAAGCGGGAAATAGGCTAAACGCGATGCTAACCGATAAGCACACACAACCAAATCCTAAAAGCTAGGCACAAAAACATACCACAAGTCTGAACGAACCAGATTTCAAAACGTTGGCAGAAAATAAGTGCAAATAAGAGAAAATGTAATGAATAAATGAAATCAAGCTCCAACAGAAATGAAATCCACCATGCAAAACAAAATATCCCAAAAACCAAAGTAAATAAAAAGAGTATGAAATTGAAATAAAGTCAGCATGATCGGAGCAATTGATGGCATGAAATGGTTGGTCTAGTCAATCCTACTGCATGGGATCCTTGCCTCTCCTCAACCTCTCAATGTCTGTAGGAGTCATATGATCATGCACATAATCAGCTGCAGAGAAACTCTGGTTGTTGCCACCCGGTGCTCTCCCGACCCGAGGTCGCCTCTGGTAGGTCTGAAATCCCAGCTGCCTCTTAATGTCAACAGTGTCGGCCCTGATATCCTCTATTTCGGCCTCCTGTTCATGCATGAAAGAATTGAACTGCTGCGACAAGCCATCAATCTTGCTTTCCATACGAGTCTGGGCAGCTTGGCTGGTCTCAAATGCCTTCACCAACCAATCTAGCTTGTCCATCATCTGGTTGCTCTGCTCGGGGGCCTCAGCTTCCATGTCGTCCTCTCCGAAATCATAGTCAGCCTCATCCGACTCCTCAGGTCCGGAATCTCCATCTGGGGGAAAAGATCCCATTGGCCTCAGCCTCTTTCTTCCCATGGCCTTGCTCACAGAGTCTGTCCACGATCGGAGGTTAATGGGTCCCCTCCCACCATCGGACCTCTCATCATCATCATCATGTTCCGGGATACCTGCATCCTGACACAGTTTTGTAATCAAGCACGAGAAGGGAATGGGCTTTTTCCCTCTCTTCTTCTTTGCCTTGATGTCAAAATCCCATGCATCATAAATTTTAGACTTGATAATTCTCCCAATATCCATCGGGGTCTTGGAGAGGGGACAAGCTAGCAACTCAGCCTTCTTCACTGCAATCGAACTGATGTGGAGCATTGGCTTTACAGATGCCGAGAAGAATAGGCTCATGATGGCTATCATTATAATTCCCCCTCAGAAGTTTAGCAAGTTCTCCCATAGTTCCATCAAAGCTTCTGTATCCCAACGGCAGGATATCTAGGGAGATCGGGGTTGTACCAAAGTGAGTGTTGATGATGTCCTCCGTAATATGTACCGGAACCCCTCTCACTAAAAAAAACCCTCTATAAGAAAGGTCTTAGGCACCATGCTAGCGTATAAGTCTCTAACCAAGGTGGCATTAGCCACAACCGGATGTTGCACAAATGTCTCCAATTTCCTATCTGTAATCAACTGAGGCAAGAAAATGTCCTTAAGGTCGGCTGGGAGGATTCCTCTTTCCATAATTAAGGTACAAGAATTCAGTTTCTGAAGTCTTCGGGTGTAATCTCTGTTCTCAACAAGTGGTTTTGAGGCACTCTGCCTTCTGCTAGCAGTGGCACCTGATGTGCCTTGATGTTTTCCCCCAGCGGGAGTCTTGGTCTTGGCCATTGTCTTAACACACTTGACAAAAAACGGGCAGAGTTTCTGCTAAAAATCACACTATCCAAACCACCAAACTCCACATAAAAGTCACTAGGTGCAACCGGGCACCCCCACAAACACTTCAATAACCACAACAATCAAATACCACACCCAAACTCCACCAAAAATTAGGCCAAAACCCAATTACTATGCCAAAATCCCCACAGAGAACAAACCAAGACCAATTTCACCCCAACAATGCTCCAATAATGTGCAAAGATGCAAAATAAATGAAATCCATACAACAATTCATCCCAGACCATCTCTAATCGAAAATTCCCAAATGTGAAACCCTAACCAAAAGAAATCCTAAATATATGTCCTAGGTTGTGTAAAGAAGGGTTTGATGTAGATTGGGAAGAATAATCAACAAAAAATGCATGGAAGTGGTGAGGAACTTACCAAATTCGTGCTTGAGAGACTTGAGAAGGAGAGAAGAGCTTTGAGAAAAAAAATGAGTGTTTTGGAAACTGCTGCGCGACGCAGCTTTAAAAACGTAACTTGGGCATTTGCGCTGGTCATCCAGCACACCACCAGCTCACAAGTGATTCTGGCCTAGTACGTGGTCGTTTCAATTAGTGAGGGGGCTCATTTTTTTGCCTTTGCGCTGGTCGACCCATGCATGACTGGCGCTTACACACCAGCGCACGTTGTCCAGTAGGTGTGCGCTGGTCGTGCGCCTGTGTGGCGCTGGTCGAGTGGCGCTGGTCAAGTGGCGCCAGTCCTGGTTTTCTTCACCTTCTGTCTTCTAGTGGGCCGAATTGCCCCCACAAAGTTTCCGTAATCCACATTCTCCTGCACACTCACAACACTACACAAAAACATCATTACATGGTTTTTTTTTTGTTTTTTTTTGTTTTTTTATTTATTTATTTTAGTTATATTTACAAAGTGTACCTCCTTTTTTATTGGTTGTTCAAGCGGGTTCCTTAAGGAGAATCTTCTCATTCGGCTCCTCCAATGCATTCTCCCAATAAAGCTTCAATCTTTGCCCATTCACTTTGAACTTCTCTTTTGCCCCATTTTCAATTTCCACGGTTCTATATGGGAATACTTGGGTGACGGTATAGGGACCCGTCCACCGGCTCTTGAGCTTTCTGGAAATAAACGGAGTCTTGAGTTGAAAAGGAGCACTTGATTACCCATTTGAATGTTTTTCTGCAGTATCCTTTTATCATGCCACTTCTTGGTCTTTTCTTTATAGATTCGGGAATTCTCATATGCCTCAAGCCAGATTTCATCAAGTTATTGAGTTGAAGCAATCTCTTCTCTCCCTCCGCTTGCATGTCAAAGTTCAACTTTTTGATTGCCCAACATGCCTTGTGTTCAAGCTCAACCGAAAGGTGGCACGCCTTGCCGTAGCTATATGGGGACATGCCTAGAGCTGTTTTGAAAGCCGTCCTATACGCCTATAAAGCATCAACGAGTTTCTTAGCCCAATCTTTTCTTCGGTTTCCCACCGTCTTCTCTAGGATGCTTTTGATTTCTCGATTCGACACTTCCGCTTGACCATTTGCTTGAGGGCAGTATAGGGTAGTGATGCGGTGCTTCACACCATACTTCTTTAAGAGAGCTTCAAATACTTTGTTGCAAAAGTGAGAGCCCACATCACTAATGATTGCTCTTGGAGTACCGAATCTTGTGAAGATGTTCTTTTTGAGAAATTTTGTGACCATATTGGCATCACTATTTGGTGTGGCTATGGCTTCCACCCACTTAGACATGTAGTCCACCGCCACCAAGATGTATTGGTTTCCATAGGAACTTGGGAAAGGTCCCATGAAATCAATGCCCCATACATCAAACAATTCCACTTCAAGCATCACATTGAGTGGCATCTAATCTCTCTTGCTAATATTACCGGTCCTTTGGCACCGGTCACATGCTTCCACGAAGCTTCTTGCATCTTGAAAAAGTGTGGGCTAAAAGAATCCCGATTGGAGGACTTTCCTTGCTATCCTATTTGCTCCAAAGTGACCTCCACACCCTTAGAGTGGCAATGCATGAGGATGTCCCTCATCTCCTCCTCGGGTGCATATCTTCTAATGAGTCCATCATTGCAAACCCAGAATAAGAGTGGCTCATCCCACAAGTATGACTTTACAACCGAAAGGAACAACTTTTTTTGATAGAAATTCATCTCCACCGGCATGACCTCACTTGCTAAATAAGTCACAAAATCGGCAAACCAAAGAGTCATTAGTTCTTGGGCAACAAATAATTGCTCATCCGGAAAGTGTTCATTGATGGGATTTATAGTTTCTACTTCTTCTCTCCTTTCCAACCTCGAAAGATGGTCCACCACCAAATTCTCCGATCCTTTCTTATCACGGATCTCCAAATCAAACTCTTGAAGCAAGAGCACCCATCTAAGCAACAGTGGCTTGGAGTCTTTCTTCGCCATCAAGTATTTGATAGCTGCATGGTCGGTGTACACGATCACTTTCGAACCCACTAGGTAGGATCAGAATTTGTCAAAAGCAAACACAATGGCCAAAAGCTCCTTCTCAGTGGTGGCATAATTCACTTGAGCTTCATTGAGGGTTTGGCTTGCATAGTAAATCACATGGAGCCTCTTCTCTTTCCTTTGTCCCAAAACGGCTCCCACCGTATGATCACTTGCATCACACATAAGCTTAAATGGAAGGTCCCAATCGGGTGCCGACATGATGGGAGCAGATGTGAGCTCCTTATTCAACCTCTCAAATGCAAGGCAGCACTCCTCATTAAACTTGAAGGGGACATCCTTCACTAGCAAGTTACAAAGTGGCTTTGTGATGTTGGAGAAATCCTTGATGAAGCGTCTATAAAACCCGGCATGTCCAAGAAAGCTTCTAATGCCCTTGATTGAGGTGGGAGGAGGTAACATCTCTATAACCTCTATTTTGGCTCGGTCTACTTCGATCCCCATAGATGAAATCCAATGGCCTAACACAATGCCTTCCTTCACCATGAAGTGACACTTCTCCCAATTTAGCACTAAGTTGGTTTCTTCACACCTTTGCAAAACAAACCCTAAATTCATCAAGCAAGCATCAAAAGAAGGGCCGAAGACCAAAAAATCATCCATGAAAACCTCAATGCACTTCTCCACCATATCCGAAAAGATAGCCATCATACACCTTTGAAACGTTGCCAATGCGTTGCATAGCCCAAAAGGCATTCTTTTATAGGCAAATGTTCCGCAGGGACATGTGAATGTTATTTTCTCTTGGTCTTTGGGGCAATAGGAATTTGGTTGTAGCCGAAATATCCGTCAAGGAAGCAATAGTAGTCATGACCGGCTAACCTCTCCGACATTTGGTCTATGAAATGGAGTGGGAAATGGTCCTTTCGAGTGACATTGTTAAACTTCAGATAATCTATGCATACCCTCCACCCGGTAACGGTCCTCATGGGGATCAACTCATTTTTCTCGTTTGGTACTACCGTCATCCCTTCTTTCTTGGATACCACTTGTATGGGACTCACCCAAGGGCTATCCAAAATATGATAGATAATTCCCGCATCTAGAAGCTTCAAGACTTCCGCTTTTACCATTTCTTGCATATTGGGGTTTAGCCTTCTTTGATGCTCCACCGAAGGTTTGTGATCATCTTCCATTAGGATTTTATGCATGCACAAAGTAGGACTAATTCCTCTTATATTCAAAATGGACCAACCAATTGCTTTCTTGTGGTCTCTCAACACTCTTAGCATCTTCACTTTTTCAAGTCTTGTCAAGGAGTCCGAGATAATGATCGGGAGTGATGATGATTCCCCTAGAAAGGCATATCTCAAATGAGAAGGTAGTTGCTTCAATTCAAGTTGAGGGGGTTCTTCAATGGATGGAGGTAGCTTGGGCTTTCCAACTTCGAGTTCTTCAAAATGGGTCATATTCCTCTAACTCTTCAAGGGTAAGTAGCTCAATTGCAACGCACACTCCGCTATGTTTACATCCTCATCATCTTCACTTGCACCATGCACAATGCAAGCCTCTAGAGGCTCTCTTGGATTCTCCCTTCAAAATTACTCTTGTATCATAGAATCAACCACTTCAATTCTTGAGCAACTCTCAGTCTGTAGGATTCTTGATAACCGTTCTCATGTCAAACTCCACCTTATCTTCACCCACTCTCAAAGTCATCTTGTCATCCTTCTAGTCAATCAAAGCTCCCGCCATTTTCAAGAATGGTCTTCTTAAAATCAATGGGATTTCTACATCTTCCTCCATTTCAAGAATGACAAAATCTACGGGAGGGTACAAACTCTCCACCTTCACAAGAACATCTTCTAGCATACCCCTTGGATACTTGATAGAATGATCCGCCAATTGTAATGTCATGTGAGTTGGCTTAACTTCTCCAACCCCTAGCTTCTCAAACACCGAATAGGGCATCAAATTAATGCTCGCTCCCGAATCAATCAAAGCTTTGGCAAACTTTCGAATTTCCTATGGTGCAAGGAATAGTAAATTTTCTGGGGTTTTGCAATTTTGGAGGCAACTTGTTTTATAGTATGGCACTACACTCTTCATTCAAAGGCACCATTTCAAAGTCCTCCAACTTCTTCTTGTTGGCCAAAAGCTCTTTCAAGAACTTGACATACTTGGGCATTTGGGCTAAGGCTTCGGCAAAAGGTATGTTGATGTGGGGTTTCTTGAAAATTTCCAAAAACTCAGCAAAGTTTTGGGAATCCTTATGTTTCCTCAATCTTTGAGGGTAAGGGATGAGTGGCACATAAGCTTTGACAATTAGTGGATGTGGGAGATCATTTGAGGTGGTTGGTGGTTCATCCTCCACATTGGCTTCCTCTACAACTTCCTCTTCAACCTCTTCTTCTTCAATCTCAACTTCCTTCACCTTGTCAATTTCACTCAGTTGCTCGACCGTTCTTCCACTTCTTAAGAAAATTGCCTTGCAATGCTCTTTGGGATTCACCATCGTGTTGCTTGGCAATGCCCCTTGTTGGCGAGCTTGAGACTCCCTTGCCAATTGACCAATTTGCACCTCAAGATTTTGGATGGAGGCTTGTGAATGTTAAGCAATTTGATCAACCTTGGTGTTAAGTTTCTTCAATGCTAAGTCTTGGGTGTCCATCCGATTGTCAAGCTTGACCATGTATTTTGAAAACAAATCTTCAAGTGAGGGCTTTCTCTCGGCTTGGTTTTGGTAAGGTTGACTTTAGAAGTGAGGTTGTTGGTTAGGAAGGCCTTGTTGTGGTAGGTTGAATCCGGGTGGTTTAAAAGTTGCTTGATGTTGTTGGGGTTGTTGGTTGTCTCTCCAAGAGAAATTAGGGTGGTTTCTCCACCCGGGATTGTATGTGTTTGAGTATGGGTCATTTTGAGGGTTTGGATTTTGGTTAAAGTTTCTATTGTAGTTCACAAAGGAGACTTGTTCTGAGGTTCTGGTAGCAAATGGGTTCCCCGCTTGACATTCCATACTCTCATGAAGCCCTAAGCACAAGTCACAACTCAAAGTGTTTACTTTGGAGACACTTGAGTTTGCTTCCATTCTATTGATTTTCTTTGTTAATGCTTCAACTTGAGCTTCTAGTGCAGTGACTTGGTCAATACCTAACACACCGGGTGCTTTCTTTGGGGTCTTTCGGTTGCTCCCCCAAAGGCTATTCGCGACGTCCATTTCTTCAATCATGTCGTAAGCTACATCCATCGACTTACTCATTAAAGATCCACCCGCCGAGGCGTCCACAAATTGGTGTGTGGATAAGTTCATGCCTCGATGGAACTTCTCAACAATTGACCACTTCGGCATTCCATGACAAGGGCATTTTCTGAGCAGCTCTTTATACCTCTCCTAAGCTTCATGCAAGCCCTCCGATTCAAATTGAGTGAACTCATGAATCTCGTTCATTAATTGAGCTGCCCGTCCGGGTGGGAAATATTTGCTCAGAAAGGCTTGGGCCAAAACATCCCATAAGGTGATCGACGCTTGCAATAGCGAGTCATACCAACCCTTGGCTCGATCCTTCAATGAAAATGGGAAGAGCCTCAATCAAATTGTATTGTCCGCAGCCCCATTAATCATGAATGTTGCACAAATCTGTTCAAAGTTCCGCAAGTGTGCATTCGGATCTTCGTTGGGGTCTCCACCAAACAACCCCGCCAATGCCAACATCTGGAATACGTGTCCTTTGATCTCAAAATTGTTTGCTGCTATTGGTGGGAGCTGGAATGGTGACATATTCTGGTCCACCCTTGGCATGACATAGTCTCTCATGACTCTCCCATCATGCTCTTCTTGCTCATTTTACCCTTGCGGGGCTGCAGCTGGAATCTGATCGGGAGGTACTGCCTCTCTTTCCATGGCTGTTCTTCGATTCCTTCTATTTAACCGGGCTGTAGCTTCGATGTCAGGATCAAAGCTTAGATCCTGTAAGTTGTTGTTACTTGTATTATGATACATACAAGAGCAACCGCCTGAAATCACAAGAAAAAGAACACAGAGTAAAAAAAAAATCTAAATTAGTAATGAATCAACTAGTAGTGATATCAATATACCGCTCAATCCCCGGCAGCGGTGTCAAAAATTGATCACTTCTAAATGAGCACCCGCAATAGTACGGAGCCGTGGGAGTAATACAATGATTATAAAGTTCGTTTTACAAGGATTGATGAATTGAGTACCACAATTGATTGATTAACTACTATTTAGACAAGCAAATATGTGATGATTGGATTCTATTACTCTAAACTAATTAAATTAAACTAAAACTAAAAATGCAATAAATGAATCTAACAAGCAAGTGACAAGTAAAACAAGCAATTGATTGTATTACTTATGATAAATGAGGCCAAGACCGTGAATCCACCTAACCAATGCTTACCAATTTATAGACACACCATTAAAGATAAATTATGCAAGTGTGAATATAGACTCGTGACACCCTAAGTTAGTCTCTACTCTCTCTCTCGAGTTATAGAGACAACACTTATATGCACCAATGACCTATCTCTCGATGGTCATCCGAAATACACACAAGTTCATTAAGCATAATGGTACACTAATTGAGTCCTAGAGACTAGCCTCGAGTATTTCTACCTTACTAGACCTCCATCATGCATTTCATCGAGCACGTTGTGTGCTTCTCCTCTCGGTACATCACATAACAACCAAATATATATTAAATGCTAGCTAAACATTCAACATTAATTGTGACATGAAATACATATACATAAACACAAACAATAGGGATAAAATGGTGGTCTTCATTGATAATTCATGGTAAAGGTTTCATCTTGGCCTTGGCCAAGAAAAGTTTAGTTCATAGTGTGAAATATGGCCATACAAGATATGAAATAAATACAAGCCATAAATGAGTACAAGTAAAAGTAAAGAGAGAAAGGAAAAGGGTAAACTAAGATGAAAAACTCCTCCTCTCTTGCTTGGTTATGCTAGGCTTCTTCTCTCCTTGACTTCTTTTGCTCCAAAATGTGGTCTTGAGAGTTGGTCTAGGTGAGGAAATGAGGTGTTGAGTGGTTGGTGAAGTGGGATTTGAGGTTAGATGGTGATTTGATGAAGGTTTTGGGTGATTTGTTAAGGATTTGGGTTAAAGATTGGTTCTTGGAGGTTTTGGATTGTAAAGGGAGAGTTTGGAGCTCAAGGGTCGTGGAAGAGATTCTCCAAACGAGCTAAGAAGGGGTATTTATATGTTTGGAATTAGGGCATGAAACCCTAGAAAAGAGCTGAGGTGGAATGCTTGGGAGCTGGTGTGGCGCTGGTCGTCAGGCACACCACCAGCGCAACCCTACTGATCTTTGGGCGTTGGTGAGGGTGCGTTAGTCATCAGGAGCACCACCAGCGCAACCCTACTGACCTTTGGGCGTTGGTGAGGGTGCACTGGTCTTCAGGCGCACCACTTCTTTCTGGATTCTGTAATTCTTCCATTTGGCCATCAAATTCCCTTGACTTTGAAATGCTACCCCTATATTACTTAGAAACCTGCACAAACTCAATTGAACCATTAAATAACTGATTTATACCCGAAAACGGATGTAACTGATAGGGTATGGAGGCTACACCAAGTGTAAAATTGGACATTGTCACTGGTGCATTTATTCTCTTCTTTTTATGAAAGTATACGTGGTGGAAATTGAAAGTCTCGTAAACGAATCATTTGAACTCAGGTTCCCTAGCTTGGAAAGCAATCAAGATAAGAAATTCATGCAATCATGATTTATAATAAATTTAGAAGAATATCGGTCTTTGAAGTTTGACCAACGCTTGAGATATGTAACACAACTTGGTAAGCCGTGTTATGTGCCAATCAAACTGAAAACGAGAATACGGGATCCGTTTATATAATATAAATAAAAAGTGTAAAATGTCACACGACTGGTGGGTCGGCCTAAATTCTGTAAAAGAACAAAAGCCAAGACATGAAGAACAGCTACTTTGGTAAGATTTATGGAATATATATATTATATGGCCCAAGTATCTCATAATATCGTAACACTGTCCATGTTTAATTAACTCTAGTAATTATTTGGTTAAAAGTTAGGGATGTAGAGAATCTGAATCTATTACTCAAACATATATAACTTAAACTTGGTATGTATCACTGTTAGGGGTGGGCACTAAGTTCGGAACCGAACCGAACCGAATCGAACAGAACCGAACCTAAAAAAGGGTGTTCGGTTCGGTTCATATAATTAATTCGGTTTAAACCGGTTTAAAAATTGAAAACCGAAAAAGTTTTCGGTTCAAACCGGTTTGTTTTTCTGAAAACCAGTTTGAACCGATTAAACCCCCTATTAAACTATTAAAAAAACCCTAATATTTATAGTGTTCTTTCTCTTACCCAACCACGCAACATCTCAGTTCTATTTATTTTTGGGGAGGTATTATTATGTAGTGTACTATTATTAACAAATTTTGAACTTTTATTTACGAGTTCGGATTTTGGAATGTATTAATATGTTTTTTATATTTTGGAATGAATTTGTTATTAACTTATTATTATGTATTAATATGTTTTGGAATGTATTAATATGTTTTTTATATTATGTAATATGTTGTTTTGGCTTTGGGCTATTCAAATGGCCAATATTAGGCCCATTAAGCTATTCATTAATTTTAAAACAAATTAAAAAGACCCATTATGCTATCCGGCCCATTAGGCCCAAAACCAAATTGAACCGAACCGAACCGAACAGATTAAAATCAGTTCAGTTCAGTTCGGTTCCCATTTCTTATTCGGTTTAATTTTGGATGAACAGAAATATTTTCGGTTCAGTTCGGTTTTGCCCAAAACCGAACCGAACCGAACCGTGTCCACCCCTAATCACTGTAAATATGTTTGTTGAACCACAATTATGATCCCCAATCTTTCGTCAACTAGCTACAAAGTACATTATATTATCATTAGCTCTTTTCTTTAATTTTGTCAAACATGCTAATCAATTTTGTGGTTCAATTATTCTGATCATTTTCATGTCCAATCTAAAATATTTCATGCCTTCTGAATTTTCTAATGAATTTTCAATTGGCAAAGTTGATATACTATATATATATATATATATATATATATTATATATATATATACAGTCATTTTTCTGTCGGTGCGCACTGATAGAATTATATAAGGACATTGAATGTGAGCCACTCATTTATAAAAAAGTTTTGACAAGTGCATACATGCCAAGTCAAAATATGTAAAATGAGTGGCTCACATTCAATGTCCTTATATAATTCTATCAGTGCGCACTTATGTGAAAATTATTGTATATATATATATATATATATATATATATATATATATATATATACACATTTGGCGGAGCTGGGATTTTGGTTTAGGGCGATGCGGATGGCAAGACACCAACTAATATTAAAGTTTTTTTTTTCGGTGGAGAAGAAGGGACAAGACACAAATTAATATTAAATAACACAAGAAAAATATATTAATATACCAAAATCTCCATTTTAATTTGTATCTCAAAAGTCATCTATAATCAAATTTATTTAAATTTCTTTACGATTGCCATTTATTTATACATAAACAAAGAATTTATGAAAAAATTATTTCATCTTATTATATAGATGGAATATCTCTTTCAATATAGTTCCTAATTAATAATTATATAATCCATATAAAATATTTAAAATATCATTGTATGAAAGGTTAAAGTCACAGTTTTTCAATGGTAATTAATTAAGAGTTTGAAAAATCGAGATTTTGGTGACAACAATTTAGTTGATGGGCACTATTCATGTATATGGTACTGTTCATGGATACTGTACTATTCACATATATGGTACTATTTATCAAATGTCTTGTGTGAATTTCATAAAGATGAGAGCGAAATTCGAATTTGAGAAATTCAATAGAATTAATTTCACGTTGTAGAAAATGAAGATAATGGCAATCTCGATAAAGGATAATTGATTGGGAGCAACTAGTGAAAGGTCAACATAGGTACCTGATGATGGCGAGTGGAACAAGATTGATGGTAATGCAGTTGCCAATCTACATCTAGCATTAGCCGATGGAGTATTATCAAGTGTGCTGGAGAAAAAAAAAGACAAAGGAGATATGAGATACTCTGACAAAGTCATATGAGGCCAAATCACTACACCACAAGATCTTCTTGAAAATGAGACTCTACACTCTTCGAATGGCGGAATCCTCGTCAATTACCAACCATGCAGCACCCTAAATACACTATTTTCTCAGCTCACCGTGTTAGGTCATAAAATAGAAGAAAATGAACATGCGAAACTTCTACTTCAAAGTCTACCTGACTCAAATGATCAACCTGTTACCAACTTAACCAATAATATTCTTTCAGACTATCTACAATTCATTGATATTACAGCTGGTGTTTTGGAAGAAGAAAGTAGAGGAAAGAACATGGAAGACAAGTTGGCAAATTCACAGCAAGCAGATGCTTTATCGATAACAAAAGGAAGATCAATGAAACGTGGCCCTAGTGGGAGTCACAATCATGGTAGATTAAAATCGAGAAGTAAGAAGAACATCAAGTGTTACTGTTGTGGCAATAAAGGGCATATCAAAAGTGAGTGTTGGCTAAACAAGAAAAATGAAGGCAATAAAGCTCCTGAGTCATCAAATTCTCATGGATGTGTATCAAGTACTTCAGATGATGGCGAAGTTCTATACAGCGAGGCAATAACTGTTGTTGAAGGCAGAAAGCAGTTTGCTGTCGTCTGGCTTTTAGACTTAGCTGCAACTTGGCCCATAACCGCTCAAAGAGAATTGTTTCACTAATATAAACCTGTCTCATGAGGATCTGTATTTATGGGTAATGATCATGTAATCAGACAATTTATATATCTACTTGAGGTCCCTATTTCCTAGCTTTGGTGCTCGTTTTCGAGCGTGTTTTTGTATATAATGTGTTTTGTGAGCCTTGTGTAGGTACATATTCCCTACATATGGTATTTGAGCTTAAAGTCAAGTTTGGGAAGCCAAAACGAGCTAAGAAGTCAAGTTTGGAAAGTATTCAAAGTTGTTGCTGCCTCGCCGTTGACCCCAACCGCAGTATGATTCAAGGTCAACCGCTGCAAGCAAAACCATTGTCCCGCGGTGGATCCGCCGTTAGGCTAGAACACGACATAGAGACCGTAGCACATGTTAACTTTGTTTTCCAGAGGTTAATGGGCTGAAATTGTAAAATTCCCATGCAAAACATCCAACTTTCGGGGGGCATATCTCCCTCCTCAGATGGAACCATGTTGAGCTCCACATATATTAGAAATCCCAAGAAGTCTACTTTCCAACGATCCTTACGAATCGTGATTCCGAGTTTTCCAAAGGGAGTACAGGGTTTTCGTAACGGTGCGTAAGACAGACAACTGTGTCGCAGCCGCTACGCTGTTGGGCTAGATAGCGGCACTTAAACCGTGAAAATTGATGTCGCGGTTGTGCCGCGTCTACCCAGACCACGACACACCTAATCCCAGACCGCAGCAGAATATTTTTGAGGGGCAAATGAGTACTTTCACACCTGTTTCAAGCCCTAATCTTCCCACACTATAATTACACCATTTTCCTCTCTTCTCTTGAGTCCAGAACAAACCAGCACTTCATCTTCTTCATTTACCTCACCAAACAAGAGAGAAAGGCTTCCAAAGCTCCCATGGAGGAGAACCTCCATGGGAAGCTCACCACCTCCACTTTCTACATATCCTCCACCATATTTGAGAGTAAATTGCAAGGAGAAAGGAGAAGTCTTTGACCAATTTTGAGCTAGCAAAGAATGGAGCTCTTGGAGGAGGTCACCTTCAAGGGTTGTCTCATTTTTACTCTTCTCTTTGTATATCTTGTTTTCTTTGATGTGTAACCCCATTTGAGAATATTTGTAAACCTATATTGTACTCATTTATGTGATCTTTGTTCTTAAATTTGAATTTGGTTTTGATTCATTCTTGTTGTTATTGAAAAATCTCTTATCTTGATATGCATGTGTGTAGAGATTGGAAATTGATATATGTTCACGAATGAGATTAGGATTAGATTAACTTAATTGTAGGAGTAGTTGTAAACAAATATCTCATTTGTGTGTGTATGTCTTTGGAAGGTCGAAATGCCTTGTTTTGATGGGTTTGAGTGTATATGGGTTTCGGTTGTACCTTGGAGGACCAATCTGGATATAACCTAGACCACCTAGCTCTAAAGAATGGGTGAAACTTGTTTTATGCATGACCTTTGCTAGAGTAGGTTTTGGCTATATGTTCATGTGCTTAATGGTTGGGACAAGAGGCACAATTGCTCTATCCATGACCTTTGGGGAGTGATTTGTGTTTTCGAATCCCTTAATGGAGAGAACAAGCCCTTAACTTGAATTTGATGAACTTAATACCTAACAATCAACTAGAGATACACTTATGTATGGTGAACTTAATTTACCTTGTGTAACCATAATCCTACATCTATCCTATCCACCCTTTTATTATTAGTCTCTTTAAACATCATTCTTACCCCTCCATATTCCTTTAGTTTTTATTTGCATTCTTTTTATTTATATTTCCTTCGCACACAACCGTAATATGCTTACACTTCACACACACCTTTCTCACCACATCCGCATTTTTATTTACATGCTTTCAATAAACACTAGAACTCGATACGGTCGATGAATGACACCTCCTTGTGGACAATACCCTCGCTTGCCGCTTTACTTGTTTTTTCAAACTTTAGAGCACATTGCGTAGGAACTTTATAAATATCTTTTTGAATCGCAATTTGGTAACGACACAAAAAGAGAGTATCATGATGCCTTGGAAATCGCTGGTATTGGTACTATCAAGATAAAGATGCATGATGGTAATGTTTGTACTATTCTGGAAGTATGATATGTGATGGGCCTGAAGAAGAATCTGTTGTCTTTAGGACAATTAGATGATCTCAGATGCAAATTCCATATAGAAAATGGGATCATGAAGATTGTCAGAGGTCTGCTTGGAGTTTTAAGGGCAGAGTACGTCGCTACAAATCTATACATGCTCAAGGGAGAAACACTACACGAAGCTGATGCATATGTTGCATCTTCAAACCGTGGAGAAAAGTTAACGATGATGTGGGATCGCAAACTTGGCCACATATATGAACGAGGTTTAAAGATCCTCTCCAACCGGAACCTGTATCCAGGGCTCAAATCGATAAATCTACCATTCTGTGAGAATTGTGTTATAAGTAAGCAGCATAGACTAAAGTTTAGCAAATCAACTACTAGGAGCAAATGCATTCTGGACTTGATCCATTCTAATGTTTGGGAATCACCAGATATATCCTTAGGAAGAGCAAAGTACTATGTGACTTTTATTGATGATTACTCTAGGAATTAGGTGCACCCAATCAAGAGAAAGTCAGATGTGTTTCCAGTGTTTAAAGCCTTAAAAGCACGGGTGGAACTTGAATCCGAGAAGAAGATCAAGTGTTTGAGGACAGAAAATGGAACAGAGTATAAAGATGACTAGTTTCTTGCACTTTGTAAGCAAAAAGGTATTGATAGGCAATTCACAGTCAGATACACTCCTCAGTAAAATGGAGTGGCAGAGCCGATGAACAAAACTCTAGTAGAAAAAAAATTAGAGTTATATTGAGAACTGGAGGTCTACCAAAGTCATTTTGGGCAGAAGCAACCAAGACTGCCTGTTATGTGACAAATCGGTCTCCATCAAATGCAATTGAGATTATAGTCAGCAGAGAGATTATCTTTGTAGAAGATCAATTACAAAGAGAAATAGACGATAGCATTTCAGAAGAAAATTCAGAGACTATTAAAGTTCAAGTGGAAGATAATCCAGAACAAGAAGATTTAGATCCTTCTAAAGCAGCATTAGAGCACGAGATGCAAGAACTAGTCGAGTCTGAGGTTTTAGAAGTTCGACGGTCAACTCGTGAGAGACCTTCGGCTTGGCACTCGGAGTATGTTATAGAGAGAAATGTAGTATATTGTCTTCTAACAGAGGATGGAGAGCCATTGACTTTCAATGAAGCTACAAATAGCTCAGATGCATCTACGTGGATGACATCAATGTAAGAAGAAATTGAAGGTCTACACAAGACTAAGATATGGGAGCTTGTTCCACTACCATATGGAAGAAAAGTCAATGGAAACAAATGGGTCTATAAGATCAATTGAGATGGAAATGACCAAGTGGAACGGTATCATGCAAGACTGGTGGTGAAAGGATATGCTCAGAAAGAAGGCATTGACTTCAATGAAATATTTTCTCTAGTGGTTCGACTAATGATCATACCATATTTATACCTATTTGAGGTCTCCATTTCCTATCATTTGTTCTCGTTTTGAGCAAATTTTGTATATAATGTGTTTTGTGTGCTTTGTGTAGGTTATATCCCCTAAACTAAGGTGTTAGAGCTTAATTGAAGAGTTTTGAAGGTTAGATGGCAGAAATTGTAATGGCTAGTGCATAACACCCAACTTTGGAAGGTCATATCTCTCTCCTCATATTGAATCACATTAAGATCCACATATATTCGGAAAGCCCCAGATGTGCAGTTTCCAACCGTTTTTACGGATTGAACTTATGGATATTTTAGAGGAAGTTATGCCCATTTTTGTAAAGCTGCATAAAGTTGTCAGGCCAATCCGCTATACGCATCGTCGAAGTGAATAGCTGAAGACCAATTTGCGAATAGCGGATTTTCCATCAAAGCGAACATCGGATTTCCTGTCAAAACGAATAGTAGACGTTGGCAGAATAGTGCCGCGATTGGTTTCGTCGATGCGTACCGTGGAATGGGCCAGAATTATGATTTTCAGCCATTTTCTAAGAGGTATTCTTGTCCTTTAACCCAAAGTCATGCCCTAACTTTCATACACTATATATACCCCATTTTCTCACCTTTGTTCAGACTTCTTTCACTGTTCCACACCCCAAAACCGATCCAACACAAAACCCCCCTTCTTCTTCTTCATCTTTTCCATCTTCTTCACCAAATAAGTGAGAGAATCAAGCTCTCATGGAGGGTTTTCCTTCATGGGAGCTCACCATACATCTCCACCACCCTGTTTACACTACATCCACCCATTTTAGAGTAGATTACAAGAAGAAAGGAGTGGTATTTGGACCAAAAATGAGCTAGGAAATCAATGAGGGCTTGGAGGAGATTTTTTCAATGGTTGTCTCCTTTAAACTCATTTCTTTTTGTATTTCTTTTTTTCTTTGATGTGTATCCCCAATTTGAGAATTTGTAAACCTACACTTGTGCTATATATATTTGATTGTTCTTAAATTCGTTTGGGTTTTGTTCTACTCTTTGTTTATTCATGATATTAAACTCTTATTGTGATATTCATGTGTGTGGAGAATCTAAATTGATATGTGTCTAAGAATGGGATTAGGAGTAGAGTAATTTAATTTAGGAGTAGTGTAATTTTGCATCTCATGATTGTTGATTGATTGATGATGACTCAAAATACCATGTGTGGAATGATTTGAGTGCTAGAGCTTTAACTCTAAAGAGTGGGAGGAACTTGGTTGATGCATTTCTATGATAAATTAGGCTTTGGTTCAATGTTCTTGTGCTTAATGAGTCTTTTTATTAAGGTACATTGCTCTTCTATGGCTTGGGTTGAGTGATGAATTGATTTTGGTGTATTCCATAATCAAGAGAATGAACCCTTAACTTAAATTGAATGCTCTTAATGTATAACAATCACTTTGCTGCATATTATTGTTTGGTGAGCTCGTTTTCCATTTTTATCCATCCTAGGGAGATTGACAAAACCGAATCTATATCTAGAGTAAAGACAAACCGAATTCCTCTTGTGCTTGTGTAGTTATAGGGACATTTCATTACTTAATGCTTTCACTCGGTTAGCCACCTTGTGAATGATATTTAGGCTGTGTGTTATATATCGTGTGGTTCGCATTAACATGCTCAGTGTGATATCCTCTACATTTGACCAGAAAGTTGAGAGACCACTAGGCTGGCGTGTAGAGGTTGTGTGTGTGTGTGTGTGTGTGTGTGTGTGTGTGTGTGTGCTACAACCCTTAATGAATCCAAGCATTTATGTATGGATGTATTCTCTATGCGCTCGAGAGAGGGTAAAGATTAATTAAAGGGACACGAGCATATAACATAAGTGTTGTATGGGTATCTTGTATTCTTAATGCTTTCATTTGGTTGCCATCCCGTATTTGGTTAGCCTCGTGGATAAATTATTGGCTGTAGCATGGCCCACGCGGTTGCACATTACATACCCAACAAAATAACCACTGTATTTGACAAGAAAGTTGAGAGATCACTAGGTTGGCGTACATTACTCGTGTGTGTCTCCCAAAGCACTTAATGGATTCATGCTTATGTATGGATGAAATCTCTATGCGCTCGAGAGAGGGTAGAGATTAATTAAAGGGACACGAGCCTCTGATATACTTGCACATTTCAGGGACTAGGTAAGTCTAGTGCTTAATTAGGAGGATTGTTATGGTTGAGTCATTTCCTTAGCGTACTATACATTTCATGCATCTTTCCATTCCATCCTATCCATGTAAATATTATTTATGTAATTTATTTAGTTATATTGTTATTTACTATCCCGCACACACAACACACAAGTTCGCTCGACGTGTTGTAATAATAGCTAGAACCGGTGACGGTCGACGGATCCCACCTCCCTTTGGAACGATCCTTTGTTGTCGCTGTGCTAGTCCTTATGACTCGCGTCCTTGCGAGGCTGAACTTAATGTTCAATCTTTTGACGACACTGCAACGGCGTGTCATCAACTAACAACAGTCAGAGTAGTCTTAGCTATGTGTGCTACGCTTGACCTATACCTAAAGCAGTTGGATGTGAAAACTGCATTTCTTCATGGATAACTTGAAGAAGAAAGTTATATTCTTTAACCAGACGGTTTTGCCAAAGAAGGCAAGGAGAACTTGGTTTGCAGGTTAACCAAATATTTGAATGGTTTAAAACAGGCGTTGAGGTGTTGGTACAAGAGATTTGATTCCTTCATTATAAGCCTTGGGTACAATAAACTCAGTTTTGACCATTGCACTTACTACAAGAGGTTTAAAGATGATGACGACTTCATTATCTTGTTGTTGTACGTGGACGACATGTTGGTAGAAGGCCCTAACAAAGATCGAGTCCAAGAATTAATGGCACCATTGGCTAGAGAGTTTGATATGAAGGATTTGGGACCAGCAAACAAGATTCTAGGGATTCAAATTCACTGAGACAGAAAAGACATGAAGTTTTGGCTCTCTCAGAAGAACTACTTAAGGAAAATTTTACGACGCTTCAACATGCACAATTGTACGCTAATTTCTACGCTCTTCCTGTGAATTTCAAATTATCCTCAAGTATGAGTCCTAGCAATGAAGTGGAGAGGATTGAAAAGTCTCGAGTGCCATATGCATCAGCATTGGGAAGTTTGATGTTCGCTATGATATGTACAAGACCAGACATTGTACAAGTAGTGAAAGCGATTAGTCGATACATGATGAATCCTAGTATAGAGCATTGGAATGGTGTAAAAAGGATTCTGAGATACATCAGAGGAACCTTATATGCTGCATTATGTTATGGAGGATCAGAATTTACTAGCAGGGGTTATGTGGATTCAGATTTTGCTGGAGATCTCGACAAAAGAAAATCTACTACTGGATATGTGTTTACAATTGCAGGTGGAGCTGTGAGCTGGATTTCCAAGTTACAAACAATTGTGGCTCTATCTACAACTGAAGCGGAGTACATGACAGCTACACAAGCTTGTAAGGAAGCAATTTGGATTAAAAGACTAATGGCGGAACTCGGTCACAAACAAGAGAAGATCATTTTGTTTTGCGAAAGTCAGAGTGCCTTGCACATCGCAGGGAATCTAGCTTTCCATTCCAGAACCAAGCACATAGGAGTACAATATCACTTTGTTCGGGAAATAGTGAAAGAAGATAGTGTGGATATGCAAAAGATACACACCAATGAGAATCTACCAAATGTAATGACCAAGCCTATCAATACTGACAAGTTCATATGGTGTAGATCCTCAGATGGTCTAGAAGAAATGTAAGCAGCATGAATTTAAGTAAAGATCATAAGGATAAACAGACAGTGAAAAAATGACTTCAAGTGGGAGATGAAAGGTTAAAGTCACGTTTTTTTCACATGGTAATTAATGAAGAGTTTGAAAATGGAGATTTTGGTGGCTACAATTTAGTTTATGGGTGGTAGTTGATTCTCTCAACTACATGTATTAATGGCATGGGTGAGTTCTTTGCCTATAAATAGAAGCGCATTTTTCTCCACTCTTCTCATCCCAGGTTAACAAGCACTCCTCTTCTTTCTCCTTAAAATATTTTTCCCCTTATTTGAGAGAAATGTTGTAGTTCTCTCCTAAAATATTAGAGAGAGGTTGTAATCGTTTTTGGTCTAATAAAATCCTTCTAGTCTTTGTTCATGGATGTTTCCCTCACATTCAGAGTTTTACCACGTAAATCTTGTGTCATTATTTTTATCTCATATTTTATTCTCAATTCGAATTTACGTTGAGAATCGAAACACTCCAGTTTCATAACATTGTACCATTAATATATTTAATTGTTATAGTGAGTACCTAATAAAAATAAAAATACATACATATATAGATGGATTAGGCTATACTATACCATTCATGTATAGTTGTAGGAGTAATTATGAGAAGAAGTTATTTTTTTTCTTAGTTTTAATTTCTTATAAATTTTTAAATCCTTGATTTTTGTAGCCATTTTGATTAAATCTAATTATTGAAAATTACCCTTATTAGTAGTAGTTGGCAGATCAGATTGGAAAATAATGTATAAAATCATAATAAATTAAAAGGGAGTGATTTTGTCTTGATAAAAACAATATGTAAAATTTTTATATTATTTATAAAAGGTGGGCAGTTGCAATTATCATATTCATACAACATTATCATAATAGGTATGTGGTGTAATTTTGGTTGATTTTTTATTTGCTGGGGGCCATGGCCCCAATCAACCGGATTGGCCTTCGCACACGCGTGTATATATATATATATATATATATATAGTTCTTTTCCTGTTAGTGCATACTGATAGAATTATATAAGGACATTGAATGTGAGCCACTCATTTATAAAAGAGTTTTGACAAGTGCATATATACCAAGTCAAAATATGTAAAATGAGTGGCTCACATTCAATGTCCTTATATAATTCTATCAGTATGCACTTATGTAAAAATTATTGTATATATATATATATATATATATATTTATATGAGGAAATATGCCCTTTTAGTCAAAAAATTAAGGGCTTTACTAAATTTACCCAACATTAGTATTATTATTGTTTTTACCAAACTTTGTCTTGAAGAGACAAAATTGACCCTCATTTTCCAATTTTCCCTTTGCTTTTTATTTATTGTGTGATATTGTCCCTTCTCACTCTCTTTTATCTCTCACGACTCTCTCTTCTCTCTCACTACGTTTCTCACGCCATTCTCTCTCTCTCTCTCTCTCTCTCTCTCTCTCCTTTTTCTCAAGCCATTAACATAACTATTTCTCTCTTCTCTCTTCTCTCTCACACCTAAAACCTATTGCTATCTCTTCTCTCATGCACAAATCAACTTCCCTCTTCTGTCTCTTGGGTTTCTCTCTCACCCCACTACACATTGGCTTAAATTACACAAATCAGATTTTAATGAATTGTTGTGGAGCTTTCTAGTTGTAAATCGCGGAGGATCTGGTCATTCTTCTCGAGGTATGTATTCGAAACCTTTGTTTAATTAGTTTAAAAGGCATGAAATATGTTGGGTCTTCATTTGCAGTAGATGCCATGAACTTGGGTTGAAGAAGATGACATCTGGTGTGTTTAATTTGGTCGAACTGGTGTGTTTAATTGAGTCAAACCGGTGTGTTTAATTTGGTTGATTTGAGAGATTAAACACACTAGAGATTAAACACTGGTGTGTTTAATTGATTTGAGCAGGTGTGTGTTTAATTGGGTTGAATTTGTGTGTTTAATTGATGTGAACCGATTTGTGTTTAATTGATGAATTCAGAGATTAAACACACCAGAGATTAAACACGGGTGTGTTTAATTGATTTACGTTGTTGTGTTTAATTGATTTGAGATGGTGTGTTTAATTGATTTGAGCAGGTGTGTGTTTAATTGGGTTGAACTTGTGTGTTTAACTGATGTGAACCTATGTGTGTTTAATTGATAAATTCAGAGATTAAACACATGCACCAGAGATTAAACACTGGTGTGTTTAATTGATTTGAGATGGTGTGTTTAATTTATTTGAGTTTGTGTGTTTAATTGATGAATTCAGAAATTAAACACACCAGAGATTAAACACTGGTGTGTTTAATTGAAGTGAACTGGTGTGTTTAACAGATTTGAGATGGTGTGTTTAATTGATTTGAACTGATGTGTGTTTAATTGATGTGAACTGGTGTGTGTGTTTGATTGATGAATTACTTGTGTTTAATTGATGTAAAATTTTGTGTGTGTGTGTGTGTGTGTGTGTGTGTTTAATTAATGAATTATGTGTGTGTTTAATTGATGATAGCCGGTGTGTGTTTAATTGATGACACCTGGTGTGTGTGTGTGTGTTAATACACATCAGTGTATTTAAGCAGTGAGAGCTAACACCAATGTGTTTTCTCAGAGATTAAACACACCAGTTATTTATCTACCTCGTCAATTAAACACACTAGTTTTAATACATGAAATGTGTTTAATGTGTGGCGGGTTTAATATATTTCAATCTAATTGTGAGATTTTTATTTGTTGACATGAAAGAATGGACCCAATGAAATTAGTAATCACTTATGGTTGAAAATGGATGGAGAACTTTATGTGAGTGGTGAAAAAGTTTGTCAAAGTTCTATCCCACAAACTTTGAATGTTGTGGATTATGTAAAATGCGGTGATGCTATGAAAATGCTATATTGATTTTGTAAATTACTGCCATGTAATATGAGATGTTTGATTAAATGCCGAAAAAAAGTGTTTTTGGAGAAATTTTTCCTAACTGATATCAGGGTTGTGACTCACCCAAGTTCCCAGACAACAACACAAACAAATCCCTTGGACACAATACATTTGGTAATTATTTTTTGTCACATGATCACAGTTTGCAAATTTATGTATTCTTTAAGTAGTGGTGTAAAAGGGGACCGGCCCGGCCCACATCAGCACGGCCCCCCAGCCCGTTTAGAAAACCGGGCCGTGCCTGGCACGACCCGTTTTCCTAAATGGGGGCCCGGCACGGCCCTTCCATGCCGTGCCGTGCCGCGTACCGTGCCGTGCCGGCACGTGGGCCAATTTGGCCGGCCAAATGGGCCGGCACATATATATATATTAATTTTTTTACATATTATTATTTTAGTATAATAAAAAAAATGTTTATAATAAATTAATAATAGATTATAGATACATTTTTTATTTTATTTAATGAATTAATTCAAAGAATAAATAAAGATAAAACATGAAAGAAAAAAAAAGTAGATAAAAATATGAAATGAAGAATTATTTATTTATTTCGGACTTTCAGTATTACATATTTACGTGATTGCCTCATTAAAAACCTTACCAAGAAAACCCAGTGGGATAAAAACTTGGTAAGGGAAAAAGAGTGCAATCGTATTACAAGTAAATGTACATGTACAACCTAGTTCTGGACCTGGTTACTGCCGGAACCCTCATCGACATATAATGATTGAGAGAGAGTAAGAATGAAATTAAGAATAATTGAAATTGTATAAAGAGTTTGAGAATGGAGAGATTGAGAGAATTAGAGAAAGTGAATGAAAAGTGGAATGTGTGGGAGTATTTATAGAAAAATTAGAAAAGTGGGTAAAAATATAAAAGACAAGAGTTGAGGGGGCAAATTGTAATTTTTATAGTTTTTTAAAAAACATAACCGTTGGCTGACGTCAGCCATGACGTCAGCCAACGGTTATTTTTTTTTAAAAACAACCTTTATATACTTATATTTATAAAAAAAAATAATAATATTTCCAAGGGCCCAACGGTCGGCACACCGTGCGGACCGTTGGGCCTGGCACGCCGTGCTGGCGTGCCGTGCCGGGCCGGCACGCCGTGCCTGGAACCCTGACCCGGCACGTGCCAAGAATGGGGGCCGTGCCAGGAACGGCCCACCATCCGTAGCAGGCCGGCCGTGCTGGGCCCTCCAGGCCCGGCCCATATTTACACCGCTATCTTTAAGTAAGTATTATTAAACCAACAAACTATGTATTCTTTTTCTTTTTTCAAAGAAACTAAATCCAAAGTACACCAAAGTACACCACCAATAAAACTTGAACAAAATTACCAACATATCCCATAAAATTTAGAAAGGAAATAGGTTCTACAACACATCCCATAAAATTTTCCAATTGGTACATACATAAGAAGATTATCCCTACAGACAAAATAATCAAACTCAAGAATCCATCTAATGATCCTATTTATCTACATCCACCAGCATCACCATTTCTTCAGTTCTGAAACAGACCTGCATTTTCAACAAGCAATTCTTGAATCTACAATGCCAAGATACAGAAAAATGCCACTTAATTAGTGATTTTTGATGATGATGTCAAGATACAAAAAAATGCCACCAAGAGAAATGAGCACTGGATACCAGTTTCTACTAGATGTAATAACCAGGTCACATGATATTGATGTGTAAAATTGTGTTATAAAATACTCACTCGCAAGTGTACGAATCGTGATGATAAGTACTGTGGTAAGTAAGGATCGTTCCCACGAGGAAAAGTAATTTATTAATTAAAACTAATTCTAATTCTAATTAAATTAAAAAAATAATCAAGATAATGTTTGAGAATTAATTAAACTAAAACTAAATTAAATTAAACTAAGAAAACAATTTAAAAGAATATGGTTTGTGATCAATGAAGGAAATACTAGGTCATCAATGATCCCCAATTATGAACACTAGATATATGGAATTAATTTGTAAACAAGATTCAATCAATTCTAGGGTTCATTCTTTGTCTTTAATATGACTATTACTGTATGGTCATGAGATGAGTCACGTGCTCCCAACCACTATTCACCCTTGGTCTATGGTGTGAACAGTGATCGGAAACCCTTTAAGCGCAAGAATTAAGAACCAAATTCTATACTTTGCTTGGCCTATGCTAAAGATAAAATTCATTCATTCATTCAAAAGAGCATTAATCAAGATTATGTTTGGTCTATACTCTAACCCTAATTCTCAGATAGTCTTAACCCTAAAATCATGCCAAATAGTTATCCACCCTTGGTCTATGGTGTGAATAAATATTAAAACTAATAAGGATTAAGCAATTAAGAACAATGAATAAATCAAGAATTGAATTGATGAAATAATAATTAATCCATACATGAGCATTCACAAAACGTTCACATTGATTCCCTAGTTATGGGATTAGTTACACATGTTGAAAATAAAAAGAGAAGAGAAAGAAAAGATAAAACCCATTAAGATCTTCAATGATGAATTCTCCTTCGTCTTCTAATCCACTATCACATCAAGAGTATGTCATAAATTTTGAAAAAAAAATGCAATGCAATACTCTAAGTGGCAAGACGTTAGTGTAAACTCAATGAGTATTGCATATTATCTCTGGGCACAATTTAAAGTATCTTATCAAGGATTCACAAGAAAACAGACTCTAAAAACAAAAACTTACTTGACCCCCTACCCCTAAATACACCCCCAAACCTAAATTTAGCATTGTCCCCAATGGTGACAAGAAATAAAAATTGGGATGAAAAACAGAACATAAATCCTAAAATGAAAGACATAAAATAGAATGGAAACAAGAATATCCAATCAAGAAAATAAACAACGAAATCCGAAAGAAACAGAAAGAAAACAAGAAAAAAAAATAAAGATAAGAGAAATGCATATCCTCTCTATGATCCGCCGTCCTCGTCTAAAAGATGCAGAACTTCGGTTCCCTGATCCGAATCTGGGTCACGATGTTCCTCATCATGAAAATGCATCATAGGGGTTCCATCTCCGACATCAGGCTGATAAAATTCGGAACCATCTCCTGCATCAAAATCTGCCCCGGAAGCAGAAGTCTGGAAAGGGGCACCACTCCCGCTAGCCACAGAAAACCGGCTAACCATCGAACGCACCTCCTCAATACTGTCCTGAGTACCATCAAAGCGCTGGTTCATTCGTCCCTCCAACTCTCCTAAACGCGAATCCATATGGTCCTTCAAAGCCTGCAAGAAAGAATCAAAATGACTAGAATCTGGATGTGCATGTCCTGGCTGTGCACCTGGAATAGGTGATGCAACATCAATCTGCAGCTGCTCCTCCATCTCAGCATCATGAGCGGCCTGAGCTTCACGTGCCTCACGCTCCTCACGGCGACGTCGTCTCTCTCTATACGGTCCAATAGTAGGAAGTCCTCGAGAATGAAGCAGATTATTCCAATGAGTAAGACTCATCATAGTAAGTGCCTGCTCCTCTAAACTAGTGTCTACATCAATACCCACATTCCGACAAAAGGCGGTAATCAAACATGGAAAAACCATCGAAAGGGTATCATCGGACCCACTCTAACAAATATCCCGAAATATAACTCGACCAATATTGATTGGTCGGCTTGATACCAAATGATGCAACAATCTAGCTGGTTCATAAAATAACTCTGTCCGATGTCCATTCGGCATCAATGAATATGAACTGAAAATGTTCCAAAAGGCTGCATCAACCCGAAGATCACGCTGATACAGTTTAACCATCTGGTTCCACTCCTCTCGACCATCCATCCGAAGAACATCAACTAATCTTCCCATGTACTGATCAATCTCCTCTATCCATTCAATCCCACGGTCGGTATTAACCTGAACCTCCGGAGCAGCAAAGTATTCAGAAATAGCTTCCGGAGTAATGTGAACAGACACACCCTGAACCAAAATAGCTCCACCAGTCAGAAATCTCTCTGGAACCATACTGGCATAAAACTCAGCCACCACTCTCTTATTCGACCGTGGAGGCTGTTCAACATATCTTGTCCAGTGGCTAGTAGCCACCATCCCAGGGACAGGAGTATCTGCCAAACTGGAAACATCTATCCCCTTCTTAATTATCCATGGCCGGTCTTGATATTTAGATGAACGGCTTCTGAAATCTTTGTTTTGGGCCAAACGCGGTATAACCTGTTGCTTTCCTTTCGCAGAAGCACTGATCCTGGGTCGCTTGGCCAAAGTCGTGTTTCTCATCTGAGCAAGAACAAACAAACAAAGAAGTTAAGCCAAAAATTCTGTAAAATCCGGCAGCAATTCGATTCAATGAGCGCATTACCTCTTCCTCATCATCAAAAAGGAAATCAACACAATTTAACATTAAAAATTAAACAAATGAATTCTCATAAGTTTGTAAAATTTTCAAATTGAGTAATTCCCATGTAAAGGTAAACAGAATCCATATATTGAAGACATAATGTTGAATCACTTCAATCCAATTCTTCTCTCTCCATATTCATCTCATGGATTTCGAAATTAACTAAAATCAATCCAAATCAAAATTCAACAAATACATTTATATGTAATAATGCAATTAATTCAAAACCCATTAATCATATGTGTATGAGAACTTCAAATTCCATAGAAACACAATAAAACATCTCATTAATCCTATTTGCACTCAATGTAGCAAACGAATTCAAACGAAAATCATAAGAGAGAGAGAGACATACCTTCACTTGAATGAGACGAAACAATTTCAGGAAGAATTTAGATGAAATATAGGAAGAAGAAAAGAAAAGAGAGGGAAGAGAGGAAAGAAAAAACGGGCGCAGCTGCTGTGGGAATTTTGAAATTCCACGAGCTGCGCTGCTCTTTATAACAGCACAAATTTGTGCCCTACCGCGGTACGGGTCACTTACCTGCATCGCGGTACACCACGCGGTGATGCCTAAATGTTTTCCTCCTGAACATGCAAAACGCACCGTTTTATTTAATGTAGCGTGGGACAGGCAACTTACCTGGCAAGCGGTACACAAATCGGTACATTCTAGTACTGATGCGCTATGTAGCACGCGGTGCGGACAGACTGCCCATGGCACGGTACAACCAGCAGTACATGTCAGAATGCACACGCTCGCAGCGGTATAAGAGGCGGTAAACTTCAGAAGACGCATGCTATTAATACCGCGGTCCAGGCAGTGTGCCTAGGAAGCGGTATGTAGAGCGGTAAGGATTTCTCCTTCTGTCCAGACCTGTTCTATTCAGCTCAAATATGCACACAGTAAAAAGTATCAATTCTGACTTGAAAACTAAACCTTTGAGATACCCCCAAACCTGAATTTAACATTATCCTTCAATAAAATTCAAAACAAAATAATATGACAATGCTCAACTCAAATTAACAAGTACTCGAGACACACACACTATTATACGACAAAATTAAAAATAAATGAAAAGAAAAATACCTGGGTGGGTTGCCTCCCACCAAGCGCTTTATTTAACGTCTAGGCAAGACATGTGAGAGCACTACGGCTCTTTGAGCACGATGCATTCAATGGCACGGATTTCATTTGATGGGTTCAAATAAGGTTTCAACCTATGGCCATTGACTTTAAACAATCCTCCGCTCTTTAAATTCTGAATCTCTACTGCTCCATTAGGAAAAACCTGAGTAACATAGAATGACCCCATCCATTTCGATTTCAGCTTTCCTGGAAACAACCTCAAACGCGATTGATATAAAAGGACTAACATCCTAGGATGAAATTCTTTTCGACGAATATTCTTATCATGCAGTTCTTTAGTCCTCTCTTTATATATCTTGGCATTCTCATAGGCATTGTTCCGAAATTCTTCAAGTTCATTCATTTGCAAACTCCTCTCTTCTCCAGCTTTATCTAAATTGAAATTCAACTTCTCCAGGGCCGAATAGGCATTATGTTCCAATTCCACTGGCAGGTGACATGCTTTCCTAAAAACTATCATGTAAGGACTCATCCCAATCGGAGTCTTGTAAGCAGTTCTATATGCCCATAAGGCATCATTAAGCTTGAGCGACCAATCCTTCCGATTTGGTTGCACCGTCTTCTCCAAGATCTGCTTAATTTGCCGGTTACTTATTTCAACCTGTCCTGATGTCTGAGGATGATATGGAGTTTCCATATTGTGTTTGACACTATACTTTTTCATTAACGAGGCAAAAACCTTGTTACAAAAGTGGCTCCCTCCGTCACTTATGATTGCACGAGGAGTCCCAAACCTGGTAAAAATATTCTCCTTGACAAACTTCACCACCACTTGGCTATCATTTGTCTTGGTTACTATTGCTTCAATCCATTTCGAAACATAGTCCACAGCAACTAAGATGTAATTATATCCGTACGAGGATGGGAAAGGTCCCATGAAGTCAATGCCCCATACGTCGAATATTTCCAAAACTAATTGGTGTGATAATGGCATCTCGTCCCCTTTTTCCAATGTTCTCAGTCCTCTGGCAACTGTCACAAGAAATACAAAAAGTATAAGCATCTTTAAATAATGATATCCAGAAGAAACTTGATTGAAGAACTTTTTGAGCAGTCTTTTTAGCACTAAAGTGCCCTCCACAATGAAGATTGTGGCAAAATTTTAGCACATCTTGCTGCTCTTCTTCAGGGACACATCGCCGAATGATTTGATTGGCACCAAATTTGAACAAGTATGGCTCGTCCCAAAAATAATGCTTGGTTATGGAGAGAAATCTTTTCTTCGCTTGCGAGCTCATCTCAGGTGGTATTATTCCCTTTGCGAGATAATTCACAATATTCACATACCACGGATCTTTGCCTACTACCTTCAGAAGCTGCTAATCTGGAAAGTTCTCATTAATGGGTAAGTTCTCAGTATGCTCCTTTATTTCATCATCTTCTACTAATCGAGAGAGATGATCCGCCACCACATTCTCGCAGCCCTTTTTGTCCTTGATTTCCAAATCAAATTCTTACATTAAAAGGATCCACCGGAGTAATCTCGGTTTCGCTTCCTTTTTAGTTAGCAAATACTTTAATGCAGCATGATCAGAATAAACAATTACCTTAGATCCTATCAAATATGATCGAAATTTTTCTAAAGCACTAACAACAGCAAGCAATTCTTTTTCTGTGGTGGAGTAATTTAATTGTGCATCATTCAAAGTATGACTAGTGTAGTAAATAATATGAGGCAGTTTATCTACTCGCTGTCCTAAAACAGCTCCTACAGCGTAGTTAGATGCATCACACATTAGTTCAAAAGGAATGGACCAATCAGGAGGCATGATTATAGGAGTAGATGTCAATTTACTCTTCAGAGATTCAAAAGCATGTAAGCAATCATCATCAAACACAAATGCAGTATGCTTGGTCAAGAGATTACATATGGGACGACTAATTTTTGAAAAATCTTTAATAAAACGCCTATAAAAACCTGCATGGCCAAGAAAACTCCTCACACCCTTCACCGAAGTGGGAGGTGGAAGTTTTGCAATTACCTCAATTTTAGCTCTATATACTTCTATCCCCTTTTCAGAAATAACATGCCCTAAAACAATTCCAGATTTAACCATAAAATGGCTTTTCTCCCAACTAAGTGTCAAATTAGTCTCAGTGCATCTTTTCAAAACAAGATTTAAGTTATCAAGACAATGGTCAAAAGAGTTGCCAAAAACAGAAAAATCATCCATAAATACCTCAATAAACTTCTCTAACATGTCGGAGAAAATTGACATCATGTATCTCTAGAAAGTGGCAGGAGCGTTGCATAACCTGAAAGGCATTCTTCGATATGCAAAGGTGCCAAATGGGCATGTGAAAGTTGTCTTCTCTTGGTCCTCTAGAGCAATGGCAATTTGATTGTATCCTGAAAATCCATCCAGGAAGCAATAATAAGCATGTCCTGCCAGGCGCTCAAGCATCTGGTCAATGAACGGCAAAGGAAAGTGATCCTTTTTGGTTGCCGTGTTGAGCTTGCGGGAATCTATGCACACTCTCCATCCCGTTGTCTTCCTTGTTGGAATCAACTCATTGTTCTCATTGGCAACAACAGTGATTCCTGACTTCTTTGGTACCACATGGACCGGACTCACCCACTTACTTTCAGATATTGGGTATATAATACCCACTTTGAATAGTTTTAAGACCTCTTCCCGTACAACTTCTTTCAGGTTTGGATTAAGCCTTCTTTGAGTCTCTCTGGAGTACTTTGCATCATCTTCTAATAAGATCTTGTGCATGCAAATGGAAGGGCTTATTCCCTTAATATCTGCTATAGTCCATCCAATTGTAGCATTATGTTCCTTGAGCACCGTAAGTAACTTCTCTTCTTTTTCCTCATCTAGGTAAGAAGCTATGATCACTGGGAGGGTTTCATTCTCCCCTAAGAAAGATATTTGAGAGTAGAAGGAAGTTTTTTGAGTTCTAATGCTGGGGGAGAACTTGTAGATGGCACTAAAAACTTGTTGATTTCTTCTTCAATTTCAGCAATTACTTCTTTAATATCAACATTGTCTTCTATATCTTCTTCTTATTGTTCTTCTTCATTATCTTCGAAGACGTCTTTCACCCAGTCAAGTAATTCATCAAGGCTTTAATTTGATAATTCCTCTTAGATTGCGGAATTAACCACCTCAACCGAGCAACATTAGACCGAATAGCCATCATCGGCTGCCTCAGGCAATTTCAATGATTCAAAGACCTTGAACTCCACAGTCTCATCTAACACAGTCATTGTTAGCTTCTCATTCTGTACATCAATAAAGGTCTTTGCAGTCACCATGAAAGGTCTTCCCATTAGAATTGGCTTGCTACCTCTTTCCTTGGCTCCCTCATCCATGTCAAGAATTACAAAGTCAGCAGGAATAATAAGATTGTCTACTTGGACCAGTACGTCTTCAACATAACCTCTTGGGTATCTGACTGAACCCTCCGCTAGCAACAATGACATGATTGTCTTCTTTAGATCATTCAACCCCAATTGCTCATAGATATTGTAGAGCATCAAATTGATGCTAGCTCCCAGATCTAACATTGCTCTCTCCAAGGTGGTACCTCCAATAGTAATATTGATGCAGAAACTTCCGGGATCTTGGAGTTTTGGTGGCAGAGACTTTTGAAGGATAGCATTGGCACTTCCGGCCATGAATTCCTGATGATTCTCTAGAAACCTGGGTTTGTAAGTATGGAGACTCTTGAAGAATTTTGCAAGGCTGGCATCTTCTGGATCATCTCCAATAGAGGCAAATTGACATTGACCTTTGACAGGATGTCATATATATCTTTGTATGATTTTTCCAATTTGCTCTTTTGCAATCTTCCTGGGAATGGAACCGGAGGAACATATGAATTTGGTGATTTATGCAGAAGTGGTGTTTTCTTTGATTTTTCCACCACTATCTCTTCTTCTTTTTCTGGTACCATGTTTGCTTTTGAAGGATCTGAAACATCAGTAGAATTATTAGAAAGTTCAGTAGGTCTATTATTAATTAGTTCCTTACCATTCCTGTGAACTGTCATGGCCTTTGCTTGTTTAGTATGGCTGGGAAATTTTCCTGGTTCGCTCATTTGTGTAGCTTCAGCCATTTGTTCAATTTGCGTCTCCAGCTTTCGCAATGATGCGTCAATGTTTTGGAATCTCACAATATTATCTTGTTGGGAGTCTCTAAAGATTTGTTCATTTTGATTCAATCTCTGATCCATATTCTGTATGAATTGCTTCATTGTATCTTCTAGTGACGAGTTCTTAGATTGATATTCAGGATTCTTGGCATCGACATTGTATTGTCTCTGACCATAATTGTTGTTGTTTCCCCATTGATTTCCGGTACTTTGATTATTGCTCCATGAGAAATTTGGATGATTTCTCCACCCCAGATTGTAAGTATTTGAGAAAGGATCATTCTGTGGTCTAGAATTGAAATTATTCATGGCTTGAACTTTTTCCTCTTCATTAGGTCCAATACCTCTTGCTTGATAAGCTTCCATGCCATACCCTTGCTGATCACATCCCATGTATCGATTTTCTCTCATTTGTCCAACTTGGTTTACAAGTAATTCGATGGACTTTTGCATTTGTGACATTTGCATTGAATTCCCGGTATTAGCATCGACTTCATAGATTCCCTTCCTTCTCCTAGAACTCTTTTGATGAGAATTATTGGCTAATTTTTCAAAGATCGATTGTAACTCTTCCGGTGTCTTGTCAGTCATGGATCCTCCACAAGCGTTATTCACCAAAACTGTTGAGACGTCATTCAGTCCATCATAGAACCATTGACAAAGTTTGTGGGTATGGTACCCATGCTGAGGACAATAAAAAAGAAGCATTTTGTAACACTCCCAGGCTTCATAGAATGTTTCTTGGTCCCCTTGGAAGAAATTAGTAATCTTGGCCCTTATCTCACTGGTTTTCTGAGGAGAATAGAATTGGTCAGTAAGCTTCTCTACTACCTCATCCCAAGTTGTCAGTGAGGCTGGAGGCAGGGTCAACAACCAAGTCTTAGCTTTGTCCTTCAAGGCATGTGGAATACACCTCATACGCAGCTGGTTTTCTGTCACCCTATTGTTTGGAAAGGCTTGAATTGCTGCATAGAATTCTCTGAGGAATTTGAGCACATCTTCATTCGGTAGACCATGAAAAGCTGGCAGCAAATTATAGTGAAAGCTCTTCAGCTCATAGTTTCGTGCTGCCTCATCTAGTGCGATGCACAAAGGATGATTGTCAACAAAAGGCCTACTATAATCCTTCATGGTTTTGATAAGTACAGCTGGTGGATCAGGAACCTGTTGAATGTTGCGATCTCTATCGTCTGCCATTCCTCTCTGTCTAATACGATTAATGTTGTCGTTCAACGGTAGTAATTTTCCTTGCAGTGATCTTCTACCTTGCATTCACCGTTGAAACCCTGTAACCAAAGACAGACACACAGTAAACTACGAAAATAAAATAACAATAAAATAAAAACTAAAAATCTAAAAATTAATGACACGACTACCTAAACTAGACTAAATCTATTAACTATAACTAAAACTAGAATCAACCAATAAATTCAACTAATCCCCGGCAGCGGCGCCAAAAACTTGATATGTAAAATCGTGTTATAAAATACTCACTCGCAAGTGCACGAATCGTGAAGATAAGTACTGTGGCAAGTAAGGATTGTTCCCACGAGGAAAAGTAATTTTTTAATTAAAACTAATTCTAATTCTAATTAAATTAAAAAAATAATCAAGATAATGTTTGAGAATTAATTAAACTAAAACTAAATTAAATTAAACTAAGAAAACAATTTGAAAGAATATGGTTTGTGATCAAGGAAGGAAATACTAGGTCATCAATGATCCCCAATTGTGAACAATCGATATATGGAATTAATTTGTAAACAAGATTCAATCAATTCTAGGGTTCATTCTTTGTCTTTAATGTGACTATTACCGTATAGTCATGGGATGAGTCACGTGCTCCCAGCCACTATTCACCCTTGGTCTATGGTGTGAACAGTGATCGAAAACCCTTTAAGCGCAAGAATTAAGAACCAAATTCTATACTTTGCTTGGCCTATGCTAAAGATAAAATCCATTCATTCAAAAGAGCATTAATCAAGATTATGTTTGGTCTATACTCTAACCATAATTCTCAGATAGTCTTAACCCTAAAATCATGCCAAATAGTTATCCACCATTGGTCTATGGTGTGAATAAATATTAAAACTAATGAGGATTAAGCAATTAAGAACAATGAATAAATCAAGAATTGAATTGATGAAATAATAATTAATCCATATATGAGCATTGACAAAAGGTTCACATTGATTCCCTAGTTATGGGATTAGTTACACATGTTGAAAATAAAAAGAGAAGAGAAAGAAAAGATAAAACCCATTAAGATCTTCAATGATGAATTCTCCTTCGTTTTCTAATCTTCAATATGTAGAGATGTTTAAGAAATTGTGAAGTTGTTCTAGGAAATAATAGAAAAAGTCCCTCTCTAACTCTCAATAAGAAATATTTATATGATCTCCAAAAATTAGGGCTTCAAGATCTCCGCCAAAAACAAGGAATGCGCACGATCGCTCTCCATACCGCTTGGCGGACTCATGCCTGGACCGCAGTCTGTGCAGCAATGTACCTACTGATCTTCAGCGCTCTGTGGACCGCGTCTGAGGTACTTCTTGTCAAGCGGTATGGACCGCGGTTAACAAACGAGTACCTATTGAACTTCACCGCTAGATAGACAACGATTTATGCAGTGCATGGCAAGCGACCTCCACATCGGTAATTTACAGATTTGCCCATTTTCTCACTTTTAGACTCCTTTTCTTGGAAAAATTAACGAACACCTCTTTTAAGGAAATGTGACCTACACATACTCAACAAACACATAAAATACCTAATTTCACTCAAGAACAAAGCATAAATAATAGGAAATAGGGACCTAAAATATGTATATAAATAGACCGATCAGATACCATAACTGAACATAACCAGGTAACAGGATACCAGTTGCATTTTGGAATTGTGTTATTGATCAATTAAACACATGTACAAATCAATTAAACACACCAGCACTAAAGAATTAAACACACCAGAACTCAACAATTAAACACACCAGTGATAATGGTACTAAACAATTGAACACACCAGAACTCATCAATTAAACATAACAGTATTAAAGGTACTAAACAATTGAACACACCAAACCTCGATTAAACACACCAAACCTCGATTAAAAACACTAGTACTAAACAATTAAACACACTGAAACTCAATTAAACACCAATGTTATTATTAAACACACTAGTACTAAACAATTAAACACACCAAAGCTCAATTAAACACACCAATGTTATTGATCGATTAAACACACCGGTACTAAACAATTAAAATTCATCACATATTTCAATTGTTCACAATAAATTCCAAAAGGATTGACAACCAACAATCCACCAAATGAACATCAAACCCAAAGTCACCTGCTCTATTGTATAAAATCCAACAATCCAACAAATGAAACTAACTGGCTATTCATTCACCTATTTCCAACACAATTGCCATTCGATAGTTACAAAAATCATCACCACCATCTCAGAAACCACAACAATGCAGCTGGAAAAATCCAACCACACATAATCTCAGAAACCACACACAATCACAAAAATCCAACCACGTATCTCATCCAATTTACAAAACCAAACCCTAGAAGCCTTAAAAATATGTAAATCTAATTCCAAGCAGTGAACAAATAAGTGCAGCTACTGCAGTCAAGCCATTAAGTGGTTTAATTTGAATTTGAACAAATTTAATTCAAATTTGGAGTTTGGTATGAATTCTAAAAAAAATAATTATGACAACTATATTAAGTAAAATATCTTTAATTCGAATTTGAAGCAAGACAGCTATTTGTTGAACATCTACAAGTAAAATATTCTGGTTTCCTTATAAATACAAGACAGCTTATAATGTGAAATAAAGCTTAATTTCTAAATTATAATATAAATGCACAAAAATCAAGTAACCACTCTTTTTATAAAACCAACAATATTAAAGAGAATATTAAATTCCAAGAGCAAAAAATTAAATCAAGTTATCATAGGAATTGAAAAAGGAGCATCCAACTTTTTTTTTTCTTTTGAGAGAAATCAAAAAGAATGTTTCATTGAAAAGAAATTGTAGAATTCATAACCACATGCAATACTAGTTTGTTTCATAAATCGAATTCGAACATAACATGAGTAAAATACCCACAGTACTCTACAACTATACAAAGCATAATTTCAACAGTATTAAATCAAGTGATCATAGGAATTGAAAAGATAATCCCACTATTGCACTAAATCATAGAAACTGTTAATGGATCCAAAAGGTATCGAAGCTCAACTCAGATTTGATTTCATAAGATGCAAACAAAACAAATCAGTAATCAGACTATACAGTGACAACATTCAAGACAACAAAAATTAAAATTGCTTAAAAAAAATCCTCTAACATGAATTATACAAAAATTTCATACTCAAAATTCAAACCCAAACCGAAAATCATCATCATCAACCCAAACTGAAGCTGAACCCAAACCCAGAAATTATAAAAGAAAAAATATCAACACCAAAATTCCATCAACCATATTCACAAACAATCATTACCACCACCAAACCACCAAAATCTCATACCAGATTCAGAAAAATCTCCAACATGAATCATACACAATGGAAACAAAATCTCACAGCTAATAGGCAATACTATTAAGATTAATTCGTTTTTTCATGCAGTTGACCAAAACATAAAAAGAAGAAAAAAAAACAGGAGAGAATAGATTAGGGATTTTCCAGTGATTATGAAGCTGTACCTCTTTGACAGTTGGGTCTCTCCGTTGCCACTCTCGTTCGTCTCTCGTGGGTATCTCAGTTGTCTCTCGCTCGTCTCTTGATCGTGCAAGCGCCACCGCACCGGGTCTCGCCGCAAACGCTGCACACACCGCCGGTCGATTGCCTCTTGGTCGATTGTCTTTCAATTCAAATTCTAGGGTTTACTTCTTCTCTCTCTCTTTTCTCTCTTTTACACGATCTCCCTTCTTAGTTCTCTCTCTTTTTCACGATCTCCCTCTTTTGTTTTATTAATTCATTTTTCTTTTTTTTATTCTTTTAGAATGAAGGGCACTTTTGTCCCAAAAGGAGATTTTTTGGTATAAATAGTAAGTTTACTAATTCTGGGTAAATTTAATAAACCCACTAATTTTATGGTCAGTTTTGAAGTTTACCCTATATATATATATATATATATATATATGTATATAAGAGTTTTCTCTTTCCTATGTACTGAATTTAATACAAAGTCATTGAAAGACTTGTGACTAATATTAATTAAGTAAAAGTATTTTTTTTTTCAATTTTTTAAATATGAATTGTTAAAAAAAAGGGGACAAAACAGGAGAGTACTGTGAAAATTTTCAAACTTTTTTGACACAAGTATGTATCAATGTTCTTATAATTCATTAAAAAAACGAATCACACATCAAAATTCATTGAAATCACACTTATATGACATATATTTATTTAACACTTCAGAAATACAGAGGAAAAAAAAGTCATATTTATATCTACGAAATTTCCTCCTTTTTGTTTTCTTTATTTTTAACCAACAACAATGAAAGAAAATTTTTCAATCTACTAGTTACTGCTAAAACATTGAACTTGCTTAAGTGCTTAACAAACTATTTTGATCACAACCACATATATATGCCAAAGACTAATTAAGAGTAGTGAGTCATTAATCCGACTTTAAACACAATAATTTAACAACTTTCCTTTTCTTTTCTTTTTGGGAAGAGAAAGATAAATTAAGAAAAAGACTGTTCACAAGATTGAAGAACTACTTACAAAATCACTATAGCCATGCAGTACAGCTTTACATTAAGAAAACATACATGCTAATTAGTTCAGATTGCTAATACACAAAGTACAAAATAATTCAATCAAAAAAGGTAAAAATAAAACGTACAAACACCATATTTATTCCTTCCTGATCACCTAATAGGAAATTTCAAACAGACCCCCGCCTGATCAACTAGCTCTCTAGTTAGCTATTTGATGGTGCATAAATATAACCACGTTTGATTATATACTTGACAATGCCGTCGTTCTCGTCCTCGCTGATATACCCATCTCCGTTTTCATCAGCATGGTATAGCGCTCGCCAAGATCGCCACGCTGGGAAACTTGAACCGAGTTCTTCCAAGGCCTTCTCAAGCTCCCCTTGCTGAGGCGGCGGTCTTTGTTTTCATCAAACTTCCTAAGCCAATTTTTCAACTCCCCCTCATTTAAGGGTATTTGATCAACACTTTTTTTATTCCTTCTGGTCCATGGCCAACTCCAGCGCCACTTTTTATCTACACTCTTCTTGTTAGACATGTTTTGGAATTCGATTAGTAAGTAGTAGTACTAGAGGGAGAAAATTGGATAATCAACTGTTGTTTTATATATCAACGAGAAAATGAAAGATAAAAAAAAAAAATTGATTGTGAATTGTGATCATTGGGAGAGCCTTGCAAAGGAAGTTAAATGTTAAATACGTAAAGATACGTTTGGGATTGATTCTGCTTGACGTTTTGGGGCCAAGGAAGAAGTTCTTCTTGATTTTGTTGGTAACAGGACAAATTCTCTCGAATAAAGATGAGTTTGGCAAAATAATCATTTGATTTGATTTGATTTTTTTTCTTTCTACGTATAGATATTAGATAACACAGGAGGAGTGCTTAAATTTAATTTAGCATTAATTTGTCTTCATTGAGAAAGCCTTAATGCATGACAAGTAGAAATTTTCATTTAGGACGTTAGAATATGAAAATCTAACTATTAATAATCATACATTTTACATTTATATCCGTGAAATAAATGTTTATAATAATTTAAGTTTAAGTTAATTAAATAATATCTAAAAGTATAAATAAAGAAATAAATCGATATATTTTTAATGGAGAAAGGGTGAACTTTGAAGCAATGGAGTGTCAATATGCAGTGAAATTATTAACAAACTCTTTTGATAAAAGAGTTCAGAATATTTAATGATCATGAATAACTTTTTTTTTAAAAATAAAAATAAAATAAGGAATCCATTTTAAACACCATAATTAAATAACAATTTTCTCTTTGATTTTGAAAATACAAAGGTGAAGATTCTTAGCCATAAACCCAAATAAATTAAGCAAAAGACTGCTTACAAGATTGAACTATATACATCTTTTTTTTTTTTGAACCGTAAATTTATTCAGAAACCACACCAAACCACAAAAACACGTAGGCAGACCAGCCTCAGCAACAAAGAGAACCCCAAACAACCGGGAGCCACAAGAAAACAGAACAGAAACAGAGCAAACAAAAACAAACCCAAAACAGAAAAGCAGAGCCAACGAAAGCAAAGAAACTAGAGCTAGCCAAGCCAAAGAATAAGAACACCAAGCTAACCAAAGGAACTGGAAAAAGCATCCAACACCAGGGCCACACCAAAACCAAGAGAAAGAACCCAGCAACACCACACCCGACCAAAACGAAGGCTAAAAAATCGTCCCAGACAAGAGTTTTCCCTTCCAAACCCGACCCCTTCTTAGCCAAACTATCTGCGAAAGAATTTGATGACCTCATATTGATCAACACATGCAGAAGTGTTTCCAAGAATGCTTAAAAAAATTCGAATGTCATAGATGTAGTTAACATGCTTCAAACTTTCCACTCCATCACAGTTAACCCAAGATATCGTTACCTTCGATTCACTCACAAGTCACAATTGTGACCTCTTTCCCCACTAGAGCTGCCGTATTAGCGCATAACTCACAAGCTTTATGAATTGCATGATCTCCGCCGTGTTGGAGTCCAAAACTCCCACATAAAAGGAAAACAGACCCCACACCTTGCCTGGACAGTCTCTCAGAGCACCTCCGATGCCTCATGCCCGTGTTACCTGGCTTCCCCTTACCGTCAACGTTGAACTTCATGGCGCCAAAAGGAGGGGCGCACCAGCTACCAGTTTTGAGGGGCTTTAACCGACAAGAGTCAGTGCAACAATCTTTCAATCATTTTTTTTAATATACATACATATTAAATTCTACTACAACTTTACATCAAGAAAACACATTGACCATGACCTCTTAAAACTGCAAATTGCAATTAATACAAGAAGTTACACATACATACATACACATATATATATATATATATATATATAACACTAAAAACTCTTTTTTTACATCAATTTTTTTTTCTTTTTTTGTATTTACAACCAAAAAAAAATTTAAAAAGGAAAATTAGACAAGTACAAACACAATATTATATTATTCTACCCACCTAATAGAAAATCAAACAAACCGTCTCATCAGCACCTAGTTATTGTACTTAAATAATTACGATCTGGAGCTCTCGGCTGGCTATTATTACGTCATGGCGTATAACCACGTTTCACTATATACTTGACAAGGCCGTCGAGCTCGTCCTCGCTTATGTATCCATCTCCGTTTTCATCGGCATGCCGCAACGCCCGCCAGGTTCGCCAAGCTGGGAAGCTAGAACCGAGGCTTTCCAAGGCGTTTTTAAGCTCTTCTTTGCTAAGGCGGCCATCCTTGTTAGTGTCGAAACTCTTAAACTTATCTTTCAACTGCGCTTCATTTAAGGGTATTTGAACACTTTTATTGTTCCTTCTGCTCCAAGGCCAACTCCACTGCCACTTTTTGTCTACTCTATTCTCCTCGCTTGTTTTGTCGCCCTCTCTGTATACACCCCTCCGACAAGCCGTACTCATATTCCGGAGTTCGATTTGTATTACTAGAAGGTGTACAGTTGAAAGAGTACTCTGCGTTTCTAGCGCTGTATGAGTGATTCGATGTTTATATACATATACGGCATCCTCTAATATCTAAATCATTTTGTAACTCAAAATTTATATACTTTTAGCAAAGTGGTGGTGCACTTCCACTCCACTTCAGTAATAAAGGTTCAACTTCTGGTACTTTACCCAATAAATCGTAAAGTGTGGAAATAACCCTCCTCATAAGTAGTGGGAGTTGCAATCCGAACCGTGTTTACAGAGGTTGATCTCAATTGATTCCTACAGACCTTGGATCCAATTGATGTCCCAAAATAATAATATCAAGCATTGATTCAATAATTAGTACTGTTGTATCAATATTAGTAAATAATGAAAAAAAAAGGAAAAAAAAAGTGGTTACTGGAATCCTTGCAAATTAAAGGTTAACGTGAAATAATTATTATTAAGACGGTTGTGACTGATTCTTCTTAATCTGATTACAGGAAAATTCCCTGGAATAAAGATGAGTTAGCTAGGCAAAACTCATAATTATGATTTTGTCTTTTTCTTTATTTCGGATAGGGATGGATGTGGGATTTTTTTAATGCCGAAAGAGGCCAAATCCTTTGAAGTTTGCGGTCAAAGAAAGAGAGATTTGGATCCTCTCCTTACATCATCTTTTTCCTTATCTCATTATAATAAATGTACGGTTAAGATGTAATTGATTTTCACAATCATTTTATTAACAATCAATCATATGCTTTAAAAATATCAAAAAACATAATGTAAGGAGATGATCCATGTCAAGAAAGAGATACTCTCTCCCTCATATATCACCTAGCTCACTAGCCGAAAAGTATCATATTTGTAAGAGATTTGTGAAGCCCAAATAGAGATGCGTAGAATAAACCCATAAACAAATGTGTGTATCTAGAAAGACTGGAAACCAAAATTGATAGCAATCATATTAATAATCATCGGATCTAAAGCTTAAACGGATAGGAATGAGCCGACAATAGTATTTAAAACCTCTAATAGACCATATCAATGGTTAGGTCTAGCTCATGAACCAAATATCATCTTAATTAGAACTAAACCAACCTATTTGGCTTTATTCATTTTGAATTCTTTGATAAATGCCATATTAATTATTGAAACTATATATATATATATATATATATATATATATATATACAGTCCTTTTCCTGTCAGTGCGCACTGATAGAATTATATAAGGACACTGAAGTGAGCCACTCATTTATAAAAGAGTTTTGACAAGTGCATACATATCAAGTCAAAATATGTAAAATGAGTGGCTCACATTCAATGTCCTTATATAATTCTATCAGTGCGCACTTATGTGAAAATTATTGTATATATATATATATATATATGTATATGTATATGTATAGAAATTTCAAGTGCAAGTTTTCACATCCAATAAATGATTGATAGAGAATACTATTTGGCATGCTCTTATATATTGGGGTGGGTACATATATGATGCGGAGCGGATGGCGAGTTCGTACGAGTGGCGAATTCATATTTGGGTCGTATGGGCCAACCAAATCAGGGTTGAACTTCGTGGACATCTACATAGGGCATACAAGGTCTGATTGTCTATTATAATATGTTTTCAGAAAGTCTAAGACGAGCCCTACATATGTTATGAAGATCTGTTCTCTTTAGCAAATCACAAAAGGCCCAAGTTAGTTGGCCCAAGTTCAGCCATCTAGATTGTTGTGCGAAAACTTATAGTTTCCTGCGCAACTTAAGATTTTATTTCCTTTTTTCTTAGGATTTATTTTGTTTCTTTTAACTTAGGATTCTTAGGATTTTGTTTTCCTTTTTACTTAGGATTCTTAGGATTTTTGTTTAGAATTTTTAGGATTCATTTCTTGTTTGGAAATTGTTTTGGCTATTAATAGTTTGTATTAGGGTTTTTGTAATTTAGCTTTTGATGAATAAAATAAAAAACCAGTTGATTTTTCTCAAATTTATCTCTTTTTTGTATTTTTCTACGGATTTATAGAAACTACACTTGTTTGTTTGATTACCTGTGAGTTCCGTTTCCGTCTACATCAATATATGCCCATCCCAGCAAAGTATTTAGATAAAGGGGGACTGAAATGTGGCATGCTCTTATTCGGGTGGGTACATATATGCCCTTAGGGCAGTTAAGATTTTGCTTTTTGGTTTTGAAACTTAGCTATATAGTCATTTCCTAAAAACTATCATTATCTTCTCTTGCATTTATTTTGTGAACATTAGCAGCAAAGAAGATGTGATCACGGGGGAGAGAAATGGCATGAAGAAGGATTTTAGGGACAGTTTGTTCTCCATCTTTGTGGATAATCTGAACTCAAATGTGGATCAGGTTTGTTTATGGGGATTATTTAAACCGTTTGGAAAAGTTCGGGATGTGTACCTGTCGATAGAGAAATGCTTTAGGAGGAGTCGATTTGCGTTCATCCGATTTGAAACTTTGGAGGAGGCTACAATAGTGGCGAAGTCTACCAATGGAATGCATGTTTATGGTTGGCCAATCGTTACGAAAGTAGCGTAGAATGAATGGAACAAAAGAAATTTTTTCGTCGTCAAAGCAGAATTCTTTCAAAAGAGCAAACTTCAAGCAAAAAGGGTGGGATAGAGGAACTTATGTCCAGAATGTTAGTCAAATGGATCTTTCTTTTGTGGAGGTTGTACAAGGAAAGTCAAGTAAAAGTTTTGAAGCTTCTGAGAAGGTGGATGAGAAGCATCTTTCAATGTCTTGGGACCTTCATCACGGAGACCAAGATTGGCTGAACAATTGTGCTTTTGCTATCCTGAAAGAGTTCGATGAAGTATCTAGCGTGAATAATCATTTAATCAACAAATGATATGTGTTCTCCTCATCATATTTGGGGGATAAATGCTTTCTTTGGAGATTTAACTCTGAAATCCATAAAGAGGAGTTCATTAATAATACGTTTTTTTGGGATGACTGTTTTTCCTCAATGGTGAGGTGGTCTGAATCTTTAGTTCCCCAGTCTAGAAGTGCTTAGTTTAATTTTTGGGGGATCCCCCTAAACTACTAGACACTAGCTTTCTTTAAGAATCTGGGATGGCAGATAGGTGAACCATTGTTGGTGGATGTTGATACTAAGATTATAAGTCGTTTGGACAGAGGAAGATTGCTGGTTTTGGTTCCTCAATTCAAGCCTTGTTCTTTTAAAATCAAGGTTAACGTAAGGAACAAATCCTTCGTTGTTAAGATGGTGGAAGAAGGGAGTCCAGTTGATGTTTTATGGTTGGAAAGCTTTTTGCAGCTGAGAAAGCACCATGATCAAGCTAGTTTGGAGACTTGGCCACAATTGGAAGTTCTAAAATGGATTTTCCAAGGTGGTTGGTGTGGATGCTTCACTGATAGTGGGTAAGGTCAAGGTTTACAATAGTAAGTTAGCTAAGAAAAGTCTTCTAGGTCAGAGAAAACTTAAGGTGAGGAAGGCTAGCGAGGTAAAAGATTTGCAAGTTGTCAAACATAGCCTTCTTGAGCATTGTGCCAAGGTAGTCTTGGGTAATGGTGCTATGGATAAAGGAAAAAGAAAGTGGGTTGGTAAGGTTAAGGATAAGCCTATAACCTTTCTTTTTCAAAATGGCAAGCTGAACTTGGACAAGAAAAGGGGAGTTGTTGGGGGATGTTTCGGTAGTTCAGATGAAAGCTCGTCGTCTTCTGAGGACAATGATGGAAACATGCAGCTTTTGAATTCTCATAAGATAAGTGGCGAATGTTCCAAGAGAGGCGTGACCCCTTCAGATTCAGACTCTACTTTGAGGGATCACGTCGGTGGGTCTGTTGTTTTGGACAAAGATGCAGTGGATGGTGGGCTCCCTAAGCCCACAGAGATGCCTTTGGGTCTTTCTTCTAAAGGCCCATTTAGTTCTTATACTTAAGAAGGCAATGATGGATTTAATATATGTGTCGGCCTTGGCCAAGTAGAGGTTAGCACTAATAAAAATAGATGGACTAAAGGGAATGGCGACTCGGTTGCTGTGGAGAATGAAGGGTTGCTAACATTTTAATTTCCTCTACTCATTTGTCGAAGAGTAAAGCCGATCTCTCAATGAATGAAGACTGGAATGGCAAAAAGTCAGTAGTTTGAACGAGAGAGTGGCTAGAACTAAGGAGCTCGTTCCGCTTTCTAATGGGTTGGAAAGTGGTGAAGTGGCTGTTTCTCCGAATCAGGTCTCCAGAAAGCATGTTCAAACTATGATTGCGGTGGAAGAGGTGGTTGCTTTGACTTCCATTAAAAGAGGTAGACCAAGCGGTCATGCTTCTAATAAGCATAGTATGAAGACTAGGAGTGCTAAGGTTCAGCCTCTCAATATCAATCAGGTTTCTCCTTCTAATACGGCTCTTAAGCAGGCTTGTTATATAGAGGAAGCAGTAGATAAAGTTATGGAAATCGGAGTTGTTTTGGGTTTCGATTTCAATGGTAAAGAGAAGGAATTGGCCGATGTTATTGTAAGAAGAGAGGAAGAGGACGTTGTTTGGTTCAATGAGGTAAACGTGCCTTAGCTTTTTTGGTTTCTGGCGGCTGGGAGTTGCTTAGGGGTTTGTTTTGCCTTTGGTCCGTTGCCCTCTTGATTAATGGTGTTTTGGGTGTTTTATGAGGTGTTTGGAAGCTTTTATTTAGACTTTTTTGTTTTTGTTTTTGGTTGGCCATCAGACTTTTGTTAGGAGGTCTTCCTTTCGCATTTCTAGTTGGCATTGTTGGGGTCTTGCTTGCTTGGGGTTGTGCTGTTTTCCCTGTTGTTCTAGTTTGCTGGGGGCTGTTTTTGTTCATCTAGTGGAATTTTGTTGGCTTTTCTAGTCTCGAGGGGGTTTTGTTTTCTTTTGTTGGTTTCTATCATGTGTTGAGTTTGTTGGGTTCTATGAGTTGGCTTTATTTTGGCTTGTGTTGTCGTTGGTTGGTTGGTTTCTGTTGGTTTTTTGGGCTTCAGTCCCTCAATAAAATTGATTTTTGCTGTTAAAAAAAACAAATTGAATTTGGATCCTCTATTGATCTGATTTTTATATTAAACTATATAAATTTTGTGATATATGTAATTTTTTTTAGATCAGGAAAAAAATCAGATTAGAGAATAGAATTTCAGTTGTGTGGTGTGAGTGTGTTTTTCTTTCTCTTTTTACTTTTTTATATTTGTTTGCAAAATATCTACGATCCAAAACAGCACTAGCTAGAAAGAGAATATTGTCAGCAGAGAGGATCCACAATTAACTAAACTTTGTGAGTTCTTTATTATCAAATATCCGATCACCAATTTTTCTTACTCCAATGGATTTAGACCATTATATAGTTGGCATATAACTTTTTCCAACCCTTGAATGAATTGATGACCGAACTTAAAAATTATAAATTTGAAGTAATATATATATATATATATATATATATATATATATATATTTGTTTTTGAACGGCATATATATAGAGTCGTTTTCTCCTTAGTGCGCACTGATATAAATTATATCAGTGCGTTGTATATGGACTACAGATTATGAAAAAGTTTTGACAAGCGCATACACTTGGAGTCAAAGTATGTAATCTAATGGTCTACATCTAAAGCACCGATAAAGTTATATCAGTGCGTACTGACTTGAAAATTTCCTATATATATATATATATATATATATTTATATAACCCCACTTATTTCATGAGGCCTGGACTATTGGAAATATGTTATGTTGCGTGAATCATTCATGTGATAGATTGTCTGATTTGAAAATTAGAAAGTTCGTGAATCAAGATAAGAAAACAAAAGTTCCGAAATAAAAATTACAGTAACAAAGAATTTTTTTCTCCTGAATCAAGATAAGATAACAGTGAAAGACAGTTATTCACAACTCATAAGATTGATCTACCCATATATACATTAACTGCTGAGCTTTATATTGGCAAAAATATATATTAAGCTTGCAAGAGTTTCTCCATCTCACAAGGCACGCAACTATACAGATTACACCTACAAATAAAAGACTAAACAGAAAGAAGAAAAACAAAAAACTACAAAGATCATATATTCATCATCTACTGGAATCTAACAGGGATTCAAAAACCACCCCATTTACTAACATCATAACCTTGTTTGACAATATACTTGACGAGGCTGTTGAGTTCGTCTTTGCTTATATATCCATCTCCATCTTCATCAGCATGGCAAAGCGCTCGCCAGACCCGCCAAGCTGGGAAACTGGAACCGAGGCTCTCCAATGCCTTTGTAAGGTCTTGTTTGCTGAGTAGGCCATCTCTATCACCGTCAAACTGCATCAACATACGTTCTTACTGCGCTTCTGTGTACGGGACTCTCACACCTTTTCTCCTTACGAAAGAAAGGCCGCCCCTGCTATTCTCTATGGCTATAGACATAGATTTGTTTTGGAGAATGATTGGTATATTAGAAAGGAGGAGGCTGCTTGGTATGTGCTTACCTATCTTTATCACTATATGATGCTATACTATGTAAATATATATAGAGGACGGAAAAGAGTCTAAAATCTCTGTAGAATTTTTTTTATTACACTATGTGGTGGCAACGACCGGTTATTATTAGGTTGAATGAACATTTTTTCCATTAAATCATATTGGTAGGTGGTAGACATATTATACTTTATAATGAAATATAACACATAATATATTTTATCTCAAACTATACTAGTTAATTTGTAATTATTATGTAAATAATGAATGATTTGTCTTACATTAATAAAAAAAATATTAAGTGAATTAATCATCAGCTACCGCATTATTTACAATAAAAATTCAAACATCTTTTTTTGAAGTCTACTATTTACTAATTGAAAAAGGGACTAATATACTGATTACCATACATGTGGGTAGATCAAGTTTGGTCATCATCAAAATAAGTTAGTGATCGCATGTGTCCTTTATGTTGTTAGTGCACCTCATTTTTAGTTTTTTTTTTTTTTTGAAAGGCAAACTCTATTAGAACCGCACAGCACCAAAACAGGGCACCCTGCCACAAACCACAACAGGGAACCAAAACCACACTCGGCAACCACACAACAAAAATGGAAAGCAAAAATAGAGCAGAAAAACAAAAAACAAAAACAATCATCACAACCCAAACCACAACCCACAAAACAACTCTACCCAAAAAAGCAAAACACTAGAAACAACGGCCAGACCCCAACACTAAGCTCTAAATGTCCTTTTCTCCCTCCATAAACACCCCCTATTTGGCCAGGCCATCGGCTAACAAATTCGAATCTCTAGAAGCAAAGCTATTAGACCAGTTGCCATGGAGACGAAGCATCGATCTGATATCGTAAATAACCTTCACAAGAGCCAAGTTGCCAAAGTCACCATCTTCTACCCAAGAAACTGCCGTTTTCGAATCACTTTCGATGCAAATGGATCTACCTGCTACCTCACCTTTCGAATCACACAACTGACATGCTTTGTGAATGGCCATCAGCTCGGCCGTAGATGCATCCACTTTCCCCACTGAGGCCGAAAACGAACATAAAACCACCCCTTTCGAGTCGCGCAACACACCTCATATCCCTGCCCTCCCTATCTCCAATCTGAACGATCCATCAACATTGAATTTTAGAGCCTCGTCTGATGGAGGAATCCACTTTTGGGGTTTTCTGGTCTTCACTAGTTGTTCATCAAGACAGCAGAATTCCAGGTTTTCCACCATGACTGTTATTGGCTCTTTCGACCCCTTACCACGATTCTTAAACCACCACGCCACCCTGAACCTCACCAAATCAACCAATGCAGTTTTCTTAGCAGGAACTCCCTTGAACACCACCTGATTACGCGCTTCCTAGATAGACCAACCAAAATACCACTCCTTAATACTCTTGTTTGCACAACAAGACACCGACCACCCTTCCATACAAACATTCCACACTGCCCACGTCCACAGACATAGCAGAAATAGATGGTCCACGGTCTCACTAGATCATCCGCACATTGGACAAGCCAATCCGTTATTCAGACTCATACCAAAAAGATTCAGCACCTCACGAACCAAAATCATTCCGTAAAGGAGCTACCAAGTAAATAGCTCGACTTTCGGAGGGCTGAAGCCACGCCACACATTGTCTATCTCCTGAATGCCCTCTACATTGTCATCTTCGACACATCTTCTAAAAGAGCTAACTTAATACAAACCTTTTGGGCAAAAGGTCCAAGCGATCGAATCTGCAACTAACTTTTGCAGCTTCACCCCCACCAACATGGTAGTGAAAACCTTCCAAATATCCAATTCCCAATCAAATAAATTCCTCCAGAGTTGAAAATCCCACCTCCAAACCTCCTCCTCCCATTTACCAAACTCACTAATATACCCCGTTTTGTTAATAGCCAAGACAAAAATCCTCGGAAAGGCGACTTTTAACGGTAACTCTTCTCTCCACAGGTCATTCCGTGGATATTAGGCATTAGTGATTAATGGGTACTGGGTAGTTGTTTTCCCTATATTCATAGTCAGTTATTTTATAATCAGTTGATCAGTTACTTAGAGTAAGTTGTTTTGTAAAGCCTATATAAGACTAACTTTGAATTCAATGAAATGCATCCAATACTAAGCAAATATCTCATGTATTTATCTCTATCTATCTATCCTCTCTATCTCTTTTCTAAATTCTTCTATGTATTTTCTTTGATTGGAAAAAATATATAACAATTGGTATCAGAGCCATTTGGTTCATGGATGCCGAATTCCGTAATGGATTTTACAAAATTTTGACACGTCATGAGTCCAGATTTGACCTCCTCAACAACAACCTCAACCAAGTCCACACTGTCGTTCATTCCATCCTGACTGAACTTCGAGCCCTACGGGGGTTAACCATAGCGGTAACACTGTCGAGAAGGAGCTCAACCCGTTTACCCCGGCAAAAACCTCGCACATCCATTATATCACCCATATCACTCCCGCCACCACCCATGCTTACAGCCACCATATCACTCCCACCACCTCACAGCCACCATATTACCCCCACCCCACCCATACCACTCCAGAACCAGAACCAGAACCAGAACCATATTTTTCTGCCACACTCGAAGAATTGCCTAGCGACTCTGCTTTCACAGAACCAATTTCGCCTGAGGCTGGAACGAACCATCCTCGGACCATTTGAGTTGTTGGCAAATTGTAGAACAAGGGAATGTATAATTCACAAGGGAAGGTATCATCTGGAAACACAAATATTGGTGAAATGGGTTGATGCACCACTGAAAGACACAACCTGGGAAAATCAGCGTCGATTTGTTCAATTATATCCAGATCTTTCCGTTGAAGACAAGAGAATTTTAAGGGATGGAGAATGATGTGTTCGTGCAGCTGCATACCATACATGTAGGTAAACCAAGTCTGGTCCTCATCAAAATAAGTTAGTGGTTGCATGTTTCCTTTCTTTTGGGGGCCTTGTTGTTAGTGCTCCTTATTTTTAGTTAGTGGATGTTGGTTAGTGATTTATGGGTAGTTGTTTTTCCCTATATTCAGAGTCAATTGTTTTGTAATCAGTTAATCAGTTACTTAGAGTTAGTTGTTTTGTAAAGCCTATATAAAGCTGTCTTTGAATTTAATGAAAGGCATGGAATATTAAGTAAATATCTCTTGTGTTTCTCTCTATCTATCTATCCTCTCTATCTATTTTCTTAATTCTTCTATTTATTTTCTTTGATTGGAAAAAATAAGTGTTATAGTAAGCGCTAGGCGCTAGTCGGGCCGAGACCCGGCGCCTAGCGCCTAGGTCGATTAGTCGGCGATTAATGGAGGATTAATCAGAAAACACAATTACAAACAAACTCTAATAATCAGGAATTTTGATGGATTGCAATAGTGGCCCAAGTTTGTTGATGGCCCAAATCTGAAATGGGAGACTAATTGCAATAGTGGCCTAAATGGCCCAATATCGGTGATGACCTAATTTGACCCAATTTTCTAGTTTGACCCAATTTTCCAACACCCCCAATATAATCTTCGCTTCTCTTCTGACCACAACTTTAGCAGCTTCATCATTTGTTTTTGATAAAACAAGGAAACGAAACAGGGAAAGAAACAAAACTCCTCCACACTGTTAGGGGAATAACTAGCAAGTCCAAAAGCAGCAGCGTTAGCAAAGACATCAATTTGGCAATCTTGGGTTTTAGGAGGAAATGTTGATTTGGGATTTTGGTTAATTTTCAGGCTGTGCTTTCCCCTGTTTCTTTCTTTCCTTCGGGTTTGTTGTTTTTTTTTGTGTTTCTGTTCTGGCCTGTGGTTGTTCTTGTGTTTTTGTTTTGGGTTAGTGGCTCCCTCTATAGCTACCTGTTTTTGGCTCCTTGGCTTTTGCCTATTATAAATTCTATTGTTAAAAACAAAAAAGCAATCTAGCTAAACTTCATCTTCTTCCCACAATCTGACAGCAACTTCATCATTTCAATAATTCTTCTCTCTTCATATCTCTCTACTAAAATGACACCACATTTCCTTACTCTTTCTTCACCTAACCTCAAATCTCTATTAAAACGACATCCAATTCCTTGCTCTTTCTTCACCAAACAGCAACCCTGTATTAAGAAAAATTCTCAAATCTTCTCATAAACCAAAATCCCTAAATCAATTTCTCTCAACCCTAAACGCCCAAATTGCCCAAAATTCCTAAATTCTTCTAGCCGATTAGTCGCCGCCATGGACGATTAGTTGGAGCCCGCGGAATGTGACCGATTTTGGCCTTTTCGCCTCGGTAGCCAGCCGACTAGATGAATTGGAGCGATTAATCGGCCGCTGATAAGTCCATTATGTTGCATTGCGTGCCCCTATTTTTCCTTTATTTTTTCGCTCTTGTTTTCATGGAAAGACCACCTTTTAATGGTCCAATTTGTCTGTGCAGGTCCACGTTGTCCTAGGGGTGCCGTGATGCATTTTCGGGGGACTTTTGGGGCGAAACGAAGATTGAGCAGGACCCTTGAAGATTTCCGCTGTACGCGTACCGCGGCAGCCCAATTCACCTACCGCGGGGTGAACCGTGGAAGTTGCCAGTAGGTGTCTCAAAGTTTTCTACGGTACGCGTACCGCGGCAGTCAAAAAAGAGTACTGCGAAAGTTGGCAGTGGGTGCATCAGTTAATTTTCCGGGGTTCGTTCGTCTAAGTGAACCGCAAAAACATACTGCGGAAGCAGAAACCCCTGTCTTCAAGATTCAAATTTTCTGGCCTCTTAATCCTAGTACTGTGGGGCTGTGTCTTCTAATCTCATGATGAGATGTTAAGGAGTGTTTATAATATAAACTTGTTGTACCCTTACCTCTAGCTTAGGTGTAGTGGTATGGTTGGAGAGATAAAGTGGGATTTTGTTTGACTCTAGCAAGGATTGGGCCCATGCTCATTGAATGCTCTTGTCTCTCTTTGGAGGGAAATTTTTGGGGGCAAAAAGGTTGTCACCACCGGCCATGCTCTCTCTCTCTCTCTCTCTCTCTCTCTCTCTCTCATGTGGACTTAGACAACTCTTGCTCTAAAAAAGAAGGGACAAGAACTTTTCTCTCAAGGATTGGCCAAGAACACTCAAGAACTCTCCCTTTCTTTACTAGCAGAAAACTTCAGCTCTCTTGACTTAGGTGGATCATCAACCTATCTTAGAGTAGCTAAGAGTGGACTCGTGGGAGGAGGAAGCCTTTGGAGCTAAGCATTTGCAAAAAGGAGATCTTCAATTAGTTTATTTCTTGAACTCAATCTTTAAACTCCTCTTGTATTTAGCATGGCTTGTACTTATTTGATTTCTTTAATGGCTTTTATATGTAATATGAGCTAAACTACTTTGTGCTAGAGCAAGATGAAACCAAACCCCTAATCCTTATATATGTGACTCCTTAAATCTCTCTACATGTGCTTGGATATTTGTATGAATGTTTTGGATGCTTACTGCTTTTATCTTGATTGGCCATCATTATAAATGATCTCTTGATAGGCAAAATGTTCACTATAAATGACTAGAAAGTGAGAGTATCACTAGGCTAGCTTATAGGGTTCAAGAGAATGTTCCATAGATCTTAATGAATCCATGTATGTGTTGTAGGTATGGATGTGGTTTCTAAAACACCGAGAGAGATTAGAAATCAACTTAGGGAACATGAGCCTATAATTTATACTTGCACAATTGAGAGTTCAAGGGAGTTTCAGGGCTAATTTGAAGGGTAAGGTGAAGTCGACCTCTAGCACGTTTATATCTTATTTCCACATTCAGTTCTTGTTGTGCTTTGTGCTTTGCTTAATTCAACTTTGACAAATTTAGTTATAAAAATCTAGAAACTTTCTATTTCAATTATTCAAATAGTTCGCAAAACCGACGAATTCCAGTAATCGAGTCCTTAGTTCCTATGGGAACGATCCCTACTTTGTCTTTATACTACATTTCGACCTCGTACTATTGCGAGAGTCATTAAACGTGTAGTTTGGACCGATCAGCCGCCTAGGCCGATTTCTAGAACACCGGAAAAAATACATAACATATACCCTAATTAATCTTTTATTTTTTTTAAATCTTTTTTAGTTAAAGCGAAGGTTCTCCATAGTGTTTGGTAAAAGGAGAATCCTGGACCTGGAGTAAAGATAAAGTTAGGCCAAATATATATATATATATTTTTTAAAATTCCGAGATGAGGATTTATTTGATTAAAAAATATCGAATACCTACCTTTTCATGTTTCCGGTTGATAATTAAATAATCCACCTTTATTTATGAAGAAGAAAAGTGGGCATTCGAGAAGTGGTTTAGAATATATCCACTTTATTATCACTTGTAGACCATGTTGAGAAGTAGGAATAAATATGACTTGGAATCAAATATCTGCCTAATAAGATCATATTTGGACCACCATCGACTAAACATACCCTATTTTTGTTTCTAGATGTTCTTAGCAAATTTTTTTTTTTTTTGAAAATGGTTAAACTTCATTAAAGCCAAAAAGCCAAACAGGGGGAACCCCAAAACAACCAAAGAAACACCAGCAATCACGCAAACCCTGAAACAAAAACCGGGCCATTACACCACAAAATAAGGCAACACAAAGGCCCCTACACACCAAACAAACAAAAACAACAGCAGTCCAAATAAACACCTGACAACACCGAAAACAACAAACGAACAAAACAGACCAAGTTCAAGGGCATCAGAAAGAAGCAGGGTACCCAGGACAACACACACAGCCCCCAGCACAAACCAAGCGAACACAAAGCACACAAAGATCATAAATCTCCCCATTTCACAAAATCACCCGACTCGCCCCATCTTTGCCAAACTATCCGCAAAAGAATTGAAAACTCTTGAATTGTAAACAACCTCCACTCCACCTAAGGATCTCATGCTGCTGCGGATGTCTTAAATTGAATTGACAAGATCTAAATTCCCAAAATCACCATTATTCATTCACGAGATGGCCACCTTCGAATCACTGACAATAGAAGTGTTCTGGTCTCTAAGATTAGCATTGGAAAGACTTTAACTGCCCACACTTCCACTGTATTAGAGTCTAGGATCTCCATATAATAGGAAAATAAACACAAAACCTTCCCCACCTCCAATACCTACTGACCCTGGCTTGCCTTTGACAGAACCATCGACATTGAATTTTAGGTTGTCACCATGTTCTTAGCATTTTTGTGTGTGCTATATATTCGAATTTAGAAAAAGAAATCAATTTGGCCGTCATTTATTAATTTAATTCAGTCTAGTTTCTTTTCAAAAGATCAACTACATGGCATGGTATGATTAAAAAGGTTTGGGACTGGTACTTTAACTAAATAATCCTTCTCTTTCCAGGATAAACTAGAGGTTCTTCTAATATTTTTTTGGACACAAGAGAATGAGGAGAATATTGTTGGAAATTTTGTGATGAACACACATTTTGAGAGTATTATTTGGGTATGATTGATTCCATGAAAATGAAAGATCAAAGTATATTCGAATTCTCTTCCGTGAGAGCTTCGAAATGGTATACTCAAACTCACAAAATTATTAATGGGTGAATGAGAAATTGAGTCTCAAGGTGAAGCCATTGTGTAGGGAAAAATGTGTATCCTACATTGGTTGGGGAAAACACTTATATGTGATATATAGGTGGTTGTGTGATAGTAGCTTATAAACATGTGTGTGGGCGCGTCCTGAGTACATGAATGCTGCACCGATTAGACTGTGAGAGTACAATCGACTTTTTGCTACTATTTTAAATTTCTTTTTTCCTAAATCAACATTTTATTGATTAGGAAAGAATTAATTTAATTTATTTTTCCCTAAGTTAGACGGTTTAAATGATAAGGAAAAGTTGACTAACGAAATAGTTAATTTCCGTTTTGGGTTATGGAAATTAATTAGATTAAGGAAGGAGTTGATTTCCTTTTTGGATTCTGATACTTACTTGATCACTAAGTAATCAAAATCAGTGTTTAATTATGAATATATCTTTTTGAAGATTATTCCTTAATTATTTTTCTTTATCATTACAACCCTAGTATTTAAGTATTTCCATATCAATCCTACTGATTAGGTTTTCTATTTAAACCCTAGTCTATTTTCCTCATTAAATTATTCTGGAAATCATGAAATTAAGAGAAAATAATTGTTCTCTTTTCGATTCTTCTGTTCTTCGTGTCTTGGTAAGTTTGAATTCAATTTGAGTTCGCTGAGAGTGGTTTGTGTTCTACACATCCACTGTTTAAATCGTTGTATTCTGGAAGACAATCGTCATACACATACGGTGTTAGCCGACGAAATTGTCTTAAGGACACCGTGTGAAACACGGGCCTCGATTTCCATAACGTGATGTTTTTATGTTTATTGTTTTTCTGTCTCTTGTAGATTCGAACCAGATTGTTTTTGAGCAATACAAACAACAATCTTAAGACAATTTCTCATTTTTAAATTTCTTCTCACATTTTAATTTCTTTTAAAACCTTCTGGTTCGGTTTCTATTTTCCTACGGATCGCAACAGACTTGTTTTGTAAACATCACTGTATTGGGTTAATAAAATATTAATCTGTGGAAATTGGGTCTGTTTCGAGACACTGATTTCAAATTATTATTTTATTTAAATTATTAGAAAATCGGGTCTATTAACAGACACTGATTTGGAAATCAATTGCGATTTCGACTGGGTAATCGGGTCTGTAATACCAGACACTGATTGTGATTTCGATTGTGAAATCTAGAATCAATTATTGATTCACTGGTTTGATATCAACTAAGTGATATGGGTACTATCATATAATATATATGATATTTTCATGATTATAAGAGAATATCAGTTGTACACATGAATTGTGTAAATATTTGATATTTCAGAGATATTGAATTGTAGTCTATATCTGGAAAAATCGGAATAAAAAGATAATATGTTTATATAATCTGGTACAAACCAGTTTTATATATATATATATATATATATATATATATATATACACACGAGTATATATATTAGTTTCATATCAGTGGGTTTATAACCTGTTAGATATATAGTTAAATATACTGGTTTTGTTTATTTGTATGTGATATATTGTTGATATATATCAACACACTGTCCCAGTTGTTAATTCAATTTTGGGGTACTGATAATTGTGATTTGTGAAACTAAACAATACGAAGTTTAAAGAACTATCCAGTGTATTGTTGGATATCAAGATTTGATGTCAGTGTTTCATAAGAATCATCTGTTATTGTTTGGTATCAATTTTGACATCAGTGTGATGTGATGCCAATTGAATTTTCTTTGGTAAATTGATTATACTATTATATAATCGAACACAAAGTAGCAGCACTTGTTTATAAATATACATATTATATTTAAAGTGGTAGGATAGTGTTTGATACACTATATTTGATATATCAATGATTGATATATAGTTGCATACCAGTGTTGATAAATATTAACAAACTGATTGTCTTATATCAGTATTTGAGATTGTTATATTTATCTACTGGATGTGTTATATCAGTGGTTTATATCACTGTATATTTGTGGTTCTAAAATAGTTGGTTTGGTCGTTGCCGAATCAACTATGAACCCGAGCGTGGCTCAAGAGATTCCGGTGGTCAACCCAATTGTGGTTCAGTTGACCAACCCGATGGTGAACACTTTTGTGGGTCAAATGAATACCCTGACGGTGAATTCATTTGTGTTTCCGGTTTCTGTTCTGATGAACCATATGGAGAAACTAGAGAAATTCAGTGGTCTGAAGTCAAGAGATGACAACAAAAGATGTTGTTCTAACTGACCACATTGAATCTTGTGAGATTCTTAACTGATGAGGCTCCTAAGGCCAACAGTGGTGACGAGTTATATGTGTAAGTTTAAAATGGTGATTATTGTCAGAATCAATTCTTTTGAACTTCAAAATTGTAATTATCAATTTAATGATGCTTTATTTCTATTAATTCCGGGTTAATCGAAATATTAAATTTTGAATTCAAAACAGAACCGATTTGACTTTAATATTGCCAATTTTAATGAGAATTAATTTCCAAATTAACTCAGTTGATTTCCTCCTGATATTATGGCGGATAAATTAAACGTGAACACAAGTGTTCCACTTGAGACTCCTAGTGCTAATCCAACTGTCGGACTAGACACTTCAGTTTTTAATTCAGTGCTTGTGGGAGATGTGCCTATTTGTGGCCAAATGTGGCAACATTGACTCCGGCCATCAACTCATTCGTGAGAAACATGGGAGATCCGGTGATGAGCCAATATGTAGGTCACGGGAACTTCAGTGGTGGTAGCAAAAGATGTTCTATTTAACCACACTAAATCTAGCCAGATTCTTGACTGGAGATGCTTGTAAACCTAATAGTGGTTAAGAGCGAGATGTTCAGGTATGGAATGTTGTGGATACATGAAACCATTCATATTTCTGTACTAGAAAAACATACTGAACGGGCAGTCAGACTCGCTGTATAGCGATAACAGTCAAAGAACTGTGGAAGTCGTTAGACCGGAAATACAAGACTGAGGATACTGAATCCAAAAGGTTTGTTGTGGGCCGGTTTCTTGATTACAAGATGGCGGACTCTAAGAACTTCAAGTGATTATACATGAGATTCATGTCGAAGGGATGACCCCAAGTGAAACCTTTTAGATGGCTGATATCACTGAGAAGCAAACAGCAAAACAAAGTTGCTGAACAGGAAAATGATTCCTTGAAATGAAGAATGCAATGCTGATAAGTTCTGGATTGCCTCAGAACATGTGGGGTGAAGTTATATTAACTAGCAATTACCTTTTAAATAAGGTACCCCGATTGAAAGAAGACAAGACCCCATATGAGTTTTGGAAAGGAAGAAAGTCTTCCTATAAATTCTTATGAATGTGGGGGTGTCTTGCCAAAGTGGACGTACCTACACCTAAGAAGGTGAAAATAGGTCTGAAACCCGTTGATTGCATCTTCATTGGATATGCACATAATAGTAGTGCTTATCGATTTTTGGTGTATAAATCTAACATCCCAAATATACACAAAAACACGATAATGGAATCTAGAAATGCATCATTCTTTAAACCTGTATTTCCATGTAAATCCAATGATAAAGCAAACAGTGAGCTCTTTAGAAGGACTCTTGTGGAAAGAGGCTATTAAGAGAGAAATTGATTCCATTCTTCAAAATCATACTTGGGCGTTAGTGGATTTTCCTCCAGGATGTAAACCGCTACGGTCAAAATGGATTTTCAAGAGAAAAATGAAAGCAGATGGATCAATTGATAAGTATAAGGCCAGACTTGTAATTTAAAGTTATAATCAACGAGAATGCCTAGATTACTTTGATAAGTATTCTTCTGTGACGAGAATAACCTCCATTAGGATGATACTTGAAATTGCAGCTTTACGAAATCTCGAAGTATATCAAATGGATGTGAAAACAGCTTTCTTGAATGGAGATCTAGATGAAGAGATCTACATAGAATAACCTAAGGGTTTTTTCGCTCCAAGGCAAGGAAAGAAAGTCTGTAAATTGGTGAATTCTTTATACGGTTTAAAGCAAACACCGAAACAATGGCATGAGAAATTTGACAATGTTATGACATTAAATGGATTTAAAATTAACGAATGTGACACAGGAAATGACTATGTCATTTTATGCCTTTATGTTGATGACATGCTCATTGTTGGTAGTGATGATAAAATCTACCAAGGATATGTTGAAATCAAGATTTCATATGAAAGATATGGGGCCGACTGATGTAATGTTGGGAATGAAAATCTCAAGGACATCGAACAGACTCATTCTAAGTCAGTCACACTATGTTGACATGATTCTTGAAAAATTCAACAAAAATGAATCTAGAGTTTCCAGAACACTAGTAGATACAAATCTACACATATCCAAGAATAAGGGTGAAAACATCTGTCAACTCGAATATTCTAGAGTGATAGGAAGTCTGATGTACTTAATAAGTTGTACAAGACCAGACATTGCTAATGTAGTTAGCAAATTGAGCAGTTACACGAGTAATCTAGAAACCGATCACTGGAAAGGAATAGTAAGAGTACCGAGGTACTTACGATTCACTCGTAATTATGGACTACATTATACAAGATATCATGTTGTCCTAGAAGGATACACATATGCAAACTGGATATCTGATATGAAAGATTCAAAATCAATTAGTGGGTATGTGTTCACACTAGAAGGTGCGGCTATATCCTGAAAATCCTCCAAACAGACATGTATAGCCAGATCCAGTATGGAATCTGAGTTTATTGCCTTAGATAAATGTGGTAAGGAGGCTGAATTGCTATGCCAATTCTTAGAGGATATTCTAAGACGGTCAAAGCATGTGCCAACGATTTGCATCCACTCACTGTGATAGTCAATCAGCAATAGAAAGAGCACGGAGCAACATGTATAATGGAAAGTCTAGACATATACGTCGAAGACATAATACCAGTAGACAGCTTCTCTCAACTGGAGTTATCTCCAATGACTATGTAAAGTCAAAAGATAATATTGCGGATCCGCTAACCAAAGGGTTAAATAGAGAATTAATTGAGATATCATCGAGGGGAATGGGACTAAAGCCCATGAAATGAAAGTCGATACAATGGAAACCCAACCTTGTTGACTAGAGATCCCAAGATCTAGGTTCAATGGGACAACCAAGTTGTAAGACTTAGTTGGATCACTGTGGGGGTTACCCTCCAGTCCATTCCTATGATGAAACAATGATGCATGTAGGGAAAAGATTAAACTATGTTTTTAATGATTCTTATGCTTCAGAATTCCAAGCTATGGAAATCTGAGCAGAGTAATGCGGGTTGCTCTTAATTAAGAAATCACTTATGTGAGAGAGAAGTAGGGCCGCTTCTAAGAGAGAATAATGAAAGGCTATATTCTCCAGCGACTCTCACAGAACCAGGCGCATGTTCATGGCCAAAACGAACATAACAATGAGAACCAAATTGGGTCTGGAAGATGCCTGTGTGAGGTACGCTATTGTTTACATAAACGGCAGAACAGTTCAAGGATATCATATCTACTGATCAGCCAGTAAAGTAAGCATACCTTTACGAGGGAAGGTTCAAAGGGTAACACATACCTATCCTATGCAGGTTTCGACCGTTTAAACTTACCAAAAGTCACCTCTCGTGTCTCTTAGGTCAATTCATTCATGTGGGGGATTGTTGAAAATTTTGTGATGAACACACATTTTGAGAGTATTATTTGGGTATGATTGATTCCATGAAAATGGAAGATCAAAGTATATTCGAATTCTCCTCTGTGAGAGCTTCGAAATGGTATATTCAAACTCACAAAATTATTAATGGGTGAATGAGAAATTGAGTCTTAAGGTGAGCCCATTGTGTAGGGAAAAATGTGCATCCCACATTGGTTGGGGAAAACACTTATATGCGGTATATAGGTGGTTGTGTGATTGTAGCTTATAAACATGTGTGTGGGCGCGTCCTGTGTACACGAATGCTGCACCGATTGGACCGTGAGAGTACAATCGACTTTTTGCTACTATTTTAAATTACTTTTTTCCTAAATCAACATTTCATTGATTAGGAAAGAATTAATTTAATTTATTTTTCCCTAAGTTAGACGGTTTAAATGATAAGGAAAAGTTGACTAACGAAATAGTTAATTTCCGTTTTGGGTTATGGAAATTAATTAGATTAAGGAAGGAGTTGATTTCCTTTTTGGATTCTGATACTTACTTGATCACTAAGTAATCAGAATCAGTGTTTAATTAGGAATATATCTTTTTGAAGATTATTCCTTAATTATTTTCCTTTATCATTACAACCCTAGTATTTAAGTATTTCCATATCAATCATACTGATTAGGTTTTCTATTTAAACCCTAGTCTATTTTCCTCATTAAATTATTCTGGAAATCACGAAATTAAGAGAAAATAATTGTTCTCTTTTCGGTTCTTCTGTTCTTCGTGTCTTGGTAAGTTTGAATTCAATTTGAGTTCGCTGAGAGTAGTTTGTGTTCTACACATCCACTGTTTAAATCGTTGTACCTGGGAGACAATCATCATACACATACGGTGTTAGCCCGCAAAATTGTCTTAAGGACACCGTGTGAAACACGGGCCTCGATTTCCCTAACGTGATGTTTTTATGTTTATTATTTTTCTGTCTCTTGCAGATTCGAACCAGATTGTTTTTGAGCAATACAAACAACAAATATATCATTTAATTATTATTTTTTCACATTGGATGTGGATTTTTATGATCAACCAAAAGAGATCAAATCCCATTCCCTTTTCTTGTTGATGAAAGAGCTACACTCTACCAATTTCATCCACTTCATATATATATATATATATATATATATATATTTATATATGTGTGTGTGTGTGTGGGGTATCGAGAGGGATCATGAGACACAATTTTTGACACAGGATTTAACACGATTTTTTAACCATTGGATTTATGAGATTTTGATGGTTTAGATTTAATAAATTGATTTTTTTTCATATTCTCCTTTATGGCTTTATCTATGATTAATTTATTTTCTTTTCTCTCTCATCTCTCACTGATTCGCTTTCCTAATTAAAATCCAATTAATATTTCATCTTCCTCTATCTCACATTTTTTTTCCTCAAAGCATCAGTTGCAATAATGATTCAATGAATTCAATTCTTGAATACTTTTTTTTTTAAGTAATTTCTTGAATTATGTATTTTGTCAAATGTCAATTAACTGCTCTTTCTTCACATTGTAAAAAAAACAAAAATTTCTTCTCATATTGTTTTTTTTTTTAAGTTTATCAAATATGCATTAAAAAAATCAGAAAATTATAATACATAGGGATTAGTCACATATTAATTAATGTCAAAATATAACTTGATCACTAGTTTCGTATTTCAACAAAAATTAAAGACCTCTTTAAAGTGAAAAAGAGTATCTCGCCTATTAACCGAGTTCAGGTATGAAAGAATATTGGCATAGCATTGTAAACAAAATTAAAAGGCTGTCGGGACAAAGAATTGTCTTACGGGTGAAATGTTGACCTAAGATTCTTTTCTCTCCTATTTTGACTATTTACATAAGCAAGTTATATATCATGAGATGGAAGAGAAAATTAATGGGGAATGGGAAAAATGTAGGGGAGAAGAAGAAGAAATATTAATTAGATTTTAATTAGGAAAGTTACTTTATGAGAGAGGATGGAGAAAAGAAAAGAAATTAATTATAGATAAAGGAGAATATAAAATAAAAATTAAATCATTTTATTAAATCTAAGCCATCCAAATCTCATATTTCTAATGGTTTAAAAATTGTGTCAAATCTTGTGTCAAAAATTGTGTCTCCGGATCCCTCCTGATGTGGTATATATTACCAGCCCAAGACTGGGATAATTTTTATGCCTTCAAAAGATGTATCATAGTAACAGGAAATCATGTGTGTGTATTTTTTTTAAATAACACATGCGGTAATAATGACTACAACCTTAAATATTACCGGACTGAATGAGCTCTTTTACTACCAAACAACATTAGATGAAATAATATGAAAGCATGCGTTGAACCAACATATATGATTGGTGGTATCGAAGCAAAAGGTAAATAGAATATGGCATCATGTTTGCCCGAAGACCACACAAAACTTAAGATATACTAAGTTTGGACCAGACAGCAGTGGTAGTGAGCTTAAGCTATGTTTGAGATTGTTTTGCTTCTGAAATAATCTACTTTTAGCTTAACTTATGGAATAATCAACTTATAAGATAAGTCGATAGATGTTTGGTAAATTGACTCTATAAATAATTAGCTTAAGAAAAAAAACAAAGAAAAAGTGTTTGGTTAACTTTAATTAATTATGGAAAATGATTAAAATAGACATAATTGTTAAAATGTAATATATTATTCAAATAGTTTTTACTTATTTTTTTGTTTAAATTAAATTATACTAATATAAATCATAGAATATATATATATATAATTTTAAAAAAACATTCTACTGAGTTAACTCGCTGATCTAATACTGAGTTGTCGAGTCAACTCGCTCTCCTCAACACTAAGTTGCTGAGTCAACTCGGCTGAGTCAACTCACTCACTCAAGCTTGTCAATGGAATCTCTGCAACTCAACTCCGAATCTACCACCGTCTCTCGATCACTACCAACATCGAGAGATCGTCATCCTTCGTCTGTGGTCGTCAAGAGCGTCGCCATCCTCTAACCCTCGCCACCGACATCGTTTCCATCTATGATCCGAAAGTGTTGAGAAATTTCGTCCCGGATCGCGAAATTGAAGGAGGCTTCCTTCTCTCCATCGCCGAACCGACATCTCTGGTGCGACGGAATCGCGACGGAAACGGAAGAGGCAGTTGACCGTCAACTTCAATCGCGAAAACCAAGCACTCCTGCCCCCAAAAGCGGAGATCAGAGGAGGCGACTGACCGTCGACAGACTTTCTCCGACGACTTCGACATCACCGGAGGTAGCTAGTGGTCCTCCGGGCTCCGTCATCGGTGGTGGGCCGATGGCCATAACTATAAGATTAACAAAAAGTTATTTTTTTATTATTTTTTAATTTTTCAATGTTTTAAAATATTATTAATTCACAAAAAATACCAATATTAAATAAAGGGGTATTATTGTCTTTATATTAAAATAGTAGGGATATTATAGACATGTTAAGGATAAGAAGGATGTTATATGCAATCAGCTTGGAAAAGCAACCCTCACCCAACTTCTCAAAAACTGTTTATTGGAGGAGCAATTTATAAAATAAGTTGATTTTGAGTAGTTTACTAAACATCTATTTGCTTAAAACTTGAGAAACAATCACTTATTTCTCAAGCAAAAGCAACCCCAAACTTAAGCTATGTTTGAGATTGCTTTTGCTAGGGAGATGATCACTTATTTCTCAAGTTTTGAGCAAATATGTGTTTGGTAAACTTCCCAAAAGCAACTTATTTTACAATTTGCTTCTCCATTAATCAGCTTTTCAAAAGCTGGGTGGGGGTTGCTTTTGGAAGCAAAAGCTGAATTTATGCTTAAGAAATATCCAAAATATCCTCACCATTTTAATAAATGACAATATTACCCTTTAATTTAATAAAACTAAACAAAATAGTGTAACGTTTTCAAAAAATATAAAAATAAAACAACGGTGGCCACCATTGGAAGTCGATGCCGGAGAAGGATCAGCCGGAGAAGAAGGCTGAGAACCGGATCGACTCTGAACGACGGCAGAGAAGAAGACTGAGAACCAAATCAATGATGAATGACTCCAAACGACGACAGAGAACCAGATCGATCCGACTCCGAACGACGGCGGATAGGAAGGCTAAGAACCGATCGACGATGAACGACAATGAAAAAGTCGATGTCGACTCTGAACCAGATCCAAATGACTCTAAACGACGATGAAGCCTTCGTCGCCGTCGCTGGAGGTGGACAGATCCACCTCCACCTCCACCTCCAACGTTTTGAATATTTTTTTATTTTTATAATATTTAATTTTTTATTTTTTAAATTTATTATATTTAAATTTTAAATATATAATTATTATATCAATTTATTGTTTTTTATATTAAAATGATGTTTAATTTTGTCATATCACCAAATACATTTTCTATATTTTTAAAAGCAAATCAATTTTAAAACTTAATTTACCAAACACCTGTCCACTTTTTTATTAAACTGATTATTGCGTAAGTTAAGATATAAACGGATTTTGTTTGAAGCAAATCAATCTCAAATATAGCCTTAATTTATGTGCATAATCACATGCTCATTCAATTTCATTGGTTGAACACAGTTACACGCCTTTCAATCAATGTGCTCCTGTATATTCCCATCCCATACACAATTTTCCCAAATACCAAATCCACTTTTTATTCTCAGGTTGGAGAAAGAAACTCTCTCGTAATCATTACTAATTCACAGAGAAGTGGGTATTTGTATGGAAATTTTAGTTAGATTATTTTTACCTGGGGAAGCATAAGTCAGCATTATGTCGTGGTCATGTCTTTCTAGAGTTTGAATCCTTTATCATGAACCACTATTTTTTTTTATGAACGGCGAAATTTTAATAGAAGGAAAAAACTAAAGAGGAAACAAACAGAACACAAACGAACCCTCCAAAGAACCTGAAAAAACTGAAAATTAAGAGCATCTTCAATGTAAATGTGGCTTGTGAAAAAAAAATGCCACGTAGGATAAATAGACATTCCGTTAATAATTGTGTCTCCAATGCAACCGTGCATATTCAATCTCAAGCTGACGTAGCAAAAAAAATAATAGATATTGTCAACATGACGGTCCACTTTCAGACGGCCTGTTGCACAACCCTTTTTTAGGTTGATTCAGTAAACATTTAAAATTGATATTAATTTTTCATCTATTTTTGGTAAGGAAATAAAATAGGAAATAAAATTGGACACATCATTAAAACAAAATGTGTTTTAAACCGAAGTATTGGAGACCAAATTTTAAATTGATTGTCTATCAAGTCTAAATTTATGCCACATAGGAAGCAAGTCTCTTGACATTGTTGTCATGTCAACAATTATTTATATGCAATCCATTTTTATATTAGAGATGCTCTAACATCGCCGACGGAAAGAAAACCGCAGAAAATGACGCCGTAAAACAAGCCGCACATAATTGACTAAGCACCAAGCAAACCTGCCACAAAACCATGGACCACTAGTATTGCTAATTATTTCGTGAAATTAAACACTAGATTTATGATATTGATAAATCAGATCAAGAAAATGAGGAGAAATTAAAGACTATTGATAAGATTGAACTAATGATATATAGACTGATACAGAAAGCATGCCTATACTTCTCAACAATTACAGATTCGAAATTAGTAGACAAACGATGAAGACCAAAGAGAAAATCTATCTAGCGTGATTAAAAAAAATATCAAACTCTATTTCTTGGCATAACCATGTTTGACACAATACTTGACAAGGCCGTCCAACTCGTGCTCGCTTATGTAGCCATCTTCGTTGGCATCGGCATGACATAGCACTCGCCAAGCTCTCCAAGTCGAGAATCTTGAACCGAGGCTATTGAAGGCGTCCTTGAGCTCTTGTTTGCTAAGGCGGCCATTTCTATTAGTGTCAAAGCGCTTAAACAAGATTTTCAACTCTTCTTCAGTCAAGTTAGTCTCTCTCACTGGCGCAACTTGCTTTTGATCACTACTGCTCCATCCCCAAGTCCGGCAGCACCCTTTATCTATACCTCTAACACACCTGGCCATATGAACATATATAATATATATGTGTGTTTTGTTGTGTATGGTGGGATTTTTGCTTTGCCAGCTGTGTGTGTATGTGTGCTGCGATGTAAGTTACTCAACACTACCCAAGAAGTTGGATGTTGATAGATAGTGATTAGAAGGTTTGAGACTGTACTTGTACTAACTAGAGGTTCTTCTTAATCTTGTTATCATGAGATTGATGAGAATCGTTTTATTATTTACTATTAATGTGGATTTTTAGTCACCCAAAAGAGGAGAAAAACTTAAATGGGACGGTCTTATTGACATATACTTTAAAATATATTTTTATATTTTTAATATAAATAGTACTTATAGGATTAACACCGATTTATAATTTGAGTTTTAATAATACCAAAACATGTTTCTAACAAAATACCTTTATGACTGTCAAAAAAAAATACCTTTATAAAATAAATGAAGCATTTTTTCTTTTCAAACCTTAGTCGAGACTTATTAAATCTGCACTATAAATTTATGATATTTATCATAAAGTTGATCATCAAAGTTTTTTTTGTTAAAGCAGCAATTATATTGAAAAAACGGCCTAGAAGGGCGGACAAACACATGCCTCACACAAGGCAGCAACCTCAACACAGAAAACAGCAAGGGAAGCCAGTAGCCTCTACAACAGAGGAGGCCAAAAGAAGCAAGATAACAAAGCAAAGCACAAAACAACCTGCAAACTGAACTCAGAAGACCCCCCAAACAAGTCTATCTCCCTGCTTGCCAGAACCAGACTTAGCTAAAGAATCGGCTAAAGCGTTCGAAGACCTTGGCATGAATTTGATGTCTGTTGCAGAAATGGCCAGAAATTAAACAGAAAAATGCACACAACACAAAGACACAGATATTTACGTGGTTCGGCAATTGCCTACATCCACGGGAGGCAGCAAACTAATATATTTCTGAATTACAAAAACAGAGTTTTTCTCTAAAACTCTCAAGAACTCTCTCTGGAAGCTCAAATACGAATTGCTTCTTACCTTGCCTAACTCTGCCTTTCCTTTTCTTTTCTTATTTCTGATCTTGCTAAAGGTTTCTTTTATAGGAGAAATATCTAAGATAATCAAATCTCAATTGTCAACAAAAATGGCTTCCCCATTTGTCAACAAATACTGCTGCACATTACCAATTGGCTGATGAATGATGATGGTGGCAAGAAGTCAGTAATAGCTGCTGGAAGATAATGGTGGCATTGAGCCAACTTGACAGCATTCTCCACCTTGGCGAGAATCCACCAATCAATGCTGTCTCCATTTCGCCCTTAGGCGCTACGAGCTCGAGAGATATTGATCAAGCCCAAACAATGTTGGAATTTGATCCCAGTTACCACTTTTGTTAACATATCTGCAGGATTGTCTGCAGTACCGATCTTCTTGAGTAGAATATTCCCTTCATCTACTATTTCCCGAATAAAGTGGTAACGAATGTCTATATGCTTGGTGCGGCTATGATGAACTTGGTTCTTTGCCAAACAAATGGCACTCTGGCTATCGTAGAAAATCTCCACGTTTTCTGAACAATACCTAAGTCCCTGATCAAACCACGAAACGAAATGGCTTCTTTGAAAGCTTCTGTTACAGCCATATACTTTGCCTCAGTAGTAAACAAAGCCACTGTTGACTGTAAAGTTGATCTTTAACTTACTGATCCTCCTGCCATAGCGAACACATAACCAGTAGTAGATCGGCGTTTGTCAAGATCACCAGCATAATCAGAATCAACATATCCTACTATATGTTTGTCAATTGTCTGATCTCTTTCGAACTTCAAACCAACACCTACAGTACCTTGAATGTACCGTAGAATCCATTTCACTTCTTGTCAATGGCCTTTACCAGGGTTGTACATGTAACGGCTCACCATACTTACGGCGTGTGAAATGTCGGGTCTAGTACACATCATCGCATACATCAAGGCACCAATAACATTTGCATATGGAACATGATCCGTTTGCCTCTTTGCATCATCAATAGTCGGTGACATCAGTGCACTCAGTTTGAAATATGGAGCTAATGGTGTATTTACAGGTTTAGACTTGCTATTAATGCTAAACCTCTAAAGTACAGTCTTCAAATACTAAGTCTGGGTCAAATAAATGGTACCTTTTACTATGTCCCTTTTAATCTCCATACCAAGAATCTTCTTGGCCTCTCCAAGATCCTTTATGTCAAACTCTGAGCTCAATTGAGCCTTCAGCCTGTCGATCTCCACTTTGCTCTTAGATGCTATCAGCATATCATCCACACATAAGAGCAAATAGACAAATGTACCATCTTGGAGTTTGCGGAAGTATACACAGTGATCAAAATGACTGCATGTGTACTTCTGAGTCATCATAAAGCTATCAAACCACTTGTACCACTGTCTCAAGGATTGCTTCAAACCATACAGAGACTTGCTCAACTTGCAAGCCAAAACATCCTGGAACTTTGAACCCTTCTGGCTGACACATATAGATTTCCCCATTTAAAGTACCATGGAGGAATGAGGTCTTCACGTCGAGTTGAGCTAACTCGAGATGAAATTGTGCAACCAAAGCCAACAAGATCCGAATAGACAAATGCTTGATAACAGGTGAGAATACCTCATTGTAGTCTATTCCTTCCTTCTGTGCATAGCCCTTCGCTACCAATCTGGCTTTATATATGATGTTGTCTTTTCCAGGAGCACCTTCCTTCTTGGCATACACCCATTTGCACCCATTTGCACCCTATAGCTCTTTTTCCCTTTGGAAGTGGCATCAACTTCCAAGTTTCATTCCGGTGAAGTGATTGCATCTCCTTATCCATCGCCTTCTTCCACCTGACATTTTTTGTACTGAGCACAGCTTCTCTATATGTGTACGGAGCTTCATCGGTCATTGGAAGAGCGTATGCCACCATTTATGTGTAACGGGCACGCATCTGAATGTCTCTCTTCGGTCTGCTGGTGGCAATGAACTATGGTTGTTGTCTAATCTCAGATAATGGTGTTGAATCCTCCACCTCAACTAATATCTCGTCCTGGCTATCAAAATCATTATTAGGATGATCAATTGTCGGAGAAGTCTTTTCTGACTTCGTGGGAGCCTCAAACTCCACATGTCGTAGAGAATTTGGATTTTCATTCTCTGTGTCAGGAGGTATTTGTTTCAACATCGCAGATTCATCAAAGGTAACATCTCGGCTTAAGACAATCTTCTTTGACTCGAAATTCCATAGTCTGAATCCCTTAACTCCTTCACTAAAGCCCAAAAAATACAACTTTCTTGGCCCTAGGATCCAGTTTGGATTCTGTAACATGAAAGTATGCTGGACATCCGAATATATGCAATCGATCATAATCCGAAACAGGTTGTCCAGACCATACCTCCTTGGGAGTTTTCCCATCAAGTACGGTAGCAGGTAGTCTATTGACTATATGAGAGGCATACACCAAAGCCTCTACCCAGAATGTCTTGCTCAGGCCGGATTGAGAAAGCATACATCGAACTTTCTCCACCAAAGTACGGTTCATCCGTTCTGCTACACCATTCTGCTGTGGCGTGCCGGGAACTGTAAAGTGTTTGATTATCCTTTCATCCTGATAAAATTTCATGAAAGAATCTGATTTGTATTCCTCGCCATTGTCTTATCTGAGCCTTTTAATCTTTCTGTCTGTCTGGGTTTCAATCATCTTCTTCCATTGAAGAAAGATATCCAGAACTTCATTTTTATGCTTCATGGTGTATACCCAAACATACCTAGAGAAATCATCAATAAACGTCACAAAATAATGTTTACCTCCCAATGAAGTATTTTTGGAAGACCCCCAAACATCAGTGTGAACGTAATCTAGGGTTGCTTTTGTACGATGAATGGCGGTATTGAACTTCACTCTTGTCTGCTTGCCCATGACACAATGCTCGCAGAAATCAAGTTTTCCTGTCTTTGCACCTTTCAGGAGACCTTGTTTCACCAAACCTTCCAAAGCCTTCTCACCGACATGCCTTACGTGCATATGCAAGAGTCGGGAAGTATCAGATGACTCGTCGTCGTAACTGCTGGAGACGACTGCTCTCCCTATGACTGTGTACCCGTCCAGAAAATATAGATTTCTCTGTCGAGTACCTTTCATTGCCAATAATGCACCTCGTACAACCTTCAGGCTCCATCTTCTATGGTCATCTTGTAACCGCTGGAGTCTAAGACCTCTAGTGAAATGAGGTTCTTCTTCAGATCAGGAACATATCTGACGTCTGTCAGTCGTCTGATTATACCATCGTGCATCTTCAGGCGGATAGTTCTTATCCCTTTCATTTGGCAGGTGTTGTCATTGCCCATAAGGACAACTCTTCCGTAAAGCTCCTGGAAGCTTGAGAACCACTGCCTATTAGGACACATATGATAAGAACAGCCGGAATCCATAATCCATAGATCAAAATGGTTGTCTGATGAAGAAACTGTAAAAGCTGAATCCTCCCCATCATCAGCTTTATCTGCAACATTCACATCAGATTTGTCCTTGTTTGGACAATCTTTCTTTCAGTGCCCTTTCTGGTGACAGTAGGCACACTCGTCCTTCGCATGACTTCTGTATGATGATTCTCCACTTGGCTTCGAGCAGAATGCTCCTCTTGATTTTGAGCGAGATTTACCACGCTCACTAGGTACTCCAGATCTTCTATTGTTTGCCCTACCTCATGCAACAGTCAGCGCTTCTGATGTTGATTCTCTGTGATCAAGCAGATCTTTCTTCCGATACTCATTATTCACCAAAGCATTAGAACCGTCTATGAATTTAACCTCATCCTTACCATATAGCAGAGTTGTGGTTAAGTGTTCATATGTATCAGGCAGGGAATTTAACAACAGTAGTGCCTCATCTTCATCGCTAATTTCAACATCTAAATTTTGTAAATCGGTGAGAATTTTATTGTAATTATCCAAATGCTTAATCATAGAAATACATTTCTTGTACTGGAACCGAAAGAGCTTCTTCTTCAGGTAGAGTAAGTTCTCTATGCTTTTCGTCATGTACTTGTCCTCCAGCTTCTTCCAGAGACTCGATGCCATAGTATCCTTCATGACAAAGTACTTCTGGTCCTTAGCTAAACACAACCGAATTGTGCCGCATGCTTGACGATTTACATACTTCCAATCTTCATCGGAAATATTCTCGGGTTTGGAACTCAAGGCAATATCAGATCCTTTCAGGAATAACAGATCCAAAACTTCGCATTGCCACATGCCGAAGTTGTTAGTGCCGTCAAACTTCTCAATATCAAACTTCGCATTTGATATCGAGCTTGTTTGCGAAGAACTGTTGGTTGATGTCGAGGTCTAAGGTTCAGTTGACTGTTCCAAGATTTCTCCAGCTTTTGGATCTTCCATCGTGCCCAAAAATAGAGTTAATAAAGCTTGACTAAGTAAAACTAGTACTTACAAGCGGAATTAGCTGAAACTGATGGCACGGTTACGTCCGAAACGGTCGAAATAGCTCATAATAAGTCCAACTCGATTGAAAACGGATGAAAATTGCACTGAGTTGGGAGAAAAACACTTTTGGACCGAGTTAACTCAGGAATATTCCGTTAGTGTAACAGAATATTCTGCAGATAAAGGAATATTCTCCTGAGGGCAGTGTTCTAGTAAGCGCTAGGTGCTAGTCGGGCGGAGACCCAGCACCTAGCGCCTAGACGATTAGTCGGGGATTAATCGGAAAACACAATTTCAATCAAATTCCAATTATCAAATCCAAATCCACAAATTCCAAATCCATAAATACCAAATTACTAATCAAAATTCAATTATAAACCAATCAAAATCCCTAAACTTCCATCCAAAGGCCACGAACGGCACACAAGCAGCAAACCAACAAAGCAGACCACCATACCTGGTAAAACCAAACACCCACAGCAAACCAGGGCACCAGAAAAATAGAGCAAGGCAAAAAGAAAAGGCAAAAAGAATTGACTAGCATAGACCATCATCCAGCAAAGAGAAATAAATTATCAAACCTAAACAAAATCCCCAAAACAATTCAACTCATTTCAAATTCAAAACTTCAAAGGCAACGTCGATTTCAAACTTCAAAGGGAAGGATTGCAGAGGCTTGTTGATCTTCAAAGGCAGTTGTCATTCCCAAACCCAATCTAATAACAACAAGTTCTTTCTTGATCTTCAAATCCCAGACTTCATCCCAGACTTCAAGAACATCACCCACCAAGAACACAACAAAATATCATTACAGCTCATCGTTTTGAATAATTAACCATAATATTTATGGATAACAAAGGATGCAGATGAGGAGCAGGGATCCTCCATCGGCTGTTGGAGGCCACAGACGGCGAATGGCAGCTAACTGGCAACGGCGGACACCAGCTTTGGACGATGATAACGACTGATTTGGTTCGTTTGGTCGAGAGGTTTCAGGTTTGGTCGAAGATGGCGACAGATCTGGTTCGTTTGGTCGACAGATTTGGTTCCGCCTAGGTCGTCGTGATTGATTAATCGGTGAATAGTGCCGACTATGCGCTAGCCGCCTAATATGGCCGACTTTCGGCTTTTTGCCACGGCAGGTGGCCGCCTAGCGGCTAGTCGGCAATTAATCGGCCGATTTGGCCGATTTCTCGACATTGCCTGAGGGTAACGAAATATTCTCCTAAGAGGAGACGTGGCGCTGATGTGGCAACAAATCACCACTGACGTGGCGATGACTGGATGACGATGTGGCGGCTGACTGGGTACTGACGTGGCGCTAAAGTGTCGACTTCAACCTTTGAAAATTCTGCAGAAAAGTTATGGAAATTTTTCCAAAGTTGACCAAACTTTGACCGAAGCTAGAGAGTTCGTTTGAGCTCCGTTTGTGATGCGGTCACCGGCGTTGGAAGCGTATTTTTGAGAGGAACACAACTGTACCCTCCGAACACCGATTTGAGCACTTTGAAATTTCTAGACTTTACTAAAACCAAACCTCTGATACCAATTTGTTGAGGAAATGGCCAGAAATTATACAAAAAAATGCACACAACACAAAAACACAGATATTTACGTTATTCGGCAATTGCCTACATTCACAGGAGGCAGCAAACTAATATATTTCAGAATTACAAAAACAGAATTTTTCTCTAAAACTCTCAAGAACTCTCTCTAGAAGCTCAAATACGAATTGCTTCTTGCCTTGTTTAACTCTGCCTTTCCTTTTTCTTTTCTTATTTCTCCTCTTGCTAAAGGTTTCTTTTACAGGAGAAATATCTAAGATAATCAAGCCTCAATTGTCAACAAAAATGGCTTCCCCATTTGTCAACAAACACTACAAAAAAAGTGTCTATTAGCGACCAACTATTTTCGACGGCCCTAATTACCGTCGGTGATTCAGCCTTTTTTGACGGGCATTTCAGTACCGTCGAAAATATTGAAAAAAATAATACCACATTTTTGACGGCTAAAGGCTGTCGAAAGTAGTCAAATAAACCGTCGAAAATGACAAAAAATTTTGACGGAACTATTTTTACCGTCGAAAATGACGACACTATTTGCACCGTCGAAAATGCCCACATTTTCAATGGAAATATTTACGCTGTCGAAAATAACCCACATTTTCGATGGCACGATATATGCCGTCGAAAATGACCTACATTTCTGATGGTACAAATACCGTCGAAAATGATGAAGGAAGTAATATCTCGGTTCCGATGGCCCAATAGCCATCAAAGATAGTCCAATAATTTGGTACTGTTTTTATATTATTTGCTACGGTATTCTCATGAAAAATATAAATAGTTAAATAAAATAATATTAATTAATAAATTATAATGGAATATATTTATATATGTTATAATTTATACACTACAAAAAATGACTTGTAGGTCAATATTTTAAATGCATCACAATAGGTACTATTTGTTGTTGTCACTACATTTTTTAGCGAAATCAGTCTATTAATTTTTTTACCAAGTATTTTGGTTCAATTTTGAAATATCAATTAGTTTAAAAAAATTATAATTTGTAACGATCACTAATAAGAAGTTTACTCTAAGGATACATCTGGCTAAATTAATTAAGTATGAAATAAAGCAAAATTATTAGTAATTACAACATTTAGTTATTTTTAATTATGTCTACTAAACACGACTATATTAAATTTTAAAAAACGAATGCTCTAAAAATGTTTAATTTTTCTAAAAAAGAATACTCTAAAATAATTACAAATTTTACTGAAATGATTTTAAATTATTAATTAACAAAAATTATTAATTTTTCATTAAAAGGTTGATCATAAAAAAATCATCATGGATATAATATGCATTACCTATTAAAATATATATGTAGCTGTAGCAAAATGGTAAAAACAAGTTATACTTTTCTTTCAGATAAGAAAATATTTTAATAAAATATTAATTTGAAAAACAATATCAAAACATAGATTCAATTGAATAATGTGTAAAATATATCAATAGTGAAAAATACATAAAGTGTGTCTAATACAACCTAGAGGGGGGGGGGGGGGGGGGGGTGAATAGGTTTTAGTTGAATTATTACCAACTTTTCGACTTAATCAATTTTAATCATCCTACTCCATATTAGCAATCAATCAATCCAATATAAATAAGCGGAAAACAATAAAAACACAAGGATTGATTTACGTGAGAAACCCTCCAACTGGGCAAAACTCACGGGCTATCCTTCTAGCCACTTACGGTCCTCAAATCCACTATTTGAACGAAAGTTTACAACCTAGGTTGACCTCAAGTCACACCTACTTGGTCACTAACCCTTTCACTCTACCCAACGGGCCTTTAATAGTGATTCTTGACCACAAGCTTGTGCACTAACTCACTTAGTCACAAAGCTTAACAATCAATGAAGAGGTTAAACAACCTATGTGAATATGTAAAAGATATTAAACATGCAATTAATGCTAGGCAACAATAAATGCTTATCTAAGGATTTAAAGATATCAATAAATGCAAATCCTAGATATCAATACCTAAATGCAAATGCATGAAGAATTAGCTAGAAGGGTAAAATCGTCCTAAATGCTAGCTATTAATGAACAAGGCTCTCAACCAACACACAACTACTCAATCATGTTATAAATGCCAATAAACATAAAGATATGCAATAAAATCACATAAAAGAGCTAACCCTAGGCAAACAAGAACATAAATAAATACAAAGAGATTTAGGGCATATTCAAGTTACCTAGTCAATGAAAGCAAGAAGAATCCATGATGAGATAATGCTTGAAGAGGTTAGATGCACATGGATTTGTGTTTGGTTGAGTAAAGATGAGTTCTTGGGAGTTTCTCTCTCTAAGGGAAGCTTGGCCTATTAAAAATGGCTTCTTGAACTCTAAAAAAATGAGCAAGGAAGAACATAGAGCATATATATGGGAGCCCTAGTTGAAACAGCGTCGTTTTGAACTTAGGGCACAAAATCCCGTCAATACCGCTAGATGGACCGCGTCGCAGGCAAGTGTCCAGACCGCGGTACACACAGCAGTGCACCGTCTGGACAACAACGCGGTGCAGGGCGCTGTGCATGCAGGTGCACAGGCCGCGGTATGGGCAACAGAGGCTTACTGGATAACACAGCGACTTAGGTCACTTTGCGTGCAAATGTACAGGAAGCGGTACATGAAGCATGACTCTGCTGAGGTATACCGCTCTGTATGCCGCGGTGCAAGCAAGTCTTGCCAAGCGGTCTAGGCCGCGCTAAGAGAAGAAATTCTCTTTTCTGGGCAAACTCAACACACTAAGTGATGTGCAAAATGTGCAAGTGTGGAGTGTGAAAAGAGGCATACAATACATTATTCAATTACATGAAGATAGAAACATAATGCATGCAAGTGAGTGTGTGCAACTAGATCTCTTCAAAGAAAGTTAAACTAGTGAGATACCTTTGAAGTGCTCTTTGAGAGAGATGATGTCCTTGAAGCTTGATCACACTCAAGAGGCCTAAATTACCCTTACAAAGAATAATCCCCAATGTGGTTTGTCAACGAAATAAGCCAATCAAAATATGAGGAACTTACAAATAGTTTATATATAAAGAGTATGCAAAATAGATCAGATATAAAGTTATAGCAAAATGGTAAAAGCAACACTTACCATCTCCAAGGTCCAAGGTTCGAACCATGTAAGTTGCATGAATTATTTGGGATTTAACAATGGATCTTGGTGATGTGGGGTGTACCTGGTTGATCTTAGGGGTTCCTTAAGAAGGGTCTATGAGGTGGTGGAGCGTCAAAATACATCTAATTTTAACAATTTTTTATTACTATTATCGACGGTCTTTGACCGTCGAAAAAAGTGGTATTTTCGACGGCTAATCACTCATTTTTAATATTATTATCGACGATCATTTTTATTTTTTACAACGGCAAGTACCGTCGAAAAAGGTGGTAGTTTCAACCGCCCGTCGATGAAAGTTTATTTCCGACGAGCGTATTTTCGACGGCATTCGACCGCCTTTTCCCTTCGAAAAAGCCTATTTTCGACGGGAAACCATTGTTTTCGACAGCATTTAGCCCTCGCTGATACCCATTTTTTTGTAGTGAAATACTGTTGCACATTACCAAATGGCTGATGCAAATTACCAAATGACTGCTGAATGATGATGGTGGCAAGAAGTCAGTAATAGCTACTAGAAGATAATGGTGGCATTGAGCCAACTTGACAACAATGTCAACATCTTGAAAACCTTGAAGAAAATGCTTGATGTCATACAACAACTTAACCAACTTTAGATTCCCAAAATCTTCCCCTTTGATCCAAGATACCGCCGATTTTGATATGAGTATTGTAAAACACCGATAATTTGAACACCACCAAAAGCTTTTTCCTTTTGTTTTAGGAGTACTTGGAGGAACATCAATTCACAGGCACCATAAATCAGATCAAGAAAATCAGGAGAAAAAAACTAAAACTATTTATAAGATTCATGACCTAATTACATATATTAAAGTATTAGACTGATACATAGAAGTAGACATCATTAACCATGTATATAGAATCTAGTGTGATTAAAACGTACAGTTAATAAACTCTATTTCTTGGCATAACCATGTTTGACACGATACTTGACAAGGCCGTCCAACTCTTGCTCGCTTATGTATCCATCTCCGTTGGCATCGGCATGGCATAGCACCCGCCAAGCTCTCCAAGCCGAGAATCTTGAACCCAAGCTATTGAATGAAGCTTCTTTGTTTCAAAAAGAAAATGTCTCATTGAAGTTGTAACTAATGCAGTGTAGCCATGTAGAAAGTACAACCATTGTCCACTAAGTAAAGGCATGGATTGTGTTATTTGGTGATTCGATAATTGAGCGGTCTTTTAGATTAGGTGGTTGGGGTGTTGCTCTGTGATACTTATTCTGTCAAGGTTTTACATTTCTTTCTTTCATTCTAACACACCATTTTTTTTCTGTTTTTGGATGTGCCCAGTGTCAAATTTCCATTTTTGTTTAATGAGATTTTCTTGTTTTGTTGATTTATTATGCTGATGAGATAACTTGCACAGTGTGAGATTCTTGGTAATTCGAAACCCTAAAGCTGGTAACTTGTATTATACTGTCATGTAACTTGTTTGTACTGGTATGTAACTTGTTTTTACTAGCATGTAACTTGTTTATACTGACATGTAAGTTGTTAGTCCCGTGTGCAGTTGGGGATCCAAATGGACATTGGATCTTATGTTTAATTTATTTGGACAAACGAAGTGTTTGCATAAATGATCAATTACACAGTCAAAAGAAGATTGCCACACGTCGGCAGCAAATCACCCCACTTTTGCATTTTCTTCCAGTCATTATACATGAGTCAGGATTTTTTCAGCAAAAAGGCATACCACCCAGTGGGACAATGTTTAGTGTTCAACAAGCACTTCCAAAGAAGTTACCGGCACAACTGGACAGCGATAGTTGTGGTGTTTTCATATGTCGATACACAGACGTGTTGATGCATTATAAATGTTTTTGGGGATGGGGAACCAAGAATGTGCCCTGGTTTAGGGAGGAAATGGAACTAGAAATATTTGCAAATAGTGTAGCGTCAGATTGAGAACTTTGTTTGTACATCATCAGTGTTACTTTGTTGGTACATAAGCTTTTGGTGAAATGTACGAAGTTTTTTACTTTGTTTTTAACTTTGTCTTTCAACTGTGACTAACTGGCATGTAACTTGAAATTGAACTGGCATGTAATATCAAATTGCATTAGCATGTAACTTCTAGCATGTAAAACTACTGGAATTTGTTTTCAGTACAAGTGTCTTTCAACTGTGACTAACTGGCATGTAACTTATAGCACGTAACATGTAACTTCAAATTGCACATTGCAATAGCATGTAACATGTAACTTGAAATTACATTGGCATGTAACTTGAAATTGCGCTGGCATATAACTACTAGCATGTAAAAATACTGGAACAAGTACATTGTACAAGTGTCTTTCAATTGTGACTAACTTGCATATAACATCAAATTGCACTGGCATGTAACTTCTAGCATGTTACACTACTGGAATTTGTTTTCAGTACTCAACTGTTACTAACTGGCATGTAACATCAAATTGCACTGGCATGTAACTTCTAGCATATAAAACTACTGGAATTTGTTTTCAGTACTCAACTATTACTAACTGGCATGTAACTTCAAATTGTACTGTCATGTAACTTCAAATTGTACTTTCATGTAACTTCTAGCATGTAAAACTACTGGAATTTGTTTTCAGTACTCAACTATTACTAACTGGCATGTAAATTGCACTGGTATGTAACATCAAATTGCACTGGCATGTAACTTTTAGTATGTAAAACTACTGAAATTTATTTTCAGTACTCAACTGTTACTAACTAGCATGTAATTTCAAATTGTACTGGCATGTAACTTCAAATTGCACTAGCATGTAACTTCAAATTGCACTAGCATGTAACTTCAATTTAAAACATCATTGCTAAGATATACTGGAATTTTAATCGATAAAGTCTACAATACAAATAAGAATTGCTAATATCTAAGTTGTATTGCCAACTTCCGATGGCAATGGACATTTCTGTGAATTGTGGCCTTCTTCTCCACATTTCTGACACCTGTACGGTCTACGTGGTCGCTTCGATGTTGTAGATGTTGCAGATGGACATGGTTGAGACTCCTGACATGGTTGAGCATTCTTACAATTCTGTCAGTTGTGACCAGATTTTTTACAAATCGTACAATTTATGGTCTTTCTATTTCCATGTTCCCCGGTAGATTTAAATCTCATCTTTTTTGGCCTTCCAGTTTGAGCACGAAAGGAGGCGGATGAACAACCTTTGATCGCACATCTTGAGGAATATTCCATTCACTAGGATGCCCAACCGGGAAGATGTTCGGGAGGACCAAAAACAGATGTCTCTGCATGATCATTTGCCCTCCAAGCCTTTATATACAACAAATGAAGTCCATGATCCACTTGCATTTCAACAATGATGTCTTTGGGTTTTAGAGAGTGGCCGTGTACTTGCAACTTTGGTGCTAATAGTTCGCCGACAGTCCAAGAATTTGCTTATCTTCATCCATCATACATGACACGTCTTTGTCATTCTCAATTCTCGGACGAGTAATACCACTATTAGTAAAGGCCAACGAGCATAATTCTAGGGTGTACCTATCAGCATCAATTTTGGCAACATCTTGTACCAACTTCACCAGGCCATCATAAGTCAAACCGATAGGAACATGGACCCACTTTGTCATACCACCCTCGTAACAATTGGCCACCCAACTTCCACCGTGATAGATGACCAATTCTTTGCGCCTATATTCCTGCATGTAAAGTATTTGACATGAAACATTTAAACTAGTTAGGAACTGACATGTCAAATTTAAAATAACCAGCATGTAATTTTATAATGAACTGACATGTAACAAAACAATAACTGATGGCATGTAACTTCAAAAATAATCAACTGACATGTAACTTAGAAATAAACTATCATGTCAAGTCTACAATAACATCCATGTAACATGGGTACAAAAAATTACAACTGACATGTAACTTACAAATACACTAGCATGTAACTTACAAATACACTAGCATGTAATTTTAACATAAACTGGCATGTAACTTAAAAATACACTAGCATGTTACTTAAAAATACACTAGCATGTAACTTTAAAATACACTAGCATGTTACTTAAAAATACACTAGCATGTAACTTAAACATAAACTGAAATGTAACATGGGAACAAAATATCACTCTAAATCGAAAAAGATCTCTTATTCTTCATATCAAACATAATGATCCTTGTAAAAAACAAGTGGGTAAGGGATAAATACCGTCGAAAAAAGTCGTTTGGCTCTCAGATGGTGGTTGTCTTCTTCACAGTGGTTTTCTTCGTCTTCTTACCCAGAAATTTCAGCTTCTTGCCCAAAAAAATTTAGCTCTCACCGTCGGCTTCTTGCCCAGAAATTTAACCTTCTTGTCCAGAAATTTCGTGCTACTTTGTCTTGTCGCTGTCAGCTTCTTGTCTATGTCACTTTGCCGGCGACTTCTTGCCGGAAATTTCTGCGTCTTCAGCTTCTTGCCTCTTGTTGTCGCCGTCGTTCAGCTTCTTATAGTTTGAAACGAACACAAATGAAGCTGCTCTTGTCGTCTGATTTCAACACTCGAAGAGAGAGAGAGAGAGAGAGAGAGAGAGAGAGAGAGAGAGAGAGAGAGAGAGAGAGAGAGAGAGTGAGTGAGAGAGAGAATGAGAAAATTTTATCAGAAAAACAAAATGGAAGGTTCACAAATAAGAGAGCAAAATTTTGGGGGGAAATATGGAAGGGTATACTTGTCAGTTTAAGTCTAAAAATGATAAATATAATCAAAAATATATATTTGGCTAAAAACAATAAACTCATAAATTTTATGATCATTTCTTGCAATTTCCTCTACATATATATATATATATATATATATAGTTCTTTTATCTTCTGTACACACTGATATAATTTATATCAGTGCGTTACATGTAGACCACTGATTATGGAAAAGTTTTGATAAGTGCATACACTTTGAATCAAATTATGTAAATTTAATGGTCCACATCCAACGAACTGATGAAATTATATCAGTGCATACTGACTTGAAAATTTCTGTGTATATATATATATATATATATATATATATGTTTAAGGTTTTGGTCTCTAAACAAGCAACCCATCCGTCTTTTTTTTTAATATCACATAAAAAAATTATTCAATTTTTACTTGGTTTAAACTTTCAGATTAATGATTATTACATTAAGTAAACAATCACTAAATATGAGATGAAGTAATTTAAGTATTATGCAAGGTCATTAATAACACGATAAAAATGGTTGACTATGAAACATTCTTTTAATAAGATAGTTGCTGATTTAAATAAAATAAAATAAAAATAGTAAGATAGTTCATATAGTTGATCCAAGGAATTTTGAACATCCAGTTAGGAAGGGAGAAGTTGCATGCCATGTGAAAGAGCATAAATTGCATTGTCAATTGTCACCTTCATTGACAGTATAATATTTATGGCATCTTCATTTTCATTGTTCACCTTCAATTTTCTATTTATTAATTTCACCATCTTCTCTATTGTTTAAATAATTATCAATGTAGTCCTTATCATATATTACATCAAAAACATCCTTATTGTTTCATTGTCAAATTACAAAACAGCCCCAAAAACTTCTTTGGGACATACATCACCGCTGTGGTTGGGTAAGATTGTTAATTATGGTATTAGAGAGCGTCCAAAGTACATAAAAAAACATTATTTCAATTTTCATGCTAATAAAAACGTACAGAAGGAAACCGGTATTTTTAAGATTAATCAATGAAATACACATGTAAATTATGAGAGAAAGAAAGAACACATGCAGTACATGAAAATAAAGACAATAAATTCTGGCTTGATTAAGACAAGCTCTATTTCTAGTCATAACCATGTTTGACAGCATACTTGACGAGGCTGTCCAACTCCTGATCGCTTATGTATCCATTTCTGTTGGCATCGGCCTGTTGTAGCGCTCGCTTAGCTCGCCAAGCCGGGAAACATGAACCAAGGCTGTCAAAGGCGTCCTTTAGCTCTTGTTTACTAAGGCGGCGATCTTCATTATCGTTGCCAAATCGCTTAAAGAAATCTTCCAACTTTTCTTCAGGTATGGATATGGACATTTTAAGTCGCCTATAACTGGTCAAACCGAAACTCCTGAAGCAAGTGTTACCTTCATTTTTTGAATCCAGAGGGTTGTTTTGGTGGTGTTTCATGTTTGGTTGAAATTGTTAGGGATTTGAACCGATGATCGCGGAAGCGTCATGCCTAATATACGCCCATAACTCATAGCAATTAACGTTAATAGCAGAAAAAATAAGATGAGAGAAAATAAACCAATCACAACACAAGATATACGTGGAAAACCGAAATCGGGTAAAAAACCACGGGCCGTCAGGACGACAGAGAAAGTTCCACTATATGATAAATTGTTACAACCATATACTTCATGATTCTCTCTCACACCTCAACCCCAAACCACGCTCACAAGATCCTCACCAAGAACCCCCCAATATCCCCTAGGTCTCCCATGAATATCACCCACGGATCTCTAACTTGATCCACTGATATTCCCTTGGATTCCTCCCCGGATATTCCCTTGGGTTTCTCTCCTGGATCTCACCACTCTCTGATGTTACATGGTGTTTCTTGACTCCACTCCCAATAACCTAATTACAAGGTCTATTTATACTAGCTATAGGGAGTTTAAGATAAAAGGAAATCCTACTCCTAAACATACAAGAATTACTTGTTCCACATAAATACTATTTCCTATTTATGACAAGTCTTCTTGTAAGTAGAAATCTTTTTCCTTCAAGCATAAGACTTTCCTATTCTTCATGAAGACAAACTCTTTTTCCTTTTCCAATAAGCACAAAAACTTTCCAGAAGAAAACATTTCCTATTTTCGCGCAACATTCCTGATTTAGGCAAAAATCCGCTATTACCGCGGTCTAGGTTGCGGTGTGCACCCCGCTCCCTACACCGCGGAAAAGCCACTGAAGTCCACCGCTCAGAATACCGCGGTTGGTGTCTTTGCCTCCGCCGCGGTCTACACCGCGCTATACATACTGGAATTGATCGCTCCCTGTGCCGCGATCCATGCGCTTGTCCGCATCGCGGTCCACGCCGCGGTTTCTTCCAGAATCCGTTTCTTCAGTTCTTATTCGGTCTTCAAGCTCCCTTAAACACCAACTCTAACTTCCAAACGTATCCTACGTCTCCAGGAAGTTCCAACATCAGTTGAGTCTCGTTTGGTTCACATTGGGTTCACTTGAGAATACGAGCCAAAACCTAACAATTCTCCCCTTTGGCTTGAATTCTCAAGACCTTTGTCCACAGCCACGACTCTCATCACCGAGAATCAACATACCCCACCACAAGGTATAACCACTTAGGAACGAACCATCCTAAGATTTTTTTTTCTTTCTATTTTTTGTGTTCGTTGTTCCGGCACCATGTCTAAAAATAACCTGCTGAATTTGTGGTGCAACTCCTCACGTCAGATTACCAGGGAGTTCGTCAGCCATCGACATCCTTGTCCACCATACACCTTGCATCACCTTCTGACCAATGCCTTGTGCACAATTATGGACCACTAGCAGCAACATATCATCTTCCATGGCCAGTGGGGAAAACTGCCAAAAGGATAACCATGTCCTTACATCACTCAACCCTGTGAAAGACCTTTTGTCCTTGCATCACATACCTGGTGAAAGACTTGCTACTAGAACCGGGAGTGCTTTGCCGGATAAGCCCCACACCACACCAGAGACTTCGAGCGTTCCTCATCCTTCCTTTTTTTTTTAATACGCATACAGGAGCTTTTTTTTTTTTTAATCGCCTTGTGTAACCCAGATTGGACCTCCATGACTTGTACCTGCCACCACAAGCCAAAATTCTCCTCCATCTATATTCTTCTTTTCATCAAACCCTACCGAGTTCAAAACCGCTTTCAATACGTATCTCCATTGCTAAACCAAAATTAGGCAACCATCATCATCATCCCAATACCACCAAGTCTTCCATACGATCTCCCGTAAAGACTTGAAAAAAAAACGCCATCGCCAAACCATGAGGCTCTGATACCAATTGTTAGGGATTTGAACAGATGATCGCGGAAGCGTCATGCCTAATATACGCCCATAACTCATAGCAATTAACGTTAATAGCAGAAAAAATAAGATGAGAGAAAATAAACCAATCACAACACAAGATATACGTGGAAAACCCAAATCGGGTAAAAAACCACGGGCCATCAGGACGACAGAGAAAGTTCCAATATATGATAAATTGTTACAACCATATACTTCATGATTCTCTCTCACACCTCAACCCCAAACCACGCTCACAAGATCCTCACCAAGAACCCCCCAATATCCCCTAGGTCTCCCCTGAATATCACCCACGGATCTCTAACTTGATCCACTGATATTCCCTTGGATTCCTCCCCGGATATTCCCTTGGGTCTCTCTCCTGGATCTCACCACTCTCTGATGTTACATGGTGTTTCTTGACTCCACTCCCAATAACCTAATTACAAGGTCTATTTATACTAGCTATAGGAAGTTTAAGATAAAAGGAAATCCTACTCCTAAACATACAAGAATTACTTGTTCCACATAAATACTATTTCCTATTTATGACAAGTCTTCTTGTAAGTAGAAATCTTTTTCCTTCAAGCATAAGACTTTCCTATTCTTCATGAAGACAAACTCTTTTTCCTTTTCCAATAAGCACAAAAACTTTCCAGAAGAAAACATTTCCTATTTTCGCGCAACATTCCTGATTTAGGCAAAAATCCGCTATTACCGCGGTCTAGGTCGCGGTGTGCACCCCGCTCCCTACACCGCGGAAAGCCACTGAAGTCCACCGCTCAGAATACCGCGGTTGGTGCCTTTGCCTCCGCCGCGGTCTACACCGCGCTATACATACTGGAATTGATCGCTCCCTGTGCCGCGATCCATGCGCTTGTCCGCATCGCGGTCCACGCCGCGGTTTCTTCCAGAATCCGTTTCTTCAGTTCTTATTCGGTCTTCAAGCTCCCTTAAACACCAACTCTAACTTCCAAACGTATCCTACGTCTCCAGGAAGTTCCAACATCAGTTGAGTCTCGTTTGGTTCACATTGGGTTCACTTGAGAATACGAGCCAAAACCTAACAGAAATAGTTTCTGACCAGCCTCACAGGACCCTTTTCTTGGAGAAACCAGCTGTTAGGTTCTCTTATACTCTCTTTTATTGTTCAGGTTGATCACAGATTCACCAGGCAGAAAAGTGTGCATTTGCCAAGTGATTCGCAAGTCGCAACCCACTTCACTCAAAGAACCTGGAAGTGTTTGTATATATAGCTTCAAAAGAAATATTGTGAGAGCAACATATTGGCTGAAATAATTATAAAATATAGTTAGAATATGGTATCATATTGGCTGAAAGACCACGCAAAATTTTCCATTTATTTGTACTTAATTTGTTCGAAAGGTTTAGGGCAGCCTATTCTATGTTCAATTAATTAATTTGCTCATTATGAATTTATGACACCTTACAACTATTATATTGTTTGCCAGAAAAGATTAAAATATCGATTATGATCTCGGACACTTTTTGAAAGATATTAATCAATTAAATAAGAGAAGTAAATATTAATTTTGATTTAATTTGATTACTGTATATTATATGAAACCACGTGCATACAAATTTATATTTGATTAAAAACAGATCAATAAAAATTTGATATACCAACCGTGGTGAGTACTAATTCGAACCTTAAAATATTATCAGGCTGCAATTCGAATCTGAAATATTGTCAGGTAAAGGAACGTTTTTTATCATCAAACTACATTGACAGTGATAAATCAATAAAATTATAATCACATTTTTATGGGAATGGAATCAAACCACCGACTTAGCCACACCAACACCTCCTCCGCTACATTCATGAAAATACTTTACTCTTTTCCAGTTTAGTGATGTTAGGTTTTGGCTCGTATTCTCAAGTAAACCCAATGTGAACCAAACGAGACTCAACTGATGTTGGAACTTCCTGGAGACGTGGGATACGCTTGGAAGTTAGAGTTGGTGTTTGAGGGAGCTTGAAGACCGAAGAAGAACTGAAGAAACGGATTCTAGAAGAAACCGCGGCGTGGACCGCGATGCGGACAAGCGCATGGATCGCGGCACAGGGAGCGATCAGTTCCAGTATGTATAGCGCGGTGTAGACCGCGGCGGAGGCAAAGGCACCAACCGCGGTATTCTGAGCGGTGGACTTCAGTGGCTTTCCGCGGTGTAGGGAGCGGGGTGCACACCGCGACCTAGACCGCGGTAATAGTGGATTTTGCCCAGGTTGCGCGAAAAAAGGAAAGGTTTTCTTCTGGAAAGTTCTTGTGCTTATTGGAAAAGGAAAAAGAGTTTGTCTTCATGAAGAATAGGAAAGTCTTATGCTTGAAGGAAAAGATTTCTACTTACAAGAAGACTTGTCATAAATAGGAAATAGTATTTATGTGGAACAAGTAATTCTTGTATGTTTAGGAGTAGGATTTCCTTTTATCTTAAACTCCCTATAGCTAGTATAAATAGACCTTGTAATTAGGTTATTGGGTGTGGAGTCAAGAAACACCATGTAACATCAGAGAGTGGTGAGATCAGGGTGAAAGACCCAAGGGAATATCCGGGGAGGGATCCAAGGGAATATCAGTGGATCAAGTTAGAAGATCCGTGGGTGATATTCAGGGGAGACCTAGGGGATATTGGGGGGTTCTTGGTGAGGATCTTGTGAGCGTTGTGAGAATGGTTTGGGGTTAAGGTGTGAGAGAGAATCCTGGAGTATATGGTTGTAACGATTTATCATATAGTGGAACTTTCTCTGTCGTCCTGACGGCCCGTGGTTTTTTACCTGATTGGGTTTTCCACGTATATCTTGTGTTGTGATTGGTTTATTTTCTCTCATCTTATTTTTCTGCTATTGACGTTATTAATTGCTATGAGTTATGGGCGTATATTAGGCATGACGCTTCCGCGATCATCGGTTCAAATCCCTAACAAGTGAAACCACCTAGGCCGAAATTTCATTAAAAGAAAAAAAAAACAACGATAGAAAGCAAAAGGCCAAAAGGTAAAAGCAAAATAGAGTCGAAACTCTAATATATAACCAAAACGTCGAGAATCTATAAGTTGACATGCATTTCCCAACTAACCTCTAGCTACGAAGATCTAATTCCATTCTTAAAATGGCATCAATCTATGTCACGAATCCTATAGTTTCACTTTACACATGAGAATGTAATGAATTAAAATATTTATTAAATTTTTATTTGACCACTTAAGATTTTAGATTAATAATTAACTGTTATTAATTAACTATATCAAATGATAACTAAGTAAGAGATGTAATTAAAACATTATTTTTTTTATTTTTAAAAATATAATGTTTGAGATGGCATGCTGGCAGCGAAGCGACTTGAACCTGAAACATTGTTATGTCAAATAAACACATTTTCTACCAAACCAGGGATTATTAAATCATTATTGGCAAGGCCATTAACGATGATAAATCTTTTTAAGATGCTTGATCCAAGGTATTTCGAACAACCGAAATGAAGGTGCATGCAATGGGAAAGGCATAAATTACTCTTTTGGAGTCATTCTCAATCCAACAGGTGCACCGTTCCTTTTCGTAAAAGCATTTTCAATATATAGCATAAATTCGTCATGATCAATGCATTGAAATTGTTAAACTTAATAGATTTTCAAGAGTAATTAGGGACATTGTATTTAGTAATTAATTTATACTTGTTCAAAGAAGCATATGATTTAATATTTACAGGACGTAAATAATTAATTAATTCAAAATCAATTCTTGCCTTGCCTATCTAATTAATTAATATCTTTCAAAAAATGTTAGAAGAGATCTTGATTGATTTTTATTTTTTTTTACCTTTTTTTTTTGAAAATGCTGTAACATGTGTTATAAACTTATAATGAGCAAATTCTGAATATATTTTAAAAATAATAATAATAATAATAAACTAAGCAGCAAAATTTCGATTACAGACTAGGCTAACTAAAACTTTCGCCTAAATACACAAATTACGAAATGAAAATTTTTGCAGGGTCTTTCAGTCAATGCAAAACCATATATTCTAACCCTAATTTTTTCTTTTCCACCATGGCGATCTTTAGTAACCCAATTTGATCGTGTGACTATAAAAGCTCTTCAATTCCACAAGGCCTGTCAGTAAGGAAGCGAGGTTCTTTCATGATCAACCCGAGACAGTAAAAGAGAGTAAGAGAACACTAGCTTGTCGATTTCTCCGTACGACCCATTTCTTGAATGAATTGGGTCATGTGAAGCTGATCACGTTGAAGGAGTGTAGATCAGCAGATTCAACCAAACATGAAAGACCAAAACAACCCTCTGGCCCTAAAAAACGAAGACAACAATTTCCCCATGACTTGCGCTTGGAACAATTACAGGCGACTTAAAATGACCTTACCTCAAATTCATTTGAAAGATTTCTTTCGTCGCTTTGACAAGGATGAAGATCGCCGCCTTAGCAAACAAGATCTGAAGAACGCCTTCGACAGCCTCGGTTCACGTTGTCCGACTTGGCGAGCTATGCGAGCGCTGCAACATGCCGATACTAATGGAAATGGATACATAAGCGACCAGGAGTTGGACGGCGTTGTCAAGTATGCTGCTAAACAAGGTTATGATGACAAGAAATAGAGCCACAATTTGTGGTCTTAGTACATACGTATACTGATATTTCTCTCTTGTAATTTAAATGTAACCGATTAATCTTAAAAATAGTCATTTCCTTTTATTTATTATGTATCTCATACGGTGCAACGATTTGAAGTTGTTTCCTTTTCTGTGAATGTATAATTTGCATGAAATAATGCTAAATGCTTTTCAGCTTGTGTTCTTTTCATTGTCCGCTTTAATACCATATCTCAACCAAAGGCAACTGTAATGTAATTATTAATTAACCTTAATGATTTGATAAAATTAAATGTAAATTATTGCGAATGCAACCTTAATTATTTGATTAATTTAATTGTAATTTACCTTGATGATCAGTTTGTTTAGAATCATCTGTGTTATAAATTAAGTAAAATATGTTACTATTTAATCTTAGGGAGCGGATATTGACACCCACAAATATGATTATCCCACCATATTTATAAGTACACCCATGTTGAAAATTTAAAATTAAAACATTACTATAAAAACTCATATTAATCCCAATAGTACCCTTATTTAAATGAATGTTTTCATTTTAATACAATTTATTTATAAACCCTCATAAGTTATTAACACACCCATTTTTACAAATGATAAATTTTTAAGTTCTCCGGGCTCGAAAACACAGTCTTGAGAATTATGAAATTCTTAAATTTCGAGAATCTCTATTTCAAACCAATTTTAAGCTATGTATTTACTTGAAGCATGCTTATGGTATTTATTATATGAACAAAAGTGATTGAGTGTGCAGCTATGAAAAGTAAAGTCCTGCTATTTTTTTTTTTACAAAAATAAATAACAAAAGAAATATCAAGACTTTCAGCTATCAAGCTTTCCTTCAAAGTAAAACCTGCTATTTGTTCTTTACTAACAACAGAGGAAAACAATATTTCACTATTACACTAGTAAAAATACCATCATTAGAAAACTTTTAAACAAAAAGTATTCTTCAAAGATTACAATCACAAATCCATTGCTTTTTCGTACTTCACGGGTCCACTGAATTAAAGATACTCTGCTTTTAAATACCTGCATATATTACATACATATATAGGTAATACAATTCACAAATTAAAACAAAATTAATCTTTTGATATAATGCATGGGAACTTCAGTAAGCAAAGAATTTTTTTTTTTGAAATAGCAAAATTTTATTAACAACCAAAATAGGGAACAAAGGAATAACATACCAACAAGCCACACTGAAGCCAAACAACAAACACCCACAAACAACAATTTGAAACCTTACTTTGATTCTTTCAAATCAAGAGTGAACACCCAAAATTCAGTTTTCAAGTAAAAAATAATTTAAATTTGTTTTCTCTTCTACAAAAACTAAAATCTTGATATAATGTATAAGCATAACTATACCTCGTAATTTGTAAATTCACTACTGTAATCCATAGTGTATTCGACTCCAACATTGTTCATGATCTGTTGAGAATTCACAAAAACTCGATAATTATTCCAACAATAGATGTACTGCTATGTTTTATAAAAAAAAAATTACTTCTCACTTTTTTCAATGAGAGAGTTCATAATAAAAATAAATAAATATGTACTTCTGTATGATCGGAGTCTTCTGAAAATTCTTGTTCCATTACTTTGTTATATGATAATGGGATATTTCGATACTTGAAATAGAATTAAGGAATAGAGTTAGGGTTTAGCTGTTTACAAAAAAAAAAATAGAATAAGGATTTAATTAGGGTTTTTTTTAATAAAGTGATATAGTTGAAGATATAGGTGTAATTAATGGGTGTAAATTGTATTTTGTTTATTTTTAATTAAACTAATTTGTCCTTATTGGTAAATTCCTATTGGGATATTTTTGTAATTAAAATTTTTATTAAAATATGAGTGTGATTATCATATTTGTGGGTATCAATATCCACTCCCATAATCTTATAATAAAATCATATAAATTAAGGCTCTTGCTATGTTACTGAATTAGTATTTATATTGAACTAATAACCAACCATTGGATTGAATTTTTTAATATCTAATGGCTACAAATGATTTGATTTTCTTGAAATTTAAAAAGAATAATTTACTGGCAACTTATAGACATAGTTATTATTCATAAATTAGGGGTAGGGATGACAAAAATCCCTACCCGACCACAAACCGGTGGGGATCCGATCCATTTGGGGTGGATTTGGAGCACTTCAAACGAGTATCGGGTGGGTCTGGGTCAAACGTTGTTGACCCAGTTTGTAACCGGGTCGGATTTGGATCTAACCACTATGCCCGACCCACTCCAGTTGACCCGGTATTTATAAATGTTTTTAAAATATATATATATAAAGAAAAAATATTATAATTTTTTTTATCTCTCTATCTAACCGTACTTTATATTACGATTTAAGGTTTATATAATAATGATATATTCTATTAATTTAAGCTTATATATGAATTTTAAATGTAGATAACATTTTAAATTTTAAAATTTATTTGTAGTTTAAGTTTAAATTTAATTCAGTGTATGTTTAAATTTAAATATATTTTTCAATTGTATGATAAAAGTTATAAATTCAATGGATTGAGCCATTTTTTTAATTAAATGAAATGGATTAGTTCGGGTCGGGTATGAGCCACCTTGCCTCAAACGGGTTCAGGTACGGTACGGAAGTCGAAAACTCGTTCGAGGCACAGGTCAAGTATGGGGCACTTTAGCCCAATCAGGTTTCGGGTATTGGAAATGTAGATCCAACCCTGATCCGACCTGTTGTCGTCCCTAAATTTAGAGTTGGTGATGCGGAGAGGGTGGCAAGTTTGTACCGGTGGCGAATTCGTATTTGGGTCACATGGGACAACCAAATCCGGGTTGAACTTTGTGGGCTTCTACAGAGAGCAAACAGGGTCGGATTTGCTATTATCATATGTTTTCGGAAAGCCCAAGACAAGCCCTACATTAATTATGAAGACTTCGTCTTCTATAACGGGCTGTAGTAGGCCCAAATTTGGAATTTTAGTTTTGTACCCAAAAAGACGGTTGTTTCCTATTTTATTTACAATTCGTTTTTGTTCCTTTATTTTAGGATTCTTTCCCGATTTAGTTTAGTTGGTTTAGACCTCTTATTTAGGAGTTTTAGAAGATATTGAATCCTAGTGATTCGGTTGTTTTATTTTGTTTAGGATTTTACGGGATATCGAATCGTAATAGTTTTAGGTTGCTTTTCCTTATTTATATAGCTTATATTAGTTTTGAAAAATCAAAAGTTATTGAATGAATAGGAAAAAAAAATTAGAGATTTTTCTCTTTATCTTTGATTTAAAACATCTTGTGAAGATCAACGTATTTGAAGCATGTTATCCTGGTATCTGTGCACAGATCAATAGCCATTTCCAGTATTTGTGCGTGAATCAACGAATCCAATTCACTTACCTTTCTTTCATCGATCGTTTTTTTTAATGTGTCAATTTTCAATCTACATCAGTTGGTATCAGAGCCTGGTTGAATTATTGTCGTCATGCCACCAAGAAGACGTCTGAATTTCCCAAACTCTCGTGAGGCCCCAGTTGACGAAGTTTATGAACGTGACGAGATCGCATAGTTACGACAACAGGTAGAGCCGTAATCGCAGCAGTTGGCTACCATGGTGCAACAGCATTAGGAGGCTCTAAATCCTCCAACAGTGGATGAGGGCTTTGTTGATGATGAAAACCTGTTTGCTCCTCTTCAGCCGAGATAGAGAAGACCTGCCGTTGATGATTCAAGGTGATGGGAGTCAGGATTCAAGGTCGACATTCTTGAGTTTCATAGAGGTATGCAACCGGATGAGTATTTCAACTGGATCGCTGCAGTAGAGGAAGTTATGGAGTTCAAACAAGTTCCAGAGAATAGGCGTGTTTTGCTAGCTTCAACAAGACTTAGAGGGCGTGTAGGGGCTTGTGGCAATAATTGAAATTAACCAGGAATATGCAACGTAAAACCAAGATCGTTGCCTATGAGAAGATGAAGAAACTCATACGAGTAGTGTTTTTGTTACCAGTTGAATCAAGGAACGTCATTGTAGAATCAGATGATCTGCTAGTCTCGCGGTACATAGGAGGGATGCGGGTTCAGTTTCAAGACGTCCTCAATTTGTTCGATTTAGTGACCGTGTCCGGAGCCTATCAGAGGGCAATACAACTGGAGAAACAGTTTGCTCGAAAAAGTATAAATGGGGGTATTTCGGGGCAGAATAGCAGTAGTGGTTGTACATTGGTTTCGCCATCCACTATTGCCAAACCAGCTGCAACGCCACCGGCAAGGGCGCCGGCTTTGCATTTTTGTTGTTTCAGTTGTGGAGAAACTGGGCACAGATTTGCAGATTGCATGAAAGGGCCAAAAAATGGGATGTTTGTGGATTCTGAAGAGGTACAAGAAGAGTCCAATGACTTTGAGGTCGATCCAGATTACGATAACACAGGGGTGATAGGAGAAGAGCGCCTGGAAGGCGACAGTGGACCATTATTGGTGGTTCGACGTAGTTGTCTCGCTCCCCGCCGCACTGATGACGATTGGCTGCCCACCAATGTGTTTCAGTCGACCTATACAATCGGTGGGAAAATCTGTAGGTTCATTATCGACTCAAGGAGTTGCGAGAATGTAATTGCAGAAGAAGTGGTGAGAAAATTACAACTGACAACTGAGGCTCATCCATGACCATATAGGTTGACGTGGTTGGACAAAAAGAATGACGTAACGGTATCTCACAGGAGCAATGTCTCATTCTCAATATGAGCAATCTACAAAGATAAGGCTTGGTGTGATGTGGTCGCTATGGACGTCTGTCATTTGTTACTGGGAAGGCCATGGTTGTACAACTGGAGAGTAATATATGATGGATTCCTAAACACTTATACCTTCTCATTCAATTCGACTAGGATTGTGCTCTTGCCAAAAAAAAAACAGGAATTACCCCGCCGTGAGAGAATAGCAATTTGTTATCAATGGCCAAGTTTGAAGCAGAGGTGAAAGAAACAGGAATCGTGTACGCACTGATTGGGAGAGAAGAGACTGAACCTGGTCACGTACCTAGTGTTGTGGAGCCGATATTAGAGGAGTTTTAAGGATGTGTTTCTGGCGGAATTACCTGACAGCCTACCTCCGTTGCGAGATATTCAGCATCAAATTGATCCCGTGCCTGGTGCAACCGTACCAAACAGTCCTCACTATCAGATGACCTCCAAAGAGCATGAAGAATCGCAGCACCAAGTAGAAGAATTATTGGTAAAGGGCATATTAGGGAAAGTCTCAGTCTATGTGCTGTTCCGGCACTCCTAACCCCGAAAAAGGATGGGTCGTGGAAGATATGTGTTGATAGTCGGGCAATAAACAAGATCACTGTCTATTACAGGTTTCCAATCCCGAGGTTGGACGATTTGCTGGATCAATTAACTGGAGCCATGGTCTTTACTAAGCTGGATTTGAAAAGCGGATATCACCAAATCCGTATCCTTCCGGGGGACAAATGGAAGACGGCCTTCAAAACTCGGGAGGGTCTTTTTGAGTGGCCAGTGATGCCTTTTGGGTTGTCGAATGTGCCAAGTACGTGCATGGGTGATGAACCGGGCATTACGGCCTTAAATTGGTAAATGTGTGGTGGTCTATTTTGATGACATCTTGATTTACATTGCTAACCCGGAGTTGCATCTACAACATCTCTTAAAAATTCTTTTGATTTTACGCAGGGAAAAACTTTTTGTAGCAACAAAAAGTGTGTATTCTTGGCCGATTAGGTCATTTTCCTAGGGTATATTGTGTCTTCGGAAGGGTTATCGGTGGATTAATCAAAGATTGAAGTAATCCAACAGTGGCCGCAGCCGTGTACAATTACTGATGTGCGAAGTTTCCATAGCTGGCTTCATTTTATCGGCGTTTTATTCCTCACTTCAGTAGCACTATGGCTTCGGTGACCAATTGTATGAAGTCTGACAACAAATTTGTTTGGACAGCCGAAGCAAAACAAGCATTCTAGGAAATCAAAAGATGATTGACTACCGCATCTGTTCTTGTCTTACTAGATTTTTCAAGTCCTTTTGAACTGCATTGTGATGCTTCAAAATTAAGGATTGGGGAGGTTCTGAGTCAAAATGGGAGGCATGTGGCTTATTTCAGTGAAAAGTTGTCAGGAGCAAAGTTGTGTTACAGTACATATGATGTTGAGTTCTATGTTGTGGTACAAACAGTTAGACATTGGCGACATTATCTTTTCTTACAGGAATTTGTTCTTTACATATACCATGACGCCCTCAAGCATATGGGCAGCCAAGATAAAGTGTCCTCGCGACATGCTTCTTGGGCAGCGTACCTTCAGCAGTTTACATTTATCATTAAACACAAATCGGGCGCGCTGAACAGGGTCGGTGATGCACTCAGCCGGCGATGGAACTTGCTATGTGAAATGATAGTGAAAGTATTGGACTTCGACGCTTTTAAGAGTTTATATGCCTCTGGTCCCTCTTTTGCTATTGTACTAGAAAGAATCCAGGAGAGTCAACCGTCCGAATTTATGCTGCAAGATGGCTTTCTTTTCAAGGGGAATTAACTATGTGTCCCGGAATCCAGCCTTCAGGTTAAAATAATTCGAGAATTGTGTGAAAAAGGACATGTAGGGCGTGATCGGACTTTTCAGTTGGTAGCTGCATCTTATTATTGGCCGACCATGCGGAAGGGGGTGGGTCGGTTTGTAGAAAAGTGTCACATTTGTCAAGTCTCTAAGGGAAGTGCCACGAATACTGGATTATATATGCCCCTGCCAATTCCTGAGCAGCCTTGGTTAGATATCAACATGGATTTCGTGTTGGGATTGCCACGGTTACAGTGGGGGTTTTGATTCGATCTTTGTGGTGGTTGATCGTTTTTCCAAAATTGCGCAATTCATTCCCTGTAAAAAAACTACTAACGCTATCAATGTTGCCCATCTCTTTTTTCAGGAAGTCTATCGTCTTCATAGGTTGCAAAAGTCCATTATTTCCAATCAGGGATACACGCTTCCTCAGCCATTTTTAGCGAAGCCTGTGGAAAAAGATGAATACAAAGCTGGATGTCAGTAGTGCTTACCATCCGTAGACTGATGGTCAAACCGAGGTGGTTAACAGATCCTTGGCAAATCTTTTACGCGGTTTGGTAAGTGATTTGTTGAGAACACGGGATCAAAAGCTTAGTCAAGCCGATTTTGCTCATAACCATGCCACTAATCGCAACACCCAGTTCAATCCTTTTAAAGTTGTTTATGGCTTTCTTCCACGATGTCCACTTGATCTAGCTTCCCTACCATCTGATACGAAAGTCCATCGTAAGGCGGAAGATTTTGCCACTCAGCTGTTAGACATTCATAAATCAACTCATCAGAATTTGCTAGAGTCCATTGCTCAGTATAAGCTGGCTGCAAATCGCAAGCTGTGACAAGTCGACTTTAATGTAGGTGACTTTGTTTGGGCAGTGCTAACCAAGGATCGCTTCTCTGTGGGTGAATACAACAAGTTGTCAACTAAGAAGACTGGACGAGTTAAGATTATCGAGAAGATAACTTCAATGTTTATCGTCTTAAACTGCCAAGCCATATCCGAACGGCCGATGTGTTCAATGTCAAGCACTTGATTCCTTATCGTGGAAATTCATCATCTGAAGATGAAGACGAGATGAATTCGGGGTTGAATTCTTTCCAACTTGGGGAGGATAATGCGGACCGGATTGCAAACTTGTATTTGAGTCGCTTGGAGCACCCAAAACAGGTTTAACTTTGCAGAGTCATAACTTTCGCGTATGGACTCATAATCGCTATTATAATATGTTTTCGGAAAGCCCAAGATGTTCTTTACAATTTATCATGAAAATATGCCGTTTAGATTGTTGTGCGGGCACTTAAAGTTTCTTACACTACAATTTAGTAGTTTTTCATTTTTATTTAAATTTGGTTTTCTGTTTTAGATAGGATTTCTTTTCCTATTTCATTTAGCAAATTTTGGTGTCTAGGAGACTTCGATTCCTTGTGGAATTCGGATTGTTTTTTTTTCCTATTTAAATAGTTTGTATTAAGTTTTGGAAGTTAGTTTTTGATGAATAAAATTGCTTGAGTTTAACTATATTTTCCTTCTTCTTTTTTCTTGGTATTCTTTGGAATCAACAGAGATTAAGAACACAGATTGTTCATATCCATATGATTGTCTTTCTCAAGGCTTCTGTCTGCATCAGTTGGGAACCAAAATTGCAAATGGTTAGGGTCGCTTTTACATGGTAATAAGTTCAATGAAATCTACCTATAAATAAATTTTGAGAATTTTTTAAGTCTTGAAACTATTTATTCCGATTTTATTAAATATAAAAACATCATAAAAATAGAAAAAATATAAGAAAATTTAATCATCTAAAAAAATTCTGATATATATAGATATTCTTAAATATCATATAAAAATAAAAATGACCCTTTTTTTCTTTAGCATATAGACATAAAGACATAAAGTTATTGAGTTATCCTAGTCAAGTTGGGACCAGCTGTCAATAAAGACTCTGTTTGGGAAAGCTTTTAGGAGGCTTAGAAGAGCTTTTAAAGTCCAAAATTGGCTTTTGGATCAGTTTAGATATAACACAAGAAGAGCTTCTTGAAGTTGGAAGCTCTTCTATAGGAAGAATCACCTACCCAACTTCTCTTGAAAGAGCTTCTACAAAAACATGTGGAGCCAACTACAATTTAATGATTTTTTTCTATTGACACTTTTACCCTTATTCGAATGAACAACAAAATTATAATTCACGTGAGATGGTTAGGGTCGCTTTCATTGAAATTTTATTTTAGATGGTTAAGGTCGCTTTTATCATCAAAAATTGTCATGTTCTTTTAACATACATGCAAACCGAAAATTTGTCAGGTCATGTTCGGTTTTGGTCTTGACTTGACCCGACCCCGAAATGTCCACATTTATTCATAATAGATGAATTCTTTAAAATGAATTAAACAATCAATTCTAACACTTAACATCGATAATGGAACAACGTACAGCCTCACTTTTACTCACGTGAGAGCTCATGATTACTCAGCAAATCACATTGTTGCCAAGTTTTCAAGCAGTCAATCTCTATTAGTTCATAAGTACGAATTCAGCCTCAACTCATTCATTTCTCGTGAAGCATAACACACGATCAAGTAGAAATCATCATTCACCAGCTTACCTTCGCCTCAAGCCTCACCATTCGACCCGCGGTGATCTATCGTACTTCACTTTACCATTATTGTCGGACAAACAGTTTGATCAATATTTTACTACTACTTTCGTTTAATTATACCTCGTTTCATATAATCTAAACTAACTTAAGCGTCCACTTAACTGGCTTCTCTAATATTGACATTGTATATCAAATTCTTAAAATTGTATTTACCATATTTGTCATATTGTAAAAAAAAAAAAATTGTCACTTGCAGGCTGAAAGTGGTTACATTCCTAACAAAGTTGTAACATTTTATTTTGAAAAATATTAAAATTTTTAAATATATTAAAAAGAACGGTAGAAAAATTGTTACTTCACTAGATGGAAAGTTGTTACATTTTTAAAAAAGTTGTAACATTTTAATTATTTAAATATAAAAAAGACAAGTTTTGACTTAAAATTACAGGTTGTAAGTTGTAACTAGTTATACTATGTTATTCACTCAACTTCAACTTTTTTGATTGCCACACGACAACCTAACAACCAATAAATTATCCGGTAACTATTCAGCTTTTTCGATTGCGACATAACATACTGTATAATAGTTAAACCCTTTAAAAATTAAAATGAAACAACAAGGAGGTGTAATATAAATAATAGGGACTAAATTGATAATTATTTCAATATCGATTATTATCTTTTCAGGTAAGCTTAAGAAACAAATCAATGGTTAACTGTTTAATTGTTGTCTTAACTTGTGTGAAATATTTGAATTAAAACAAAAATTTTGTTGTACCAGACATCAAAAGGTAACAGGAGTGAGAGTCCTGGCAAATTTTCTTGTTATAAGTATGGAACTCACATTCTCCACATTGATATGATATTGTCCGTTTTCAGCAGAAGCCCGCACGGATTTGCTCTTGGGACACTTCCCGAAAGGTCTCATACCAATGGAGGTTGTTTCCATACTTATATACCCAAGATCATCCCCATGTCTAGCCAATGTGGGACTTTGGTTGCACACCCAACAATCCTCCCCTCGAACAAATGACCATCATTATCTTCACGGTCCAGGCCTCCCCTCAAGCGATCATCCATCTGTCAATGCTAGGTGGGAACCTCCGTCGAGGTCACTCCTCTCCACTGCGTTGGAGCACACGCCTTATGTGAAGCACTAGAACATTTCTTGCCTCGAGAGCTAACATCACGGACCCATCGCGAGCTACTTGGGCCCACCATCTCCTGGTTTGGTTCGGCTACGTCATGTTAAGTCTGGGGGTTGGCTCTGATACCATTTGTTATAAGTACGTAACCCACATTCTCCACATTGGTATGATATTATCCGCTTTGGGCAGAAGCCGCACGGATTTGCTCCTAGGACACTTCCCAAAATGCCTCATACCAATGAATGTTGTTTCCATACTTATATACCCAAGATCATCCACTTGTCTAGCCAATGTAGGACTTTGGTTGCACACCCAACATTTCTCTTAATTGATACTTGTTGAGATAAATTCTTATGTAATTTCAATAATTAATATGTGGTCTTTCAGAAGTGCTATAAATTAGATGGAAATACTCTATCCTTTTTGTTGTGCGAAAGTGTTAGAAGAAAATTCATAAATAATTATTCTAATTTTATAAAAATCGTTTATCGCACCAACTTAAAAGGGATCGTTATATTATCTTCAAAAAGAAAAAGTAAATAAGGGGATCGTTTTAATGGTTAAAAAAAATCAGTATTATTCGACTAATATTTTTGTATGGGAATAGAATCAAACTAAAAAGACGTTAGCACATTATATCAACCACCACCACTACATTTGTAAAAACACTTCTTCTCTTTTGTCTGTTTAGTGAAATCACCTGGGCCGAAATGTTATTAAAAGCAAAAACAAAAGGAAACAATACAAAGCAAAAGGGCAAAGGTAACCAAAAGCAAAATATATAGAACATTCACATCAATACCATAAGGTTGTGAGTTCGAGTCATTTCCGTCTCTCGTTAACCCGAATAATTGTAAGAATTCAAAAAAAAAACTCTAATTAATAAAAAAAAAGTCAAGAATCTATAAGTGGACAATCATTTGTAAATAATTCGATTAACACACAATTAACATGTATAGGCACATAATTAATCTGAAAGTTTAACCTAAACATGTTTCTAAATCATACTTAATCAAACCCTAAATACATGTTCCTAACCCATATCAATTCAAGAGAAATGTGAGATAACAATAAGCGGAAGCGTACCAGAATCCATTACCGGAGGTTGGTGAACGGGTTAAGATCTTCCAAATTATCACGACCTTTGGAACACAAAAGTGTTCTCTCTTCTCTGGTGATGGGGATACAAAAAAGCCAAAAGTCATCATATAATTTGGGGACAATAACCCTAAATATAATAATAAGATTATTATATGTTTTGTTATTTCTAATTCGGACCCTCATCAAATAGAAATAGCACTCTGGTATCTACACATTAATTTCACGACAATTATACCCTTAAGCCATAAAACTTTAAATCTTAATTAGACCACTTAATTTAGGATTAACCAAAAGATAGCACAACACATTTAATATTTACATGTGTGGCCCCACATGATGGAATTTTCCAACAATCTCCCACTGGGCAACATATGTAACTTTACAAATGTGTATGACTTTATAAGCTCCAAAAATTTGCTATCACAATTTTAGGGTATATCCGAACAATCTCGTCCATTGATTATGCCGATATATGATCAAAGCGGTTTTCATCATATTTAGCGTAACTAAACTCATCAATGGTCACGAATATCAACATAACCAAATGACATAGATCAATCATGGATGCATAGCGTTGACGGCGATTTTTGGGTTATATGAATTCAATCACACGTCACATAAAGCATGTAAAGTTTGCAATTATATAATTGAATCGAAAAGAAATAGAAGATATCACGCAAGCAAGATTTTACGTGGAAAACCAGAAACAGAAAGGGAAAAAACCACGGTTGCCAGTGGCGGCGAGAGGAAAAATCACTATATGATTACGATTACACACACAATCTTACTTTCTCTCTTCAATCCTTAATGATTCGTTAACCCCTATTGAGTGCATTTTAGGTCTATTTATACATGCATAGAACCCTAGTTCTTGGAATACAAGTAAGAGAAAGGTAGTAGTGATTTAATAAAACTCCGACTTGCTGGAGTCGTTTTAATCGCATTAGGACTTTGCCTATTCAGTATTCTAATAACCCTTATGGAAATCTGTTTCCTTTTCAGAGTATGCTTCTCGCAACCTTGTTTGAGGAGGATTTTTCTTTACGTGTTTGAGTCGTAATAATGTTATCAACATGCTAAGCATCTGAACGTATCTAAACATTACCCATGTGTCACTTAGCCGATCGTCCTCCAAACCCGTCCAGATCTCTTTTATCCCTGACCAGGGATCTTCACCCGATCAAGTAGTTAAACCTGATCAGTTAATTTTCCCCCGATCACTATCATGATAACTCGATTAATCTGATTACCTTGGTAGGGTATTCAAAACTCGACCATCTAAATAACTCTGATCAGTGTTATAGGGTTATTTTCTGATCACTTTAGGGATTCGATTTTGGCTGATACGTCATTAGTTGTTTATGCTGACGTGTTATTTCTTCAAATTATACCAATAACAATACCCCCTTAAACACTCAAAACAAGCACTTGGTTAAACGACAACCATTCGTTCGGTGAGATATGTTTAACTCGGGAGTCTTTTGTCGTGTAGCTCTTAAATGCGTAATAATGGTAGACAGCTAACTTTAAATCCCAGCCATAAATGGTTGATTTACATCGATGATTTGATGCAACTGACAATGGCATTTTAAATTTCAAACAGCACGTGATCTTCGGGATTCGAATACCAACCGCCACTCTCACATGGCGTCAGTGTTGCCTATATATACTTTTAAACCCTTTAGTTTTCCCTCTCAGGTGTTTGTTTCTTTTAATTTACACAACTCTTCATCTTTTTTGTTACTGTCCTCCACCGACGATCCTCTCAAAGTTCGTCAATCCAACTGAATCTTCATTGCCGTCAGAGTTCCTTCCCACCTTCTTCAAATATCAGGTATGGATCCTACTATCCGTCATCGTTATGTTGAGTTATTAATCCACTATATTGAGATAGGCGAAAAAGAGAATATTTCCAAGATTGAATCCAATTTAAGGGGATTTTTCCAAGATTCTTCTTCTCGTCTAGTTCATCATGTACCCCTTAATATTGATTATTCTGAGGCTCTTCCCGAGTTTCAACCTTCTTATTTTGAATCTAACAATGCTAACTCGGATGCTTCATTTCCTTCTTCTCTCAATACATACCCAGATATGTCGAAAACAACCGGATTCGGCCGGGAAAACAAACTGAGTTCCAAGGACTCTTCTACGGTTGACTTGAAGATTCCTTCTCAGTTACTGAAGATAGGGGACACTCCTTGGATGCGTCGAGCTTATCTTCTGAAATTCTCGGTAGAACATCCATGTGCCTTTGATTCGGAATTAAATGCAGTGGATAAGCTAGAGATAGTGAAATATAGGGAAAGGTTCAATCTCCCCTGATCGAGTGAACTCTTCTTAAGCAATCAGCGCGCAATTTGGAATCCTCCTCGGGGCGCAATGGTCATCTATGGGACCATGCTCACCTCTGGGGTCACACTACCCCTTCAACCTTTTATTTCCAGATTCCTGGCCGACGCTGGGATCACTCCAGCCCAGCTCTCACCAAATTTGTATCGAGTCCTTATAAGCTTATAGCATCTGTGGAAGAAAATCTATGACAAGTACCCCCCCCCCCCCCCCCCCCCCCCCCCGACCCCATAAGAAATTCAGAACTTCTATACACTGGGTCGATCAGATAATGGAGGTACCTTTTACCTTCAGTCTAGCTCAATCAACCATTGGATTCCTGAAGGATATAATCAACGTCCCCCTCCTCCATCCAACAAAGACCACAGGGGCTTCATTTGGGCTTTCCTTCTTCTAATAAATATTGGAAGAACAGCTTGTTCTTCATTCGGGGAGAATGGGGTGAAACTGTCGTTGCTGATCCCCGACAAGCGCTGGCAAGGAATCAAGTTCCTAAGCACTTTTATAGTCCCGAACTGTGGAACAAGACCCCTGCCTTGCTAACAGAAGAACAAGCAAAAAATGTTATCAAGGCTGCTTAAACATCGTGGGAGTCCAGAGATCGTCGAGGGCTATTTGCTGAAAAGGCTCTTCAAGACCTTGGATTGTTTCCTGCGATTTCTAGTCGACGCAAAAACTGTAAGTCTCGTCGCTTTAATTATTCTCATTATTATATACTTATTTATTTTGTTTACTGATGTTTTTTGTTTTCAATTGTTAGTGTATGAGATAGATATCGTAGTTGGGAATCAAGCCGAGAAGATTAAAAAAATTGATAAGGTCAGTCGTGCGAAAGCTGCTGCGCAGCTGGCTCAGGGTATTGCTCCTCCTCAACAGACCATGGTTGAGCATATTTACGAGCTTGATCCCAACGCATCTTTAGACGTTCCTGAAAGAGAGAGAGAGAGAGAGAGAGAGAGAAAGAGAGAGAAAGAGAGAAAGAGAGAGAGAGAGAGAGAGAGAGAGAGAGAGAGAGGCAATCTTCTGATCGGGGTGAGCAAAATAAATCTCCCAGAGGCTCAAAGAGGAAATTCACTAAGGAAACAGCTGGTCGACGCCCGACCAAATCTTCTGAAAAATCTCCTGCCAGCAAGGCGACCAAAACTGTTGTTGATTCTTCTTCTCCTGATGTTGTTCGCGGAAGGAAGAAACTTAAATCAGCATCTGAGTCAGGGGCTTATCAGACTGGAGTCAACGCGATCATCTTTGAAGAGGATGAGAAAGATTAGGATACGTTGACTGATCTTATCCGCAAGGAGCATCGATCTAAACGGGGAAATGATCAAGCTCCAGCTCCCTCTACTCTTCTGCCATCTGATCGATCTGGGTCGAACGATCCAGTTGCTACCGGGGCTGTCAGGCAAACTACCTCATTACAAGTCCATCCCCCGAGACCGTCTAAGCCAACTCCGCTCCAAATCGGTCATCCAATCATCCAGGTTCCTTCTGACCTCCAGGTTCATCGTGCTGGCAAGGCCCCTATTCAATTTTTCGTTAAGCGTCAGATAGTCTTTACTGACTCGGATTCTGACGAAAGGTAGGCCAGTCCTGAAATAATATCAGCTGATCCACTCGCTCCTGAAGATAACTTATCTGACCATGAAGCGGAGCATATTGACAAAACATCTTTCCGACTAAGCCGTCCATCTGGGCCCTTACCCAATATTGTTCTTGCCCCTGTCATAAATAATGTTGAAACAGGCCCATCGAGGACCACTGATCATGAGCAAGTTCAAGCTACTCCTGAAGCCATTCCAATTTCTCATTCTGAACCGATGGACCAACCACCCCCTGCCTCCGGGATAATAATTCCTCCTAGTGTGACTGGAGCTTCTAGCTCGAGGGACATATTACCTGACCCCCTAGATATACTGAAGTCTATGTATGCCGGGTAAGGCTATGTTGGCACAGGCTACTGGACTGATTTCAAAAATGCTAGTGATGTGGAAAGAGTCTGCGCTATCTATAACAACGGCGTTTATGTATATGTTTTCCAACCTCTTGCTTATTCTCTATGCTTTGAGTTTATATATAAACTTACCCTATTTTTCTTCCCTTTTTCAAGGCTGTCAAGGAGATGACCAAGGCCATGATAGTTCGGAAGAAACAGGATGCCGAGATTTCTTAACTGAAGAATGAGCTTGAAAAGAGGATTAAAGCGGTCAGTTGGGTCTCGGCAAGTGAATCGAAGCTAAAGGCATCCTTTGAGGAGAAACTGAAGCACTGTGACGTGACGGAGGCGACTTTGAGGAGGTCGGTTGCTGCTGTCGAAACTAAAGCTGACAATGCCACGGCCAGCCTAACACAGCTTGCAGTGAGGACTGCCGAACTTGAAGCGAATCTGGCCACGGCCGACCAGCAGTGTGCAGAGTTGAAGACCAAGCTGTATCTGGCCTAAAAGGCCGCTGCTAGTGATCGGTCTACTTTTATACATATTTTAGGTCCCCATTTCCTATTATTTGTGCTTTGTTCTTGAGTGAAATTAGATATTTTATGTGTTTGTTGAGCATGTGTAGGCCACGTTTCCTTAGATAAAGTGTTTGAAGGTATTTTCAAGGAAAAGAGCTTAAATGTGAAGAAAAAGGGTAAATCTGTCAACTACCGCTGTGTAGGTCGCTCTCTATGCATGGTATCAGCCGCGACCCATCGAGCGGTACATTCCAGTATGGTTTTTTTATGAATCGCGGTATATATCGCTTGACCAGCATTTCCACAGCCGCGGTCCACACCACGCAAAAGTTTAGAAGGTACACCGCTGTCCATACCGCGTCCCAGGCATCAACCTCAACTGCGGTCTAAGCCGTGCAACACTCCGGGAAAGGAAGATTTTCGGGCAGTGCAGAACAGAAATATTACGGGGTCCATATCTCTCAGGTCCGATTGAATTGTGTGTCCTACCACCTATGGATGGAAAGCTTCAGAAGTCTACTTTCCGGCGCACTTTTCGGATTGTAATTACGATATTCCTAGATGAAGTTATGCCCGTTGTAGTATCCCATGGTCAGATCAGTCATAATTCCATGAATAGTGACAGGATTTGTTTTGCAAGTTGTAGGAACGGGAAATATTACCTTCTTGGACATGAGTGTGAGTCTTTGGAAGCAAGTTGATACCTAATCCTTATCTTCCTTTAATAAGTAGTTAATTTTAATTGTTTAGGAAAGAAATAAAATCCCAAAAAGGTAGAGTTCCAAAAGGGAATTGATTTCCTTGTTATTTAAGGTCTTGGCTTAGCATCTAAAGCCTATTAAAATCCCTTTGAACCCTAATTTCGAGATAGAAGCCAAGGGAGGTCCCAAGCCACCAAGAGGGCCGTCCCCTATCACACCACCACCATTTTTGCACTTGGAAGCTTGAAGAAAACATTCATAGGTTTTATCAACTCTTTCTCCTCTTCTTTTAATCTTTTCATGTGTAATTAAATCCATACTAGGGAATCGATGTGAACCTATGTAATGCTCATGTTTTGATTCAAACTCCATATTCTATTTATTAATTCAAATTTAGATTTATTCAATTCATTATATGTCTTTGATTCTTTACTTGTGTTAATCTATGGAAATTAATTGATGCTTGTCTAGGGTTTAGATAATTAATTAATTGAGATTGGGCTATAGGAATATAGGTAGTCTTAATTACTTTTCAATTGAATAAATATAATCGTTCTTGACATAGGAATATGCGAGACTATTTTGGTTCCCAAATTCTTGCATGTAATGTGTTTTTGGCTATTGCTTACACCTTGGAAAAGGGTGAGAAGTGGTTGAAAGCACTTGGTTAAGCCCGAGTAGGAATAACGGTAATACCGTAATTAAGATAAGAATGAACCCTAATTTGGATTGAATCTTGTTAATGGAATTAATTAATGAACATTGAGTATTACATATGGGGAGCATCGGTTACCTAGTTCTTCTTCTCTTGATCACAAACCACCAGTTCTTTTAAATTGCTTTCTTTAGTTTAATTTAATTTAGTTTTAGTTTTAATTCAAATCTCAAACAAATCTTTGGTTACTTTTAGTTTAACTTTAATTAGAATTAGTTTAATCAATAAATCACGTTTCCTCATGGGAACGATCCTTATTTGGTACTGTACTTATCTTCACGATTCGTACACTTGCGAGTGAGTATTTTTATTATTTTATAACAAGATTTTACATATCAGCTAGCCAAGAGGCGGAAGCTCGCACTGCCAAGGAAACTCTAGCTGCTTCTCAACAATCCATTCTCAAGGCTTAGCAGGGGTCTAAGGAGGCTAAGCTTCGTTATGAGAGGCTGGTCGACGATTTAAAGCAACAGAAGGTCAGCATAGAGGTGCTCTCACAAGAAACCAAGTTAGCCCTTGAAGTCCAGAGCTTCAATCGATACAAAAGATCTCCAGCATTCAAGGCCGTTATGCTGAGGGAACTGGAACGAGGGCTAGCCACCGCTCGAATGTTCTTTGGAGGAAAGGAAAGGTCTACTGGAGAGGCTCACCGAAAATGGGACCGAACGATTGAAAAGCATAAGGCTGAGTCTCTCCATGCTATAAAAAACCAAATGATGAGATGGAAGGCTTATTGCAAATCTATCGGGGAAAGAACCTCATAGTATGCATCTGAAGCTTCCCTCCAAATCTTCTCTAGTGACCTTTCATGCGGTCAAGAAAGGTGGTGTAGTATCCAAGGGCATTGATACTGGTCATTTACCTGAGACCGATTACTCTCTCTTCATGGTTGAAGATCCTGAAGATGACATCTGCTGGCCAGACTTTGGAGATCTGGCCAAGGGCTATGAAGAAGAAAGTAATCCTCCTAGAACCTCTGGTCCTGACGGCCCTTCACGCGCTCCCGGAACCTGATCTCCTTATACCACACACCTTGTAATTTTTTGTAACACTAAATAAACGATTCGTTCATCTCTTAATGATACAAGTTTTTGATTTACTTGTGTGATCTTCTTTGCTTTACTCACCCATATTTATTGATTATTTGTAATTCGATTAATCGAGTTATTGATCATTGACCCGATCAGCTATCTTGACTGATCGAACTTAGTTCAATTTATTATCAATTATCTTTAACTCGTTCAATAACCTCTTTTGATTGGTTGGTTTCTGCCCGGCCAATTTGAACATCAGCTTTTGATGAATCCGATTGGTTATCTAATCAACTGATCGGTTCTGGCTTGGCTTGTAGTTGCATTGTATATTGGTTCAAATAGTGTTCTTTCAATGGACCATTTACATGGTACATAATTTATAGACTCTTATCTTTTATCTGGCAACTAAGTTACTGGGACGTCTCACAGCGGTCTTTTGCTCAAGATTTGCTGTAATGTGGGTTTTCTTATCTCACTAACTTAGCTCATATCATCCAACTTTCTGGTTGGCTGATATTCAAGCGTGAGATTTTGACCACCCCATCCAACTTTCGGCGCATCTCATCAGGTATCTTATCACCTGAAGGCGCTCTAACATTGCTTTTAATGCACCCAGTTAGTTTCGGTGAAAGTGCGTAGTCGTTGCAACATATGCTTTCGGCCCCATCACTGGGATCCTCGAGAACCCGTTCGGGGTTTTTTGAGACTTGCTTTTTAAAAGAAAGCAACATTAGAACACTTTTGCCTGAACTATGCTTCCCTCGAGGGGTTTTTATTGATATCTTCAATCAAAAACTATAAAAAGCAACCGAATGATTAGATAACAAAAATAAGTCTGCAACTACTCTAATTTTAACAAAAAGGAGAAATCCATTAAGGGTAAAATATCTTCAAATATTGAGCGTTACATGGTCTGGGCAATTCTCCTCTTTCTGGTCGGGCAAGGCGATATGCTCCGTACCCAGCTAGCCCGACCACCTGATAAGGCCCTTCCCACTTGTCCGCCAACGACCCAGCCGCTTTATCCTTTGTATTTGAGGATACCCTTCTAAGAACCAGATCTCCAAGTTGGAACTTTCTTTCTCGGACGTTCGAGTTGTAGTATCTTGCGACTCTTTGTTGGTAGGCCGCATTTCTCACCCTTGCTATATCCCTTTTTTTCTTCCAACTCGTCCAGATTCTGTTCTAGGGTTTCTACATTGGTGTCGCGCTGATATAGATGGACTCATGGGGAATTATATGTGACCTCGACCGGGATAACAGCCTCTATTCTGAATGCTAAGGAATAAGGTGTTTCTCCTGTCGATGTCCTTTGCGTTGTTCGGTATGCCTAGAGTACTTCATGTAGCTTATCCGCCCAGTTTCCTTTTTTGCCGTCAAACTTGGCTTTCAAAGTGTGCTTGATGAACCTGATGACTGCTTCAGTTTGACCATTGGTCTAAGGATGAGCCAGGGTAGCATAATAATTTTTGATGTGGTACTTTTGGCACATCTCCCTAAAATTATCACTATCGAATTGAGTCTTATTGTCAGTGATGATCGTTTTCGGGATCCTAAATCGATAGATGATATTTTTCTTTACGAAGCTAGTGGTGTTAGCTTCGGTGATATGTACCAATGCTTCCGCTTTTGCCCATTTTGTGAAATAGTCGACTGCCATAATAGCGTGCTTTGTGCCACCTTTAGTGGCCGTAGGCATAGGGCCGATGAGGTCCAGTCCCCACATTGCAAACGGCCAGGGTGAAGTCAGATTCTTCAAGTTCTCTGGTGGCTGTTTGATGTCATTTGTGATTCTTTGACAAGTACCACATTTTTCTGCCACCATCTTGGCGTCTTTAAACAAAGTCGGCCAATAAAAGCCCTGCCTGAGGGTTTTATGGGCCAAACATTTCCCTCCAGTATGGTTCCCACTTACACCTCCGTGTATACTAACTAGAATTTTATCTCCCTCATCCTGACTGACACATCTCTGTAGGGCTCTGGAAAACCCCCTTCTACAGAGTTCTCCTCTTAATATTGAATAACGGGTCGCCATGTATCCAATGCGCTTTGCTTCGGTTGCATCTTCTAGAAGCGTGTCGTCTTGCAGGTATTGCCTGATCAGGGTAATCCAAGTGACTTGCTCTGCTTCTATTGTCTCTACAACCAACTTCTCTGCTTCTCCAATGCAGGGTTTTTCGAGACGAGCCACTGGGATCGTCTTAGATCAGATTCCAGTGGTTGCTGATGCCAGCCTGGATAATGCATCAGCTTTTTCATTCTTTTCTCTCGGGATCTAAATGATTCTATAATCCTTGAACCACCTGAGGAGCATCTTAGCTATCTCTAATTATGCCACCATGTTAGAGTCTTTTGTCTGGTATTCATCCAAGACCTGGTTGACCACGACCTGGGAATCACTGAATATTTCAATTTCGTCTGCTCCCAGTGTCGTGCAGACTCTGAGTCCTGCCAGCAACGCCTCATATTCAGCCATGTTGTTGGTAGCCTTGAAGTCAAATCGCAAGGCACATTCTACTTGATCACCTTCGGACGTTGACACCACTATGCCTGCCTCGCTGCCGTGCGCATTTGACGACCCGTCAACATGTAGTTTCCAGTTGAAAATCTTCCTTTCATTTTCTTCCAGCATCCTAACCACTTTCCTGTCAGGTTCAGTGAAGTCGGCGATTAGATCTGCCACTGTCTGACCCTTTATTGTTGTCCTTGGTAAGTAAGTAATGTCGAACTCGCTCAATTCAACCGCCCATTTTGTCAGTCCTCCTGACACTTCTAGCTTGGATAGAATTTGCTTTAACGGACAATCTGTGTATACCTCAATTTTATGGGCTTGGCAATAGGGTCTTAGTTTTCTGGCAGCTGTCACTAATGCTAATGCAATCTGTTCGGCCGCTGAATATCTTGTTTCTGCTGGCAACAGAGCTTCACTAGTGTAGTATAATGGCTTTTGTATTCCTTTTTCCATTCTTACTAATACCGAGCCAGTAGCTACAGCCGTGACTGACAGGTATAAGTACAATGTTTCTCCCATTCGGGGCTTTGATAAGATAGGAGCCTTACCCAAGTATTCTTTGATCTTCTTAAACGCCTGTTTACACTCTTCATTCCATTCTACCCCCTTGCAATTTCTTATTACTCTACAGAAAGGTAGACATCTGTCGGTCGACTTGCTAATGAATCGGTTTAATGGAGCTAAGCAGTCTATCAACCTTTGAATGTCTTTCAGGGTAACCGGGGATCTCATCATTTCCAGGGATTTTATTTTTTTGGGGTTCACCTCGATTCCTCTCTGGTGCACTTGGAACCCGAGGAACTTTCCTGATGGTACCCCAAAGACAAACTTGTTCGGGTTCAGCCTCATCCCATATCTTCTTAGCACTTTGAATGTTTCCTTGAGGTCGGCTGCATGCTTAGCTGCAGTGATGCTTTTTGTTGACATGTCGTCTGTATAGACCTCCATGTTTCTGCCGATATGTCTAGCGAACATCTTGTTTACCAGTCTTTGATAGGTTGCCCCGGTATTTTTGAGACCAAAAGGCATCACTTTATAGTGATAGAGCCTTTGATCCGTTACAAAAGCAGTCTTTTCCTCATCTGGGCCGAACATCCTGATCTGGATGTAACCTGAATATGCATCCATGACACTCAACAATTCATGCCCCGCAGTCGCATCGATAAACTGATCTATAAGGGGCCGAGGAAAGCTGTCATTCGGGCATGCTTTGTTCAGATCTATGAAGTCTACGTACATTCTCCATTGTCCGTTTTTCTTTTTCACAAGTACTACATTTGCCACCCAGTCGGAGTATTAGACTTCCCTGACTGATCCTGCTGCCAGTAACTTACTGACTTCTTCTTTAATTGCTTTACTTCGTTCCGGATTGAACCGACGCCTCTTCTGAATTACCGGTTTTTGCTCTGGGTCTATAGTCAGATTGTGGGAAATTATTTTGGCGTTGATTCCTGGCATATCTTCATGCCTCCAGGAAAACACATCTTTATATTCCTGTTAGTAAACTGATTAATTGATGCTGCACTTGTCCAGTCAGTTGTGCTCCCAATCTTACTGTCTGGTCGGGTTTTCCATCGACTACTACTACTTCGATGGTTGATTCCCCTTGTCGGCTCTTCCCATCTTTTGGAGATGACTCCATTGGGTCCAAATCGAACTGAGTTGGTGTTTCCGCTTCTCCTTTAACGGGATCTATCTACATAACATTCGGCTCTGCCTTGTCTCTATAAACCGCTAAATTGGCATTTCTCACCCATTCTTGGGAGCCTTTCAGTATTTCGACTCCAGCCTCTATCGGGAATTTGAAGATCAGGGCGTAAGTTACCATAACTACCTTTGTTTTATTCAAAATGGGTCTGCCTAGCAAGGCGTTGTAAGGCCAATTCTCGGTGTCTACTACTACGAAATCGAGCAATATTGTTTTCCGACATGGAAAATTTCTAACCTCGACAAGGAATTTGACCGTCCCCAAAGATCTTACTTATGCTCTTCCAAATCCTATCAGCGGGACAGCTAGTGGCTGTAAGTCTTTCCGATGAAGTCCTAATTGATCGAACACCCCCGCACTCAGGATATCTGCCGAACTTCCATTATCGATCAATATTCTTCTTACCTCACGGTGTCCGATACGAACTGTCACAACGATCGCTTCATTTGGCTTGACCTCCAGTCCGTAAGCGTCAGCTTCGGAGAAAGTGATCGGATCCCACCCTTGTTTGAGTTTTTTCTGATCGGGACCTACCAAATTTACTTCCAGGTTTCTCTGGCCATCAATAGCTTCACGGACCTCTGACATTCTTTCCCTGTTACTTTTTCCCGGACCACTAAAAATGGTGTTGATAGCTCCGACATCTAAACTTCCTCTTGGACTATCCTTTCTGTCTTGATCGGATTTTGTGGGATTGTATTGCCAGTCATCATCTCCTTTGAGAATTATATCCTTTAGGTGCCCTTCTCGGACTAAATTTTCAATGTTGTCTCTCAACTAGTAGCACTTAGAGGTTTCATGACCATTTTCCCGATGAAAATGGCAGTACTTCGAGGTGTCTCTGCGGGCAAAACTGGATTGCTTTGGAGGCTTCTTATATAAATTCTTATCCTCGATTACGTTCAGGACTTCCTCTTGTTTCTGAGTCAGAGAGGTGTAATTTGTGTACTGCCTCTTGCAGGTCTTATTGTTCTTTTGGTCCTCCTCCTTGCAGCCTTCTTTGACTTTCCCATAATTATTTTTTTGGTCTCCTTTGGGGTTCCCCTTCGAACCATTATCTTTGGGCTTTTGATTCTCGTTTGGCCGGCCACCATGTATGTATTCCCCTCCATGGGCTATTTGCTCCTCTTCAGCCATTGCATATCCCCCAACATCGTCCACCAAATTAGCATAGGTGATTGGTCCCCTTTGTCTTAAGCTGAGCGACAATTGACTGTGCTGCAAACTGTTAACGAATGCAACCACAACCGCATCATCATTGGGATCCTGTACCTCCGAGACTTCTTACGAAAAACGGGGGGAGGTAGTCTTTCAATTTCTTGTCCTTCCTCTGTTTTAGGGTTGACTGGACGGATATCAACTTCCTCCGCTGGATATTTCCCATGAACTGCCTGGTGAAGGCCTGTATCAACTCCTCGAAATTCCCGATCGACCCGCTTGCAAGGCCACCGAACCATCTGGACCCCTGATCCACTAATGTCTGGGGGAACATTCTACATAAGAGCTCGTCATCATAATCTTATTATGCCATCACGCTCTGATATCTGGTGACATGCTCATGGGGGTCGGTGTTGGCCTTGAATTGTTCCACATGCGGCATCCTGAATTTTTTTGAGAAACGGGCATGTCTTATGGATGCAGTAAATGGACTTCTGAAATTGCCTATCAGTAAATTTCCTCGCCCCTGCTTTCATTCCAGCACTTTGATCCTTCTTAATAGAACTTCGCGCTCTCCTTCTGGCTCCCTATGCTCATCAAATTTCTGACGGATGATGATACCATAGGGGTCTCTAGACCTTCGCCCTGTGATTTGAGTATCTCGAACATTGTATCTGGGAGCGGGGGTTGTCTCTCTATGCCTCCTTGGGGGTTCCTCCTTATCAGTTGAAGGCAACTGGGACCTCCTCATGTGTCCGTCATATCTGTCCCCTCGGTCATAACTCACTTTCCGTTCTTGACTTCTTATGACTTCATCTTGCAGGCTACGCTCCCTTCTTTTCTGGCTGGTTTGGTCTTCATTCCCCTGTGGTCCTGGTAACCACGCCGACCATCATTCTTTTGGGATCGATCCCTCTTTTCGTAGGGATTCACCTTATTTTTACCAGTTTTCTGTGGGGCGTCTAGAGTTGGAATTACTATCTCAAACTGTATTCTAGGATCCCGTGCCACTACGGGTGTGTGTAACTGGAATGGCGAAGTTAAATTTGTGGTGGATGTTATGTTGATTCCCTGTCTAGCGGTGTCCTCGATGACTCTCCGCAAGGACTTTTGAACCTGTTGGAATGCATCCGGGGAGATTGCTGGGAGAGTGTTTGTGGAAGTTATGGCGGCTTGACCAATCAAAGTTGGAGTCACTGAAGGTAAGCTTCCTCAAGCGATACTGGCATTCATTGGATCGAAACAGTTGATATCGCGCGGGGTACCGGTATCACATGGGGATCGACTTCCATCCATGTTGTCTGCCATATTGCTGCTTCACAAGTTCTTTGAGGTTAACTTAACAAAAATTAGTTCAACAAGAATTGCACGGTCAGATCCTCCTTCTAGTGCCAATTGTTGACGGCGATTTTTGGGTTATATTAAGTCAATCACAAGGCACACAAAGCATGTAATTGAATCGAAAAGAAATAGAAGATATCACGGAAGCAAGATTTTACGTGGAAAACCCGAAAAGGAAAAAACCACAGTTGCCGGTGACGGCGAGAGGAAAAATCACTATATGATTACGATTACACACACAATCTTACTTTCTCTCTTCAATCCTTAATGATTCGTTAACCCCCATTGGGTACTTTTTAGGTCTATTATACATGCATAGAACCCTAGTTTTTGAAATACAAGTAAGAGAAAGGTAGTAGTGATTTAATAAAACTCTGACTTGCTGGAGTCGTTTTAATCGCATTAGGACTTTGCCTATTCAATATTCTAATAACCCTTATGGAAACCCGTTTCCTTTTCAGAGTATGCTTCTCGCAACCTTGTTTGAGGAGGATTCTTCTTTACGTATTTGAGTCGTAATAATGTTATCAACATGCTAAGCATCAGAACGTATCTAAACATTACCCACGTGTCACTTAGCCGATCGTCCTCCAAACCCGTCCAGATCTCTTTTATCCCCGACCAGGGATCTTCACCCGATCAAGTAGTCAAACCTGATCAGTTAATTTTCCCCCGATCACTATCATGATAACCCGATCAATCTGATTACCTTAGTCGGGTATTCAAAACCCGACCATCTAAATAACTCTGATCAGTGTTATAAGGTTATTTTCCGATCACTTTAAGGATTCGATTTTGGCTGATACGTCAATAGTTGTTTATGCTGACGTGTTATTTCTTCAAATTATACCAATAACACATAGCATGGAAATTACATGCAATGTGATCTATACATGTCTATTTCCAACTGGTCCTACTTTATTCTTTAGTGAGATCAAAACTTAACACAATATAATAGAGTGAAATGAACTGAATACTTTATTTCTGATCAGAAAATATCCAAATACATGAATGCATAAGTATGTCCAAAATTAAACATAAAGCACTAAAATACAAAATGATACAAACTCCCACTATAATGTGATATCCTCACACAAAATAACACATATATGAGCAGTGTGCTCATGACAGAACTTGGGTGGTAATCCCTTGTAAGCGGATCCGTTATCATGGAGTTTGTCTCATTGTGCTCTATGGATATCTGTTCACTATGTACTCTTTCTTTCACAACTAGGAACTTAATGTTAATATACTTTGACCTAGATGAGCTCCTGTTGTTATTAGAATATAGCACTACTGACTTATTGTCACAATATAGTTTGAGTGGTCTTTCAATACCCTCTAGAATGCGTAGCCCAGTGACAAAATTCTACAGTCATATTCCATGGTTAGATGCCTCATAGCATACTACAAACTCTGCTGCCATGGTGGAAGAAGCTATAAGTGTCTGTTTGGCACTCCTCCAAGAAATAGCTCTACCAGCCAACAGGTATATGTAGCCTGACGTGGATCTCCTACTGTCTTGGCATCTAGCATAATCGGAGTCAAAATACCCAATGATCTCTAACTGATCTGATCTCCTATATGTGAGCATGTGATCTTTTGTTCTCTACAAATACCCCATAACCCGCTTGGTTGCTTTCCAATGATCCATCCCAAGGTTACTTAAATATCTGCCTAACATACCAACAATGTACCCAATATCCGGATGTGTACACACCTGAGCATACATTAGACTCCCTACAGCTGATGTATAGTGAATCTTCTGCATTTCTTTAACTTTAAGGTTTTTTTTAGTTTTGGTAATTATGAATTGGCCCCAAACTTTAACAAAATTACACAATGGCCCAGAATAACTATAGAACAGTCCCTTAAGAATATCAAATTTTCAAAAGATGGCCTAAAGTAAAAACGACCTGTAAACCCTAGTTCACCGCCGCCCAAGCCACCATGTCGTCGCCTGGAGGCCACAGCTCACAACCCGCAACAGGTGAGCAAGCGGCGGCTGGAAAGCGGTGGGTTGCTCAATCTCGACCGGATCGTGATCGACGACCGTCGATCTGCCTCTCGCCGTAAAACGCACGGGTTTCGTGCTAGAAACCCACCGGAACAGATCAGACCTAGTGGCGTTGACTGAGGAGGAGGCGAGGTTTGGGTGATATGTGATGATATCGGATTTAGACAACGGGTCTGGTGGAAAACCCACCAAGTTCGACCCAAGAGAGGCCCAGTTTTTGTTCGATTTGAACCACAACCTTCATCAGATCAAGAAACCCACCAAACCAAGATACCCAGATCAGGTGAGATCTGATCTGATCCAACACCCATCAGCTTCAACATCGGTTTATAAGACCGACCTGGATCCAGAACTTAAATTTTTTTTTTTAAATAAAAATTCCGAAATATTCATAAATTTCTTAAAACCACAAAAAAACCTCAAATCTTAAAAATATCTAAAGAATCGATCATGGGTGGCTTGGATACCACTTGTAAATAATTCGATTAACACACAATTAACATGTATAGGTACATAATTAATCTGAAAGTTTAAGTTAAACATATTTCTAAATCATGCTTAATCAAACCCTAAATACATGTTCCTAACCCATATCAATTTAAGAGAAAGAGAAGATAACAATAAGCGGAAGCGTACCTGAATCCATTACCAGAGGTTGGTGAACGGGTTGAGATCTCCAAATTATCACGATCTTTGGGACACAAAAGTGTTCTCTCTTCTCTGGTGATGGGGATACAGAAAAGCCAAAAGTCATCATGTAATTTGGGGACCATAACCTTAAATATAATAATATATTATTTGTTTTGTTATTTCTAATTCGGCCCCTGATCAAATTAGAAATAGCACTCTGGTATCTACACATTAATTCCATGACAATTATCCCCTTAACTCTTAAAACTTTAAATCTTAATTATACCACTTAATTTAGACTTAACCAAAATATAGCACAACACATTTAATATTTACATGTGTGGCCCCACATGATGGAATTTTCCAACATCATTTCCCAACTAAACTCTAGTTAAAGAGATGCCCAAAAACTAATCCGAGAAATGTGATGAAATTAATATATATATATATATATATATATATATATATATATATGTTAATTATTAAGTTTTTACTTAACCATTTAACTATTTAAGCATTATTTGCAAAGCCAGTAACCACGATAAATATGATTAACTATGGAAAGGTTAATTTCCGTTTTGGATTCTAATACTTACTTGATCATTAAGTAATCGGAATCAATGTTTAATTAGGAATATATGTTTTTAGAGATTATTCCTTAATTAATTTCCTTTATCATTAAAACCGTGATTATCAAGTATTTCCTATATCAATCCTGATTATATTTTCTTTTTAAACCCTAGTCTATTCCTTATAATTTTATTATTCTAAAAAATCACGAAATTCAGAGCTACCTAATTGTTCTCTTTCCGGGTCAGAGTGGTTTGTGTGCATTTAATCATTGTATCTTCGGAGACAATCGTTATACACATACGGTGTTAGCCGGTGAAATTGTCTCAAGGATATCGTGTAAAACACAGGCCTCGATTACTCTGACGTGTTGTTTCTGCTTATTATTTTTCTGTTTTTTGTCTCTTGAATATTCGAAACATATTGTTTTTGGATTTACATACAACTAAAATATGGCAGACGTGGGTCTATATCAGATTTTATGACTATAAATAATTTTAAGTTAAACAGATTTGAGAATAGATTTTATATTTTATATGGATTTCTCCAAACCCAATTCTCTGGCTTTTAAAAAAAATCTATTTCCTTGCTTTATCTCGTAAGTCAAATGAAAATCCAGTAAATCAAACAATAATTTTTCAAGGAAAATAATCCATTATCCAGCGTCACAATTCGACTCGGTTAAGCTTGCGAGTTGACGAACATTAAAACTTTTGCTCTGAGTTGACTCAGAACGTTTTAACTTTTGCTGTGGTCCAACCGCATGCCATGGGCCATGTGGTCAGGCATAGAGGCTTGTTTTGATGTTCAATGTTTGTTTGGTTGAATTTGTTATTTTTATAGCTTCGTAACGTGCCTCAGATGGCCCAAGCCCACATCCAAGGAGTGGATGGTATCTTTTCTCGGAGATTGTTTGAGGGATGATCATTCATGAAAGAAATTCACAGATCGAATTCACTTCGCACTTGGCAGACAAACAAGTGTGCATTCACCAAGTGATTCGGAGCACACTTTACTGATAGTAACATGCATGATCATATGTATTGTGACACCAAGGATTTTCATGCATGGTGGAATATAAACAAAATATAGCTAGAATATATGGTATCATATTGGCTGAAAGACCACGCAAAGTTCATCATGTTCTTATGTTTGTACAAGAAAGTTTTAGTTAGCCAAGTGTTCAATGAATTTGCTCACTATAACATTCAACAACTTTTTGAAATATTCTGCCAGGATAAAGAAAAAGAAAAAATCAAACCAAGGCTGAAATTTCTTGAATTATAATCAATTCAATAGGTAATTATGTATTAATTGTGAATTGATAAGTACAAGGTAAATCTATAAATTATCGGGTCAGTAATGTATTGATTGTATAAAATCCTTGGGTATGAATGTTTTTTTTTTATAACGTATTACACTGTTACATAAATTCGGGGTTCTTTTGAGAGGGTGGAGGACTTGAACCCGTAACCTTGTAGTGCAGATGTGAGAGGTTTACCACCGGACCAACCTTAATTAGATCATCCTTGGCTATGAATATTATTAACATATGAAGGTATTGATTAATTAAAGAAGGTCTTGAATCTTGATCAAATTTTATAATCTATCAAGATTTCAAGATCATGACAGATTTTGTCTAAATCTTTACATCATCGATCAAGACAATGTTTAATTTAGTTAAATTGGAATGCATAAACTAGATGGAGGTTAAAAGAAACCAAAAGCTCTTTGGTTATGCAGAGCAAGTGTGTATTCTCAAAATTAGTTAATAGAAAACCAATCAAGAATTATTATTATTATTAATAAATATTACAATAATTTGGGATTTGTGGGTGAGAGACATGACTCGAACTCACAACCGCTTGGTGTGGGTCTAGTCTGAAGGGTATGATTATGTATTTATTAAAAAAGTAATGATAGGCTTTCCAAATATTTTTCCAAATTTCTTCTCAAATGGTGTTGGCACGTGAAGTGTCAACATCTTATAAAACATGAGATTATGTGGTGAGTGATATAATGTTGACACCTCACGTGCCAACACTATTTGGGAAAAAAAATTGGGAAGCCTAGTATTAATCTTACTAAAATCAGTTGAGAATCAAATTACACGGGTTCCACATACAAATCAAAAATTATATTCCTACCTGAAAGTGAACTTGATTCCCCTCTCCCAAGTCCCATCTAAGGAATCAAGTTCCCTTTCCCGGTTCTCTTTCTTATGAAACTTAATTCTCTTTCATTATATTCCTAATTAGTAAACACATCCTCGAATTTTTGAGGTAAACAATGGGAGTGCATGAGGAGATTATGTTGGTGTTGGAAAAATGGTTATGTCACAGGGGTTAATATGTTTTAAGGATACCATGGGAAACAAAGGTCTCGGTTTTCTGGTTTAATTTTAACAGTTTCTGAGCGTACGTTTTAATTAATGTTGTATAATGTTGTACAATGAATCTTCATTTCTTCTGTATTTCTATTCATTGTTTGTAATTTCATATAACAGTTGGCTCTACGTTAACTTCTCCGAGAAAAGATTTTGGAATATATATTAATTTATATAGGTTAGTGTTAACATGTGACTTAACAGGTTAACGACTAAAAAGTTATTTAAAAGAAAAAATATTAATTATACTTTTGTTTTAATCAATGCAATAAATATGTATTTTAATAAATATTTTTCCTTTTTAGTAATTTTTTAGTCGTTAATATGTACCCTTCTATCCATATATATATATATATATATATATATATATATATATATATATATTTATATTTATATTTATATCCCAAAAAAAAAAGAACTATACTACAGTCTGTTTCTAAAATTCGGATTTAAAATTATATTTTTGAATTTGGTGCACTTTAACATAAGAGCCATGCTATTATACAAAATATGTATATTTACAAAAGTGTTTATCTATCATTGGTTCAAAAAAAGTTTTGAAAAAAAAAAACTAAATCTCTCTTATAACTACTCATTACCTATAGATTAGTGGTCTAATAAAACCGGTCAAGTGGTATGATCCTTATATTTATATTAATAAACTTGTGGATTTGAGTTATATCATATCTTTTAAATCTCAGTAAAATCCTAAATGAATGAATGAATGAAAAAAAAAAAAAAAGTTGAACAAATGTCAAGATCATTTATTTTATTTTATTTTATTGAAACGGCTAAATCATAGAAAGACCATAAAGGAAAAAGGGAGAACCCCAAACAACAACCACCCCAAAAGAACCAACTAACCAGCCGACCCACAAAAACCACAAGAAAGCCCAAAAGGCGCCAATCCAGCAGGCACAAAACAGAATCATTAGTTAGATGTTAACGCCTAACATCCTCTTTCTTAACGTACATGTTTTATAAAGTAAAGATGGAGTACCTTAATTAAAATATATAAGATTACATTAAAATAGTTTTAAATTTTATATTAATTTATTTTTTTAACTAATTTTATATTTCTTTCTTAAGAATGAATTTTATGATTTTGATATTATTCATGTTAGATATGGATATGTTAATGTAAGGTGCACCGCAGCAAAGAAAATCTCCAAACCTTGAAAGAGCAGTTTTGATGACTTCTGCTAAATTTGTAGAATTCTCCCATGAAGCAAACAAGGAGCATATATAGAGATATAAAATATCTCAGGAAGTACTTTTATAAAAGGGGAAAAAAAAAGGTTAGATACAAGGACCATATATATACTCTAGCTATATATATATATATATATATATATATATATATAACCAAATACAATTAATTAAACTGGTCATTGTAAAAGAAAACCATATTTAACAGCATAATTCACAAGCTGTTGAAACTCGCTCTCGCTTACATAACCATCTTTATTTGCATCCGCATGGTGTAGGGCACGCCAAGCTCGCCAACCTGGGAAAATCGAACCCAGGCTGTGGAAGGCGCTGGTGAGCTCTTGCTGGCTCAGGCGGCCATCGTGGTCCGTGTCATAGCGCTTAAAGATACCACGCAATTGCGTCTCGTTGTAGGGCAAATTGGGTACTGGAGGTTTATCGACTATGGTCCTAAGCAAACCCTTACTGCAACCTTTATCTTCACTCCTGGTGCAAGTCATAGTGTGCTTAATAATTGGGTTTTCAAGGGAAGGCTGGAAGAGTCTTCTGTGTTGTTTGTTATGTAGATGTGCATGCAGCAACCAAATCACTGTTTATATATAGTGAGAATAGAGCATCATGGCCTAACTTTTTCACTTTTTTTTTTATATTTGTTATAATTTATTTAAACATAATTTGAAAGGACAGAAAAATTAAAATCATTGACATGGTCACATGGGCAACCTGCCCATTTTAATTAATATGTTTTAGGGAGAGGGAGGTACATATATAGTATAGAATATATATGCTATAGGTGGTTCTTATCTAGTCAATAATTTCAACAAAATATGATACCTGTTTGCATTTTAAATATTTTGATTTTTAGATATATACGTTTGATATGAGATGAAGTTGGTTCGATAGTAATTAGTAAATCTCTCACACCTGCACCACGATGTTATGGGTTCGAGTTCTCTCCTTTATAAAAAAAATAAAAAATAAATAAAAACCTTGATATTATAATATAATACTCAAATACATATATATATATATATACACATTTGAAAATTTAAAGTTGCTTGTCACTTCTATTTCACACAATTACACAAATAGGCTTGTTCTATTTGTAGAACAAAGTTCTGATTTTTCTAAATTATAATAAATAAAAACTAGAATTATTCTTTTGTACCGTTGCTGAATCTATAATGTTAATCGTATGAAATTATGAAAAATATAATGATCGGAGCGCAGGAGAATCGTGCCCCGAAACATTGGACGAGTTGGACCAAATCCTTATAATGATATTTGAAGTCGGTGGATAAGGAAAAACTGGATAAGGATAACATTGGACAAAGTGATATAGGAACTATACTTTATTGACAGATGGTCCCAGCTTGCCTGGGATATCTCAATAACTTTAGATAGTAAAAAAAAGAGAAGTAAAAGATATTGCCTTTCGGTTACCGTTTGAATGATAAATTTTAGAAGAGTTTTTATATCCAATAGAACTTTTAGGGGTGTTTGGTTGAAACATTTTAAAATCTCTACTAACATTGATATGACATTTATACCTTTCTATTTTGAATATATTTGGTTAATTGGTTCAAACATTTTATATATTTATTTTCTAACAATTATAATTCAATTGTACTTGCTGTAATAGTTTTTTTATAAAAAAAAAATATTTCATATGGGATAAATGATATATATAATTAGAAATTTAAAAAAATTAAGAAAAAAAAAACAAGTCAAGGTTTTTTGAAATCCATAGAAGCTTCAAATCTCGTCAATGGCATCCTACTTTGAATAATGGACCACCTCCGAGTTTCTAAATTTTAGCTTTCTTCTTTTTTTTCTCTTTTTTTTCATTTCTCTTTTGGAGAGAGACTGTCTTGCCATATTTTTTTTTCTTTAAAGTTACAGCTCCACCATTCTTATTTTCCCATATTTTGTTCTCCTCAACTCTCAAGAGTTAAATCTCAAATTCTCAAAAGTCTGGTGGAGTTTCAGGTTGAGCAAAGTGAACAACTTTTCCAATATCACCTAGACTATTGCTTTACTGGGGTGCATCATAAAAATCAGATCTTGGTGGACGCGTTCACTTCTTTGAAATCCTGGAACAATTGAATGGTTGATATTTGGTGGTTGTGAACTCGTGAACAATTGAATAGTTAGATTTTGTGAATTACCCAGATTTGGTGAGATTGTATGGACTGAAATTAGGGTTGTAAATTGGGGAAAAAGACGTTAGATCAAATGAGAGAGGGAAGGATACGGTTGGAATTATAATTTTGTTGTTCATTCGAATAAGGGTAAAAGTGTCAATAAAAAAATTCATTAAATTGTAGTTGGCTCCGTATGTTTTTGTAGAAGCTCTTTCAAGAGAAGTTGGGTAGGTGATTTTTCCTATAGAAGAGCTTCCAACTCCGAGTAGCTCTTCTTGTATTTTATCCAAACTGATCCAAAAGCCACTTTTGGACTTTAGAAGCTCTTCTAAGCCTCCCAAGAGGTTTCCCAAACAGAACCTTTATTGATAGATGGTCCCAACTTGACTGGAATAACTCAATAACTTTATGTCTTTATGTCTATATGCTAAAGAAAAAAAAGGGTCAATTTTATTTTTATATGATATTTAAGGATATCTATATATATCTGAATTTTTTTAGATGATTAAATTTTCTTATATTTTTTCTATTTTTATGATATTTTATATTTAATAAAATCGGAATAAATTGTTTCAATACTTAAAAAATTCTCAAATTTTATTTATAGGTAGATTTCATTGAACTTATTATCCATCAAAAAATTCAAATCAAATTTCATAAAACCCCATATAATTTCATCAATGTTTTTACCGAAATTAAAAAAAAGATTCCTTGTTTGAAAGTTTATATATATATATATATATATATATATATATATATATATATAAATATACAATTTTTCTATTGCTAGTTCTTCTTGATATAAAATATATCAGGACAAATAATGTGGACCATTAGATTTACATACTTTGACTCAAAGTGTATGCACTTGCCAAAACTTCTCCATAATCTGTGGTCTACATTCTTCGTTCTGATATAAAATATATGAGGATGAACTGACAATAGAAAGACTGATATACAATTTTTCTATTGTTAGTTCGTCCTGATATAAAAAATCAAGGGATATTATCCATTTAATCCCTATGTTTTATTGAAATGTCTATTTTTACTCACTTATCCATTTTTCACTAGATTGGGACCTATATTTTCCAAAACCACTCAATTTCATCCTTCTGACCAGATTTCTAACGGTCAGTGGTCACCGAAAAAATGAAATGACACCTTTACCCCTAACCATTTAATTTATTTTAACAAATAAAATAAAATAAATTTAGTTTTTCTTTTGAGAAAATAAAATAAAATTTAAAGAAAAATAAAAACAAATAAATAAATCTTTCAACAAAAAATAAAAAATAAAACCACCACCACCACTTATCAGTCATCATGACATCTTCCACCATCAACTCAAACACCTAAACCCTAGCCGCCACCACCACCAACTTCAATGAAACCCAGAACAAAAAATTGAAAAAAAAAAAAGGAAAAGAAGCCCGGAACAAAAAAAAGGGAGAGTGTTGGGTCGATAGAGACCGACTGTGGAGACTGAAACCGAGGCAGATCGGAGGAGATAGGCATTGGGTCGATGCAGATCGGAGGAGATATGAGTTGGGTTAACGCAGATCGGAGGAGATTTAACTTCTCCATCTCCTCCATGTCGGATCTCCTTAAAACAAAGGATATTGACGCAGCATATCTCCTCCAAAAGAAGGACATCTGACTGCTCTATTTCTACATGTAAATGTAGCCCCAAAATCTATTCAATTTGTGCGCATCCCTCGGGTAAAACCACGTTTTTAACCTTTAAATCAAGTTCTGCATGTCAAGATAGAATTGGAGCGTAATTATGTTGGCCAGAGTCGAAGTGGACCAGAATCAATCCAAGAAGCTAGCACAGAGGCAAAAGCGACCTCAGGGCGACCTCAGCCAAGGTCGCTTCAAGGTCGCTATACAATCGGCCTAGAGACTCCTCCAGCAGAGAAGAAAGCGACATCAGGGCGACCTCAACCAAGGTCGCCCCAAGGTCGCTATTGCGTCGGGTTGAAGCTCCTCCAGCAGAGAAGAAAGCGACCTCAGGGCGACCTCAGCCAAGGTCGCCCCAAAGTCGCTATTGCGTCGGGTTGAAGCTTCATCAGCAGAGAAGAAAGCGACCTCAGGGCGACCTCAACCAAGGTCGCCCCAAGGTCACTATTGCCACGGGATGTTAGTCCGAGAAGAAAGCAACCTCAGGGCGACTTCAATCCAGATCGCCCCAAGGTCACCCATGTGCCCGAAAAAGGTACAAGGTCATGAAAATGACCCTTTTTCCCCTACCCTAATTCACTCTTCTATATATGCGTTTGCCAATTTCAGACCTAACCACCACTCCCTACCCAAAAACACTCTCTTGAAACCTCACCATTTCATCTCCCTCACACACAACTCACATATTTTCCAAGAAAACTACCAAGACACCACATTTCCCTACAATCTAAAGCCTTCATCACTTTCATACACCAAATCCATCATCATCTCACACTTCTTGGGCAAAAGGGGGTTGAAGACAATAAGAAGGAGAAGAAGAATCAAGACAATGATGAAGCTCTTCATTTAGTTTTCTCTCAACTCTTTCTCCTTTACTTTTTGTTGTAGAGCTATGTATTTACTATCATATATATATTTTTGGATGGCTCCCATGTGTAAAATGAACTCACTTTCCTTTGCTAAGACTTGATGAAACCAAACCCTCAATTTTATCTATAAAGACTACTCTTTTATTCATTTATGTCTTGTGTTGTGTATGGATGTTTTTGAATACTTAATGCTTTCACTAGATTGATCACCTTGTGAATGATTTTTTGTGGTATGTTATGGACCGACGGGGTGATGCACACATGTTTGATCAAATGTTCACTATATATGTCTAGTAAGGTAGAGGTACACGAGGCTAGAGTATAGGATCCTTGTATGTGTGCCAAAGCTCCTAATAAATTCATGCATGTATTCTAGGGTCATCGGGAGATAGGCTTTGGGTGTGCTTAGGTATTATTTCTATTACTCGAGGGAGAATAGAGGTTATTGTTGGGTACACGGGTCTACAACACACAAGTGCACTAATTGGGTAATTGAGTGAGTCTAGAACTTCATTAGTTAGAGGGTGAGGTGGATTCTTTGTCTTAGCACTTCTCGTCATATATTTACATTCATCATTACATTCAAGTTCATATATTACTTTGTAGTTGCTTGATAGTTTAATTTAGAGTAGTTGTAGTTTCAAGACAAAATATCTCTATTAATCATTGTTCAAATAGTAATTGAATCAATCAATTTCGGTAATCAACTCCTCAATCTTCGTGGGAACGAACTTTACTTATTATTGTACTACACTCCGGCCTCGTACACTTGCGAGCGCCCACTTGGAGCGAGTCAACATCGACGAACCGGAGGCAACCACGTTAAAGGGTGGCGATGAAGTCCAACTTGAAAGGTTGGCAGTGGAGGCCAATTGAAAGGGTGGCGGTGGAGTTGAACATGACCATTCCCAGATTTTCATTTTTTGAAAGTGGTTGATTTTAGGAGTGGTTGTTGGGTTTGGGTTTGAGTTTGGTTGTGTATAATAGTGGGCAATGGTGGGTTGGATTTGAGGGTGTAGATGGTTGGAAATGGTGATGATTTCTGGAAAACCGATGATGATGGTGTGTTTTAATGGGTATTTTTCGTGGGTGTTCTTTTTTTTCATAAAAAACTCAATGATCAAAATACAACTCAAATCTCAAACAATAAATCGAAACTAATATTTCAATAAAGAAATTTGAAACTAAAATTTTCTAAAACCCAACATCACAATCCCGATCTTTAACAAATAAATATCTCACACTGAGAGACTAAAGAATATTTGGTGGGTGTTCTTTGTGTTCTTTGTTGTGTTCTTGAGTTTGGATTTTAAGTTTTTTTTTTATTAGGTGGAGATCCAATCATGGTGGATTGTATCTGAGGGTGTAGATCGTTGGAGATGGTGATGATTTGTGGAAAATTGATGATGACGGTGTGTTTTGGTGGGTGTTTATGGTAGGTGTCATCTGTGTTCTTTGTTGTGTTCTTGAGTTTGGGTTTTATGTTTAAATTTTTTTTTTATTTGGTGGAGATCTAGATTGGATCTCTACCGTCCATCTCATGTGATGGACGATGGAGATCCAATCTGGATCTCCACTACTAAAAAAATTTCTTTAAATTTAATTTTTTTTTTCTTTTTTTAATTAGGCGGAGATCCAGATCCACCGTCCGTTTGAATAAGATGGACGGTGGAGATCCACATTTTAAATTAATTTTTATTATATATATATATCTATTTATTTGTGTGTTGACACATGGCATATCATTGTTCAAAGACAAAGTACCCTTAAATCGTTTAATCTGACTAACGGTTGACTCATAGATTAACCAAAATGAGTGATTTTAGAAAACATAGGGTCCAATTTAGTAACAAAATAGATAAATAAGTAAAAAAAAGACATTTCAAAAAGAAAATAGGGACTAAATAAATAATATCCCAAAAATCAATTCAAATAATTTGGTGAATGATTTGTAATTTTATTTGAATTAATTTATTTTCGGGATGCATGCATAGCGCTTGTTGGAACTCGGAGCTTTATGACCTGTGGTTCTAGGTAGGCGGAATCCCGGAGCTTTATCTAGTACGTGTATTGACAAAGGCGTGTTGTCGTGTGTTCAGGGAGTCTTCTGGTCTTCTGGGCTTGTATGTGATTTTTTTTTTAAAGGTTGTATCACTTGTATGCGATTTTGATACGTAGCTAAAGGATCGTAAAATAATATAGAAAGAACATAGCTGTTTAAATTAGCTTTAACCACTCTCTGTGCAACTTTTAATTATTTATATATAAAGCATCATGTATATAATATGGATTTAGATTTATAATAACTTTTTCCTGACTTTTTTAAAGTATATAATGTGATTGGTTGTCGATAAATGTTGAATAGTATCAGGACTGATCAGCTGAGTAGTAATGCAAGCTTATAGTAGCTAACTCTGATATCGATACAGCTGATCATTTTCCATCTCTCAGGCAGTTAGAGTGAACAGAGTCTTGGCGCCAATTCTAACAATATTTTCTCTATCAAAAGATGAGTTGTTATCAGCTCTATTGTGGACCATTGGATAAGCCACATCAGATCCAAATTAGGATTCTGTTAGAACCTGATTAGATAAGGTTCTCTGTGTATATAAATAGATAGCTTCTATTGTATTTATCACTGTAGAAAATATATGATACAATCTCCAAAAATACAGAGCAAGATTTCTCTCTAAAATATTCTCTGTTCTTGCGTTTCTTTTGCTTTTCATGTTTTTCTTTGCTTATTTTTCAACTCTTTTATGGTATCAGAGCCGATAGAGTAGTAGTCATGACATCTTCAAGCTCAGATTCAGATTGAGGTTCGAGTTCGACGAGCAAGAAAAATCGATCAAGTTCTCGGAAATTGAAATCTCAGGTTTCATCCCTCTCTTCCAATCTCCAATCTGAACTCTAAACTTCCTATAAAACTTGATCGAAACAACTATTTTTTTTGGAAATCGCAAGTTTCACCTGTTATTAGAGCCTTTGACCTAGAAAATTTTGTGTTTGGGAAAGGTACTTGTCCACCGAAATATATGAAATCAAGTCAGTCGAACTCAAATGAAGGAAATTTGGTGGAAAATGATGAGTTTATTTCTTGGAAAAAGGCTGATCAATTGATTGTGTGTTGGTTATGCTCAACATTGAGTGAATCTGTCTTTGGTCATGTAACACATTGTACTACATCTCGTGAAGTATGGAACACTCTTGAAAGTCTATTTGCTCAGCAATCAAAGGCTAGGGTTTTACAGTTGAGAGGTGAAATAGAAAGTACTAAGAAAGGAGCACTATCTGTGAGTGATTACATACTAAAGATGAAGAATCTTGGTGAAAATCTTGCAGCAGCTGGTCAACCTTTGACCGAAGGAGAGTTAATTTCTCAGATATTAGGAGGACTAGGTCTTGAGTATGATGATGTGGTTGTGAATGTTACCGGTAGACAAGGTGAGATCAGTCTTAGTGAAGTGCAATTTCAGTTAATAAGCTATGAAAGCAGATTGGCCAAACACAGTGCTAATACTTCTTTTGATATAAGTAATGCTTCTGCACAATATGCTTTCAATGAAAACTATAGGGGCAATAACAACAATAGAGGGAGTCGTTCTAGAGGCAGAGGCAGAGGAAGGAATGGAGGAAGGCCTGGTTCAAAGTTTGTATGTCAATTGTGTGGAAAAGGTGGTCATGTTGTGTCTTCATACTACAAACGTTTTGACCAAACTTTTCAGGGCCTAACTATACATAATATGCAATATCCAACTAATCAGGGGAACCAAAGTCAAGGTTTCAACTCTGCCTTTCAGGCAAATATGAGTCAGTACAGTGCTAATTTGCCTAATCAGATGCACATGCATGGATTTGCTAATCTCTCTAATGCAAATGCTCTCATTGCCTCACCAAGTAGTGTTATGGATCCCTCATGGTACATGGATAGTGGGGCGACGAACCACATCACTGCTGATGCTCAAAATCTTTCCCACAAACCGATTACAAAGGTTCAGACAAAGTCTCGGTAGGTAATGGTCGCCAAACTTTCTATCTCACATATTGGTTCATCTTATGTTTCCTCACACACATCACCTCAAATACCTTTGTTTTTGAATAATATTCTACATGTTCCGTCAATTACCAAAACTTTACTAAGCATTTCTCAATTTACAAAAGACAATGATGTCATAGTAGAATTTAATGCTGATTTTTGTTTGATTAAGGACAAGAAATCGAAGAAAGTTCTACTGGAAGAGGGTTTGAGAAATGGCCTCTATCAGCTGGATCTTTCATCAATTAATGACAAGTCCATTGCTTCCAAATTGCACGCTTTGTTTGTGTCAAAGTCTAGTGATGTTTGTACTAACTGTCTGTCAAGTCCAGTTTGTGTGTGTAATAAATCATGTAAGGAAATTTCTACTGTTAGTTGTTTTGATTCAGCTGAGTCTTGTGAAAAGAATCTCTCAAATGATGTTGTTGTTGCTTCTTGTTACAATGTACATACAATAAAGCCTTGTAATATTTTCAATACAAATAATAAAAAATTTGGTTTGTATGTGTGGCACAACAAACTTGGCCATCCTTCCTTTCCAATTTTAAAACAAGTGTTACGAGGACTCAATCTGCCTTGTACTGCTGAGTCATCCTTGCATTTCTGTGATGCTTGTCAATGTGGCAAGCTTCATCAACAGCCTTTTCATTCTTCAAAAATGATTATAAAGCTCCTCTATAGTTGATTTTTACTGATGTATGGGTCCCTTCTCCTCATATCTCTCAACAAGGTTTTAAATACTATGTTCATTTTATTGATGCCTTCTCTAGATTCACATGGATGTTTCCTCTTGAAACTAAGGCTCAAGTGAAAGATGTTTTTATTCAATTTCAGAAACATGTAGAGCTTGCTTTTAATAGCAAAATTAAGTGTGTTAAAAGTGATTGGGGAGGAGAGTTCAGACCTTTAGCTCATTATCTAAGTCAGATAGGCATTCATTTTCGTCATCCTTGTCCTCATGTTCATCAGCAGAATGGCACTGCTGAACGTAAGCACCGTCACATAGTTGAAGTTGGTCTTACTTTGCCTGCTCAGGCACAGCTCCCACTCTCTTTTTGGTGGGAAGCATTTCACACTGCTGTCTATATCACAAATCGGTTAACGACACCTATTCTTAATCATATCTCTCCATTTCAAAAGTTATATAATGTTTTTCCTGACTATCACTCTCTAAAGGTTTTTGGTAGTGTTTGTTTTCTCTTATTAAGACCATATCGTAAAAACAAGTTTTCCTTCCATTCTGATAAGTTTGTTTTTATTGGTTATAGTGAAAGTCACAAGGGGTTCAAATGTCGACATCCTAGTGGTAGAATTTATATTTCTAGACATGTTACTTTCAATGAAGTTGATTTTCCTTATACAACTTTGTTTAAAGAGGAAACTAATAGTAATATGGTGCCTAAGTCTAGCTTACCTGTTAACATTTTGTCTCAAGTTAAGTCTGATAAAGTTTTAAATTCTACTACGCATCAGTGTTTTGCAGACTTACTTGCCATTCCTTTTTCAATTTCTTTACCTACTTCTGTGAAAAATATTTTGCCTACCTCTGATGTACATACGACCAAAACTTCTACACACCCCATGACAACTAGATCTAAAGCCGGTCTTGTTCAGTCAACTGCTCTTGTTTCTTTAACCTCTCATGTGGTCAAGGAACCCACTAAAACTGCTGATGCTTTGTCTGATCCCAAATGGAAATTGGCTATGGACGAGGAGTATAGTGCCCTGATGAAGAATCAAACTTGGATTCTTGTTCCAAGAAGTGCTGATATGAATGTAGTAGGCAATAAGTGGGTGTTTAGAGTGAAGTACAATCAAGATGGGTCTGTTCAAAGATATAAGGCACGCCTTGTTGCTAAAGGGTTTCATCAGACAGCTGGGGTTGATTTTCTTGAAACATTCAATCCAGTGGTTAAGTCCTCAACAATCCGAGTAGTCCTCTCCATTGCTGTTTTTCGTAACTGGGACATTGGGCAGTTGGATATCAACAATGCGTTCTTGAATGGAGAGTTGAAGGAATCAGTTTTTATGGAGCAACCAGAAGGCTATGTCAGTTCCAAGTATTCTAATCATGTTTTTCGTCTAGTAAAGTCACTCTATGGCCTTAAGCAAGCCCTAAGAGCTTGGTATGACAAGCTCAAGTCAGCATTGGGACAGTGGGGCTTTAAAAATTTGAAAGCTGATACATCTCTTTTTATTTTCAAAAGAAATGGAAGTTTGGTTCTCCTACTAGTGTATGTGGATGACATTTTATCTACTGGAAATGACTCAGCATTGGTATCCAAAGTGGTTCAAGATTTGAATCAATTCTTTGCTTTGAAAGATTTAGAGGAGCTGAATTATTTTCTTTGTTTTGAAGCTACACGATCTACTACTGGTATTAGCTTGACTCAAGGCAAGTATGCTTCTAATCTATTGAGTAGAATGAAGATGAGTGACTGTTCAAGCTATCCAACACGTATGTGCTCAGGTGCCAAACTTACTCAAGCTGATGGAGAGCCTTTATCAGATCCAACCTTATACAGGAGCACTGTGGGGTCTTTGCAATATCTGACATTGACCATGCATGATATCTCTTTTGCTATTAATAGACCCAGTCAGTATCTTGCTGCTCATACAGCTGTTCATTGACAAGCTTGCAAGCGGATTCTCAGATATGTCAAAGGTACGTTGAATGCTGGTCTTTTCTGTCGGTCATCCTCTTCGTCTTCTATGTTAACTCTTGAAGGTTTCTCTAATGCTGATTGGGCAAGTAATCTTGATGACCGAAAATCCACTAGTGGCTGGTGTATGTTCCTTGGCGGCAACTTAGTATCATGGAGTTCTAGGAAACAATAGGTGGTTGCTAGATCGAGTTATGAGGCGGAGTATAGGTTTCTAGCTCAAGCAGCTACTGAAGTTGTGTGGTTGAAGTCTTTATTGTCTGAAAATGGCATGTCTCTTTCTTCTCCACCTATTATGTGGTGTGACAATACTGGAGCAGGATCCTTAGCAAAGAACCCAGTTTTTCATTCCCGAACCAAAAATATAGAGTTAGATCTTCACTTTATTCGGGACAAGATTGGAGCAAGGGAATTGGATGTGCGGTACGTTCCAACTGAGAATCAAACTGCAGATATTCTTACCAAGCCTTTTGGTATAAGTCGATTCAATTGCCTGAAGGACAAACTCATCATGGACAAATCCATGCTTCATTTGCGGGGGAATGTTGAATAGTATCAGGACTGATCAACTGAGTAGTAATGCAAGCTTATAGTAGCTAACTCTCATATTGATACAGCTGATCATTTACCCTCTCTCAGGCAGTTAGAGTGAACAGAGTCTTGGCGCCAATTCTAACAATATTTTCTCTAGCAAAAGATGAGTTGTTATCAGCTCTATTGTGGACCATTGGATAAGCCACATCAGATCCAAATTAGGATTATGTTAGAACCTGATTAGATAAGGTTCTCCGTGTATATAAATAGATAGCTTCTATTGTATTTATCATTGTAAAAAATATATGATACAATCTCCAAAAATACAGAGCAAGATTTCTCTCTAAAATCTTCTCTGTTCTTGTGTTTCTTTTGCTTTTCATGTTTTTCTTTGCTTATTTTTCAACTCTTTTACATTTTAACCATTCATTCACTGTAATATTTATGTGTCACTAGATTAAATAATGTTAGGAAAAATATCATATCAGTAGAGGAATCAAATTCACATAATATATATAATTCTGATGCCTTATAAATGATCTTGTGGTACTGCACCCAAGTTATTATAGATATTGGATTGTACTAAGAGCATGTTTTCTTTTCATTATTAATTCTTCATAAACAACCAATTATTAAAAGATTTAAAAATAATTAAATTATGAGTAATGTAGGGCATCTTAAATTTTATTTTTTCTAAATTAATTTCTTTCCAATTAATGTGGCATGTAAATAGTTAATATTTTATAAATTATGAGATTATATGGTGAGTAATGTGATATTGAAACCTTACGGACCACATCATTAAGGTAGGAATTTGTGAAAAAGACCTGACAGTGTCCTAAATTATATATCGATTGACAAGATAGTATGATAAGATGGGTAGAAGATTTATATCCATATATTAAATTATCGTATGTGTGTTTCATTTGAATCCTCTTACCATGAACAACAAAATTTAGTTGTGATAGATTTGTTGCTCTGATGTAAGGTTGATTTTGTACAAATTCAAAATTTCATATTTTACTGTTTTTGAAAAAGTTTTTGAGATTTAGACCCTGTCCTGCAGCTGTTTTTTTTTTCGTTTTTGTTTTCCAAAAACGATTTCGAATTTGTATTCGTTAACCGTTTTTCATTTTATTTTCAACAAAAAAAATTTGAAAAACACAATTAGTGTTAAAAGTGAAAATTTTGAAAAACATTTGAAAGTTGTTTTTCATTTTTGTTTTTGTTTTTCAAAAAAAATTAACAAATTTTTTTTTCTTTTTATAATCCACCACCACCAGACATATCTTTATTCCTCATCTCCATATTCTTTCTCCTTCATCAATCTGCTCGCCGCCGATCTCCTCACTGCCGGTAGCCGATCATCATCTTCTTTCTTTCTTCTTCTTTCACCGATCGCCGATCTGCTCTTCAGCCCACCGCTCACGCTCGCTGCTCGCCGATCTGCTCTTCCGTCCGCCGCTTGCCGAGCTGCTCTTGTTCTTCTTTTCTTCTTTTTTTTCTTCTTCTCCGATCTGTTGCTAGATCGGCATCGGCCTTAGTGCCACCGATGAGTTTCCTGATGAGTTTCTTCTACTCTGTTTTGTGTTTATGTGTTGCTTTTGTCAAAAAAGAAATTGAAATTCTATCTGTTGCTTTTGTCAAAAAATAATAATTGAAATGGGACCCGAAATCACGCACAATTGTGTGATGAAGATTGGACCAACTTTACATTAATACATTTGTTTGTTTATTTGAGGTTTAATTATGTATCAAAAGTAATGAAATGGGTTTAGATGAAAAATTATGGGAATAAAGTGGCTAATAATTTATTTGTAAAATTTTTAAATGGGTGTATAATTAGATGAATCAAAGATGAATTATTGGGTGGCATAAAGTAAAGAACTTTTTTGGATGGCATAGTTGATAATTAGATGAATTATTAACTCATTTTTTATTCAAATTAAAGAATTACAATAGAAAAAATAATTGAAAAATTAATATATTTTTTTATTAACCTACCAGACGCGTTTTTTCCGTTTTTAATTTTAGAATACAGTTTTCAGTATGTGCTACCAGACGCATTTTCAGAATTCGAAAATGAAACAAAAAACACTATTTTCATTTTCATTTTTATTTTCTAAAAACAGCCACTGAAAAACGCTTACATGACGGACCCTTAATAACTTTCCATGTGAATTTCCTTTTTTTTTTAAGTATTGTTTGTTTCTTTGAATTTGTTTAATTAGGAGATTATCTCCCTAATATGTCAAAAACTCAAATTTGTCACCTTCTATAAAGTTTTAAAGTTTTATATTTTCTTTGTGTTGTTTAGAAGAGATTATCTATCGGTTAAAAAAGCATTTTTCAAATACTTTTGTGTCGTCTGGTTGTCACTCAATAAAGTTTTTAAATGATTAAAAAAGTTGTTTTACGCCTACCGAGAAAAACGTAAAATTAAAAAGATTTTCCAAATAGACATTTTTAAGTTTTTTTAATAACACTAAAATATCTAATATAACTCTATTATTTAATATATTTTAAAAGTATTTTGGTAATCTTATCATTTAAAAAAGATTTTTTAATTGATAACCAAACGACTATCAACTTTCTCTTAAAAGCTCCACTCGTAGAAAATCTATTTGAAAAAACTCTTTCAAACGAACCCATATCGGTCCAATTAGTGAATTAGGAGTTCTAATTTGAATTGATTTGTGTGTGTAAATATTTTTCAATACGGACTTTTTACAATGCACACTTTAAGCACCTTCGATGAAATTGTATGTTATCGAATGTTTTTCGATGAGATTTTTTCTATAAATCCTAAGAAAATTAAAATACACATTTGGTAATAATTTGGAAATTTTTTGGATTTGAGAACTATTTTTTCTTATATTCTCCTATTTTAAAATGTTTTATCTTCAAAAAAAGTCGAAAAAAAATAGTTCAGTATCACCAACTTTAATTTCGGTATGGACGTTGATGAAATAGAACTATTTTTTTTTTAATTTTCCTATTTTCTCCTATATTCTGATGATGTCATATTTAACAAAATCGAGATAAATAATTCTACTGCTTGAAAAATTCTAAAATTTTATTCATAGGTAGACTTCATTAAACTTATCATCCACACAAAAATTGAAATCATAATTCATAAAAATCGACTTGATTTCATCAAGGTCCTTACCGAAATTAAAGTTAGGGATATCTCACTCGATAATTTATACATATATATATATATATAAATAGTTTTTCTCCTGTCAGTTCGTGCTGATATTAAATATATCAGTTCCTTGAATGTGAACCATAGATTATGAAAAAGTCCTAACAAGTGCATACACACTAGGTCAAAGCAATTAAATCTAATGGTCCACATTCAAGGAACTGATATATTTAATATCAAGACGAACTGAAGAAAGATTGTGTGTGTGTATATATATATATATATATATATATATATATATATATATATTGATAAAGCGTGTCACGTTAATTTAGTATTATTCACCACCAAACCACATTAGATGATATTATATTTGTTATATAGATTGATAAACCGGTGCGATTTGAATCTAAAATTGTTAGGTTAATTAATTTAGTATTATTCATCACCAAACCACATGGTAATTAATAGAGTGTGGATATTGACACCCATAAAATTTATTAATACACCAATTTTTATAAGTACACTCATATCTAAAATTTAAAAAATAAATATTACTATAAGCACCCATCATAATGCCAATAGTACCCCCATTGAAATCAATATATTCATTTTAATATATATTATTTATAAACACTCTTAAATTATTATCACAACCAATTTATAAAAAAAATCATATTATTTTTGGAATCAAATCTTTTTTTAATAATTGTTCAATTTACTTTTGAAAATATCTTGTATGTAGAAGCTTTTTATAAAGGGGAATATGTAAAACTGTATATGGAGTCAAAATATTGTCAATCTGGAATTATTTTATTAATACAGCTATCTTAACAAAAGTTATTGATATCTACGGCTATCTTAAAATAATAATAATAAAATCTTGTTAATATCGACAGCTATCATTAAAAAAAATTGTTTATTGATAGAATTCATAACTATACATAAAATTAAGACAAAAACAATATGATAATCATGTGATGAAGAGAAAGTTTGATACTTGAAATAAAACTAGAGTTTAATTAGGGTTTATCATAAAAATTAGGGTTTATCATATGTTAGGATTTATCATAAGTTTTTTTTTAAGGCAAGTTTTTTTTAATAAAGAAATATAGTTGAAGATATGTGTGTAATTAATGAGTGTATCATATTTGGTTTATTTGTATTTAAAGTAATTTGTCCATATTGGTAAATTTCTACTGAGATATTTTTATAATTAAATTTTTTAATAAAATATGGGTGTACTAATAAGTTTTATAGGTGCCAATAGAGGTACCTTAATTAATATAGTGAAAATTATAAAAAAAAAAATAACCTAACCATATAATGGATTATTGTTTCTAACCAAAATCTAATTTTTTATTGTTTATAACCAATCATCATAATACATTATTGTTTTTAGTCAATAAATTACAAAACTATCATTTTATTCTCTTTTTCCCTTTATTTCTCATTACTTATCTCTCTCTATCAGTCATCTCTATCACCCATCTTTTTATCACTTATATCTTTATCAAATCTTAGTTCACAACTAATTTTTATCAAGAAATTAAAGTTATTTTGAAGGGAAATCGCAAAGAAATTAAGATTTGGGAAGAGTTTTTTAAAAAATTTAGAGTTTGTGGTTGAATCTCTCCTCAAAACTTCAAGGGTTGTAAATCTTCAATTTGAATAGCATTATTGTATATATTAGATTATATTGCTGATGAGTCTTTGTTATTTTATTTCAATTTTAAAGTTTTTTTGTTGAAAATTAAAGAAACTTCGATTTCAGTTCGAAATTATATTTTACGCAGTGTGTCACGGTAAAAGTGATACAAGTTGGTTATTTCATATTTAACGTGATATATCGCCTAATATTGTGGAATCATATATTTTTGAAATACATAAGATATTTCATGCACAACATGACATACATGAGATATTTCATATCTAATATGACATATATAAGATATTTCATGTCCAACATGATATACATGGGATATTTCATACCTTGTATGAAATACTGCATAAATGGGATATTTTACACCCAACATGACATATATAGGATATTTCATGCCCAACATGACATACATGAGATATTTCATGCACAACATGATATACCTGGAATATTTCATGCCTTGCATGAAATACTACATAAATGGATATTTCGTACCTAACATGACATACATAGGATATTTCATTCCCAATATGACATACATGGGATATTTCACGCACAACATGATATACATGGGATATTTCATGCCTTGCATGAAATACTGCATAAAGTGGATATTTCATACCTAATATGACATACATAGGATATTTCATGCATAACATGATATACATAGGATATTTCATGTCTTGCATGAAATACTGTATAAATATGATATTTCATACTCATCATGACATACATAGGTATTTCATGCCCAACATGACATACATGGGATATTTCATACACAACATGATATATATAAGATATTTCATGCCTTGCACCAGGTTAAATAAAAAAGGGTATGTCAGACTTTACAACTTACACCAGGATAAAAACAATAATTTAAATTTTTTTTGATTAAAAACAATAATCTATTTCTTAATTTGACTACTTTTACAAATATCTCACTAATATATTTGTTATATTAAATTATGTTAGAAAGAAAAGAACTCAACATAAAAAAACTTGAATAACTGTTAAGTATATATTAACTAGTAAGAACTCAATAATATATTATATTTAGAACATGGGTTTGACAGTTAACTTGATCAAATATTTTTCACCATTAATAAAGTACCTCTTTCGGTGCTTAGACATGATCTACAGTATTTGTAAAGAAGAAAAGAGAGAGAGAGAGAGAGAGAGATATATATATATATATATATATATATTGTTATTGATGAAACATTGCTGGATAGTGTGTATACCACAAAAATAAACAAATAATAATAGGGTATCTATTATTTTTCTTTTAAGAAAATAGTATATAACACAACCCAAAAAATTAATTCAAATAAGAGATGATATATAATCCAAAATATTAATTCAAATAATTCATTAAGTGATTTATCTTTTACACATTTGAATTGATTTTTGGATTGAATAATGTTACTAATGTATCTATTATAATAGTTAATTTTTTTAACTATTATATATATATATATATATTTATTACTTAAGCATTGTTCTACCGACTTTTAAGTTAATATTTTCATTCAATAATTAATAAAATTGTTCTTTAGAGCAATTTTGTTTTTTCATAAATTCGGCAATAATTGTGAATTTAGCCTAACTAGATTTCGCTTTGTTATATATGACCACTGTTTTATGAAATTGGTATGGTGGATGTCAATTTTTAATAATTAAGTTTTTTTTAACTATAATATTCAAAATTAAACTTGTACAATAACCCCGTACACATTTGAATCATTTGATTGTGAGTAAGATTTGAACACGAGACACCTTCTGTAATGACATAAACTTTACAGATTAACCAGCTAATACCTAAGTATATTACCATCATCATCAAGCCCTTAGCTAGGAATTGGGAGATCAGATAAAAGCTGTGTTTTTATATAGCTTAAACACTGTTGGACGATTCATAGAGCCTCTGAAATATGTGCTTCGAATCCTAATTTTGCTGGTAGATAAATTATCATTGTTAGCGATTCTAAGATTGTGGTTTCTTGGGTAAATGATGGGAGGTTTTGGTAGAATCAACATGTCAATTTGATTTATGACCTTAGGAGTAATCTGAACACACTTGGTAATACGGAGGTCATTTTTAACTCTAAGGCATCAAATTCTTTCACAGACATACTTGCTAAAAGGGGTTCTAACATGGGAGGGGATTTTTTGTTTTGGGGGATTATTAGTTTCTCCTTTGTTTGGGGCTTAGCTCCCCTGTTTTGTACCTCTGTTTTACTGATGTTATAATATTTGATGTTAAAAAAAAAGACCTTGCTATATTAATATATAATTTATAAATGAAAGAACTTTTTGTCAAAAAATAATAATTACATTAGACTCTGTTTTTAAATTTCGGAATTAAGATTATATCTTGTTGAACCATAAAATTGATCCGTTCTTAAATTAATCACATGAAATCTCGACTACAAATATATATATATATATATACATATATATATATATATTTGTTTATATACTGTATTTTTTATATCAGATCGTGATATTGATTATTTTGTACGGGTCACATTGCACCATTATTTGTATTTTAGAATGTGGTGTGGTGTGATGTTTATACGCCACCCATCACACACATATAATTTACTTATAAAGTGCATACCTCACCACTCTTTGTGATTTAATATATGGTGTGGTGTTATTGCTCCACTAATCACATACATACATTCCATTTATAAAGTGTACACAGCTCATATTACACTATTCTTTGTAATTTAGCATGAGGTGTGATGTTAGTGCACCACTAATCACATATATATATATATATGTTTTATTGTTGAAGAGTGCACCTCCCATCACATATATCTTTTATTTGTTTAATCTTTAATAATTCTTCTGCTCTCTTGAAATTTCTCTATAAATAGAGTTATAGTAGAAGATACTGTTGGATGTGCAACCAAAGTCCCACATTGGCTAGACATGAGGATGATCTTGGGTATATAAGTATGGAAACAACCTCCATTGGTTTGAGGCCTTCTGGGAAGTGTCCCAAGAGCAAATCTGTGCGGGCTTCGACCCAAAGTGGACAATATCATACCAATGTGAAGAATGTGGGTTCCGTACTTATAACAGGTGGTATCAGAGCTGACACCCAGACCTAACCATACGTAGCCGAACCAAACCAAGAGATGGTGGGCAGGTAGCTCGCGATGGGTCCGTGATGTTAGCTCTCGAGGCAGGAAATGCTCCAGTGCTTCACGTAAGGCGTGTGCTCCTACGCGGTGGAGAGGAGTGACCTCGATGGAGGTTCCCACCTAGCATTGACAGATGGATGATCGCTTAAGGGGAGACCCGGATCGTGAAGATAATGATGGTCCTTTGTTCGAGGGGAAGATTGTTGGGTGTGCAACCAAAGTCCCACATTGGCTAGACATGAGGATGATCTTGGATATATAAGTATGAAAATAACCTCCATTGGTTTGGGGCCTTTTGGGAAGTGTCCCAAGAGCAAATCCGTGCTGGCTTCGGCTCAAAGCGGACAATATCATACCAATTTGGAGAATATGGATTCCGTACTTATAACAGGTACAAGTGGAAAAAAGAGGCAAAAAGGCAAGAAGCCCACCAAGAAAATATTGAGGGAGAAAAATAAGAAAAGAAGGAAGAAAGAGCTTAGGGAAATAAAGAAATCAAGAATCTCAAATTGTAATTCCCCGAGCGATCAATTTAGTATCAAATTTCAATAATAAAAATACTCAACCCAATTTGCAGTTCATCCTTTTTTATGCATCAATATATCTCTCACTCAAATATTTGTTAGCTCGAGGCTTGCATGCGGGATTTGAATTTGGTGATTTTAATGATAAGGATTGTGCTAATATACGATTTACAGAAGTGGTTATCAACCATTATATTATAATCCAAATAAAATAACTCTCTATCAAATGAGTGCACCATTTTTTACTTAGAATAAAATTTGATAATTTTTTAAATACTAGAGCTATTTATCCTGATTTTATTTCGATTTTATTAAATATAAAGGTATCGAAAATTAATAGAAATATAGAAAAACTCAAAAAATAGTTCTAGTATTTAAAAAATATTTAAATTTTATTCATAGATAGATTTCAATAAATTTATCATCTACAAAAAATAATAACTACCTTAATTATATGATAGATGTTGTAATTAGAATGGCTTTCCACCAACATTATCAATACTCATGGTATTAACGTGGGGATACAAGTAGGGGATAATTAGTCTCATTAACTTTTTAAACAAGTGGTCACATACAAGTGGCTTTAGAAGATATTTACTTAATTAGCATAAGCAATTTAATAAATTGAGTGCTGCAAGTCGGTGGTGTCATTTTTTTACTCACTATATATATATATATATATATATATATATATATACTCTCTCTCTCGAATAAAATGAGTTCTCAATCAATGAAACAAATATATTTTCTCTACTATCTTGTCTTTCGTCTCTCGTCTCTCTCGCCATCACTCATCTGTTCTTCATTTGTTTTGTTTGTTCTTCATTAATTTATAACAATAGAATTATTTTATTTTTGTTTTAATTATTTTTATTTTTTAAATCCTTAATTTTTATATACTATTGAATTGAAATCTAAAGACTAAAAATTGACCTATCAAATCATGTATAGTAGCTGAACTCATATATATATAATTTTTATATTATCAGTTCGAACTGATATAAGATATATCAGTTCTTTGTACGTGAGTCATTGGATTTAAATACTTTGATTTATATGTATGTACTTGTCAAAGCATCTTTTAAATTCAATGACCCACATACAAGGAACTGATAAATTTTATATCAGTTCGAACTCATAATAGAAAGAATGTATATATATATATATATACATATAGTTTTTCTCTCATCATAACCGAACTGAACTTTTAAGTTTAAGACGAGACTCGTAAGTCATTGATTAAGTTTTACAATACTTTGACTAAGCTGAAATATGTGAATCTAGTGGTTGATAATTGTGAAACTGATATTAATAAAATCAGTTCTGATCCCGATGAGAGAAAAACTCTGTGTGTTTATATAATATATATATATATATATATGTATAAATCATGTGTTTTTGGAATAATACTTTTAATAAGAATAAGGATTTGGTTGTACAATATAGTTACATGGGATGTTAATTTTTTTTACCTTTTTTTTTAATTTTTGATTTTTGTAAACAATTGAAATTTAAGGACTAAAAAGTAAAAACTAATTTGAACCCTTTCAATAAATGTAAGACTGGTTTAAATTAGTTTAAAATTTAAAATTTTATATTAATTTCTTTATAATAATTTTATGATTTTGAAATTATTTATGTTAATTTAAGTAATTCTTGAAGTTATTAAATTAAAAGACAAAAAAAGTGAATTTGTAAATGTAAGGTGATGATGATCAACCTCAACAAAGAAAATCTCCAAACCTTAAAGAGCAGACTGAGCAGTTTTGATTATTTTTGCTAAAAGCAAGCAAGGAGCATATATAGATATTCACTCCTGAGGAAGTACTTTTATAAAAAGGAAAAAAAGTTATAGATACAAAGAGCAAAGACCATATACTACTCTAACTAGCTCTATATAACTAAATACAAGTAAACTCAACTAATTAGGTAAAAGAAAACCATATTTCACAGCATACTTCAAGAGTTGTTGAAACTCGTCCTCGCTTACAAATCCATCTTTATTTGCATCCGCATGGCGCAGGGCTCTCCAAGCTCTCCAAGCCGGGAAACGCGAACCCAGGCTGTGGAAGGCGTTCGTGAGCTCTTGCTGGCTAAGGCGGCCATCGTGGTTCGTGTCAAACCGACTAAAGATTCCATGCAATTGCTTCTCGTTGTACGGCAAATTGGGATGAGGTTTATCGACTTTGGTCGTCCTAGGCAAATTTTTACTGCATCCTTTATCTACACTCCTAGTCATCATAGTGTGGTTAATTGGGTGTTCAAGGGAAGGCTAGAATTGAGTCTTCTGTGGGTGGTTGTTATGTTGAGATATGAGTGTAGCTATATCATTGTTTATTTATATAGTAAGAATAAAGCATTCATCGGCCATGGCCTAACTTTTACACCCTTTTTGTTATTTAAACATATTCGGAAAGGACATAAAATCATAGACATGGTCACATGGGCAAACCGGGTTGTTTTTACGTGTATGGTTACTATATGTAACCTTATAGTATAGATCCGTAAAAAAAAAAGTTACAATAATTCCTCATTTAAAAAACTACTAAATATATAATTATAAATTTATAATTATTATCAAATGCGAGATTCTCGTACTTTTTTTTAAATCGATCATATAATATTACAAAGTTGATTCCATATAAAAAAAGAATATTTATATATATATATATATATATATATATATATAAATCTCATACCTAAAACCTCCTCACTCTCTTTGTCTCACTATATATGCTAGCAGAATAGCAGTCCTTATCTAAGTAGTGATTTTAACAAAATGTGTACGCTTCATTATTTATTAGGGAACAGTACAGAAACAAGAAATAAAAAATAAAAAAACCTAACTACCCATGGCGGTCTGCAGCCAGGATCGTTACATTTTAATTTTTAAATACATTGACAATCTAAAATTGTTTGTCTACGTGTTTTAGTTACACAAATAGGATTGTTCTATTTGCAGAACTAGCTAGGTTCTGATTTTTCAAAATCATGATAATACTAACCTTGTTAATCTTTTAAATATCTTAAAGCTGATAAGGGCAGGATCGATAGTGACCATTTTCTTAACATAGTGACCATGGTCAGTGCACATGCAGGAGAATCGTGTCCCGAAAGATTGGACGAGTTTGCCCAAATCCTTGTTATGATATTTCAAGTTGGTGGGTAAAAAAATCTGTTTTGGATAAACACAAATCAGACATGTGGCACTTGTGAAGTGATGCAGGATTTACTTTATTGATGCACGGTCCCAGCTTGACTGGGATAACTCAATAAAGAGTGGCCTTTATGTCCATTATAAGAGATATGATAATATATTCCACTTCTAAATAGCAATAAAATTCTGTATCTTAGAATAATCAAAATCCATTTCAACATAATAATATCTTAAGGATAGTTTTAAAGATTAGGATCCAACCAGAAATTAAACTTGACTTGATTCTTATATTTTTAGCTAGCAGCTATTGCTTGTTTGATATAATCAATTCAGTTGATGTGATTCAAACTACGCATGTGCAGCGAGTTTATCACCTGTACGTGGTCCTAGGTGGAATCCTGGAGCAAGTTTTATCTATTGTATTGAGAAGCCATGTTGTCGTGTGTTCAGAGTCTTATGTGCTTGTATGTGATGTTGATATAGAAAGGATAGAGATCATAGCAGCCTAACTTCTCACTCTTGCATATTTCTTTAGTTTAAATTTGCTTAACTATTCTCTGTGCGCCTTTTTATTATTTAAACAGCAAGAATAAAGCGCGTATATATATATATATATATATATATATATATATATATATATATATATATATATATCTTTTCTTCCGGATGTGAACTGAAATAAAATATATTAATACATTGTATATGAGTCATAAATTATGGATAAATACTGATAAGTGTACAGATTGGATCAAAAAAATTGAATTTAATTATCCACATATAACGTACTGATAAATATTTATCCGTATAGACTGATGTGACAATTTTTCTATATATATTGTCTCAAAATGAAGAACAAAATTTATTTGTGACAGATTTAAGGTGGATTTCGTACAATAATCATTTAAGGCTCCATTTTCACATTATTTCCAAAGTATGTCAAAGATTCAAATTTGTCATTTTTAGCCAATTTAGATATTTTCTTTATGTTGATACAATCAGGAGCTCTAATTGGAATTGATTTGTTATTTATTTAAGCATTGTACTACCGACTTTTTAGTTAATCTTTTCATTCAAAAAAGTAATAAAATTATTCATTTAGGGAAGATAGTTTTCATAATTTCTGCAATAATTGTGAATTTGACCTAACTATTCGATTTCGCTCCTTTTTATATATATATATATATATATATATATATATATATATATATAGGGTTATTATGATTTTAGTCCCTCTAGTTAGTGTTAATCTACGTTTTGTCCACCAGTTTTTAAAATTACTAACTTTAGTTCTTCTATAACGGTTTCCGTTAAGTCAACGAAAGTTAGAGAACCAGTGGACTAAAGTTAGTAAATTCCAAAAACTAGTGGATTAAAGTTAGTAAATTCCAAAAACTAGTGGACTAAAGTTAACGAAAATCTAACTTTAGCCCTTGTTGATCTAACGGAAGTCAATGGAAATCTAACGGAATTTGACGGTAGGGACTGGAATGGGTATTGTCAGAGAACCAGTGTACTAAAATTAGTAATTCCAAGAACTAGTAAACCAAACTCAGATTAACGCTAACTAGAGGGACTTAAATTGTAATATCCCTATTTTCTTTCTCTTACTGGTTTGACCTGATATAAAATACATCAGTACCTTGAATGTGGACAACTAAATTCAAATGCTTTGATTCAGTGTGTATGAATTTGTTAGTACTTATCCATAATATATTTTATATCAGATCGACCGAAAAAAGATTATTTCTGATTTTATTGAGAGCAAAATGGCCAAAACCGAAACATAAAAATAGAGCCAGAGCTAGGCAGAGGCATAACAGAGGAGCAACAGGAAAACCCCCCAACAAAAAACAACCAGAGAGGACACCAAATACAAAAAACTAAAGCACAGGTGCCCAGCAGAACAGGCTACACCTCAGCACGCAAGACAAAACACCAAAAACAGAGCAAACCCAAAACAAAAGAAACGACCAGCAACGGAAGCAGAGAGTTGGAGCCCCGAAGAAAAAAAGGAAACAGAGAAAGGGATCAGATATCCACCTGGCGAACGAAATCCCCCGCATTGCGTGCATCCCTCTTAGCCAACATATCTGTAAAAGAATTCGTAGCTCTCGAGTTGTAGACTATTACTGTGTTACCAAGGTCCTTGAGTCAACTACGAGACAAGAGAAGGAATATATATATATATATATATATATATACATATATATATATATATATATATATAAATTTTCAAATCAGTACGTATCGATATAAATTTATCTGTGTGTTGGATGTGGACCATTAGATTTATATATTTTGGTTCAAAGTGTATCTACTTATCAAAACTTCTCCATAATTATTGGTCCACATACAATGCATCCATATAAATTATATCGGTACACACAAAAGTGAAAAGGATTATATATATCCTTCAATATGATCCGTACACATTTGATGACGAATACGATTTTGAACACGAGACACCTTTATAATGTAATAACAACAATTACCAATTAAACCAGCTAATCTATATACCTAGCTATTACCGTCATCATCAAGCCTTTAGGAGATACAAGTGTTATTATATAGCTTAAACGTTGCTGTGTAATATAAAATTTATAAACTGTGATATTTGATTTAAGATGTGTTACCACTCACCACTAGCTTATATTTTAAGAATGAAGATCAATATCTAATTAATCACATGGAGGATGCTTAGCCCCTAATTACCAAACAGAATCTTTTTTGCTCAAAGGGATCAAAAATTCAAAATGTGCAAGTGATATTTGCAAGCTATTAATTACTTCTTCTACCAGTAATATTATCGTTTTTTTCCCTCTTAATTGGTGATCTAAATTCTAACAAAAAATTGAGGGGGATTATACATGAGCATATGTGAGACTTAATTAAGAGCGTTTTTGTATAACTTGGGATTGTGAAATCTCAATTATGAGATGGAAGCATAGTGTCTGGGAGAGAGATTGTTTATCATCAAACCACATAGTGAAGAGAAAGAGATAGACATTTTATATATGAGATTGAAGAAAGATGCTTCAAGATTAATATACAACACAATATCTATCAATTTCTAGTTCACGACATAACCAAGTTTGATTGCATAATTCAGTAGCTCGCTGAACTCATGCTCGCTTATAAACCCATCTCCATTTGCATCAGCACGGTGTAGCGCCCGGAAGGCTCGCCAGCTAGGGAACTTGGAACCGAGGCTGTGGAAGGCGTCCTTAAGCTCTTGCCTGGTAAGTTGGCCATCTTTGTTTGTGTCAAAGCGCCTAAAGATACCTTTCAACTGATCTTCAGTTAACGGCACTGATGCCGCCTTCCCTCCCTCACATTGATGATCGTTGTGTTGGTCGAACATAGTGCTCTCTTCTGTGCTTGTTCTATATATGTTTTTAGAAATTATAGCTAGCCAAGGGTTTATATATAGTAATATAGAGCGAGCTGATCAGGATGCCCTTGTAATTCTTCTGCTCCTCCGTCAAATTCTAATTTACTTTACTAAACTAGTTAAATACTATTAATTATTCTAAGCATTGATGGCGCCGATCATAGTAGTGTATTAAAGGTAAAGAAGGAAATTTATCAAGCAACAAGCATGGAATTTTCGACATCTAGAGTGATTATATATCAATTTGGGTAGTATTAACATGTGCCCTAAGAGTATCTCTAACCATGAGCTAGCAACATTTCATGGGATCACTCCAACCATATTCTCTATTATAGCTAGTCATTAATATTTTAATATTTTATGAATTTAAAAAATAAATAAATTTATTTTGTTTTAAATTGTATTCAAAATTGATATCATTTTTTCAATAACAAAATTAGTTTAACAATATTTTTAAAATAAGAAAGAGAAGATAGAGAGCTTGAAATGGCTCCCTACATTTGGAGAGTCCCTTGGTGGTTCTCTAAAATAGGGAGCCATTTAGAAAGCCCCTTGGAGTGCTTTAGAACCATCCCCACTAGCTATTACTATAATAGGAAATCCAATAAATACATAATCATCCGTATTGAAATGAAATTAATGCCCTAAGAGCATCTCCAATGCAAAAGTGGCTTGCATATGAATAATTGTTGACATGACAATAATGTCAAGAGACTTGCTTCTTATGTGGTATAAATTTGGACTTGATAGACAATTAACTTAAAATTTGGTCTCCAATGCTTCCGTTTAAAACACATTTTGTTTTAATGACGTGCCCAATTTTTTTTCCTATTTTCTTTCTTATGTTATTTCCTTACCAAAAATAGATGAAAAATTAATATCATTTTTAAATGTTTGATGAGTCAACCTAAAAAAAGGATGTGCAACAGACCGTCTGAAATTGGAAGGTCATGTTGACAATGTATTTTTTTTGCCACGTCAGCTTGAGGTTGAATATGCACGGTTGCATTGGAGACACAATCATTAATAAAATGTCTATTTATCCTATGTGACATCCCTTTTTTTCACAAGTCATGCTTGCATTGGAGATGCTCTAAGAGCATCTCCAATGCTATTATGCATTTGGAGAAAATGGAGTGCCACATAGGATATATACTAAAGAAGTTAAAAAAAACCCTCTCCAATGCAATTATCAATGTTGAATATGGAGATGATGTGGCAAAAAAAAAGTTAGAGAATATGGAGTTGAGTTTCTAATTCTAGAAACTCCCATAGAAATGCTGACTAGGATTTGTAACTATTTCCACCAATAATATTGAAGCTCATTTAATTGTAAAATAAAAGAGGAGAGAGGATGTAATAATTGTTTTATTATGATTAGTTAAAAAATAGATACATATTTGATTTTAGATAATTGCATTGGAGATGTGAATATGTATTTCTCTAAAAAAAAATCAAAAATGGGCCCATATTAAATAGAAATACTGATGTGTCACTGTTTAGAAACTCAAAAATACATAAAAGCATTGGAGATGCTCTAAGTATACAGGTTACAACTACCGCTATCTATTTTTCCAAATAATTAATGCAAACTACTTAATGGAATTTAAGAATAAAAATGAAAGGAAATGCCTGATAGCTTGTTTGACTATATTCACAGAACCTAATGCACCTTTTCAAAACTTGGTCGGCTACAAATACTCCACGATTCAACTATCAACTATTCACAGCACCTTGATCACTTTTATTTTCTCCCAACATATGGTTAGCAATATTCCATTATTGTTTTATTGATTTTTTTTTCTTTGTATTTTTTATTCTGAAATCTATATGCGACATGTTGCGTTGGTGCCTGGTGGGATATATATATGAAGCGTATATGCCATTGATTTTTTTAAGGGTGGTAGCACAGAAGATAATTATCAAGGAAAATCAATTTCTCTCTCATTTGCATGTGGACCAACATGTATTAATTGCATCTTGAAATTGATATAAGACATTAATTTGAATGGTAAGATCTCATTATAAAAAAATAAAAATAAAAAATTGAATGGTGAGATTTGTTGGGCTTTGGCTATTGGGTGTAGTGACTGTAATCATTATATACCAGGCTACCAGCTGAGTCACCGAAAGTATACTATCTTATATCAAGAGAAGTGATGAAGAGCTTATCAATTTTATATGGGCATATGTCTTTTGTACAAATCGATAGCCAAGGACAAATGGCATGAACATGACATGGGAATTGGATTCTTTATCCATATATAAAAGGTCTAGTTAGTGATCTCTGTTACTTATACCCCATGTACGAGGAGTTACACTGGTGCAACTTGACTGAACAAGTGGAACAAAAATTACCATTACTTTCGAAATCGTGTCAAAAGTGAGTTCAATAATTGTATTTGAATATATACTTTTAAAAACACCAACCAAATCTATGATCATTTGGGATTCTTTATAGTGTAAAAAAAGAAGATGAAGAATTAATTCGGTTACCGATCAATCAAATATTCTTGAAGCGCTTAAAAACCAACCAAAAAGTTGTAGCTTGATATTCAAGTTCCCAAGGACTAGAAAATGTTCCCATAACTACTATTTAATTCACTTTTGACAAAGATAAGAACATAGAATATTGTTTTAAGGTGGGTCACAATAAATTATGGGATTATATATATATATATATATATATATATATATATATCACACGTAGTAGGATTCAAAATATTATCGATTTGAATAAATACTTTTTATTGTCAAGCTATATTGGGTGATGATTATAATAAATGGTGAAACCTCATTTTTGAGTGGGAGTTATGGCCAAAGCCCTAATTTTTTTAAAAAACAATTATTAAGATTTTACCCTAATATTTTTTTTTTATAGTTTTCTGTTAACATTTTAATAATTTTTCTTATTATCCCCAAAATCCTGAGATGACTTTGCCATGGTTATATTCTGTGCATCTTGTGAACACCTTATAAAGTTATAATAAAGAGCATTGTCCACTATTTGGGAATTGATAAAATAAAAAGGGGTTAATTGCAATAACATGCCCTGTGTTAAAAAAAAGCTTAATATTCAACTAATTACCATAATTGCAGCAGACCCCTTCACTGTTAGTCAAAATCCATTAGATATAATGATTGATTGGATTACTAGGGGTAAAGTCGTCATTCGCTACATCATTTCTTTTAATATAACAATAAACAAAGTATTTTTTAATTAAAAACTAAACACACATATATATATATATATATATATATATTGGTGTATTATCCCTTCCAATGGAAATCGATATGTTCTCAATGAGGGAGATCTGAACCGGATGTCCTCTAATGGAGGTTGTTAGAGATCTTATTCTACTCAAAAAATGGAGAATCGGGTCTCCATTAATGACTTTGAAAAGGCATCTCCAACCCACAGGCAAATTGGCACAATTCATCAATATGGAGCAAAAATCCCTCTCCAACCAGGCGCTATAACATTGCGCTATGTTGCCTTCCTGAATAGTGTTGTTGTAACCCTAGCGTAACACTGTTTATTTGCCGCAACTTTTGCACTTTTTTCATCCCTAAAGTTTTGCTTAATCCAAATTAATATGAGTATTTATATTAATTTACAAATTAACACCTTGCTTTATAAATGCCCTCAGGAAAAATTTACAATTACCTTAATTTTTTATTTTGAAAAAACAAAATCTGGACACTTGTTTGACCATAGAGGTTGCCGACAACCTTGATGTTAGAGGAGAAGAGGCTGGGCCTCTTTGATGTCAATTAGCCGTTAACCTTCATAGGTGACCTTCGTGAAGGAGGCCAGCGACCTTTTCTTTACCGCTGAAGGAGGAGGTTGATGGTTTTATGGTTGAACTGTCTTGAAGAAAGAAAAAGAGATCTGGGTTTGGTTTGCTGTGTTTGTTTTTTTGCTATGTTTTTGTGCCTTTGTTTAATCAAAAAAAAAAAAAGAGAACGAGATCTAATTATATATATATATATATTTATAATATTATATCTAATCATCAATTTATATTTATAAATATTCATTTACTTTCTTTCAAAAAAATATTCATTTATTAATATTTTTTTGTTAAAAAAATGAATTGTGCTTTCAATTTTGACGAAGTCTTCAAATATTTATTTAATTAATTTTAGAGATGAAATATTAATCTTAACTTGTTACAATATCATATTAATTATGGGATGAAATGTTAATTGTTGAGAAATAATTAAAAAAGGGAAAGAAAATTGATATTATCTTTAGTGTAACATTTGGTACAATGGATTGGAGATAGAAAAATAAATAGTGTGAAAGTTGCACCATTTTAATACGAAAGTTGCACTAAATTGGATTTTTAGGTTAAAGATCGCCTAAGTGATAGATTTCTTTTTTTTTTTTTCTTTTTTGGGGGTTTGATGTGTTCCAAGGACGGGTTTTTAGGTTGGTTTGTGAACTTGTGATTAGATCTGGTTTTTGATGTTCTAAGTGAGAGATTTAATTTATTTTTTCTTTTCTTTTTTATGAGTTTTGATGGGTTCCAACGATGGATTTTTTTGGTGGTTAACTGTTGATGGGTTTGAAGAAAACGATATCTCCAACTCTAAATTATTTTAGATTGTTTGAAGAATAGCCTCTTGATTTTCTTAAGAAGAAGAAGGGAAAAAAAAGGAGAAGAAGATTCAAACATTTTTGAAGTATTGAATCGCTGGAAAAAGAAGAAGCGAGGAAATGGAGTCACAGAATTTTCTCACACACTTTTTCATAGATTGGATATCACGATTGGTCTCTTTTGACCTGGGTTGAAAACTTGAAATCAAGTCCCGGAGATCTGGAACCAGATCTTGATTTTAATTTTTTTTTTAACTTCTTAAAACATTATGGGAATTATTTGAAAAAAAATAAAATGAATTTTTGGGAATATTCACCCAAATAAATCTGGGAATCATTTTTTAAAGATTTTGTTTCTTTATTTGTTTTAAAAGATTTTATTATAAGTTTATTTATTAATTAATTATTATTAAATAGTTGCAAATGTGATATTTTAATTAGGTCAATTACCAATTAGGTCCTGGATTGTTTTAAAATTTCAATTTATTTACGACTTTTATAAAAGTGACCATATTGGTCCTCATATTTTTTTCAAGTGTCAAATTAGTCCATCTCTTTTTAGAAGTAACCAAATTGGTCTCTCTAATGACTTAACGGTATTAAATATAACAGTTGACTGTAATAATTTTAGTTAAAGTATGTAAAGACCATTTATTTGTTATATTATAGCAAAGTTGTTTTGTCTCTGTACATTAAATTCTCCATTACAATTACAATAAAATCTTAAAATATTATTAATGAAACATCATTTGTACCGTTTTTTTAATTACAAATCTCTAAAAAATTCTAAAAATATTTTAATAAGACAATGTCAATTATACTTTTATTTTTTTAAACAAAGTTACCGTTCATTCTCAGTTTAGTCTTTTATCACTTTTATATAATATTGTTTTTTTTTTGTTAATATTATACAAGTGATGTTTTCAAAATTATTTAAAAATCAAAACACACAAATAAAATAAACAAAAATATACATGTGTTAAAAAAACGGTGCATGTGTCAATATTATATTGTTTAGGAGTAAAATACAATTTTACCCATACACAGTTAAAGTTGACGGATAGAACTTAGTTAGAGGGACTAATTTGGCACTTGGAAAAAATGTAAGGACCAATTTGGTCATTTTTGTATTAGTGGCAAACAACGTGGAATTTTTAAAAAAGTCCATGACCCAATTAGTAATTGCCCTTTTAATTATTTTAATAGTTGCAAATGTATAAAATAAATACAGATGCTTCGATCCAGGCTCAATCGAATTGTGTGGGTGCGGGAATAGTCATTCATATCCGAAGTGGCTAGGTTATGGGTTCAAGTACGCAGCGCATTCAGGCTTGTTTCACCCCCTCACATTGCAGAAGCAATGGCAATTTTACGAGGCATTGAGTTCGCAAGAGATTTGAGGATTTTTCTGGCTGTGGTAGAGTCTGATGCTCTTGGTGTTGTGAAACTTATCAATGATGGTACTATTATCTCAACTGATGTTGGTCTGGTATTGAGTGATATTTTGCATATTATGAGTTTGGTTGGCATCGAGTCTGTGTTGTTTGTGTCTGGAAAGGCAAATATAGTTACCCATTACTGATCAAAAATGGCTTTGACTATTGATTATGACTGTTTCTGAGTAGAAGAGTTTCCTCTAGTTGTGAGGAATCTGGTCCAAAAGGACCTCCCTGTGTAATTCTTGTTTTGGTTAATAAAGTTTTCTTGGTATCAAAAAAATAATAATAATAGTAAAAGGGCAATTAAGACTTTTTCAAATAAAATACAAGGTCATTTTCGACTTTTTATACCCAAATCTTAATCAACCGTTAAATGTGATGGAAATCAATGGTTGACATGGGGTTTGCTGCAATTATGACAATTAGTTGAATATAGTCTTTTTAGAAAACCTCAAGCTATGTTATTGCAATTATTGCAATTAATCCAAATAAAAAATGGGGTATCACTTAAAGTATTGCAATTACTTTTCACTTTTTCAGGTAGTTAAAGCATGATCAAAAAGATATTTAAAGTATGGAATTTGTGGAGATCACCCAGACCCAGCCTAGTTTTGGTCTACTTCTGTAATGAAAACGAAAGATATTTAGCATAAAAATCCTAATTATGCGATTTTCAAGAATCAAATCGAGTGTATCAAAATTTATATAAATTGAAGTTGCTCAAAAAAAAAAAAGAATGCGATTCTCTCTCTGTGCTTAAAACACTAATGAAAACTACTATCCTGACAAAGGAGATGGTTAGATTGATGACTCAGAATTTTATATATATATATATATTTTTTGAACAGCACATCTTTATTGAAAATGATAACAGGAGGTAAAAGCCCTACAAAGCAAATCAAAAAACGAAAACCATACCAAAGACTGCAAACCAGGTAACCTGGTCAAACAGACACAACCCAGCAACAAACAGAGCACAATCAGGGCGATGACTCAGAATTATATTACACCTGTTATTATTTTTTAGGATAGAGACCAATTCGAAGATGCAATTTCATTGTATTTAAATTACTTTTTTTTTTAATTTCCTTTTTGGGTTTCTGGGTACTGGCATCTTCTAATTTCATGATTAAACAAGAGCATATATATATATATATATATATATATATATATATACACATTAAAGTGAAGACAAAAAATATCATTAGAAGGCATAATTATGGATCAACTTTAAATTTTTTGATCAAATTGTCCAAAAGTGAAGGGATAAGGTACAAGGGAGTATGAAAAAGACTAAAGAATCCAATTTCTATTTGAAGGAAAAGACGTGCAAGATTATTAAATTAGTAAAATTTTAATATGGATATTCAAAAATAATCACACATTTTGGGATACTTTATGAAAAATCTTAGTTTTCATTTTTTTGTTCTTATACTCCAAAAAAGAAAAAAAAATACATTCTCTGCAAAACGATAACAAAATCTATATTCAATTTTGCTCCAATTTCTTACTCCTAGTTGTGTGGGAGCTCAGAGAGTTAAAACATGAAGCCCAAAAAAGGCTTTAAATTTTCTAGTCCTAGCCAAACCTGAAGCGCGAAACGTTTTGAGAATTACTTTAAGACCAAAAGCAATACCATATCCATAACTAGACAACTTTATAGAGCTGTTTCAAATTCAAGATCCCAAATTTAGTTATATCTGAAATATAATGATAATTTTAGGTTAAAGAAATTCTCTAACCTTAGAATCAGAACTTCCGCATTTAACGTTAGAGAATTGATTCTCTAATGTTAAAGGACTGTGTTTGTTCCCATGATCCTAATCTATCTCTATGATCCTGCAACTTTGATGTAGGACAAAGAAAAAGGAACCGTGGTCCAGACCGCGATCTGACACCAGCGGGTCACACGGGATTTGGGCAATTTCTTTATTTTCTTATTTTTTTAAATTTGGGTCTTTTCTTTTTTAGTAAGTTTATTTATTTTAGTTTGATTAGGAATTAAATTTAGGTTTTCGAAATAAATCAAACTTACCTTTTAGGTAAGATTTGATCTTTGTTTTCCGATCAAGTTAGGAGTCATGAATTGTAACAGATTCTGATTAGTTTTGATATTTTCCTGTTTTAGTCTTTTTTTTTGGAATATCGTATTCAAGTCGTATTAGGATTAGTTTATTATAAATAGTATTATTAATTCCAATTATTGTAACTTTTAAACTTTTGATTGATTTTAATAAAATCGTTCTTTTGGAACATTTATCTGTCGTGGATTCGACATGCTCTTTGAGGATTCGAGAGCACCATTTTCTAACGAAGATTAGGGAATGATGGCCCCTGCATGGCGGTCCATGCTTGGGTAACTACCGGTCGCTACGTTAAGGTTCATCTGAGTGTGTCTCAGGGTTCGACGAAGTGATCATTCTTATTTTCGCCATACACCGCTGCGTCAATATTGACGCAGAACGGAAGTTCTAGGATCACAAGCGTAACCCTAACAGAACATAAACTGGAATCCACCAGAAAAAAGAAACTGAAACCAAATTATAAAATTTATTCAATACTTCGAAACTGATAACAAAAGCGTTAAATAGGCTTTGAAAACCCTAAAAACGAAAAGACTAAAATATCCTCAGCTAAATAAAATAAAAACGGAAAACAAATAAAAACATAAAAATCTTCGGATGCCCGATAACCTATCTTAAACAGCTCCGTTGAGGGAGTAAATGACGTCAACCGGGCGAGCCCTGGTTGTACCGCTCGAAAACCCTTTCCGAAAACATATTATAATAGGAAATCTGTCAACCGAGCGAAAAGTTATGCCCGTTTCATTGAAACTTTCATTGAAACACCTCTTTTGGACAATTTTCTATCCATCTCTTCTTCAAAGTCCAAAGCCAATTGTCCTACATCAGTCTCTCCCACCTGTGAAGAACTCGACCTCGAGTTATAATCTGGATAGAGCGGAACATCATCACAAAACTCATAAAGGTCAGCTACGTTGAAAGTTCGGGATATGTTCATATCAGTAGGCAAGTCGATCACATAGGCATTATTGTTGATCTTTTTGACCACCTTGTACGGTCCATACTTCCTTGGCTTCAACTTATTATAGGTACCAACCGGGAACCTCTCCTTACGCAAAAACACCATAACTTGGTCTCCCTCAGCAAACAACTTCTCACGCCTTTTAACATCTGCTGCAGCCTTATACTTTGCATTCTTCTCCTCTAACTGTGCCTTCACTTCAGCCTGAACATCACGAACCTGCTCAGCCATAGCCTCAGCAGCAACACTCATACTAGTGACCTTGGGAAGCTTTGCCAGATCCAACGCGTGCTTAGGAGATTGTCGATACACTAAAGCGAATGGAGACTTACCCGTAGCAGTATGAACAACATTGTTATATGCAAACTCAGCTTGTGCCAGAGCCACGTCCCACTGTTTTGGCTTATCCCCACAGATACTCCGAATTAAATTCCCCAGTGTTCGGTTTAGATTCTCTGTCTGTCCGTCAGTTTGTGGATGCGCAGTGCTACTGAACTTCAGAGTGGTATCCATCCGTCGCCACAATGTCACCCAAAAATGACTAAGAAACTTCGAGTCCCTATCAGATGTGATTGAATGGGGTACACCATGTAAACGAACTACCTCCCGAAAGAACAACTGAGCCACATGTGATGCATCAGATGTCTTCCGACAAGGAATAAAATGCCCCATTTTTGAGAACCTGTCAACCACAACAAACACAGAATCTAAACGAAGTCCATTGCTAAATCCTCCCATATGGCATTCGGAACAGGTAGTGGCATGTACAATCCCGTATTTTGAGCCTGTCCTTTAGAAGTTTGACAGACGTAACACTTGCGAACATAGTTACCGACATCGCGTTTCAACTGCGGCCAGTAATAACGTTCGGACACCCCACTAATAGTTTTGTCACGTCCCAAGTGACCACCCAAACCACCACCATGCAACTCTCGAATCAGTTTCTCTCTCAGAGAGCTCCGCGGGATACATAACTGATTGCCACAGAACAAATAGCCCTCGGTCATATGAAACTCCCCTTCAGTCTGTTTCAGAACACACTTTTCCCATATCTCTCCAAAATCCTCATCATCAGGATACAATTCTTTTAGAAACTCAAACCCAATAATCTCTTGCTGCATAGTCACCAATAAGCTTGCACGCCGACTCAGCGCGACAGCCACCTTATTTAACATTCCAGACTTATGCTTCAAAACAAACGGAAACTTCTGCAAGTAAGTTGCCCACCGAGCATGCATATTACTTAAGCTTCTCTGACTGTTCAAGTACTTCAGAGCTTGATGATCAGTGTAAAGAATAAACTCGCGCTGAATTAGGTAATGTTCCCAATTCTTTAGAGCACGAATAATTGCATAGAATTCCTGATCATAGGTACTCCATTTTCGCCGCGCATCACTCAGCTTTTCACTAAAAAGCGCCACCGGTTTCTTCTCTTGTGACAACACTGCTCCAATCCCGACTCCACTAGCGTCACATTCCACTTCAAATAACTTCTCAAAATTGGGTAGAGCAAGAACAGGAGTGGTGCATAGTTTTTCTTTGATGATTGCGAAGGCTGTTTCGGTTGTCTCACTCCACTGAAACTTTCCCTTTTTCAGACACTCTGTAATAGGGGCCACAATACTACTAAAATCCCTCACAAATCGACGGTAAAACGTCGCCAACCCATGAAAACTCCTCACCTCTCCAACTGTCTTCGGTGTAGGCCAATCACGAATGGCTCTAATCTTTTCTTCATCCACCAAAATTCCGTCCGAACTGACCACATATCCAAGGAATAGTAACCACGCTGTCATCCAACTGCATTTTTTAAAGTTGATAAACAATTTGTTATTTAACAATACCTCTAACACAGCTCGCAGATGCTCCATGTGGTCTTCCTCACTACGGCTGTAAATCAATATATCGTCGAAATAAACGACTACATATTTTCCAATGAAAGGCCGCAACACCTGGTTCATAAGCCGCATGAAAGTGCTCGGCGCATTGGATAGTCCGAAAGGCATCACCAACCACTCATACAGCCCATCCTTAGTTTTGAAAGCTGTCTTCCATTCATCACCAGGTTTGACCCGAATCTGATGATACCCGCTCCTCAGGTCGATTTTAGAGAATAATTTCGACCCCTCCATCATATCTAGCATGTCATCCAATCTCGGAATGGGAAAGCTGTACCTGACAGTTATCTTGTTAATCGCACGACTATCCACGCACATCCTCCAACTGCCATCTTTCTTCGGAACAAGTAATGTGGGAACAGCGCATGGACTCATGCTCTCTCGAATGAATCCCTTCTTCATTAATTCCTTCACTTTTTCCTGTAAAATCTGATTCTCCTTGGGACTCATCCGATAGTGTGGTAAATTCGGTAAGCTTGCTCCCAGAACTAAATCAATCTGGTGCTGAATATCTCTCAACGGTGGGAGGTCATCCGGTAAGTCTTCTGTCACCAAATCACTAAATTCAGTAAGCAGGGTCTGCACCTTCTCGGGCACTACAATTATTTGCTCTCCTCTGCTTTCTGTCACCAAAGCCCGCACTACTACAACATGTACCTCTTGTGCCTCCTTAATCTCAACTTCTAAATCAGTTACAGACGTGATTAAAGTGACCAAAGACTGCTCATTTACCGTGGCTTTAGTTGAACTCCCTACTGGATTCCGTTTCGGAACCATCGCAATTCTCCTGCCACCCCAATTGAAAACACAAACATTGTCACGTCCTCTGTAGGTTATGTCCACATCAAACTGCCAAGGATGTCCCAGTAAAACGTGACCAGCATCCATGTCGACTACATCACATGCCACATCTTTCCGGTAGTATTGCCCAATCGAAATAGGAACTTTGCATAACTCTGTCACATTCGCCTTGGGTCCCTTTTGAATCCACCCAATCGCATAAGGCTTGGGATGTTTCTCTGTACGCAGATTCAGATGTTCTACCAATTTTCTGGAAACAAAATTCTCACAACTCCCGCTATCGACAATCACATCACAAACCTTTCCTTGCACACTGCAGCAAGTCTTGAAAATACTGTTTCGTTGCGTTAAACCCTCCAATTTTGTTGCACACATGACTCGCTGAATCACACAGTTTACCGGCTCCCCTTGTTCCTCCGCAATTTCTACACCTTCTAAGAACTCGTCCGTGTTTCCCTCATCTTCAAAATTCTGTTCTTCTTCTTCTTCAGCATCTACGAAATTCACCGGTTTTCTGGCTGGGCATTCATTCGAACGGTGGCCAGGTTGGCCGCACCTGTAACACTTCATACCGCCTGGTCTACTGTATGGATTTGGCGCTCCTCGTGGGGTTTCTTTTGTACCCATTGCTGCTGCTGCAGTTGATCGTGTCCCGCCAAAATTGTTATTTGGCCCCAAACCCCTTTGATCTGCAGTATTTTTAGCCTGACCCTGTCCATCACTTGGTGAAAATCTACTCATGTTCGCGGAAGTGTTGGATGACTCACCCATGTCCTTCTTGTAATGAGAAAAACGATTGGGTGGTTTTTCTATCAACTCCGCTTTCAAGGCAATGTTGTGCGCCTCATCTACTGTCCACACGACTTGCAACCCAATTTTATCTCGAATGGTCGACTTTAAACCCCCCAAATACCTCGAAACCTGCTGTCCTTCTGTCTCATTGAGGTTGTTACGAACTGAAAGTCTGGACCACTCCTCAGTATAATCCGCAACGGTTTTGTTACCCTGAACGCAATTCTGATAACTCTGAAAAATAAATTGTTCATAGTCAGGAGGTAAAAACCTGCTCATCATAAGTTGTTTCATTCGCCTCCAGGATCGTATAGGAACTTTACCTTGTCGCTGTCTATCCTACATCAAACTTTGAGAAAAATTACACATATATTCAACTATATTATCTATTGTGTGAACCAAATATTGACTGGAGTTGAATGCTTCTTATCTGGTTAGAAACTTAGAATACACCACAAACTGACCACGCAATTTTGATCTTAGGATTGTTTGCAAAAAATTGATATAGTTCAATACTCAAATCAGTTACTTAGACTACTTAATGCAAGCTTAATTTTAATAGTGGTGTTATTGGCACACCCTCTACTGATCTATTCATGTCCCACTTTTTAAAATTTTGATTTAATTAAATAAAATTAAATGTTTTTATTAAATTTTTTTGTTTATTTCCAAAACTACCTATTTTACTTATTTTTCAAACTTAATATATATCATATATGATCTCTTTATCTCTTATTCTCTTATCTCTATATATGTATACATCTCGCTCACCTTCATTGATTGATTTATTTTTTTTCTTCTTATTTCTTTATTTTTAGTTTTTTTTTTCTTCTTATTTCGGAAACGAAAAAATAAAAAATAACAGGGTACTTTAACACAACGACAACTTGATATCATTCTAAAGAAAAAATAAACTTCAAACTTATTTCCAAAGAATGAATTGTTTTCAAATGCTTACTATCATTGTCAGACAATTCTTACTTTATGTCATTCTCAGATAATTCTTCAAGATGTTTGATATTGTTCTTAGATAATTCTTCAATTTTCTTGATATCGTTCTCAAACTCTTTCATAATATTTTAGATGTATGTAAGAAGCAGATTTTAGGGTTTAATAGTTAAATTTTTTTTTGAAGAAATAGATTACTAGGTTTTTTTTTTTTTTGGACAAGAAATATGAGATTTTAATAAATTTACTTTGTAGAAGATTTCTTTCCTAAATTGTATGTCTCTTTAAGTAATTTTGATAAAAGAAAAAAAAGAATATTATATAATTAAAAAATGGGGCATGAATAGATCAGTAGGGGTGTGACAATAACACCATTCAATTTTAATTATAGCTAAAAAAAGTATATATCTTACTGGAAAAAGATCATTTTCCCCCCTAACATTTGCCCTATTAGAAAGGTGAGGACAGGTTGGGAAAACCTCCTAAAACGAAACTAATATATATGATCCCCTTCTGTTACCTTTTCCAAATGTGCTTTGACTGTTAAATTTAAAAGGGTAATATGGTAAAAGCATCCTTAATTGATCTCCACCGTCCATCTGGAAAAGGTGAATGATGGAGATTAAAAAGAAAACAGAAAAAAGAAAAAAAAAAAAGAACATTAAAAATTAAAAATTAAAAATGAAAAATGAAAAAAAATCAATTAATATTAAAAATTAAAAATTAAAATGAAAAAAAACAAAATAAATTCTAATCTCTCTCCTCTCTCCTCTCTCCCGATCTAATCTCAAGTCTCATCTGTTTCTCTCATCTCTCTCTCTCATCTCCTGATCTCTTCATCGTCATCTTCATCTTCATCAAACCCTAAACCTATCTCTTTCTATCTTCTTCTTCTAGTGGGTGTTTTCTGGGTTCGTTTGGGTATGATTATGGGTGTGGGTGGTTTGGTTTGGTTCGATTGGTGGGGTTTGGGTGGATGGTGGTATTGGAGATGGAGGTAGTGGCGGCGTGTGGTTGTGATTTGTGGGTGGTGGCTGAAGATCTAAGGTTTGTGAATGGGTGGTTTATTTTTTTTTTTCTGGGTATGGTTTTTTTTTTTGGAGAAAGAAGATGGAGATCCACTAGATAATATTTACATTAATTTTTGTAGAGATCCATAGATTTCTTTTTTTACAGATATTAATATTCTGGGTTTGGTTTTTCGTAATCTTGTGTTGATGATAAATGTTGATAATAATACTGATAATGGTGATGGTAGGGTTGAATCTGATATCTGGTTTGAAAATTTGAGATCCAAAGATTGTGTGATTTTCTCGTTTTTGGTTTGATTTTGTTGAGGATTGTGTAAAATGGATTGTGTGGTTAATTCTGGAAAAGTTGAAGAATATTTCTGAGATCTAATGGAGATCCAGATTGAAGATTTTTTTTTTATATAATTTGGTGGGAAATAAAATATCTCTACCGTTCATCTTGGAGATGGACGGCAGAGATCCAGATTTTTTTTTAAAAATTTTTTGTTTTTAAATTCTTTTTTATTTTTAATTTCTGTTTTTAAATTTAAATAAAAGATAAATAAAAATATCTCTACCGATCATCATGGAGATAGACGGTGGAGATCCATTTTTTGTTGTTTTCTTTTTTAATATATTTTTCATTTAATAAATAGCTGGAGCGTACTATGGTCATTTTTTGATTATTTTTAAGGATAAAACGATCATTTGACAATGGTCAAACCTTTTTTAGATGGAAAAGGTAATAGAAAGGGAGATTTTATATTATTTTCATTTTAGGGTGAAGACCGGTCATGACAAACTCTATCCTCACCTTTCTAATAGGGTACCTTTCTAATAAGGTAAAGGTTAGGAAGCAAAACAATCTTTTCCCTATCTTACTTGGATATATTCTATAATTTTCCACTTGTTCATACTCAGATAATCAAGAAACACAACATATCTGAGTACGTACACAATACATAGACTGTTTTTTTAATTAGCAAGTATAGTAGATCAAAGAACACATTCAGATTCAAAGGGAAATTATTTATTTTATCAGAAGCGTCTATAATCTAATGCCGGGAGACAAGTTACAAGCTAGTAAGGCTACTTCACTCTGATCTCCTCTTGCAATATTAGATATATATATATATATATATATATAGATATATATAGCTGTAGAGAGCTTGCTATATATAGTCCCACCACTTCAAATTAAACTTATAAACAAGGTACAGATACTGCATAATAAGAATTACATACTGTTTGGTTGTTTAATTTATGACTTGAGGTAGCCTAATTTGACAGCATAATTGATGAGATCATCAACTTCTTCCTTGGATATGTAACCATCTCCATTATCATCAGCATGGTTGAGCGCTCTGTGAGCCCTCCAACCAGGAATGAAAGCACCAAGGTAATTGAAGGCCTCCTTGAGCTCTTTTCTGCTCAGCTTGCCGTCTCTGTTGGTGTCATACCGCCAAAACGTCGTTCTCAGCTGCTCTATCGTGCTCGGGACTGGCACCGGAGTAACAGTATTTCTAAGACATTTTTTGTCCACACTACGAGTCGTTGTATGAGCCATATATATATATATATATGCTTGGTTTGGATATGGAGGTGGGTTGTGGTGTTTAGAGAAGGATAGAAGAGAACTGTAATAGACTGAGAATTTGCTTGCTTGTGAAGCGAAACACTGCCTAGCGCGACTATATATAGATAGATCTCAGTCTTCTTCTACACACATTTTAATTCTAACTTATCTGCATCTTCATCATGTATATGACTGTTGAATTCGTATAAATACACTCAAATTATACCATTTGGATTTTAGCTATACGTCCTAACATGTGCGCTAGGTTTATTGAGCTACGCAAGAAGATCCCACCGCCCAAATCAGAATTGAGTCTTAAGCCGGCCAAGTGGACATGTGGGGCAGTGGGCATCACTAAAATGCAAATCCATGAACCACACTACTCTTGTGTACACGTACTATACTGATTGACTCACTTGGCATCTATATATTCTCCAAACATGTGCACTGTATTAGTCGTCTAGAGCTATATATATATATATATATATATATATATATATATATAATCTTAGAGTGAATTTAAGAGAACAATATTTGAAGATTTTATTTGACTGGAAAATACTTCAAGACTTAATTGGCATGTGGCATGCTTCTACTTTAGCCGAAGTAGTGAATGTGATGTGCTTAAAAACTAATTAAAAGCACTCATAGTCATATATTATGATCGAATTGTACAAAAGTGAAGGGATAAGGCCCAAGGGAGGAGGAAAAAGTTTAAGGAATCCAATTTCTAATGGAAGGAAAAAGACAAGACCATTAAATTAGTCAAGTTTTTTATACGGATATAAGGATACTCATGATAAGACCTTGTTTTGGATCATAGCCAAGCCGTTTTAGTCCAAACCTAAAGAAAAGCGTTTTCAAAGTTACCAACTTAATTACCATTTCCATAACTAAACAACCAGACAAATTAACCTTCTCAAATCCAAGATCTCGAACAATAAAATCAGAATCTCCACGCCTAACCTTAGATAATTGATCTCTAATGGTAAAGAATTGTGTTGTCCCGAATATAAGTTATATCCAAAATTTTGGATTATTCTCTAACGGTAAATAATTGTGTTGTTCCGAATATAAGTTATATCAAAAAATTTGGATTATTCTCTAGCAGTAAAAGATTGTGTTGTCCCGAATACAGTAAATTAATATTTTTGGGACCTATTATTGAGTATTAATTTTAAAGGGTCATTAATTTGAAGTACCTTATAAAGTGTTATTTTGTCTTAGAAAACGTAAGAAAGTCGGTTTTATTTCTCAGGGAAAGTTTTTTTTTTTTCTTCAGGATTCCTTATTTAGGAAAGATTATTTAAGAAAATTTTCAATTCCTTTTGGGAATGTGATTACTTAGAGACCAATGATACTCACCATATAAATAGTTAGGCATATTCTTTGGTTGTATATACCAAGAGAGATCTCAAAATACACCTAAAAATTATATTCCTAACGGCTCCTAAAAATTCTCTTTTACTAAATGAAGAAGGACAATCATATATTTACTCAATAGATGAAGGATGCATGAAGTCAAAAATATCACATATGGTAGCTTTGTGCAAACTAGTATCTTGAAGTACTTGTCTGGTTCTTGAATATTATATAATATATTTTGTATTTTTATGAAATTATTAGTTTATGAGGCATTCGGGATCAAAATTTAACACTAGATTTCAAAAAGAAATTATTAATTATTACAATAAAGGAGTTTATTAATTTCTTATACTGACTCGAGTTGAGACCTAGATTTTTTTATTAATTTAAAAAGTTCATTAGTTTAAAGGAGATTAATTTATAGAGATTTTATTATTTAAAATTAACCAACAATAAGTTATATCAGGAATTATCGGTTTGAGAAAAATTAGCCGACTACATTATCCATTATTGTGTCAAACGAATATTGTCTTTTAGGAGACATCCGATAAAATTGGATTGTGTCAACCGAATATTGACCGGAGTTGAATGTTGCTTATCGGGTTAGAATAGATCACAAACTGACCGTGAGCTTTCTGAATTATCTTGGTAACATTGTTGTTGTTTTCAACTCTAGAAGTAGCAATGCTTTTGCTGATGATTTAGCAAAGAAAGGCTCTGGTATGGAAGGGGACTGCTTGATTTGGGGTAACATTTGAGCTCAGTCGTCTGCGTGTTTGATCTGTTTTTGTGTTTGTGCCTCTGCTCTGTCTTTGGTGCTGGGTTGCAGAGCTCTCTGCTTTGGCCTTTGGGTCTGTTCGTTTTATGTTTTTCTGCTTCTTTGGGGTTTTTGTGAGCTGCTTTTCTGGTCTAGCCTGGTCTTTGGTGGCCTGCTGTGGGGGCTCTTGTTACTGTTTCGTTTTTGCCTCTCTTTGGTTTTGGTGTTTTTAGCTATTTTGGCTGTTGTTTCCATTTTGTTTATGTTCTCCCTCCCGGCCTCCGGTCGTTGAATAAAAAAAAAACCTGACCGTGAGCTTTTGATCTTATGATTTTTTGCAAAAGAATAGTCAATAGTCAATACTCAAATGATCAGTTTCTAAACGTACTTAATGTAAGGTTAATTTCAAAAAAATAATATCTTATATGGATATATTGTGAATTTTCCCACTATTCTAGATTCTGGATGTATTAATTTGTAATCAGGTAATCAAGAAACTCGATTTTTGGATGAATTGCTTTAAGAGCGCCTTTACTAACAGAGAATGAAATTAAAGGGAATCAAGTTCTAAAAGAAAGAGAATTAGGAAAGGGAACTTAACTCCTTATATGTTTGGTTTGATGGAATATGAGAGAAAAGAAATAAAATGATTTGGATTGATTTCTAATATCTTGTTTGGGTTGTTAAATAAGAGGGAAAAGAAAGGAAAATGAAGGAAAAGGAAGGAAAAGAAAGGAAAATGAGGGAATAATTTCTTCTTGTTTAACCCAATTTGATTGTTACCTAAATTTGGGAGAGAAATGAGGGAAAATAATCTAAAATCAATGATTTTTTCAATATTCCAAAAATAACCCTATTAATATTTGGTGTTCATATTGTTAAAAGAATGTTATTTTCGTAAATAGAATAAAATGTATTCATTTATTTATTTCCTCCAAATAAGATTGATTTATTTTCCTTTATTTTCCTTTATTTTCTATTTATAACCATCCGAACAACAATCATTAAAAACATTTTCTTTTCTTTTCTTTTCCTTTCCTTTCCCCATTTACCTTTCTTTTCCTTTCTATCATATTCCACCAATCCAAACATAGTGTAAGTGGGAGGGGGAATCTAGTTTCATTTTCAACATAAAATTAATTTCTGATTTGTATGTAAGACTCACACAATCGGATTCCCAACCGATTTTAGTAAACACATTAATTAAATTCTCTACACGCCCTCAGAATTTCGAACAAAGGAAGAATTCAAAATCCCAGTAAATTATGTGCACTCAGCCTTAATTTTCTGCAAAAGGTCATATCGGTGGGATCTTTGATCAATACTTCCAAGTAAATACTAGCTAGTAGCAGTGTTCGAAAAAACACTCTAGGCGGCCGCCTAAGCGTTGTGCGGTGTTCCACCGTACCGAATCTAAGAATTTTGGTCTAAAAATCGGTCAGTGGAAGTCAACGGCGGTCAAAGACTGAGTTGGACCGATTTTTATGAGATTAATCTGTCTAGCCCGCCTAGCCGATTTTTTTTTCGAAAAAATGTCCACTAAAATGGTGAAAATCAAACCCAAAATCAACTTTTCAGATCGTGAAACATCAGAAGCATCAACCACAACCAAAATAAAACCAAAAATCAAAATAAAGTTTTCTTGCAAATTGATTCAATGGAAAAAATATAAGCAAAATCAACACACAAATTAGATTCAAGTGTTGTTGACAAACAAAACCCACCAAGATTTAATGAAAAATAACTCAAAAACAAGCTTGAAAGGAGGAGAGAGAAAGCTTGAATGAGAGAAAATGGTGAAAGCAGGAGAAGAGGCGTGAAAGATAGATAGAAAGAGAAGAAGGCGTGAAAAAGAGAGAAGAAAAAAGATTTTTTTGATTTTTAAAAAGCTGATTTGTAAAATAACAAACCATACCCTCTATAAATATTAAAATCTAAAATATACAATAAGAAATAAAACTATATTAAACAAGTACAATACTATATTAAACAAAAGAGAATTATATCGATGATTTTATTTGAATTTCGTTATAATATAAGTTTTATTATTGGTTTTATAGGTAGAAAATAATAAATAAATAAATAAATCAACCGTCTAGGCTTTAGGCGTTAGTTTACCGTCCGACTAGCGTATAGCGTTTACTAGAACCATGACTAGTAGAGATCTGTAGGGAGCTTTCAGATTCAAAGGAAAATTATTTAATTTATCACAATATTTTACTATATATTATATTAAAGCCTCTCTAATACCGGGATACAAACTAGTTAGCTACAAGGCTACTTCAGTCTGATCTCCTCTCGCATTAGATAGATAGATATATATAGCTGCAGAGAACTTGCTAGTCCTACCAGTCTACCACTTCAAACTTAAAAACAAAATACATATACCACATAATAAGCATTATTGACACGCATCGTCATCCATGCATACATACGATTTTATTGTTTAGTTGACGATGTAGCCTAATTTGACAGCATAGTTGATGAGCTCATCAACTTCTTCCCCACTTATGTATCCATCTCCGTTATTATCTGCATGGTTGAGTGCTCTATGAGCCCTCCAAGCAGGAATGGAAGCACCAAGGTTACTGAAAGCCTCCTTGAGCTCTTTTCTACTCAGCTTGTCATCTTTGTTGGTGTCATATCGCCAAAACATTCCTCTCAGCTGCTCCTTATTGTACGGGACTGGAAACTCTTTCTTAGCATCTCCTCTTAAACAACTATTGGCAAGACCTTTTTCCATTCCAATTTTTCCATCATGAGTCTTTCTAAGAGCCATATGGAAGAGAAGTGAGGTGGTGTTTAGAAGGATATATAGAAGAGAAGTGTAATTTTATCTTGACTGAGAATTTGCTTGATTTTGAAGCGAAACACTGCCTAGTACCAGTATATATATATATATATATATATATATATATATATATATATATAGATATAGATTTCAGTCTTCTTCTACACACCTTTTATGGCTTTATAATCTAATTCTAACTTATCTCAATTTTTATGATTCTAAATAGGGGTGGGCGTGGTTCGGTTCGGTTCGGTTTTGGTCAAAACCGTATTGAACCGTTTTATTTTCTGTTTTTGAAAACTTGAATCGGCTTGAACCGTATTGAACTACAAAACCGAATTGAACCGAACACCTTTATCTCGGTTCGGTTCAATTCGGTTTTGGGGCTATTCGGCTTTGAGGTTTTTTTTTATATATTTTTTCAATTTTGTATCATTTAACAATCCTATTTTTGTATTTAGACCTTTGACCTTTGGGCAATTGATTTTGAGCTTTTTTTTTAACAATCCCTTACATTCAAAACACATATAAATAGACCACATTACTATTTAACTAATCAAAGTTAGTCCAATTCAATTATAAGTACCTGCTCAATAGTTACCATTCTCCCAAATTCAGTCCATACATTACATAGAAGGATAGAAGTCCAAAATAAAATAAGATCATACATAAATAATCCAACATATAATCCATAATAAAATTTGTATTTTTTTTGTATTTATAGTTCGGTTCGTCGGTTCGGTTCGGTTTTGGAAGGTCTAAAACCGAAACCGAACCATATTCTATGCGGTTCATTCGGTTCGAACCGAATTGAACCGAACTCAACCTTAAAACCGAACCAAACACCATATTTCGGTTTGATTTGGGTCGGTTCGGTTCGGTTCAATGAACCGTGCCCACCCCTAATTCTAAAGGCCAGATTGGTATTGCTTATATAAAGTTAAAATCTACTTATTTAATAATTTTGATTTAAAATGATGTTTAGTAAAACTTCCAAAAGTGATTAATTGATAATCTGATTAGTTTTGTCAGAGATATTGAGAAGTAGGTGAGGGGTCACTTTTTGAAAATGATTATAGAATAATCTATTTCAGCATTTAATGAATATTTTAAAATATCATTATTAACCTTACGAAATCAAAATAAAAGCATTTATACCTTATTTCATCTTAAAATTAAACTTTCTATTCAAATATTGATTTGATTTATAAAATCTTTTCAAATATCATTATTGTTCTTATAGAATTTTTTTCTAATTTAATTATTCTACTTAAATATTAATTTTATTTATATAATTAATGAAAAAAATTAGTATGATTCTAAAATCATGTCTATTTTAGTCATTGTAACTAATTTCAGCATTTTTGAAATAAAATTACAAAACATATGTATACTGTTTTTGAGATTTACAGTAGTTTTAAAACTACAAAAAACCAAATATCCGCTGATTAACTTTATAGTTGATTAATTCATCAGCACAACTAATAGTGATTATTTTATAAATTATAAATTACAGCAATATCAAACTGACCATTAGCCTTTTATGTAAATGGGAGTACATAATACCAGGGAAGAGAGTATTATGTACTTTGGATCAGTAGTCGATCAGTACTGTTCTTATAATTAGCCAATCAATCAGGAATTATAAGATGAAGAAAACGAATATTATCATTAAATGAAAATTGGAGATGAATACTTATCCAAAAAAAAATTGAAGATGAAGTTTTATATAATCAAATCAAATAATGAAGACAAAATTTATAATTATGAGTATGGACTTAACTTCTTCTTATTTATGTACAAACTCTCAGGAGAAAATCTTGTGTGGGACGGTTGTCAATTTTGTATTGAAAATGTAAAAACAAAATTTAAAATAGAGTGGTGCTATTGGCACACCCCCTACTGATCTATCCATGCCCAACTTTTTAAAATTTAGATTTACTTAAATAAAATTAAATGTTTTTATTAAATTTTTTGGTTTATTTCCAAAACTACCCATTTTACTTATTTTTCAAACTTAATACATACCATATATGATTCCTCTATCTCTGATTACATCTCTCTAGCCTCCATTGATTGATTTATTTTTTTTCTTCTTATTTTTATTTTTATTTTTACTTTTTCTTCTTCTTATTTCATGATGGAAACGAAAAAAATAAAAAATAACAGGGTATTTCAACACAACGACAACTTAATATCATTTTAAATAAAAAATAAACTTCAAACTTATTTCCAGAGAATGAATTGTTTTCAGATGCTTACTATCATTGTCAGACAGTTCTTGTTTTATGTCATCCTAGACAATTCTTCAAGATGTTTAATATCATTCTTAGACAATTCTTCCATATTCTTGATATCGTTCTCAAACTCTTCTATAATATTTTATATGTATGTAAGAAGCAGATTTTAGGGTTTAAGAGATAATATTTTTTTAAAGAAACATATTATTGGGTTTTTTTTTTTGAAAAACAATGTGAGATTTTAATAGATTTACTTTATAGAAGATTTCTTTCCTAAATTGTATGTCTCTTTAAGTAATTTTGATAAAGGAAAAAAAAGAATATTATATAATTAAAAAGGTGGGGCATGAATAAATTAGTAGGGGGTGTGCCAATAGCATCACTCTTTAAAATATAAAAGTTATATAAAACTAGACAACTTGATTGGATGATCTCACTATCTGAAAGTGAGACCGTTCAACAAAAGATTTTCTCCACTACAAGAGGACATGACTACATGCTGTTCATCCACACAATAGCGCCATGGGCTGACCAATCACATTACTGATTAGTGATTACTGAATGTGAATTACTACCCATTCGACTCAAAGGTCGATTGCTGCACCATTAACCTAATAGGAAAAAAAAAACCCTAACTTTTTTTTTTGGAGCTGATCCAAGCACATCCCACCGCCCACATCAGATATATATGCATATTTAATTTGAGTTTCAAGCCAAGTAGAGTGAAGTAGACATGTTGGGCAGTGGGTATCACTAAAATGCAATTCCATGAACCAGGTAGCTAGCTAGTGTACACAAGCTTGGCATCTATTCTCCAAACATGTGCACTGTAATCGTCTAAAGCTACATAAGACTGGGAAATACTTCAAGACTTCGCATGTGACATGATTCTACTTTAGCAGAAGTAATGAATGTGATGTGCTTCAAAACTAAAATGCACTCATTTTCATCGAATTGTCCAAAAGCAAGTAGATAAGGTCCAAGGGAGAAGGAAAAAGACTTTTTTTTTTTTGAAGAGACAAAAACAAGAACAGAACATTAAAGAGGCATATCAGCCTGAACTAATTTCTCCACGCAGGGAGGACAAGACTCAAACCAAACATTATCTTCTGTAGAAGAAATCTCCAATTTGGCAAGACTATGAGCAACCGAATTCGCTATCCTGGGAGCGAAAGAAACAGTAATAGGATTGGAATGAATTAGATAAAGAATATCGGCAATTATGTTCCCTATATCAGTAGAAGGCACAACCCCCAAATTCACAGTATCCACCACAACCTTAGCATCAGATTCAACAATCGCTGGAACAAGACCTGCAGCCACAGCACCACAGATGCCACACAACAAAGTCATTGCTTCAGCTGCCTATGGAGAGAAATTAATATGGATTTTCTGAATAAAAGTTCTCACAACAACTCCCTTATAGTCACGAATGATGATACCAGCCCCAATATAGCATTTATTTTTATCCACAACCGCATCTGTATTAATTTTGAAACATCCCCTACTCGGACTGCACCATTTCACAACTGAATCCTGCTTAGCCATTGTATTTGGGTCCGCAGTAGAGTTGGCAGAACGAAAACCATCCAAGAAGTTTATAGACCAGCCTACCACATCCTCATCATTCCGCACTGAAGCATTGTGAATAGCTTGGTTCCGAAGCCACCAAACCTGCCAGAAAGAAATACAGATCAGCTCCATTTCCTCTTGTTGAAAGCTGTTGCAGAAAGAGATGATAAGATCAAGGAAAGAAATACTATCTGGCCACTTTTTACCTTACAGTAATACACAATCATAAGGAAAAAGACTTGAGGAATCCAATTTCTAATTAAAGGAAAAGACAAGAGCATTAAATTAGTAAAAACTTTAATACGATATCCAAATCATACATCTAGAATACTTCATGAAAAATGTTATGGCACGTTTGATATCGTTTTTTAAATAGTGTTTTTGAAAAAAAAAATTAAAAATGAAAATCATGTTTTAAAAACTTAATGTGTTTGATAATGCTTGTTAAAAGTACTTTTCAAAAATGGAAAATGATATAAATGAGTTCGGTATTGTTTTCTAAAACTAGTAATATAGTGTTTTTTTTTTACAAAAATTGAGTAATATAGTTTGATAAGGCCCAAGGGAGGAGGAAAAAGACTAAGGGGTCGTTTGTTTTTTCCACTTAAAATTTAATGGGTCTGAATCATAATTATTAAGTTGTTTCGTTTGTTTTTTTAAGTGGTCAAACAACTTAAAAAATACCAAAAAATAACTTAAAATAAAAAGTAAAAAATTCTGACTTTTCACTTAATTACCTATCACTGAATTGCATTAAATGCAATCCAAAAAATTTTGTTCACATAATATCCCTCATATATAACATATTTCCAACTTCATCATAATTATATATGGTATAGAAATTTTTATTTTAATATATTGCTTATTTTAAGTAGCTTTAAAAATAAAAAAGAACTCTAATCACTTATCATATTGATATTTAATATCAATACTTTATTATGATATTATGGTGATGTATTTATATATTATTTTTTAGAGTGTTTTGTGTGAGTTTTCCTGCAGCCCCTTTTACTTTTTGAAAAAAAAAACGTTTCTTTTCTTAGTAAAAATGAAGTTTCTTTGTAATCAAAGAAAATCATGAACATATGTGTTCATATATAATTATTATTTTTGGATTGTTTTTATTTCTTATTATATGTATAATTGTTTAACATAGGTATAAATGTAAAATTACTTAGTTTCTGACAATTTTACTTTTAAAAAATAAACATGTTGACAATACATTCAGATGTGAGGAAAAAAAAACATGTTATTCAAGTTCAGATTTCAGTCCCTATTCAGTTTTCAGAAAAATTCAGGACTGTTCAGTCTTCAGACAAAAAAACAAACAGCCCTAAGGAATCCAATTTCTAATTGACGGAAAAGACAATACCATTAAATTAGTCAAGTTTTTTAAACGGATATTCATAAGACCATGTTTTGGATCATAGGCAAACCATTTTCGTCCAGGCCTAAAGCAAAGCGTTTTGAAAAATAAATTACCATTTCCATAACTAAACAACCAGACAAAACTTCTCAAATCCATGATTTCAGATTTAGTTATATCTGAAATAACGGTTTTAGAATCAAGTCTATAACAATAGAATCAGAATCTCCACATTTAACTTTAGAGAATTGATTCTCTAATGGTAAAGAATTGTGACATGCTTCTACTTTAACCGAAGTAGTGAATGTGATATAAGTAAAAACTAAAAAGCAGTACTCATTTTGATCAAATTGTCCAAAACCGAATAGATAAGGTATAAGTATAACTGTATAAAGGAGGATGAAAAAGACTTGAGGAATCCAATTTCTAATTAAAGGAAAAGAGAAGAGCATCAAATTAGTAAAATTTTTAATACGGATATTCATAAACCCTAATCACACATCTTGGCATACTACATGAAAAATCTCAGTTTTGATTATTTATTTATTTTCATCTAAAAAAATTCATCAAAAGTTAGGAGTATTACACGCTGCCCAAAAAAGGCTTTAAATTTTCTACGCCTAGCCTGAACCTTGTTTTGGATCATGGCCAAACAATTTTCGTCCAAACCTAAATCGAAGCCTTTTGAGGATTACTTTAAGACCAAAATTAATGCCATTTCCATAACTAAACAACTATAAAAAGCTTCAAAATATATATATATACAAAGCTTCTTAAATCCGAGATCTCGAATTTAGTTATATCTGAAGAACTATTCTCTTATGTTAAAGGAACAATTATCTAACAGTACGTAGAATCGAATTCACATATCTAGCTTTAATTAGAGAATTGATTCTCTAATATTTATACAGAACTGTGTTGTCCCGAAAATAAATTATTAATATCTAGCAGGATCCTGGACTTTGAGAAAAATTACACAACTATATTATCTATCGTGCAAAACCAAATACAGCATTGAGTGGAGTTGAATTATTTTTTTACAAAGCCTAAGTGGGTCAGAAGACCAATAAAGGAACTTGTCTAGTTCGAATATATCACAAACTGATGGCCATGCGCTTTTGATCATAGGATTTTTGAAAAAAAAAATAGTACAACACTTCAAATATATTAACACGGAAAGTGTTTGTTAGAAACACTAAAGTGTTCGACGAAAAGTCTAAGAGAAGAAAATAAGAAGAAAAGTTTAGAAACACTCCATTGATGGACATTCTAGCTTCGAAGCTTTTCCATTCATGATTTTCATAGACGAATCTTGTTTACAGAGGTCTAGTATATATACCAGAAGATTGGTACACTCTAAAGACAAAGACAGATTGACAGAAGCATTGCATTGCATATGTGATGAATAAATGTTGTAAAGGAACCCAAGAAAGCCAAGCAGTGAAATATTAATAGCCAAAGTGCAATGTTTAGCTTCTCGGTGTTACTTCAACTGTATACATTTAGGAAAGACAAGCCAGTCACTAGTTGGTCCAGTAACCATTAAATTTCAAGCTGTAAGCAAAAATCCCTCCAGAAACACTTACCTCTGATGGACCCAACACCAACCCTCATGAAATACTTACCTCTGAATCTCTGATCGACCTCTAGGATCACTCAAACACTCACAAATTTGTAAGTCATTATAATTGAAACAATAGAATTACGGCTAACCACAAAACTATCAACCACACAGCACATGAGCATCATGACAAGGATCGTAAGCATATCTACATCACAATCTTTCCCCTTGATCAAAATAATAAGAAGCCAAGCTTTTCAAATAAAGCATCGTATAAACAGTAAGCAGGGTCCTTGGAAATTTAGTGAATGAAATCCATAGACAAGTAAAACAGGTATTGCTGCTGCTTGACATAATTAGTTCCTCAAGTAATCCATGGAAATGCTTCCCCAGAAAATTGGATATAGGAAATATAAACAGAGCCTGCAACTGGTGAACAAATTTATAGAAACTGTATACTGATTCCTTTACAAATCCCTACATGAATAACTATATGCCAGTGTAATCCCTTGTAAATATCTCCAAGGAATACACATCATTTTCTGTTTGCAAATGATATGAAAGCTACCTTAGAAAGCTATAGTAAAAAACAATAGCTGCATAGCTGCTTATACTTCATATTCTAAGATGATCTGAACTTATCATCTCAAAGCAGAAAGTGAAATTCAAATATTCCTCACCATTGCTCTATCATTTGGGCAACCAACTGAAGCATATAGAAAGGAACCCCCTTTTATGATATATTCATCTTGGTGCAATCAAACTTATGATCATCAAAGGAGCATGAATATTGACCGGAGTTGACTGTTGCTTATCAGTTATCGGGTTAGAATAGATCACAAACTGACCGTGAGCTTTTGATCTTATGATTTTTTTGCAAAAGAATAGTCAATAGTCAATACTCAAATGATCAGTTTCTAAAAGTACTTAATGTAAGGTTAATTTCAAAAAAAAAATATCTTACATGGATATATTGTGAATTTTCCCAGTATTCTAGATTCTGGATGTATTAATTTGTAATCAGGTAATCAAGAAACTCAATTTTTGGATGAATTGCTATAAGAGCGCCTTTACTAACAGAGAATGAAATTAAAGGGAATCAAGTTCTAAAAGAAAAAGAATTAGGAAAGGGAACTTAACTCCTTATATATTTGGTTTGATGGAATATGAGAGAAAAGAAATGAAATGATTTGGATTGATTTCTAATATCTTGTTTGAGTTGTTAAATAAGAGGGAAAAGAAAGGAAAATGAAGGAAAAGAAAGGAAAATGAGAGAATAATTTCTTCTTAATTTCTTCTTGTTTCACCAAATTTGGTTGTTACCCAAATTTGGGAGAGAAATGAGGGAAATGAATCTAAAATTAATGATTTTTTCAATATTCCAAAAATAACCCTATTAATATTTGGTGTTCATATTGTTAAAAGAATGTTATTTTCGTAAATAGAATAAAATGTATTCATTTATTTATTTCCTCCAAATAAGATTGATTTATTTTCCTTTCTTTTCTATTTATAACCATCCAAACAACAATCATTAAAAACATTTTTTTTTTCTTTTCCTTTCCTTTCCTTTCCTTTCCTCATTTACTTTTCTTTTCCTTTTTCTCATATTCCACCAATCCAACACACCGTAAGTGGGAGGGGGAATCTAGTTTCATTTTCAACATAAAATTAATTTCTGATTTGTATGTGAGACTCACACAATCAGATTCCAACTGATTTTAGTATACACATTAATTAAATTCTGTGCCTTAATTTTCTGCAAAAGGTCATATCGGGTGGGATCTTTGATCAATACTTCCAAGTAAGTACTAGCTAGTAGAGATCTGCAGGGAACTTTCAGATTCAAAGGAAAATTATTTAATTTATCACAATATTTTACTATATATTATATGAAAGCCTCTGTAATACCGGGAGACAAACTAGTTAGCTACAAGGCTACGACAGTCTGATCTCCTCTCGCATTAGATAGATAGATATATATAGCTGCAGAGAACTTGCTAGTCCTACCAGTCTACCACTTCAAACTTAAAAACAAAATACATATACCACATATTAAGCATTATTGACACGCATCGTCATCCATGCATAAATACGATTTTATTGTTTAGTTGACGACGTAGCCTAATTTGGCAGCATAGTTGACGAGCTCATCAACTTCTTTCCCACTTATGTATCCATCTCCGTTCTTATCTGCATGGTTGAGCGCTCTGTGAGCCCTCCAACCAGGAATGGAAGCACCAAGGTAATTGAAAGCCTCTTTGAGCTCTTTTCTGCTCAGCTGGCCGTCTCTGTCTGTGTCGTACCGCCAAAACGCTACTCTCAGCTCCTCCGCCGTGCACGGGACTGGCACCCCTTTCTGAGCAAATTTTCTTTGACATAGTTTGTCACAACTTTTATCCTTACCCATATATTTATCGCTTGGATGGGAGGTGGGGTGGTGTTTAGAAGGATATATATATATATATATATATATAGAGAGAGAGAGAGAGAGAGAGAGAGAGAGAGAGAGAGAGAGAGAGAGAGAGAGAAGTGTAATTATATATAGACTGAGAATTTGCTTGCTTGTGAAGCGAAACACTACCTGGTACCAGTATATATAGATATAGATTTCAGTCTTCTTCTACACACCTTTTATGGCTTTATAATCTAATTCCAACTAATCTCAAATTTTATGATTCTTAGCCTTTTACGCAAATGGGAGTAACAGGGAACTCAGGGAAGAGAGTATGTGGAAATGGTGAGAAATGTCACCTTTTTGGAGGTGTGTTGCATCCAGGTCACTGGTTTAATAAGTTATGTTTAAAAGGTATCTATTATGGTGAACTACCAAAATTGCCCTTAAATAATCAATTTTTTATTGTCTCTGTAATTCCATCTCCACACTTGGAACACTGAACGCAGTAACTCCTCTCTTTCTCTCTCTACAATAAATTTGTCTGAAAATAAACTTCTCGACGTTCTTCAGCACAACAAGGTAATATATTTCTGAAATACTTATTTTTATCCTTCATTTCTGAAATACATTCCTTTTGTAAACATGAAGCTAGTTTTGTGAAGTTTGAATCTACGAAATTTGAATCTCTGATCCTTTTAAAATAGTCTTCGAGCATATTAGTAAAGACTCTAATCCTTTTAATAAAAAGCTCGGAGCCCTTATTAAAAAGCTCGAAGCCTTTACTAATTTGCTCGGAGACTATTTTAAAAAGCTCGGAGCCTTTAGTAAATAGCTCGGAACCCTTATTAAAAAGCTCAGAGCCTTTGGAAAAAAGCTCGGAGCCTTTATTAAAAGCTCGGAGCCTTTAGTTAAAAGCTCGGAGCTCTTAGTAAAAAGCTCGGAAATTATTTTAACAGGCTCAGAGCCTTTTCCATAGCATTTATGTTTGTCATAATGGTTTGTGGTGATGCATGTTACAGGAGAATGAATCGGGTGAGAATAGTAATATCTTACAACGGTAGATAGGAGCAGTTACCCGACGGAAGTCAGAGGTTTGTTGGATCCGATAACCAAAGAATGTATGTGTCAAAGAATATGAGTTACGAAGAATTGGTGTCGATCGTGCATACTGTTGTGAAGTATGATGTAAACAAATACAATTTTGATCTAGAGTCAATATCAATCATTTATGGCGCTACATGTCGCGCATTTTTAAGAAATGACGAAGATGTTCAGTTTATGCTAGGGGAAGATCGTGTGATCCCTCAAGTATGTGTTAGTCTAATTGAGAGGGCGGCTGGAGATGTGATACATAATGATATTCCTGCTCCTGAAAATACCCAACAATTTGGATCCGCTAATAGTAGCAACCAAGTGTTCACATAAAGGAATGCCACTGAAGGTGAGGAAAACATATGTGCTGTTCAACTGGTAGTGTTCGACCATACAGATGTTGATGAACCTCAATTCGACGATGTGTTTGGTTATCGAATTGAGATGAATGATGGGCAGTACAATGAGCAATACAATGAGCAGAACACTGAACCGAACCTTGGGCCGAACCAGAAGGTGGATAATGAGGTAAATATTGATCCTGTAGATCATGTAGAGAACACTGATGAAGAGTTGACAGACATGTCGTTGCAGTGTCGATCAAAATATGAACATTTAAGTTCGGCCTCGCAAGCGTGCGATTCACATAGACTAGCACAGTGGCAAGCAAGGATCTTTCCTCATGGAGGTGGGATTCACTGACCGTTTCTAGTTCTAGCTATTATTACAACACGCCGAGCGGACTCGTGTGTTGCATATGCAAAAGAATGTGGAAAAATAAATGCTAAACTAACCTAACAAACTACATAAATACACAATATGTACAATGATAGGATGGAATGGAGCGATAAGGAATGTAAATGATTACACTAAGCAAATGACTCCACCATAGCAATCACACAATTTCATACAAACATGCATAGTCAATGTTGAATGCCATGCTCACTTAATCCTCGCCAATTGTCCTCACTCCAGCAACAACCGACTATAACGATATGCACCAACAACCTATCTCAAGATGGTTTCCCGAACTGCACTCAAGTTCATTAAGAACAATGAGACACACATAGCGACAATACATGCAAAACCGCACGCAGACTTTACATGTAGTGGCCAACCTACTAGTGCACGTTGAGTGCTTCACCTCTCGGTCCTTCACACAACAACCTAAGTTCATTCAAGTAGTGGCTAACCACTCAAAATCTTTAAGCACTTCGAAGGGCCACTCAACCATTAACAAGCATATATAACAAAAGAGGCAACAATGCTAGGTTTATATCAATTCCCTAATGAATGAAAGTACACATCGAAGAAGAGACAAAGATACAAAGAAAGAAATACAAAATGAATAGAAAGGAGACCCCTTATCCATAACCGGGAATCGAACACCAGGCTAATTTGACAGTATAGTTGATGAGCTCATCAACTTCTTCCCCACTTATGTATCCATCTCCGTTATTATCTGCATGGTTGAGTGCTCTATGAGCCCTCCAAGCAGGAATGGAAGCACCAAGGTTACTGAAAGCCTCCTTGAGCTCTTTTCTACTCAGCTTGTCATCTTTGTTGGTGTCATATCGCCAAAACATTCCTCTCAGCTGCTCCTTCTCGTATGGGACTGGCAACTATTTCTTAGCATCTCCTCTTGAACAACTATTGGCAAGACCATTTTCCATTCCAATTTTTCCATCATGAGTCTTTCTAAGAGCCATATGGAAGAGAAATGAGGTGGTGTTTAGAAGGATATATAGAAGAGAAGTGTAATTTTATCTTGACTAAGAATTTGCTTGATTTTGAAGCGAAACACTGCCTAGTACCAGTATATATATATATATATATATATATATATAGATTTCCGTCTTCTTCTAGACACCTTTTATGGCTTTATAATCTAATTTTAACTTATCTCAATTTTTATGATTCTAAAGGCCAGTTTGGTATTGCTTATATAAAGTTAAAATCTACTTATTTAATAATTTTGATTTAAAATGATGTTTGGTAAAACTTTCAAAAGTGATTAATTGATAATCTGATTAGTTTTGACAGAGATATTGAGAAGTAGGTGAGGGGTCACTTTTTGAAAATGATTATAGAATAATCTATTTCAGCATTTAATAAATATTTTAAAATATCATTATTAACCTTACGAAATCAAAATAGAAGCATTTATACCTTATTTCATCTTAAAATTAAATTTTCTATTCAAATATTGATTTGATTTATAAAATCTTTTCAAATATCATTATTGTTCTTATAGAATTTTTTTCTAATTTAATTATTCTACTTAAATATTAATTTTATTTATATAATTAATGAAAAAAATTAGTATGATTCTAAATCATGTCTATTTTAGTCATTCTAACTAATTCCAGCATTTTTGAAATAAAATTACCAAATATATGTATACTGTTTTTGAGATTTACAGTAGTTTTAAAACTACAAATAACCACACATCCGCTGATTAACTTTATAGTTGATTAATTCATCAGCTCAACTAATAGTGATTATTTTATAAATTATAAGTTACAACAATACTAAACTGGCCATTAGCCTTTTATACAAATGGGAGTACATAATACCAGGGAATATAGTATTATGTGGACCGTGTCTAATAATTACTTTGGATCAGTAGTCGATCAGTACTGTTCTTATAATTAGCAAATCAATCAGGAATTATAAGATGAAGAAAACGAATATTATCATTAAATGAAAATTGGAGATGAATACTTATCCAAAAAAAAAATTGAAGATGCAGTTTTATAAAATCAAATCAAATAATGAAGACAAAATTTATAATTATGAGTATGGACTTAACTTCTTCTTATTTATGTACAAACTCTCACCATATGGAGAAAATCTTGTGTGGGACGGTTATCAATTTTGTGTTGAAAATGTAAAAACAAAAATTTAAAATATAAAAGTTATATAAAACTAGACAATTTCATTGGATGATCTCACTATCTGACAATGAGACCGTTTCACAAAAGATTTTCTCCACTACAAGAGGACATGACTACATGCTGTTCATCCACACAATAGCGCCATGGGCTGACCAATCACATTACTGATTAGTGATTACTGAATGTGAATTACTTGACTCAAAGGTCGATTGCTGCACCGTTTTTTTTTTTGAACGATAGTTTTATTCAAAAGCCAGGAAGGCCAACAACAAACCACACCACAAACAAGAAGGAACACAAGACAGTAGAAAGCAAACACCAACACAAAGAAACCACACTAAACAAAGACCCCCACAGAGGAAGCCGAACACAGAAAAAGCCAGGCCAAGCCCTAAGAAACACAATCGAACAAGAAAAAGAACAAACTCAGCTACCAAAATCACCCCATTCTATAAAATCCCCATTCTTACTGGAGCTCATCTTGGCAAGTCTGTCTGCAAACTGATTGGAAGATCTTGAACGAAATTTCACCTCCCCTCCCAAGAGCTTCAGATTGCCCCTAATATCATAAACTAGATTGACAAGATTAACATTTCCAATACCCTGACCATTGATCCAAGACACCGCAATCATAAAATCACTTTCTATAACCAAGTTGCGACCCACACAAGATGAAACAGAGCTGCACAGCTCCACTGCTTTGTGAATGGCTGATAACTCAGCTGTGTTGGAATCTTGAAAGCCAATAAAGAGAGAAAACATACACAACGCCTTGCCACTGCCATCTCTTAGAACCCCACCAATGCCAGCTAGTCCCGGTTTTCCTAGAGCCGAGCCATCAACGTCACCGTTAACCTAACAGAAAAAAAAACCCTAACTTTTTTTTGAGCTGATCCAAGCACATCCCACCGCCCACATCAGATACATATGCATATTTAATTTGAGTTTCAAGCCAAGTAGATTGAAGTAGACATGTTGGGCAGTGGGTATCACTAAAATGCAATTCCATGAACTAGGTAGCTAGCTAGTGTACACAAGCTTGGCATCTATTCTCCAAACATGTGCACTGTAATCGTCTAGAGCTACATAAGACTGGGAAATACTTCAAGACTTCGCATGTGACATGATTCTACTTTAGCAGAAGTAATGAATGTGCATGTGACATGATTCTACTTTAGCAGAAGTAATGAATGTGATGTGCTTCAAAACTAAAATGCACTCATTTTCATCGAATTGTCCAAAAGAGAGTAGATAAGGTCCAAGGGAGAAGGAAAAAGACTTTTTTTTTTAAGAAAGACAAAAACAAGAACAGAAGAACATTAAAGAGGCATATCAGCCTGAACTAATTTCTCCACGCAGGGAGGACAAGACTCAAACCAAACATTATCTTGTGTAGAAGAAATCGCCAATTTGGCAAGACTATGAACAACCGAATTCGCTATCCTGGGAGCGAAAGAAACAGTAATAGGATTGGAATGAATTAGATAAAGAATATCAGCAATTATGTTCCCTATATCAGTAGAAGGCACAACCCCCAAATTCACAGTATCCACCACAACCTTAGCATCAGATTCAACAATCGATGGAACAAGACCTGCAGCCACAGCACCACAGATGCCAAACAACAAAGTCATTGCTTCAGCTGCCTGGGGAGAGAAATTAACATGGATTTTCTGAATAAAAGTTACGAATAATGATACCAGCCCCAATAAAGCAGTTATTTTTATCCACAGCCGCATCTGTATTAATTTTGAAACATCCCCTACTCGGACTGCACCATTTCACAACTGAATCCTGCTTAGCCATTGTATTTGGGTCCGCAGTAGAGTTGGCAGAACGAAAACCATCCAAGAAGTTTATAGACCAGCCTACCACATCCTCATCATTCCGCACTGAAGCATTGTGAATAGCTTGGTTCTGAAGCCACCAAACCTGCCAGAAAGAAATACAGATCAGCTCCATTTCCTCTTGTTGAAAGCTGTTGCAGAAAGAGATGATAAGATCAAGGAAAGAAATACTATCTGGCCACTTTTTACCTTACAGTAATACACAATCATAAGGAAAAAGACTTGAGGAATCCAATTTCTAATTAAAGGAAAAGACAAGAGCATTAAATTAGTAAAAACTTTAATACGATATCCAAATCATACATCTAGAATACTTCATGAAAAATGTTATGGCGCGTTTGATATCGTTTATTAAATAGTGTTTTTGAAAAAAAAATTAAATGAAAATCATGTTTTAAAAACTTAATGTGTTTGGTAATGCTTGTTAAAAGTACTTTTCAAAAATGGAAAACGATATAAATGCATTCGGTATTGTTTTCTAAAACGAGTAATATAGTGTTTTTTTTTTACAAAAATTGAGTAATATAGTTTGATAAGGCCCAAGGGAGGAGGAAAAAGACTAAGGAATCCAATTTCTAATTGATGGAAAAGACAATACCATTAAATTAGTCAAGTTTTTTATACGGATATTCATAAAACCATGTATTGGATCATAGGCAAACCATTTTCGTCCAAACCTAAAGCAAAGCGTTTTGAAAAATAAATTACCATTTCCATAACTAAACAACCAGACAAAACTTCTCAAACCCATGATCTCGGATTTAGTTATATCTGAAATAACGGTTTTAGAGTCAAGTCTATAACGATAGAATCAGAATCTCTACATTTAACTTTAGAGAATTGATTCTCTAATGGTAAAGAATTGTGACATGCTTCTACTTTAACCGAAGTAGTGAATGTGATATAAGTAAGAACTAAAAAGCAGTACTCATTTTGATCAAATTGTCCAAAACCGAATAGATAAGGTATAAGTATAACTGTATAGTGGAAATGGTGAGAAATGTCACATTTTTGTCTCGATATTGCACCAACGTTACCGGTTTAATAAATTATGTTTAAAAGGCACATATTTAGGTGAACTACCAAAATTGCCCTTAAATAATCAATTTTTAATTGTCTCTGTACTTCCATCTCCACACTTGAAATACTGAAGCCAGTAACTCCTCTCTTTCTCTCTCTACAATAAATTTCAAAACTACTCATCGTTCTTCAGTCAGCACAACAAGGTAATATGTTTGCCTGAAATACTGTTTTTTATCCTTCAATTTTAAACAACGTTCATTTTGTAAACATGAAGCTGGTTTTGTGAATATTGAATTTGTGAAATTTGAATCTGTGAAATTTGAATCTCCGATGCTGTTAATAAAAAGCTCGGAGCCTTTGAAAGTGCTCGGAGCCTATTTGAAAAAGCTCGGAGCCTGTTTGAAAAAGCTCGGAGACTTTGAAAAAGCTCAGAGCCTTGGAAAAAGCTCGAGCCTTTGGACAAAAGGCTCGAGCCTTTAGAAAACAAGCTCGGAGACTTGAAAAAAGCTCGAGACTTTGTAAAACAGCTCGAGCCTTTAGAAAATAAGCTCGGGACTTTGTAAAAAAGCTCAGGACTTTTGTAAAAAAGCTCGGGACTTTTGTAAAAAAGCTCGGGACTTTTTGAAAAAGCTCGGGACTTTGTAAAAAAGCTCGGGACTTTGTAAAAAAACTCGGGACTTTGTAAAAAAGCTCGGGACTTTTTGAAGTATGATGTAAACAAATACAATGTTGATCTACAGTCAATATCAATTTTTCCTGGCGCTACATGTCGCGGATTTGTAAGAAATGACGATGATGTTCAGTTTATGCTAGGGGAAGATCGGGTGATCCCTCAAGTATGTGTTAGTCTAATTGAGAGGGCAACTGGAGATGTGATACGGAATGATATTCCTGCTCCTGAAAATACCCAACCATTTGGATCCGCTAGCGGTAGCAACCAAGTGTTCACACAAAGGAGTGCCACTGAAGGTGGGGAAAACATATGTGCTGTCCAACCGGTAGTGGTCGACCATGTAGATGTTGGTGAACCTCAATTCGACGATGTGTTTGGTTGTCGATTTGAGGTGAATGATGGGCGGTGCAATGAGATGTACAATGAGGAGAACACTGAACCGAACCTTGGGCCGAACCAGAAGGTGGATAATGAAGCAAATATTGATCTGGTAGATCATGTAGAGAACACTGATGAAGATCATGTCCAAATTCAAAGACGTGGAAGACCTGTAGAAGGAGTTAGTTGCACTGGAGCAAATATGCCTGGTACTTCCGAGGTCCGGCATAATGTATCTACAGATGATTCTGATAATACCACAACGTGGATTATTCCCGGAGCAGATTCATACTCGTTTGGGATTGGTAGAAGCACAACCTTGGTAGCAGAAGAACCTACAAGCATGATTTATAAAGGTCAGTTCTTTCCGACTAAAAAGGATTTGAAGAGACTAGCTGGCCTTTTTGCAATGCGGCGAAACTTCGAATGGAAGGTGAAAAGGTCCAATAAGACAAAGTTACATCTTATTTGTTTGATTGACAACTGTACATGGAAATTAAGAGCGGTGAGAAGAGATAAAGGGACGTACTTCCAAGTAAGAAGTTTTGTCAATGAACACAGTTGTCCATTGGAGGAGATTCACTGTCGCCATCGACAAGCTAGTGCAGTTATAATTGGAGAAGTAGTTGCACCTAGACTTTAACAACAAGATGGTGGTCTCATGCGTCCCAAGGATGTAATCGCCGATATGAAAACAATGTATGGCATCCAAATCATGTACAGTAAGGCATATCAAGCCTTGCATTATGCATTGTCACTGACCTATGGGACACATGAAGAAACCTTCCAACTACTGCTGTCTTTTGGTTTCGTGCTGGAACAACAAAATCCAGGCACAATCACTGACTTACAGTGTGCTGACGACGGTAAATTCCTTTACTTTTTCATGTCGTTAGGGGCCTTAGTTAGAGGTTTTCGGAGGTGCATGGTTATGTTATTGCAGTTGATGGTACCCATTTGAAGGGAAGATTCGGAGGTACAATGTTTGTTGCAACTGCCCAAGATGGAAACGAACAGGTGTATCCAATTGCTTTTGGGTACGGCGACTCCGAAAACAACCTTTCATGGGAATGGTTTTTGGATTGCTTGAAGGGTGCCCTTGGTCATATAGATGATCTGGTTTTTATTTCCGATCGACATGCAAGCATTGAAGCAGGGATTTCTAAAGTGTTTCCTTATGCAATCCATACCATATGTTGTTGGCACTTTGCTGAAAATATGAAGAAGCGATTTCACAGAAAAGATGTTGCCAGCTTAATGGACAAAGCCGCTAGAGCGTACACTGAATTCAAATATAACCGGTACATGGGAGAGTTACGTAACCTGTATAAGAATGCTTTTGATTATGTTGAATCTGCCGGTCCACACAAATGGTCTCGTGTACACTGTCCCCAACGAAGGTTCAGGGTGATGACAACAAATGTTGCAGAGTGCATAAACTCATGCCTTAAATTCGCACGACAACTCCCTATGTTGACATTGGCAGAGTTCATTAGGAATATGTTACAGCGTTGGTTTCATGATCGATATTCAGCTGCACAGTCCATGCGTCATCAGTTGACCGACGCATCACATCTTGTGATGCTACAACCGGTCGAGAAGTGCGGTTATATGACCGTCAATCTAGTGGACTGGAACATTTTCTCTATCAAAAGGTCTGGAAAATAGTGGACTGTTGACTTAGCCCGGAAGACATGCACATGTAAAAAATTCCAAATGGATCATTTTCCGTGTTCTCACGCACTCGCAGCGGCAAGGTACATTAACAGTATACAATTATACGCTATATTAAGCAAACGTGATTGTCACTTTTTTCATTGCTTTTGCAGGGAGCGGAACTTGGATTTCACATCGCTGTGTTCGGACTACTACAAGAGACAGACACTTACTGATGCATACTCAGTTCCTATTATGCCTGTTGGCCATCCTTCTTCATGGGTAGTGCCGTCCGACATCGCTGAGTGGGTGGTTTTAAATCCAAAGACCAAGAGACAATCAGGTCGCCCGATGGAGGGTCGACATGCATCGTCTTCCGAGCGGACAACCACTCAATCGTGTAGAAGATGTGGACAATCAGGTCATAATAGCAGGAGGTGTTCTAATCCGCCCTTGATTAATGAAGGTCCGAGCAGAATTGTTCCCGAGGAATACAGTTGCAAGTGTAGCGTATGTCATCAAGTTGGACATAACAAACAGACGTGCCCACACAAGGAATCTGCCGAGGAGTGAATCCAGCCGTTCATACTTATTGTTTAATTAAGTTGGGATGTTAATTATTACTTGTGTTATTATATGAAATGTGTGTATTGTACTTGTAAATGTAAATGCAAACACTTTAAATTTTAAACAAAAAATTTGAAATTTGAAAGTTCATTACTATAATTGTTTGTACATCGACAACTACAACATCTAATGGGGCTTGGAGTTACAAAAAATCTCCACAGCCATCTTCTCCAGTATGGTGCACATATCTTCTTCTGACCAGTCGAACGTCTTCCTGTTCGCCAGTACGTACTCCATCAATCTCAAGGTATGAGCACCACAGTTACCCCTGCGACTTTGCACATGAACAACCGTTACAATTGAAGTTTAATAAAACAAACTTAAAGTTTAAATGATGTTCGTACAGTCATACCCTCTAGTCTGTTGGGGGACATGTGTTGTAGACACCATGCTTACCCCAAAGGGCCTATTCCGCTTCTCGTACTTCGCCTCGCTCGTTGGTCTGGCATCGTGAAACCCCATCTGATGCAACATCGAGGGTATAAACCACCGCAATGGAGCGACCTGCTCTTTCCTGATCTGTTGGGGGACTTCCTGTCTGAACAGGTCTAGCAGGTGGATCTTCCCCACAGTAAGGTCGACGCTGGCCACGGGCCAATGCTGGCCACCAACGTTGCACGGAAAAAGGACCTGTACCAAGTGTTCAAGATATTGTTATGGTCAAAATAAGAATTTTTAATTAAACACATTGAAACCATAACTGTATTTTACTCACCGCGTCAACCTCGTGCCATAGTCGGTTCCCTACCGGGAGTAATCCACGTACCGTTATCGGATCTTCAGGGGACCACCTGTACTTCAACACAGACCAGTTTTTTGGGGCTTTGCCCACAGCATCGCGAGGCATGATTCTCCGCCACTGAAACTCCAGCATTGACTGAAAATAGATAACGAACTGAAAGGTTAGAAACAGGATGAAACACAACAAACAGACGTGCGAAAACAGTACATTTAAAACATTTACATAGAACTGAGAATCTAGTAGGTTCATCCTCTGAATGTAGACATTGGGGAATGCTCGCTGACGCTTCCTTAAAATATGCAGGTACGCGTCCATATGCTGACAATATAAACATTATACATTGTTAGTATTCTTCCATAAGTTAAACAAACTTAAAAGACAATCGAAGTAAGGAAAGTACCGTGTACTCCAACTCCATAAAGTTGGTTTGCAACCGGTGGAACCAAGTCACATGCACGGGGGTCATCAGATCCACATCACGTCTGCGTAATTTTCAATTATTTAGGAAAACAACTAATTTAACTTAGGTGTTTCAAAATAAATTCACAATATTATAATACTTACAATTCCCCCGTCATGTTCCTCTTATAGGCTTTGTAAGCCGCAAGCTGGTCAGCGTTTACCAAATCATTAGGCCTGAATGTATGTGCTGCTGACAGGGGCAGTGTCCTTGGCCTCTTCGGCCGACAAGGATCAGTGTATGGGCTCAGCAACTGCCAGCCTCGTTTGTGAATCCGCTGCTGCCTATGCTCACCGTGGACCACTGGGGGTGTTGGGAGGAGGAACTCTGTCCCCGTGGATCACGTCGAGGGCTCCGATGGGATGGGCTGTGTCGGGATGGACCGGCGGTGTCACTGGGGGGTGAGGTGTGACGGGATCGAATAGAGAAGAGCGGTGTCAGATGGACCGCAGGGGTGCTCCTTATGGATCGCCTGGTCAGGTCAGGAGTGTGGACTGTACGGGAGGAGGGACTCTGACCGAATGGACTGGACGGGTCCGCTGTGTGGTCCTGGATATGAACAGGAGGATCCACGTCCTGTACCTCCATAAGCAGCGAAAACTCTAATATCGCCTGGGTAACTGTCTCCCCAAATACTCCTGTATCCGTGCCACCAGGGACTTACATCTGCTGGTCTCGTATTGTATCTCCAGCTATTGGACCCTACGTCTGAGGTCCATTAGCCTCCATCGTAGGTCTGATGGCTGGGTCTGTCCCTCCGTCTTTGTCTCTACGGGGAGAGTATCGATCATGGGAGGGTGGACCATCCCTGCCTAACTGTGATGTCGAACCCCACCGCCCCCGGAGAAAGTCCATCACCTCCCTATGCTGCCTATCTCGTTCCCAATCACTCTTCCGGAGATCCTCCCGTAACGCAGCGACTATATCCATCACATCTTGGATTTTTCGTTCCAAACGGTCCTGAAACAAAATCATTATTGTCAGTACTAAAACCCAACACTTGTTTCAACATAAATAATGCATTACACCATTTTTGACATACCTGGCGATGCCCTCCAACGTCTTCTCGTGAATGTACTCCACCGGGCATTGCAAATCGAACCTGTCTACGCCTAAGAGGACTCTCAGCGACAAACTCCGGGTCTGAACCCTCCGTATCCGATATGTGCCTGAGGGGACTCCCACCGCCAAACTCCTGGTCGGAACCCTCCGTATGACTGGGTCCGGCAGTCGTATGATGTAAGGGATCCGGTACCGAGCCGTCGTGTCTATCAGCAGCCATATATAGACTGCCTCCCTCATTTATGCCCTAGTAGTACCGTGCAACCCTCTCAGCTACTGTCGGCACCAGTGCAGTCCTCACAAACATCTGAAATCGTTGTTAGACCATTGTACTTGTATAATCGTAATATGTAAACACTTTAACACAATAGATCCTTACCCTGGCTAAGAAAATTTTGTCCAGCTTGTCCGACCTTGGTTGCTTTTGCAACTGCCATTTCAGTATATGGGGGGACAACTCAATCCGCCTACGAGTCCCAAATCGGGTCCCAAGCTCGGGGATAACCTCATACGCAAATACCTATGTAAAAGAACAAGTTATTCAGAATCCAATCATTTATTCCGTAACTCATGTAAAAAAAATATTTAGGTTTTCAAACGATACAAATTCTAAATTCTCACCAACAGTGCGTGAGCTAGACCGTAAATGTTGTACGTCTCCACCATGTGAATGTCAGCGCCCTTTTCCTGCTGTTGTCTCTCATACCGCACACGTCGACCGTTTAAGGCATTCTTGAATCCAATAATGGACTGCCTATACACATGGGCACCCCACGGGAATGCATCAAAAGCGTCCAAGTCCTCGACTAGCCGGATCTACCATAATGGAACTTTCTCTCTCTCGTCCAACCCCATCAATATCCAGTTTAGCATATAAAGGAGGCACAGCTTCACAGCATCGTACTGCTCCTCAAATACACCGATCCATAGAACAGCTCTCAGCTGTTCATAATCCACCTCAGCTACACCATTGAAATACCGTTGGTGTATCCCGTTCTGAACCATCTCATACCTCGTCGTGTCGAGAATCACTCCAAACTTCAATCCGGTGATCAGACAGAATTCAACCTTAGAGAACTGGACCGAACGAGGACCTAACATAAATCTCATCTCATCCTGCGGCCATCGTGATGTAGCTCGCGCAATAGCAGTCGATGGACTACGCTACCCGAAAACTTCATCCCCCGATCCATCCTAAGGAAATAACCAAAACAAGACTCTGTATACCGACGTCGATCTTCGACCTTGAATTGTTCTGGTACACTGTCCAGTGCGACCTCGATATCTTTAAGGTCGCTGAAATGGTCATGCAGAGTGATTTTTCCATAGTACCATTCATCCTCTGGAGTTTTAAGCAAATCCTTTAGTTCAATACCCATCTGCATTTTCACAAAAAGAATGTATCAGTAAACTGTAAAAGGCTCGGACATAATAATATAAAATAGCAGGGAAGCAGTTTCAAAAAGCTCGGACTCATATTGAAAAAACTCGGGAAGTTTGAAAAAGCTCGGGCAGTGTAAAAAAAGCTCAGACGCGTTTTGAAAAAGCTCGGACACAGTTTGAAAATGATCGGACTCATTTAAAAAAAGCTCGGACTGTTGAAAAAAGCTCGGGCACTGTTTGAAAAAGCTCGGGCACAATTTAAAAAAGCTCGGGCATAGTTTGAAAAAGCTCGGACACATGTTGAAAATGCTTGGACTGTTGAAAAAGCTCGGACTCAGTTTTAAAAACCTCGGACTGTTTAAAAAATCTCGAAAACTGTTTGAAAAAGCTCGGACAGTTTAAAAAAGCTCGGACACTGTTTCAAAAAGCTCAGACAGTTTAAAAACTCTCGGACACTGTTTCAAAAGCTCGGAAACTGTTTTAAAAAGCTCGGCCACATTTTAAAATAGCTCGAGAACAGTTTCAAAAAGCTCGGGCATTTTAAAAAAGCTCGGACTGATTTCTAAAACGCTCGGATACCCAGAAAAAGCTCGGAACCAGTTTCAAAAAGCTCGAAAACCCAGAAAAAGCTCAGAAAACGTTTTAAAAAGATCGACAAAAGCTCGAAAAAAGCTCGAGAAAGCTCGAAAAAAGCTCGGAATCACCTTGAAAAAGCTCGGGAACCCAGATCTTCAACAGATTTACAAACCCTAACCTAACCCACAACCATTCTCAGATCAACAAACAAACATAATCTACAAGTTTAATCAACAACCAACATCAAACATGAACTTATTAAAAACAAAATCAACAACATAATCTGACTCAACTTACCACAGTCGATTGAAGATGCTCTCGTCTGAACACCAGAAAAAACATTGTTGTCCTACCGCCGGTTACTTCGACGTCATTTTCAGACGGAAAACCACTGATCTTCCAACGCCGGTTCTTTTTCCAAGAGATGTTTTCTCTCTCTGGTTTTTCTCACTAGGTTTGAAAACGACAAAAACTCAATTGGAAGAGGTATTTTTGTCTGGACACCTATATTGGTGCCTTTTAAACATGAATTAGTAATGTGGTGATATTTGCACAACACCACCCCAAATAGTGCTATTTATTTTTTGACCCCTGTAACTGTATAAGGGAGGATGAAAAAGACTTGAGGAATCCAATTTCTAATTAAAGGAAAAGAGAAGAGCATCAAATTAGTAAAATTTTTAATACGGATATTCATAAACCCTAATCACACATCTTGGCATACGCCATACTAAATGAAAAATCTCAGTTTTGATTATTTATTTATTTTCATCTAAAAAAATTCATCAAAAGTTAGGAGTATTACACGCTGCCCAAAAAAGGCTTTAAATTTTCTACGCCTAGCCTAAACCTTGTTTTGGATCATGGCCAAACAATTTTCGTCCAAACCTAAAGCGAAGCCTTTTGAGGATTACTTTAGGACCAAAATTAATGCCATTTCCATAACTAAACAACTATAAAAAGCTTCAAAAAATATATATATACAAAGCTTCTTAAATCCGAGATCTCGAATTTAGTTGTATCTGAAGAACTATTCTCTTATGTTAAAGGAACAATTATCTAACAGTACGTAGAATCGAATTCACATATCTAGCTTTAATTAGAGAATTGATTCTCTAATATTTATACAGAACTGTGTTGTCCCGAAAATAAATTATTAATATCTAGCAGGATCCTGGACTTTGAGAAAAATTACACAACTATATTATCTATCGTGCAAAACCAAATACAGCATTGAGTGGAGTTGAATTATTTTTTTACAAAGCCTAAGTGGGTCAGAAGACCAATAAAGGAACTTATCTAGTTCGAATATATCACAAACTGATGGTCATGCGCTTTTGATCATAGGATTTTTGAAAAAAATAGTACAACACTCAAATATATTAACACTGAAAGTGTTTGTTAGAAACACTAAAGTGTTCGACGAAAAGTCTAAGAGAAGAAAATAAGAAGAAAAATTTATAAACACTCCATTGATGGAGATTCTAGCTTCGAAGCTTTTCCATTCATGATTTTCATAGATGAATCTCGTTTACAAAGGTGTGAGCGGATTTAAGGAAACCTAAACCAATTACATTTCTCAGATTAGCCACATCAGCTTTCTGCCTTTCTGTTATTAACTCTATTAACGACTAAACTAATACCAGCAACCGTTAGTAACCTAACGTTGACCATCCATCCTCTGTTTGATCATCACACAATAATCAACTGATGATGGACTATGGGAATCCAATGTAGACGCATCACGTTGCTCTGTATCTGATATCACTGTATCTCTTCTCAAACCATTCTTCCAGAAGCTTAGCATACTTATATGCCGTTGATTCAAGCTTTCGGCTGAGCATAAGGCAGAAGAATGTCTGGGCTTATCAAAATAATCAGTTTCTTAATTACAGTACTTAATGTAAGATTAATTTTGATAGAAAAATATGTATCCTACAGTGATTTATTGTAGAATTTTTCCAGTATTAATATACTAATTAAAGATTCTGGATGTATTTGTAATCAGATCATGAAGAAACTCAACTTTGGATGAATTCCTTTTAATTCAAATCAAAGAAAGACTTAAAAATCCCAGTAAAATTCTGTCACTCAGCCTCAGCCTTAGCATCAGCAAAATGTCATTTATCGGGTGGGATCTTCCAACTTCCAAGTACTAGTAGATCAAGGTACATATTGGGTTGCGAAGCCTCAGTCAGTTTTGTTGCGCTACGCTTAGCACTCGGCCACTCGGGGGTCGAGCTTCGACCCCGGGTTTTATAATTTAAACTCTTGTATGTTTAGGCTTATGTGTATGAGATAAAGAACCAAATAGCCAAAATAAAGAGTTTTTGTTTCAACAAACAATGATTTGATAGTGAAAATTAAATTGAGTGCAGGTGAGCTCTGTAAATATATGCTTACATCAAACCACATAAAATCTTGTGATGTTCTTTATTCATTTCATGTTTTCGTGTGTTTTGATTATTGTTTTGGGTTTGTTTATTTTCGTAACAGAACATTCAAATTCAAAGGAAAATTATTAATTTATCATAAGATTTTACTACATATTAAAGCCTCTCTAATGCCGGGAGACAGAACTAGTTACAAGGGCTACTTCAGTCTGATCTCCTCTCGCATTAGATATATATATATATATAGCTGCCACTTAAAACATAAAAAACAAACTACTGATCATGCATAATAAGCATTATTGACATGCATTATCATACATACAGTATATTTGGCTGTTTACTTAACAACGTAGCCTAATTTGAAAGCATAGCTGACGAGCTCATCTACTTCTTCCTCGCTTATGTATCCATCCCCATTATCATCTGCACGGTTAAGCGCTCTGTGAGCCCTCCAACCAGGAATGGAAGAACCAAGGCAATTGAAGGCCTCCTTGAGCTCTTTTCTGCTCAGCCGGCCGTCTCTGTTGGTGTCATACCGCCAAAACATTCCTCTCAGCTGCTCCATCGTGTACGGGATTGGCTCCTGTTTGACATAAATTATATCACAATTTTTGCCCACACCTTTACGAGCCATATTCATCTTTTGAATGTAAGGTGGTTTAGAAGAATAAAAGAGAACAATATAATATTATAGACTGAGAATTTGCTTGCTTGTTTGCTGTGAAGGAAACACTGCCTAGCACCAGTACATGTATAGATAGATTTCAGTCTTCTTCTACACACCTTTTATTGCTTTATAATCTAATTCTAACATATCTCAATCTTTATGCCAAGCCTTTAACGTAAAATGGGACCAGCGAATGTGTCAGAGTGTTTTATATTTATTTGGATAATAATTGGATCCTTTCCTTACCCGACAGCTTAACATTTCGAAATACTTGTGGTTACACTTTGTAATAATTACTTTGGACAAGTACGAAAATTGAAGATGAAGTTTTATGATTTGCAAATCTTAAAATCAAATCAAATAATGAAGTTAAAAATTATAAGGACATAAACTTTATTTATTGCTTGGCACCATATAAAATCAAAAGAAAAAAAAAACACTAATTTTGTTGAGCTGATGCAAGAACATCCCACATCACATACACACTTGCGTCTTGAGCCAAGTGAACATGTTGGGCAGTAAAATGGAATTACATGAACCACACCATATAGTCAGGCATACGTACACTGCACTGATCGACACTTGGCATCTATTCTCCAAACATGCATGTGCTCTGTATTAATATCGTCTAGAGCTACATAATCTTAGAGTGAAAGAGAACAATATTTGAAAATTTGACTGGAAAAATATACTTCAAGACTTCGCATGTGACAAGCTTCTAAGTTCTACTTTATGTGAGGTTCAAAGCAGCACTCATTTTGATGAATTATTTCTCGGATCATTTGATTGAGAAGTACCCGTGATGGAGTTAATTAGAAAGAATTTTCTCAGTTAGTTTGTATTAATATGGCTGGCGACTGGAGCAAAGGAAAAACAAAGAATTAATATTGCTATATATTATTAATTAATTGCAAAACTTTATATTAATAATCAATCTGCAGTTTAAATATCTAACTAGGGTAGATAGTTTTTCAAACAAATTAAAGTTGTGTTGTCAATTCAATATATTCCATAGGCTACCTTACAATTTCCCATTTGCCATTTATTGGTGGAACATTGCCAACTTTCGGTAAAAAGGGGTTGGTCAAGGAACCAGACTAAAGTTTGGGATTGCAAATTTTATGGAAAGGTGTTTTATGGTGCTGGTGACCCAGCTCCAAAATTTAATAGCATTCTATAAACAGTGGGTTTTAACACTATCATTAACTTTATAATTTAAGCTTTAATAGTATTTAAAGTGTAGATTTGATAAATATACCCTTAAAATACATTCATAAAAATAAGTCTCGTGTGTTTTTTTCCGAGACTTAAGGGTTGTTTGTTTTTTCCACTTAAAATTTAATGGATTTGAATCATAATTATTAAGTTGTTTTGTTTGTTTTTATAAATGGTCAAACAACTTAAAAATACCAAAAAACAACTTAAAATAAAAAGTGAAAAATCTTAACTTTTCATTTAATTGCAAATCACTGAATCGCATTAAATGCAATCCAAAATCTTTTCTTCCGATATTATCCCCCATATATAACATATTTCCAATTTCATCATAATTATATATGGTACATAAATCTTTATTTTAATATATTGCTTATTTTAAATAGCTTTAAAAATAAAAAAGAATCCTAATCACTTCTGTTAACAGTTATTTTTGGCAGGGGTCCAAAGAAAAAAATTTCATCTGGCAGGTACCTGGTAGGACCTAGATCGGGACTGATACCTAGATACCTGGGATGCTGTACACCATGAACCGGAAAAAAGTCAGTACCACGTCTCACAGTCTACCAGGTACCAAACAAGGCTATACCATGATACCTCCAACCTGGTTCATAGGTACCACGATACCTCCTACATTGTCCCTTGGTCCCTAGGTACTGCGACATCTATCCGGTACCCAAGTACCGAGATATCAGTCCAGGATCTAACCAGAATGTGTATCCTACCCGCCAAGTAAGAAGAATGGAACCAGAAAGAGGTACCAGCATGCTAGAACAAGCGACACGCCAGCAAGCACTCCGGTACACTAGTGTACCATACCACCAGGATACAGAGTCACATTTCTCATTCAAGCAACGTAAAAGGGAAAGTTGACCTCTCTGGTAAATTAATGGAAATAATCAACACCATTAATGAGGGAATCAGTCAACTCCATGAATGGCCATTCACAACGCTATTAATGAGGGAGTCAACTTCGTTAATGAAGATAATCAGACTCCATTAATGAGAAGATATTCAACTCCATCAATGAGAAGATATTCAACTCATTAATGTCGATAAACCAATGGAGTGGGCAATAAGGATGAACAGATATAAATATAACAAGTCACTCTCCAAGAAAAGGGTCGATTCCTCAATATTTCTCCAGTCGGACATTTCTCCAACAGGGGGTTCGAACAATAAATACAATTCACCAGCTCTGGTTTTGGGTTCGCCACCAGCTCTCTCGAATATCTCCATCTCAAGGGTTCTGACATATTTCTCCAGTCCGATATTCTCTCCAACAGCTCTCCTACATCTCCATATCTCCAATATGTCTCTAATCCCTGATTTTGTCAACTTCTCCACTAGGAATATGAGTTCGCCATTACTTGGAGTGTAAAAGGGACTCTGCCAGAATTCCCTCTACACCACCATTGTATCGACTGCTATGTATGTCAGTTTTCACCATGAATGTACCGGTACCAAATGGTACCCCCTATAACTGTGACCTATTAGGACTCAGTTTGTATTAATGTAAGCTCTCTGGAGCACCTCTCGAGATATATAAATATAAAGAAGGGTTTTTCTCCCTTCCAATGGATACTGCCTGGGGGGTTTTTCAGCATGTAATCAATCGTGATGCTTTTTCCCCCTAGGTCAGTCCACCAATACTAAAAGAGTTGTCATTCTCCCAGCTGTCTCCTTGTTATGAATGAATGTATGGAAGCTAGGTTCCGACCCTACTGGTCCTAGCTCTTTTGTACCCCTCGCTGCACGTCATCTAGGTCGGGGAATTGTGGAGGGCACCTAAAGAGGTGACCAGGTACCCGGATCAGATACATAGACCGGGTACTGGCCTATTGCACCAGATTGGCAAGATGATCTTTCTACTACCTACTGCAGCACCTTACCTCTCTCGCGGTACCTACCCTATTTGAGAGCGTTGGTCGAACAAATATCTCTCCTTACTGTTTCTCCTTACCAGAACCACAGTACGAAGTACCTACCCCCCACTTCATCCTCCGGGGTAGCGGGTTGAGGGTGTTAATTGAGTTTCGCTCCCCGAGTGATTTTTCTGTTAACAACTTCTTATATTGGTGTTTAATATCAATACTTTATTATGATATTAAGGTGATGTATTTATATATTATTTTTTTTAGACTGTTTTGTATGAGTTTTCCTGTTGTCCCTTTTATTTTTTGAAAAAAAAACTTTTTTTCTTTTCTTAGTAAAAATAAATGTAAAATTACTTAGTTTCAGACAATTTTAGTTTTAAAAAAACAAACATGTTGACAATACATTCAGATGTAAGAAAAAAAAACAAATTTGTCATTCAAGTTCAGATTTCAGTCCCTATTCAGGTCTTCAGAAAAATTCAAGACTGTTCAGTCTTCAGACAAAAAAAACAAACGACCCCTTAATTTTGTGTTTATGAGACTTATTTTGGTATTTCTGAGATTTATTTTGTATTTTCGAGACTTACATTGTAGTTTCCGAGACTTATAGGTATGTTTACAATTTTCGACACTTATTAAGCAAAAATAAACGTGTAACAAATGATTGCGGAGATGAGAGAGAGAGTTAGAGAGAGATTCTCCCAAAACTTTGGTCAACATGATGGGAAATGAGAAGTTTTTTCAGGGAAGGGGTTAAGGAATGGAGAGGCTTTGCCTGGCAACAACAACAGGCGGAGAATGGGCTCATCTAATTGTGGGGAAAGCAGAGACTTTAGGGGGAACCTGCATTCAGTATTTGTGGATAACATCAACCCGGTGGTGGATTCGAAAGGGCTTTGGGATATCTTCAAACCGTTCGGGAGGATTAGAGATGTCTATTTATCGACAAAAAAAGGCTCTAGGAAGAGCTGTTTTGCCTTTATTAGGTTTGGAACGACCGATGAAGCAGGTAAAGTGGCAAACATGACAAATGGTATGCATGTTTACGGGTGGATGATTAGATCGAAGGTGGCCGAGCTAGGGTGGAACAACATGAGGACGTTTTCCTAAGAAGGGAGTACCATGAGAAGTATATGCAGGATAAAATCAAGAGAGATTATTCTCAAAAGAACAAATTTCGTGGGAATCAGACGTTCGCAGAAGCAGTGAGCGGTAATAGAAATAAGAACCAGGACATTAGAGTTGCGAATGAAGGATTTACGAAATTGATTTCATGGAAAGTCCAAACCAATGAGGAGGAGTGGTTATCTAGATTTGCTACGGGTGAGTTAAAAGATTTCATTAGTATCTCCAGTGTTAATAAAAGTAGGGGTGTGCGGCGGATCGGTTCCAATGGATTTGCTATGATCCATGATCCGATCCGATCCGATTGGATCTAAAAAATTGCAATCCGATCCGATCCGATCCAATTTTATATCGAGATCCAATCCGATCCGATCCAATTACTATTAGATCTGATCCGATCCGATCCGATGGATCAAATTAATATAAAATTGTTCTTAATATATAAAAAATTATTATTTGAAATATAAATAAAATCAAATAAGTAATTCAAACATTACTAATTAATTCAAACAAAATTAACACTAAAAAAATACATAACCTAACTTATAAATTTACATAGTTCAAACAATTTATAATCCTTAAACAACAACTCCAATTTAAATCATCCAAATGTTCAACATTAATTAAAATCATCTAAATAACATCAACATAAGTTGTTGTCCAAAAACAACACAACCAAATTTTGCAAAAGAGTTTGGATTCTGCAACAACACCCAAACTTTGCTGTCCAAAAAAAGGTAAGAAATAGCACCAGGATTCTGTAAAAGAATAAAATAATAAATTAATAAGAGAAGTAATTTAATAAAAAAATATAACCAAATTTAAGTTGAGATAGATTTGTATGACCTTTTTCTGGTGTTCCTACTTCCTATATGATATTGTCCTTTAACATGCTTAATTTTCTTCTAAAGAAAGGTCTTTAACAGCACCTAGAATTTCTACAAGTCAAAAACAATAAAATAAAATAAAAAGTTAATAAGTGAAATCATTTAATTTAATAAAGAACAATAATCAAACTTAAGTTAGATTTACATTACCTGTTTCAAGTTCTTCCATGTTATTCACCATCTCACCAAGACTAATTTGTGAAGAAGAATCCAACCAATTTTGTGTGCATATAAGTGTTTCTACTGTCCTTGGAGACAATGAACTTCGAAATGAATCAAGAATGCGTCCACCTGTACTAAATGCTGATTCAGAGGCTACAGTTGAGACAGGTATTGCCAAAATATCTCGTGCAACATAGGATAAAATCTTATATTTGGGAGACTTGATCTTCCACCAACATAAGATATCAAAGTTTTCATCATTTGGATTTTCACAAGATTCCATCAAATATTGATCCACCTCTGTCTTGTTATCCACACCATCAGTTTCATTGACAAGTTTCATATAACCAGAATTGAACAAAGAATCAGCATCAATCTCATCATTATCAGCTGGCATATCATTTGCAAAATGCATATTATCAATAGCTTCCACATTTGCAAAGTAAATTACTTTATATTGATAATATAATTCATTCAAAGTATTTATTACTCTACTTGTCATTTCATTTGCTTTGTCTTCACTCCACAACAAAGCAAAGCAATATCTCAAAAGTCGTTGCTTGTGGCGAGGATCAAGAAGTACAGCTATAAATAGAAAAGGATTAATCACCTGATAACTTCCCCAATATTTATCATACTTCTTCTTCATATTTTCAGCCATATGCTTCAAAAAAATATCTTTACTATTACACCAATTCTGCAATTGTGAATGAACCATACACAAATGACGCAAAAATGTATTGGAAGTCACAAATAAAGATCCTGAGAATTTCAAAGTAGCATCGAAAAACACCTTCAAAAACTTAATAAAACAACGAGCAAATTCCCAATCCAAAGACGTTGGAGCCCCCTTGTCCTCACCCAAACAAAAATCACGAAAATATTGAGTATCATGATCTTCTAACCTTTCAAATGCTTTTTGAAACTTTTCAGCACTCTCCAACATCAAGTAAGTTGAGTTCCATCTAGTTGGGACATCTAAGCATAGAAGTTTCTTTGAAGAAATTTTCTCCCTTTCCGCACAACTCTTAAATTTTTATAGCCTAGCCGGAGAACCTCTAACATATCTCACCACATTACGAATTTTACTAATTGATTCATGATAATCTTTTAAACCTTCCGTAACTATGAGATTTAAAATATGTGCAGAACATCTTAAATGCATGTGGTTACCATTCATAATTGCCCAATTCCAACTATTCACAATCTTAGATAAGTATAAAATAGCATCATTGTTAGAGCTTGCATTATCAACAGTTACTGTTAAAACCCTTTCTATGCCCCATGATTTTAAACATGCTTCTAATGCCTTGCCAATTGTATCACCTTTATGGTTAGAAATTGGACAAAAATTCAAGATTTTCTTTTGCAATTTCCAATTGTTATCAACAAAATGTGCAGTGAGACACATATAATTAATATTCTGAATTGATGTCCATGTGTCTGTCGTGAGACAAACTCTTTGCTGGTTCCTAACAAAAAAGTCCTTCAACTTTTTTTTTTCATCCACATAAACTTGCAAAACATCACGAGCAATAATTGTTCTACATGGGACATGAAATCTAGGTTCAAAAACACTAAGCATGTACTTAAATCCCTTCCCCTCAACAGTTTTAAACGGAGCCTCATCAAGCAAAACAAACCTAGCAAGTGCTTCCCTACATTTCTCTTCATTATAAGTAGTAGCAATGAGTTTGTCATCATCTTGATTTGTTTTTGGTTGCATAAATAATTGTTTTTGGTTTGAGTCCCGTTTAAAAACAAATTTTCTGCACCTAAATTTCAAATGAACCAGCATATTAGAGGTTCCATTTTTTTTCTTACCACATGCATATACTTTACCACAATGCCTACATTTTGATTTGGGATTTTTAGGGTCACTACTTAATTGTATAAAATGATCCCAAGCCCATGAAGAATTTTTTGCCCCATTATCTAAGGCTTCAGGTTCATTATCAAGCATATCAACATTAGGAGGAATTGAATCATGAGTACTAGTACCTTCGATAATTGCTGGTTCGCTTATATCTGATGGAGTGGCACTTTTTTGACGATAAAATGTAGTCATCTACACGAAAACAAATAATATTTCCAGCAATTGATCAGATTTCATGACTCATAAAACTAAAGTAATATTGCTAATATGAAACTAACACACAAATCTTCATAACTTAAAGTCTCAGATTGTTTCTCTTTTGATTTGGCCAACTAATATGACAACAAAATCGAAACCAAGAACATACATGATGAAATAATAATATATCATCAATAAAAATTATAGATAGTTAATTAAAAATTATACAAATAAGAACTAACAAATATAGAAATAATATAAACAAATAGAATAACTCAAAGTCTCAAACATAGAAATAATTGAGATTAATTAATAATAGAATACATACCGAGTAAGAAGTTGTGATGTACTGATGTTGATGAAGAATAAAAGACAGTGGCTTCAATGGATGGTTGGGCGTTGGCAGCTGTGTAGAGAAAAAAGAAAAGTAGAAATTTTAGGTTTTTGACTGTCCCTGTTGTCTAGATTTTTCTATAGGTTTTGCTTTGTTTGGGCTTTGTTTGGGCTTTAATATAGTTGGTCTTCTTGTTTTGGGTTTGTTGTGGGCATGTTTTGGTATTATAATCTTTTATAAATTGATTTGGCCTTATATAAATTATTTTGTTCTTGTATAAATAGGCAAATTGCCCAATATAAAAATAAGGTATAATATTTTAGGCGGATCGGCGGATTCGGCGGATTTTCAAATAGGAATCCAAGATCCGATCCGATCCAATGGATTTTAGAATTTAAGATCCGATCCGATCATCCCCCAGGATCCGATCCAATCCAATGGATTGGATTCGATCCAATGGATCCTATTGGATTGGATTGGATCCTGCACACCCCTAAATAAAAGGTTAAGTTCCAGAGGATTTTCGTTCACAAATTCATATTTAGGAGACAAAAGAGTTCTATGGACCTTTGAGTCAGCTATTGAGAATGAAGGTTTCATTCAGAATCGCTTTTTCTGGGATGACTGTTTTGTCTCAATGGAACGATGGTCCAGTTCTCTCATTCCTCATTCGAGAATGGTCTGGATTGAAGCTTATGGTATTCCTTTAGATTGTTGGTGCCCAGACTTCTTTATGAGGTTGGGGAACCTGTTAGGCAGGTATCTCACAGCAGAGGAAAGCTCTTTCTCTAATAAGAAGAGACTGGACAGAGGGAGATTGCTAATACTAGTCTCACATGATCTAGAAGTCCTGAATAGGGTCAAAGTGGAGGTGGAAGGTGAAACCACGATGGTCAGAATTAAGGAGGATACAGTTCCGATTGATCTAGATTGGATAGGACAATCTCCGGATTTGAATTTCAAATCTCAGAAAGTAAGAAAGGATGGTACTCCTGCCAAGGAGATGGACGGCCCTTCCCAACCGAACATGGCCCAAGAAGAGGGTGTCTTGGGAATAAAAAAGAAGGTGAGGCAGATAGTTCACAGAAAAGGAACTGTCATAGAAAATAGGGGCATGTCACAGGTCAAGATAGGTCATTCTAAGACTGAAAAGGCTAGGAGAGATGCTATCGGAAGTAGGAAGCCAGTGGACAAGGGAAGGGGGTGTATGGTTCACAAATCGAAGATCAAACCCTGGTTCCTTCCTTGTACACACGTAAAGCTCAACTTAGAAAAAATCAAAAGTCAGAAGACTGCAGAGGTGGAGACAGAGGATTCCAGCGAATCTACATCTGAATTTGATAATTTAAATGGGCCTCTATTTTTTAGAGGGGAATGTTCAAAACAAGGAGTTGTTGCAGGCCAACCCAATGGGCCTAGTAAGCTCCCAGAAGGCCCAAGAAACATCAGCATATCAGTAGACAACTTAGAGGGGGAGTTAGGATGTAGGCCACAGAGGCAAGCATTGGAGGGCTCCAATCCCTTAGTGTAAGGCCCCGTGGAGATTATAGCAGGCCATAATGATCAAACAAATGGGATTATTAAGGGACTTCATAGCAGAGGCAATCTGGGACCAGAATACATGGATCATCAAACGGGAGGGGTTCCCAGTTCACAAATGACTAAATGGCCAAACTCACTTGAAGAGGGAGAAGTTGACAACGAGAATTCACAACCTTCTCTAGCTGGCATTCTGGTCCCATTACAGGTTGGCATGGTAGAAGTCGACAGATATATTGAAACAGAGCAGTGCTGTAAAAGGTAGGATTCATGCAAAAGGTTCGACTCTCAAGACCACCCCCAATGACACTCATCAAGCTTCTAAGATATCAAAGCCTATCAAGAAGGAAACTTGGAATCTTAGTGAGGAGATTGCAAAGGTCATCGAAAAAGGAATTACTCTGAAAGTTGACCTGAGGTCTACGAATCCCACAAGAGAAACTAATTTACTTCAACAACCTGTTGGCAGTGGCGGAAAAGAAGCTTGGAACCTAGATGAAGAAATAGCAAAAGTCATATAGATGGGAGCGGCTTTGGGTTTTGAATTCAATGGAAATGAAGAGGAAATAGTGGAGATTGTAGCATCAAGAGAGGAAGAGGATAGAAGATGATGGTCACAGTTGGAAGGTCAATAATCTGTCCAGGTACTGCGGGATTCTCAGCTTCCATGTTAGCATTATCATGGAACTCAAGGGGCCTGTGGTCTGGAGAAAAGAAACGTGTGGTTAGAAATCTAGGGGCTAAATACAAACCTACTGTGTTCTTTTTACAGGAAACCAAATTGTCTTCCCTAGATAGTGGTGTGTTTCAGTTATTGGATGGGGCATTGCTAACGAGAGGCATTAGAGTGGATTCAGTTGGGGCTGCAGGAGGACTTATAACACTATGGGATGAAAATTCATTTTCGGTAAATGCTTGTATTTCTAATTCAAGGTTTATTATTCTGGCGGGAGTGTTGCTGAAATTAAATAAGGAGGTCTGTTTTTGCAATGTTTATGCCTTCAATGTGGAAAGCGAAAGGAAAAGTTTATGGGTTAGTATTCTTAAAGCTCAATCCTCTTTTTCGATTCCATGGTGTTTTGGCGGTGATTTTAACATGGTTTTGGATCCTTCCGAAAGAAGAGGACGTGGATGCAATTTGGTCTCGATACGGAATTTCAATTCGTTTATCTTAAACGCGAAGGCGATAGACATTTCGCTTCGGGGCATCACGTTTACTTGGTCAAACCATAGAGAGAAGGAGTCGTGGGCACAACTTGATCGCTTCTTAGTCTCTCCTATGATTTTATCCTGGTTTCCAAACCTCTCTCAAAGAGGGATTCCGGGGTCAATATCAAACCATAATGTGATCATGCTTAGAGAGCCAAAAGTTGATTGGGAACCTTACCCTTTCAAGTTCTATAATGGATGTTTAGAGGAAGCAAGCTTGGTGAAGGAAGCTTCTCAGGGTTGGATCGACTGTAAGGTGGAGGGCTCTTTAGGCTTAGTTTTGTCTTTTAAATTGAAAGCAGTGAAGGTAAACATCAAAATGTGGTTGTTGTCAAACAAAAAGAAACCGATAGCTACAAAGAGTAATGAGGATCAATTAGGGGAAATTGAAGAGAGAGCTGGCAGAGATGGGTGGACGGAAGAGCATAGAAATGATAGGCTTAAGTGCTTAGAGGAATTATGGTGTGGTCTTAGACGAGAGGAGCAAATGCGGAGGCAAAAGTCGAGAGTGAAATGGCTAAAAGAGGAGGACAAGAATTCTAAATTCTTTAATCTAATGGCTAACGGTCGAAAGAGGCGCAACTACATTAGAGACTTAGCCTTTGAGGGGGTGAAATGCTCTAGTCCAGAAGAAGTGCGCAAATGAGTCTTTCAATATTTTTAGAATCAGTTCCAGCAAGTAGGGTGGCAAAGACCTAGGGTAGGAGGCTTGGGTTTTAAAACGCTATCAAGTGAGGAAAATGAGGGTTTGGAGGTGGAGTTTAGCAGCGAAGAAGTGTGGAATGCGATGTGTAGTTTTGATGGCAATAAAGCTCCAGGCCCGGATGGCTTGACTCTTAGCTTTATTCGTGCCAATTGGGAGGTGATCCATGAGGACTTTTCAAGTTTTATGTTCGAGTTCCATAAGGACAGTTCTATAGTCAAAGAAATCAATAAAACCTTCATTGCTTTTGTCCCAAAGTGTGGCAAGCCGGAATCGATGAAGGATTTTAGACCAATTAGTTTGGTCGGATGTATGTACAAAATTCTAGCAAACCGGGTGAAAAAAGTCATGAATTCTATTATTGGAGATTATCAAGTGGCCTATATTAGCGATCGCCAAATACTTGATAGTATAGTCATCGCGGAAAAGATCGTGCAAAAATGGAAAAAGGATAAGAGGGGTGGTCTTCTATTGAAGCTAGATTTCGAAAAGGCTTATGATAGCGTAGACCATGATTTTTTAGACGACACAATGATTGGTATGGGGTTCAGAGAGAAATGGAGACGTTGGATAAGAGATTGTATATCTACGCCAACAATCTCGATTTTGATAAATGAAGTCCCACCCCACAATTCTGCCTAGAAAAAGGTCTCCATCAAGGGGATCCTCTATCACTGTTTCTCTTCAATATGGCGGTGGAGGGTTTGAGTTTGATGTTGGAACAAGCTCATGACCTTGACAAGTTAAGAGGTGTAATGTTTGGGGAAAATGCGGTACATATTTCTCATCTTCAATACGCGGACGGTACAATGCTTTTCCTAGAACCAAATGTGGAGTGTCTCTTGAATGCTAAGAAAATTTTGAGATGCTTTGAGTTGGTCTCCGGTTTGAAAATAAATTTTCATAAATCTTGCATGGTGAGAATAGGCAAAACGATAGGCGGTATGGAGGACTGGAGCAGGAGGTTTATGTGCAAGATTGCCTCCCTTCCGATAAATTATCTAGGCTTACAGTTAGGAGGGAGACCTAGTGCCTTGAGTTTTTGGCAACCTTTGATAACGAGAATTGAAAATCGTTTGGCTCCTTGGAAGAGAAAATTTACCGATAAAGGTGGAAGATTGGTTCTCATTAAGGCTGTGCTTTCTAGTATTCCGACATATTATATGTCGATTTTCAAGATTCCGGTGGGTATTGGTAACAAAATAGGAAAGTTACAACCCAGTTTTTCTGGGGCGATGGTGGGGAGAAAAGGAAAATGAGGATGGTTCGACGGGACCTCATGCGCCAAAATAAGGGGACTGAAGGTTTGGGTATAGGCAAGATTCTTGACAAGAACAAAAGTCTTTTGGCCAAGTGGATTTGACGCTTTAGCAATGACAATTCTTCACTGTGGAAGAAAGTTATGTGTGCCAATTATAGGTGTTCAATTACAGACTTGGTTTGGGACTGGAATGGCAGCACTTTCCCGTCTCATCTTGTTAAAGTGGTCCAAAATCTTCATATGGAAGGATCCATTACATCAGGTATCTTGAAGGAGGGTTTGAGACTGGTGGTGGGTAATGGTGAAAGAACTAGGTTCTAGATGGATGCTTGGTGCGGCTCTCGTTCTCTAAAAAAGGATTTTCCTAGGATCTACGTGTTGTCGATTAGCAAGGAAGGGGTAGTCAAAGATTATAGGAAATGGGATGAGAATGGTTGGTCTTGGGAAGTGACTTTGAGAAGAAGGCTTTTCGACTGAGAACTCGAACAATGGCACTGTCTTTTGGCCATTCTATCGAGCTGCACTATCACAGAAAACATAAGGGATGAAATGGCTTGGACTTTCAATCAAAAGGGGCTGTTTTCGGTGAGTTCTTTCCGCAAGTGTCTAGAGGGTGGGAGGGCGGGAAAAGATTTTGTCAGAAAGCTGTATGGAAGGGGTTTTGTCTTGTGAAAGTGGAGATGCTAGTTTGGCAAGCGATTATGGGTAGAATAATGGTTAAAGAAGTGATGCATCGGTTTGGCTGCGGCAATCTAGTAAATATGGGGTGTCAGTTATGCAATTCTAGTGTAGAGACAGTCGACCATCTTCTGCTCCATTGTTCTTGGTCCAACGCTTTTTTGGTCCATTGCATGAACTGGTGGGGGGTCCAAAGCTGCATGCCGAAAACGTTAAAGGATTGGTTGCGGGGCTGGCCGGGGTTATGCCCTAACTCCAAAAGCGTTAAAGCTTAGGGGTTTTTATTTTTTGCGGTAGTTTGGACTACATGGGAAACCAGGAATCAGCTGATTTTCAAAGACTTGAAGGCAGATTTATCTCGTGCTAGGAATATGGTAAAGTTCAGGATCGCTTGGTGGTTCAAACACCTTGGGAGAGGCTCGAGAGAGACCATCACATTGATGCTGCTCAACATAAGTGAAGTGTGTAAGGATTCGATCCCAAGGAAATGGGCTAACCAAGTCATTTGGCAGCCTCTGTCGTATGGGTGTCTGAAGTTCAATGTTGATGGGTAGGCGAGAGGCTCCCCCGAAATGGCGGGGATGAGAGGGGTTTTACGGAATAATAACGAGAAAGTGTTGTGCCTTTTCTCTTATCATATAGGGATCCAAGATTCCAATTCAGCAGAGATTTTCGCAATCCACAAGGCTTGTGAAATCTGTGTCACCAATCCAGAGTTCCAGAATATTGAGGTGTCCATTGTAAGCGACTCCATGGTGGCAGTCTCTTGGGTTAACGGAATAGGCTTTGGAAGTTTGAAGCATGTTCAAAAAATTTATGAGGCTCGCAGCATGTTGAGCCTCCATGGGAGTTTGAAGATTGTTCACAATTCCAAAGCGAAAAACTCTTTTGCGGATTCGTTAGCAAAAAGGGGGTCTAACAACAAGGGAGATTTTCTGTTTTTGGATGGTTGATGAGGTCTTGGTTCTGGTAGGTCTCTGTTCTGGTACGGTTTTGAGCAGGTTTTTGCGGTTTGGGTTGGTTGGTTTTTGTGGTGTTTCCCCTGTTTTGTTTTTTCAGTGTTTCGTTTTTCCTTTCTTTCTTGGGTGCCATGTTTCTGTTTTGCTCTTTGTTGTGGTATTGGTTCTTCCACTTTAATATAAAACAAACTGTTCAAAACAAAATTAAGCAAAAATAAATTTTCTAATTTTTTTTATTCATCATCTTCATCGACCTCCATTGGATGTCGATTTCGACTTCTATTGGAGGTATGTTCCATCTCCATTGATGGAGGACCTCCATTATTGGAGATTTTAAAAAGAAAAAAAAAACCCCAAGAAATAACAAAAACGTAATAAAAGAAGAAGATGATGATATTTTTATCTATGGTTACAATTTAAACTTAACTTATTAAACTAGTGTTACCTTTAAAAGTCCACATATAAAGAGTGATATTTTCTCATATTTCCTATATATAACCGAATGAACATTATTTCCATCAATAAAATATACCAAATTATAAGGAATTTTTTGTGCTTAGATCTATCGCTATAAATTATAACAGTTTGCATGCATAATTGTCAAGCATCATTCATAAATTTCCAACTACAAGTAGATGCTTCCCCGTTTATTTTTCAATCTAAGTTGGGTTTAAGCTAAAATTTCAATATATTTTGTTTTCATGGGGTCTATGATCTTCTCTGAAAACCATATGATCCTTCATAAGTGTAATATCTTTATCGAGTGAGCTTCATTGTTGACTCAGTTCAGTCAGTTGCAATTAACAATAATTTGGGGAGAGTATGATTATATTAATTATTTGATGTTAAATAAAAGTTTATTTGATCACAGTTGGGAATTTGAATCGATGATCGCGGAAACGTCATGCCTAATATTCGCCCATAATTCATAACAATTAATGTCAATAGAAGAAAAATAAAATGAGAGAAAATAAACCAATCACAACACAAGATATACGTGGAAAACCCAAATCGGGTTAAAAACCACGGGCCGTCAAAACGACAGAGAAAGTTCCACTATATGATAAATTCTTATAACGTACCATATACTCTAGGATTCTCTCTCACACCTCAACCCCAAACCACAAACCACAAAGTCTTACAAAGTCCACAATCTCACAAACGAGCTTTACATCATGCTCAGCTCACAAACGCTCACAAGATCCTCACCAAGAACCCATCAATATCCCCTAGGTCTCCTCTGAATATCACCCACGAATCTCATACTTGATCCACTGATATTCCCTTAGATCTCCCTCATCGGATATTCTCTGGGGTCTCCCCCGGATCTCACCACTGTTTGATGTTACATGGTGTTCTTATACTCCACACAAAATAACCTAGATATAAGGTTATATTAGTTATAGGGAGTTTAAGATAAAAAGAAATCTCACTCCTAAATGTACAAGACTTTCTTGTTTCATAAAAATACTATTTTCTTTTATGCACAAGTCTTCTTATTCCATGCAAAGAGTATTCATTTTTCTTTAAGCATAAGAACTTCCAGAAAGAGAACCTTTCCTTTTTTCGCGCAACATTTCAGATCTCAGCAAAATACACCGTCTCTGTGGTCTAGGTCACGGTGTGCACCCCGCTTCCTACACTCAGAATACTTCTGGAACCGACCGCTCAGTAAACTGCCATCTATGCTTTTGCCTATGCCGCGGTCTGCACCGTGCTATACTCACTGGAATCGACCGCTTCCTGTGTTGCGGTCCATGCGACATGTTCGCACCACAGTCCACGACGCGGTTCCTTCTGAAATCTATTTCTTCAGTTCTTCTTCGGTCTTCAAACTTCCCTCAAACACCAACTCTAACTTTCAAACGTATCCCACGTCTCCAGGAAGTTTCAACGTCAGTTGAGTCTCGTTTGGTTCACATCGGGTTCACTTGAGAATACGAGCCAAAACCTAACAATTACTTGAGTAGTTTCAAACTAAATGTCAAACTCTATTAAAATAGTCTTGCATTTTTTTAAGGAATAGTCTTTCTCCATTAATACAACTTAGTAAATATTAATAAATATTTTGGTGATCGATTTAAAATATCTTTGAATATTTTCGATATTTTGAGGATATCAGTGATATTTCCACCAAAATTTCCAAAAATTTTGACCTATGATATTTTCACCGAAACAAATATTTATTTTCGTGGTTAATTAATACTTAGAATTTAACATAGAGTAGCTATATTTGCACACTTCAAAAACGGTTTGTACACCCTAAATTATTACATTTTTAAAATTTCAATATTACTTTTAACTAAAAGGTAGGGGTGGGCACTAAGTTCGGAACCGAACCGAACCGAACCAAAAAAATGGTGTTCGGTTCGATTCGTCGAATGAATTCTAATTAAACCAGTTCAAAAACTTAAAAACCGAAAAATATTCGGTTCAAACCGGTTTGGTTTCCTAAAAACCGGTTTGAACCGATTAAACCATCTATATAACTAAAAAAAAACTCTAACACACTTATTATCTTTCATTCTTTGCCTTCTCATCTCTTCCTAGTTCCTACCGCCGACTTCTCTACTTCTCTCATCACAAATTCATACAGACATGAGACATAAAATACAATTTACTATCTATTCAATTTGTGATAATGAATTATAAATTAAATATTATTAGTTAGGATTGATTTGGGTTTTTTTTTGTTCGAACTATTAAAATTTATGAAACTTTGTCTCAAAATTAGAATCCAACAAGGCAACAACCCATCAAAGTTAAAAACATAATAAAAAAAACTCATTAAGCACGTCAAGCCATAAAGACCCATTAGGCCCAAAACCGAAATGAACTGAACCGAACTGAATCGATTAAAATCAGTTCAGTTCAGTTCGGTTACCATTTTTTATTCGGTTTAAACCGGTTCAATTTTAGGTAAACCGAAATATTTTAGGTTCAGTTCGGTTTTTCCCAAAACCGAACCGAACCGTACCCACCCCTACTAAAAGGACTAAATACTTAAATAGCTTGTAAGTACACCCATAAGGCCACAAATTATTTCCTATTATTTGTTTGATTTTCACTTATATCATCTATAACACTTTCTATTTTCTTAATTATTAACTTATCTTCTAAATACTAATTTTAAAAACAAATTGGAATCGTCTACGTATTTTTCTATACCTCTAGTCATCTACCTCCTCTGTATTTTTTTTTTCCTTCTGTATCTATGTATTACACTATTACACACCCACCGGGGCAACATATAAAAACTCAGTGTATTGCTTTTGGCACACATCTGTATATGTGTGTTTTTTTTCTGGGATTTAATTAACTGCCATAGGCCCTTTGGCAGCGAAGGCAATTACCTTTTTTTATTATTATTGTATCATCTTCTTTTCTATTATTTTAATCTACCACTAATAAATAAAATTAGCTCCTATTTGCTAATTAGAGTTATTTTAAATTTGTAATAGAGTGTGCTTACGAGAGGGGTATATATATGGTTTGAATAGTGTAAATATCATCACTCTTTAATATAATTATATATTTTTTTCATAAATGAAAAACAAATTATCCAAAAATAAATAAATATATATATATATATATATAATGGGGGGTGTAACTAAAAATAGGTTGTGTGCTTTTAGTCTAGTTTCTTTGCCAGCCCAGAAATTATAGGCCCGCTAAAACCATCATCACTCCCTAAAATAAACACTTAAAAAAAAAAAAAAAAAAAAAAAAAAAAACATCCCTCCATTGAAGTCTTGTCAACTGAATTGATTTGGGAGTGTGAAGTCCCTCAATCCAATTAGTGTGTTTTTCAAATATGGAATTCCCAAAACCCCTAGTCCCTACAAACCCTCTATCGTCCCTCTCAAATTTCATCCACCAAAACTGTGTCCGGCTCGGCTCTGAGCTGTCTTGCCGGCTCGACGACACCAAGCGACTCGCCACAACCCTAGCCGGCAGGCTCCAGCGCCATACTCTTCCGCCGTTTGCTTCTCTGTCGCAGCCTAAGCAGGCCGTTGCCGCAACCCTCACCACCGATTACGTGGCGAAGACGCTCGTCGGCACGGCAGTGTATACAGTTAGCAATTCGAACAATGAGTTCGTGCTTATCTCCGACCCTAACGGAGCCAAGTCCATTGGCTTGCTTTGCTTTCGACAAGAAGATGCCGAAGCTTTCCTTGCTCAGGTCAAGCTTCCAACTTTGAATTTGATGTTTTTTATTGTTTTTTTTTTGTGTCTATTTTTGGATCTAGTTTAGCTTAGTCAAGTATATATTGGTTTAAAAGATAAATTGTTTTGGTGATTTCAGGTTCGTTTGCGAAAGAGAGAGCTTCGCGGTCAGGCTAAGGTTGTCCCCATTACTCTTGACCAGGTTAGTTTTTTGGTGCTTAATTTTATTGTTATTCTAAAATTTAATTCTGCGAATGATTGAATTCTAATGGTATAATTGCTTTGATGAAATAGGCTTATTATTACACTTTAGAGAATTGGATATATGGCTATTCGCAGAGTAATCTTTTAAGCTAAAGTGAATTTATAGTATTGGATGTGAGATATATTCATCAATGAATAGATGCTGTTAATGTTTTATGCTGTGCGTCATCTTTTTTAAGTTCAAGTTTGGTTACAGTTTGCTATTTAACACCATACAATCGTTTGTCCTTACTGATCTATGTACATTGTTAATTTCGTGTTTCGAAACATAATAAAGATTTTGTATTGTTGCTTCTATGTCTTCAGGTTTACATGCTGAAGGTTGAAGGAATTGCATTTCGTTTTCTGCCTGATCCAGTTCAAATAAAGAATGCACTAGAGGTGAGTTCATCAGATGAGTTGATAGTAGAGGTGCCACTGTGGCACTTGTATGCTATGCATTCTCTCATCGTACTACCCAGATTTACAAGAATTCAATGAAATGTCTAAGTCACTTCTACATACAGCTAAACCATATTAGAGTGACACTAATAATTCTTTCATGATCATCAGTTGAAAGCTGCTGATATTAGTACTGGCTTTGATGGAGTTCCTGTTTTCCAGGTATGGTATTTTATATTTTGAATATGTTAGTTGTCCCTGAATGTAATTAGCTTTTGAAACAAAAATTTTAATCTATAAATTGGACAACTCTAAATCATTAATGTATCATGTGACTGGTTCCTTATACAGGAACACGCCTATGTGCTAAATAATCTTAATAAAATGCCCCATATTTTGTGTGGATAGAAGTGCCGTTACCCTCTTTCTCTTGTGTCTGCAGTCGGATCTTCTGGTAGTGAAAAAGAAAAACAAGCGTTATTGCCCAGTATATTTCCAAAAGGTTTGTTGAATAGAAGTGGATGTTGTATTGACCAGATCATAGCATCTTGGTCGGTGCAATTTCAATATGGTACTATCTACTTCTTGTTGTTTGCTGTGCAGGAAGACATTGAAAAGGAACTCTCAAAGTTTAGGGCATCAAGAGGATCTGGAGTTTCTCAACATATAATGGTACTTAGAGTTTCACCGATGCCATTGCTATTTTGATCATATTTGTAAGCTTAATGATGGAAAACTCCAGAAATAAAGAAAATGTAAGGGGAAAGAAGAATAGCGGAATTTTAACGAAGCATTGCATGCTTGCAAACTTATCAGATATTAATACATTAGAAATCATCGCATGCATTCTTTATGCTAAATACTGTTTTGTGCACCAACTGCCACGCCTGAGTTTATTTTCATTTTGTCTGTACAAGATTCTATCTGATATTAGATTTTCTGCACCTTTGGTTGCTTTCCTAGGATATTTACCTCAACAAAAAGGAAAGGAATGAAAGATTAAGAAGATTGTGTATGTGAGAAATATTAAATTAAGAAAATCCGATGCCAGAGATAAACTATAGAATATCTTATGTTCTTAACTTCTTATAACATGTACCTAGTCAAACAGTGAAAAAATGTGAAGTTTTGGTTCCAGTTGATACTTTCTTTGCATTATTATACTCACTATTCAAATGAACTTGTTTGAACAGGTAGGAAGTTTGGAAGATGTTCTAAAGAAAATGGAGGTAATGAGTCAAAATTTTCATATGTTATGAAAAGAAAATTGGAATATCAATTATTTTTTGTTTGATGCAGATGAGTGAGAAGAACTCTGGCTGGGAAGATCTGATTTTTATTCCACCAGGTAAAAGCCACTCTCAACACATTCAAGAGGTGGCAAAAGTATGATGTCTTGATGTACTCCAAATGACCATTTCGAAGGATCTAAAAGCAGAGAGTGAATTCATATCCAGGCTCGTAACAGTGCACGTCGACAAATATAACTGAAAAGTAAATTTCTTATTGCCTAAACTCTGTTTCTTCTCTCATGAGCAAAACTTTTCTTTGACAAAGGCTGGAGCTAAGACACTAAGAAATGATACATTGTTAATTCAAAAAAAATAAGTAAAAATCAAAGAGTGAATGAACTAACATTCAATTCACTGATGCAAGTTTAATCCCGATATTGCAGGATTGCATTATGGGAAATTCTTCTGTACCCTTCGATTGTTTCTTGATGGTATTAGTTTATTTGAGATTGTAACAATTGTGTTATGGATTTACCTAATGAATGTTTATTATTCTTTAGCTTTGATCAGTTGCTAATGCCCAAAACGATGAAGGCATTATTGTGCCTTCAAAGCAAAAAAGCCCCGTCATGCCATATTACATTAGTTGGACAATTACACGAATAAGTATGGCAGTGTTATTTTGCAAAGCCTATTGGTAAATGATCCACCCCTTGTACAAAAAATGAATTACTTTTGCTGGTGAAAGCTAACTATTTGACTAATCGATGCTCTGTGATGATCAATTAAATTATTTGTCTCTTTTTTTCTGTAATTATTGCATTGCCATCATGTTCAAAAAATGTGTCTCGGATGTTATACATTATTTTAAGAATCAAAGCTTCAGTTGATTGGTTGATTTCACAGTACTTAAGCTAGTTTAAATTGCAGTTTACATATGCCCTTGATTCTTGAATAATAAACTAATTGTTTGCCGGTGATTTAAGTATCTTTATTTGAACATTCTATCATTTCTACTACTTGTTGATATCAGCAAATTTTTGTTGGGAACGTCAAATGTTTGATGCAATTTGAAATCTTTATTGCATATTATAACCTTGGTAGTGTACTGATATATAATACTCATTAAAAGGACACTAGTAGAGTACATTTTCAGCAATTCTAAACTTTTTTATTTTTTTATCAGTTGTACTCCTGGGAAGACTACCACATTGTTAAGGCTCCGTGAAAAGTGGGTTTTGCACTATAAACACATGTAAAATATTTCTCTTTTGCTTCGCTTTTCTTACAAAACTCCCTCTAACCTTCCTTTTGGCAGGTTTTTAATTAATTTCATTCATTTATAAGATCTGCAATCGATTTTCAAGCTGTTCAAATCTGTTTTATTTAGATAATACGGCCGCCCTGATTTTTTTTTTTTTTTTTTATTAGATAGTTCAATGAATGATAGTAGACAATGTTTAGCATGAGCTTATATTTTTCACAAAAATGAATTAATAGACTAATAGCCAACTCGTAGTGACACTGCCCCAAAATTTAGCTTGTCTAATCATCGATAAGTTGACATTTGGGTGGAAACTAATGAAAGTTTACCATACTCTCTTGGGCTTAATATGATGTAAAAGATGACATGACCTGTAATCATATTTTGTTGAGTTGTAAACTTGTAATAAGCTGATATCCAACCTAAAAAGAAAAAAAAACATATTTGCATTGCCAAAATGGCAAAATCAGATTTCCATAGAACAACAATTTGTGGTGTCTTTGGTAATATGAAATCAAGATTGGTGGGAGACTTGGGATTTTGTAACGAATAAAAGCGACATTTCAATGTTTCATTGCATTATAGGAAATTGACGGGCCAACCAAACGGTTGTTGGTGGCCCTGCCGCGCCTGCTCAACTTCCCTCTTCAAGATTACTTTACCAAATATTCATTTTACCATTCTGCCCCTGTTCTGGCTTCTAGATCTTGTGGGGTTGGTCCTTATTTTTCCTCAAAATTACCTTTTGTTGATAAAAGTACAAATTGATGTCAATATAAGTGGTTGAGAGATAGCACCTTTTTATGCTACTTAAGTTACCTTTTTCTTGTGGGGTTAAGTAATGATTTTAACGAAAATTAAATAAAAATTCAATGACTAGTCTTAAATACTCCTAATAAACAAAGAGTGACGTAGGGGTGAGATAATTGCTGATATGTAAATGGAGGGACAAATTGGGAATTTTGAGGACTAAAGCTTTATTTTGCTCCGACCTTTTTGTCTAGAAGGGAAGGAAATCTAAAATCCGAAACACTAAAGATGACACATGGAGCTATTTTAGTGGTCTTACTTCCATTGTGAGTTACTCAAATTTCGCTCTCCAAGTCCCTAACCACCACAGTTATAAAATTACAAGTTTATCATAATTTAAATTACAGTATATACTATTAATTTAAAGCTACACGAAGTAGTAGATAGATATATATATATATATATATGTAAATGTGTGAGCCCACTTTTGGGGTGTAGCAATTTCACTAGGAGATGGGTGAGGGACTTGGTCTTCAAAAAATGATCAAAGCAACTGCTTCAAAGGCTCTGGTTATCAGAATCAATTTGCTCTTCCTTGCTTTCTTTCTGATCATTTATGTTGGTCTCTTTCTTCAACCTTCCTCTTCTGTCTACTTCGACAATGCTGCATCGCTCGTTAGATGCTCATTGCGCGAGTGTCATCACAAGGTAAGGTGAGCCCAATTTTTATAAATTTATATATATTTATATAGTTTATAATTTTGATTTTGGATTTTTATCTTAGTTTTATGTTCTTTTAGACAAACTTGAATTTTTTATTTTTGTATAAGATGGAGAAAAGTATGAAGATGGAGGCGATCTTTGAAGAGACTACTCGAGCCAGCAGGCCGGCTAGAAGAAATTTAACTAAATTAGAGGCACCAAGTTTCATGAATGAAATCGGTAGAGGAATGAAGATTGGTATGGTGAATATTATGGAGGAACATAATGTTAGCGAATGGAAAATACACGGAGAAACAATTCCGGTAATTTTTGAAAGAGTCTCGGAGATGTTCAAATGGCCTGATTTGTTTCCTGAATGGATAGATGAAGAGGAAGACAATGACAGTCCATCATGTCCGGAGATACCGATACCTAATTTCAGAATTTACGACAACGTTGATGTGGTGGTGGCCAAGTTGCCATGCAAGTACCCGGAAGAAGGGTGGGGGAGGGAGGTGTTGAGGCTTCAAGTTCATCTTATAGCGGCAAACTTGGCGGTGAAGAAAGGGAAAAGAGACTGGAATTGGAGGACTAAAGTGGTGTTGTGGAGCAAGTGTAGGCCAATGTTGGAGATGTTTAGGTGTGATGATTTGGTGAGACAGGAAGGTGATTGGTGGTACTATGAGCCTGAGGTAACAAGGTTGCAACAGAAAGTTTCATTGCCCGTTGGGTCCTGTAAGTTGGCTCTGCCATTGTGGGGACAAGGTATGCTTTCCTTCAAATATCCTTTGATGGATGTGTAAATAGTGCAAAATAAATGGGTAAAACTTGAAAATTTTAAAATCAAAATTGGATGGATGTGTAAATAGTGCAAAATAAATGGGCAAAAAATAGTTTGCGCGCCAGGTAGGGATCGAACCTACGACTTTCTGCTTAGGAAACAGACGCTCTATCCGCTGAGCTACAGGCGCTTTGTTGAGAGTTTATCCATTGTTATTTATAAGATATAATCATTATTAATCTCCTTTTTCTTACCTCTATACAATTTGAAAATTTAACAATACTCGCTTTCTCCCAACGTCAAAAAAGACAAATACTCTATATTATGAGAAAGACCAAAAACCTTTTTCTTTTTCTTTTTCTTCTGATTATAATTTCTGGTTTGTTGCCTGATTGATGTTGATGTTACAAGTAAATTTGCTTGCAAACGAAGTCTTCGGATGCAGTGGTTGAGTTTCAGTTAAAACTTACTTGTCAATACAATAATAATTATCATTAGTTTAATTAATTAACAAACATTTATAGTCCTCGTCAAATATCATTTTTTAGAAACTAACTACTCAAACAATGTTCATTATCATTAGCAAGAAGTCAAGGTGATCAGCCACTATATTTTTCTTGATTTTCAAATTTTTGTATTTCATTTTTACATCGTCATAACACAATAATATTTTATTAGACAAATATACCAATCATATGTTGTATTTGTCAATTAATATATATTTTTTATGAAGGTATCTCCTATCAATTTGTGTGTAATGTGTAAAGTGTAAACCACATGCAGAAAATCTGCTAGCTAGTAAATTAATTGTTTCATCATTAGCTTGTAATTAATGTGATAAATAACAAGTTTGATAACATTCATTTCAATTTTCAGGAGTCCACGAAGTGTATGATCTATCCAAAATAAAAAGCGCCACAAAGACAGTCAAACGCGAAGCCTACGCGACGGTCCTCCATTCCTCAGAAGCATACGTTTGCGGTGCAATTACTCTAGCTCAAAGTCTCCTCAAAACCGGCACCAAACGCGACCTCATCCTCCTCATAGACAGATCCATCTCCGTCCCCAAACGTGACGCTCTCGCCGCAGCAGGATGGAAGATCAGAATCATCAAGAGAATCCGCAACCCAAAAGCCGAAAAGAAAACCTACAACGAGTACAACTACAGCAAGTTCAGGCTGTGGCAACTCACCGACTACGACAAGATCATCTTCATCGACTCTGACATAATCGTTCTACGAAACATTGATCTCCTCTTCCACTTCCCTCAAATGTCAGCTACAGGTAATGTTAGAGAATCCACATGTAAAACTAAAAGGATGAAATGAATCTTATACCGAAAATACATATAATAAGATAAGGGTATATTATAGTACTCGGTGGCGGAGCTTGAAATACAAAACAAAAATTACCTGGGCTCCATAATGAAAACTTTTGAAATATAAAGACAATTTCATAATTTCAAAAAAAAATTATAAAATTCTTAAAACTTTTTTGGAGGGAAAGGGGCATATGAGTACCCCTTATTCGTCCTCGATAGTAATAATAAATATCACAATCCAATAAACTATTCTTATTATTCATCAATATATATATTACTTCTCATAAACACATAAAAATCTACTAAGTATGGAAATTTAATAGGTAACGACGTGTGGATTTTCAATTCTGGGATCATGGTCATCGAGCCGTCCACCTGTACATTTCGGACATTGATGAACCAGACTACAGAAATAGTCTCCTACAACGGTGGCGACCAAGGGTTTCTCAATGAAGTCTACGTGTGGTGGCATCGGCTGCCGAGAAGAGTCAACTTTTTGAAGAATTTCTGGGCAAATACTACTTTAGAAGCCAGTGTTAAAAACCATCTCTTCGGGGCAGATCCCCCGGAGCTATATTCGATTCATTATCTAGGGTTGAAGCCTTGGCTGTGTTACAGAGACTACGACTGTAACTGGGACATCGGTGATCAACGTGTTTATGCAAGCGACGTGGCGCATAAGAGGTGGTGGAAGCTTCACGACTCCATGGATGAGAAGCTACAAAAATTTTGTGGGTTGACGAAAAGGAGGAGGATTGAGTTGGATTGGGACAGAAACAAAGCTAGAGAGGCTGGGTTGGCTGGTGAGCATTGGAAGATCAACATCACAGATCCTAGACGGTCTCATTTGTTCGATAAGTAGAATATGTGATGTCTCGTGGTTTTTTTTTTTTTTGGTCCTTTGTATTTTTGGTTTTGGGTTTTTTTTTTCTTGTAGAGTATATATAGAAAGTTTTTCCATATAATTTATGTGTGTATAGAGAGACTGCATGAAGAATTGATCTTCATTTGTATTTTTGCAGCAAGGAAAATATGTTTGTTTCGGATTCCTTGTTCATTTCCATGGATTTGATGCATCCGTGTATAGTTACTGGACAGTCATAAAAGTGTTCTATATGCTTTCGGTTCTTAATTTTCAAACTTCCGTACTACTTATATATATATATATATATATATATATATATATGGTTGTAGAAAATTGTTTTCTTTCAAAATTAGGTAGCAACTTGGTTTTCGTATGTAGACGTGATGCCCAATATGCAGTTTATAATTAATTAATTTGCCCAGACATTAATCTTTATTAATTAATTCTAACTAATAAATGATAATATATGTTTAATGTTGTTTGGAATAAACAAGTAAACGCTGTGACAAAATGATAATTATTTTATTTTTGATGGAAAATTTGAAAGTGTTTTTGTTATTGTAAAAACACTTCTTGGTAGCTAATTTAGAACCCTTTTTAATTAAGCTTTGAGAGGAAGTGTACTTGTATTTTTGTTCAAAAAAAATTGAAAACACATTTTAAGAAGTGCCAGCCTAAAATCAACAAAAATAGAACACAATTATATCGGGGAAATCTTCCACTTAATAAAACGAATTAAACATGATCCAAGATAATATACAATTGGTTGAATACTTATAACTGCATCAAATGTCGTCTTCTATGAGTGGATTGCTCTCTCATATATATATATATATATATATATATATATATATATATATGTTGCAACAATCTTGCCAGGATTTTTAGAACAAAGTGTATGCTTAATTTAGAAGATGATTTACAATTAAGATAATGTTGACAATGAACCAATCTTGTTCCAGTAATATATAATACGTACATCACCAGAAATTAACCACATTAGTAATTGCAAATTAAGGTGATCTGTACGACTATTCGTATTCATAATATACTGATTCAGTGGTCTGGAAAACGATATATAACTCTAAATATTTAAAACAAAAATAATAAATAATAAATAAATATTTATGTGGAATGAAATATAAAGTAAAACAAATCTGATATAGGTACACCTACCAAAGGAGTAGAATATATAATTTAAACGTAACTATAACAGCCTGTGGAAAATAATATAATCAAAAACACTGTTTTGTTTTTAGTGTCAATGTAAAATTAAATTATTCAACAAACATTAGGTCTAGAAAGTTACGTGATTTAGCTTTAAAAAACGTTATCTTCTATTAGTAGTTGGATATTAGTTGATAATTAACTAATGCTCCTCTGCTCCTCTTAAACCAAAATATAATAATAATAATTGAGAACAACAAGTACTCACGATTCTGATTTAAAAAAAAAAAAAAAAAGAGAGAGTACCTACTCACGATTATTGCAGCGATTTAGACAATCTTTTGGCATGTTTGAAACTTTTTAGTATGATATAATTGCAGAAGAAAATTAAAAGTTCAATGTGCTTGGTTATGGTCTAATTTTACAAGAAAACTATCAGATTTATCCGATGATGGAAATTGGAATTCTACCACCGCTCAATGTAGCTTAGAGATCGAGAAGAGGCCGCTTATTCAGCGTAGCATTATCTCTGGTTTGAGTCGCTGAGCTGAACACGACTCCAAGCGATAAAGTATTATGATTGAAGGACCATGAAGCAGTCCAATTGGGTTTTAGCTTGGCTAGAAATGAAAGGATTTGATTTGTTTTGGGTCAATTTATAAATATTCTTGATTGGTTTCTATGTATGTGGTGTGTTGGGCCTGATCTATTAATGATGATGGGTTTTCTTGGTGCTATCATGGATGGGCCTGCATATATTGAAAAGAGCAACTCTGCTCCATCTATGAATTTTTGCATATTTAGTAGACTCGCAAATATAATAAGGACCCAATTCATTTTAAATTATGTTAATATGGGCCGAGCCCAGGACCAGCCCATAAACCCAAGTGATGTTGAAATATATTGTATTCATTTTCTTTTAAAATATCCTATTTAGTAAACTATATATGTAAATGTGTGATGTCTAGGCATCTTTTAATAATCATAGTTATATATCATATACAATGATAGAGTCTCGAACTATATGGTATATCATTTGTGAAAATAGTAATAAACTACACATTATTATAAAGTAAAGAAATATTAATTCATAAACTGAGAAAGAGAAGAATTACGGAACTGATAATGAAAGACAGAAAGAGTAACATCAAATTTGTGTTTTTATTCATAGAAATATATATAAGGGGATGGATTAGCTTTGATTGTGAGTCAGCTAAGCCACGTAAATCAAAAGCTAAAAAAAATTACTAAAAAAAGTTAGTTACATGAGCAAATTATATTACTATATATATATATATATATATATATATTCGAGAGGCGGATAATATTACTATATATATATATTTATATATATATAATTAGTTACATGAGCAAATTATAATTACTGAATTATAATATAAAAGTTAAAAAATAAAAAGATAAAATAAAAGGTTGTAAAAAACTATTCGATCTCTCTTATTATCAACTATATGTTGTATACTTGTATTAATATAGTAGTCAAACTCTGCTAGAAAAAAAAATATCAATAGATTATTGAATACATATGTTAAGTATTAAAAAGTAAATAAAAATTAGAGGAATTTGTAAGAAGTAATCAAAAAATTTATTGGTTTATTGTTTTTAGCAATCAATTTATATTTTATTACATTTATCACATTTAGCTTTGAACAGACAAGATTGTCCTCTAATTTGTCTTTACTTCACTCACCAACAAATTTAGTACAGTAAAACCCATCTAAAATAATATTTTTGAGACCGGGAAAAATTATTATTTATAGGGGTTATTTATTTATCGGTAAATGAAATATTTATTAATTTATCGATAAATGAATATTTATTAATGGAGTGAATTCATAAAGAGCCAAAAAAATTATTGGTTTATTGTTTTTGTCTATTAATTTATTTTTTTTATTATACTTATCATTTTTGACCATTTTTGGACAAAATTACCCATAAATTTAAAATTAAACAATAAAAAAGGAGGGTTTTGTTTGGTTAGGGTTCAATTGAATTCTATCGGGCAACAAACACAGAAAGGGAGAGAAAGGAAGAGAAAAGGGGAGAGATTGTCGTTGCCGGTCTCATCGTCGACGCTGTCGCCCTTGCTCGTCGACGCTGTCGCCCTTGCTCGTCGACGCCGTCGCTCTCGGTCATCGACACTGTCTTCAGATTCTTGCTTTCCTTTGAGCTCTAACTTGCAGGTAAATTAAAAGTGATTTATCGTTTTATTCTTCAAGTTCTTATGGTGACATCTTCATATGGGTTCTTTGATGGCTATTTAGTTTTTGGTTTTGGCCCTGCTGCTTGGACGTTTTTGCTGCTTTCTGTTTTGCTGTTGTTCTGTGTCTGAGCGATTTTTGCTAGCTTTTTTCTTTCTTGTTATGGTTTTCTTTGGGCTGGTGTGTTGGTGGTCTCTCGCTCATGTTGTTCTGACTTGTGCTTGTTGCCTTCTTCTTAGGTTTTTGTTGAAATTTTGATTTTCATGTTGAATTAAACATATCTTTTGTTATTATCAAGTTGTTGTATTAATTTTGGCTAATGGTCGCTTATTCTATATCACCATTTAATTATGTTCTTGCAGATTGGTCAAATTGATGAAGCTTCCTAAGGATTGAATGTGAAGAAATTTAATTTCAGTTAAATTGATGTTTTTTTTTTCATTTTAAATCTCTTTCTGGGGGATTCATAGATGAGGTAGTGTTAGATTAGATTTGTTTGCATATACATTGAGTTGTTTCACACTGGTCATTCAAGATGTCTGCTTTAATGGATTCAAAACTATATTTTGTATACAAAAATGAAATCAATTTTTTTTTCTTATGTTTTCTTGATTTGATTGCTTTTGAGTATGAAATGAAATCATCCTTAAATACCCAAAACGATTTAACTGTAGTTGCACTCATTTTTTGAGTTGTGCCTTTTGGCCTCTGTTTTCCCTTATTTTGCAATAAAACTTATGCAGTTCAAGGACATGTACAGAAAGTATGTGTTAAAAAGCTGTCACCATTCATCAATTAGCATTTTGTTTGATGGATGATGATGAATAAAATATAAGTGTATTAAAATTCCTCAAATGTTGCCTTAAAGAAGTCTTAAACATATTAGACAAACCTGAATCTTTACCTAAAATGAAGTGAATGATGCTGTCGGTAGAGATGTACATTTTTTCCCGGATCCCCAAATCCCCACGTCCCCATCCCTATTTGGGGACATTTTTTTAGGGGAAAATGAGGAATGGGGTGGGGATGGGGATGAAAATCATTCCCAAATTGAAATGGGGATGGGGATGGGGGGAGGTCCCCCCATCCCCATTCCCCCATAAAATATATTGAAATGGGGATGGGGATGGGGTGACCTCCCCCCATCCCCATTTTCCTATTTCCCCAAAAACATAAATAAATATATTATATAACACTTTATGATTTTATTATGTATTTATAATGCACTAATGGATTTTAGTTTGTATTTGTAATGGAATATATTTTTTTAATTTTTAATTTTTAATTTTTAATCAAACGGGGAAACGGGAAAAACGGAGAAAACGGGGAACTGGGGTTGGGTATGGATATACCCCCCTCCCAAAAAAAATCCCCATCCCCATTTTCCCCAAATGGGGAAATGAAAAAAATCCCTATCCCCATTTTCCCCAAATGGGGAAATTGGGGGGGGGGTGGGAGGGATGGGGGATGTGGGATGGGGATGAGGGGGCCTATATCCATCCTCATTCCCAAATGTGCATCTCTAGCTGTCGGTTATCTTTTATTCTTTTTAATAAAAATTATGTTTGCAATTACATATTTTGAGGCTTGTAGAGAACATGAGATGTTTTATCTGCCAACATTGTAGCAACCCTTCATTCATTTTTAGAGAGGAAGGAACTCGAAAAGTAGCTGCTGAAATGGGTTTAAAAGTTGTTGGTGAGGTATGTTGAGATATTTTTTTTGATCTTTCATCTTTTCTTGGCTGTTTTTTTTTTAAGTTAGGTTTGATGTTAGGGAAAATGTTTCTTCAGTGAATTTAATAGTTTCTCTGTTTCAAATGCTGTGAATGAGGGAACAACATATTAATTTAAAACATATGGACCAAGATTAAAGAGCTATTCAAGTGCATCAGCTTAAAATGATGAATAAGAAGATAGTTATATCTGCTCAAGGTAATTAAGAGTAGACATATATGGTTAATTTGAAAATGTTAGTTTATGTATGGTTGACAAATATTAGGCACACAACATCCTAGTGGTTTTTTTAAAAGCTTGTACTATTATACTTGCTAAATGCTTGGGGGGAAAATAGGAAGAACTTATGCTTTAGGTTATGAGAATTTCTAATTTCTAATCAATTCTTTCCTTGGTCTTCTTTATGTTAAATCATCTTTTGATCTTTGATTCAATGTATACAATGGAAATCAATGTTGTGGTAAATTAATATGTTTTTACTGTATCAGATACTATTAGAAATGGAGATCCGAAAAGGTTGTGATGATGGTGTCCTTGTCGTAGTATTGGCACCTGAATCTGCTGTTTCAAAAACATATCATGAGAGGACTATTAACGTGGTCAGCACACTTGATGAATTGGCGAGAGAAAGATAACTTGATCCAAGACTTTCTGTGCGATTTGCTATAGTTAATGTCTCTATAAAGTTGTTTTTTTTTGTGATGCATTTCTTACCAGTTAAAGATCCACATCTTGAATCAGTACTAAGTTTTTACTTTTTATGATCCAAGTCCAAAGATCAAAGCTAGGTATTGTTGTTTAACGAGTTTGTAATCACTCTTGAGCACATCAATGGGGTTACATATGTTAGATGTCTTATTTATTATTTTTTTTTTATGGAACCACAAGATATGACAATAAATCATCAATGGATGATTTATAATTACCCTTTTTTTTTCAAGCTTGTATTTATTATCCGTAGGATCAGAAATATCGACCACTTTAATTGTATATTCCCCGCCCGCCTCTAGGATCATTTTGGTTGATTTCACCTGATATGTCTTCTATATTGATTTTGTGTTACTACAAGATGAGAAGGATCAGAGAATACAAGAATTGACAATAGAGCTCAACAATGACAGACAGCGAAGTAAATGTCAATGTGCAACTAACCGGGAACAATTGTGAATGGTATTGAATTTTGTTGTGGAACATACCAATCACTTGTCAGATAGAGTCCATGATATTATAGTCAAGAACATAAGAGAACTTGAAAATGAGCAACAACTCGAGAATTCAGAAGGTGGATATGTTTAGTTGTTTTTTCTAGGAGTTAATAGGTTTAGAAAATTGTACATTCCCCTTTATCGCTTTGTTTGATGCCCCTCTCATGTCAAATTGTTTAATTGTATCACATTGTTATGGGAACAACATTACACGTGCAACAGAAATAAAACATAGTTATTTTAGTTCATTATTCCATTATCAGAGAAGTCATTTTGATGTTTTATATGAATTTAAAGAGTAGAAATAATCAAAAGCTATGGCAAAAAATGCCCTGGCATGTAATTGTGAAATTGAATACTAACTGGTATGTAACTTCAAATTGCACTGGTATGTAACTTCAAATAGAACTAGTATGTAACTTCTAGTATGTAACTTCTAGCATGTAATAATACTGAAATTTGTTTTCGATACAAGTGTCTTTCAACTGTGAAAATGATTTCTAACGGGCATGTAACTTCAAATTGCATTGACATGTAGCTTCAAATTGAACTAACATGTAACTTATGGCATGTAACAATACTGGAATTTATTTTTGGAACTAGTGTTTTAACTGTGAAAATGAATACTAACTGACATGTAACTTTAAATTGCACTGGCATGTAACTTCAAATTGAACTGACATGTAACTTCTGGCATGTAATAATACTGGAATTTATTTTGGAACTAGTGTTTCAACTGTGAAAATCAATACTAACTAGCATGTAACTTCAGATTGCACTGGCATGTAACTTCAGATTGAACTGACATGTAAATTCATATTGAACTGACATGTAAATTCATATTGAACTAGCATGTAAGTTCTGGCATGTAATAATACTGTAATTTGTTTTTGGTACAAGTGTCTTTCAACTGTGAAAATGAATACTAACTGACATAACTTCAAATTGAACTGACATGTAACTTTTGGCATGTAACAATACTGGAATTGAATTTCATTAGTGTACTGAATTCAATACTGGAATTTGGTCTTCAAAATAAATCCATTCAATACTGGAATCTAACTTAATAAAGTATACATTACAAAATATAGTATTCCACCCATAGAATAAAAACATCATTACTAATACTTAAGTTGTTGCTGGATTTCAGATCTACTTCATGACAGAGAGAGAGAGAGAGAGAGAGAGAGACACACAAAGAGAGAAAGAGATCTGGGTTGAAGAGAAGAGAAAGCAAAAATGTTGCTGGGTTTTGGTTGAAAGGAGTCGAAGTGGAGAGACTCGATATGGAGAGACACGATCTGTATGTTGGAGGGAGATGAAATGAGTTCGTTGAATGTTGGAGTGAGAAGAAATCGGTGTCTGGGTTGAACTTCAAAAGTGATTGAGAGAGAGAGAGAGAGAGAGAGAGAGAATATCTGATTTTGAAATATTGGGAAGACAAAATGGAAGGTATTTGGACTCAAGAGAGGGAAATTTTGGGTGGGAAATTTTGGGTGGAGTAAAGACAAAACGGAGGGCATACTTGTCAGTTCATGTCTAAAGATGATAAGTATAATCAAAAATAAATTTCTGGTTAAAAATAATAATACAATAAAGTTTTTGATCATTTCTTGCAATTTCCTCTTTATTAATTTAAAAGGGAGTTTTATGTTTTTACTACTTTTTTTTTTATGTTTTATGTTTTTACTTGTACATGTATTATACATATTTTTGACTAAGCTACATAAGTACATAGAAATTAATAAATACTTACATATTAAAGATTATCGGAGGTTTGAAAATGTTAAACTATTTTTATTGCCTCTTAATACAACATCAAAGATTCAACCAAATGATGCTGAGATTATTCGAGCTCTAAAATTCATTATCGACGTCATTTATACTCTAGCATTTTGGAGGGCTACGGGGTAGGAGTAATAAATCCCCAAAAAATTGACATATTGAATGCTATGAAATTTATTAATGCGGCTTCGAACATTGATATGAAAACAACAACCATTATAAATTGTTTTCAATTTTTTGTGAAGTCATTTTTTGTTTACACTATAGAAATGTGATGGATGTTGATCACCTTTTGAATTATCCTAGTGAAAAATGATATACTAATGAAATCGCCTACTGATGAAGAAATTATTCAAGGGGTAATGAATACGCCTACCGATGATCGTGGTCCAGATGACAGCAGTGGTTTTACTAAGTGTTTCTCTAAAAGAGATCTCTCAAGCAATAGTAACATTAAATAATTTCGTACTACAAAATGAAAAAAAAATACCAATATGGTGTATGATTTGCAAAAATTAAGGATTCGATTGAGTTCGGTTTCAATACAAAGAAAAGATAAACGACTTTAGATGCATATTTTAAGAAAGATTTGAATTGACAAAATATAAGTTAATTTTTTTTGAAAGGAAGTTGTTAAGTTAAAAGTTTATTGATATGTATTATGAATTTTTATGTGTTATATTTTTTTATGTAAAAAAGCAATTATTAATTTATATATTCGTTGGGACTTAAAGGATTTCAAAAAAAATTATTATCTTATACATATAGCAAGGTTATTAATTTAGTACACATGTCCGAGTCGGGACCAGAAGATTTTATTATTTAAGTGTGGCTATTAATTTATCGAACATTCATTTATCGATGTTTTACTGTAATTAATTGGCATTTATCTTGAAAATCATTGATATGTAAATTGAAAGTCAATTGGTATGTAATTTAAAATATAACTGACATTTAATTTGAAAAATCAACTCGTATGTAACTTGGAATCAAATGACATATAACTAAGTTACATGTCAGGTGAAGTAAAACTGAGGGATAATTTTGTCCAAAATAATCAAAAGTGATAAAAACAATAACATATAATTTGGTGGCTAAAAATAATAAACCAATAAAATTTTCGGCTCTTTATGAATTCACCCCTGAAAATTATATAAAAAAGTGAATAAAAAGTAAAGTAAATCATATTTTAGTCCATGTAGTTTGCCTTAATCTGCGTTTAGTCTACGGTTTTTTGGCATTGCAATTTTTAGTCCTTCTATGACAAATTCCGTCAAAAGTATTGTTTCTGTCATGTCAGACGTGTGAAATGATCTTAATGCCCATGATATGTTCTGATCCCATTGAAAAGACTATAATACCTTTATTTTTGTCTTTTATAGATATAATTTATATAATGGAAAGTTACAATTTTACCCTAACTAAAAGGGTAAAATCAAAAATCAAAATCAAAATCAGTATAATTTTTTTTCTATTCACGGATCTCCACCTAATAAAATTTACAAAAAAACAAAACAAAAAAAAATTTAAGGTGGATCTCCACGTGGAGATCCTGATAAAAAAATTTTAAAAATTTAAAAGTTGACATCAATCAAACTCCGATATGCATTTGAAGATACCAATATTTGAAATCAATCAAACCCAGATTTGCATTTGATGATCCAAAGATTTGTGAATCTGGGTATGATTGATTTCAAATCTTTGTATCTTCAAATGCATATCTGAAGATCTGCAAATCTGGGTTTGTGCAACTATTAAACACAAAAGTCAAGAACTGAAGATTAAAAAATCAAGCAAAAGAAAAGGAAAAAAATCTGGATACAAGCTAATCGAAATTTCATCAGATCAAACCCAGATAAAAAATAATTTGCTTTTAAAAAATAAACCCAGAAACCTCCCCAGCCAAAATGAACCCATAAACCCCTCCCACCACCCATAAAATTCAGCCACCACTACCACACTACAACCCAGACTAATCTAGCCACCAAACCAGAAACACCCACCACCACACAACAACCCAAACTAATCTGGCCACCACCCTCAATCCAAAACCCTAATCGAAATCAACGACCCACCAACACCAACACCCACACACCTATAACCAGTACCAGTTCTTCGTTCACTAACACCCACACACCCACAACCATTACCAGTTCTTCGTTCACCAACACCCACACACCCACACACCCACACGGCCACGACCATGACCACCAACAACGCTGATTTGGTGTTCGATTCGATTGATTTGTAGCGGTTGAAGATGTTTGGTTAGATTTGTTGTGAGAGAGAAATGGAGAGCGTGTGTTTGTGAGTGAGTGATTCACGAGAGTGTTTGATCTTCTCGTCTGGATTTAGAGAGAGAAAAACTGATGAAGATGGTGGTAGTTGACGGTTGACAGGGGGTTTGATCTAAGTTTGGTTTTGAGAAGAATAGACTGGGGAGAGTGAAGAGAAGAGATTAGGTTTTGGGGAGAGAGACAGAGAGATGGCGGTGTATGAGATGTTGAAGGTTGAAGATGAATAGATGAAGATGAGATTAATAGATCAGGAAGAGATGACAAAGATGAATAATTTTATTAAATTATTTTAAAATTTAATTATTATTGATTTTTTTGATAATATTAATAATTATTTAATTTAATAATATTGATTTGTTTTTTAAATTAATTTATAAATTACAATTATACCCTTTAGCTTTATAAGATTCTAGAATATGTGGTGTTATTTTACTTTTTTACCCTCATTGACCCTCGTTGATTTGACGGAACTCTAATAAAATTGGACGGTAGGGACTTAAATACGTATTGTTAGAGAAAATATGGACTAAAAATTATAATACCAAAAAACCGTAGACTAAACGCAGATTAAGGCAAACTACAGAGACTAAAATACGATTTACCCTATAAATTATACTTATTTTAACAGAAATTTTCAAGTCAGTATGCACTGATATAACTTCATCAGTGCGTTGGATGTAGACCATTAAATTTACATACTTTGACTCAAAATGTATGTACTTGTCAAAACTTCTCCATAATCTATGGTCCACATACAACGCACTGATATACGTTATATCATTACGTACTGACGAGAAAAGAATCGTTTATTTTAATATTGATAATTTTAAAAATAAATCCTAAAAAAAAAATAAAAAAGCTCACTCGTGTGAGGAAATTCTTCTGCTGGGTTACAACTTACACATGACGTGGCAAACGGCAATATCATGAACTCATGATTCACGACGGAACAGGTAGCCAAATCTAAAACACATTTTCCAAGATTACCCCTCCACCTACACCACAGCCACAGGTCCCAACCCTCTGTGGACTGTGGACAGATTCTTTCTGCTTCCGGACACCTTCCATTTGCTTCTATAAAAACATTTTGGGATTCACTTTTATCAATTCCAAAACCCCAAAGTCACGGACACTTTTCATACTTTTCACTCACACCCACATCTCTCACTTCACATTGATCCTACGGTCCTCATTACTCACCACGTCGGCTCTCTGACGTCACCATTTCCTTGGATCCACTCTCCAAGACTCCAACGGGACCATGATCATCTGTTTGTCTTTCGAGCACTTGTAGGCTGTCTTGTCTTTTACGGTCTTGTCCGTTTGCACGGCCCAGATTTACTTACTCTCTCTTGTCCACATTTTTATAAGACAAAAACATCCTCACCAATTTATACACATTGCACAGGAGCTTTCCGTAAATTGATACAAGGCACATGGGTATAAAAGTCTCTTCGCAAAGAGATTCAAGACCGGGGAGGTCATTCATGTCTCATGATTTGCGGTCGCTTTATTTATTATTATCTTGTTTAATTATTATAATAATGAAGCCACTTTATTTACTCTTAAAAAAAATCTTTGCTTTTTTAGCCGGTTCAAGAGCCAAGCTGTCAAGGTAAACTGAGCTGAGCTGGTTCAAGAGCCAAGCTGTCTTAATCTCAGACATTGTGGTTAAAATTTAAAAATGCTTTTCTCTTCCCTCATAAGAAAATAATTGCTTTTTTTTTTTAAAGGAAAATAATTAATTTTTTTTTTTTCATGAAAGCCAGTAAGCCACTAACTATTTTATTTGTTTTTTCGCAAAAAATAAAATAAAAAAGAAAATCTAATCTTGAAGGAGAGAAAGAGAGAGGGTACAGGTGGATCTAGTCTGTGACTTGTAAGAGAAGAGGTTGGCTCCACGCACGTGTCCAAATTTTTCTCTCCGTCTTTGTCTCGTTTTCTAATTTTAACAGTAAAATTTCGACCTCCATTTTTTTTAAATTTGCTAATTCTGATTATCAAATCCTCTTTTTTCTTGTTCGTTTTAGTGTTCAGAGATCATTATTATCGTTTGTTTTCGAGCTTCGACTTGTCTTTCCTTCGTTTCTGCTTCTTCCAGGTAAGCTTCTCCTCTTCAATCCTTTTATATATATATATATATCTTATTTGTTATTTAATCTAGTTTGGATTCATGTAATCGTTGATTAATTATTTGATTAGAGCTCAAATTCTTAGTTATGGGTATGAATACGTCTCTCTGAAATCCCGACGTCAAGTTTATACGTTGACTGCTATACTTACTGAATCTGTGAGAATTCATGTGAACTGAGAAACGATAATAGATTCTTGATTGATTGGCTTTGGCTTAGATGCTGCAAAATTTTGAGTTGATTTGGTCCTTCTTTTCTGTTTCAATAAATTTTCTGCTGTTAAATAACATAACTTTTTTGATTGAAGTGTTTTTGTGAAGCTGGTGATATGTTTCGATAGGTACATCTGCATACTCGATATATAAATGGTAATTTTGGATAATTGTAATAAATCATTCATAAATAATCTTGCTTTTAAAATTTTAGTTATATTTTTACTTATTTTATGTACAGAAAAGATTCAGTAGAATGGTGTGGGCCGTGTGGCATTTATTTCTGGAAATTTCCTGATGTAATTCGATTACAGGATCAAAATCATTTATTTTATGAAAGCAGTTTGTTTATTATTAACAAGCGATAAATGATCTTGGGAAATTTTGTTCAAACTAATAAGTTGTGGATATGGTTGGTGAATCTTTTAATTTATGTGCTAAACTTGGTATGTCGTATTTGGAATGGTTTTAAATGAAGTAATCATACTGATTTGTATTAAATATGCGGGGTATGTGGTAACCATTTATGCTGAATCATAAAAGATGCATTTTTGCTTCCATGAAAGTAAATTTATGGGTTCTGATGCATAAAAGGATTATGACTATCATTTGGTTGTTAGATGCTCTGCTGAATTAAATTTCTGGGTTTGCAGTGGTCATTAAAGTGCTTCGGCTCATTCTTTCTTCGTTTTATTTTTTTTATGAAAAAGTTATCATATATGTTCAAAGTGTCTACTGAGAGAATGAACATGATTTAGTCAGTAACTTCATGTGAGCTTTTGGGTTTAATTTATTTGTCTGTTTATCTACTTACTTGAATTTCAGTACGTGTTTGGCACTTCATACAAATGGAGGATGTCAAAATTGGTGTTGAGATGCCACCTCTAGAATCTTCTTTACCCTCCAAAGATGATAGTAATCCTTCAAGTGAATCCCCAACAAATTTGGCTACCAATGGAGAAGTATCTCAGTTGTCAAATGTAGAAACTTCTAAATCTGAGTTTTTAGATGATTCTGCTAATAAGCCGGTTCTGGGACAAGAGCAAATTCCTTCAACAGACAATTCAATATCAAATTCAACAGTTGCAATTGATCTATCAGGGTCAGAGCATAGCGGTACAATGAAGGAAGATTCTAAAACTGGAGCAATACTAGATAGCTCTCAAGATACTAGTTCTACTGGCACCCATGTTCATACCGATATAATTGATTTACCTTCTTCTTCCTCTCCTCAGACAACAGATTCTACAAATGAAAACCATGTAGAGCCATTCGATGAGCTTAACCTCCCCCCTACAAACCTTGCCAATATAGCTGTGAGAACAAGTATTGTCGATTCTCCTAAGGTTACAGATTCTCCTAAACATATTGATTCTCCTAAACTTATTGATTCTCCTAAATTTGTTGTGGATTCTCCTAAACATTCTGATTCTCCTAGATATGTTACGGATTCTCCTAAATATTTTACGGATTCTCCTAGACCATATGGCGCTACTCCAAAGCATTTTATTGGTTCTCCTAAACTATATCTCCCTTCTCCTAGATATGGCATTGGTTCTCCTAAACTTGGCAAGCAGGTTGACTTGAAGAGAGGTCTTATTGATACGACAGCACCTTTTGAGTCTGTTAAAGAAGTTGTTTCCAAGTTTGGAGGAATTACTGACTGGAAAGCCCACAGAATGCAAACTGTAGAGGTATGTTTTGTTCTTGCATTGTTATTTGCGTTGAGCCGTTGACTTACACTTCTGCGTTTTATTGATTATGACATCTTGACACACAGTTTGGTTGACCCTTTGTGGATGCTTTTCAATAAACATGACAAGCAATCTCTTAGTTTATTACATTTTTGTTGCTTCTTGGCGCAAAGCTAAAATGATAAGTTTGTTTAGTTAAGAGCAATTCAATCAATGAACTGTTATATATAACAGGAGTATGTGTTCTTGAATTGGTGTGGTATTATGAATTATGATATGGCGGTGATTGTGTTATTGGCGGTTCCAGAGTTGATGATGCGGTGACGCTGCAATGATGAGATGGTTGTAACATCAATGTGGAAATTAGAGGAGGTGATGGGAGTTGCTTTAGTTTTAGTTCTGCATCTGTAATCATTATGGTGTGGTTGATGATTGAAAAGATGATGTCTCAAGTCAATCTCCCCCCAGCGGCCCATGTGAAAACTGAAAACTTCATGGGTAGTCTTTGCTTTAGTTAGTTGTCATCTCCGCAATAACCTTTTAAGAGTGTACTTTGAATTCTTGTCTTCATTACAATCAACCTTAGGGGTCAAATATAATTGATGCTAGTTTGCTGTTACTTCTCCTTTCTTTTTATTTATATTCTTCTTAAATGCTTAAATGGAGAATAATTGTGTATCACTAATACATAATGTATCTGTCCATAAAAATTAACTTAAATTTCTTCTGTCCATGTAGAGACGCAAACATGTAGAACAAGAACTTGAAAAAGCACATGAGGAGATGCCTGAGTATAGGAAAAGGTCCGAGGCCGCTGAAGATTCAAAAGGCAAAGTCCTCAGGGAGCTGGACTACACTAAGAGACTAATAGAAGAACTAAAACTTAATCTGGAGAGGGCACAGACCGAAGAACACCAGGCAAAACAAGACTCCGAACTAGCCAAGCTCAGAGTGGAAGAAATGGAACAAGGGATTGCTGACGATAATAGTGTTGCAGCGAAGGCACAGCTTGAGGTTGCAAAAGCCAGGCATACAGCTGCAGTTACTGAACTGAAATCTGTTAAAGATGAGTTGGAATCACTGCGCAAGGATTACGCTTCCTTGGTTGCTGAGAGAGATGCAGCTATAAAAAATGCTGAAGAGGCTGTTTCAGCATCTAAGGAAATTGAGAGAACAGTAGAGGAACTGACTATTGAGCTGATTGCTACGAAGGAGTCATTAGAATCTGCACATGCTGCCCATTTAGAAGCGGAAGAGCAAAGAATCGGAGCAACGATGGCAAGAGATCAAGATTCTCACCATTGGGAGAAGGAATTGAAGCAAGCAGAGGAGGAGATTCAGAAACTAACTCAGCAAATTATTTCCGCAAAGGATCTCAAATCAAAGTTAGACACCGCGTCTGCCTTGTTACTTGATTTGAAAGCCGAATTAGCAGCTTATATGGAGTCTAAATTGAAGGAGGGAACTAATGAAGAACATTCAAATGGTGAATTAGAGCAACCAGAGAGGAAAACTCATACCGACATACAAGCAGCAGTTGCTTCAGCAAAGAAGGAACTTGAAGAAGTGAAACTCAACATAGAAAAAGCTACTACTGAAGTCAATTACTTGAAGGTGGCAGCCGTATCCCTACAATCTGAGCTTGAAAAAGAAAGATCTGCTCTTGCCACCATTAGGCAGAGAGAAGGAATGGCATCGGTTGCAGTTGCTTCTTTGGAAGCTGAGCTGGACAGTACTAGATCAGAAATAGCTCTTGTTCAGATGAAAGAGAAAGAAGCTCGTGCAAATATGGTGGAGCTACCCAAGCAACTCCAACAAGCAGCACAAGAGGCTGACCAGGCCAAGTCACTTGCTCAAATGGCCCGTGAAGAGCTGCACAAAGCAAATGAAGAAGCGGAGCAGGCAAAGGCTGGAGCAAGTACAATGGAGAGTAGGTTACTTGCTGCTCAAAAGGAAATAGAGGCAGCCAAGGCTTCGGAAAAGTTAGCTTTAGCTGCTATCAAAGCATTGCAAGAGAGTGAAACAGCTCGAAGCTCCAACGATACGGATTCGCCTTCCGGTGTTACACTTTCTTTAGAGGAGTACTATGAGCTGAGCAAGGGTGCTCATGAGGCAGAGGAGCAGGCCAACAAGAGGGTGGCAGCCGCCATCTCTCAAATTGAGGTCGCAAAGGAGTCCGAGTTGAGAAGCTTAGAGAAGTTGGAAGAAGTGAATAAAGAGATGGCTACGAGAAAAGAAGCGCTGAGAATTGCAATGGAGAAGGCTGAGAAGGCCAAAGAAGGGAAGTTGGGCATAGAACAGGAGTTGAGAAAGTGGAGAGCTGAACACGAGCAACGAAGAAAAGCCGGTGAACCTATTCAAGCAACTGTAAATTCCACCAAAAGCCCCAGGTCAAGTTTTGAAGGCAAGAGAGAATCCGTTAACAATATTGACCACGTGCCCATTGCTTCCGTTCATAATGTAGTGAGCCCGAGGACAAATGTCCCTGCAAGTAACATTGGATCTGGAACTGAATCATCATCTCCAGACAACACAAAAGCTCCAAAGAAGAAGAAGAAGTCGCTGTTTCCACGTATCTTTATGTTCTTGGCAAGATCAAGAAGGTCACATGCATCTAAGTCGTCAACATAATAATGCTTCAATTCAAAGGCAGTATATGTGTTATTTTCTGTTGTTTTTTTTACCTCCTTTTTGGGCATATTTTTTCCTCCTCACAGAGTGAGTGTCTTGATGAAATTTTACTCAGAATGTAAATGCTGGTGATTGTTGTATGTATGATAAGTTGAATTGGAGTTATAATTTTCCCTCATAGGTAGGATTTTATGGTGGTTGGGTTGCAGAGATTGGAGGGCTTGCATTGTTTGAACATTCAACTCCCTTCAAATTTTATGTTTGGTCAATGAAAGAATTTGGGATGTTTTGCGAGATAACTTCATATGGAATACTTCTTCAGATACAAATCACCAATAAATCATAGTTCTTTTATCTCTAAAACTCCAAATTGCAGGAGATTTTGATCCGCATAAATCCAAGTTTGTTGTGTGGACCCAAAGACAATGTGATATTATTTGAAACATACATTATAATAATGGAATTCTTGACACATTCTTCGTGTTAGTGGAAGATGATGAAATAAAATATACATTGTTTTACATATTTTGGTTATTGGGTATTAAAAAACTTGGATAAAATTAATAGAATATATAAATATATATATACGTTCTTTATAGTTTTAACAACACCGGCTTTAGCTCAGTTGGTAGAGCGGAGGACTGTAGTCTGTTTGCTGTTATCCTTAGGTCGCTGGTTCGAATCCGGCAAGCCGGAATTTTTTATTTTTTTTTAATTTTGTAGAATTCCTACACAGGTGAAATTGATTAATAGAAAAATTCATTCATGTATTGCTATGTATACAAGATTCCTATGTATACAAGCCTGTCAAGAGTCAACCATGAATCTTTACACTAAATTGAAAGAGAAAATAGCCAATGGCATTGTACTTTAATTTACATTTTCATAGTTTTAACTTGAAGAAGCAGAATTGGCAAGGGTCTGGATGATAGTTTTGTGCCATGGATTTGAGAGGTGCTCCACAAGGTTATCAATTGGACCTACATGAGTCACTGAAGCTTGCACAAAGATTCCAAGCATCGCTACCATTGCGAGACGTCCTGCCAGCCGAAAAATACTAATTAAATCAGAAACCAATGAAAATCAGTAACCATTCACAAGGATTTATAATAACAATCAACAAAAAGCAAACCATTCTTGATCTCTTTAAGCTTCCATTCATGAGCATTTTTGATATCTTTAGCCAGGCCAAGAGGATTTAGCAGAGGGCCTCCAGGGTAGCTGTTTATCATAAAAAACACAGAATGTTCAAAACTCGATCCATCAATCACCAAAAATATTAACATATTTGAGTCTCATGTAGTAGAAATTACCCGGGTTCTAAACCTTCAAGTGCAGCTTCCAATCCGAAGAAAGATCCGTCCTTAGCCTGCGATCCAGGAGCAATGAAATCCATGTATCTTTTTGTCTCGGCGAATCTGTAAATAGAAAGGAAAACCATACAAACCCATGTGAAGTTATAATGTTCAAAATCTAACCAGAGGTGAAATGTAAGCAAGTGGAACGATGTAGCTCGTATGCGTTGTACCCCATCAATAGTAGTTGGATGATGAACAAAGTTGTTGTGCTGGCAAAGTCGAATTTCACAGCACCAGCTTCATACCAGACTGGTAATTTATTGATCCCTGTCACACGAAGTAGCTGCAACAGAGTAATGTGAGGTCATCAATAAAACATTGCAGAAACCATGCATCTATTTAATGGGTAATTCACACTGTGGTCAAAGACTCAAATTGATAGTTTAATTAGAGATAACTGTACTTAAATATGTAAAAACAGGTATTTTTGATTAACAGAAAATTCCTTTGATGTTAGGAGCAGATGCTTGACAATACATTAACAATACTAGAAACCAGAAACTCAATTTGTTGTTATTTAAGTAACCCAACAAAAGCTGAAAAGATTGAAGTATTTGTGTGGCCAAGATGAGTATTGGGTATGACTCACATCTGTGAAAAGAATTCCTGCAATTCCAGCCATAGCAAAGCGAGCATGTACCAACTCTGCCTGCACATACCACTTTAAGCTCTCCGGATCCTCTCCAAGTCCAAGTGGGTCAAATCCGAAATCGCCAGCCAATCTTCAATTACACAAATAAAATTCAGATACAAACAAAATGTAGTAAAACAAGTGAAGTTCAATATTTATAATTAACACAAAAGACTCACTTTCCATCCAGATATGGAGGAGGGTCGAGGCCAGGAAGCCATGTAGGTCGCTGCTGAGCTCGAACCACAGTGGACATACAACGTCTAGTGGTTTCCGGCTTAGCAGACCAGAGTGTGGTTGTGATACCAAGTGAGGGTTTATGTGTGTCCTTACAAACGACCGATGAGGATGAGGAAGAGCAAGGCTGGAAAAGGAAGCCTCTTCCAACTGCAACCGCCATTTTTTCTTCTCTCTATCAACTGATTCTAATTGGAGGCATATACAATATCCACGTATATAAAAGAAAACAGATATAACTAAGAAAAAAAGTGATAACATGGACCCACTTATCCTTAGAACCTGAAGCCATCAGCTCTTTTGAGTCAGCTCTGTATATAGCTCAGAAATTCTTAATTCAGCTTGATTTCAATCACAATTTTTTGTTCAGAAAAATAAAGATAGAAATATAAAGGAAGAATGAGAGAAGAAATCACAAAAGCTAAATAATTCAGAAACCCACTGCAGTAGTTAAAATAGTAGATAAATCGTCCCAGAATTTCATTTCTTCCACAGAGGAAGCAATTCCTGCTTCGTTAAGTAATGATACAGCAATTAATTTGTTTAAGTCGCATAAAACCAATTGCAAGTTGCAATATGATCTAGAAAACTGCCTAAAAGAGTACAATAAGATCTCTGGAAACACTTCTAAACATGACCTAACTAGGTAAACTACACCTTAGTAGTTCTATATAAAGTATTTGATACTTCATTAATAAAGCTACAGAAGTGGATTGGGAAACAAAGAGCTGCGGTCCTGCGGAACAGCGTATCACTGCTTGCTGGATATGCTGAAGGAGCTGACTTTCATGGGTGTTGCAATGACCAGTGGAGCCTCGGGCACATCACTGACTGCGTATTTGTCATGCATGAAACGACTATCCACAATGGAGTCATCCTTGAGAACTATTTTATAGCAATAACAGCTCTTCAGGCCTTCCTGATTAAGATAGCACTCATGGGAACCGTCCTTCACCTGCTGAAAGTTCCATATAACACTAAACTTGCCTACAGTTGCAACCAAATGGCGCTCCTGTTTGCCATTCTCAGTGACCTATGTAATTTAAAAACAAAAGACGATTAGTATACCAAAAGGACTGAAAATCACCATCACATGTTGAATCTGAGTTTAAGAAAAGCGTATGCAGCATGTATAACAATATATAACATCCAGGTTCTCTGTAGAGTGGGGGATAGAGGAGGACTCAACCATTTGTATGAGCATCAATGGCCTATGAAATATTAAGATTGAAAAAAGCTGAACCAAAATAACTTTACTAAGTTGTTGCATAACCTATTTCTCTCAAATATATAGAATTGATAGTCCCCTACTTCACATGAAGACAGATGCAACAAATATACACCTTCATACATAATACAACCACACAACTGAAACACTGTGGTGTTTGAAGATTAACATTCAATATTTCGAATTTTATAGTTATCAATAGGAAAAATAACAGTAGCAAACCAGGCTTTGACAAGTACATGCAAGATTGATATAACACTTGATTATCAAGATTAATTTCTTGAATACAAAATTTGGAAGGTTCAAGAAGCAGTTAAACAAAAAAGCACAATCAGCTGAGAATGATATAGATGAAGCAAGGTATACAACTGGAATGAAATAAATTAAATTCAAAAATAAAATCCTAATCCAACCAGAGATATGGTAGAACTACAAAGCAGAATGAATGAATGATTTAATTATCAATGGGTCAATGTTGATATGCGCTTGAGCCATGAGTGGACAATATCTATAAACATCAATCATGGCTCAAACGCACAGTAGCAATAACTATACACACACACACACACACACATATATATATATATAAAACATATTTTCATTAAAAACATCACTTAGGAAAAAACTTTGGATTTTTCTATTTTAATGACTTAACATAGTTGTGTCTCATCATAGAATCAAGCAATCTTAGATTAAAGATAATGCTCTTACACCTTTACCAAGGACAAACTTCTTCTGAACATATAGGTTAAATTACCAAAACATGTGCAGGAAAGAGTTTTTATCATCAACCTGACATTGGCCAAGTAATATCACCCCTTGCCTTTCTAAAAGTAATTCTTTATTGAAGTAAATACAAAAATGAAGCAAATGCCATGGCTCATGTCATACATGTTGTCAGTAGTATGCTTCCATGCTACTAGTTTGTATAAATCCACAACAATCATATATTACAAGCAAATATTAACACAATGCATTTAGCAAATAAGGCAGGAAACAAAAATAAAAACACAGCCAACTACTTTTAACAACTAAATTCAAGAGTTAATTACTCTGGTAAGGCATATATAGAATCATTATACTTCAAAGAGATCACCAAAGAAGCAGGACAAAAAATAATTCATATCGAGCCCCACCAATGAACAACCAGTTTAAAATGTACCAATTGAGCTCCTCACCAAATCCAACGACCAATTTTCCACAATAGGAGATACAAACATCAAGTAAATTCATATGCACTGCAAAAATTATACACACTAAAAGTGAGCAGCATAATATTAAAGAGAAAATATGTATGCTTACCCATGAAAACTGAGCATTGTGGAACTTATTGTCAATTCCAGCCAAATGTGAATCCAGAGGATTCAGTTTCAACAATCTTGGAGCTGCAATCCTATTTCCCATACGACCATTAAAACCAGTCTTTGTCTTACCATCCTTATCAGTAAAAAGCGCACATATAATGATCAAATAGGTATCAGTAGTCCCCAGTATCCACTTCCCATCAAAAGTAACATCCACATGGGTAATAGGCGACCCAAGGCCAGGAAAAGCTGTCCTCGCCTGTCTCATAGAATTGATTGAATACAACCGAATTTTCCCATCAAGCGATCCGACAACAATTGACCCATCACCAGTAGTTGCAAAACACTGAAAATTAGTCCCCCGGGAGAATTGATGCCCTTGAGCCCAATTCAATACAGGTGTACTAATACTATCATTCACCAGATTCTGAACAATCCCATTTCTATCGCGCATATCCCATCTACAAAGCCTATTATTATCCAGACCCAAAAATGTGGAGCCTGAAGGATCCAACTGCGCTCCTTTACTATCATTTGTAATATCTCTCATTGTAATATCTGTCCCATCCTTCTCAAACCTCCATTCCGTCACAATCTTTCCTGTTTCGATATCAAGCTGATGTAACCCATTTGTACGAGGCTTTGCCTCATTCACAGGACTCATGAGTAACATATTAGTTTCGGCCCTCATAAGAAGAGCCTTCTTAGGTGTGGAATTCACCATGTTAGAACTATTCCTGTTATTCCCACCATTGAAATTCACAAAAACACCTTTCCCATGAATTCCATTGCTGAAATTCTTCACAACCTGAATACCAGAATCACCCACCAAGAAACTGTTATCCAGAGCACCCAATGCCAAGCTTTGTATCCCTCCATTTGCAGCCTCTTCAAACTCCTCTCTCAAGTCTTGACTAGCCCTAACCGGCGTTGCTGATTGAGGGCTTTTCAAGAAACTATCATCTGCATCTTCCCACATCGAATCATCAGCAGCTTCAGGCTTAGCCCAACCGATAAAATCCTTCCCGTAAACTTTCATCTTGTTCACTTCAGTCGATTCATACCCGTGAGTGTTCTCAAACAAACAATCTTGAAACTTATCAACAAATCTCTTGTAATCCTCCTGGCTAAAAAACTTCATAGCCCACACACCTTGTGCTACAAAATCAACACGAAGTTGATTTTTAAAGGTCTTCAATTGCACCTCCATGGAGACTTTGACTCGAACCTTGGACCCAACTTTCAGGACCCACCAACCTTCTTCATTTTCACCTTCATCATCATCATCATCTTCTTCTTCATCATCATCCTGGCTGTTAATTTTTGAAGATTTAAAGAAAACGTAAGAAGTCAGTTTCTCAGAGGTTACCCATTTGGCTTTCGGTGTGTTGCCACCGACGTGAAGATAAAGCTTGACTGCATTAACGTTCTGAGCCGTTGATGGGTACTTGAGTTTCATGGCTCTGAGCTTGGCTTCCACTTCTTCCAAAGAAGACGGCGTTTTGGGTCTGCGTTTTGAAGAAGAAGCGGATCTATCAGGGGTCTCATCTCTGGAGTCCTCGTAGTTGTCTTCTTCTTCTGCCTCTTGTTCCGTTTCGTATTCTTCTTCGTCAGAGTCTGAAAGTTCGAGATCTTCGCGACTGTGAGACCCACCCATTTTCGATTTTGTGTTTTCTGTTGATACAGAATAAGCGAGAAACTGTGAGAACTGAGAAGTAGAAAAGGATCGGGAATGTGAAGGGCGCCAAGTTCGAAATTTGAAATTGGAACGTTGCGGTTTTAGGTTTCTTTTTTATTAGGGTTTTGAATGAAGTACTGGAGAGTTACTGGTTACTGGCTATTGCCGGTAAGACTTCACCTAACCTACTTCACACAATATTCATATCTGGACCCAATATGGAGTATCAGATCCAGGTCCCATGCTCCGATACGGATATGGATCCTGTATTTATTCAAATGCCACATTATTCAATGTCACAATCTTTTTTTTTTGTCCCGACATATATATCAGATAAAAAAACAGTTTCCTAGTTAAGGAAATTTTTTTAATTAATCTTATAATTTCACTTGTGTAGTGATAAAAAAGGTACAGTAGACTATACCAAGCCTCACCGATGGTAGAACTCCAAAAATAGTGAGCCAAAGGCCATGGGATGCTAAGTAATCGGTCACCGTATTTTTTCAAGATAGATACAAGCGATATGAACAATTATTAAAGAACAGTAATGAAGACAATACCGCCAAGAGGAATAATAGTTTCAAAGAATATATGCTGAACGGAAAAAAAAAATCATAATCTATTTAAAGTGAGTGTCATCCATAAATATGAGCAAATTCAATGGATTTGATAACCGTTAATAATTCAATTTCAAAAGCATACATAACACCTAAAACAAAGCAAAACAACCTATAACAAATCCACGGCAATTACATAAAACACCACCACAACCGGAAGGCCCCTGAGAGCTATTAGAAGAACCGTCGGTGTTTAATTTTATCCAACCCGGGGGAGAGAAACTATATATGGTGGAGCAACTCCAAGATAATCAATAACCAAGAAAAACAGCTCCAAGATTTTGTATAAATACTTTGGTTGAAATAGAGAGGATCGAACAAACACAGAATTCCACACGTTTTTTCGTACAGTATTTTATAACTTTATGAAAAGTTAGTTGACTCATGTATCATGTAGGTAATTATTCTTGAAATAGACAATTATAATCTGTTTCATTCAACAGAACTCACTTCTATTAGGCTTACTCCTGAACAGCCATCTCCTCCTGAGTCTCTCATCATCTCCCTCAACCTTTGTACATCATCCCACATCCCTTTTGCTGCATACAGATTCGACATCGACACGTAAAGTCCACCATTTGTGCAATCCAAGAAATATAACTTCCTCGCTATACACTCCCCAAGCTTGACCTGTTGGTGTATGCAACAGGCACTGAGCAAGGAACCCCACACTGCGAAATCAGGCTCAGTCACAACATTTTTTATGAACAATATTGCTTCTTCAAATAAACCTGCACGGCCAAGGAGATCAACCATGCATGCAAAATGTTGCAATGTTGGAGTCATTTTAAATTGCTGTGTCATGATCTGGAAGTACCTTCTCCCTTCATCAACAAGACCTCCATGGTTACAGGCGGCAAAAACTCCCAAGAAAGTGATCTTATCAGGTTTAAGCCCTTGTTTTCGCATTTCAGAATAACAGGTGAGAGCTTCCTGTTCAAACCCATTTAAACTGTAGCCTGTGATCATTGAATTCCATGCTGCAAGACATGGCTCTTTGATGATTTTGAACATCTTTTCTGCTTGCTCGATGCTTCCACACTTAATATACATGTCTATAAGAGCAGTACAGACAAAATCTTCCATTTCTAGATTGTTCCTAAGGATATAGCCATGAAGTTTCTTCCCAAACTGCATGTATCCTAGTTGAGAACACCCAGATAGTAAACTAGCAATTGTAATGGCGTCCGGCCTAAGTCCATAAATCTGCATTTGACAGAACAACTCCACAGCATCACTTGCTCTTCCAGTCTGTACACAGCCGGATATCACTGAATTCCAACTTATAAGTGAATTTTTGTTCATCTCGGAAAACAATGAGAATACAGCATCAATGTCAGAGAACTTGGAATACATGGTGATCAGCCCATTTGCAACCAAACAATCAGTGCACAACCCAGTCTTTACTCCATAACCATGGAAAGCAACCCCAATGTCAATGTGATCTGGGTTTGTTATTCCATGGAGGATACTGACTATAGCTACTGCATCCGGTTTCATATCCAACTGCTGCATTTGAGCAAAACGCTCCATCACCAAACCCATACTTCCTTTCTCAGAATAGCTTGAAATAATTGCAGTCAAGGAAACCAGATTCTCCTCTGGGAACAACTTGTAAAGCAGTTCTGCTGATTCTGTTTCTCTATTTTTGGCATATACACAAACGAGTGAAGTAATCACAGAAGCATCATTGATAAAACCAGTTTTTATTACATAACAATGGGTGGATTCAGGGTCAGCATTGGCAGACATAAGGCTCTGGATTGTAACTGTATTCACTTCAACTCTTCTCTCTTGCATTTGCTTAAACACAAGCATTGCCTTATCGAAGAACCCATTCTGGCCATAAGCACCAATCATGGTATTCCACGAAACTACGCTTTTCTCAATCATGTATTCAAATAAAAGTTCAGCTGCTTCCAAATTTGAACATTTAGCATACATTGAAGTAAGCACATTCTTTACTTCAGAATTCAAAGCAAGACCAGTTTTAATACTAAACCCATGAATGGATCTCCCTTGGCATACTAACTCCTGCCGCCCACAAGACGGAACCACACTAACCAATGTTGTTTCGCAAGGGGTAACACCCTCTCTAAACAATTGAACAAGGAGTCTCAATGCATCAAAATCATACCCATTTTTTGAATACCCACAAATCAATGCATTCCAGGTGACGATGTCTCTGTTAGGCATATGATCAAACAACCTTCGTGCAGAATAATTGCATCCCAATTTCATATACAAATCAAGCAGAGAGGTACTTACGTAGACAAACTGATCAATACCCAATTTTACCAAATGGGTTTGGATCTGATTGACTTCTAGTATTGGATACAGTGACGATGATGATGATGATTTTGTAGAGGCTTTAAGGAGTAAGGAAAAAGTTAAGTGACTTGGTATTACATTGGATTGTAAAAATTGGCGAAAAAGAGCTAATCTAGATACTAAGCTTTTGGTGTCAATACAAGATTTGAGTATTGAATGGAAGAAACCAAGATTTTGGCTGGAACTAGCCAAGTTCATGCTATGGATTTACGCGCCAGATTCGACGGTTGGCACATACAAATACAATTTCAATTTATACCACACCAGGCCCACATGAATTTAGGTAGGCTTTATTAATTCTAACTCTAAACTGTGAACTCTTGTAAAATAAACACAAAACATGACATGAAACTGAAAATATTACATGCTGCCTCAAAATAAGCCTTTAGCATCTGTATAGAAATAACACAATGTATCAAGTTTGAGTAGTCACCGCCACACCGTACGTACTATTTCAAAAAAAAAAAAAAACTGTAAAGAAATCTAGAATGAAGTTTCTTTCATTTATTCAGAATTTTAACTAGTTTATCCAGTGCCATATAATAGAATTTATTTAATATCCACTTGACAGAATTATGTTTTCTTTGTTTTCACTTTTTCTCCCAGACAGCATAGTCTCTTCCAGAGGTAGCAACTTGGTAATTTGAAGGAACAAGATTTCCAAGATCCATCTTTGGTCCAATCTTCATAATGATTTTGTCATCAATTGCGGCCATATAGAGATCAGATTCAGAGGCCAAAATATTAACTCTGCTTCTAGTGCTGATCCCATTCTTGTTTCTAATTGCAACCAATTTGGTAATCTCCTCCTTCAGACCCCAATCAAAGAAGTGATCATAAAACTGCATGACAGAAAAAAGTTTTCATTTGGTTAAATGTTCAGAATGATCATAATCATAGTATGTGTTTGTAAAAGATCGGAATGGAAACAGAGATAAAGTGAGAGAAATTACTATGGATGGAATGCCAGGATGGGTGAGAATGTAAGTATATCCTAGCATGACTTTATCCGATGGGAACGGCCAAAGCTTTTGAGTAGATCCAGTGTCATGGTTGTCAATGAAAGTCACAGCATTTTCCGGCAAAAGTCCAATCAATCCTGGTGGCTTGCCATTGGAGTCCTTCAACCTCCATAACTCCCCTTGCACAGCAGCCTGAAGAATACCCTTTGTCGTGAAATCAAAAGCTGTGACAACTCCACCTGCTGCTTGAATCCAATCTTTCAGTGCACCACGGTGTGCATCCTGGTTAGCACCAGGTTTTCCATCCTGCCCATATGAAAGAGAATCCCATTTTTCCCCAACAGCAAAATTCGGCGAGGTTTGTTTCATATATATTTTGGTAATACTTGGAGCATAACCTTTTGCAAAATCAAATCGAAATCCATCAAACCCAATCTCAGTCTTTAACCAGTTCATCCAATCTGATAACTCTTTTTGCACTCTTTGATTGAGATGGTCAATGTCAGGAGCAGGCTCAAAGTCATCCCCAGTATCAAGATTTCCTTGGCCATTAGAATATACTTTGTCATTGCGGCAAATGAAGGATGGTCCCCAGTCTAAACGGTCATCTGGAGTTCCACCTTCAAAAATGGAATATATGCCTCTCTCATCTTTCTTCTCTGCAGTTCTGTGATTAATTACTATGTCAGCTACGCATTTGATTCCCTTCTGATGGAAAGCCTCATTTAATGATTTTAATTCATTCTGAGATCCATATTTTGATGTGTCAAGGTCATATAGCCTTCCTGGCATGTATCCTGGAAAACATGGGGGTCACATACAGAATTCATGTAATTAGTTCTGGTATCAAAACCAAAGATATCTCTCTCTCTCTCTCTTTCATTTTTTTCAAGATTCTAGCTCAAATATTCTATGAAATCTAATGAAGATTAACTGGGTTTCTAGCAAATAAAAAAGAAGTAAGAACTACTAACTGAAGCAAAATTAGTAACATTAATAAGAGGTTTGGACATGGATTACAGGATCCAATAGAGAACAAGTAACATTAGTATAATCAATTAATCATCATGAGATATTATATCATAAGAAAGAACCAAAAAGGGTTCCATCCAAGCAGGCATGAATGATTGATTTGGAAATGAATAAACAAAACAAGAAATTGAAGAAACCTTGGGGTGCAACAGACTGAGATGGTGGAGGAAGCCAGACATGAGTAATTCCAGCATTGGCAAGGTCAGGAATGGTGTTCTTCAATGAATTGTACCATCCTCCTGGTTTGTTACATGATTCCCAGTTGAACCCCTATCATATATATATCATCAAAATTCTTCAAACAAATTAGATTACAAGTAAAGTATATATAAAGTAGAAGAATTAGTCTTCATAGGGCATGCCTTACCTGAAACAGTAAGGTAGAAGAAGTGAAAGATGGGAAGACAGAGAGAAAAAGAGAGAGGAAGCAAAGTGAAGTAAGCAGACTCATCCTCTTTGCTTGTCTTTGGAGTTCAGCGGGTGATTCTCTCGTCTTTTATAGGGTGTCGTGTCATTGGTCATTTTCACACCAGAGACATGGTGGCTGCTCCATTTCATGTGTTAATGAAAGTATGAAACCAATTTATAAACAGGAAAATGATGGAAATGAAGAAGAATCATCAATCACGCTAAGATCAAAGAAAAATCTAGGAAGAAAAGTCTTTGATTGGAATATCAAAAATGATGGAATATCAAGTAGACGACCCCAGTTTTCACTTGCTCACAACTCAAAAGTCTTTTCTTCCAATCAAAGATTTTCCATCATTTTTGATATTCCAATCAAAGACTTTTCTTCCTAGATTTTTCTTTGATCTTAGCATGATTGATGATTCTTCTTCATTTCTATAATTTTCTTGTTTATAAATTGGTTTCAGACTTTCATTAACGTATGAAATGGAGCAGCCACCATGTCTCTGGTGTGAACATGACCAATGACACGACACCCTATAAAAGACAAGAGAGAATCACCCGCTGAACTTCAAAGACCCGCCGAACTTCAAAGACAAGTGAAGAGAATGAGTTTGCTTACTTCACTTTGCTTCCTCTCTCTTTTTCTCTCTGTCTTCCCATCTTTCACTTCTCCTACCTTACTGTTTCAGGTAAGGCATGCCCTATGAACACTAATTCTTCTACTTTATACATACTTTACTTGTAATCTAATTTGTTTGAAGAATTTTGATGATATATATGATAGGGGTTCAACTGGGAATCATGTAACAAACCGGAGGAAAGTGGAAACTTGAGTGAACTCATATTTATGAACCATAATGCACAAAAACTATTGCTATAAGCCTATAACGCTTTGAATATCAGTGTGTCACATCTAGGTATATATGAATAGATGATATCAATAATATAAATTAAGACAGAAGATGGAAGGTTCCAAATACCATTATTATTAGGCCTGAATTTGCTAACATGCTACCATTCAAAATAAAGAATGAGAGAAAAACGAACCACATGATAATGTGTTAATATCATATCATGTGTTAATATCCTAAATTCGGGTTATCGTAAATAATATATATTAAAAAAAAAGAATAGATAAGATAGAAATGTAATTGAATATGGCGTGTAAGGCACGGTGATTTCATATCTAATCCACATTACATATTACAGAAATGTGGACAGAAGACCTCTCACACAAGACATTTATAAATATATCAATCTAGACAACTGACCCGTGTGTCACAGGAGAGGCAACCATTTAAACAGTAGCTTTTGATCATTGAGTTCCATGTTGCCAAACACGGCTCTTTGATACTCTTGAACACCTTTTCTGCTTGCTCAAAAATTCAACACGTAATATACATGTGTCTATAAGAGCAGTACCCACAAATCAATGCATTCCAGGTGGCAATGTCTCTGTTAGGCATATGATCGAACAGGTTTCGTGCAGGATAATTGCATCCCAATTTCATATACAAATCAAGCAGAGAGGCACTTATGTAGACAAACTGATCAATACTCAATTTTATCAAATGGGTTTGGATTTGATTGACTTCTCTAGTATTGGAGACAATGATTATGAAGATGAATAGAGGCTTCAAGGAGAAAAAAAAAAGTGAAGTCACTTGGTTTTACATTGGATTGTAACAATTGGCCGAAAAGAGCTAATCTAGATACTAAGTTTTTGGTGTCAATCCAAGATTTGAGTATTGAATGGAAGAAACCGAAATTTTGGCCGGAACTAGCCAAGTTAATGCTATGGATTTAAGCGCTGCACTCAACCATCGGAACATACGATTCCCGCAAATTGGCTTTATTAAATCTGACTCTAAAAATGGTATATTTAATTGGGATTTCAAAAGAACTTTTATGATTTTTATGGAATTATAAAGTTTAGATTAAACTTTTAAAGACTATAAAAGTCATAGGATATTCAACACATACATTTATAAACTATAAAAAAAATCTTTAAAAGTCATGTGGTATTCGATCAAGATTTTTTAACAGTCTGTGAAAGTTATGAGATATTCAAAATCTCAATAACTTTTAGAGGGATGTATTCAATTAAGATTTCAAAAGACTTTTAATGACTTTTATGAAATTAAAAAGTTTATGTGTATTCAATGTAGACTTTTAAATACTCTATAAAAGCCATGAGGTATTCAATACAGACTTTTATAGACTTAAAAAAAATTTTAAAAGTCATGTGGTATTCAATCAAGACTTTTTAACAGTCTACGAAAGTTATGTGGTATTCAACATCTCAATGATTTTAAAGACTTTTAAATATCAATGACTTTTAGTTATAATAAATCTCACAATTTGTCTTTCATTTCTACCAAAGACTTTGAATGATTTTTTTTTAAATAGAATTTTTTTTTTTGAGGAAATAACTAAAAAGAATTTCACTTTAAAAGAAAAACATAAAAATCTTTGAAAAATATTAACCATTAAATATATGTTACATTTTCAAGTAAAAGAACATATATTCTTAATAAATTTTACAAATAAAATAAAATGAATAACTTTTAAAATGAATAAACATTATAAAAAAAATATACAAACATTAACGATATATAACAAAAAAAAAACTTAACTAAAAAATAATATAAAACAACTCTTTATAGGCTATGCAATTAAGGATGAGAGATTTCAAAATTTGTTTACCTCTATTTTCAAAGCACTTAAACAATACCGAAACAAATCAAACTAACTTCATTTATATTAATTAAAAATAATAACAGACAAAAACCACTACTCAATCATGTCAATATGTCATAATCAAAGTTGCGTATGAGCGTGACTCTATGTAATTATGATCGATATCAAACCACTCACTTTTATGTATAAATCTTGTTCAACAACTATATGCGGTTTTTATGTTTTATCTTTAGTAACTTGAATTAATTTTTGGTAGATTTTTTATACCCATTGCCATATTTTTGTAGAGACATGTAAACGTTAATATTATTGTCGATTTGCTACATTTATTCTAAAATAAAATTTACAATATTTTGAGTAATTATAAAAAACAAATAAAATTTTGACTAATTATTAAAAAAAAAGTTTAGGTGCATAATGTCTTTATGATGCAAAATTTAATAAAATTACAAATATAAATTTTAAAATCACATAAATTTAATTAACATTGATTTTTTTATTCTTTTTAAAAAAATATTTTTATTGATATGAGAAATCTATATAGTTTTGCTAAACCAAAGTTTATATCATATTTAAAAATCAATAAATGTTTATAAATGTCTATGAAAGTCTTTAAAATGAAAGTTTCTGAAAGTCATTTGAAATGAAAGTACATGAAAGTCTTTTAAAATGAAAGTCTATGAAATTTTTTCATAATTCTGTAAAGTCAATAAAAGACCATAAAAGTCAATGAAATCCGTAAAAATCATCCACTTCGAAAAGTCATTAAAAGTCTTTTAAAATCCTAATTGAATACACTCTTCTTAATGACTTTTAAATATCAATGACTTTTAATGACTTTTTGTTATAACAAATCTCACAATTTGTCTTTTATTCATACCAAAGACTTTGAATGACTTTTTTTTTAATAAAATGAATTTCACTTTAAAAGAAAAACATAAAACTCTTTGAAAAACATTAACCATCAAACATATGTTATATTTTCAAGTAAAAGAACACATATTCTTAACAAATTTTACAAATAAAATAAAATGAATAAATATTATAAAAAAAATACAAACATTAACGATCTATAACCAAAAAAATAACTAAAAAATAATATAGAACAACTCTCCATAGCCTATGCAATTAAGGACGAGAGATTTCATTTTTTTTACTTCTATTTCAAAGCAACTAAACAACACCGAAACAAATCAAACGAACTTCATTTATTTTAATTAAAAATAATAAAAGACAAAATCCACTACTCAATCATGCCAATATGCCATAATCAAAGTTGCGTATGAGCGTGACTCCATGTAATTATGATAAATATCAAACCACCCACTTTTAGGCGTGAATCTTATTTAACAACTACATATGGTTTTTATGTTTTATTTTCAGTAACTTGAATTAATTTTGGGTAGATTTTTTATACCCATTGACATACTTTCGTAGAGACTTATAAACGTTAATATTATTGTCGATTTGCTACATTTATTCTAAAAGAAAATTTATAATATTTTGACTAATTATAAAAAAAGTAAAATTTTGACTGATTATTAAAAAACAATTAGGTGCATAATGTCTTTAAGATGCAAAATATAATAAAATTACAAATAAAATTTTTTAAATCACATATATAGGCAAGAATGTTTTTATCAAGTTTAATTAACAATGATTTTTTTATTCTTTTAAAAAATATATTTTTATTGATATGAGAAATCTGTATAATATTGCTAAAACAAAGTATATATCATATTTAAAAATCAACAAATGTTTATAAATGTCTATGAAAGTCTTTTAAAATGAAAGTATCTAAAAGTTGTTTGATATGAAAGTCTTTTAAAATGAAAGTCTATGAAAGTTTTTCATAATTCTGTAAAGTCTATAAAAGTCCATAAAAATTCATGAAATCTGCAAAAGTCATCCACTTAAAAAAGTTATTAAAAGTCTTTTGAAATCCTAATTGAATACACCCTCCTAAATTATCAACTGTAAAAGAAACACAAACAATATGACGTGAAACTGAAAATATTATAAGCTGCCAAAAAATATGCCTTGCATATCCATAAAGAATGAAGTTTCTTTTGAAGGTTTTGTGAAATGTACTTGTCATATTAATGATTTCTTATCAATGTAAAGAGAAAACAGACAAAATAGAAAAAGACAAACAAGAATGATTGCCTGCAATACAGGTGCACCCTTCTTAATAGACTCACGGCCAAAACGACTTACCGTATAGGGAAGGCAAAATTAATTAAAAAGAACTCTAAACGACACCGTTTAGAGATTGACCCAACTATAAAAACAACACATCCATTGCGACCACGCCCTAATCTTAGATTTAGCTTCAGTGACTTCAACCTTTGAACATCTCTCTTCAAAACTCTCATCCTTTTCTCTAAAACTCCTGCCAAAACCTTCACCAAAACCTACATCTTCTTCATTAATAACTTCAAAACAGCGAACCTGACATACTCCACTCCCTAAAAAGATCCTTGACCTCAAGAATCGAGCTCAAGGAAATGGTTTCTGATCACAGAGACGTACACCCAAGTCGAATCTTCAGCTGAGGAGCTCGACCACTGTATAAGGTATTGAAACACAACTCTATTGTTCCTTTTGGTCATTTTTCTCTTTAAAATAGTTATTGGATATACCAAAAACTGACCATCTGGACCTGTTTTTGGTAGATCGGAGCTTAGAGTCATTCGATCTCTTACCTTCCCTTTCAACTGAGAGACGTGAAAGACCAGGTGTACCTGCGAACCGTCTGGCAGCTGCAGTTGGTAAGCAACATTTCCTTTTTTAGCTAAAATATGGTAAGGTCCAAAATATTTTGGAGCTAGCTTCATATTCTTTCTAATTGCTATTATAGCTTGTTTGTAACGCTGTAGACGTAGATAGACCGAATCCCCAATAGAAAATTCCCTCTCTGTTCTACCTTTATAAGCATAAAACTTTATCTTGTTTTGTGCTTAAGCCAATGTCTCTTTAAGAATTGAAAGTAGCTTAGATTTGTTTTCTAAAAATTCCTTGACCTCTATAGGATAGAATTAGCTGTTAATGTGGTAGCATAAAACAAGGGTGGTTGTGGCCATACAAGGCTTCAAACGGGGTCATTGTTAGGGCTGTGTGGAAGTTTGTGTTATGCCACCACTCGGCTAATGGTAACCAAGTTGCCTATTTAGCTGGCCTAGCAATGGTCATGCACCTTAGGTGATTTTCGAGACATTGATTAAGTCTCACACTCGGCCCATTATATTGTGGGTGATATGCAGAACTGAGGCATAGTTTAGTTCCCAAAAGTTTGAACAAATGTTTCCAAAACGAACTAGTAAAAATTATGTCCCGGTCACTAACTATTGTAGCTAGGACTCCATATAGTTTGTGAATTTGTTCAAAGAAGACTTGGGCCACCTGTTAAGATGTATAGGGATGTGCTAGAGCAATAAAGTGTGCATAATTAGTGAGCCTATCAATCACCACCAAAATAGAATTCTTAACCAAGGAAAGAGGTAGTCCCTCGATAAAGTCTATGGAAATGTCAGTCCATGGTGTGTTAGGAATTAGAAGTGGTTGCAATAATCCAGGAGGTTTGTTGTGTTCACTTTTATTCATTTGACAAGTAAGGCATTCTAGTACCAAGGTAGATACCTCTTTGACCATGTTAGGCCAATAGAAAAACATCTTTAGTCTTTTAAGAGTTCCCTTAATACTTGAGTGACCTTTGATTGTTGATGTGTGAGTCTCCTCTAGTAGTTTTTCCCTCAGATTCCCATGATTTCCCACATAGATCTTCTCATTCCTTCTTAGAATCCTTTCTTTAAGACTGAATTCTTGATTGGAGGTTGGCTTGACCAACAATTCAGGCATAACAGCCTTTGCCACTATATCTTGTAGATAAGAGTCTTCAACTTCTTATACCCATGACGGCCTAGAAGTAGTTAAGGCTGCTAAAGAGCATTCACCTAGTTGTAGGGGCGAAACTAGGAATTTTTTTATGGGTGGGCTATGGACAATTAATAAAAACAAATCATTTTGATTGCGAATCCCGACGATACGAGAGAGTTTCCATTAGTTAAAATAAAAAAATACACCTAGTCAGGGGACATAATGAACATTACCCTTAAATACATATTGTAACCAAGAAAAAAAACACAAGAAAAAAAAAGGAAATGCGCATGTAGTGTAAATATAATAAGATCCTACTTAAATTTTGACTTCTGAGGCTTCAAAGAAGCAAAAGCATCTATTACCAAATCCGAATTAATTGTTTCAGCAAGTTCTCTTTCAATATAAAAAATCATATAATTCTCAAGAAACTCGTCATCCTTCTTGTTGTGCGAAGAAGTTTTGACAAGTTTCATAGCCGAAAATGCACGTTCTGTACTTGCTGTAGAAATAGGGAGAGTTAACACCAAACGAATCAACCTGTCAATCAAGAAATAATGTTGCAAATTTCTTGTTGCACTTAGCACTTGGCATAATTCAGAGAATGAGTCATATTCTGAAATTTTGCTTGAATGAGCACATCATTCTTGTAATGTTGCAACTGTCTTCTCAATGAATCATAATCTTTTTGAGGAACATCGCCATGGTAGTAGTTCTCAGCGAGACTACAAATATCATCAATATTAAATGATTCAAAAATTTTTAGTAGGATCCAAAGCTGAACTCAGAGTAAGAAGTTTCACTGTCTGATCTGGAAATCTGTTACCTAATTCCATCAACTGAAAAATCAATTACAGCATTAAATACATCAACATGGTAATAATGATCAACTGTAACATGATCTTGTTGTTGACACGAACGACCTGTACCCTCTATGTAACGAGCACTCATATCTAGTATATCAATTCCTTGGTGTTATCGGGAAAATCCACTCGGGAAATGAAATTCCAGTTAACACCCTCACCCACTACCAGTGGACAGTAGTGGGATAGGTACCTTCGGTACCGAGGTCCTTCTGTACCGAGGTCCTTCTTCGTGGTTGAAGACAGAAAAAATGAGAAATGAACAACAGATAAAAGGGGGACCATGATGATACGTAAAGTACTGTTTTATTGAATGAGTACTATAGTTGTCATTACAATACATACATTCTTCTCATCTCGCTCTCATTTTTTTACACAGGAATGTGGTGGAACCTTCGTTTAAGTCGATAAGTAGATATATTCTTCTAGTGATTGTCAATAGACTCTCACTAGCTTTAGAGAATTCAAAGGGAATTCTTCTGGAAATTAAACTCTCTTTTCTAGCGATAATAAATGATTTTTCGATCCCCTTCTTTATCCTTCAAAGTTGTATATATATAGGCTTCCCAGAAAATCCCCTCAGAATCCGGTCGTATTCATGAGGATTATTGGGAGTCCTATTTTAGGCGTTGAAAATGTGTTAAGTGGGCTAAAGGCGCAGGATTTGATCCCGTTAATTATTGTCGTATTTAAATCCTGATTTTGGTTGACCGTTTGGTCTCATTTGTGGCGCTTTAAATGGAGAGAGAGTCAACCCTTTCTAATAGTATTATTTGCAGATGAATACTGGTTTGTCGTCTTGGTAATGCGGTTCACCGATATACTAATCTGACTTCCTGGCGTGGTGCTCATTTTACTCTCCCTAGCGACCTTATAGCGGTATTTGTCCCGTGAGACGGATATAATGTCTATCCAATTGGATTATGGGCTGACGTCGAGGTGTTTTGGGATATCGGACGCCAGCCCGCGGTACCGAGACACCAGGAGGGAAGTATCAGGTTTCCACGAGGTACTGGAAACATGATACCGCGATACCCCTCTCTATCTGGTGCTAGTATGGATGTTCGGCAAGGTACCTGATCTATCTGATTACATATCTCTGGTGCTTCATTCGGGCAGATAGGTAGTTGGACTTCAGGTTGCTTCCCTCGAGATTGTGGTACTGGCTCTGCTAGGTACCTGGGAGCCGGGATTGGTTCCTACCAGGTAGATACTTTGTGAAAAATTCTCATTTGGACCCTTGCCAAAAAACCCTGTTAACACTTGTCTTTCACAAAAAGATACCAAAGTATTGAAAAACTTACCTTAACCATCTTGTCTTAATTCATGAAGAAGAATTTTTGTGCTTCTCACCAAATATAGTGCATTCAAGATGTCTTGAGATTGACGTTGCAAGGCTTGACATAGTGTATCAGTGATCCTCATAACTTCATTCATTATTTGCAAGATGAAAACAAATTCAACTCCAACAACACCAAAAAAATGCTTTCAGAAAAACCCATTATAATCAACAAATCTTAGAATGATAGCCATTTGCTCTTTATTTGATTCATCAAGTGTTTCATCAACAAGAATGCAATATTTAGCATCTCCAACTTCCTCTCGATTTTTTTTCTTTATTTTATCTGTAGGAATCTTCAAAATCTCTTTTTGAATGGCTAGAGATGTAAACTTGGTATTTTCCGGAGCATTTGTCAACACAACTTTGTTAATGTCTTTATTAAAACCTGCCAAAAATTTGATCATCTCAATAAAATTTCCACTATTGGATAAGGTACTCGATTCATCATGGCCTCTAAATGCACATGCTTGCTTTGCAAGCCATTTAATGTCTCTATCGAAGTATTGAGTCGTAAATGATTCTCTACGACTTGTTGTGAAGATTGTGCAATCATTACTTGATCAATTTGTCGAGAAGAACATTTCAAATTGTCCAACATTTGCACATTCAATTTGTGTAGTGAATTATCTTCTCCTTCATGGTGTTTAAATTTACACAATTTTCCATTGTTAACCCTTTTTCCAATTATCAAAAGCATCAACCGTAAACACCTTAAACTTTGATGAGTTCCTATCAAAAAGAAAACATGGAAAACAAAAGGCTTTGTTTTTTGCTATGGAGTACTCTAACCAAGAAAATTGAGCAAACCACAGATACTAAAAACGACGAAATTGATTTCCATCCCAGATCTCCTCGTACTCATCTAACTTATGTTGACACGGTCCCATGTTAATATAGGCTCTTCGAACCTTATCTTGTTGATTCACATCATACATCCATATTGGTTTACGTAATCCCGAATCACTTGCCATATCAAAAGAATTAACATCAACTCTTCCGGTTTCAACTCTTTGAAGCTTAGAACTATACAACTCATCACAACTTGTTTTATCAATTGGTGTATTACTCGTTGATTGGTCTCCAAGTTTGTTAAAAAATGAATCAATGGTTTTGTGTCTACTTTTGGTAGTTTGTCGATGATCATACATTAGAACCTATTATAGAACATTTGCCATAGATAGTAAATTAAATCCAATACTTTGATAGTTTCAAAAAAAATTCAATACTTTGATAAAGTTCAATTTAAAAAAAACATAATCACCAACTCAGTATTGTCCTTAAGGCCAATAATGAGGTCAAACATATATAGAATAACTAAATGAGAAAATATGGCACAATTACAACATATAAATCACTAAATCAAAAAGTATCCGCATTCATCCAATCATATTAAGAATATATATAATTGTTTGACTGTCGTGCATCATTGATTCATTGGATTAATATACAATAATACAAACTAATGAATTAATGTATATTCGGTATACTGTCATATACAATTAGTTTGACCTACTACCATATTCAATATTATTAATGTATATATACTTAATTTTACAATTATAATGAAAATTGGATTGTTCAAAAACTGGATAAACCTAGGTTGTTGTTTATTTTTTTGAAAACAAATAAACAACCAACTTCATAAAGCAGAGACAAACAAAACAGGGGCACAATTGCACAAACACACACAAGAAAAACAAGGAGTCAATGCTGCTAACACCACATGTCCACAACAAACCCAACAAAAAAAAAATAGAGCAAAAGAACAAATAATTTTCATCACAATTAATTAATCACCAACGCAATCACCTGGGTTGTTCAACAATCAACATAATCACTAAAAATCAAAATTATCATCACAATCTACAATTAATTTTACAATATAAACTTTAAAATAAAATAACTTATGGTTTTCTTCTGCAGACGTCTGTATACCTCTACAAATCCAAAAGTTATGAAATAAAATTGAAATTCTTGGAGAGTGGAGACCGGAGACAATTTGAGACTTTGAGATTAAGTTAAAACTTATATGGTATCTCTAATGCTTCTGATGTTGTTTAGTTGTTACTTGTTAAGGAAGGTTTAAATTTTCCATTTGATTTTTGAGTTATTAAAATAAAATTCCCAATTTGAATTATCACTTGGTTAAGCAAATCCAATGGGTTTTGAATGGGTTTGATGTATAATTTTTAGGGATATTATTATTCTCCACCCTCACTTATGAGGTTTTAGACGTTTTACACCCTCTTGTTTTGGTATTAGCCATTTTCCACCTTACCGTTAGTTTTGGATGGAAAAGTGGTGTTTGACATCTGTAGATTGTGAAAATACATTGTTACCCTTGAAATCTTTTGAATTTTAAAGGGACCTTTTTGCCCTTCCAATATCAAACACAGATTCGCTTGTCCACCCATTTCAACTGCAACACACACAAAACCATAATCACTATTCTCTAAAATACAACACACTCAAAACAAAACATGTTATAATTATATAGACCGGTATATAATAACCTCTGCTTTAATATAAAACACATGTTTCTCACAATCTCACCCATATCAAGCACAACATACACAACAATAATCTTTCTTCTTCTCAAAAATACAACAAACTCAAACACTGCCTGCTTTAATAATATAGTTTTCTTTTTTTCAACAACATATTCATATCAGACACCAAATCACCATAATATTCTACATGTTGCTTGTGCTAGCAATAATACAAAATGATAACCAATAATAGTTCATTAACAAAAAAAACACGTGGCAATTGCTAGCAACAAGCCAACAACAGTACACAAAAGCATAACCAAAGCATTGTAACATAATATTGAAAGAAAATAAATTCTAAAAAGGTTCAAATACAAAAGCATAAGCATAAGTTGATTTGTTGTCTACTAAAAGCGGTTGTCTAGCACATGTTGTTTACTAGAACTTGTTGTCTCTAATCAGTCCATGTGTTGAGTTGTTTATGAATCCGGCTGACTCTGAGTTCATGGCTGGGAAAATGAGGTACTAATTGTTGAATGAGGCTGCGAAGATGAGACACCGCTATTTTTGTTCTGTTTAGAGAAACAATAAATGAAACTATAAAACAGTTATGAAAAATTAATTTCAAAGGATTATTCAACCTATTTAAAGAATTGTGTACCTTCCTTTTCTTCCTAACACAAATTTAAGAACACAAAAACCTCACTCAATCTCATATGCTTCATGCAACAAACAACATAATAATATGTAAAAACATGTATTCTACAAAAAAGAAAAGAAATGCAGTCTAATAACCTCACTCAAGCAAGTAAACACTTCAAGCTTCAACCTCACCACCCAACTCGTATTTCGACGGACTCACTACCCTTCAAACCAAATTTGAGTCGTCCAAGTAGATGACACAAATCGACTCAACAGAAGAAAATGTGGTGTTAGAGTTCGTGTTTTGGCGCGAAAGGGAGATGAATGGTTCGAAAATGGAGAAGCAGAGAATTAGAAATTCAAAATAGGGTTGCAATGGCAATAGTAACATGCTTGGAAGAATATATATCGTTCATTGGACCACATTTCTTTAAATTTGTTTTGAGTGGAATACACACCTGGACTGCATTGGAGAAGTTAATTTAATTTAATTAATTAACTTTTAATACAAGTCTATGTACTATTTTACCCTTCTTTATATATTTTTAAATAATAAATATCACTCATTTACTATATTACCCTCACATACATAACGTTAAGTTAACGGTTCTATTAAAAAGGGTGGAAATTGACTATTAAATGAAATGTTAGGGTGGAAAATGGCTAATACCAAAACAAGAGGGTGCAAAACGTCTAATACCTCATAAGTGAGGATGGAGAATAATAATATCCCTAATTTTTATGTTATTGGGCTGTTAATAAGATTAGGAAAATAAGGTAAGGTGAGTTAGAATTGGAATTGGACTGGGGTGTACATAGAACTAAATGGGATGTATATAGAACTATTGAAAAAACTTATTTTTTTTCTTCAAAAAACTAGGGTGGGCTGTAGCCCACCCTAGCCAGGCCTAATTCCGCCCCTGCCTGGTTGCATGGCTTTTGATAAGCCATATGCTACAACATTTTACCTCCCTTTCTTATACAAAATTTCATATTAATAACCCAATAATTTTGACAACCATTTTTGTTGAAGAAGGGTAGTAATTTTTTGCTCAAGGAAGTACTTGAGACTTTAGTGATCTGTGTTTGTGATGAACTTGTTACCATATAGGTAATTTCTCCATTTTTACACAACATGCACTATAGCCAATAATTCATTTTCATAGGTAGATAACCCATGTTTCCTAAGTAGAAGGGCTTATTAATGAAGGCAATTGGCCTGATGTCTTACATAAGGACATCCCATATTTCCACATCACTTGCACATGTTTCCACCACAAAAGGATGTGAAAAATCATGTAGAGCCAATACGGGAGTGGTATTCATTGCCTTTTTCAAGGCTTTGAAAGCTAACTCCACTTGATCATTCCATAAGAACCCATTCTTCTTAAGTTGGTCAGTCAAGGGCTTACTAATTACTCCATAATTCCTCACAAATTTCATGTAGTACCCTGTCAACCCTAGAAAACCTCTTAAAGCCTTGACAGTGGTAGGTCTTGGCCATTCCAACATGCCTTACACTTTTTTGCCGTCTGTTGTCACTCTCTCTTTATAGATAATGTGACCTAAATACTCAAGTTCAACCTTGCCAAACTCACATTTACTTTTTTTCACAAACAACTTGTTCTGCATCAATCTGTCTAAGGTCACTTTGAGGTGATTTAAGTGGTTTTGCATGTTCTTACTGAAGACTAGAATGTCATCAAAGAATACTGGAATCATCTTCCTTAGATTTGATCTAAAAATGTCATTCAGTAGACTCTGAAAAGTTGTTGGTGCGTTGGTGAGACCAAAAGGCATCACTCAGAACTCATAATGTCCTTGATGAGTCCTAAATGTTGTTTTGTGGGTATCATCTTCAGCCACCCTTATTTGATGGTACTCGACCCTCAAATCCAACTTTGTGAACACACCTGGCCCATTTAATTAATCTAGCAGCTCGTCAATAATAAGAATAGAAAATTTGTCCTTCACGGTTATCTTATTTAGCTTCCTATAGTCCAAGCAAAAACGCCATGACCAATCTTTCCTTTTAACAAGAAGAATAGGTGAAGCAAATGGACTTATGCTTGGTCTAATGATGTTAATGCCTAGCATCTCTTTCACTATCATCTCCTTTTCATTTTTGTTGCATATGTGGTTGTCTATAATTCTTGATATTGACTGGTTTTCTATTTGGTAACAGTGGAATATGGTGGTTATGTGCCCTGTGAGGAGGTAAAGTGGTGGGTTCAGCAAAACATCCGCATATGAGCTCAAAAGGGGCTCTATTTCGGCAGGTACCTCTCATCCCTTTTCTTCTACTTCTAAAGCATACAACGGTATTACTATTTCTGCTCTCTCTTGTGTCTTCTCCAATTTTGTGGCTATTTTCTTTCATGTCATAAAGCTTAATCTCCCATTTTCCTTGATTCCTTGTAAAGGAATCCATTTCCCATCTCTTTTAAAACTCATACTTAGTCTGTTGGCATCTAACATAACTGATCCTATTACTTTAAACCCTTGCATGCCTAATACCGTATCACACCCTCATAAAGTTAGAAGTCTCATCTCAACAGTAAATTCAACCCCTTGCATAGTCCATGTAAATGTTTTACATTTTTCCTGACTACAAATCTTTCCTCATCCACCGACATGTAACCCACATAGTATCTGTGTCTTCCACCTCATCACCAGTGAATTTGGCTGTTTCCAGGTCTAGAAAATTGTGGGTAGATCCACTATCTACTAGTATGGTGATGTCTCGGTTTTTAACCCCCCTAGCTTTATAGTTTGTAAACCCAAACTTCAAGTTAAAGCGTGATGGGAGATAGTTATTTCTTCTTCTCCTTCTTCAACTTCCCTCTCCATAGTGTATGTTAACTCTTCCCCAACCAATTATCCATCCTCTCCTTCCCCACATAGCATAAAGAGTTGCTTCTTGGTACATTGGTGACCAAAAGTGTACATCTCATCGTAGTTGTAGCAAATGCCCTTATCCCTAATTGCCTTCATTTCAATTGGTGTTAACCTTTTAATAGGAATGAGTTTAGCTAATTTTCGGTTTGGGAGTTTTATAGTAGGCAGGTTATTAGGAGCATTTCCCTTGAATGAGGTCTGATTTGTTTGTTAGTTTTGATTAGGTAGGGTTGATGTGTTAAATCGTGTTATAAAAACTGAACACTTGAATCGTGATGATAAGTACATTGGCAAGTAGAGATCATTCACACGAGGAAAAGTGTTTTATCAATTAAAACTAATTCTAATTATAGGTTAACTAAAAGAAACCAAAAGATTGTTATGAATTGAATTAAAACTAAAACTAAAGAAAGCAATTGAAAAAAAGTTGGTTTGTAATCAATGGGGAGAAAACACTAGGTCATCAATGATCCCCAATTATGAACACTCAATATATGGAATTAATTTATAAACAAAATTCAATCAATTCAAGAGTTCATTATTTATCAGAAATATGACTATTATCGTACGATCGCGGGATGAGTCAAGTGTTCCCAACCACTATTCACCCTTTGATCTATGATGTGAACAATGATCGGAAACCTGTTAAGTACAAGAATAAAGAACCAAAATCTAAACTTTGCTTTGATCTATGCTAAAGATAAATTTTATTTATTCAAGTGAACATTAATCAGGATTAAGTTTTTATCTATACTCTAACCCTAATTCTAAGATAATCTTAACCCTGAATTCATGTCAAATAATCATCCATCCATTGATCTAGGGTGTGAATGAAAATTAAAACTGATAAGGAGTCAAGCAATTAAGCACAATAAATATATCAAGAATTGAATTGATGAAATAATAATTAATCCATACATGAACATTCACAAAAAGGTTCACATTGATTCCTTAGTTAGGGGTTTAGTTACACATGATGAAAATTATAAGACAAGAGAACGTAAAGACAAAACTCATTGAGGCCTCGAATGAATTCTTCAAGTCTTCAATTTTGAATTCTTCATAGTCTTCAAATTTTCAATGTGTAAAGATGGAGGAGAAAATTGTGTGGTGAGGTGTATGATGACTGTGACTAGGTCTATGGAGCTCCGATCCCGAAATTAGGGTTTAAAGGGGTTTAAATAGGAGTGGATGTTAGACCATGTCCATAAACAACAAGGAAATCAATTCCCTTTTAGAACTCTACATTTTTGGGATTTTATTTCTTTCATAATCCATCCAAATTGATTCTTATTCATGTAGGACAAGGATTAGGTGTCTACTTGTTACCCAAAACTCTCCAAATACTTTCAAGAAGGTATTATTTCCTGTTCCGACAACTTGTAAAATAAATCTCATCACTATTCGTGGATTTATGACCGACTGATTTGACCTTTGGGTACTAAAGCAAGCATAACTTCTTCTAGCGAATCTGGATCGACGCGCAGTAAATTGGGTTGGAAACTAGACTTTCGGGGCTTTAAATTCATAGGTGACATAACACATGGTTCAATCGGAGCTAAGAGATATGGCTGGCCTGCACTGTCTCGGGAAACCGCACGTGTAAACAGCTGTGAAAGCCACATCGTTTTCCATAGCAAAAATCACTGATTTTGAAGCGTTGTGTGTGTTAAGACAGTGTGACTAGCAACAGAATTCTCTGATACATCATCGATGTGTGTACCGTTGTGGAAATCCACAGCGGTTTGCATGGTGTTGAAGGCAAATAGCAAATAATTCCCTTGAATCTTTTAATATTGCTTTTTTCCTCTGAAATTCTCCAAATACACTTTATGGAACCAACAACCTGAAAATGCTCAAATAAACAAATTAAATACCTAAATAGCTCGAGAAACAAACAATTGATTGGAGGAATAAGGATAAAAAACATATACAAATAATGACCGATCAAGGGTATTGGTTTTGGTAGTCCATGGTTTGGTATTTTTGGCTTCTAATGAAGCTTCTTGGAGCCTAGCCAGCTAAATGGCAGCTTTGAGGTCAATATGCTTAAACATTTTGACCAAATGTTTAATTTCCCCTTTAATCCCATTGATGAAGCTTTCCCGAAAAATCTCCTCATTCAACCCTAGGTTTTTGTCTAGCAATCTAGGTTGTATTTCGTCAAATATGTCTTGGTAGTCAGAGACAGTATTAGTTTATCTCAAACAAAGGAATACCCCGTTCACATCTTCTTGGTTAACATCTAGGAACCTACCCAATATTACCTTAGTAAATTCTCCCCAAGTCACTCATTCCCTTAATGTATAATAAGTTTGGAACCATGTTTTAGCCCTTTTTTCAAAGTGTATTAATGCCATCAATACCTTCTGACCTAGTGGGATTGGGTGAATTAGAAAGAACCTATTACATTTACATTTCCATGTTTTTGGATCTGTTCCATCAAACTTGGAAAAATGATAGCTTAGGTGGTCTTAAGTGTGTTTCAGGAATTACCTTGCTGCTAGAGTTGGTTTGGCCATGGAATTTTGGATCTCCAACTGAATCTCCAGGAGCTAAACCGAGAATACCCTTGCCATTCCCACTTGAGCCTCATAGATCCACCATATTACTCCTTATTAAGAGTAGATCTTGTAATTTTGACATTTGGTTTGCCATTTGATCTTCTATTTTTGTCATTTAAAGAGCCATCATTTGGTCTGCCATCTCGACCTTAAAAGCAACAAATCCCTCTTCCATCTTCTAAAATCTGTTCTTTATGTCTGTGAATCGACCTTTAGTGTGAATGTGTTGCCTAGTACCTCCAGCCATGTTCAGAGTGCCAAAAAAAAAAATGCTCTGATACCAAGTTTGTTATGCCTAAATTGATTGGGAACTGGTGAAGTGATTTGTGTTTAATTTTTGATTTTGCTTGAGTAGTGCAGGTATAGAAACATTTTGGAGATGGTATGATGAAGGAGATTTATGGGCTATTGTAAGTAGTTGATTGAAGATATTGATCGGAGAAAGAGAAAAGATAGAATTAGAATTACTTAGAATGAGGAGAGAGATAAAGAATTCGAATAGAGAGTATTGAGATTGAAAATTTGTAAATTCATTCATGATCTGTAAAAGTGCCCAAACCATTACATTTTTAAACGACGACTCCAACACTAACACAAACAGACAAAATAGAAAAAGATAAACAGGAATGATTGCCTGCAATACAGGTGCACCATTATTAATAGACTCACGGCCAAAACGGTTTGCCATTTGGGGAAGACGGAAATAATTAAAAGAACTCTTAACGACACCTTTAGGGTGCGTTTGTTTCCATGTATATTATCGTATTAGAGTTTTAAGTAATACAATACTATGTTTGGATAGTACATATGTATTGTACTAACTAATTTGAACAGTTGCTCATAATACATCTCCAACTGTATTATCTAATAAATAGCCGAGACATGGGTTTATGTTGTATTAGATTATGATGAATTTTTTTTTTCAATTTTTTCCAGAAACCTCCATCTTTCAAATCTGATTTCTTCACAACCCAAACTTCACCTTCATCTTCCCAAACCAAGAAACATCAACCCAAACCCAGAATTCTTCACAACCCAACCTTCACCTTCATCATCCCAAACCTAGAAACATCCACATCAAACCACCACCAAATCCACACCAAACCACCCAAATCCAAACATCAAACAATTTTTTCTCTTCTTACAACAACCAAATCCACCCAAACCAACACCAAATCCACACTCAAACCACCGCAAAATCCACTCAAACCACCGCCAAATCCATACCCAGACATAACATATCTCAGCTCTCTCTCTTTCTCAATCTCATCTCTTCAAATCGGTCTTATCTCTCTCCTTATGCTGTATTTAGATGGGGTCATGGCTCCTTCTGCCGGCGTCAGATGAAACCGCTAATATGAGATGAAGCTGAGAGGCGGTTAGGTTTGCGTATGAGATCTATGAATCCGCTAAGAACAGGAAGGGCCTCCACGTGACTGTCAAGCTCACTATGCAGAATCGATAAGCCAAAGTCTTCTTCGTCACATCCGCGACAGCGCTAGTCATCAAGGCTTTGAAGGAGCCGGAGATAGATAGGAAGAAGACGAATAAGGGGGGTGTATTGGATTGAGATTTTAATAGACAATTTTGAGATGCAAGGATTTTATGGATTTGCAAGACTATTAGGATTATTAAGATTGTTAGGATTATACTTTTAGGATTATTAAGATTGTTAGGATTATACTTTTAGGATTATGAAAGAGTCTTTGGATTTTATTTATAGACTATTAGGATTATCTAGACTTTATTTTAAGATTTTTTGGACTTTTAAAAATACGACTTTCAAGAATCGATTGTAGTGCTCTATAATCTTGTTAAGGGCAGTCACTGATCAACAAAGCAAAGAGTTGTTCAAGAATTTCATTACAGTGAAGTAGCAAAGCACAAAACAAGACAACTCAAAGACCCAGAAAGTGAATTGAAATTGGGGATTCATGAAAGATTCTTTTAGACTAGGAAAGAAACAACAACAGAGCAAAGCCACTGGACCAAATTTGATTTTGCTATTATCCATCTGATTATCACTCCTATTATTCACATACCCACCACCAGATTTTGACATTACCAGTTCACCAACATATGATCCTCATTTTTAGTAACAACCATGATAGAAAAAAAACAGTTTTTGTTGCGTATTACTATCTGATTATGATTATAATGATTCTCTCAAAACCAAAACACAAAAATACAAAATTTTGAAAACAACCTAGAAACCAGAAAAGAGCGAAGCAAGAGAGAAGCTAAAGATGATTTTGAGTAGGGGTGAGCACCCAAACAGCCAAACCGATCAACCCACCCAACCCAAACCAATTTAAGCGGGTTGGTTTGGTTTTGTTTTGTTAAAGAAAAAAAAACAGAATGGATTATTTTTTAGTAACCCGATTGGTTTGGGTTGGTTTGTGAGTTGTCTTTTATCAACCCATATAACCCAACCCAAATCATTACATACTTATATATATATATATATATATTATCATATAAAAAAATCAAATTTAACCTAATTTTATATTATATTTATGTTCAAGGTTACCGCTTCCCCAGTTCTAAGTTCTAACTCCCTCTATTTATTCTTAAAGCTATTTCATCTCATCCGAAGTTGTTGGTACTAAACAAATTTATTGAGGATAAGTATCTATTTTGTTATTATTATTATTATTGTTTCGTACAAAAACGCATTAAGCAATACGATTTACTTTTTTTATATAAGTTTTATACGTTCTACACTTGAGTTTTTTTTTTAACTATTATTATTATGTACTTGGGTTAAATTTAGTATTATTGTTTATCTTATATCTACTTATATTGATATTATTATATTTGTTCAAATAAAAAAAATGTAATTATTTTCTTAAACCGACAAACCAAACCGAACCAAACCGATTTTTATTGGTTTGGTTTTACCTTATAATTGGTTTGGTTTTGGTTGTAAAAAAAAATAAACTGATTAAATAATGATTTGGTTTGGGTATCGTCAAACCCAACCCAAACCAACCCATGCCCACCCCTAATTTTGAGTGTGAGAGAAAAGTCTAGAAAGTATTGAGGGAGAGGGCAAGACAATTTTGGGTTCAAACTATTTATACAAATCACTAAAAAGTTTGGAAAATCCATTTTGTCATGAAATCCTAAAAATCTTGATCTCAATCCAATACCACCAGACAATTTGCTGCCACTTGAAAGTCTAGATCAAATACCACAAGACAATATAGACTTTTTTAAAAAAATTTAAAAGTCTAGATCCAATACCACAAGACAATATAGACTTTTAAAAAAAATCTTAAAATCTAAATCCAATACCACAAGACAATATGAACTTTTAAAAAAAATCTTAAAAGTCTTGATCGAATACCACTGGAGTTATCTAACTTGTTAAAAAGTCTCAATCCAATACCACCCGACTTTTACTTCCCCAAATTGTCTAATAAAATCTTGAACCAATACACCCCCCCTAAGTTCCTCTCAATTGAAAATCATAGTCTCTGGCTCATTTGGTTCAGTGAAGTTTTCTTTTTCTTTTTCTTTTCTTAAAACAAAATAATTGAGGATGTTTGTTTGGTTTATGTTGGTTTTGGATAAATTTGAGAAGGTTATTTTTGGTTGAGGTAAAAAAATAAGTATCACTTATCTGCATATATATATATATATATATATATTAGAATATGTTTTTTTATTTTAAAAATCTATTAATATAGTCTAATACGTAATCACATCCAAACATTGTATAATTTAATACAGTATAATATGAAATATCACAAAACACAGGATTATGTAATAATAATACAGTTCAATGCAATACTATCAAATCCAACATAATCCATTACAATCCAGTACAATACAATACATCATACCAAACTAGTCGTTAGAGATTGACCCAACTATAAAAACAAGACATTCGTTCCGACCAAGCCCTAATCTCATATTTGGCTTCACATACTTCAACCTTTAAACATCTCTCTTCAAAAACTCTCTTCATTCACTCTAAAACTCCTACCAAAACCTTCACCAAAACCTACATCTTCTTCATTAAAAAACCTCAAAACAGCGAACTTGACATATTATAATTTGCAAGAAGAAATTTTTAACAGAGTCATTACTGTCCTTTAGGATTTATTTATTAGTTACTTAAAAGAATTATTTTTGTTTGTTTTCAGTGTTTCTCCCAAACATCATAGTTTATTACGGCGATATCAACTTGGTAATTTGAAGAAAGAAGATTTCAAAGATATATCTTTGGTCTGATCTTCATAATGATTTTGTAATCAATTACAGGCCCAGTGACGGACCCAGAAATTTTAACCAGGTGGAGCACTTGAATATAATAGCAATTATATAAAAAATACTGAAAATTAAGATCAAAATAAAATGAGTATTTTTACTAAACAAAATTGAGTTTTTTTTTTATATAAAGAAAAATTCATGTTATAACGAAATTAAAGATATAAAATAAAACAAAAGAACGCTTACTCAATATGAACTAAATAATCTTATATTTAAAAAGAAATAAAAACAAGAAACACAATATTAATAACAAGAAAAAAAAACATAAATTACAATCTAATTTTATAATACAAATTTTGTTTTGTATTCATTATTAATACACTTTAAATTTATGCAAAATAATTGATTGATAAATACTACTAGATATGTTTCCAAATTTTTTATTCTTCTAATTATTGATAAATTATTGATTTATTGATTCTAAATAAATTAAAACTATAAAATAAAGAAAAATACTAAGGATAAAATAAAATGATTCATAATAATAGATGGACTATATTCATACAATAAATTAAAATTTTGAGATTCCAAGTTTATTGATGGGATGTGTTAGGTATGTCAAACTTAAATTATTAGAAATAATAAAAATTTAAAATAATAATATATAAGTTAATATAAAATTAAATTAAGTAACGATAAATTGAGGGTAATTAAGAGGTTTGAAAAGAAAAAGTGAATTGTTTTATTTTAGAAAAGGATGAAAATTGAGAAATAAATTGAAAAAGATGTTAAAATTAAAAAAATATATAAAAAATTGTTAAAATTAAGCTAAATGAAAATGGAGGGACTTAACCCAACCAGCTATGTTGAGTGCTAACAGGCTACATCGTCTGGTTTAAGTTAATTATTATATATATATATATATAATTTTTCTATTGTCAGATCGAACTGATATACCTTACATGTGGACCAATGGATTTAAATGTTTGTCTTGGCTGTATGCACTTGTCAAAGCATCTTTTAAATCCAATGAACCACATGCAAGACATAAAGAATTCATGCAAGTCATTCTGGTATCAAAACCAAAGATATGAAATAAGCATACAATCCTCTCTCTCTCTCTCTCTCTCTATTTCATTTTTCAAGATTTTAGCTCAATTATTCAATGAAATCTACTGCAGATTACATGCTCCCCCGGAATCAACAATGTGATGAACACAAAAGTTAGAATTACCAACTTTCACTTTGTTGGCCATGAGGTGGGTTTCTAGCAATAAAAAATGGTCAAGAATTACTAACTGAAGCAAAATTAGCGGTAGTTCAGTTGTTGATATTATTAGTCCATCACAATTCAACTTGGAGGTCTAAACCAATGATCCAGAAGAAGCTCAATGAAGAAGCCCAATGAAGCCCAAGTACTCTGATCCACAGATTGATCACAAACCTGATATCACTTATACAATACGATGTCGTTTTGTGGTCAATTATTTGATTAGTAAAGATAAGGTGATGATGTCATGATTTCATGCTAATTTGGTGAAACCTGATTGGCTTGAGGAGATTTTGAAGCTGACTAAGATGATAGGCCTATATAAATGAAGCGTTGAAGAGAGAGAAGGCTAAGAATCATTTTTCTAGGGTTTTCACGAAAATTCTCTCTGTGTTTTTCTCTCAAATCAGAATTCTATTTCTTTGTAATCTGTGAGTTCTTGAGTGAATCTTTGTAACTCTTTGGTGTGTATTACTATTTGAGAGTATTAAGAGAGATTGTATACTCTCTGTGAGGATTTGAGAGTTGAATCACGTATGTTAGTGATTTGTGATAGTGATTTAGGGTTTGTGATTTGTTAGTGGTAACAGATCCAGATCTTGTAAGGTTTTCTGGATCATCTTCTGGGTTGTTATATGTTGTAACTGGTTTTGTAAAGACGCTCATATAGTAGAAGGGCTTCTCTGTGAAGCTCAATGTGGATATAGGCTTCTTCTAAGCCGAACTACGATAATTTTGGTGTTGTTTTTCTTTTTACTGCTTTTAATTCTTTATTTTATTTCTTCTTGGTTTGTTTCTGGTTGTGTAATAAGTTGCGTATAGTCTTTGCTATTTTTCTGTTGAGTTTCTTTGACAGGTTGGAGTTGGGATCTTGAGTCGACCAAGATTCCCAACAGTGGTATTAGAGCCTGCAGACTGTACCGACGGCGAACGTAGGGAACAACGATCCTCCAGTAGCGGAGCCTTCAACGTCTGAAGACTCTTCTGGAGGTGAAGAAGAAGGAAGTACCGGTGAGGCAGGTAGCTATAAGGAGGAGGTATCAAATTCTAACTTTGGCAATTTTAATAATTTCTTTATGTCAATGAAGTTTGAAATAGAAAAATTTGATGGCACTGGGGATTTCGGTTTTTGGAGGAGAAATGTGAAAGCCTTTCTCTCCCAACAGAAAATCCTCAAGGCCATCGAAGGCCCTGATAAATTGCCTAATAATCTTACTGATGAACATAAAGATGACATATTAGAAATGGCCTTAGGAACCATTATATTGAATCTATCTAATAACATTCTTAGGGAAGTTAATGATGAAACCACTGCATGTAATGTTTGGAAAAAGCAAGAAAGCTTGTATTTGAAAAAATCTTTGACTAATAAAATCTATTTGAAAGAAAGATTATTTAGTTATAAGATGGATCCTAGTAAAACTCTAAGTCAAAATTTAGATGAATTTAAAAAGATGACTATAGAGTTAGCTAATGCTGGTGAGGATGAGAAGTTGAGTGATGAGAATGAGACAATCATACTCCCCAACTCACTTCCAGAATCCTTTAGAGATGTTAAGGCTGCTATTAACTATGGCATGTCTTCTCTTTCACTTGAAGAGTGTGTTTCAGCTTTGAAATCTAAGGATTTAGAACTGAAAACAGAGAAGAAGGATGGGGGTGAGAATTTGTTTGTTAGAGGTAGAACTCCTACTAGAAATAACAATAATAACAATTCAAGTCATAATAAGGGCAAAGGTAGAAGTAAAACCCCTAATCATAATATGTCTCAATCTAAAAACAAGAATAACTCTAGGAAATGATACTTCTGTGGCAAAGAGGGTCATATCAAAAAGTACTGTTATGAGTATAAGAAAAGGAATTCAGATAAAACCTCTAGTGATGGTGATGCTGCATTTGTATTAAAATCTTATGAACCAAGTGAAGTACTCACTGTGAGTACATAGGACATCAAATCTGAGTGGATCTTGGACTCGAGATGTTCCTTTCAAATGAGTCCTATAAGGGATTGGTTCATAGAGTTTAAAGAACTCAGTGGTGGAAATGTTCTGATGGGAAACAATCACCAGTGTGAGGTGGAAAGGATAGGGTCTGTTGCCATTAGGATGTATGATTGCATAGTAAGAATCTTCACTAATGTCAGATTTGTACCAAACCTAAAAAGAAACTTAATCTTTCTAGGAGTCTTAGATGAGGAAGGGTATTCCTATAAGGCTGAGAAATGAGTGCTTAGAGTTTCAAGAGGTTCTCTTGTTATCCTTAAAGGTGACAAGAAGAATATCCTTTATGTATTGAGAGGTGAGACTGTCACAAATGATGTTGCAAATGTAGCATCCAAAGTCAGTGACAAGTCTGTTTTGTGGCACTTAAGATTAGGCCACATGAATGAAAAAGGGCTTAGTGAACTAAGCAAACAGAATATGTTAGGAGGGGATTTAGTGAACAAGCCTAAATTCTATGAGAATTGTGTGTTGGGAAAGCAGCATAGGTTAAGTTTTAACACTGCCCAACACACCACCAGACAGGTTATAGAGTATATACATTCTGACCTTTAGGGGCCTGCCAAGGTTCCCACACATAGTGGAAACTTGTACTTCTTATCCCTAATAGATGACCATTCTAGGAAGGTCTGGATTTACTTGTTAAAATCAAAAGACCAAGCTTTTAACAGTTTTAAGGATTGGAAAAAGTTAGTTGAAAACCAAACCTCCAAGAAAATCAAAACACTTAGAACTGATAATGGTCTAGAATTCTGTAAAGAGGAGTTTAATAGTTTCTGTAAAGATGAGGGTATTCAGAGGCATAAAACTGTGAGGTATACACCTCAACAGAATGAGGTAGCTGAAAGAATGAATAGAACCATTCTTGATAAGGTTAGGTGTCTCCTAATTGGCTCAGGTTTGAGCCAAAAGTTCTGGGGAGAGGCTGCTGCTACTGCAGCTTATCTTATTAATAGGACACCTTCTACATCTATAAACCTTAAAACCCCTGAAGAAGTGTGGACTGGTAGACCACCAAGTCTCAAACACTTGAAAGTTTTTGGGTGTGCAGCTTATGCACATCAATCTGAAGGTAAATTAGAACCCAGATCTCTTAGAGGAGTCTTTATAGGCTATCCCTTGGGTGTTAAAGGGTATATGATATGGATGAGGGATCAACAGGGTTTTAAGGTAGTGATAAGTAGAGATGTTGTGTTTGATGAGCTTAGAATGCCTTATAAGGATAAGGACCAGCCTGCTGAATCCCCACCAGATCCTTCAAAGGATGATGGGAATAGGATTTAGGTGGAAGTTGACAGCCCACCATATGGTCCAGTCCCTGTACAATCTGATTCTATTGATGAGGATAGGACTGCCCATTCTAATGGTTCTCATCAGGTGGAAGAGAGTCAGAATCAGCTAGAGGTTAATGAATCTCTAGCTGATTACGAGCTGGTTAGGGATAGAACTAGAAGGATAATTAAACCTAACAATAAGTATGCCTATGCAGATGTTATCTCTTTCGCATTGTGCACTGACCAAGACTTAGAAAGTGCTGAACCTAGAACTTATCAAGACGCCATGAACACTACTGATAATCAGAAATGGCTGAATGCCATGAGAGAAGAGATGCAATCTCTTGAAAAGCACAGAACCTGGTATGTTGTAAAGAAATCAGAAAAACAAAAAAATAGTGGCTTGTAAATGGATCTACAAGATTAAAGAAGGTTTAGGACAAAATGATCCACCTAGATATAAGGTTAGGCTAGTGGCCAAGGGATTTACTCAAAGGGAAGAGATAGATTACAAAGAAATATTTTCCTCTGTAGTAAAATACAAAACAATTAGAAGTATCCTTGCCTTAGTTAGCTACTATGACTTGGAGCTGGAACAATTAGATGTAAAAACAGCTTTTTTGCATGGTGAGTTAGATAAGACAATCTATATGTCTCAACTTGAAGGTTTTGAGTCTAAACTCAAACCTTCTCATGTCTGTCTCCTTAGAAAGTCTCTGTATAGGCTGAAACAAGCCCCTAGATAATGGTATAAAAGATTTGACAATTTTATTACTAGTTTAGGTTTTAATAAAAGTAAATATGATGCATGTTTTTATTTCACAAGTGAAAATATTCTTAACACTGTCTATTTACTCTTATATGTTGATGATATGTTAATTGCTAGTAAGAGCTTTTCTAGGATAAGAGAATTAAAGGAGAAGCTAAAAACAGAATTTGACATGAAGGACTTAGGAAATGCAAAAAGAATCTTAGGAATAGAAATCACTAGGAATAGAGAAGAGTCTTAGTTGTGTCTAAAACATGTTAATTATCTGTTGAAGTTGGTTGATAGATTTGCAATGAAAAATTGCAAACCTGTTAATATCCCTCTCTCTCCTAACTTTGTATTATCTACTGCTCTATCTCCTAGGTCCATTGAGGAGAGCAGATTTATGGAGTCTATTCCTTACTCTAGTGTTGTAGGGTCTATTATGTACTCTATGATAAGCACTAGACCAGACCTAGCTCAAGCTATTAGTGTTCTGTCTAGGTACATGGCCAATCCTGGAAAACGCCATTGGAATGCTATGAAGTGGCTATTAAGATACATCAGCTCTAGTACTACAGTAGCATTAAAGCTTGTTTGGTTGGACTTTTGAAAAACCTCTATCTGTAAAAGATCTACTTGTAGTAGATCTATTAGAAATAGAGTTTTTGAAAAAACAATTATAGTTGTTTGGTTGGTAGACTTTTTTTTTTAAATGTCTATTTGAAGAAGCACCATCCCATGAGATTTTGCATAGTAGAGATTTAAACTCTACTAGCCTCTACTTAATTTAAAATAGACAATCTCTAAAGTCAAACCAAACAACACTTAAAAATTCAAATAGACGTTTGTAGTTATTTTGAGGCAGTACAAAGCTCAACCAAAAGAGCACTTAGTTTATGATTGTGCTAACAGTGAAATAGATCTAATAGGGTATGTAGATTCAGACTATGCAAGTGATAGAGATAATAGAAGGTCTACATCATCTTATTTCTTCACCATAGCTGGCTGCTGTGTAAGTTGGAAGAGTCAATTGCAATCAGTTGTGGCTCTATCCACAACTGAAGCTGAACATATTGCTGTTGCTGAGGCAATAAAGGAAGCAATTTGGCTTTAAGGCCTCCTAGATGAGATTAGGGTCTTTAGAGGAAAGGCAGTCATTTATACTGATAGCCAGAGTGCCCTACACCTATGTAAGAACCCTGTGTTCCATGAGAGAACCAAACATATAGAGGTCAAGTACCATTTTATCAGAGACAAAGTCTCGGATGGTACTGTTTAGGTGGAAAAGATATCCACCGAGGATAATCCAGCTGATATGGGCACAAAGATTGTATCTTATAGCAAGTTGAATCATTGCTGAAGCTTGCTTAAGATAAGTGATTATGGCTGATTGTTTTATGTGTCTTGAGCAAATATCATAGAGAAGAACTTGTACTATATAAGCATTGATGGACTAAGGTGGAAATTGTTGATATTATTAGTCCATCATAATTCAACTTGGAGGCCCAAATCAGTAACCCAGAAAAAGCCCAATGAAGCCTAAGTACTCTGATCCACAGATTGGTCACAAACCTGATATCACTTATACAATACGATTTCGTTTTGTGGTATATTATTTGATTAGTAAAGATAAGGTGATAATGTCACGATTTAATGCTGATTTGGTGAAACCTGATTGGCTTGAGGAGATTTTGAAGCTGACTAAGATGATAGGCCTATATAAATGAAGCGTTGAAGAGAGAGAAGGCTATGAATCATTTTTCTAGGGTTTTCACGAAAATTCTCTCTGTGTTTTTCTCTCAAATCAGAATTCTCTCTTTCTTTGTAATCTGTGAGTTCTTGAGTGAATCTTTGTAACTCTTTGGTGTGTATTACTGTTTGAGAGTATTAAGAGAGATTGTATACTCTCTGTGAGGATTTGAGAGTTGAATCACGTATGTTAGTGATTTGTGATAGTGATTTATGGTTTGTGATTTGTTAGTGGTAACAGATCCAGATCTTGTAAGGTTTTCTGGATCATCTTCTGGGTTGTTATATGTTGTAACTGGTTTCGTAAAGACGCTCATATAGTAGAAGGGCTTCTCTGTGAAGCTCAACGTGGATGTAGGCTTCTTCTAAGCCGAACCACGATAATTATGGTGTTGTTTTTCTTTTTACTGCTTTTAATTCTTTATTTTATTTCTTCTTGGTTTGTTTCTGGTTTTATAATAAGTTGTGTATAGTCTTTGCTATTTTTCTGTTGAGTTTCTTTGACAGGTTGGAGTTGAGATCTTGAGTCGACCAAGATTCCCAACAAGTTGTATAAATATTTTGATTGAAATTGAGAGTACTGATCAAATACAGAATCTCCACGTTTTTTGTGCAGCATTCAACTTTGTTTGTAACGTTATAAAAGTCAGTTGACCCCTATAACATCCGGTAATTATTCTTGAAATAGATAATTATAATTTGTTTCTTCCAATTGAAGCCACTTCAATTAGGCTAACTCCTGAACAGCCATCTGCTCCAGAGTCTCTCATCATGTCCATCAACCTTGCTACATCATCCCACATTCCTTTAGCTTCATACAGATTCGACATCGACACATAAAGTCCGCCATTTCTGTATTCCAGGAAATATAACTTCCTCGCTGTACACTCCCCAAGCTTGACCTGTTGGTGTATGCAACAGGCACTGAGCAAGGCACCCCACACTGCGAAATCAGGCTCAGTCACAACATTTTTTATGAACAATATTGCTTCTTCAAATAAACCTGCCCGACCAAGGAGATCAACCATACATGCAAAATGTTGCAATGTAGGAGTCATTTTAAATTCCTGTATCATGATCCGGAAGTACCTTCTTCCTTCACCAACAAGAAGTCCATGGTTGCAACAGGATAAAACTCCCAAGAAAGTGATCTTATCAGGTTTAAGCCCTTGTTTTCGCATTTCAGAATAACAAGTGAGAGCTTTCTGTTCAAACCTATTTAAACTGTAGCCTGTGATCATTGAGTGCCACGCTGCAAGACATGGCTCTTTAATGCTCTTGAACACCTTTTCTGCTTGCTCGATGCTTCCACACTTAATATACATATCTATAAGAGCAGTACTGACAAAATCTTCCATTTCTAGATTATTCCTAAGGACATAGCAATGAAGTTTCTTCCCAACTAGCATTTATCCTAGTTGAGAACACCCAGATAGTAAACTAGCAATTGTAAAGGCGTCCGGCCTAAGTCCTTATCTGAATTTGACAGAACAACTCCACGGCATCACTTGCTCTTCCAGCTTGTACACAGCCGGATATCACTGAATTCCAACTTATACCTGATTTTTTGTTCGTCTCGGAAAACAATGAGAATACAGCATCAATGTCACTGAACTTGGAATACATGGTGATCAGCCCATTTGCAACAAACAATCAGTGCACAGCCCAGTCTTTACTCCATAACCATGGAAAGCAACCCCAATGTCAAGATACTGACTATAGCTACTGCATCCGGTTTCATATCCGACTGCTGCATTTGAGCAAAACGCTCCATCACCAAACCAATATTTCCTTTCTCAGAATAGCTTGTAATAATTGCAGTCAAGGAAACCAGATTCTCCTCTGGGAACAACTTGTAAAGCAGTTCTGCTGATTCCGTGTCTCCATTTTTGGCATATACACAACGAGTGAAGTAATCACAGAAGCATCATTGATAAAACCAGTTTTGATTACATAACAATGGGTAGATTCAGGGTCAGCATTGGAAGACATAAGGCTCAGAATTGTAACTGAATTCACTTAAACTCTTCTCTCTTGCATCTGCTTGAACACAGGCATTGCCTTATCGAAAACCCCTTTCTGGCCATAAGCACCAATCATTGTATTCCACGAAACTATGCTTTTCTCAACCATGTATTCAAATAAAAGTTCAGCTGATTCCAAATTAGAACATTTAGCATACACTGAAGTAAGCACATTCTTTACTTCAGAATCCAAATCAAGACCAGTTTAATACTAAACACATGAATGGATCTCCCTTGGCATACTAACTCCTGCCGCCCACAAGACGGAACCACACTAACCAACGTTGTTTCACAAGGGGTAAAACCCTCTCTAAACAATTGAACAAAGAGTCTCAATGCATCAAAATCATACCCATTTTTTGAATACCCACAAATCAATGCATTCCAGGTGACAATGTCTCTGTTAGGCATATAATCAAACAACGTCGTGCAGAATAATGGCATCCCAATTTAATATACAAATCAGGCAGAGAGGTACTTACGTAGACAAACCGATCATTACCCAATTTTACCAAATGGGTTTGGATCTTATTGACTTCAAGTATTGGATACAGTGACCATGATGATGATGATTTTGTAGAGGCTTTAAAGAGTAAGGAAAAAGTGGAGTGACTTGGTTTTACATTGGTTTGTAAAAATTGGCGAGCGAAAAAGAGCTAATCTAGATATTGTGTTTTTGGTGTCAATGCAAGATTTGAGTACTGAATGGAAGAAACCGAGATTTTGACTGGAACTAGCCAAGTTCATGCTATGGATTTACGCACCAGATTCGACCGTTGGCACATACGATTTCTATTTATACCAAACACGGCCCACATGAAATTAGGTAGGCTTTATTAATTCTGACTTTAACCGTAAACTCTTGTAAAAGAAACACAAAACATACGACATGAAACTGAAAATATTATATGCCGACTCAAAATAAGCCATTAGTATCTGTATAGAAATAACTTGATAATGTATAAGTTCGAGTCACCACTAAGTTCGAGACACATGCTATTTCAAAACAAAAAAAAAATCTGTAAAGAAATCTAGAATGAAGTTTCTTTCATATATTCAGAATTTTAACAAGTTTATCCAGTGTCATATAACAGAATTTATTTACACTATTGACTTGCCAGAATTAAGTTTTCTTTGTTTTTCTTTTTCTCCCAGACAGCATAGTCTCTTCCAGAGGTAGCAACTTGGTAATTTGATGGAACAAGATTTCCAAGATCCATCTTTGGCCCAATCTTCATAATGATTTTGTCATCAATTGCAGCCATATAGAGATCAGATTCAGAGGCCAAAATATTAACTCTGCTTGTAGTGCTGATCCCATTCTTGTTTCTAATTGCAACCAATTTGGTAATCTCCTCCTTCAGACCCCAATCAAAGAAGTGATCATAAAACTGCATGACAGAAAAAGTTTTCATTTGGTTAAATGTTCAGAATGATCAAAATCATAGTATGTGTTTGTAAAAGATCGGAATGGAAACAGAGATAAAGTGAGAGAAATTACTATGGATGGAATGCCAGGATGGGTGAGAATGTAAGTATATCCTAGCATGACTTTATCTGATGGGAACGGCCAAAGCTTTTGAGTAGATCCAGTGTCATGGTTGTCAATGAAAGTCACAGCATTTTCTGGCAAAAGTCCAATCAATCCTGGTGGCTTGCCATTTGAGTCCTTCAACCTCCACAACTCCCCTTGCACAGCAGCCTGAAGAATACCTTTTGTCGTGAAATCGAAAGCTGTGACAACTCCACCTGCAACTTGAATCCAATCTTTCAGTGCACCACGGTGTGCATCCTGGTTAGCATCAGGTTTTCCATCCTGCCCATATGAAAGAGAATCCCATTTTTCCCCCACAGCAAAATTCGGTGAGGTTTGTTCCATATATATTTTGGTAATACTTGGAGCATAACCTTTTGCAAAATCAAATCGAAATCCATCAAACCCAATCTCAGTCTTTAACCAGTTCATCCAATCCGATAACTCTTTTTGCACTCTTTGATTGAGATGGTCAATGTCAGGAGCAGGTTCAAAGTCATCCCCAGTATCAAGATTTCCTTGGCCATTAGAATATACAATGTCATCGCGGCAAATGAAGGATGGTCCCCAGTCTAAACGGTCATCTGGAGTTCCACCTTCAAAAATGCAATATATGCCTCTCTCATCTTTCTTCTCTGCAGTTCTGTGATTAATTACTATGTCAGCTACGCATTTGATTCCCTCCTGATGGAAAGCCTCAGTTAATGATTTTAATTCATTCTGAGATCCATATTTTGATGTGTCAAGGTCATATAGCCTTCCTGGCATGTATCCTGGAAAACATGGGGGTCACATACAGAATTCATGTAATTAGTTCTGGTATCAAAACCAAAGATTTGAAATAAGCATACAATCCCCATGTAATTAGTTCTGGTATCAAAACCAAATATTTGAAATAAGCATAAAAAAGAAGTAAGAACCACTAACTGAAGCCAAATTAGTATCAGTTCAGTTTAAAGAGTATTCACAGCGAAAAAACAAGAGGTTTGGACATGGATTACAGGATCCAATAGAGAACAAGTAACATTAGTATAATCAATTAATCATCATGAGATATTATATCATAAGAAAGAACCAAAAAGGGTTTCATCCAAGCAGGAATGATTGATTGATTTGGAAATGAAAAAACAAAACAAGAAATTGAAGAAACCTTGGGGTGCAACAGACTGAGATGGTGGAGGAAGCCAGACATGAGTAATTCCAGCATTGGCAAGGTCAGGAATGGTGTTCTTCAATGAATTGTACCATCCTCCTGGTTTGTTACATGATTCCCAGTTGAACCCCTATCATATATATCATCAAAATTCTTCAAACAAATTCGATTACAAGTAAAGTATATATAAAGTAGAAGAATTAGTGTTCATAGGGCATGCCTTACCTGAAACAGTAAGGTAGGAGAAGTGAAAGATGGGAAGACAGAGAGAAAAAGAGAGAGGAAGCAAAGTGAAGTAAGCAGACTCATCCTCTTTGCTTGTCTTTGGAGTTCAGCGGGTGATTCTCTCGTCTTTTATAGGGTGTCGTGTCATTGGTCATTTTCACACCAGAGACATGGTGGCTGCTCCATTTCATACGTTAATCAAAGTATGAAACCAATTTATAAACAAGAAAATGATGGAAATGAAGAAGAATCATCAATCATATGCTAAGATCAAAGAAAAATCTAGATTGGAAGAAAAGTCTTTGATTGGAATATCAAAGCAGAAAAGTCGTCTGGAAGTTTATGGAAAAAATTGAGTAGATTTCACTTTCATCGGGTCAAGTAGACGACCCCAGTTTCCACTTGCTCAAAACTCGAAAGGATGTACTTGAAGTCAAATAAAATTTAACACTGGTAATTTTAGGAAGTACAGTATGAAAGTAATGGTATTTCAAAAAAAAAAATGAAATAAATATATTGAAAATGTCTCAATAATGAAATTATAAAAGGGTTCTTGAACAGTTTTTTTTTTCTCGATTCGCAAACAAAATGGGTTCTATGCTTTCGTTACAAAACTTAGACAAAATAGAAAAAAATAAGATATAATAAACAGATTATTTTTTTTCTCGATTCGCCAACAAAATGGGTTCTATGCTTTTGTTACAAAACTTAGACAAAATAGAAAAAAATAAGATATAATAAACAGATTAATTCAAGAAAACCTTAAACCTCAAAAAGATTGGAGTTTCGAGGTACTAATAACCTCCCATTTACGACATAAAAGTACAGAAAATAATTATCCACCTCTTTCAATAATGAATTTGCAATTATATATATATAATATTTGTAATCAACCTAGCTCTTAAAATTAAGAAACTAAACTCACCCACAACTCTTGAAAAACTGAACCATTAAACCCACTGATTTAATATATTTTATTAATTTAAACAGATAAAACAACAAAATAAATTATACAAATAATATTAAAATAAATATCTAAAGAATATTAATAGATTCCGATTAGAAACCTACTTTTTTTTTAAGCATTACATTTTACGACTATTATAATAAAGGTGATTCGAATATATATTCCAACAAATCGAAAGAAAACTCATCATATATGTTTATAAAATATGTACAGTAAAACTCGAACCTCTGACCATCAAGTGTTGAAATGAGTTGTACTACCATCTCTACCACCAGGTGAAACCTACTTCTGTGTATAAACTTGAGTGAACTCATATTTATAAACTATAGTGCACACAAAAAAAATATTGCTATAATGCTTTGATGATATTCAAAGAATCAAAGCGATGTGAGTGTGTCACATCTAGGTATATATATGAATAGATGATATCAATAATATAAATGAAGACAGAAGATGGAAGGTTCCAAATACCATTATTTTTAGGCCTGAATTTACTAAAATGCTACCATTCAAAATAAAGAATAAGAGAAAAACCACGCACAATGCGAAAATGTATCAATATCCTAATAATATATCAAAATAAATAAATAAATAAAAGAATAGATAAAATAGAAATATAATTGAATATGGCATGCAAGGCACGGTGATTTCATATCTGATCCACATTACATATTACAGAAATGTGGACAAAAGACCTCTCACACAAGACATTTATAAATATATCTATCTAGGCAACCTTTTAAAGTGTAGCCTATGCTGTGATCATTGAATTCCATGCTGCAAAACACTGCTCTTGGATACTCTTGAACACCTTTTCTGCTTGCTCAAAAATTCAAAACTTAATATACATGTGTCTATAAGAGCAGTACCCACAAATCAATGCATTCCAGGTGGCAATGTCTCTGTTAGGCATATGATCGAACAGCCTTCGTGCAGGATAATTGCATCCCAATTTCATATACAAATCAAGTAGAGAGGCACTTATTTAGACAAACTGATCAATACTCAATTTTATCAAATGGGCTTGGATTTGATTGACTTCTCTAGTATTGAATACAATGATTATGAAGATGAATAGAGGCTTCAAGGAGAAAAGAAAAAGTGAAGTAACTTGGTTTTTCATTGGATTGTAACAATTGGCCGAAAAGAGCTAATCTAGATACTGAGTTTTTGGTGTCAATCCAAGATTTGAGTATTGAATGGAAGAAACCGAAATGTTGGCTGGAACTAGCCAAGTTAATGCTATGGATTTAAGCGCCAGATTCAACCGTTGGAACATACAATTCCCAGAAATTGGCTTTATTAAATCTGACTTTAAACTGTCAACTCTTGTCTAAGAAACACAAAAAATATGGCGTGAAACTGAAAATATTATAAGCTGCCTAAAAAATAAGCGTTGCATATCTGTAAAGAATGAAGTTTCTTTCCAAGGCTTGGTGAAATGTACTTGTCATATCAATGATTTCTTATCAGTGAAAAGAGCAATTGATTTTATTTTTTCAAAATTCACTTGGGATACATTAGAATAGAACAAAGTTCACAAACATTAGAAGCAGATGGGTTATTATAATTTGCAAGAAGAATTCTTTTACATAGTCATTGCTATCCTTTAGGATTTATTTATTATTGAATCAACAGAATCATCTTTCTTTGTTTTCACTGTTTCTCCCAAACAGCATAGTCTCTTCCAGAGGTAGCAACTTGGTAATTTGAAGGAACAAGATTTCCAAGATCCATCTTTGGTCCAATCTTCATAATGATTTTGTCATCAATTGCAGCCATATAGAGATCAGATTCAGAGGCTAAAATATTAACTCTGCTTCTAGTGCTGATCCCATTCTTGTTTCGAATTGCAACCAATTTGGTAATCTCCTCCTTCTGACCCCAATCAAAGAAGTGATCATAAAACTGCATGACAGAAAAAAGTTTTCATTTGGTTAAATATTCAGAATGATCATAATCATAGTATGTGTTTGTAAAAGATCGGAATGAAAACAGAGATAAAGTGAGAGAAATTACTATGGATGGAATGCCAGGATGGGTGAGAATGTAAGTATATCCTAGCATGACTTTATCCGATGGGAACGGCCAAATCTTTTGAGTAGATCCAGTGTCATGGTTGTCAATGAAAGTCACAGCATTTTCCGGCAACAATCCAATCAATCCTGGTGGCTTACCATTTGAGTCCTTCAACCTCCACAACTCCCCTTGCACAGCAGCCTGAAGAATACCCTTTGTTGTGAAATCGAAAGCTGTGACAACTCCACCTGCAGCTTGAATCCAATCTTTCAGTGCACCACGGTGTGCATCCTGGTTAGCGTCAGGTTTTTCATCCTACCCATATGAAAGAGAATCCCATTTTTCCCCAACAGCTAAATTCGGCAAGGTTTGTTCCATATATATTTTGGTAATACTTGGAGCATAACCTGACGCCATATCAAATCGCCATCCATCAAATCCAATATCAGTCTTTAACCAGTTCATCCAATCCGATAACTCTGTTTGTACTCTTGGATTGAGATGGTCAATGTCAGGAGCACCTTTAAAGTCCTTCCCAGTATCAGGATTTCCTTGGCCATTAGAATATGCAGTGTCATCGCGGCAAATGAAGGATGGTCCCCAGTCTAAACGGTCATCTGGAGTTCCACCTTCAAAAATGTTAAATATGCCTCTCTCATCTTGCTTCTCTGCAGTTCTGTGATTAATTACTATGTCAGCCATGCATTTGATTCCCTTCTGATGGAAAGCATCAATTAATGATTTTAAGTCACTCTTGGATCCAAATTTAGACGTTTCAAGGTCATATAGCCTTCCCGGCAAGTATCCTGGAAAACATGGGGAAACATACCGAATTCATATAAGTCATTCTGGTATCAAAACCAAAGATATGAAATAAGCATACAATCCTCTCTCTCTTTCTCTATTTCATTTTTCAAGATTTTAGCTCAATTATTCAATGAAATCTACTGCAGATTACGTGCTCCCCTAGAATCAACAATGTGATGAACACAAAAGTTAGAATTACCAACTTTCACTATGTTGGCCATGAGGTGGGTTTCTAGCAATAAAAAATTGTCAAGAATCATTAACTGAAGCAAAATTAGCAGCAATTCAGTTTAATGAGTTTACACAAAGAAAATATCAAGAGGTTCGGACGTGGATTACAAGATCCAATAGAGAACAATTTGTTTGTAACCATCAAACCTAAAAGTTTAAGTCAATAGAAAACAGTTCAACAATATTATTTAACTCTCTAACACTCCCCCTGAGCTTGCGACGTAGCTCGAGCCAAACACAAACACAAGGGGACTTGAACTAGAACAAGGACTCCTGAAACTACTAGATTCTTATACTATATTAGTAACCACCGGACCTAAAAGTTTAAGCCGATAGGAAAAACTAAAAAGCCCGACATTAGTATTTAAACACTTTTAACACAATTAACATTAGTATAATCATTTCATTAACATGAGATGTATGATAAGAACGAAAAAAGGCTTCCATCCAAGCATGCATGATTGATTTGGAAATGAATACAAAAAAACAAAAAACAAAAAACCTTGGGGACCAGCTTCATGAGACTGAGATGGTGGAGGAAGCCAGACATGAGTAATTCCAGCATTGGCAAGTTCGTCAACGCTGTTCTTCAAAAAGTTGTACCATCCTCCTGGCTTGTTACAGGAGTCCCAGTTGAACCCCTATAATATATCATCAAAATTCATCAAACAAATTAGATTATGCATACATATATAAAGTAGAAGAATCAGTCTTCCTATGAGGTTTGTGCTCTGGAGAGATAAATAATTGAAGATACCTGAAACAATATGGTAGACCCGAAAGACGGGACGGCAAAAAGGAAAAAAGAGAGGAAGCAGAGTGAAGTAAGCAAACTCATTCTCTTTGTGGTTCAGTGGGTGGATTCTCTTGGTCTTTTTATAGGGTCATTGGTACCACCAGACACCACATTGTGATTTGTGAATGCCCCATTTCACACATTTAATAAAATCAGTTATGCCAAACAAAAATTGAGGATGAATTGATAAGTCTTTGATTGAAAAATCAAAGCAGAATATCTCCAATAATTAATTTTCACCAAATCGTCTGCAAATCGAGTACTTTCCACTGAAAAGTCTAGTAAACGCTATTTGTTTCTATATCCTCAGCCAGCTTCCATTTTTTTTAGACAACATATTAATTAATTCATGTGTTTTTTTTAAAGCTTTCGTCATTGCTCAGCAATCTGTTCTTGAAGTCGATTAAAAATTAGTAATGTTAGGAATTTAAATATGAAATTAATTTATATTAGTAGATTGAAATATTTCAAGTGTATCTGTGTATGCTAATCGAAAACAGGGGACAGCGAATCGAAAACAGTACATCAGAGAATAAGATATTTCCACTAATTGATTTTCACACAATCGTCTGGATATTTGAAGGAAAATTGAGTAGTTTTCACTGAGTCTAAGTAGTTTTCCCCGACCCTCAAACCTCATTTTCCTTATTTCTTTTTCATTTCTAATTTAAAATTAGAATTCAAAATTTAGAATCCGATTATTCCAGTCTCTAGTTTGATCCTGTTAAAATATTCAATCCAAAAGTAATCAAAATCTTCGTTCAAAAATATATAATTAATTTAAAGAAATCCAAAATTAATACAAATACTTTTGATAGAGTATTATATAATAAAAGATAAAACAAATTAAATATTCATATATTTAGTAGTAACTATGGTAGATAAAAATAGCCTCTAGACCTAACTTTTAAACTCACCATCAACTTTGTATTGGATCCTGTCCAAGCCTAACTGGTTCAGGTCAATCCGAAAAGCCTTACCTGAGTCTCCGTTTGACTTAGTTACTCTTTTTCTCCTACTCAACTATTGAAACTGATAATAGACTTATCAAGTTTGAATTGGTCATGCGGTTGCGTGATCCCATGCAATGTTTGTGATTTTCACCAAATCGTCTGCAAATCGAGTACTTTCCACTGAAAAGTCTAGTAAACGCTATTTGTTTCTATATCATCAGCCAGCTTCCACTTGCTCAGCAATCTGGTCTTGAAGTCAATTAAAAATTAGTAATATTAGGAATTTAAATATGAAATTAATTTATATTAGTAGATTGAAATATTTCAAGTGTATCAGTGTATGCTAATCGAAAACAGGGGACACCTAATCGAAAACAGTACATCAGAGAATAAGATATTTCCACTAATTGATTTTCACACAATCGTCTGGATATTTGAAGGAAAATTGAGTAGTTTTCACCGAGTCTAAGTAGTTTTCGCCGACTCTCAAACCTCATTTTCCTTATTTCTTTTTCATTTCTAATTTAAAATTAGAATTCAAAACTTAGAATCTGATTATTCCAGTCTCTAGTTTGACCCTATTAAAATATTTAATCCAAAAGTAATCAAAATCTTCGTTCAAAAATATAGAATTAGTTCAAAGAAATCCAAAATTAATACAAATACTTTTAATAGAGTATTACATAATAAAAGATAAAACAAATTAAATATTCATATACTAAGTAGTAACTGTGGTAGACAAAAATGACCTCTGGACCCAACTTTTAAGCCCACCATCAACTTCGTATTGGATCCGGTCCAAGCCTAACTGGTTCGGGTCAATTCGAAAAGCCTTACCTGAGTCACTGTTTGACTTAGTCACTCTTTTTCTCCAACTCAACTATTGAAACTGATAATAGACTTATCAAGTTTGAGTTGGTCATGCGGTTGTGTGATCCCATGAAATCCGATCGGGATTTCAGGGATACTCTCCAACTATTCTCCAACGTTCAAGCCTCCTGGAAAGCCTATAAAGAGAACCTCTCATCCAATAAGAGAGGATTTTGATTTCTCCTTAATCAACTAAAGCTCTTGCTTGCCGTAATTCTGCCAAAATCCCAACTCCGGTCACCGGAATACCCAAATTCAACCCATTTACAATAACTAACACTTAAACGCTCAGCCCAAGCGCAACTAAGACCAAAATCAACCACCACCACATCCTGTTTTTATTGCTTTTCGATTGTCTATTTTTTTCCATCTTTTTGCAGGTTCTAGAGGTAGTCGACACAAACTCGGTTTGACCCAGAACAGATCAAGCTGCTTAGGTTTAACTCGAATTCGACCCAATTCACACCAACCGTAGATCGACTACCTACAGTATGGTGCCCATTGTGGGGCCCATTGCAGCTTCATAGACGAACCAATTAAATCGAGTGAACGACTTCCAAAATGTCGGGAGATGGAAACGTCCCAACTATCGAAGAGCAGATCGCCACGCTGACTACCCAGATGGCTGCAAATGCTGAAAAAACTGTGGGAAATCAAAGCTGAGGATACGTCGGTCCGAACCAGGAATGCTGAACTGTGAGCGATAATCGAGGGCGCACCTAGCAATGTGCCACCGCCACCCCCGGTCCAAGCAAACGATAATGTGCAAGACGTCGATAGAAATGCACCAGTCGCTCCAACAATGGACCTTCGAGCGCCAGGATGGATTCCTGGCAAATAAGTGAACCCTTAAGGCATAACCTAAACCGTTCAAGCTGAAGTGGATCCGTCAATCGTATCGACTCCGTAAGGGACACAACGAGAGCCAAACTAGAGCAGCAGACCGTAACCAGAGAACGCCTTCAAGACCCCGATTTCACTCCACCCGACCCTTGAGTTAGTAAAATCCACTTCAGGTTTACATGCCCTTGCTAACCTAGAACTTTCTCGAAAGTTTATAGAAATGGAGGCTCTCATACAAAGGATTCCAGGAGTCCCCACCCCGATCAAGAAAAGCACGGTGAACAGCTTTGCTATTCCCCTTTTGTCGACGCAATCACCTTAGTTAAGATGCCTAGGAAGTTCAGCTTCCCAAACATGAAGCAGTTTGAAGGCACGACTGATCCAGACGACCACATAGCGCAATACAAACAACTCATGTTCACTGCAGCGATCCAACACGACCTTAGAAGCGTTCATGTGTAAAGCATTCGGGTCCAGCCTCGGCTGCCCCGCCTTACAATGGTATAGTAATTTACCTAATAACTCTATTTCCTCTTTTGTGCAGCTTATAGATACGTTCGTGGAGCAATTCGGGAGGAGTCGAAAGCTCGAGAAACTGCCGGACGACCAGTATACCATATCCTAAAGGCGTGGCGAGAACCTAAGGTTCTATGTCGGGCGCTTCAACAGAGAAAAGGTGCAAATCCCGTACTGTAACCAAATGACAGCTATCAACTCCTTCAGAAAAAGACTCAGCTACAACTCTAACTTATACAAGGAGCTCACCAAATATCCATGCAAAACAATAGAAGACGTGCCAGCGAAAGCATGGGCCCAGATCAAATGGGTACCTGACGACAAACGACATCCTGCATTTAAGGATTCACGACTGGGCATCCTCCATTCAAGGATTCACAATTAGACATCCTGCATTCAAGGACCTATGACTACAACTCCTAATGTCCACACCCGACTCCACACACTGAAAGTTGGGGGAGTAACACTAGGGAAAACCTCTTGTCGAATTGGGGACAACCTGTTAGGATTATGCTCAATAGCAAGAGTGTAATATTGTAATTGACAATCTTTTCATATTAATAAAGTGTTTTCTGATTCTTACAAATACTTATAGCATTTATTATTATAATTGTCAAGGTAAATAATCATAAGGTCAAAAGACTATGAGATATGAAGAATTGTTCATACATCCGGATATGTGTGAGGTAGACACAATTCTTTAGTTAGTCTTGAATAACGTTCACAACTTAAGTTAAAGGTTGGGCACCTCTATCTTGATAAAGTTGTAGAATTCTTTTACTAGCATTTGAGTGGGATCAAATGAGTTATGATGAGTCTAAAATCATCGAAAGGTTTTCGAGTAAAAGAATCTAGTGCACTGGGTGCATTGAACTGGATCACAATGAAATACTTTATCTAGAACCGTCACTAGATATAAGTCTTTTCATTATTAGGACAATCGAAGAGTCGATCTTAATCCTGAGATAAATGATGGACTTATGGTTGCAAATGTTATCATTTGAGCTATCAATGAGTACCATTATATAGCATAGTCTATCCTCGATAGTTTGGTGGTATTCATTTGTTAATCGATAGAGGACTTCATTTATAGATATGGACATCGTGGCTCCATTTATTAAATGAGAGTATAATATCATCATATGGATGTTTTGAGGTATTGGATATTAAATCTCAACGTTGAGTTTTCAATAATGATTATTGAAGACATGGCTTCTGGACAAGTCAAAATATCCAAGTTCAAAATGTGGTCATATGAGGAAATATGGTAACTTGGAGAGCTATAGGCGGTCTATGAGCTCTTGGCGATTACTGATATTATTCATGAGGATACACCATCTCCTATAAGATTGTCTAGGGTATGAATGAGAAACATCTCCTTATTCTATCTTTATTTAAGAGTTCAATTTTAGCTCTTTAGTGGAATGAGTTAAAATTAATAGATCGGACCTAAGTGAATCATTTGTTGATTGTGATTAGGTTATGTCTATTGAAGCTTAAATTTAGATAGCCCGCCAAGATCCACAATCCATGCGTACTTGCATGGATCACTTGATATATTCTACCGGACCAATTTATGGTTCCATCTAGAATTGCATTTAATATATTAAGAATATAATATGTCTATTATTTATTTAATGGGCTGCTCTATTATATTAATATATTAAAAGGAGACATGTGAGCTTGTTTCTTTTAGTAAGAATAAGTCTGGTTCACATGTGGGCCTTTATTTAAAGCCTAATGAATTAAATAAAATAAGAAAAATAATATTAGGCCCATATATATATATGGTGTGGGCGGCAAGGCTAATAAAATAGCCCAAGATATTATTTTATTTTATTATTTTGATTAAATGGAAATTAATTAATTATTTAATTAATTAATAGTTTAAATCAAAATCTTTTCTTGATCAGTAAATAAAATATTATGTGTTGGATTAGAGTTAGAATTCTTTTAAGTGATATGAGTCCTAATGTGGTAAGGATTAAGTCCACATACACACCATACCACACAGAATTCGGCCACCCTAGTCCTATAAGGGTTAGGATTCTTAAATTGATAGGAATTAGGGAAAAACACAATTCCTTTTCAAGTAAGGAAATTGGCCAACCCTAGATTTCCTATACAAAGAATTCGGCCAACCCTATTTTGAGAAGGGGAAATTTCGGTCACCTTATAAATATAAGGTGATAAATTTCGGCCACTAGGAAGCTTGAGTGAGAGAGATTTTTGTTTGCTTTGAAAAATAAAAATCTTACTCAATACACATAGAATTTCGGCCAAGAGAGAAAAAGAAACATAAGTTCTCATTCGATAGTGCACTTGCAAGCCTTTAACATCAAAAGGTTTTGTGCACACTTTCGATTTAGGGTTACACGAGTTCCAATCATATCGATTGTGAATTCAAAAGTGACCGGAACTATTTTTCTAGGCTCTTGGTGTTTTGGGATTGAAGATCAGGATCAGAAGTTCCATACATCCATTCTCAGATCTCAGGTAAGCAATTCAAAGAAAAAAAAAGGGAGACCACGCTCCTAGGTGATTCACGTACGTGCTAGGATTGAAGATCTTGCTGATTACCATCGACGTAAGTCAATCGGATCACGCGACAAGAGATATTTAACTCTAACCGTATATTTGTGTTTAATTAATTAAAAGGTTATGGTTCAAATCTTTAGAAAAATTTTAAACTATACGAAAATCTACTTTTCGCCTTCCGCTGCGGTTTTAGTTAATTTTTCCCTACACAATCATATGTCAGGAAGATGCAAGTACGCGGTTGGTACCGTAAATAAAAAGATTGAGTCAACCTCACATACAAAAGTACATATATGTAATCATTGCAGCTTGGTCGAACGACCTCTACATTATCAATAAAATTATAGTTTACAAGTTTGTCTACTGAAATTATTTACCTACTCAAATCAACTTTACTGCTTTATCTATTCGAAGGTCTGTCGACCTCAACATCCATATAATTGCGAGTAGCATGTTATGTCGACTTTAACTCTATTCCAAAAGTCTATATGCTTCAATTCAATTATTAACACGTAGCGGGCAGTCGACCCCACAATGTAATTAAATTACGCAAGTACGCGATAATTGCTAGAACGGTCAAATCGACCTCGTGTGCACAAGTACACTTTCTATTGTAATCATTGCAGTTTGGTCGAACAACCTCTGCGCTATCAATACAACTTTCATTCGAAAAATTTATTTACTTCTCATTAATTTTATTACCCTACCATTCGAATGTCTACAACCTCAACAATTCCAAATAGTAGGCCTTGTCGACCTCTACTTTATCAAATTAAGATTTACGAAACAATAAAATTACGCAATCAAAAGAAAGATAAACGGTCGAGTTGTCCTCCATTAATTCAAACAAAGAAAATAAAAATCAGTAAAAATTTAATTACATGCCACATCGACACAGGAAAATTAGAACAATACCCCCGTTCGACATAAAAAATATATATATAAATGTTGGATAAACATGCTATGAGCTGATCTTAATTGAGAAAGCTAATCATGGGTCGAACCGTCAACTTGAGCATCTGGCTCGGCAAGGAGGTTATTTCGTTTATCCAAAACCCGGTGGGGAGACGCCCATCCCTAGACGCAGCTGTTCGCTACTTACTCATGGCCTCCTTCTGGAGCTTTAATGCTTCTGCGAGATCATGCAAACTGAACTTCGCTTTTGACATCGACTCGTCTGCGAAACGACGTTCAACATCAGTTATAGGAGTTAAAAATCTTGTGCCACAAAGAATTTCAAGACTCCTTCTAACCCAAGTATACGTCACAATATCCTTTACAAGAGGATACGGTGTCCGCGGAACATTCCATGTCGAATGAAGCCATATGATGCTAGACTTAAGATTACCTTCATGCATTAACACCTTCCAACTTCTTTCTTCGACAGGAATGTTCAAAACACTGTTAGTGCGTCTGACAGGATCAAGACAATGTGGCTTAATCTCTTCATTTACTAGATCTACAAATGCAGGCAGGGTTATCAAAACTGAGGAAAAATCAAAATTGTTCTAAACATTAGCAATCGACACTCACCAGCTCGACTCTAACTAGAACGATATCTATAACTCTCCTTCCTAAAAGGGACATCTATTAGAAGACCCTTCGTAAAAAGGAAGGTATCATTCCATCTTCTGTCGTTGGTCGTGTGGTCTGTAATGAGATGCCTCATACCCGACCTTGGACACAACGCGAATTGACCATTCTCATGTACGTGTTGCTTCAAGAAATAATTATGTAAAAGCTATCCTAACCCAAATTTTAACTCTGTGATTTTCACAAAGGACAGTCAGACTCAAGATAATCCTCAAGCTATTAGGCATCAACTGCCTAGGAGCAAGGTCATAGTATACTAATAACCTTCGAGCCAAAGAAGGAACAGGGAATCTAAACCCATGTCTTAAGTTGTACTCGTAAAAACATGTCCACCCTGGAATATCATAGTCTGCTCGTTCATGCTCTTTCACGGCACATAGTTCAAAAGAATCAAGAATTCTATACGACGTTCTTAGACGACCCATGTCACCGTCTGTGAGTACGCTTCCCGAGTTCTCCTCAGCTAAGATACCTAACATTCTACCTGAACAGGACGACTCTTCGACATCTACATACTCTGAAAACCCAACAAGGCGCGCGACAGCTCTTACGGCCCTAAATTCCATCAGAGCTAACCTATTTACGTTGACGATATTTGATGGGTCAGCTACGGAGACCTGTCGTTCGACATCCATTGAGTCAGCCTCGACACCTCTCTCCACTTCGCCTCCTGAACCATTAGGGGTCCAAGTAAAGACTGGATTTGAAATAGTAACCTCGCTCGACATAACGCCTCTGAAAGCTGACAAATGCGAGAAATGCAAAAGTCAAGCACAAATTTAAAATCTAAAATCAAAACCTAGGGTTTAACTAGAGTCTAGAATCAAAACCTAAAGCTTCTATAGAGAAAGATCGATCCGCATAAACCTCCTATAATCTGAGTCGATCGACTTCAAATCTAGAATTCTAGAACGACACGACAATCCATAAACAAAGTAAGCCACACAAAACTCCACTCAGATGGATCTAACTTAACGATTGAATTAATTTTTCAAAACCCAACACAAAGAACAACGAAGAACGCAAGCATTATTTCTGGGAAAAATCTTCAAAATAGCCTCGCTAGTTTCCTACGCAAGCATAAAAATAAGTCACACGAGCGAAAAATGTGAGTAAAGATGAACAAAAATGAGGAAATGATTACCTTGTGGAAGATCCGAAGTAAAATTGTTGGGAAAGATTGATTGGAGATTTACAGGTGCTTCTGTTTTGATAACTAGTGATTTTGTGGTAAGTGTTAAGTATGGAGAAGTGGAAAAGCTTAGTGGAGAAGTTTGGTTTATAAACTAACGCTTTAACCCAGGTCGCCACGTGTCGTAACCGCTATGGTTACCAGCTAACCAAGGTAACTACTTAAGTTAATTTGAAATTCAACTTGTTTCTATAGTGCGCCTAAAGCAATAAAGCGCGCCAAGAACGAGATGCCACGTCAGCCCTAGGGAACTAAACCGCTTCAGTCCCATCGGTTGAACTCCCCATCCAAGGAGTTTACGATGCCTTGTCATCGCAAAAGTCAAGACTTGAAAGTATTGTCTTATTCAACACTTTGTTGAACTCGCATCTGACTCGACAAAAAACACTCTCTACTTCAGAGACTTCTTCTCTAGAAAGTGGGAGATAAACTGTGGTAGCTAAAATTGTCTCTATGCCCAACGTTTAAGCCCACCATCAACTTCGTATTGGATCTGGTCCAAGCCCAACTGGTTCGGGTCGACCTAAAAAGCCTTATCTGAGTCACCATTTGACTTAGTCACTCTTTTGCTCCAACTCAACTACTGAAACTGATAACAGACTTATCAAGTTTGAGTTGGTCATACGGTTGCGTGATCCCATGAAATCCGAACGGAATTTTAGGGATACTCTCCAACTATTCTCCAACGTTCAAACCTCTTGGAAAGCTTATAAATAAAACCTCTTATCCATTGAAAGAGGATTCTGATTTCTCCTCAATCAACTAAAGCTCTTGCTTGCCAAAATTCTACCAAAATCCCAACTCCAGTCACCGGAATACCCAAATTTAGCCCTTTTACAATAACTAACACTTAAACGCTCAACCCAAGCGCAACTAAAGCCAAGATTGACCACCATGACATCCAGTTTTTATTGCTTTTCATTTGTCTATTTGTTTTCATCTTTTTTGCAGGTTCTAGAGGTAGTCGACACACACTCAGTTCGACCCAGAATAGATCAAACTGCTTGTGCCTAACTAGAATTCGACCCAATCCACATCAACCGTAGATCGACCATCTACACTAACTAGTAACTATTAACTACTAACCCAGGTTAATATTATAATATATTAGTTTTTTTTTGTAATTATTAAAACTTTAGATATAAATTAAAATTAAAATTATATATATACTGGGGGTAATGGGGAATGGGTTTGGGAGGGGTGTCCCCCCACCACGTTCTCTATTTACAAAATGGTGGGCCAAGTTTGCCCCCACCCCACCCCTAAAACCTATTTGGGCCCAAAACCCATAGGAGCCCTTAGGGGATAGGGCCCCATGGGAAAACGCCCATCCCTAGTTTTCGTTGGCTGGAAATTTGGGAAAATCACTGTCATGATACCAATTTACACATGCTCAACAGACAACAACCTGTCCTAGAAGTCAGTTAAAAACTAGTCATGTTAGGAGTTAAAATATGAAATTAATTTATATTAATTGATTGAAAATATTTCTTAAACAGTTTTTTTTTCCAATTCACCAACAATATGGGGTATTTATATTTGTTTGAAATATTACATAAATTTGGTATTTTGGGGGGCACGACTAGAACCACAACCTCTTAGTTTATGTGTGAGAGACATACCACTGGATTAACCTCAATAACATGGGTATTTGCTTTTGTTAGAAATATTGAGAGTAATGCTACTTTGCCTAAATTTGGTGTCTAAATCTGGTGCCCAAATGATGTGGCATTACTCTAATCCATTCATTTAGATTGTGTTAGATTTGGATGGTTTAAATGAATGGATTAGAGTGATGCCACATTATCTGGATACCAGATTTAAACACCGAATTTGGGCAAAGTAACCTTTCTCAGATATTAAAAGTGAGTGAAACCCACTTCTTTATGGAAACTCGAGTGAGCTCACATTTATAATGCACAAAAACTATTGCTAATACGTTTTGATAATACAAAAGCAATGAGATTGAATATGGCGTGCAAGACACGATGATTTCATATATGATATGTTCCACATTACATATTAACGGTTCTGTTAAACCGGGGTTAAACCGCTGATTCTGAACCGAAACTTTCCTTACAAAATAAAAACTGTAACCGTAATCGTAACCGAAATTGAAACCAAAACCGATAAGGTTACACGGGCCAAAAAACAGCCTTAAACCGACGGTTAAACCAGCAGTTTAAGGAAATAAAAAAAACAGCCAATAACAAATTGCCACATGGCGAAATTTTTGAAAACCGGACTAGACAGAAATCGAAATCGAATCAAACCGGCCTAACTGGCGGTTACAAACCAAAAACCAAACCGGCTATGCCGGTTACGATTACGGTTTTGGCTTCCCACGGAACCAAAATCGAACCGAACCGAACCGAGCCGTGGGCACCTTTATACAGGAACGTGGACAAAACAAAATACTTCTCGCACAAGGTATTTATAAATATATCAATATAGATGGGAGAGAGGCAATGCAACCTTTAGATCAAAGTTTTATACATGCAGTAAAACCGATTTTTGGAAAATGACAACGGTTTTTGTATTCTGATATGGTTGATTACATGTGCTAAATGCCACTTTGCAAGGGCATCATTTTATCTAGGGCGATTACCAATTAAGTCCTGGACTTTTAAAAAAAATTCAAGTTGTTTGTGACTTTTATAAAAGTGACCAAATTGGTCCTCATATTTTTCTCAAATGCCAAATTAGTTCCTCTTTTTAGAAGTGGCCAAATTGATTTATCTAACGGTTTAACGGTATTAAATATAACAGTTGACTTTAACAATTAAGAGTTTTTTCTTACAATCCACAAATTATCTATTTATACTCCAATTTAATTTTTTTATTAGTGACAATTTTAACCTGAATTAAAATTACTAAACAAGACAAAAACAATTCTAAAGACACTCCAAACTAATTAAATTATTAAAAAAAGAAATCCTCTCTCCTAAATCATTATATTAAATATTACGTATTAAGCTCTTTCTTCTAAATCTATTATTACCATATTAAACATCATCTCATAATTACTCGCTCTATCTCCATTTTTCAAAAAACAATTTATATCTCCATACTTTCTCGATCAATCACTGATTAACGGGTGTCGATATTGACACCCATAAAACTTATTAGTACACTCATATTTTATTAAAAAAATTTAATTACAAAAATATCTCCATAGAAATTTACCAATAAGGACAAATTACTTTAATTAAAAATAAATAAAATACTATATACACTCATTATTTACACCCATATCTTCAATTATATTTCTTTATTAAAAAAAACTTACCTTTAAAAAAAAAGCTTATGACAGACCCTAATATATGATAAACCCTAATTAAACTCTAATTTTATTACAAGTATCAAATTTTCTCATCATCACATGATTATCATATTGTTTTTATCTTTCTTTTATAATAGTTATAAACTCTATCAATAAACAAAATATTTTTTTTAACGATAGCTGTAGATATCAACAAGTTTTTTTTTATTCTAGATTGAAAATCTCTTGACCCCTTATACGGTTCCACATATTACCTTTTATAAGGCTTTCACATTCGAGATATTTCTAAAAGTAAATTGGACCATCATTAAAAGAGGATTTGATTCTAAAAATAATATGATTTTTTTTATAAATTGGATGTGATAATAATTTAAAAGTGTTAAAAAATAATATGTATTAAAATGAATCTATTAATTTCAATAAGGGTACTATTGGCATTATGATGGTGCTAATAGTCATATTTATTTTTTAAATTTTAGACATGGGTGTACTAATAAGTTTTATGGGTGTTAATATCCACACCCCTGATTAATAGTTAAAGAAAAAAAACTTATGAATATTTTAATTTTTTACTGACAGTATTAAATGTATATATTAAAAAAATCATTACAAATACCTTGTTTTAAAAAAAATAGATATATGAAAACTTGATTTATTGCAACTATATTCGATTAAACTCAGAATTTCTAAGACTAATGAAAGAATTAAAGTTCTCTAGGCAATCATATACCTACAAAAGTAACAAAAAGCATTTTCATATTTCGATTTTTTTGTTAAAAAACAGGTTACTTGTTTTTTGAGTTTTTTTTTAATATATACATATATATATATATAATCTTAAAAATCAATTTTATTCGTTAGTTTTTTCTTATCTGTTAGTCTTGCACTCTTGTTTGAGAAAGAATGGAGATAGAAAATAAGAGATATGTATTGGAGGAGAGAGAGTTTAAAATGGTAATTAAAAATTGGGATAATTACCCCGGTGGCCACTCAGTTGTTCCCACACTATCAAAATGGACATTAGATGATGATTTCGTTTTAAAATGGTCATATTTAGGGAAAAGTGTAACACTAATGGCCATTTTTTGCGAAAAGTGGGACACCAATGGTCATTCCATCTAATTTCATCCAATTCCGTTAAATTAGTGGCATTTTGGTAAATAAGGGGATGACATTAATTTATTTTAGATTTTTTTTAGAAATCAATTTTTGCTTTTGATTTTTGAAAGACATAATTATATTTAGTATGTTTATATATGTATAGCATATCTCAAACAAAATATTACATATTAATATATTTCAATTTTTAAACCAATTATATATGTTGATTGATAATAATGTTAGACATTAACTTTTTTTTTATTTGGGTACATATATTAAATGTTCATTATGATAAACAACGTCAAAAATATTTTTGAATAATATTTAATTATTTAAGCAAAATAATTTATAATAGAAAAAGAAAACAGTTAAGATGAAAGGTAAAAAAAAAACTCTATCACCCAAAAAAAGACTTTATTGTTGTAATCAGGTGGCTTTCCACCAGCTTCCGGAAAGCTTCTTTTCTTAGCTTCCTGAGTACACCAACCCACGTGGAAGCTTTGTGTTCAAATACTTCATCCTTAAGTTAATTATGTGGATTATTACAACAACTAACCCTCTCTTAATTGCCTATATATAAACTATTCACCTCATTTGTAAACGAGATATCTCAACATCAATGAAACAAAACATATATATATATATATATATTTCTCTGTCTTGTTTCTCTCTCGGTATCAGTTCTCTCATCTCTCCTTTATTTATTTATGTATTTATTATTTATTAATTTCACAATATGTTATCAGCACGATGATGTTATTTTCAGAATCTGAAGTTTCTGAATTTATTACCACTAGAACTTGAAGTTCCTAGATTTATTTCCAGAATCTGAAGCTTCTGAATTTATTATTACTAGAACCTGAAGATTCTAGATTTTTATTTATACCAGAACCTGCAATTCTAGATTTAATTTCTCGCATTTTATTAACCTTTACGCGATTTACTTTCTCGCATTTTATTTACTTTTACGCATTTTTTTTTATTTAAACAGTTTGGTCACCCATCCAAAACCTGAAGTTTATGGATTTATTTATCATTACTGGAACCTGAAACTTCTAGATTTATTTACTTATAAATATTCCTTTTATATATATTAAGATTTAAATTCCTCAGATTTTTATCATACCAGAAGTTCTGACTCCAATTGTGATTTTCAGATAACAAGAAGCTGTAATAATGTCAAAGCTTGCAAGTTTAAAATTTTCTGCACTAGAAGTGTCTGGGGAAAACTACATGGCCTGGGTTATTGACGCCAAATTACTTTTGAAATCAGAAGACATGTATTACACTATTGAAGATAGGGCCGAGGCAAATGAACAAGATAAATCTACTGCCATGTTTATTATCCGTCGCCATCTGCATGAGGATCTGAAAACCCAATACCTAACTGTCATAGAACCAGAAGTTCTATGGCAAGAGCTGAAAGACCGATTTGATAACCAACCCGATGTTGCATTACCAAATGCCAGGTATCAGTGGCAACATTTACGCTTTCAAGACTTTAAATCAGTCTCTGAGTATAATTCTGCTTTATTCAGAATCACTACACAGCTGAAATTGTGTGGTCATGATATAACAGAAAACGATATGCTGGAAAAAAACATTTACAACATTTCATGCCTCTAACATGATATTACTGTTGGGGTTTATACCCTAAAGATGTAATTTGTAAATGGATTTATGAAATAAATAAAAAGAAAAGTTCAATTCATTCTTGTTGTGTTGTTTATTTTATAACTTGTGCATATATTAACATCCTAGATTGCCAGATGTAATCTCGAACTGTGTATATGAGTGTCATATATGGATGGATACAGTAAGAGACGTGCAATCTAAAGAGTCCATAGATAGCAAATAAAGCTGGGTACTTTATTTGTGGTTAATCTATAGTTGCGGTCCATTCCGTAATGTACGGTGATTCTATCCTGAATCATTCATATGAGATATGGGAATGGAGGCACCTTGTATGATGTGATCATATAGGACTGGGCCATGATCTACATGAATCTCTCACCAAAATCCGTTTACTGATGAGATTCATATATATCAACTAATGATGGCTATATGTGGGTGATCTTAATCCTGAGTGTCTTATCGACTCCTTCAGGTTAGATCGTGGTCTTTGATATACCATGGGTGAGGTCAGATGCAATTCCTGATCAATATACTCCGTATGTTGGGATTGCGGTTTGGCTTGTGGCTGGGAAGATATGTACACAATAGTGGAATCCACTCCTTCTTGTGAGAAGTAGATGGTAGCTCCCTTAAGGGTTGATTCGGGGCTTGTACAATATGAGCGCTCTCCTAATTCCGTGGGGAAATAGAATTTATTGTCCATTAAAGAATCAACGGTACTTAAAGATATATGTAATTAGAGGGGTATAACGGATATTATGACCCAGCTCTAATTATGAACTACTGTGGAGGATCACACCATATGTAATAGCTATATCGATGGACACCGAGTTGTATCGGTTTGTGTAAAAGCGTCTACAGTTGAGAGAGTGCAGCTTCAGGTTTTTAGTGGAATAACACCGGAGTTAATAATCAAGGAATATTAATTAAAGAGTTTAATTAATAATTTCGAGGATTATTGGAGCTCAAAATACTGTGGGTCCATTAGGTCCCTTTGCTAGCCCGATCGATTTAGGTAACAAGGGTCACGTATAATTAATTGGATTGTCCAATTAATTGTGTTACGAAAGTGACACATGTCAGGAGTTGATTGAGTAATTGGATTATTCAATTGATTAAAATGATAATTATGACAATTAAATAATAAGATTATTTAATGATGTAATTAGTCATATATAGAGGGTTTCATTTGTTATTTATTTTGAATAGTGAGATAATGAAATTATCTCATATATTAAATAAAATAAATTGATATATATTTGAATTTAAATTGTTTAAATTTAGATATACATAATATCTTTATTGATAAATAAAATATAGATTTTATTTTAAAAAATAATGTGAGGTTATTTGAAAATTATAAAAGAGTTTTATTTCTTTTAACTAATCTTATATGATATGCATTGTATTTGTATAGGATACAAATATTGGTGTGTGTGTGTGTACAAGTGAAACAAAAAGAGATATCAGAGAGAAAAAAGAAAAGAAAAGAGGATACGCATAAGTGTACCTTGAGGTGTGCATGTGATATTGAAAAGAGAGAAAAAGAAAGTTGTAAGTGGCGTGCACCACTAAGCACCACTAAAAACAAAAGAAGAAAAAAATTATATTTATTATATTTTTTCTTTTAACAACTAGAATGGTTCTAGTTTTGTTTTCTCTTGGAAGAAATTGTTTCTTCTTCATTCTCTCCACATCCTCCTAATATTCTAAGTACGTGACGCGCCCACACGCAGTTACCAGTCTTGGGATATAGCTAGGAAGATCAGTGGTACAGACCAGGAGCATATCGTAAAGTGAAGGAGCCTCCAAACGTTGATAAGGTTCTAAATTTTCTATTAATATATTGATTACAATTTCATGTATTTACATATTGTATGTATTAGTTCTGGAAAAATAATTGCGATCCTAAGTTCACTGGTCCCAGATTGTTTATGATCTGTATAAAAAAAATTTAAAACCTATTTCCGCTGCGTTACCAGTGAACGGGGTTCCAACAATTATAACAGTAATATCGAGAACGGCGATTCTCAAAATATTAAGAGCTAATCTCATGTATCCTGGTTGCAGAGAAAAATAATGAGCTTTTAATTAAAAATCATGAATCACTCACGACTGGCTCTACAGCATTCCCATAAGTGAATGCCAACACTATTGGAGGACATACTCGCGGTCGTGGTCGCGGTCGCGGTTCCTACCGTGGTCGTGGTTCTAACAGTGGTCGTGGCCGTGGTCGGGGTTGTGAAAGATCATATGATTATTTTGGTCCGGGTGGTTATAATCAAAATATTCCTCATAAGTGGAATGTTTATAAGGCTAGACTAGATAAAGAGAAGAGTATCCAAAAGGGGCCTAAGAAGGATGATAGCGTTTGTTTCAGATGTGGCTGTCATAACCATTGGTCACATACATGCTGCACACCTAAACATCTGGTTGAGTTTTATTAGGCATTGATCAAAGAAAAGGGAAAAGAAAATAATCCCGACCAACTTTATGGAAGATTCAGATTTTATGGATATCACTCAGTTTAATGTTTCTGATTTCTTAAATGATCTGACTGATAAAGTGACCACTTCAACTGGTGATGGAAATGTCCATACCAATTAAGTACTGCTTGTAATGTTTTTTTATTATCATGTGAAATGTTTATGTAAATATTCCTTATGTATATATATGCATTTTTTTATCACTCTATCTGATATGTACTTTATTTGTTTTTGTTTTTGTTGTTGTAATCAGAAATATGTCTTTAAACGATAAGTTGGGTGATATTGAAAAGCAAGATACATAAGATATATGTCTAGCCAATAGTGCAACGTCACATACGATTTTGAGGAATCAGAAATACTTTCTAAATTTAACCTTGCTTAAAGCAAATGTTAATACAATATCAGGTCCAGCAGATCTGATAGAAAACTCCGGTAGAGCCATGATATTATTACCAAATAATACTAAAATATATATCAATGATGCTTTATATTCAAGTGGATCCAGAAGAAATCTACTTAGTTTCAAAGATATACGGTGTAATGGATATCACCTAGAAACTATAAATGATAAGAATATTGAGTATCTGTGCATTACTTCTCATGATTCAGGCCAGAAACTCATTATAGAAAAGCTGCGTGTTTTATCATCTGGATTATATTACACTCTTATAAGAGGTGTAAAAGCTTATGCAGTTATGAACCAGAAGTTCTCAGATCCAAAAATATTTATGCTTTGGCATGACCGTCTCGGTCACCCGGGATCGACAATGATGCGTAAAATCATTGAAAATTTTCATGAACATCCATTAAAGAACCAGAAGATTCTTTTATCCCATGAAAATTTATGTTCTGCATGTTCACAAGGGAAATTAGTAGTAAAACCATCTCATTCTAAGGTTGGGTTTGAATCCTCTGCATTCCTACAAAGAATTCTAGGGGGCATATGTGGACCTATTCATCCACCAAGTGGACTGTTTCGCTATTTTATGGTCATAGTTGATGCATCCATCAGATGGTCACACAATTGCTTATTATCAACACGCAATGTTGCTTTTGTAAGGTTACTCGCACAGATTATCAGGCTTCGGACACATTTTCCCGATCATCCAATTAAATCAATTCGTCTTGATATTGCAGGTGAATTTACTTCTAAGACATTTGATGAATATTGCAGATCAGTTGGGATTGATGTTGAACATCCAGTTCCACACGTTCATACTCAAAATGAATTAGCAGAGTCACTTATCAAACCTCTCCAGGTAATTGCAAGAACTTTATTATTACGAACACAATTAGCAATTTCTGTTTGGGGACATGCTATTTTACATGCTGCTGCATTAATTCGTCTCCGTCCCACTTCTTATCATCAATATTCTCCAGTGCAACTTGTATTTGGCCATCAACCAGATATTTCTCATCTGCGTACTTTTGGTTGTGCAGTATATGTCCCAATTGCACCTACATATAGAACTAAAATGGGACCCCAACGGCGTTTGGGAATATATGTTGGTTTAGATTCACCATCAATTATTAGGTATCTGGAACCTTTAACTGGTGATCTTTTTACTGCACGATTTGCAGATTGTCATTTCGATGAGAAAAATTTCCCAACATTAGGAAAAGGAAAAACTTCTCCTGAAGAGAAGCGTGAATTTTCTTGGAAAGTCCCTAGTCTAATTCATCTTGACCCATACACATCTCAATGTGAAAATGAAGTACGAAAGATAGTTCACCTTCAAACAATAGCAAATCAGTTACCAGATGCATTTACAGATGCTACTAGGGTAACAAAATCATACATCTCATCTGTTAATGTACCAGCACGGGTGATTGTTCCAGAAAAACGATTTAAACAAATAATAACAAAATAATCATCTGTTGTACACCAGAAGCGTGATAGGCCACTTGGTTCGAAAGATATTGTTCCCCGGAGGAAGAAAACAAAATATCAGGATCATACTCCTGAAATTATAAATAAATCAACTTTCTCTAAATCAACTCCACAAGAGTTAGATGTCCCTGAAAGGACACAAGAAACCCCCGGAGGAGAAGGAATCTCTAAAGAGATACAAGAACATAGAAATGAGGAAATTTCTATAAATTATACAGGAGGAATATGGAATCGTGAGGAAACAATCATAGATGATATATTTTCATACAAAGTGGCTACCGAAATTTTAAATGATGATTATGAGCCTCATAACCTCGACGATTGTAGGCAAAGGTCTGATTGGTTTAAATGGAAAGAAGCAATTCAAACAGAATTGACTTCATTAACCAAGCGTAAGGTATTTGGACCAATAGTCCAGAGGCCTGAAGACGTCAAACCTGTTAGATACAAATGGGTTTTTGTACGGAAACGTAATGAGAAAAACGAGGTGGTACGATATAAGGCACGACTCATAGCACATGGTTTCTCACAGAGACCTGGTATTGATTTTGATGAGACGTATTCACCGGTGATGGATACAATTACGTTTCGATTTATGATAAGTTTGGATGTCTCATAAAGACTTGAAATGCGTCTTATGGACGTAGTAACTGCCTACCTATATGGCTCACTCGATTCAGATATTTATATGAAAATCCCTGAAGGATTTAAAATGCCAGAAGCATACAGCTCGAGACCTCGCAATTTATATTCGATTAAATTACAAAGGTCATTATATGGATTAAAGCAATATGGGCGTATATGGTACAACTGCCTCATTAAAGAGGGATATATTAATAATCATAAATGCCCATGTGTCTTCATAAAGAAATCAGAATCTAGATTTGTTATTATAGCAGTTTATGTTGATGATATGAATTTAATTGGAACTCCTGGAGAGCTTCTGAAAACTGTCGAATATTTAAAAAGGGAATTTGAAATGAAGGACTTGGGAAAGGCAAAATATTGTCTCGGACTGGAGATTGAGCATAAATCAGACGGAATATTTATCCATCAATTAGCATATATTGAAAAGATTCTAAAAAGATTTAATATGGACAATGCTCATCCATTAAGTATCCCCTATGATTGTTAGAAATCTTGATCCTAAGAAAGATCCATTCCGGTCACTTGAAGATGGTGAAAAGATACTTAGTCCTGAAATACCATATTTTAATGTGATTGGTGTTTTATTATATCTGGCTCAATGTAATAGACCAGATATTGCATTTTCAGTAAATTTGCTTGCTAGATTCAGTTCAGCACCAACTCGAAGACATTGGAATGAGATTAAACATCATTTTCGTTATCTTCGTGGAACGAAAGATTTAGGATTATATTATTCAAAATCTAACAACTTTTCAGGTTTACTTGGTTATGCTGACCACAAAGCTCGTTCACAAACGGGATATGTTTTTACCTATAATGGCACAGCAATCTCCTGGCGCTCCACAAAACAAACTCTTGTGGCTACCTCCTCTAATCATTTAGAGATCATTGCACTTCATGAAGCAAGTCGAGAATATATTTGGCTAAGGTCAGTTATTTATCATATTCAAAATGCATGTGGATTTTCATTATCTACAGAAATGCCGACACCGATATTTGAAGATAATGCGGCTTGTATTGCTCAAGTTAAAGGGGGCTATATCAAAGGAGATAGAACCAAACATATTTCTCATAAATTCTTCTATACTCATGAACTTCAACAGAGCCGACAAATTGATGTTAAACAAATACGGTCAACAGATAATATTGCAGATTTGTTTACGAAAGCATTGCCTACATCAACCTTTGAGAAACTGGTATATGAGATTGACATGCGTCGACTCTGCAAATTACAAGATTGATATTGAAGTTTTGTTCAGGGGAAGCGTTCAATTAGGGGGAGCAAAATTTGAATGGATATACTGTACTCTTTTTCCTTTACCGAATTTTGTCCCACTGGGTTTTACCGGAAATGTTTTAATGAGGCAGCTCTGCACATGTCCAATATCACTTGATCTAGAAGATCATTGTATATATTGTTACTAATGTTTTTATCCCACTGAGTTTTGTCCTTGTAAATTAAAAATACAAGTGGTGGAAATCGGAGGGAGAGTGTTGTAATCAGGTGGCTTTCCACCAGCTTCTGGAAAGCTTCTTTTCTTAGCTTCCTGAGTACACCAACCCACTGAGTATACCAACCCACGTGGAAGCTTTGTGTTCAAATGCTTCATCCTTAAGTTAATTATGTGGATTATTACAACAACTAACCCTCTCTTAATTGCCTATAAATATATAAATTATTCACCTCATTTGTAAACGAGATATCTCAACATCAATGAAACAAAACATACATATATATATATATATATATATATATTTCTCTGTCTTGTTTCTCTCTCGGTATCAGTTCTCTCATCTCTCCTTTCTTTATTTCTTTATTTCTTTATTTATTATTTATTAATTTCACAACATTTATCACCCAAAAGTTAATGTCTAACATTATTATCGATCAACATATATAATTGGTTAAAAATTGAAGTATATCAATATGTAATATTTTGTTTGAGATTTGCTATACATATATACACATACTAAATATAATTATTTGTTTCAAAAAACAAAAACAAAAATTGATTTCCAAAAAAAATCTAAAATAAATTAATGTCATCCCCTTATTTACCAAAATGTCACTCATTTAACGGAATTAGATAGAATTGAATGGAATGGCCAGTAGTGTCACACTTTTCTTCAAAAATGACCTTTTTGAAACGAAATCCCCATCTAATGGCTATTTTGATAGTGTGGGAATAACTGAATGGCAGTCAGGGTAATTATCCCTTAAAAATTTAGGAGAGAGTGTTCAATATGTAATATTTAATCTAATGATTTAGGAGAAATAATTTTTTTTTAATAATTTAATTCAAAAAAGATTATTTTTCGAATGAATCCAAATACTACGATGGTTCGTCCTAACTTTTATTAAAATAAGGATAATGCTTGGGTGCTGACTGGTCAGCACCCAAGATACTGACCACACCAATTGGTTGTTGACACGTAACCCATTTTGTGAAGAATGTAAAGAGATAAATGTAAAAAGTAAAAGAAAAGGGGTCACATATCAACACCCAATTGGTGGGTCAGTATCTTAGATGTTGATCGGTCAACACTCAAACATTATTGTTTATATTATAACAAAATTGTTTTGTCTTTTGTGCATTAAATCCACCGTTATAATTACAAAAAAAAATCCAAAAATATTATTAATGAAACACTATTTGCATCTTTTTTAATTAAATTTTTTTAAGGAAATCTAAAAATATTTTAATAAAACAATGTCAATTATACCTTTATTTTATAAACAAAGTTACCATGCATTCAATGTTTAGTCTTTTAACATTTTTATATACTTTTTTTTGTTAATATTATACAAGCATTATTGTCAAAATTATTCAAAAATCAAAACCAACAAATAAAATAAACAAAAATATACATGTGTTAAAAAAAATTGTGTCATTATTATATTGTTTACGAGTAAAATACAATTTTACCCCTACACCGTTAATGTTGACCGATGGAACTTAATTAGAATTACTAATTTGGCACTTGGAAAAAATGTAAGAACCAATTTGGTTACTTTTATAAAAGTTACAAACAACTTGGAATTTAAAAAAAAAAAGTCCATAACATAATTGGTAATTGCTATTTTATATATTTCCAAAGAGAGAAAAAGAGTTATTAGCAGCCCTACAAAGACAGAAAGAACAAAAACTTAGAGCCACAACTTGATGCAAGTATGCAACGAACAATGAACAAATGAAAATGAACTTAATAGTAACCATATATAGCTAAGTGGATTTCCAAGGAGGTAAGTCATCCAGGAACTGGATAGTAGGGGCTATTGACAAACTCACAGTAGAAGAGAAAGGAAGAGATGAACTGAATAGATGAGGATATATATATAGTTCTCAATGGCAAATGCCGAGCTTTAAAACCAACTCAACCTCTTTTCATCTTTAGAATTAAAGGCTATTGGGTTAAAAGCCAACCGTTATAGCATAAAAATTCTACAATTTTGCGGTCTAGGTTAAGGTCAGTTTGTTATATTCATTGGACAGTCGGGAACTGCCTGCAGTTCTGAACTTGATGCTACCAGGTTATATTCATATCAAAGAACTAAGGAGAACACATACCAAGTACCAAGACCAACAATCTTTATATTCAGGCTTGAGTGGTCTTCCACAAGCAAGATTCCAAGAAACATTTCAATATCAAGCTGCCACACAAGCAGTGCACAGACATTACAAAAGCATGAATCAGCAATAAAAATAAGCAACAACTAACTAACATGTAATACAAGGATGAATTGGAGTGTTTCTAACTGCAAAAATAACTTGACAGGATAATGATTCACAAGACATTAATTTAGGAACAAAAAGCTTGCAATTTAACTTTTGAACGAAGATAAAATCAACGATACAACAAGTCTCTCAAGGCACATTTTGATGCAAGAAACAAGCACATCATTGATTACAAAAAAAAAAAAAAAAAGAACATGTGAATGGACTCAGTGTCTCCGAACAAGTACTGTATTACATAAGTACCATTGATATTTTTATCACAGATGTTGATATATCCACTATCCTAGCACCAAGTCTATAATTTAAGACTAAATTTACCCTTTTTGAGACCCAATTACAAGAACAAGTAATGCAAATACCCTCCTTGAGGTATCTGTTCACATCTTTGAAGGCTTTGGGAAAATGTCGGGGGTGAACTTCTGCGCTGCACTCAGACTGCCCTTAACTTTCATTGCACCCCTGCATCCATCGAGTCCACAAAATAATACAGATTAATAAACACACACAAAAGAGACCATTATAAAAGGTAGAAAGACCAAATAATATTAGAAAGCTGTAGAAAGCTGTAAAGTGTAAAGTGTGCACCTCATGAAAGCAAGCTGTGGATTCATCTTTCCGGTGGCAATCTTGATGAAATCATCATCCTTGAATGAGAATGTAGCATCTGGCTTTCCTCCTTCATATGAACCTAAATTTTCAAAAACAAAACGCTATGAATTACTTAAAACAATCAAAATCTTCAGCGTTTGTGTTTTTTTCTCAATGTGCTCTAGCCAATTTATGCATAAGTAGCAGCAACAAGAAGACAAACATACCAAGAGAAAGCAGAGACAATTCTCAATAATAACATACAATAAAGTGTTTTTATCAAAATAATGATCCCCATTCTTGTGAACTAGGTGCAAAATTTTACATGCGCAACATATAAAAGGAGCCATTAAATACTGTAGAGATATCATTTAACTATAATTTGCAAAAAAAAAATAGATATAAACTTGTAGATTAATTGAATAAGATTAGAGTCAAAAAGAAACATCATCAAAACTCAAAAGTCAAACCTTTTGTGACTTCTCCTTTCTTGAGATCAACAACATAAGTAACCTCATCAAACCCAATTTTCTGCAATTCATAAACATTGATTAGCAACAAAATCTGGAATTGAACAAAAATAAAAGAGAAAGAGAAGGCGAGCGTGGCAGGGTCGACCTTGGGAGCAATATTGATCTGGTAGACAAGGCCGATTTTCTTGGTGATTTGTTTACCGGCATCGGTGGTCAGGTGTTGTTTCATCAGCTCTAACAAGGCATCGGACTTCAGCTTAGTTGAATCCGCCATTGTTATTGTTATTGTTACTGTTATGACTTATGAGAACAAACAAAAAAGAGCGTTCGAGAATCGTTTAAATAATAGTTACAGTTGAGGGGAGGAGATGGGTGGGTGATGAAATTAATATAGCCTTTTACAGGGATGGGACGGGGTCGGATCGGATGAGGTTTCCACACGCATTTCAAGACTATGCGAGACTGCGACATTTTTCAAGTATTGCACGTCACGTTTTGTTAGCCTTTGTTTTAGGTGGTGTTAGGTTTTGATTTTTGGTCGATTGTCCTGGGCCTGGTCCGTACACTATTCTACTTTGGTTTAATGGGCTATCACTATTCAACCTTAAACTGATTAAGGTTTGTTGTAAATTGTAATATTGCATAATTTCCTTGCTTGAACAAAATGTACGTGACTATACAGCTATACGGGATCTGTTAATCTGATTTTTTTCCTGATTTTTTTAAAATATGAGATTGATTGTTGATAAAGTAGTTGTGGAAACCAATCATATCTTAACCACACATTCATTACAAAACTTATGTGTTATGAGATTAGGTGAGGTCAGGAAAAAAATCAGATCAGCAAAGGATCCAAATTCTACTATACGAGGTTGGTCCGATGGTATGATCCTCATACTTGTAAATTCGAGTTTTATCATTTCCCCTTATATTAAATTAATTGTAATAGCTTAAAAAAAACAAAAACAAAAACAAAATGCACATAGGAAAATTTTCGATGACATAAATTAAATGGATGATCTACATAGATAATATCCATTTGATTGCAGTTTGAAAAAACCCAATACTGATGAAAGTGAAAACCGAACAAATTTAAAACATATCTCGTACAAATAACTAATAAGTCAGGATAAATCAACTTAAATTTATAACTTAGGGGTCGTTTATTTTTTTATATGAATACTGAACAGTCCTGAATTTTTCTGAAGACTGAATATGGACTGAAATCTGAACTTGAATGACATGTTTGTTTTTTTTTTTCTCGCATCTGAATGTATTGTCAACACGTTTGTTCTTTAAAAGTAAAATTATCTGAAAATAAGTAATTTTACATTTATACCCATATTAAACAATTATACATATAATATGGAATAAAAACAATCCAAAAATCATAATTATATATGAATACATATGATCATGATCTTCTTCCTCGATTACAAATAAAATTTATTTTTACTAAGAAAGGAAAAAAAAGTTTATTTTTTTCAAAAAATAAAAGGAGCAACAGGAAAACTCACACAAAACATTCTAAAAAAATAATATATAAATACATCACCCTAATATCATAATAAAGTATTGATATTATACACCAATATAAGAAGTGATTCGGGTTCTTTTTTTATTTTTAAAGCTATTTAAAATAAGCAATATATTAAAATAAAGATTTATGTACCATATATAATTATGATGAAATTTGAAATATGTTATATATGGGAATAGTATCGGAAGAAAAGATTTTGGATTGCATTTGATGCAATTCAATGATTTGTAATTAACTGAAAAGTCAGGATTTTTTACTTTTTATTTTAAGTTATTTTTTTGATATTTTTAAGCTGTTTGACCACTTATAAAAACAAACAAAACAACTTAATAATTATGATTCAGACCCATTAAGTTTTAAGTGGAAAAAACAAACGACCCCTTAATTTTTTAACTTCAACATCTCAACCACTCATTCATTTATGTGTTCTTAATCCAATTGTTGAGATGTTGAAATTAAAAATTTAAATCTAAAATTTAAGTTGATTTAGCTTGATTGGTAACTAAATCCCAAAAATGATGTATAGGTGACGTATTTGCTGTAACCTCAAAAGAGGCTTGAACATTTTTAGAGGACTTTATGTAATTGGGCCGTAGGCCCAACATAATCAAACCCGAATATGACCTTTTCTGATTCGAAGTTGTTCATTGTTCAACATAATCAAACCCGAAATGACCCGAACATAATCAAACCCGAATATTACTGTTGTTCAACGAAAAAAAGTTGTTTGGATGGATGTTGTATGGTGTATGGACACCACAGCAAAGCGGATATGGTAATAGCGTGTCCTTTGCTCATTCGAAGCTTCTTCCTGTTCAAGATATCGCAATGCAGTAACTGCCTGAGGTAAGCTGCTAATCACTTATTCGAATTCTTAAATTAATCAAACTATTTCCTCCTGTCCTATTCTTGATTTCTTTTCAACTGTTTGCATACAATTTCTTTTTATAGTTTCTCGTGTTCTCTAGTGTTATTCATGTTTCCGACTAAAATCCCAACTTTGACATCATTTATGACAGTAAACTGTGATTATTGATACCTTAAACAGAACTATATTGTGAATGAAGATGACTAATTATTGTGCTAGATTTAGCTTTTATTGTCTAACATTATTGGAAAAAGTTGTCTGAGTTGTCAAACATTAATTTTCAATTTGCAAATTGATTTTCTGTACTGTGTAAATTCATTGGAAATGGTGTAAAAGATGGTTGTCATTTTGATTCTGATATTGAGGAAGATGAAGTGATTGGTGGAGCACGGCCTGTGTGGACATGCCTTCTTTTGAGTTTGATAGGCATCTATCCTGAAAAATCACACTTCACATACATCATCATATGATTCTAAGCTCTAAATTTTGGATTTTGTTTTTAGAAACTGAAAATTGTGTGCTCGATGTTTCTCGAAGTTTGTGTTGTAAATCGTTACAACACACAATTAATGTGCTGTACAAAAATAACTAGTGTTTCTATTATGTAGATTTTTCAAAAATGTTCTGTGTTAAACAGTGTTACATCACTTTAGGCTCCGAGAGCTTGATATAGAACAAATAATTCTGTGTTTTGGAAAATGGGGTGTCAAACTTTCTAATTTATTTTTTTGCATTATTTTTCTTTAATTTTTTCATTTCATTGATGCAATTCTCTAAAATTATGGAATTCCTTAGATTAGTCTGAATTTGTCAGTTTTGTTTCCAAACATCTTATGTCTTGCCAACTAAATGGCTATTCTAATATAGTTGTTTTCTTTTTCTCTAATAGTGATGGTTATCATGTTTCATGTTCTATAAGGCTCAGACGAGCGAATGAGATAAGAAATAAGGACTAATTCGGATATCAATTGCTCCATCTACAAAGTATTAAGTGACATGTCCAAAGTTTAGTGTAAATTCTTAAATATAAGTGCTATTTATAGATCATTCTTGTGGAGGCTTGCTTTATGTTGTCATGCTAAGGTGGAATATTCTGTATAAAAAGGCCTCTTTAGAGTTTGGAATTTCTCTGGATGGAAAATTCGATTCTAGAATTCCATGTATTACACCCAGCTATGTCCCTGAGAGAACTCCTGTTAGATCTTTTTGCATGAGAGCCAAAATTCCATCTATCAGTAGATGTACAGTTTTGGCCTATTTAAATTTAAATGGTAGCCATACACTGCGGGATGGAAAAATTAAAGGTATTGGTGATGAAAATCAAGGGGAATCTGATGAAGAAGACGAACTCTGTCCTGTAGAATGTGTTAGAGAATTTAAGACTGATGAGGAGTTCTTCAAAATTCTTGAAAGGGCCAAAGAAATGGAATCTTTAGTTGTAGTAGATTTTTATCGCACTTCTTGTGGAAGCTGCAAGTACATAGAGCAGGGGTTTGCAAAATTATGCAAGGGATCCGGTGATCAGGAAGCTCCAGTTATCTTCTTAAAACATAATGTGAGTACTTTTATAAGCTTAATTTGTGTAGAACTGTAGATAGCATCAAACTTGTATATATTTTGGCATAACGCCAAAATAAAAGTTACCATCAATGTGAATTCTAATGTTGACAGCGAATAAAGACCATAACGCCAGAGGTTTCGATCTCAAAGTGTTAATTTATGGTTTACATGTCTCAATTAAGCATGGTATATAAATTGCTCTCAAGGGTTCTCTGTGGCAGGTCTTGCCCTGTCATGGTCAATTTGTATTAGTTTGAGCATGGAGTTTTCTTGCAAATATGTTATAGAATTGGGAACCTTTTTTGTTCTTTTTGTTTTTGATGAATTTACATGAAATTCTTATTGCATGTTGCACATTGCAGGTAATTGATGAGTATGATGAACAGTCTGAAGTTGCTGAACGACTTCGAATAAAGGTAATTTTTTTTGTTCTTTTTTCTGGTTAATAGCTTTCAATTCATTCTCTTCAATGAATGTGTTTTGGCAGCAACGATTATAGCTTCCAGATATCGCTTCCATTCACTGACTTGATTTGTTGTTTTCAGAAGAAAAAAAATTTGTTTGTATCTGACTCAGATTCTTTGATAGGAAATGAGTCTCAAGATGGTTTACACAGCTCGCTTTTTGTTCAATTTGTAGATAGCATTTAAATCCGACCATTCGTGCTGAGAAAGTTTTTGAATCATATAAAATCAAAATTGAATTAGAGTGAAGAAAAGGACTTCAGCTTTTTATAGGCATATTTCCTTCAAGCAAATTGAGAAAAGAAAAAAAAGAGATATATGCTCAAAACTTTTTTTTCATTATTCCTTTCGGTCCTTTTCTTTCTTTAGCTTACGGAACGTATTGATTCAAATGAGGATGATACTAACATAAGCATCCTAATCCATAAAGTGCAGACCGTGCCCCTATTCCACTTCTACAAAAACGGAGTTATGCTGGAATCTTTCGCAACTAGAGACAAAGAGAGGATCGATGCAGCCATTCTTAAATATACATCATCTACGTAGTCTCCCAACGATTGAACAAATCTGGTCATGTTTTCCCAACTTTACTGTGGATTGAAATTAAATTGATAAGATCAAGTGCTGTAGAACATGCCACATCTGAAAATTTCATATATAGGATGTACTTGGGATTTTTTATTTTTTTTTACAAAGTGTCTTTCTACATATTTTCATTATTACTATTATCAATAATTCAGTGCTTTATTTTTTATTTTTCTGTGCATAATTGGCTACATGATTATATTAATCGAATGCATCTGGATCTATAGATGATCTGTAGAATTTGGATGATTATGGTATGCTGGAAATCTAGGAACCTCTTTAGAACAAAATTTGGTCGTATTATTTTAACCTTAGAAGACTGATAATATTCAATTAGCAAATGCCAAATACAGGGTGGGTTAATGGAGCCCCATGATGATCAGGTCACAATTCACAAACAAGGTTGGTTCAATGGTCCATGGCTTGTAGGTTAATGGATGCTTAAAAATATCAAAACCAGAGAGAGACTGCTGGAAAGTACATTAGTTTCACGGCTTCAAAGCTCTGGTAGCCACATTTTGTGTAGGGTCCATGAACGTAACAGGTCAAGAAAACTGTTAGCAGTGTTTGTTATTTAGAGGCCTAGGAGGGTGCTCTCCAGCAAGAAGCAATACAACTTTTTGAAATCTCCCAATTACAGCGCAACACCTGGCTCTCTCGCAACCTCTGCTTCAGAGCCAAGGGCATGCGCAGAGGTGCTTCGCAGACAAGTAAGGTCATTGCTAATAGATGTGGGCCAATTTTTTTTTATTTTTTATTTTTTGGACTGAGAAACTAAGACACTTGATATAATTAATATTTAATTAGAAGACTTTCCATTAATATATATTACATAAATCAAGAAGTTACATATTTCCCAGTTGAGATAGAGATATGGCAATGCGGTGGAGAGTGGAGAGTGGAGATCATAAAAATGGGAAAAAAAGGAAACATAAATTTGCATCCCCATATGCTTGGAAGGGGATGGTCTTTATCTCTTTAGTAAAAATAAGCAACTGCTTAGCCAAAAAAAATCATACAATAACAATAATAGAATAGAAAGCTAAAATCTAGAGAGGTTTGGCATCTCTGCTATTGATATATTGTCCCTGAAATTTCAGGTTTCAGCTTGTAGATTCTTTCCAAAATCTAGCAGGAAGTCCTTGTAGAGGAACTGGAAATGGACCATACTGAATCCCATTTTGGGATCCCACCACTTCCCACCTACAAAAAACCAACAAAAAAGTTATTGTCAATGACAATGATTATACAATTCCACCACTTTGTGCTCTCCAAAACCATCTCTCAAGTCTCAACCACCAATTATATGAAGTCCCTTGAATAAGATTGCTGTTGTATGGCAGACATGAGAGATTATTTGAATGGGAGATGTTATTTTCAAGTTTCAACAATACCTGAACTTGGAGACTAAGTGGTGGACCAATACAAGCATCTCCAGCTTGGCAAGCTCATTTCCAGGGCAGGCATGTACACCACTGCCAAATGGCATAAATGTATTGGGTTTTGGAGAAACCTGCATATGTACACCATGGATTAATTATTTGTCATAAACAAAATCTTGTAAAAGCATACACAACACACATAACACCTCTGGTAGTACCTCAAATCTTGAAGGATCAAACTTCTGAGGATCAGTAAAAAATTCTGGATTGTGATGAATGTTCCTGAACAAAGGCATCACCTTCCAACCTTTCGGAATCAAGTAACCTGTCAGTCAATTTCGGATTTCAGTGTCAATCATTTCCTTCAAAACTATTGGCTGCTCTCGTTATTGTCAATATATTTCAGGTTTTTTCTTGTTTTCATTTTTTTTTTTACCTTTATATTCCACATCAGCCACAGCTTCTCTAAAGGTGAATGATATGATGCTTGCCATTCTCAAGCTCTCTAATACAACCTGAGTAATTTGAATTCATTTTTTTTTTCCTGTTGTTAGTGACTAATGCAATAAAACTCAACCTGGAAAAAGTACATGAAGAGAAACAGACTTTCACCAAACAGAGTTTAATTTAGTACCTTGTAAGTAATTGGCATTTTTCTGGTTTGACTCCAGCTTAATGATTGGTTACTCTCTTCATTTATTTTCCGGACTGCCTTCTGTTCAGCCTACAAAGACACAGCATGACCAATAATTAATACATTCACTGTATACTTCATATAAATTTCAAGATAAAAGACAAAAAAAAAATTAGTGTGAGACTTGTTCTAGAACTCGCCGATGATTTGGCTTCTTGTAGAGACAATACCTTTACAGCCTCTAGAAGTTTCGGGTTGTCATGGAGGTACTTGACAATCCATGTCATGACACTTGCTGTAGTGTCTTGAGCTGCAAACAACACTCCGATTATGTTGTCCGCGATTTGGTCTTCCGTTAGAACTTGTCCTTTTTCGCCTTGGGAGTTCAATAGACAACCCAACAGATCCTTTTCAAGTAACTTCTTCTCCCTCTTCTCTCGAATGATCTCACTAAGAATTTGATTTAGCCTTTTTCTTGCCTGGACATATATTATATATATAAGGTCACTTTGTAAGATTTTACTTAAAATTAAGAGATTGTTGATGTTATTGATCATAATTTGCACACTAACCTGTACAGCTTTCCCGTAAGGAGTCCCTGGAATATTTGTAGGAAAGGAATTGTAGCCTTTATCTAGTATGTAGTAATTCTTCTTCAGTTCTTGAATGTAATGTTCTTTCAATTGTCCGAAAATCGCTAGTATACCTACTTCGAAAGAGAACTGCAATAAAAAAAAGTTTTGTTAGATTCTCCAAGAAAGTTACAAAAGACTACTGACTTTAAACAAACATGTAATGTAATGTAATATAATAAATGACAATGAAGCAAAGGAAACCTTTTTCATTTCATGAAAGGTGTTAATGACACGGCCGCCGTCCCACGAGTCTAAAGCTGAGGCTGCAGCGGCTTCTATATGGGCAACCAAGTTACGAATTGAATCCAGTGACAAGGAGCCTTGAACCAGCTTCCTCAGCCGAAGATGGTAATCACCCTGGTGGAAGAACAACGCTGACGGGCCAATCAAACGCTCCTTGCTTTTCGGATAAGTTGGCTTGAACAAGTGTGCTTGTGTCACCAACACAAACCGAGCAGCCTCAGGACTAGCCAACATCACACATGGACATCCAAGAATATGAGTCTTGAAAATCTCCCCGTACCTAGAAAATTAAACACAACATGTCCACCACATTTGAGCATAATCAAAGTGACAAAACAAAGAATTCATGAACTTTAAAAAGATAAGATAAAAAATGAAACCTTTTTTGTTTGGAAACAAAGAAGACATTTGGGTCTTGAGAGTAGAGTTGAAGAGTTTCTCCAATGAAAGGCCAACCCATTGAGCCAGGAGGAAGCTTGAGCTTGGTTTTTTTTGAAGGGTCTCTCTTGTCTCTTCTAAAATAAATGTATGAGGATAGAGCAAGAAAAAAGAAGAAAATATACAGAAAAATTTCACCCATCTCTCTCTCTCTCTCTCTCTCTCTCTCTCTCTCTCTCTCTCTCTCTCTCTCTCTCTAACACAATTGATCAGTTAGATTGAGTAGTCTTGGTCAAAATGCACTGATATGCAGGAATTTGAACTGTGATATTTTTGTTTGAGTCATTTGAGTAAGGAGACACTGATGTTTATATAGACATCAAGAAAACCAGTGAGAGGATAAAGACAAAATTCGACAAATGTCACTCACAGGTTTTGTCAAAGAGTACGTAACTGAGTATATTATATATACCGTAAGATTCATATAAATCCAACAGTAACAGACATTAATCAAGATTTCCCTTACAATTTTCTACATTCAAACGTACCAATCCAAATTCTAAGATATATCCTCTCTAGATTTCGACCAGATATATACCTTCACATTGGTTTTTAAGTCAATTACCGATGACAAATTAATAGCTTATATAAGAATAAATATTGAAAGGATCAGATTATATCAACTCAAATTTCTGATTCGATCAGTCCAAAATCAAACAATTGAATCAAAAATTTGAGTTGATATAAGCCCAATCCATATCGAAAATATATAAGATTTAACTTTACTGTTTACTACCGGTCCTACACAGATTCCCTACACTGCAACTTGCAGGATTTTATTTATCAAACCAATGGCTGCCATGCATATATCTTGCACCATGGCATTTAGGTCATTTCCTGTACAAATAAGTGCAGGCCCCATAGCCGATTCTGTATGATGCTGTGAACAGAACAAGAGGAAATCTCTCGTCAATATTATTAAGATATTCAAACAACAAATATACCCGTTTTGGAAACTAAAAAATAAGCCAGGAATTGAATCCTTTTTTTAGTTTACTTTTTTATTATTCATATTTTTCTATTAAAGTTTTATCAATGTTCCAAATTGGCCTCTTCAAACCCCTCTTATAAATTTGACAAAGATTGAATGTACTATATAGACAGAGCCACATGAAATTTAACTAGAACTAATCCACAAAAGATTGACACGTACGTTTTCTTGATGTTACTAGAAATGAAGAGAAAAGGAAAGACGAGTATACAAATCAAATCAAATGGAAAATATGCCTTTCCAGAGATTAATTTCAACGATACTACTGTAATCAACATTTTTTTTATTTGGTAGTTTAGACAGGTAAGCTAGAAAATGTCAATTACGTCACCGTCCTCTTGAATCATTCACATGCTAATCAGAAACTACTAGCGGCTTCTTATTGACCTTGACTCTTGAGATCACCTTGTTAATTATAAACTTCTCATGCAAAAACGAGAGAGAGAGAGAGAAAGAGATAATTGGTTTGGACCGAACCAGCAGTGGAAATCCGAACAGTACGTATAATGAATGTATGGGATGATAATTAATAAGTAATAGCTTATCTTTGTTTTCATTAATTTAAGCACATTTTATATTAATATATAGATATGTTTTGTATTCAAGCTTGTATTCTAGCTAATAGCTATAGTGTGAGAATGACTCAAATCAATTATCTAAAAATAGTGTAATAATTTGTGTCTAACCAATCAAATTGGGATATGGGTTTATTTTTATTTTTATTTTTGAACCTTTTCTATAAATATAGATATATATCTCAATTTTATTGGTTATACACAAATTAAAACAACATTTTTAGACAACTGATTTGAGTATGTGTGAAAAAGCATTACATCAACATTATTAGGTCAAAATATATAATAGGATAGAAATAGAATCATCACAGAAAGTAGATAGCTTTCGGAAATAATGAATACAAAAGCCATCCATATATATATCGTCCAAAATATATACCCATGCCTAGATATATGCCACACAATGGCCCTCCTGAAGTTTTGCATATTTCTAAATTTTTTCCTCAAGTTTTCAGATTTTTATATTTTTACCTTTGTTTCATATTCGTTAAATTTTTATATTTTTATAAATTAATAATCCCTTAAACTTTCAGATTTTCATGCTTTTACCCTTATTTGATATTTAGATTTTCTAATTCTTTTATAAATTAAGTGTTAATAATTTTCTCGTAATCGCTTCGAAAATATATTTGATTTTAAATATGTTATTATTATTTCTTTATATCTAAAATATAAGTCAAATCGCAACATATATATTTTGTTATGTCAACTGTAATTTTTTCTTATCAAAATTACATATACTCAATTCTATATTAACTAATTTTATTATATCTTTAAAATATTTTCTCTTTCTCTAAATCTTACTTATCTCACCCTAGTATTGTAATACAAGGTCATACTTTTGAAAAGTTATTTATATAGCTTTTGCTTTTTTTTTTAAATGTGTTGATTTATATAATTAAAACATGTCAAACATAGACATATATTTATGTTTAATTATTAAGAAGTTTTATCAAGTATACTTTTATAATTTTTAACAATTAAAATAGTTTTTGGATATTAGAAAACGACTAGGATATTTTTTAATAGTGAAATTCCATCATCTTAAATGTTTTTGATAAATGCATAAATTAAGATAATTTATCTCAATAAAATATTATTATTGATTAAAATAATTAATGAAAAATATTAATGTTTTAAAAAATAAACAAAATTTTTTTAATTAACCTCTAAAATATATGTCGATTTAACTTATTATTTCACAGCATCCTCTGAAACATAATCATGGGTCCGTCCCTGCACTCAAGACTCAAGAATAATTCAACCGCAGATGTTTTTAACAAGAACATGCACTCTCTGGCTAGTACTTCTCTCTTGCCACCTTAGTTAGAGATAAAATTACATCATTATAAATCATTAAATTTTGGATTAAAAAAGCATTAAATTTCATCAAAGGCAGATTATACGAACCTTATTTCCTAAAATTATATACACACACGTAGGTTGGATGGACAAAATCTATTACGATGCTTTCATATATATGCATTTCAATTTTTTTTACATATCTCTCAAAAAATAAAATCTACAAAATAATCCTTCTATAAAAGAAATCTTTATTTTGGACATCATCCCTTAGCATATGTGTTAGTAGGAGCATATGTGGTAGCAGGAGCAGAGGGAGAGGAGGGTTAGTAGGCGTCATGCCCACTTCCCTCAAAAATTCTCTAAAGTTTATATATAAAAAAAATAGTTATAAAATTTTAATTTTTTTCACTTTAAGCCCTTTCATTTTTTTTTTCTATATTAGCCTTCGATCTTAAATTTCTAGCTTCGCACTTTTATAGTAGTGTACATCCCTTCCATATTGGTGGTAAGAGGTTCGAATCACAACATATATATTTTATAAGTATGTATGTTGAGTTTTCTTTCTGTTTATTACGAGTAGATATCTGTACCATACATATATTATCGGATATTAAAAGGTCTCGATAGTCATATCGTAAAGGTAGTGAATAAAAAAAAAACTATGGAATGTGATATTGATATTTTTAAAAGCAAAGTAATATGAATAAAAGTGGCATACAGCTCATCGGAGTTATGAGAAATCCTAGTATCTCCGACGATAAGATGAATAGTCCCTTTGACTCTCTCACGGAGAAAAACTTATATGGAATCTAACTAATGGGTGTATGCTATATGTTACAGAGAATTCATTTGATTAGTTTTTTTTACCGTATGACATGCACCTATTGGACAGATATATTATACTGGATGTATATAAGACTTTCTCCTCCTTACGTGTGCGAGGTCTAATCTCTGTCGGTTATGTACGGAGAATTTTGGTCAGTGTCAACGTGGAACTCTCCCGATGATATCTTTCGGTGCACTCACTACCACTCTATCACTGCTCTCATTCATTAATTCAATTGTCACCATCGTAGCTAGCTGGATTTTGACACTTGTCGTAATCTTGGTGGTCCATTTCGAGAGCCTTCGGATACCAGAAGGCCCCAAGGCGGGCCCCTTCATGTATCTCCAATCTTATCGTGGCCTCCTATTGGTTACACATTTACACGTCTACTTACTTTTGTCTATTCATACACTAATGTGTTTTCATTTAAGACAAAACTTTTTTTATTAAAATAAATCTAACTTTTTTGACTAATGAAAAAAGAAAGTGTTTTTCCTTTCAAAAGAGAAAAGAAAAAGTAAAATTTATCTTCCAAATTCAAGAGAAAAAATAAAAAATTTGATTCCATAATATTTTCTTCAAATTTTTGTAATACTTGTTTAAGGTTTAATATATATATATATATATATATCTCTTCTCCTGTGAATTCGACCTAATATAATATAGATCAGTTTCTTGAATGCGAGTCATAGATTATGGATAAACACGGATTTATCCTATAGTTATATTTAGTTATTTAAGATAAAAGCACATGGGTGGTTGAGATGTTGAAGTCAAAATTTGAAGTCACAAATTTAATCAATTGTTTTAGCCTAACCCTTCAAATATATATATATATATATATATATATATACAATTTTTCTATTGTCAGTTCGAACTGACAAAAGATTTATCAGTTCCTTACGTGTGAGCCATTCATTTTACATACTTTGACTTGGTATGTATCACTTGTCAAAGCTCTTTCATAAATGAGTGGTTCAGATTCAATGTCCTGATAATTTTATGTCATGAGGAACTGACAGTAGAAAGAATGTGTATATATATATATATATATATATATATAATATTTTTCACCTTATCAACAAAATAAAAAAAAAACAGCAAAACAAAATACTTCTGTACATATTTTCTTCTTTCTAACCATCAACTCTCTCTAACAAATATTAATTTTAATATTTACAGCAACAGAATGGTGGATTGATCTTCATCGAACAATAAATATATATTCTACAAAAATTTTATATGTAACTTAACGACACAAATCTTCTCTTATAGCTTTCAAAAATAAAATATCTTTCTGTATTGTAATAAGTATTCAACTCGCTCTCTCTAACAATAATAGTGTTCTCTCTCTACGGTCTACACCATGTTTTTTCTCCAACAAACTAAAAAAAAAATAATAATATCATAAACTTTTATGGATGATCATAGTTAAAGCTCTAAAATCTAAAATGACATTTTTTTATTTCATCTCTATAATTCCTTTTTTCATAGAAATAATATTAAAATACAAGACATCTTTAAATATATATTATACGGGAAGAAAGTGAAAAAAAAATTAAGAAAATTTATGATCTGGTATTGTAAGTTTTTGATGATCATCCATAGAAATAGAGGGGTGTTTGATGCACTCTAAACAATCAGCAATGCCTTCAGAGTCTAAACATGCAATAATTGTTTGATGATAATGAATCCACCGCCCTCCTTCTGCAAATATTAAAATTAATTTTTTTTCTCAGTTTGTAGTCGAAATTTGGTGAGGAGAAACTATCTTTACTGTTAGAGAGAGTTAATGGTTAGAAAGAAGAAAATACTTACAGTAGTTTTTTGTTTTTTTTTTATTCTTGTTGATAAGGTAAAAAAAAATTCTTTAATATATATCTTTTTTCAATATATATATATATATATATAGTTCTTTTCTCATGAGTACGCACTGATATAACTTATATTAGTGCGTTGCATGTGAACCACTGATTATGGAGAAGTTTTGACAAGTACATACACTTTGAGTCAAATTATGTAAATCTAATGATCAACATCCAACACACTGATGAAGTTATATCAGTGCGTACTGACTTGAAAATTTCTGATATATATATATATATATATATATAGTTTTTCTCCTGTCAGTTCGTCCTGATATAAAATATATCAGTTCCTTGAATCTAGGTCATAGATTATGGTGAAGTTCTGACAAGTGCATACACACTGGGTCAAATCAATTAAATCTAATTGCTCACATTTAAGGAACTGATATATTTTATATTAAGACGAACTGACAGGAGAAAGATTATATATATATATATATATATATATATATATATTAAATAACGAAATCTAACCATTGGATGAATCCAATACTTAGATTTGAATGTATTATGCTTAGATTTGTGGTAAATATTATGGTAAGAACGAATTATTTGCATATCATATGATTTGATTTTTAGTTTAACACTCTTTGGATTGTGTATTATTATTGAATATAAATATAAATATATACAGTACCATAGTATTTACACCTCCACTCTTCAAAACGTGATTGTGCACTTCTCCGTTCACTTATGTGATAGGGTTCAAGTCTTACATTTACATATTAAATCACAAAGTGTGAAGTCCTCTCACTCGGGTATATATTAAAAGCCATGTTTTGTTACAGTTGATCTCACTATCAAATTTCAAAACAGTGATTTGACAGCACTTGAATCGTTAAAAAAAAGGTACTTTCAAATAATATATATTGAAGGATTGCAAATTATTTTAAATCTATTATAGTCAGATGTCTGCATTTTGTTAATTTTTCTTGTTAAATTTCCTCAAACGTTCCTGATTTTCAATCTTATATGCATTCGATGATCGATTTTATTTATATTTATATATATATATAAATATATACAAAGCAATGTTTTCACTACAATATATTAATATTCCTTAAGAGAAGTACAAAACATGAAAAGAAAAAAGTAAATTCAATTTGTATGAACGATGTTCGATCGTATCGACTATCGAGTCCTGAAGAGAGACACAATCTAGACTGAAATTAGAAAATGGAATTTCCTCTTAAATTTATATGGTAGACTAAAAAAAGATAGACGTGGCTCTCAACCATACTTGACACATCGGTTAGAAAGAGCAATTGTCTTAATTAATATTATATACGCTGCAGGCATGCAAGTTTCAGGAAACTCTTCCAGGTACATGAACGTGAGAGACAAAACAAGATCAAATTTCCAATATTTATTCAGCCATTAAATTATTTCAACGACCACTCACTCATCAAGAAATAACCAAATAACCAAATAACTTCAATGGGTGTGGGTGGGTTCCATGCATGGGAATGACGTGCCAAATATCCATGTGAAGCTCAGTACCAGGAAGTGCTTGCACGGGATTCACGGGCCTATCAGAATTTGGCACCATAACAGTACTACATATCAATTATGTGCTTCAATGATACCATATATATTTATTTTTCCAATCAAAGTTGGAAAAGACATGCAGAGATTGAAGATCATATATATATATATCTCTCTCTCTCTTCCACCACCAATGTCACACGAGGATATACAGAAGCACTACTTGTGCTGCATTAATCATGAACACCAGCTGGCCTGGTCGGGATCGTACCACATGCATTATGTAAAGTAGAGATTTTGCTAGATAGATTACTCTCTAATTAAGTTTCTTTTTAATTTGACGCGCAATTACAAATTCATATGAAGGTGGTTGGCACAGAAAATTGTTGTTCATGTTCAACAAATTTTCTTGAAGGAAAATTATTCATGCATACACTTTGAAAACAGAATGTAGTTTTAATTTCTAGAAATTATTGATATGTCCATTTTCATGGTCACTATCTATCCAGCTTGATGATGTATACGTTATGAAATATGCAAACCCAAAACTAATTAAAATAAGGGATATAATCATTTCCCCCCTGTAGTTTATCTTATTAGACACTTTACCCCCTCTAGTTTCAGTAATGGTTATTCTCATCCTCTAAAAACCAAAATATTAGACATTTTACCCCCTAACCGTTAGGAATTCCATTAGTCAACTTCTTTGACAGTCAAAAAATCAATTAAATGACTTTATTACCCTTGAATACATGAGTTATGCCCCCCTAATAATACCACTAATTGTTTTTAAAGAAAAAAAATCAGAATTTATAAAATAAAAACTAATAAAAGTATTTTAAGAAAACAGAATTGAAAATAAATTTTTTTTAAAGGTTATTTAAACAAAAATTAATATAACGAATTAAATGTAAAAATAAAAAATATATTTAAAAAACATTAATATAAAGAATGAAATGTAAAAATAAAAAATTTATTTAAAAAACATTAATATAAAGAATAATAAAATTATAAAATAATATAATTGTCAAAAACTAAAATATTATTAAAATTTATTTTGAAATATTGAATTGTTTTGTTTTTTGAAATATTGAATTTTTTTTGCTGCTAATTTTTTAATTTTTTATTTTCAATTTTGTTTTTTTAATAATTTATTAGTTATTATTTTTTAATTCTGATTTTTTTTCTTTGAGAACAATTAATGGTATCATTAGGGGCCAAAACTCATGTGTTCAAGGGTAATAAGGTCATTTAATTGATTTTTTTGGCGGTCAAAGAAGTAGACTAACAGAATTCCTAACGGTTAGGGGGTAAAATATCCAATATTTTGGTTTTTAGAGGGAAGAATGACCATTACTGAAACTAGAGGGGGTAAAGTGTCTAATATTTTGGTTTTCAATAGGAAGAATGACCATAATTGAAATTAGAAGGGGTAAAGTGTCTAATAAAGCAAACTATAAGGGGGAAAATGATTATATCCTTTAAAATAGTAGATCAAATACACAAGAAAGCATGAAAAATAATAATGAGAGACATGAGATTTTACGTGGTTCGGCAATCAATGTGATCCCTATATCCACGGAGCGCACCAACACCCAATTTCCAATATTGTGAAGCAAAAACAATCAATTTCGATTCTCTGTATTTCACTATCTCTACCGCATAGAAACCCTAAAAAGTAGGAGAGGTTAAATTGTAAAACGTAATACTATCACTCCACAATATAACTAGTAATGAGTATGCGTAACATAACATTATTGATTTTGTTTTTACATTCCAACAGCATAATCTCACACACATAGTGACACAGATCATTAAATGTTCTATGTTACAATGTGTAAACACGTGTAAAATAAGCATTAACTATATAGTCTCTTACAATACCAACCGGAAAGCACATCATGGCGATCATATGAATTCGTGGGGGCAAAATCATGGAAGTGTTGTATTTTGCACTCTATTAATTAATTATCATCAATCCACGCCAGATCACTGTGGCAATACCTTAGAAGCCAAACAATATATACAGACTCGACAAAGATAGCAACTCGTTTAAAATTTTGTTTGGTCTTTTTTTGGATATGTTAACCTTTTCAAAGCAAACAATGATGCATAAGAGGATTGAATGTTAATGCAAGAAGTGGGGGTCGCATGAAACGTGTCGACTCTTCAATATACTTGTCCTTGTTCTGGTTCGATACTGGTTTCATTTTCAAAGATCTCCACGTGAAAACAAAATCTGCTAAAGATACTTGAGTCATCAATTTTATGGGCATGTGTCCACTACTTATAAGCTCCATTGTACGACGGAGGATCCACCATATGCAACGTAACGACCATCCACTCACGGTGGTCCCTTATGTATCTGGCCCAACTGGTTAATTAGCTAGTTTGTTACTTTATTATGTCATCAACTTACAACATGGAAGCTAGCTTTAACCTCCATTCCTCCAAGGTGGGCAGTGGTTCAATTATACTGTACTACTAGAAACCCAGATGGCCAGATATGCTTTGGTGCCGCAAACGCGCGCACACACACACGATATATATAAATATATATATATATATTATATATATATATAGTCATTTTCTCCTTATTACATATAAATATCATCAATTCATTGCATGTTGACTATAGATTATGAATAAAAAGTGATAAATATATACAGATTGAGTCAAAATAATTGAAAATAATGGTTCACATGTAACGTACTGCTCATTGAGATGAAAATTTTCATATATATATATAATATGTGTGCGTGAGTTCCACTCATATTATTGTCAAGTAGTACGAGACACATTGATACCAAAATATATGTATGCTAATTTTTGTAGATCGAGGGCTTCAATGACCATGTATTTAGGTCAAGCCTGGGTCTGTGATGTCGACACATTTACAAGTATATAGAGGCATAGAGCTAGAGGTATCCATTTATATATATATATATATATATATATATATAAAAGAAGGCCAATGACACGTGCGACATATTAACTCAATGAACAGAAAGTGACTAATAAGAAAACAAGGAAGATGAACAGAAAAAAAGGATTTGAACTAGATCTTGCTTTCATAATAATAATTAACCACGCAATCTAATCAAAGAATAATATTATATTCAAGATTGAAACATGTAAAAGTATATAACTCCTCCCATTGCAGATCCTGAATGATTTTAGGTAATGGCGCACTATCACTGTTACTTTCTACATTATCTTGATAAGGGTAATGATGCTGCCACCATACATGTTGCATTGCATTATATATAGACCGGCTGATATATACATTCCCTTCAAATTCTTCAACCCTCTTATTTTATTGTTATTCCTAGTGGATAGACTCAGTTGACACATTATTAGTTTTCGTACTTCAAATCAACAACAAATTTTTATTATTACAGTAAATATGAAGCTAATTAATCTCTCCCAAACATTGAGCACAAGCATATATATATATATATATATATACTCAAGAATATATATATATATATATATATTACCAGTTGAACTTGGTAATAATTACCACAGTAAACCTACATTTTTTTAGCTAAAAGCAAAAATTTTATTGATAAAACGGAAACGTGGGGCAGCGCAAGCATTGTGGACGAGCTCTTTTCATATCGCTAAAGGTGGCTCATACCACAGTAAACCTATAAATTATATAATAATATTTAGTAATAATTACCACAATAAGATGAGATGAGGTTGGTCCGGTAGTAAACCTCTCACATCTGCACTACGAGGTCCTGGGTTCGAGTACTCCCCCTTTCTAAAAAAACCCCGAATTAATATAATACTTAAAATAATAATAATAATAATAATAATAATAATAATAATCACAATAATCCTACAAATTATATTGAAATATTTAGTAAAAGTAGACTCCTCAACTTCACGCCAGACGACATGCATGCATGCATGCTAAATTAGCTATAATACGAAACACAGAACCGGAGAGAATACCTGTTTAATTTGATGGCAACGTTTTGACTTGCTAAGCGACAGCAATCATTTTCCATTTCCATTTCCACGTTTGAATCAATGAAAACAACATACATTGGTCTCATGATACGATAGTGTTCCAGATGAGGAACAACTTTACGTTACGGTTAAAAGAAGCACTTCCCATACTAACAAAGTAACAAGCCACAAGTACTAGTTAAAAAGTAAAAACCAACCAAAAGCAGCAAAAGAATGAAGTCAAAAGCAGAAGTAGTCGCCTCCTTTTTTTTTCCTCTGCTTAAAGTTATCCAATTTCAGCTTAACTTAAACCAATATAGATTCTCACGTATCAGTACTTAATAAGAGGTAACACTAGCAATGACGTCTGCATGGACAAAAAATAAAAGAGAACAAAAATTAGGTCATATTTCACAAGTTGGTCTTTTGTGTTGTTGTCTGCTTAATTTTAACGTATGGTTTTCGTTTTCATTTTCTTCTTGTGGGCTTGCTTGAGCATACACGTACCATATATTTATATAAGCTGCTAGCTCTAACTATATTTAGCTCTAACACAAGTTTTATAATTTCAACTGTCGTGTGTTGTTTTCAATATGTATTCATCCACAACACATGAACTATAAGTACATATTTTTTGCTTAAAAAACCCTTGTATGGGCACCCAAATGTTGGACAAATTGGAATTACAGATTGGCATATATATGCAACAATTTGTGTCGTTGTGTGTGTGGTGGGCACCTTTTTAATATTTTAGCTTGCAGGAGCTCTGCATTCAGATATTTGTGCATGTTAACAAGGACCTAGCCGCCTTTATAAGACGAGTAATCGATGAAAAATTGACTACCATAATGCATCATACACCCCCACTTAAGTTTGTTTGAATGATGAGTCAGATGTTAGAAACAAGGCAAATTAATTAACGTATATATTATCCATTAATTTGGCATCGTGAATATTATCTATAGATCTCAATTTGATGACTCAGATAATTATTTAAGAAAATAATGAGCTCTCATGACAAAAATAAAAGAAGATTATATATGATTAATTTTTCGAAGTTCTTTTATTATCAATGAAGAATATAGTTAATGTGAAGCCAATGCCAAGGAAATCAGTCTGAGAGAATTAATATCTTCACTAGTACCTGTCAACCTCTCCAATGGCTACCCTACCAATATGGGTTCTTGAATTTGAATTATAACATATACCATTGAGAGTCAAAAAGATCTGCGAATTAAAGCCCGATAGATGATAAAAGATCGATCATATCATTTATTCACGGTTTGTATTTCGACTTTCAATATCTCATATGCATCATCAATCTTTATATCTTTCCATATCGTGCTTATCCCAATCTGTTGTCATATTGGATAAGTACATATATAAACTTCTAATTAAAGTCCATTCTAATTGACATTCTTTTGGACAAAAAATTACTCAAAGAAAATGTTAATTACTACTAGTTTTCACATTACATTACATTTTTTTTAAAATTCATAATTGGTGTAATGTGGCATATAATTATGATCAACATTTTGGCTCCATATATAATGATTACAAAAATGAGTACGGAAAATAAAGGGGAATGAAAAAGAAGATCCGGAATGAGAAAAAAAAAGAGAGAGAGAGAAGGAAAGTGATGGTAGGATACTTTAGTTTTGAAATTATATAGGGAATATAATGACTCGATGGAGTGGATTGACCAGTGAAAAGAGAGATTCTAATAGCTAGCTGTTAGTCATTTGCATAAATAGCCGATCGATTGTGTGGTTGAGGGGTGAGATTGATATCATATATCAGGCGCAATGTCGATATATCAAAGGCTTGAAAGAGAGATGATGATGATTATTGATTATTGATGATGTTCAAAAGGACCCATAACGCCACATCACACAGCTGTAGTATCTCACAAAGTGAATCAATTATTGATTAACTTGTCGATGTAATAAAATCGGAATCTTATGATAAAAATCATGTTCTGGATTGGGCAGCCCCCCAGATCATGACAGCTCTCTAACCTCCACTGATAACATATATCATATATATATATTATATGACACTATTATTAATTCTTAGTATACATAATTACATATATACATATAAACATCATCTCTTGTGGGCTCATGATGACCAAATCATTTGTCACTTTCTACTCAGTATGACTTTGCATCTTCAAATACAGTACACAGCACATCATATAAAATATATATGCTCCCTCGTAAGTCACCTATGCCTCTGGATATGGAGTTGCAAGATGGAGATGGTTATAATAATTTAGTTAGTGAGATCAAATATTAATTAAAGAAGTGTTGTGTACTTTATTTTTATTTTTATTTTTCGTGTCCAATGAATGTAATGTGGGCATCATGACTTCACCAATGTGTCATTTTCATAAATTTTGGTCTGACTGTCATCCATTACCGCCAATTAATGTTGTTGTTATCTCTATCTCTATCAGCTATATATATCTTCAGCCGCCTTTCTCTTGTCTTCCATCTTTGATAAATATTGCATATCAATATCATGCTCATGCATGCTTCTTTCATGCAATGCCACTCTCATCCGTACACGTGTGACACTATAACTCCAGTACTTTCACATATTCTTCATAAAAATATCTCACCAATAGATCAGCTGCGCATTTGCATATGTACATATGGGGTAAGAGTTTAATGGATCAGTTCATTAAATGAATCGATAATATTCGGTTTTTGAAAAAATGATCCGATCCAATAGGCTTTACAATTGTCAACCGATCAAAAATCGATTGAACCGGACTAGTTCGGTTGGGTTTTTTTGGTTTTGAGCCTAACATTATTCACTCATTCGCTCACAAACAAAGTATCATCTCTAAATATTTTTTTATAGAAGACACAAAATCATAAAATTTAAAAAAAAGATCATCAAAAAAGTCGGTGTCAATGATAATAGATTGAACAAATGATTGTTCAAAATATAATTATTTGAAAGTGAAATCATAAGTCAAAGACATAGCTGTCCATTTACTTTTATATACACAACCGTCCAATGAGATGATAAAAAAAAAATTAAAGTAATTAAGGGACTGTTGCCTAAAACTCTGAATGTTTAAACTAAAAATTTAGGTTTTTTTTTTATACTTCGGTTTAATGAACTAGAAACCAAACCAATAAATCTGGTTTTAAAAAAAAGGAACCGAACTAAACCGGACAACCTCTGAAACCCGAATAAAAACTGATTGGATCGGTTCGGTTCAGTTCAATGGATTTTTGCCCACGTCTATATACATCCATCCAAATCCAATCATTAGCCATAATATTCACTCTGTTGGCAAATTAATTTCTTCTTTTTTTTCCGCTTGAATATTGAATGTTCTCTTCCCAATTCCCATCCTTAATTTGCCATTTATCAAACCATATATGAGTTTTTATTTCCAATGTCATATTATAATCATCAACTCCAAATGTTGTTAATTTCAATTGGGTTTGGATTTAAAAAAAAAAAATTTAAAGCAAGCTCATGTTTGTTACTTGTTAGGCAGAAATGCTTGATACCACGAAAAACCCAAAGTAAAGCCGTGTTTGGAAACTAGATTATCTTTCATTTTTTCATGCCAGGCAGATATGAGAATAACAAAGTATATTGTAGGGTAATTGAGAATTTGAACTATGAAGCAAGCCCACGATGCAAACAAAGAGACTCAGGGCAAATTTGAGATTGCTATAACTTTTATAATAATTGTTGTTAACTGTACTGAAGGAATAATCAGCTATGAAGTTAATCAGATGTTTGGTTAATTATATTTTTAAAACTACTGTATAGTTCAAAAGCAATAAGTATATATTTTGTAATTTTATTGTAAAAGTGTTGATATTAATTACAATGATTAAAATATACATGATTTTAGGACCATGTTTTTTTTTCATTAATTATATATATTAGATCAATATTTAAGTAGAATATTTAAATTAGAAAAAAAATTCCATAAAAACAATAAAATATTTTATAAATTAAATCAATATTTAAATAAAATATTTAATTTTAAGATGAAATAATGTACATAAATGATTTTAATTTTGTTTTATAAGGATAATAATAATATTTTAAAAAAATAAACCCTATTTTAAATCAATGTTGAGGTAGATTATTTCATAATCACTTTCAAAAAATAAACCCTACCTATTTCTTGAAATGTCAAAACTTGTCAGATTACCAATTAATTATTTTTATAAATTTTAACAAATATCATTTTGGATTAAAATTATAAAATAATGTTTTAACTTTTCAAAAACAATACCAAATTAATCCTCAATTTGATCCACTACTACGGGTAACTTATTTACGGACAGCAGTGAAGTTATCTACTCCAGAAATATAGGCTTTTAGAAATGGGCCGTCGATTTTCAATTTTGATATTGTTGACTGTTGATGAAAGATTCTTTCTATGATCAAAGTTTGTTTGGAAATCATTGACTTATACGATCAAAGATTCAAAGATGGGTTCTGTTCTTAATTTTGACAAATATTTAACAGTAGAGAATGCAGCAGTCCAGTCCCTGTCCTGTTTCGGTAGCTCATGAATTTCTTACTACTAAGATTCTCCAACATATTTCGCAAAGGAACGATATTCAAAAGGGTAAATTACATTTAACCCCTTGAGGTTTGGACAAGTTACATTTAGATGGAAAAGTTTCTTTATTATACATTGACATCCCCCAAAACTTAAATTTGACTTTAAAAATACCTAAAATGCCCCTAGTTATATTATTTTATACTTTATTTTTTTATCTTTTAACCAAAAACTTTATAAACTTTAATAAAAATAAAAAATAAAATAAAATATATGATTCATTAAAATAAAAAAAATAAATATTCTAAAAAATATATTTAAAAAAATTAAAATAAATAAGTTTGGATATTTAGAGCTTTTCTTATCCCTATTAATGGATATCCTTAAAAAATATTAATGTTTTAAATTTTTTTCATTTATTTATTTATTTTTTAAAACTATTTATTTATTTGATTTTTTAAAACTATTTATTTATTTGATTTTTTAAACTATTTATTTATTTAATGAATCATATTTTTTATTTAATTTTTTAATTTTTATTAAAATTTATAAAGTTTTTAATTAAAAGATAAAAAAAATAAAGTATAAAATAATATAACTAGGAGTATTTTAGGTATTTTTAAAATCAAATTTAAGTTTTTAGAGTGTTATGGTATAATAAAGAAACTTTTCCATTTAAGTGTAACTTGTCCAAACCTCCAGGAGTTCAGTGCAATTTGCCCTATTCAAAAACTAGTATTAGAAACTAAAATAACATAAGAAGCGTGTCATTACCGTAATATTTCACAAGCTTAATTAATTAATTCAAGGTAATCATCTAAATTTATTACAATAATTTTTCCAATTGGAAAAATAGTCAATCTTGGTTGATGAAAGAAAATTACAAAAGGCATCATGGAGTAATAATGTAAGCTTTTAAATAAATGAGTGATCAATGCCTGATGTGAATTTTATCATCACAATCACAATAAAATATCGATGGCTGGACAGTATACAAAACAAAAAAACCAGCCAATGCGCATGGTGACCGGTGAGACCATTTATTGTTTGATCTCGCCAGCATTCTGCATCTGTAATGGAATTAAGAGGATTTAATTCGGCGCTATTCCTGGTTAAATTGAAAAACAAACCTTCATGCCCTTTGTTCATAAGAGTTCTCAAGGATTTGGACACCTGGCCCATATATCAGACGGCAGCGTTCATTGAATGAGCCTACCAATCGAGAGACCACCTCCTTAAAGAACATGGATGCTGCCTGTCAAGCAGAACCAACATTAAAATTAGGATGCTACATCAATGCAACAGAAAACTCAAATCTTAAACCATATTGGTAATGTAAAACTCAAATCTAAAGAACTTTCGATGGTAATGTGAAACCATACATCTAAACCACTATAGATACATCTAAATATTATACCTATGCGCAATTATATAAAAGGAGGAAGACAATGCAAAAATAAAACCCTTCAATAAGAGCCGGTAAGGTCTGAGGGAAAAGACCGTTGTGTGACTTACATACATGTCAAATTTAAAAGTATAAAGAAAATTCTTTTGTATCCTTGTTTCTCATTGCAAACAGCCACAATTGTCTGTCTCTAGTGCAAGGTAGCATCTTGAGAGAGAGAGAGAGAGAGAGAGTCCTTTGAAAATAGCTAATATTTGGCTTTCCTGTAGGTTTTCCATTTGAACTTCTCTCAATTCGGTGCTTCACGGAGAGAGAAAGGCACAGATTCAGCCATCAAGAAAGACTGAAAGAGAGAGAGGAGTTGTAGAGGAAACAATAGCTTTTGTTATTTCACTTGAATACTTGATTAATTACTTTAATTGTAGTTTATGGCATATTTTAATCGGTATTCTCAGGATAATCTGGAGCTTATGAAGTTGGTGTAGAATCCCAATACTTTTCCAGAACGGATGAAGTAAAATCTCATAGCAATTTCTTGAATAACTTGCAAAAAATTGACAAAAGAAATATGCTGCTAGCATTTGAGAAGCCATCAGCATATCTGGAAATTTTGGTTTATGGGTGCACACAGTTTGTAATTAAGAGATTATAAGTATATGGAAATATCATAAATTAATAATGAAAAAATGCCCTTTATTTTTATGAAAGTATTACTGTATTAGGTCTGGAAAAAAAAAAGGTTGACACATGCAACTTTAGGCGATGTAGCGGGTATCCAAAATTGATAACAGGAGCAGCAACTAAAGGTGCCACCAACCACCTTAAAATTTCGATCTTTATAGTCGAAATTTATAATAATAATATTACACAATCTTTACTAATAATTATTAGTATGCAGCAATGAAACTAATATCCAGAAGTTAGTCCTAGCAAACTGCTCATATTTAGGTTGATAAGGGTGGTAAAAGACGACTGGGAAACAGGCAAATAAATACCAATTATTTATCATCCCTAGGCCTGAGCGAACTACAATTTGATAAGCCCAAAACCCAGTTTTCATTTTTAAACAATTTCGCATTCTATTGTAATAAATGCTAATTAGGGCCACATGAAGAAAAGATATGGTGGAATGGAATCGAGAGTGTATGAAGTATCTAAATCCACATTAAAATAGCCTATCTGCACTCAAATATCCTGACTCAACCAGACAGGTTACATAATAAAAATCAAAGAAAAATACACCAGCAGATTTTTATGTAAGAAACACATTGGAGAAGCATTGGCCATGACAGAGTTCAAGGTAAAGATCACATCATGGTTCTGCTACCAATGTTAATGGTAAGGGAAGTTGTGCTGAATTGTCTTAGGAAAGGAAGCATTAATATAGAGGCAAAGCTAACAATAGAGATAACACCAGTACTGTGGTCATACTTATTTGACGGTATTGATGGTCAGGCTATGATGGCAATCAGAATGTAACTGCATTAGCACCTTCATACACACAAAAGATGAACCTTTTTTATTTTTTGGGGGAAATGAGGGGAGGGAGGCAGCTAAACAGATTTAAGAGCTGGCAGAGAGCAGTGATGATATTGATGAATAAAGTTGGAGGTGTTTTTTCTTATTGTCTTAGGAGGGGTAGGTGGACCTGTTCATGGCGCTTCTGATGGCAGAAGTTTACTAAGTAGAGCTAACAGTACTTTTATTTGTCAGGGATACAAGGATCTGTACCAAAGACACCCATGACTGAGCTATTACCAGTCTAGGAAAAGGTGAATTCTAACAGGTATCACAAGCAATCACTTAGAACACTGTCCACATTTAGCTTCACGCAATTTCGTCAAAAGCTACACATTTTGATCATGTTTGTTCCTCAAGAAATTAAAATTTTCATCACGACTATTTGTTCATTTATATAAAAACATGTGAGAAGAAAATATGATGTAGAAATTATTTAGAGTTGACAAGCTACAAGAAGACATTTAAATAAAGAAAAGACTGTTACCTGTCTATAAAGCGGCGACTGGAACTTAAAGTCTACCAAAAAGTAGAGACTGCAACTTCCTGGAACTGGGCCAGGACTGAATTCCCAAATGTTTATCAGATGGTCAAAAAGAGCACTCTCCGACACGGTTGTCTGAAAGTAAAGCATACAAAAAATAGTACCATCAATTACCCAGCAGCCAAAAGAGAAATCAAATGAAAATCAAAATTACTGATAGATAGGGCCATAATTAGGGTAATAAACAAAAAAGATACCCATACAAGAAGTCACAACATAAAGAATAACCCATGGAACTAATTTCCTAATAGGCCAACTAACAACTTAGGGAGTTGGCTATACTTCAATCTTTTACATTTTATGTTATTTTAAGGGGAAAACAAGAGCAGCATCAACTTCTGGCTTAAATAATAAATTCGATGTTTGAGCTTGCACAGTATGTATGAAAGAAGCTGCTGCTCAAGCGCTTCATTTAAACACCATGTTGCTACTCAGCTCTGAACTTAATGTTCCCATTGGCTTGAAATATAGTGTATTTCCTCTAAATGCAAGCATGGATCAATGCATCATAGGTATAATAAATTAATAATAAGCCGCTATTCTCTCTTAGTCTCTTATTTTTAATATAGGTCAACCAGCTGCTATTGTACAACATTTAAAAAAAAAAAAAAGTATGTGTGTTTAGGCACACACATACAAAAGATAATAAATTTAGGTTCTGCAACTCCTCTAAAGTTAATTTCCATAATACCTAAAAGTCCTCTCCAACTGCACACAAACACATATAATTATAAGTTAAGAGGTTCTAGATCCATAGATACAGAACATTATCATACCAAATAACATCGCTTATAGTTTTTGTTCTACAGACTTGTGAGGGTGTTGAGAGTGGATAACTTTCTAAGGCCATTTTTATCCAATTACAGCACCTTATAGTGCAAAGACACAACTTAATTCCTTTTGAGTATTAGTTGTCCAAGTTTTCTACCTCCATAACTTAGTAAAGCTCATGTCCGCAACATATAGGTAACTTTACTAATTTTGTAATATCCAAAAAAGGGCGAATAGAAAAAGAGACATTCTTCTCTTTAATCATTTGGCACACCCGTCAGATAAGTGTCTTATAGTACATATCTTGGACACATATCCCTTACATACACTCATGTCAGTCATGTCCAACACGGTTCCGTTTACATGTTTTAAGGGCTCATGAGACATAGCTCATATTGATGAAAACCAAACTCCATCTTTTTATTTCAAAATATGGAGGGAAAAGATCACCAACCGTTACTTTAGAAGGCAAAAACTCAAATATTCGGCAGAAGTCTGTTACCTTTACTGATTTTGGTCTGTTTAATTCCACATGGGAAACATAACTTTCAACAAGAAATTTAAAACCAATTTCTAGCTCAGCATCAAAAGATCCATCCGGATTATGTCTCAGAATCTCTGATCGCTGACACCAGGGGACAAACCCATGATACAAGTCAACGGCTGCAACCACATCATATAACTGCTCTGGAGTATACCTGGCAACCAAAAGTTGTATCAGCCTATCACATTCTCATCTAGAATGAGCACAAGCAAATGAGCAATGATGTGATGCAAACTTAAAGAACAACATTCAAGATTTTTTCTTTCTAAACATGCATATAAAATCTACTGATGAATCAACATGTTTCCAACAGCACAATTCACAATGTTTTCTAATAGGAAAAAAGGGTAAATCTATCACAAAACTCAATGTATAAATTAATATTACTTAGGAGACACTATTAGTCAAAAATGAAAAGGATCCGACGATGAGAGAATTCAAACAATGCTATCAATTCAGAGAGCCCTCCATGTTGGAAACAGAAAAACTAACTAAACTAAGATTCATGTACAAGTCTTCATTGTGAACCAAAATATAAAATAAAAATTACACCTATAATAAGAACAATATAACATTTTCCATAATTGTACTCAGATGAAACAAATTCATCAACCAAGAACAACAAAACACATTCATTAATAGAAATACACACTTACCAAAACACAAAAATCAAACCTAAAACCAATAACCAAAAAAGAAATAACAGTCAAAAGAGTTTTGAGGCAAAATTACCCTAGAACACGTCGCTCCTCATAGACTTTGGACAAAACACCACCCTCTTCGCCATCTCCGCAGCCAAGAAACTGCCTCCTTTGCACAATACCAGTACCGTTACACAAACTCTTGGCAGAAAAATAGATATAATCGTGACTAGCAATCAATTTACGAACTGACGGAGTCTCGACTCCTGCTATGCTACTAAACCGACGAATCTGGTCGGGTTTCGGCAACTGTACATTGAATTTGGCGGAATTAATCAAATGTCTGGCACCAGTTTTACGTGAAATCACGGAACCGATGGCTTTTGAGGCTGACATAAATGGCGGCATTGTAAATTTAAAAAAAAAAGCACAATACAGCCTAATCGGCTACAATTGGAGCTGGAGCTTATTATCGTCAAATCTGGTAAAAAGATAAGAAATTGAAAACAAATAATTTCAGGAAATGTGATGGTTTGGAATTGGAAACAAATCAAAACCCTAGATAAAATAGAAAGCGAAAGACGTACCTCTTTTGGAGCTAAGATAGGAGTTTTAGTAAAATACGTAATCTCAAGAGTATCGGACAGCCAAAGCGAAATCGAGGGATATGGGTGTCGTCTCGTCTCGTCTCGTCTTTAAATACTTTTTTTTTTTAGAAGAAAAACTGTGAGTTTCTTTCTATTTATTTAAATTTTCTATGTTTGGAAATGAAAAGAAATTGAGAAGAGAAGAAGCCAAGAAGGCGAGTAGTAGTTGGAAGTTGGAACTTGGAAGAGAGGCTTCTTTAAATTGACCACGCAAGAGTCAAGACTCAAGACAATGGGCTGTTGTGTTGTCCGCCAAGGATGCTGCTGCGTTACGGCTGTTGGCTGTTGGCTGTTGCCCTTTTTTTAAAGTCACCTCATTTCATCAGGAATTACTGATTTTTTGATATACAAATATACAATGATCACTCGTTCATTATAATAATTGGGTTTTTAGCAAAACTCTCCTATTTTAGGGACTGAATTGCAAATCTACCTTAAACCCAAATAAATGGTAAAAATACCCTAAAATTTCCAAAATACCCTCACTCATAACTATACCCTATTTATTAACCTTATTTATTACATTTACCGACCATCAACTAATAATTTACCAACAAACTCATCAAAATTATTTTTCCAACCTCCTAATCATTAGTTTGATGATGATATTCACATATCTTTGCTTTTAAAAACATAATAATCCGAATGGCGTATAAAACCTAAGGAAAAATCCATCAAGTCTGGATGCCCAATGTTTTTTTTCCTCGGGTCACCCTAACAGGACGCTATTTTTCCTCGGGTAAGGTGACCCAATGGAAAAAATCCATCGATCAGGGACATTGGGTCAACCTAATCCGAGAAAAAAAAACATCGGGTCACCCTGACCCGATATCGGGGTCAACCTGACTCAAGTAAAAAAATATCGGGGTCAAGGTGACCCGAGACCCGACACTTTTTTTCAGTGGAATAGGGTGACACGATGTCGTGTCAGGTCGGGTCACCCTGACCCGATGTATTTTTTCATAGGTTTTCTAACCATAAAAAAAAAACCATTGGGACTCCTGAGGAAAAAAAACATCGGGTGATGTTTTTTTTCATCAGGTCACCTTGGCCCGATAGATTTTACTATAGGTTTATGCCCCATCTGAATTTTTTTTTTATTTAAAAAAAACAAAAATATGTGAATATCATCATCAAAATAAGGATTATGCGGTTGGAAAAATCATTTTAATGAGTTTGTTGGTAAATTGTTAATTGATGGTTGGTAAATGTAATAAATAAGGTTAATAAATGGGGTGTAATTATGGGTGGGGGTATGTTGGGAATTTTAGGGTAGATTTGCAATTCAACCTCTAAAATAGGATAGTTTTGCTAAAAACTCATAATATGGTTTGAATTAATATGTTCGTCGAATTAAAATACCCATATCTAATGGTATATCCTATGTCCTAAAAGTTTATGAATTCGAATTATGAACCCTATATTAATAATAACACACCTATATCATTAAGGTGTCATTTGTTTTTTAGTCTAAAGTCTGAATAAGTTTGAAGTGGACTGGAGTCTGAACAGTGACTGAATTCTAAAGTCTGGATGATGTGTTTGTTTTTTATTTATGATGTCTGAATATCAATATCTGAAAACCAGTAAAAAGACAATTATACTCTTATATTATTAATAGATTTATGCATTTGTAATTGATTTAATTTTATAGTTCATGTATTTGTAATAGGCTTTATTTAAATTAATTGAATAAATATTAGAAAGTTTCATCCAAATTGAAAGTAAAAAATATTTAATTTTTGTTTCAAAAAATAAATGCATAGTTTTAAATTTAAGAATATAAATTAAATTAAATTTAGAACTCTGAAGAAGTTATCCAAACGCAAAGGACTCAAGGAGACAAGAAGATAGATCTCTTTTTCACAAACAGAGTAGGCGGCTAGACCAAGAAGATAAGATATCTTATTCTTCAACATTAGAGGAGGCCGACTGCCTCCATCAACACTTGAGAGGAGGCCACCGGCCTCATTCGCAAAAGCCGACAGTCTCCTTAGTAAAGGCCGCCGACCTGCTTTCACATCAAGAATGAGGCAATTGATCTCTGATATGTGCAACAAATGGAAAGAGACTTATTCATGATCGTTGGTAGTTATTGTTAGTATTGTTGGTTATTGTTAGTTGACATAAAAAGGGATCCATGATTGAGTCATAGCCACATGCATGTGAAAGTGGTGTAATTCCACGATCTTGCTAGTGGGAGCATATCCCTATTATTTTGTTATCATTTTATTTGTTAGCAGTTTATTTCTTGTATTGTTTCCATGCTCATTCACAGCAATCTCAACATAAAAATAGATGAATGCTATTGTATTGAGTTTAGGATGAATATATGAATAATCCATTTCCTGCTTTCTTCTCTCTTATTTCTCCTAAATTTTGCTCTTATGTATTTGATACACATCATTTGGTATCAGAGCCAAGATTGGTTCATGGATATCAAGTTCCGTAACGGAGTCTACCAAATTCTGGCCCGTCATGAGTCCAGATTTGACCTCCTCAACGACAAAATCAACCAAATCCACACTGCCATTCATTATATCATCACTGAACTCTAAGCCCTACGGGTTAACCATAACGGTAACACCGTTGAGGAGGAGATCAACCCATTTATCTCGGTAAGGACCTCCCACATTCCCCAAATCACTCCCACCAATCCACCACCACCCATGATCATAACCACCATATCTCTTCCGCCACCGTCCAACACCCACTATTCTTTCATAAACTTGCTAGAGACGACCTCACTGGATGAATCTAAGGTGGAACCAATTTTTGACTTCAAAAATATTGCTCCTCCTCAACAGGTCCAACTGGCATCCTTTAATTTAGAAGGAATTGCTCATCGATGGCACATTTGGTTAATCAAATTCAGAGATCCTCTCAGTTGGGGCGAATCTAACGAGTTGCATTTGGAACTACCAACCGACCTATTCAGATTTTATCCTTGCAGACAAGGATAATTTGAGGAGGCGAGAATGATATTTGTAACGAATGGGAAGGGACTTAGTCATGATCGTTAGTAGTTATTGTTAATATTGTTGGTTATTGTTAGTTGACATAAAAAGGGATCCATGATTGAGTCATGGCCACATGCATGTGAAAGTGGTGTAATTCCACGATCTTGCTAGTGGGAGCATATCCCTATTATTTTGTTATCATTTTATTTGTTAGCAATTTATTTCTTGTATTGTTTCCCTGCTCATTCACATCAATCTCATCCTATAAATAGTTGAATGTTATTGTATTGAGTTTAGGATGAATATATGAATAACCTCTTTCCTACTTTCTTCTCTCTTTTTCTCCTAAATTCTGCTCTTGTGTATTTGATACTTATCAATCTCCTCCCAACATCAAGATTGTCGGTGAACTCCATAGTTAAACAAGTACTGCTCTGGTTTTTTTATAAAATACTACTGTAATTGTTATATTGTATAGGGGTGTTTCTGGAAGCAAGGTGTTCAATACATATCTGTGTTTCATTCTTCAGATAAAAGTTGATATTCTTGACTTTATTTTTTTCAGTTGTGTTTTGCCTCGTTTTAGACGTTAGATGACTTAAAAATACAAACACAACATCTTCGGCCATCTCCAACCCAAAAACCCAATTTGGTGCAACTTTTACTTTAAAATGGTGCAACTTTCACACTAATTATTTTTCTATCTCCAACCCATTGCACCAAATGTTATAGTAAAAAGAATATTCTTTTAAATATTCTCTTTTTATTATTATTATTATTTATCAACAAATAGTGTATTCCAACCAATCAAAAATAATGAAACAATTAAAAAAAATGGTGTTTTTTTTGTGCTAGGTGAACATTATCGTGCCAGGAATAGGGTGACACTTTTCCTTGAAGCAAAAATAGCGATGAAGATACAATTGGGTTGGAGTAACATTTTTGCTGCAAAATAACGTTTTGCTATATTTTAGAGCTGGGTTGGAGCTGATATATGTCAACTTTTTAGAGCAATTCATAATTTCAGATCTCAGACCAAAAAACAAACAAGGTCTAAGGTTATGAATTCGAACCATATCCTTGAGTCCAAAAATTAAATGACACTTTTTGGAGGTGATTTTTCAAGACTGTCACTGTTTTAATAACTTATGTTTAAAATGTACATATTATGGTGATTGAACAAAATTACCCCCAATAATTGTTCCACATCAGATTTCTTTCATTCAGTTTACAGTGACAGAGTTGTGAAGTAGAGAGAGAAAGTCCCGTTGAAATCCAGACAATCACTCGAACGGCGACGCAGTGATGCTACGCTGACGCACTCAGGGGTTTTTTTTTTTCCAATTTAAAACTCAAATTGGGTTTCGATTTTGAATCTTCCATTGTTAAAATTGTTGAAGGTTGGGATTTTCGAGTGAGGAAGATGATGAACAGTAACGTAGTGATTGTGTTCCAAGAGAATGTTACAGAAGTCTCGAATAGTGTACAAAAGTCTCAGACAGTGTTACAAAAGTCTCGGACAGTGTACCAAAAGTCTCGGACAAAAATCTCGGACAGTGTACAAAAGTCTCGGACAGTGTTACAAAAGTCTCGGACAGTGTACAAAAGTCTCGGACAGTATACAAAAGTCTAGGAAAAAAAGTGTTTGACACCGTTATGAAAGTCTCGGACAAAAGTCTCGGATAGCTTTATTGATATGAGACTTTTATAACACTGTCCGAGACTTTTGTCCGAGACTTTTATAACACTGTCTGAGACTTCTGTAACACTATCCGAGACTTTTGAAGAAACTTTAACTTGCTCACCGACTTTTGTACAACATACAAACGTCTAGGACAACATACAAAAGTCTCAAAAACTAAGTTACTGCTCATCATCTTCCCCACTCCAAAATTCCAACCCTTAACAACTTTAACAATGGAAGATTCAAAACTAAAACTCAATTTGGGTTTTAAATTGAAAAAAAAAAAAAAATGCTCTGGGGGCATTGCCCCCTGATCCTCCTCGAGCTGACCTGGCAGCTTGACCACTGCAAGCTCGGCGGGGAGCTTAACCCCCGAGTGCATCTACGTAATGCCACTAAACTAATCCAATGAAAAATGCATCGATATTGTTATGAAGTTGGTTTTGTTTGAATTGGGAATAACCAAAGTAAGAGAGAAGTTAAAATCAAAATAATAATAATAAATGTGTAAAGTAAAGGCATTTTTAAAAATCACTTACTTTGATATTTAGTATCTTTTAAACATAAGTTATTAAAGTGGTCCTATCCGTACAACATCAACTCAAAAAAGGGCTATAAACCCCTATTTTCTCCCGTATCCTTCTATTAAAACATAACACTCCAATACTTTCCAAAGAAAAGTCTGTGTGAGGTTTAACCATTTTTTAAAAATAACTATATCTAATTTCAAATTTCTTATTATTACTTAGTTACATAATCATTTAAAGAGGCTAGAACTCGCTAAAGAATAATGAAGTGAAGTTTATACTTCTATGTTAGATTGTCGAAAACCTGTCACATTTTTGTATCGAATCAAATCAATTATTAAAAGTTAATTTAAAAATGCTTTTACTAAGAATAAAAGAACATACAAAAACTACAAAACCACTCAATAATAAGTTTTTCCCATTAAATTTAAATAGTATCCTCTTCCCTAAATTCTCAAATTTATACTTCAAAATTGAAATAATAATATAAAATATAAAATATATGAACACAATAACAATTGAACATAACATTTTAAAAGAAAAAAAATTGATAATTCTGGAATTTAGAGATTATCTACACATGTAATGAGACAAATTTGTCAAATTTGAGTTGGCTACCAATCACCTCACATCCATATGTTGAAGTCATTCAAATCATATCGCCTACTAAATCTCAAATTTGTATTTCAAAAAATAAAAAGATGAGAATTTCCAAATTCTCAAAGTACACAGGCCTCATTTGTAGGCTTGCAAATTTGAAGTTACTTTTTCATCTTTTGTGCTTGAATAATACAACTAATTATGTTTACAGGAGATTCTTGAATAATAACCAACTAATCATCTAGAACGCATTGTTTGTTTGAAAAACTTTTATCACAGCCTCTTTTTCTGTTGCTGAATCAAAAATGATACTCTTCAATGCCGCTGATATTATCAATATGAAGATAAGTTTCAGCATCCTCAAATAGCTGATAAAATATCAAACCATCTACCATACAATGTATCAAATTAAAAATAGAAGAAAAAAATGATCTAAAACATGATAAAATGGAACATATATATATAGATCGAGAGTAATACTGAACATCTCAAATCTTCCATTCAAGTACTGCAATAGCTGAATTGTAGTAATGTCATTGAAACGATTACTATTCAGCTCTGTTGCATTTTTGTTATGGAAAATTATAAATGAAATTTGAAATGTACAATATTACTCGTGTAAGTAGGGGGTGGATAATAAGGTAGACCCAACTCGCAGGGTCATATGTTCTGATGCAACTAGTCATGCCGTAACCATATGCACAAACGCTCATATACGGGCTTACGAGCTTGGTTAACTCATCATAATTACTGTGCACATAGTCTCTTGGAATCACCCCTTTGGTCAGAAAGTAATTATACAGCCCATTTGCAATTCTCATCTGAGGGTTACTGATGATGCAAGTTCCTCTTCTCAGGACCATTTCCTGTTTCGGGAGGATTGCTGTGCGGAACGACCTAAACCATCACAGGAGGGATGACCAAAATTAAAATTGAGATGCTACAATATACTGTAATCTCAGGACTCTAATGAACAAAAATGCTTAGAAATCAATTGTAAATCTTACCTGATCACGTCTTGAAGTTTTCATCTTTTTTGAGCTGCACTTACTGCTCGGCTTTTCACTTTTGATTTCCTCATCAGTGAAGTTCTGATCGGACACCTCTGCAAGAACACAAGCATTCTCAGAGTTCAAGTTATTTAAGTGTGGCATAGGTCATGACAATCTCTGAGTTAGAGACTAAAGAGCCTTCCAAATTGCCATAGTGAAATGAATCAATCGCAAAACTTAAATTTTCACATGAAAGTGATTATCATACTCAACTTATTTATGTCATAATCCAAACTAGGTTCACTGCATGAAATTTTTCTTATAGATTCCTAAAGAAAAATAAAACTGGACTTCACTGGTTTCCATCTCTTGAACATATCTTTTCAACTATTCCAGTTCTATAAATTAGGAACCATATAATTAAAATCTCAAATGCAAGTTTCCAAACTCTTAGCAATACCATCTTCGGTCTTTTTAGAAACTGTAAACTACTCCAAATAAGAGAGTGAAATCAAACATCAGATGAATCAGAGTTAGATAACTCAATGAAATTTCAGATTTTGGAACTCCGTACCATTTAAGAGGTAGTAAAGTTATATTTCACAAAAGTAGTAGTAGATTCAATAGAATCAAAATATAGCTGTAACTCTGTAAGTACCTGTATTGCTGCCAACCAAATCTTGATTGCATGAATGAGACTGACATGCAGCAAAGTGTTCTGAACTACTAGCTGATCCACAAGAAACTGCGTTCTTCCCACTAGAATTGACTGCTCGATTTTTCAGTCCAGCAGTATCTGGAAGACTTGAAGATGCTAAAGTTTGAGGTTTGCATGAAGATTTATAGTGCCGAATCCATGGACTTGACAAAAAACCAGAAGGATCATGTGTTTTCTTTAGTTGACTGTCAGGTCTTTCGAAGTTGATCTTCTGCCAACAACCACCTCGAAGAACCTTAAACTAAAGATACAGAGCAGTAGTACAAATCACAACAGATTGTAAGTAAGCATATATACATAAAGAATGGGAGGACAGATATTCAAACAATAGAGATTATTTTCGAACCTGGCCAGAAGGAGTCCGATGTATTTGCCTAGATGTTATATCTGAAGACTTCTTTTTGGGTGAGCGCCAACTGAGTGAATCCAAGGAATTATATAATTGGTCAACAAAAGATGCTTCCATGGATTTAAGGAACATTCTGTGCTTCTCATCAGTCCATTCTGTAGACACAGATTCTACCACTGGAGGATCCTGATATGCAATTAACATTATTGTAGTCAGAAAACCCTCAAAAGAGCTTAGTACATGTCAAGTGAGAAAATGACAACAAAAACTACATAGCTCATCATACAGTTCCCAGGAAGAAGAAAACAAAAATCAACCCAGAATTGAGAAAGTCATATAGAGGATTAACATCAATATATCCCAACTTTCCCAACTTCTTCACAATTTACAGGCTTTATTAGTTTTTTCATCTTCTTCAAAGGTTCAGCTCCAAAGTAACTACAATCAAAAGTAATACACATGTCTAATCATATATTTCCGAAATTAGTATACTAAAAACCACACTGTTTCGCTCCTAGAATGAATTTATTTATTAAAATTCATACCATTTTATGTCCTGCCAAGAGCATAGAAGCAGAGAACTAAACATTTCAGTTTAAATTGTTTTCCAGTTACAAAAGCTAAAAGCTGTCATCAAGTGTCCTAATTTTATAACAATCTTAAATACAATATTCACAAGAGGCCTAATTCTGATTAAACAACTATTCATGAACAAGAAAGAAGAAACTATGGTCAACAACCAAAAAGTAATTGCTAATAGCAATCCAACTTAGATTCAACAACACAGATAACCTAACCTAGCTGAAAAACCCAATACCATCATCAAGAAAAACAAATATATCAATAAAATTAAAAACAAAGTGGTTGAAATGAAAATACTGAAGATTGTTGAAATTTAATATTGTTAAAAAGCTAAAAACGCAGACTATTAAGAAAGTGCAAAAGCAAAAGTATGTCAAAATTCAAAACAAGAAAAATAAAAATATACCGGTGACCAAGTCTCATCATCCTGAGCAAACTGGCCTGACGACTGCTGCTCAAGACTAAACTCAGATGTCCGCGAACTCGTCTGAGTTTCAGTTTTCCTGTAACTATCCATTCAGACAATTTTGATAAAATGAAAAAAAGAAAAAAAAAATTCAGATGATGAAGAAGATGATGATGATTTCTCTAAATCAGAAAATGAAAAAACATTGACAGAGAAAGAGAGAAAAAGTGAGAAAAGGAGAGAGGGTGAAAATGAATTAAGAGGTGGGTGTTGGAGATCGAAGGAAACGATACAGTTGTCACCGCTTTTACACGTGTAATGGGACCATCATGTTGCCACGTCAATGACGGAGTTGATTTAGAAGTGGATCGAAACTAGATATTTATTGGAGTTTGGAAAAAAAATATCTAATACTTGAGAAGAATTTGGATTACGTGGTGTTGCACTTTTACTGTTAATTAACGCCGCACCGCCTCTCTCTTTCTCTCGTCTCGCGCCTTTTAACCTTGTTGTCCTTTTCCCTATTTTCAAGATGGTATCACTAGTTTTTCTAAATTTTTTTTTTAAAATTTCTTTTTAAATGGCGTTGGTACGTGACATGTCAATATCTTATAAATTATGAAATTATGTGATAAATAATGTGATATTGACACATTACCTATAAACACTATTTGAAAAAGAATTTAGAAAAAAATTTCAAAAGCTTAGTATTACTTATAATACTACTATATTTAAATTTAATATCTAAATTTGGTGTCCAAATGATAATAACTCAAGACTCTAATGATGTCATATTATTTAAACATCAAATTTAAACATTAAATTTAGATAAAATAATATTATTAAAAATAAATATACCTGCAACAAAGAAAAGCTTCCGTGCATCTCAGACATCAATATTATTCGAGTGTATGGGAGGAAATTAAATAGTAATACTTTAATGAAATATCTTAGATATTTTTTATATTTTGAGACGATTTAAACTATTTTTTTTAAATAATAGATATTTTCTGTATTTTGATAATATATTTAGACAGGCGTGACGTGATTTGAATAGATGAAAAAGTCAGATTTTTGGATCTACATCAAGAGAAAAACTTATATGTGACAGTCTCATTATTATTTGGTGAGACCGTCTATGAAAGAAAATTAAATATTAATATTTTAATCAAAATATCTTAGATATTTTTCATATTTTGAGATGATCGATTTAAACTATTTTTTAAAATCAATAATATTATTTTGTCTAAATTTAGTGTCAAGCTCAAATGATGTGGCAACGCTCTAATCCATTTATTTAAATTGTATTAGATTTGCATGATTTAAATGAATGGATTAGAGTGTTGCCACATCATTTGAGCACCAGATTTGGACACCAAAATTTGAATAAAGCAGTACTACTCTTTTAAAATATTAGATATTTTGAGTATATTGATAATATATTTGAATAGACTTGACGTGATTCGAATAGATGAAAAAGTCAAGTATTTGGATCAACAGCAAAAGAAAAACTTACATGAGAAAAACTTACATGAGATGGTCTCATTACTATTTGGTGAGATTGTCCAATTCAAGTGTGCTATGTGCCAATTTTAAATTATCGTTTTATATTTTCAATGTAAATGGTACATTTATAGTGGACGATCTCACTAAAAAAACAATGAAAATGTTCCATGCAAGTTTTTCTCCTAGATCGATGAACATTTTGTTAAATGCTTCCCCACTTGACCAACTTGATCAAATTGGGAAGACAAGGATAAAAAAGAAAAAAATAATTAATCTTAAGAATAATACTAGGATGATTAATTTTATTTTGACTATATAATATATCACGTGAACACTAACTACTACATAAATATTGCGTTAATTACACTCACATTTGAGTCGTTACTCTTATTTTAAGAAGAATTTATACATACAAGTTTAGATAAAAATGTAAATTTTATTTCCTCACGAAGTCTGCTAAATCTATTTTTATTTTAATCGTAGCAATATATATTCTAACATCACACACCTTACTTTAAATAAGGAAAACAAAAAGTGCTTCAATGAAAATTTTTTGTATTGCAACGAGATTCCTGAGAGAAGGAAACAGTGTTCTACAAAAATTGTTTTCAGGATGGAACTTCATTAACATGATTTGAGCTTTTGCAGTAGAGCACTTATACATCATATTCATTGAAATAGAGTTGGATCATATTTTGGCTTTACAGTAGTAGCTCTTATACATAAAAATTTGCAGGGAGAAGATAAATAAAGAATTGCAATTTGAGATCTTATCAAATCTTAACCTTGACCTCCATATTCCTTTTCTTTATCCACGCAATTCTTGCCAAATTCTGTGTTTCTATAATACCTCTTTTTGTAGGTTAAACATGCAATAAAACTGGGAGCATGTACTCCAAGAGTATCAAAACAGTGTGTGATTGACGCAAGTTTCCTGCATCTGCTCGCCGCCCTCTGCTAACTAAGCTCAATTTCTGTTAGGGATTTGAACAGATGATCACGGAAGCGTCATGCCTAATATTCGCCCATAACTCATAGCAATTAACGTTAATAGCAGAAAAATAAGATGAGAGAAAATAAACCAATCACAACACAAAATATACGTGGAAAACCCAAATCGGGTAAAAAACCACGGGCCGTCAGGACGACAGAGAAAGTTCCACTATATGATAAATTGTTACAACCATACACTCCAGGATTCTCTCTCACACCTTAACCCCAAACCATTCTCACAACGCTTACAAGATCCTCACCAAGAACCCCCCCAATATCCCCTAGGTCTCCCCTGAATATCACCCACGGATCTCGTACTTGATCCACTGATATTCCCTTTTATCCTTCCTCGGATATTCCATTGGGTCTCTCTCACTCGGATCTCACCACTCTCTGATGTTACATGGTGTTTCTTGACTCCACACAAAATAACCTAATTACAAGGTCTATTTATACTAGTTATAGTGAGTTTAAGAGAAAAAGAAATCCTACTCCTAAACATACAAGAATTACTTGTTCCACATAAATACTATTTCCTATTTATGACAAGTCTTCTTGTAAAGAGTATTCATTTTCCTTCAAGCACAAGAACTTCCCAAAAGAATTACTTTCCTTTTCCGTTGAAGATTTCCTTTTCCACGTATGCTTATGATTGACTACGATTCGGGTCACGGTTGCGCACCCGCTTCCTAAATCGTTACAAATCACCTGGAATGCACCGCATTTCCTTCAGGAATCTGATTCTTCAGTTCTTCTTCGGTCTTCAAATCTCCCTCAAACACCATCTCTAACTTCCAAACGTTATCCCACGTCTCCATAAAGTTTCATATCAGTTGAGTCTCGTGTGGTTAATATCGGGTTCATTTGAGAATACGAGCCAAAACCTAACAATTTCAAACCAAACCATATGAATTGGTTTGGCTATATTTCAATCAAAACCAAACCAATATGGTTTTTCAAACCGATTCAAACCAAACAAAAAAAAAGGTCGGGTTGGTTTGGATAGGTTTATCGGTTTAGATTTAAACTCAAAAATCTTTTTTTTAGGTATTATATTATAAAAAATATTTAAATAAAAAAATCGAGACATAAAATATCAATTATATATAGGAAGTACAGAAAAGTCAAACGAGTAATTACCGTATGTATATAAATATGTATATAAATATTTATACGAAAATGTCACATAAGTATGCACTGATGAAATTATATAAGTACATTGAATGTGAGTCACTCGTTTTACATACTTTGATTTGGTATGTGTGCACTTGTCAAATCTCTTTTATAAATGAGTGGCTCTCATTCAATATCCTTATATAATTACATCAGTGCGCACTGATAGGAAAAAGACTGATATAAATATACACAGACATATATATACTTTTGAAACCCTAATACATCAATCAATCAGAAGAAGTGGAAATTGTGAGAAATGTCACATTTTTGAACCTTTGTTGCACCCAAGTGAGTCCTTTAATAAGTTATGTTTAAAATGCACTTATTATGGTGAACTATCAAAATTGCCCTTTAATAATCAGTTTTTTATTCTGTTTGTACTTCAATCTCCATACTTCGAACACTGGACTCAGTAACTCCTCTCTCTCTACAATAAACTTGTCTGAAAATTGAAAACCCCTATAGAGTAGCCACAATAAATTTTCTATACATGTGTTTCTAAGTCTTATAACACGTTATCCATTCATTTTCATTTGTTCTTCGAGTCTTTTGTAAACCTGAAGCTGGTTTTGTGAATTTTGAATCTCTGAGCCTTTCTAAGCTCTGTCCAAGCCTTTATAAACATTGTTCGAGCTTTTTTCATAAGGCTCCGAGCTTTTTACATAAGGCTCCGAGCCTTTTACATAAGGCTCCGAGCCCTTTTCATAAGGCTCCGAGCCTTTTGTAAGAAGTGTCTGAGACTTTTAAATTAGTCTCCGAGCCTTTTTAAGAAGTGTCTGAGACTTTAAAATTAGTCTTCGTGCCTTTTACATAAGTCTTCGAGCTCGACCCCAGAATGTGTCTGCGTAGCGCCACTCCGTCACCGTTCGAGTGATTGTCTGGGTTTCAACCGGACTTTCTCTCTCTACTTCACAACTTTGTCACTGTAAATTGAATGAGAGAAATCTGATGTGGAACAACTATTGAGGGTATTTTCGTCTGTTCACCATAATAGATGCATTTTAAACATAAGTTATTAAAGCAGTGACAGTGTTGAAATGCCACATCCAAAAAGTGTCATTTAATTTTTTAGCCCATCAGAATAATTGTATCAAAACAAATAAATAAACTATAAAAGCTTAAAGTAATCGATAAAAATTATAAAACATGGATTGAATAGAAAACGTAGGTGAATTTTATATTTTAGTTTTATTTTCTAAAATATGTGGTTTGGTTTGGATTGGTGAATTATTTCACTCAACCCCAAACCAATCTACCTTTAATCGGTTTGTCCATAAGACAAACCGAACCATCCATTTTTTATATTTGTAATCGCACCAACCCACACTTTATGGATTGGGTTGGTCGGTTTGGTTCGGCTTGACGGTTTTTTACACACCCCTATAGTGTTAACGGAGTTTCTTGCAATTCAATTCTACTTGCATGACAAAATAAAAACAAAATACTTATATAAGTCGATCATCATTGGATTTTTATGTGTTACATTGTATCAAGAGCTAGCTTAAAATTGTAACTTTTATGTTGATCACTTAGAGCATATTCAATGCAAGCGTGACTTGTGAAAAAAAAAGATGTCACGTAGGATAAATAGACATTCTGTAAATAATTGTGTCTCCAATGCAACCGTGCATATCCAACCTCAAGCTAACGTGGCAAAAAAAATAATAGACATTGTCAACATGACCGTCCACTTTCAGACGGCATGTTGCACAACCCTTTTTTAGGTTGACTCAGCAAACATTTAAAGTTGACATTAATTTTTCATCTATTTTTGGTAAGGAAATAAAATAAAAAAGATAATAGGAAATAAAATTGGACACGTCATCAAAACAAAATATGTTTTAAACGGAAGCATTGGAGACCAAATTTTAAGTTGATTGTCTATCAAGTCTATATTTATGTCATATAGGAAGCAAGTCTCTTGACATTATTACCATGTCAACAATTATTCATATGCAAACCATTTTTGCATTGAAGATGCTCTACTGGACAAAATATATACTGTATATTCTCCAGCAATGTAATTTTCCTTTTTAAATAGAGGTTATCTAACTATGGCTTTGATGTAATTATGCAAATATGGTTTAGTCAGTTCCATAACATAGATCCCTTTGTTTTTATGACTATATAATTTTTTATCGAGAAGACATCAATATTTTCCTGTCAAAACCATGATTCTATTGCAATTCCACCAAACTACCAAATGATGCTTAAGCAATGCCGACTCAACAATATTAGAGGCCTTAGGCGAAAACTTTGAATAAGGCCTTATTTTATATTTATCATAAAATCATTTTTTCAGTAAAAAAAATTACCAAAGACTTGTTTTTCTTCCTTTATGTGATACAAAAATATTAGTTATAGGATTCGGAAAGTACCAAAGTGGAAAGAATGATTCTCCTAAATAAGTTGCCTTTAAAGAACTCAAAATATTAAGAATTGGTTTTGAAGAAAGTTATTGAAACAATTTGAAGCTAAGTTAGGGAGAAAATAGAGTTATAGAAGAATACAAAATTAGTAGAAAATAAAATAAATGAATAAAATAGATGTAAGACAACAGTTTTAACCTAAAGAGGTGTCTTTAAAAAAAAGTAACATTCAGAAGCATGTGTTTTAAGGAAGTGTTCGGTCATTAAATGAATAATTTTGTCTACGTTACTATGTGATTTAGGACCGTTTAAAAGTAAGAAATTATTAAGAGTTCTTTTGGAACCGGGAAATAATTAAGTTCTAAATAAAGAGTTTTCCATAAAAAAAATATAAATAGTTGTTTTGGAATTGAAAAACAATTAAATTCCAAATAAATTATAATTTTTTCAAAGTTGTTATATAAAAAAAATGTTAATATATATTTAAAAGGAATTTTTATCCTTACTTTAGGAGATATTTTTATTTTCATGGCTATATATATAGTCATTTTCTTCTCAGTGTGTACTGATATAACTTATATAAGTGCATTGTATGTGGACCATAGATTATGGAGAAGTTTTGACAAGTGCATACACTTTGAGTCAAAGTATGTAAATCTAATTATCCACATCCAACGCACTGATGAAATTATATCAGTGCGTACTGACTTGAAAATTTATGGCTATATATATTAGGAAGCCTTTTAATTTAATATTTTTCTATAAGTATAAATTGGAAGAAAAAAAAATTGAGGCCCTTAAATTTTAGAGAAATTTCAAAGTCCCTATGCAACATCCTAGCTTGACAAGTGCTTAATATAAATTAAAATTAAAATACAAAAGAAGAGAAGAGAGTTAATCATACCTACCAATGATGAGCTTAGGACTTACGTAAATGGCTCTCAAGTTAGCGGCTCAAATCCTAATAATAACCAAAAACATCAAAAACATACTGGTCTAAATAAGTGGATGGATAGATACTATTAAACAAAAACCTAAAATAAATATATCCACGACAAAGAAAAGCTTCCGTACATCTCATATATCTGTGTATGGGAGGAAATTAAAATATTAATAATTTAATCGAAATATCTTAGATATTTTTCGTATTTTAAGACGATTTATTTAAACAATTTTTTTTTAATATATTAGATATTTTGAATATATTAATAATATATATATTTGAATAGCGACGTTATTTGAATAGACGAAAAATGTCGGACATTTGGATCTATTTTGTAAGAAAAACTTATATAAGACACTCTCATCGACCTTTGGTGAGATCATCTAACTCAAGTGTACTATATGGCAATTTTAAATAATAATTTTATATTTTTAATGTAAATAATACACTTGTGTTTGACAGTCTCACCAAATAGTAATAAGACCGTTCTATACAAGTTTTTCTCCTGTATCTATGAACATTTTGTTAAATGCTTCCCCACTTGACCAACTTGATCAAATTGGGAAGACGAGGATAAACAAGAAAAAAATAATTAATCTTAAGAATAATACTGGGATGGGTAATTTTATTTTGTCTAGATAATATATCACGTGAACACTAACTACTATATAAATATTGCATTAATTACACCTAACATTTGAGTCGTTACTCTTATTTTAAGAAGAATTTATACATACAAGTTTAGATAAAAATGTAAATCTGATTTCTTCACCTGGTCTGCAAAATGTATTTTTATTTTAATCGTACCAATATATATTTTAACATCACACGTTAACATTTTCCCTACTTTAAATAAGGAGAAAAAAAGGTGCATGAATGAAAATTTTTTGTATTGCAACGAGGTTCCTGAGAAAAGGAAACAGTATTCTACAAAAATTGTTTTCAGGATGGAACTTCATTAACATGATTTGAGCTTTTGCAGTAGAGCACTTATACATCATATTCATTGAAATAGAGTTGATCATATTTTGGCTTTACAGTAGTAGCTCTTATACATAAATATTTGCAGGGATAAGAGAAACAAAGAATTGCAATTTGAGATCTTATCAAATCCTAACCTTGACCTCCTTATTCTTTTTCTTTATCCACGCAATTCTTGCCAAATTCTGTGTTTCTATAAAACCTCTTTTTGTAGGTTAAACATGCAATAAAACTGGGAGCATGTACTCCAAGAGTAGCGAAACAGTGTGTGATTGACTCAAGTTTCCTGCATCTGCTCGCCGCCCTCTGTTAACTAGGGGTGTGCATTCTCGATTTGGTTTGAGTGGTTTGAGCTGAAGTTTAACGTCAAACCAAATCAATATGGATCGATTTGGCAATATTTCAATCCAAACCAAATCAATGTGATTTTTCAAACCGATTCGAACCAAACCAAAAAAAGGTCGGGTTGGTTTGGATATGTTTATCGGTTTAGATTTGAATTCTAAATTTTTTTTAGATATTATATTATAAAAAATATTTAAATAAAAAAATCGTTACATAAAATATTAATTATATATAAAGGAAGTACAGAAAAGTCAAACGAGTAATTATTGTATGTATATATATGTATATATATAAATTTTCAAATCAATACGCAATGATATAACTTCATCAGTGCGTTGGATGTGGACCATTAGATTTACATATTTTGACTCAAAGTGTATGCACTTGTCAAAACTTCTTCATAATCAGTGGTCCACATGCAACACACTGATATAAGTTATATCAGTGCTCACTGAGAAGAAAAAGATTGTATACATACATATATGTATATATAAAAGGACTGTGTACATACATACATATATATATATATACATATATGTATGTATACATTCCTTTTCTCCTCAGTGAGCATTGATATAACTTATATCAGTGCGTTGCATGTGAACCACTGATTATGAAGAAGTTTTGACAAGTGCATACACTTTGAGTCAAAATATGTAAATCTAATGGTCCACATCCAACGCACTGATGAAGTTATATATATATATATGTGTGTGTGTGTGTGTGTGTGTGTATATATATATATATATATATATATATATGTATATTTGTATACAGTCCCTTTCTCCTCAGTGAGCACTGATATAACTTATATCAGTACGTTGTATGTGGACCACTGATTATGAAGAAGTTTTGACAAGTACATACACTTTGAGTCAAAATATGTAAATCTAATGGTCCACATCCAACGCACTGATGAAGTTAATTATATCAGTGCGTACTGACTTGAAAATTTCTGTATACATATATTTATATATATATACAATTTTTCTATTATCAGTTTATAAAATATATCAGGACGAAGAATGTGGACCATTAGATTTACATACTTTGACTCAAAATGTATGCGCTTATCAAAACTTCTTTATAATTTCTGATCTACATTCTTCGTCTTGATATATTTTATATCAGGACGAACAGACAGTAGAAAGACAATATATATATATATATACCCAGATTAAAGACATGTTTGACAACATCTATGCTTTTGAAACCCTAATACATCAAACAATCAGAAGAATTGTATCAAAACAAATAAATGAACAATAAAAGCTTAAAGTAATCGGTAAAAGTTATAAAACCTAGATTGAATAGAAACAGTAGGTGAATTTTATATTTTAGTTTTACTTTCTAAAATATGTGGTTTGGTTTGAGTTGGTGAATTATCTCACTCAACCCCAAACCGAACTACCGTTAATTGATTTGTCCAAAAGACATACCGAACCACCCATGTTTTATATTTGTAATCGAACCATCCCAAACTTTATGGGTTGGATTGGTCGGTTTGTTCGGTTTGGCGGTTTTTTTCACACCCCTATAGTGTGAACGGAGTTTCTTGCAATTCAATTCTCCCTGCTTCGACAGAATGAAAACAAAATACTTATATAAGTCGATCATCACCAGATTTTTCTGTGTTGTATCAAGAACTAGCTTAAAATGGTAACTTTTATGTTGATCACTTATACTGGACAAAATATATACCGTATATTCTCCAGCAATGTCATTTTCCTTTTTAAATAGAGGTTATCTGACTATGACTCTGATGTAATTATGCAAATATGGTTTAGTCAATTCCATAACATTGATTCCTTTGTTTTTATGACTACATAATTTGTTATCAAGAAGACATCAATATTTTCCCGTCAAAACCATGATTCAATTGCAGTTCCACCGAACTACCAAATGACACTTAAGTAGTGCCGGCTCAACAATATTGGAGGCTCTATGTGAAAACTTCAAACGAGGCCATATTTTATATTTATCATAAAATCATTTTTTTCATTACAAGAAATTACTAAAGATTTATTTCTCTTCCTTTATGTGATACAAAAATATTAGTTATAGGATCCGGAAAGTACCAAAGTGGAAAAAATGATCCTCTTAAACAAGTTGCCTTCAAAGAACTCAAAATATTAAGATTTGATTTTGAAGAAAGTTATTGAAACAACTTTGAGCTATGTTAGGGAGAAACGGAGTTATAGATAGTAAATACAAAATTAGTAGAAAATACAGTAAATGAATAATATAGATGTAAGACAAAAGTTTTAACCTAATGGCGTGTCTTTACAAAAAAACATTTAGAAGCATGTGTTTTAAGGAAGTATTAGGATCATTAAATGAATAATGTTTTTAAATAATTTTAAACAACCCACCTAAAATCCTATATTTTTCATCCCAACACATGTGGCATGTGAGGTGTCAAATTGTGAGTGGATACACATTAGTGATAATTTATCTCACATACCACATGTATCCACTCACCATTTGACATTTAAAGTGACATATGTATTGAGATGAAAAATATGGGATTTTAGGTGGGATGTATAGCATTACTGATTTTTTTTTCTACGTCATTATGTTATTTAGGACTGTTTAAAAGTAAGAAAGTATTAAGAGTTCTTTCGGAACCGGGAAATAATTAATTTATAAATAAAGAGTTTTCCATAAAAAAAGAGTTGTTTTGGAATTAGAAAACAATTAAATTCTAAATAAATAATATTTTTTCTAAGAGAAAAAAAATACCTACAATAAGTTGTTATATAAAAGATGTAAATATATACTTAAATGGAATTTTTATCCTTAACTTTAGGAGATATTTTATTTTCATGACTATGTATTAGGAGGCCTTTTAATTTAATATTATCTATAAGTAAAAATTGGAAGAAAAAAAAATGAGGCCCTTAAATTTTGGGGAAATTTCGAAGTCCCTAGGCAACATCCTAGCTTGCCTAGTGCTTCAGTCGGCTCGGTGCTTAAGGTAAATAAAAATTAAAAAAGAAAAAGAAAAAGAAGAGAGAGTTAACCATACCTACCAATGATAAGTTTGAGGTTTGTATAAATGACTCTCAAGTCGGCGGTTCGAATCCTACCTGTTTAAAAAAAATACTAGATAGGTGGATAGATAGATGCTGTAAAAAACAAAACCTAAAATAAATATCTCCACGACAAAGAAAAGCTTATGTGCATCCCCGACATCAATATTATTCGTGCGTACGGGAGGAAATCAAATATTAATATTTTAATTGAAATATCTTAGATATTTTTCATATTTTAAGACGATCGCTTTAAACTATTTTTTAATATATTAGATATTTTGAGTATATTGATAATATATTTTATTAGACGTGACGTGATTTGAATAAACGAAAAAGTCTGACTTTGGCTCTATTTCTAAATAAAAACTTACATAAGAGGGTCATATTGTCATTCGGTGAGATCGTCCAATACAAATGTACTGTATGACAATTTTAAATTATAGTTTTATATTTCTAATGTAAATGATACACTTACATTGAACAATCTTACCAAATAGCAAAGAGACCGTCCCATGGGAGTTTTTCTCCGACATCGATAAACGTTTTGTTAAATGCTTCCCCACTTGACCAACTTGATCAAATTGGGAAGGTGAGGATAAACAAGAAAAAAATAATTAATCTTAAGAATAATACTAGGATGAGAAATTTTATTGTCTAGATAATATATCACGTGAACAGTAACTACTATATAAATAATGAAATATTGTCTAGATAATATAAATAAGTAATTTTATTGGGTTTCTTTCTGGGCGTTGCTTGTGGGCCTTTTTTTCTGTAGTTATTTGTTTTTGAGGCTTTTGGTTGAGGTTGTGGTCTGTGCTGCTCTGTTTTGCTTGTTTTGTGGTGTCCTGTTCCGGCCTCCTAGTTGATGAATAAAACTTTTGTTGTTCAAAAAAAAAAATAATGAAATAAAATTGTAAATTTTGCATTAATTACACTCAAATGTGCGTTCCGGATAATTACTCCTACAACCCAGGAAAAAAAATTCCCCACACATGTTTATATAATGCTCATAGTGAGATTTGAACCTCTCATCACTTATGTGAAAAGTAGGTGTACTACCAACTCTGCTAAGAGATGATGTGCACATACAAGTTTAGATTAAAATGTAAATTTCATTTCCTCACCAGGTCTGCTAAATCTATTTTCATTTTAATTGTAGCAATATATATTCTAACATCACACTTCAACATTTTCCTTACTTTAAATAAGGGAAAAAAAGTGCATGAATGAAAAAATTTTGTATTGCAACGAGATTCCTGAGAAAAGGAAACAGTGTTCTACAAAAATTGTTTTCAGGATGGAACTTGATTAACATGATTTGAGCTTTTGCAGTAGAGCACTTATACATCATATTCATTGAAAATTTGAAATAGAGTTGATCATATTTTGGCTTTACAGTAGTAGCTCTTATACATAAAAAATTGCAGGGAGAAGAGAAACAAAGAATTACAATTTGAGACCTTATCAAATCTTAAACTTGACCTCCTTATTCTTTTTCTTTATCCACGCAATTCTTGCCAAATTCTGTGTTTCTATAAAACCTCTTTTTGTAGGTTAAACATGCAATAAAACTGGGAGCATGTACTCCAAGAGTAGCGAAACAGTGTGTGATTGACTCAAGTTTCCTGCATCTGCTCGCCGCCCTCTGTTAACTAGGGGTGTGCATTTTCGATTTGGTTTGGGCTGAAGTTTAACGTCAAACCAAATCAATATGGATCGATTTGGCAATATTTCAATCCAAACCAAACCAATGTGATTTTTCAAACCGATTCGAACCAAACCAAAAAAGGTCGGGTTGGTTTGGATATGTTTATCGGTTTAGATTTGAACTCTAAATTTTTTTTAGGTATTATATTATAAAAAATATTTAAATAAAAAAATCGTTACATAAAATATTAATTATATATATAAAGGAAGTACAGAAAAGTCAAACGAGTAATTATTGTATGTACATATATATATATATATATATATTTATGTATATATATATATATATATATATATATATATATAAATTTTCAAATCAGTACTCACTGATGAAGTTATATCAATGCATACTAACTTGAAAATTTCTGTATACATACATATATATATATATATACAATTTTTCTATTATCAGTTTATAAAATATATCAAGACGAAGAATGTGGATCATTAGATTTACATACTTTGACTCAAAATGTATGCACTTATGAAAACTTTTTTATAATCTGTGATCTACATTCTTCGTCTTGATATATTTTATCAGGACGAACAGACAGTAGAAAGACAATATATATATACCCAGATTAAAGACATGTTTGACAACATCTATGATTTTGAAACCCTAATACATCAAACAATCAGAAGAATTGTATCAAAACAAATAAATGAACAATAAAAGCTTAAAGTAATCGGTAAAAGTTATAAAACCTAGATTGAATAGAAACAGTAGGTGAATTTTATATTTTAGTTTTACTTTCTAAAATATGTGGTTTGGTTTGAGTTGGTGAATTATCTCACTCAACCCCAAACCGAACTACCGTTAATTGATTTGTCCAAAAGACATACCGAACCACCCATGTTTTATATTTGTAATCGAACCATCCCAAACTTTATGGGTTGGATTGGTCGGTTTGTTCGGTTTGGCGGTTTTTTTCACACCCCTATAGTGTGAACGGAGTTTCTTGCAATTCAATTCTCCCTGCTTCGACAGAATGAAAACAAAATACTTATATAAGTCGATCATCACCAGATTTTTCTGTGTTGTATCAAGAACTAGCTTAAAATGGTAACTTTTATGTTGATCACTTATACTGGACAAAATATATACCGTATATTCTCCAGCAATGTCATTTTCCTTTTTAAATAGAGGTTATCTGACTATGACTCTGATGTAATTATGCAAATATGGTTTAGTCAATTCCATAACATTGATTCCTTTGTTTTTATGACTACATAATTTGTTATCAAGAAGACATCAATATTTTCCCGTCAAAACCATGATTCAATTGCAGTTCCACCGAACTACCAAATGACACTTAAGTAGTGCCGGCTCAACAATATTGGAGGCTCTATGTGAAAACTTCAAACGAGGCCATATTTTATATTTATCATAAAATCATTTTTTTCATTACAAGAAATTACTAAAGATTTATTTCTCTTCCTTTATGTGATACAAAAATATTAGTTATAGGATCCGGAAAGTACCAAAATGGAAAAAAATGATCCTCCTAAACAAGTTGCCTTCAAAGAACTCAAAATATTAAGATTTGATTTTGAAGAAAGTTATTGAAACAACTTTGAGCTAAGTTAGGGAGAAACAGAGTTATAGATAGTAAATACAAAATTAGTAGAAAATACAGTAAATGAATAATATAGATGTAAGACAAAAGTTTTAACCTAATAGCATGTCTTTACAAAAAAACATTTAGAAGCATGTGTTTTAAGGAAGTATTAGGATCATTAAATGAATAATGTTTTTAAATAATTTTAAACAACCCACCTAAAATCCCATATTTTTTATCCCAACACATGTGGCATGTGAGGTGTCAAATTGTGAGTAGATACACATTAGTGATTATTTATCTCACATACTACATGTATCCACTCACTATTTGACATTTCAAGTGATATATGTATTGGGATGAAGAATGTGGGATTTTAGGTGGGATGTATAGTATTACTGAATTTTTTGTCTACGTCATTATGTTATTTAGGACTGTTTAAAAGTAAGAAAGTATTAAGAGTTCTTTCGGAACCGGGAAATAATTAATTTCTAAATAAAGAGTTTTCCATAAAAAAAAGAGTTGTTTTGGAATTAGAAAACAATTAAATTCTAAATAAATAATATTTTTTCTAAGAGAAAAAAATACCTACAATAAATTGTTATATAAAAGATGTTAATATATACTTAAAAGGAATTTTTATCCTTAACTTTAGGAGATATTTTTATTTTCATGTCTATATATTAGGAGACCTTTTAATTTAATATTATCTATAAGTAAAAATTGGAAGAAAAAAAAAATGAGGCCCTTAAATTTTGGAGAAATTTCGAAGTCCCTAGGCAACATCCTAGCTTGCCTAGTGCTTCAGTCGGCTCGGTGCTTAAGGTAAATAAAAATTAAAAAAAGAAGAAGAGAGAGTTAACCATACTTACCAATGACAAGTTTGGGGTTTGTGTAAATGACTCTCAAGTCAGCGGCTCGAATCCACATGTTTAAAAAAAAATACTAAATAGGTGGATGGATAGATACTGTAAAAAAAAAAAAACCTAAAATAAATATCTCCACGACAAAGAAAAGCTTATGTGCATCCCCGACATCAATATTATTCGTGCGTACGGGAGGAAATCAAATATTAATATTTTAATTGAAATATCTTAGATATTTTTCATATTTTAAACCGATCGCTTTATTAGATATTTTGAGTATATTGATAATATATTTTATTAGACGTGACATGATTTGAATAGACGAAAAAGTCTGACTTAGGCTCTATTTCGAAATAAAAACTTACATAGGAGGGTCATATTGTCATTCGGTGAGATCGTCCAATACAAATATACTGTATGACAATTTTAAATTATAGTTTTATATTTCTAATGTAAATGATACACTTACATTGAACAATCTTACCAAATAGCAAAGAGACCATCCCATGGGAGTTTGATGTTTTGTTAAATGCTTCCCCACTTGACCAACTTGATCAAATTGGGAAGGTGAGGATAAACAAGAAAAAAATAATTAATCTTAAGAATAATACTAGGATGAGTAATTTTATTGTCTAGATAATATATCACGTGAACAGTAACTACTATATAAATAATGAAATATTGTCTAGATAACATAAATAAGTAATTTTATTGGGTTTCTTTCTGGGCGTTGCCTGTGGGCCTTTTTTTCTGTAGTTATTTGTTTTTGAGGCTTTTGGTTGAGGTTGTGGTCTGTGCTGCACTGTTTTGCATGTTTTGTGGTGTCTGTTCCGGCCTCCTAGTTGATGAATAAAACTTTTGTTGTTCAAAAAAAAAAATAATGAAATAAAATTGTAAATTTTGCATTAATTACGCTCAAATGTGCGTTCCGGATAATTACTCCTATAAGTCAGGAAAAAAAATTCCCCACACATGTTTGTATAATGCTCATAGTGAGATTTGAACCTCTCATCACTTATGTGGAAGATAGGTGCACTACCAACTCTGCTACGAGATAATATGCACATACAAGTTTAGATTAAAATGTAAATTTGATTTCCTCACCAGGTCTGCTAAATCTATTTTCATTTTAATTGTAGGAATATATATTCTAACATCACACGTCAACATTTTCACTACTTTAAATAAGGAAAAAAAAAGTGCATGAATGAAAATTTTTTGTATTGCAACGAGATTCCTGAGAAAAGGAAACACTGTTCTACAAAAAAATGTTTTCTGGATGAAACTTGATTAACATGATTTGAGCTTTTGCAGTAGAGCACTTATACATCATATTCATTGAAATAGAGTTGATCATATTTTGGCTTTACAGTAGTAGCTCTTATACATAAAAAATTTGCAGGGAGAAGAGAAACAAAGAATTACAATTTGAGACCTTATCAAATCTTAAACTTGACCTCCTTATTCTTTTTCTTTATCCACGCAATTCTTGCCAAATTCTGTGTTTCTATAATACCTCTTTTTGTTGGTTAAACATGCAATAAAACTGGAAGCATGTACTCCAAGAGTAGCAAAACAGTGTGTGATTGACTCAACTTTCCTGCATCTGCTCGCCGCTCTCTGTTAACGGAGTTTCTTGCAATTCAATTCTACCTGTATCGGTAAAATGAAAACAAAATACTTATATAAGTCGATCATCACCGAATTTTGCTGTGTGGTATCAAGAACTAGCTTAAAATGGTAACTTATATCATATTTTGGACAAAATATATACATTATATTCTCCGGCAATGTCATTTTTCCATTTTAAATATAAGTTATCTGACTATGACTCTGATGTAATTATGCAAATATGGTTTAGTTTGTTCCATAACATGGATTCCTTTGTTTTTATAACTACATAATGGGATATTATTGATTTAGTCCTTATATTTTTTTTTATTATCTATTTTTTACTCACTTATTCATTTCATTTTTCACTAAATTGATCACTATGTTTTCAAAAACCACTCAATTTGGTCATTCTGACCAAAAAATTTGACGGTCAACCATCACAGAAAATACAAAATGACATTTTTACCCTTAAATTTAAAATAAAAATAAAATAACTTTTTTATTTTCTTAATTTTATTTATAATTATATATTAATTTTTTTTTTAAAAAGGGTAAGAAATATAAAAATTATTTTCTTATGTAATTGTGAAATTTAACAAAATCTATTTTTCAAATTAGAACAAGTTCTGTTAACTGAACCGAAATCAACCACCACACCAAACCAAATTCAAACCTAGCCACCACTCCACCACCGAAACCAATCTCCAGCCACCAAACCACCATCATCAATCCTTCAAACCCTTCAAACCACCACCACCATCACCGAAACCATACCCACCAAACCCTCCACCTTCCATCACCAAAACCAAACCCAACACAACCCCCAAACCCATCAAATAGGAAATATATGTATAATAAAAAAATATAGGAAATATGATAAAACATTAGGAAAAAAAAATATTAGAGAACGGATCTGGATTCACGATCTTCTAACTTGAGGAGATCTGCCGTGATCTTCGTCGGAGAAGACTTCCCATCAAATCGCGGCGCCCTGCGATTTTGGTTCGAATCCAGTTCTGGTTCGTACCAAATTTTGATTCGTTTCACGGCGGTCAACGGGAGACGGATTCGAGTAATTTCTTCTGGGTTTTCACAGAGATCAGAGAGAGGCCGAGAAAGGAGAGAAAGATCGACTGTTCGAGAAAGAGAGAGATGGCTAGATTTGAGAAAGAAAGAGAGAGATGGGTGGGTTTGATAAAGAAAGAGAGAGAGATGACTGGGTTTGACCCATCCACCACCACTCCAATATCACCAACACAACCAAATCCAGATTTTGACCACTACCACCAAACAGCGTTGCTAGAGAGCGAGTTTTTACTTTTTTGAGAATGATATTTTATATTTTATTTTTTTAACTTTTTAATTTTTTTATAATTTTTTAATTGTGCCTTTATTTATAATTTTTTAATTTATATTTATATATTAATTTAATTTTTATTATATATATTTATATTTTTTGTGTTGACACGTGGCATATTATTGTTTAAAGACAAAAATACCTTTAGAACCGTTAATTTGACTAACGGTTGACTTACAGAATGACCAAATTAAATGACTTTTGAAAACATAGGGATCAATCCAGTGAAAAATAAGAATAAAAAATAGATAATTCAAAAAAACATAAGGACTAAATCAATAATATCTCCTACATAATTTGTCATCGAGAAGACATCAATATTTTCCCGTCACAACCATGATTCTAGTGCAATTCCACCGTACTACCAAATGACGCTTAAGATAAATAAAAATGAAAAATGAAAAAGAAGAAGAGAGAGTTGATCATACCTAACAAGGAAATCAGAGAAGGGGCTTTTGAAGATCCATATGATTTTGTGTCTGTACCTGCAATACACATCTAATTAACAATTCTAGCCCTATACTTTAGAAGATGCATGTCAAATGTTATATATGTAATATCATCACCGCAATTGCTATCTGTGGTTAACGCATTTCAAACAGTAAGAAACACAAAGAGGTTGGCCACATATGATAAATCAAGAAAGATGCAGAGTTTAGAATAGTTGGACCCTTCCTCAGTAATACAAGCATGTACGGAAGGATATTCATATTCATCTAAATCAAGTGTTTCATTCATTCAATCAAACTGGATTATGTACCAATATAGCTTGACATCAGATTAAGATATAAAAAAGGGTTGCAAAAGGAAAGTCATAACACAAGAAGCTGCATACCCGAATTTTCAAGAGATTTAAGGATATCAGATTTCTTAAAAGTATATCCCATGAAATTGGAATCGGTAGATGTCAACATCTGCACATAAAACACACAAAATGAACTAAGAATATTAGAAATTTAGAACCATATGAAATGAAAAAACAATCATGTGAAAATCTTAGAAGTACGAACATAGGAAGTATATAAAACATTTAGAGATACATAAGCTAGTTATTTGATAGGGTCATTAAATAGATCACCTCTCACTTACTAAGTCACTAATACAAGCAAACAATATACCAACACAATTACAATATTCCAGTCATTAAAATGTTCATGAATATTGGAACAACATATCATGTTAGAGTTCTTTAATTTTTTTTTAATATTCATATCATGTCATGAGGTTTTACTTACTGTGCAATATGGCCCTGTCTTATTTAATTATCATGTCTATCAGGGTTATATAAAATATGCCTTTAACATTTTAAGAGTATTGGTAATGGTTAATCCCACTTATTCTGTTCATATATTCTCTTCTCCATTCTTCTTCCTCGTTATTTCTTTCATTTTATTATTTTATATTTCTACTACCTTAGACCTAATGAGCCTTCATATAAAGAAAACAACTGTCAACTTGATACTCGTGCTAAGATTTTATCTTCTTATTTATTCACTCCGCTAGCAGAATATGTATATAATGCATCCATTGATCAAATTACCACCACTCTTAACCACGCAACTAAGGATATCATGACTTGACCATAAGTTGAAAAACTTGAATATTTTTGCAAATGCAAATATAGGTAGCTTTTTGAGCATCCTAATACTATAGGAATAGAATGGTGAGAATTAGAGTTATTACCTTCCTCCAAGGTCCCACACTTGGTATTGTAGATGGTGGGCCTTCTACCTACCAAAAGCAAAAGAGTCAGAATAGGAAGTTCAGAACCAAAAGGAGAATCTTAAAGTTGCATCTCAATAGAACAATTCAAACCCACATACTACAGCTTAACATTTTAGCCAACATTTCCAGGAATCTGGAAATAAAATAAAAAAATCTGTAGCAGCAAACAAGACAAAAAGTGAAATCTTTAAATTTCAGGAAAACTTCAGGCGGAAGTCAACCTTTTTAATAAGTTTTGTTATCCCCGAAAACTTAAAGATTATTTTTCCCAATTTTGCGAAAAACTGTTCAATTCTGTACAGTAGTGTATTGTAATTATTCTTATTGCAAGTCAATTATCCATGTCACTCAGATTAGTGATGCTACTAAAAAAGGCGAAGGGCACAGTTTGAAACTGAAAGCAGGAAAAAAGAATAAACTAATGCAATCAGTTCTAATCTACTCACTTCTGGAAACTTCTCAAAATTTTGAGTATCCAGCTCTCCAGCGACTGTAGGCTTATATGCAGCTTCCTTTTCATACAGCTTATCCCATTGGATGCCTCTCAACCAGGGATGTGCCTGAGAAAACATTTGATGAATTAAAGAGAACAGTAACTAGGTGAAACCAAGAAGTTCAAACATTGTGAAGCAACATTGCAATGTTCTACAATCAAAAATGAAAATTGGACATACCAATTAAAAAATTGAGAATATATAGTCTGCAAGTTCTTATGACTGGACATTAGGAGAATGCAGATTCACTTTTAGCTAATATATAGTTCTAACTAATTTGTAAGTACACAGGTCAAAATTAAGCAGAAGTTTTAAGCATTTCATCAGATATTTCTAAAATGAGAGCTATTATTTCTTGGAAATAATTACCTTTAATTCTTCAACTCCTCCGGTTCCAAGCCTTGTTTCAACATCACAAAGCAAGTGACAAATCAAATCTTTAGCCTCATTTGATATTTTTTGTTCATCGGGGAATTTCAGGCATGTTTTCCAATTGACAATCTAACACAAGATAAAAAAAACATTATTTAGTTCATAACAACAGATTCTAATAATTAAAGTATACACCAGAATTTAGGTACCACCTTGCGGCATGTTATCCTTGCATCATCGGAACAGAAGGGAGGATAGCCTATCAGCATTTCATACATAATTGCACCGAGGGACCACCAATCACACTCCATTCCATATCCCTTCTTCAACAACACTTCAGGTGCCATATAATCAAGAGTTCCAACAGTTGAATAAGCCTACAGAACAGAGATGTAAAGTAAAAGTTGCAAAAGATAAAAATGACTACTCAAGAAATTGGGAACTACATAAAAGTTTTAATATAAAAGAAAACTATTGTTTGATAGTCTGCACATTGCACCTAAGTTATAATATGAGGTTTAGAAAATGACAATAAAGAAAATACCAATGCACGGCGATTACATTTCCATTGCTGTATTCGTTCTTTTGGCATCAACCAATGCCCATCAGCTTCATTTGTAGGCTCTTGGTTCATAATATCTTCATCTTCCAAAATTGATGAATACTTATCCTCAAGGGTCTTGCACAAGCCAAAATCTGAAAGCTTTAAATGACCATCTTTGTCTAGTATAAGGTTATCTGGTTTTATGTCCCTACAAAGCACAACCTCTAATGTTAGAAACATTTCTAAGTATATTAATTATCTAATTATATGTAAGAATGCTGTTTGGGCCAATCCTGAAAATATTTGAAGAATGCTGGAGTCTATCCTCATCTGATAATCTGTTTTGAAGCAAGCCTGCACAAGGCTGAAGCCATCCATCTACCTTAAACATAAACCATGCCTAAGTTTATTAATTATCATATCTGTAAGAATGCCGTTTGGGAAAATCATGTTTCTGAAATCATGTTTGTAGGGGGGCTGGGCTGTTGTGCGGAATAAGGATCTCAGTTTTTCAATATCTAAGGGCCTAAACATGAACCAACAATGGGTTTTGACAGGCAGACCACCCTAATCCACCCTAATCCAAACTTCCAAACAGATTGACTCTATTTTTTATACCCTGAAAGTTTATCAGCGGCTCAGCGCCTTAAAAAAGGACACAGCCACCCACTTACTTAATAAGAGTCTAAATGTAAAGTAATTACAGAAAACTTTATATTATTGATAATATATGTTATTAGATAGCATCATACCTGTGAACATATTTGTGTTGGTGAATCGAGTGAATAGCCAGAATGCTCTCTGCTATATAAAAGCGTGCAACATCTTCAGAAAGAATATCTTCTCTCATTAATAAAGTCATTATGTCACCACCAGGTAAATACTCCATGATGAGGTATAAGAAATCTGAATCTTGAAAAGAATAGAAAAGCTTTACAATGTAACGGCTATCAACCTCTGCCAGTAAGTTTCTCTCAGATCGAACATGTTCAACCTTAAATAAAGAAACAAAGAAATAGAGGAAAAATTAATGTATATCATGGAGTACAAAGCAGATATCAATTCCAATTTGAAATATACATGACCATATCTTTCAATTTCCACTGCATTGATGTTTAATTTTACAATGATGATAATCCCTTCACATCTCATCAATTTTTTTAAAATTTATTCAATAATTTTCATGCATGGATAATTGTGGCCCTTGCAGGTGATGCATTGTCATAAGCAAACGTGATGCCAGCAAATCCTTTGCTTTAATGCAGCTACCAAGTCAAAACAACATAAGAGTAAAAAAACTTAATAAAGAGCTAAATGCAAGATAACCAGGTAGCTACCAATCGTCAATAAAGGCATTTAAGACACTGAAGCTAGGAAATGTTAGTGCAGGGGGAAATTAGGGAAATGTTTGCACCAGGACTTTACATACGTCAGTTGGACACATGAACCCAAAATCTCAATATTAAACATGTCATGAGCTAGCTCTTGTATATAAGCCCATCAATTATCTTATTCGTTTCTGATTTTTGTGTTCATTCATCCTCACATACATGAATTTGAAGCAGAATCTCAATCAATGCAAGCCTACATAACACTGAATATTGGAAGTCAAAAGAAAAGGAGAAAAAGCAGGCACAAAATGCGGAGAGTGGTTGTTTGAGAAAAGCTAAACCTACTATATAGTTTTTAAAGAAAGCTTAGACTTAATAAAGGTGCAAATGGATACAAATAATAAACTAATAATTAATTCTCCCAAACAGAGTAGGGACAACAAAGTCTGATACAACAAAAGTATCAATGTAAGGAAGACAATATTTTGAATATAGATGGCAATTCTACTATGGTGGTTTTACCTGTCCACGGCTAAGCATCTCTGATTTCTTCAATTTCTTCATGGCAAAAATCTCCCCAGTAACTTTACCACGACATAACCTGACCTGTGCTTGTTAAACACAAAATTGGACAAGTCATACAATGTACAATATACACATTAAATTCCTTCCTACAGTGTATGATAAAGGGAACATAACCTAACCCAATAAAAGAATTTTCTATCACTAAAGCTCTATCTATGGGTGAAACAGCAATGAGTGAATTGTTCAATGAAATATACCTCACCAAATGCACCTTTCCCGATTAAAGTTAACTGCTCGAAGTCATCAATCCCAATTTTACGTCTCTGCACCCTCATATACTCGGTTTCTCTGCGCTCCAAATTCCTCAGCATCTCCTCTTGTTCCTCAGTTGACATTGCAGCTTGCTGCGCTCTCATTTGAAGTGTCTGACGCCTAAACCATAGTTAATAAAACTTCATTAGTATACGTCATTAGTATACATTTCAACATAGATACCACAAAAGCTTAGTTGTAATAACTCCTGATTTATCAAGATAGAATGAATTCTATTTACCTGTAATCTTCTCTAGTTAGATTTTCACAGCCGCCAATATACTTCTAATTAACCAGAAACTAACCAATTACATATTCGATATTTACATCCGAAGAATCACATCTACTCAGGGATTAAAATTTGATGTAAACACTGAATACAGCTCTCTCTCACACACAAAAAGTAGCTGGACCACATACATTAAAAACTGATTTCCATTTTCTCATATATATCATACAAAGTGATATGAATTCAATCAAAAAGCAAACAACAAATCAAAATGAGAACACCAGAAATAAACAAGAATTAACGAACTGGACCTCTCTTTACGATCTTGTAATCCTTGCAAGTAGTTCTTGTAGTGATTCTCGATAAACTGTTTGGCGGCGGCGGCTTTCTGTCTAGTGACCGGCGACGAAACGGACACATCCGGATCCATATCGAATCCCCGAGCGGCTTTCATGTTCAGAGCACTCAACCTGACCGTATCATCACGTCCTTCCATTTTGACCAGAATCAGATCGGTCTTCGATCGTGGTAAAAGCAGTCAAATGAAATGAAATCAAATCAAAGACACATTTGGTGAAGATTTGGGAGTCAGAATTTCGAGGAGAGATCTAGGAGGGAGGCGGTGTCAGTGTTTGTGAAAATGTCTCTGAGAGAGAGATAAAATGAACTGGCACATATCAGATTTTTATATATATATATATACACACACACACATATAAAACTTGGTGTGTGTGTGTGTGTGTGTATATATGGCATGCAAGGCTGTCTTATCTGCAATCTGTTTTGTTATTGTTCGTTTTTGCTCACGAATTTATACATATTTGTCGTTTTCTTTTTTCTTTTTCTCTTTATGTAAGGAATGAAGTGCAATCAACGCCATCGTTTTCCTCGCATGAACTGGAATCTTTGAAGCAATTCTATTTTCTTTTTTTTCTTTTTTAAATTATTAATTACTTCTGACTTTTTAAATTTTACTGGAGAAAGTAAAAATGGAGTTCATGGTTTTTTTTTTTTGGTGTCGGCGGAGATCTACATACATTGAAAGAAAGAAAGCTGAGCTGAGCTGGCTTGGGTTTGTTTCCACGTGGCATGTCAACTAAGATTGAATTGGTCTAGTCGGTTTCAATTTTCATAAGCGTGAAGTACGCGATTCGATCAATTGACCGGCGGTGACATGGTGGAATTTGCGTGGTCTAAGGTCAATAATTGTACACTCTAACGTGAGATCTCCGATCACGCCAGAGATTATCGAATTTGTTCGGCGAAATTTTTGGAGTCATCAAAAATAGATATTTAGGGTGCATTTGGTATGTGGACGGAATGGGATGGGACAGGACATGAGTGGACTGGACAGGACAGGACAGTTGTTCCATATTGTGTTTGGAATGTCTGGGACAGAACTGTTGACTGTACTGTTTGTGTTTGGTATGACTGGGACAGGACGGGACAAGAGGTTTAAATGACCATAATGCCCTTACTGTTATTGAAAAATATTTTAATTAATAATTTTACAAGATTATTTAAGATGGATAGTTGGGATTAACTTAATAAATTTTCAGATATTTATTATTTTCCAGATTGAATCTCCACCGTCCATCAATCACCATCATGATTGATTAATTATTTCAGATATTAATGATTGATGGACGGTGGAGATCCAATCTGGGATTGGTCTCCACCAACATTAAAAAAACTTGGAAATTCAGATGTCTTCAAATTGTTCTTAAATCTGGAAATTTCATCAAATCTGAAAATTCTGGAAACATTGAACATCCAAAACCCCAAAATCAAAAATCAGATTTCATCCAAAATCGGATTTCATCCAAAATCAAAAATTCTGGAAACATTGAAATCAGATTTCATCCAAAATCAAAAATTAGATTTCATCCAAAATCAGATTTCATCCAAATTCTGGAAACATTGAACATCCAAAACCCCAAAATCAAAAATCAGATTTAATCAAAAATCTGGAAAAAAAATTGAAAAAATAAAAATAAAAAGTACACAACAATCATCGTCAACGTCGATCAAACTCAGATTGTTTGGAGAGAAGAACACCGATCGATCGGCGGTGTAAAGCAAACCAGGCCGATCAGGTTGTTTGGAGAGAAGAACACAAAGTCAGAGATGGTGTATAGAACGAACGAAGGGAGGGAGGCGACCGGGTGATGTGGCGGCGTGAGGGAGACGACCTGGTTTTACGGCGACATGAGCCGTGACTGAGGCGAACAATGAAGAAGAGAGAGAGAGCTATGATGAACGAAGGAGAGAGAGAGAGAGAAGATGATGAGAGATGGGTTCTGGTGGAACGAAGGAGAGAGAGAGAAGATGATGAGAGATCGGTTCTGGTGGAACGACGGAGAGAGAGAGAGAGAGATGCGTTCTGGTGGAACGAAGGAGAGAGAGGGAGATGGGTTCTGGTGGAACGAAGGAGAGAGAGGGATGGGTTCTGGTGGTGGAACGAAGGAGAGAGAGAGAGATATGAGAGATGGTTTTTAATTTATAGTTGGTTGTTTTGTAATATTTTAAAGATATAAAGGGCAATTTAGTCATTTTTACTCTTGTCCCATGCCCATGGACAACTTGGCCGAGGGTCAAGGGTGGGACAGTTTTTTGGGATTTTTGTCCCATTCAGTCCCATCTAGTCCCACATTAAAATCGCACCAAACGCGGGACAAGGACAAGTTGTCCCACCTTGTTCTGTCCTATCCCGCGTAACAAACGCACCCTTAGAGTCAAATTAGATATTATCAGACTTCCAAATTTAAAGAAATATTTCAAATTAGAATAAATTCAACAGCTGCATTTGTTCTCTGAATTGTCTCAATATCACAAAATATTGTTGATACAATCAAAATCACAAACAATATAAGACAAATGTATACAGTAAATTTCATAAACTGATAACATTAAAGATACAATTTGGTAGTTTTAGTTGAACTTACTTTGTGCAAAAAATATAACAGTGACAGAGAAGCTGAACATTGATCAAAACCCCTGGAGATTATGGTTGTCTTGATCACGTTAAATTAATCGGATAACGAATAAAGTTCAACTGATGTATTCGTTGCTACAGCCTACAATAATAAAATTGTTGTTCGGGTAACTTTTCATTTGTTACTATGTTTTGTAATCCCCTTGATTTTGAATTATTATATTGATTTTTATTTTTTTACAGATATTTATTCTGTTTCAATATATTCAATTTCAAACCGAAACAACAGTGACTCTAGACTCTAGTTCTCATAGTTAACCAACAAAAAATAAATATAAATCGGGAAAATAAATAATAATGTAAGTTTAATGTAATTATAATAAGAAATAAAAACGATCAAATGAAAAATGTCATAAATACTTACATATTAAAGCATCTACAACCATGCTCCATAAAGCCACTTCAACCGCTCCCTATTATGGCTCCCTATTTTAGAGAACTAGCAAGGCACCCTCCAAATGCATGAGTCATTCAATACTAGCTATTTTCTCTATACTATTATTTTATTATTTTTAAACTATTTTTTTTATTGAAAACATGATTCAATTTTAAAACAAAATAAATTTATTTATATTTTAAATTCAAAAAATATTAAAATATTAATGACTAGTTATAATAGAGAAGATGGTTTGAGTGACCATATGAAAAGTTACTAGTTAAAATAGCTAAAATCTAGGTAAAATTTAGAGAGCATGGTTGGAAATGCTCTAACAACCCGTTTTGATGGTTTCCACTAATTTGGTTTGAAACCGAATCCGACGAAACAACCGAAACTCTGGTTTTAATGAATATAAATTGAACTAATAACACAAAATAATTAAATAAAAGCACCACAAACGATCAAAATTTAAAAAAAAATGGTATTTTTTGTGGTTTTAATGGATTCGGTTACAAACCGAAACCATCAAATCCGTCGAATTTCGGGTTCTCATAGCTAAGCTACAAAAAATGAGTATAATTTGGATTAATAATGCAAGTTTAATGTAAATATAAGCGATAAAAACGATTAAGTGAAAAATGAGAACAATACTTGCATATAACAACCCATTTTGGCTGTTTAGACCGAAACTTGAGTTCTCAAAGTTAAGCTACCAAAACTAAGTATAAATTAAACTAAGAATACAAATTTAATGTAAATACGAGCAACAAAAATGATCAGATGAAAAAATGACCACAAAACTTACATATAATATAAGAACTCAATTTCGTTGTTTCAACGGATTCGGTTTGAAACCTGAGTTTTAATGAGCATAAATTGATCTAAATACACAAATTTAATGTAAATATAAGCACCGCAAACAATCAACATTAAAAAATGACAACACTTCTTGCATATACGTACGAACTATTTTTTGTGGTTTTAATGGATTCGGTTTCAAACCAAAACCGTTAAAACTGCCGAATTTTGGATTCTCATAGTTAAGCTACAAAATATGAATATAGTTTTGATTAATAATGTAAGTTTAATATGAATATAAGCAACAAAAACGATCAAGTGAAAATGACAATAGTACTTGAATATAACAATCCGTTTTAATGGTTTCAACCGTCGAAACTCGAGTTTTCAAAGTTAATCTACCAAAACAAGTATAAAGTGGATTAAGAATACAAATTTAATGTAAATATGAACAACAAAAATGATCAAAAGAAAAAATGGCTATAAAACTTGAATATAATATTTATAATATCTCAATTTTGTGGTTTGAAATAACTATACAGATTTCAAGTGATAGTATTAACACTAGTTTTTCAGGAGGGCGGTTTTTAAATTTCAACGATGGTAATTGACATTTCTGCAAATTCCTTACAACAAAAATGCAAATTCTATTTAGAATTGAGCAGTCTCCAAACTCTTCTATTTATTAATATGTTGCGTACCAAATTGACAATCTGCAATTCCCTTTTGGCTAGACGCACGATGGCAACAAAAAATGCGAAGCCTGAAATGCCACCGGAAACGTATAACAGGCCGGAGAAAGGTCGAGGACCTAGACTCGGACTATCAATTATGCCTGTTAAAGAAGAGGTGCATTTGAACGATGATAGCATGTCTTCCTCTAATTGATTAATTTCTCCAGTCTCTGCTACCTTAAGAATTGCCTCCGAAATGTCGAATAACAATGGAGACCCCTTTGGAAACACCTAAATGAAACCAAAAATCCACTAATCAGATCAGTTTAAAGGCACACAAAAAATGAGAATATACTTCAAAGGCCCGTTGACTTGGTGGCCGAAGACTTCACAATCTTCATAAACCCACCAAAGTTCAAATTAACCCTAACACACTGTATATATTGTCACACCAATGACGAAGCTAGCTTCTTTAAATTTGGAGAGTCCGAGAGACTAATTTGAAATATTGATGAAATTTTAATTTAAATAAAATGTAAATAACAAAAAAAAAGTAGGATAAATTATAAATAATTTTTTTTTTAAAAAAGTGGGATTGGGGGTCATAACCCCCACATCGTAAGGTGGCTTCGCCGCTCTCACCATTGTCTATAAAACAACAATAACTCAATAAATATGCAGAAACCTCTCTCGGAGGTTGTTGGAAGCCGACTTCTTCCAATTATGGAAATTGACATCCAGGTCAACTGACTATTTAAAAAATGAGAATATATACAGGTACTAAGAAAATCAAGACTTACGAATCCCAATCCACCAAGCTTGAAGGTCTTCCCTGCAGTGGTGTAGCCGTTGCAAAATTTTGCGAGGAAGACTTTTGCGTGTGGAGCAACAAAGAAAGCAGCTGAGATATCTCCCCTCTCAAACGCCATTGGATAGTCATTCATGGATTCAATTCTTTTAATATTCCCAGGTTTGAAGTTTAAAACATTCATCAAATACCTTACAATAAATGAATTTCCATTGCATCCAACAGCTGCATTTGTTCTCTGAAGTGTCTCAATGTCCTGTATTGATGGCTGGAGGCGTGAGACCGTCAACATTGAGGTAAGACTCGCCGTAAAACTTGCTGTTACAATTAGAATCACAAACAGCCATGGTGCTAGCACGAACCGAGATAAATTGTCCCGGAGTGGTTCTCCTGCATATACATGTATATATCTTCAATAAGTGAAAATTATCAGATGCAGGATTTCACAGGAAAAAATTTACGGAATCTAGTACATGATCGGTACTTGTACAGTTAGTATCATAAAACATTAATTAATTGCAAATACAATTGTTAGTTTTAGTTGAACTCACTTTGTACAAAGAATATAAGAGTGATTGAGAACCAGAGCATTGATCCAAAGGCTTTGAGATCAGTGTTGTCTTCACGTTCAATTAACCAGATAACAAATCCTATGAACAAGTGCATTCCCACCATTAGCAGCCACATTTTTGTTGTAAAGGTTTTCATGAAGAGCCATGTTTCTTTTGAATTGTCTGGTTTCACAGGGACTATCATCACAAGTCCAGATTCCACATAAGGCTGTGAAAATTCTGCATACTGAAATCGATCCGCCCTTATTTCTGTGTCCCCAACAGCAGCATCCAAGCCCTATATGAAATTGAAAAAGAAAATGCAGTACATGAATTAATTAATTCAATAGTATTGATCAACACCACCGTCCACTGTGACTAGTGGGTAAAGAGCGCTCAACTTAACAATGTTCTAGATTTGAGTTATCATACCTGCAAGTGGTATATATATATATACATATATATATATATATATATAAATAATAGTATTGATCAACAATTCAGGAGAAGAGCAACCCTGACCTTGTAAAAGATTTGCTTCACCATATCATCATAAGAGCCGTAGAAGGGAAGTAAAACATAAGGCAAGTGATATGGCAGACGCTTCACAACTGCTTCAAACACTTTGACTGAAAATCCAGAGACATAAGTTCCATTGCGGCCAAGATCATAACGAACTGTCACAAACTGATTAAAAGCACCCTTTGCAGGAACCCCAATCTTCAATGGTTGCTCTTCACTTCTTGAACTCCATCCCTTTGGAACTTTTCGCAAGCCGCCAGGCCAATAAACTGGGTTCAATTCTGTCACAGATTTGTTGCAAATGATGGTCTCACAGAATCCAAACAATGGTGACCAAAATGCCATCCCTTTGTAGCTTGTACCCACCACATTTATGATCTGAAACGTTGAATTTTCTGCTAATTTCCCGTTTTTGAATCCAATCTTTCCGCTTAGACCTTCAAAATTGCTGGATAATATGTTTTTAAGTAATTTTCCAGAAGGGATTTTTGCTTGTGGTGATTCCTTTTCTACGGCTTGAGCTATGGTCCAAACTGCATCATAGGCTCGGAGAGCAAAAATACTTGGATTTGAATACTCTTCTTCTTCAGGGTATTTTATCTGGTACATTTTTCTAAACTTGGTTTTAAAATGTATAAAAGACTTGCTTGATTGGATGATATTAGTTCTGAAACCAAGCACACCTTGCATGTTATCGATAACAGACGAATCAAGCGAATGAAGAAGGCTTGCGATTTCTTCAGAGACAATCCAAACGTACCCTTTTTCCATCATACCCATTTGCTTTGCCTTGTCAAAAATCAAAATAGCTAACTCTAAAGAACACTGTAAAAGTACCAACACTCTATTGCTCTTGGTCATTAGCATCTTCAGCTCTTCTTCTATGGCAGCTTCTGGTTTCGAAAGCGAAGTTAGAGGAGGGAAAGCTAAGTGGTGTTTGACTTCTGAGTTGACAACCCGAAGTGAATCGGAGAGGAGAGTTACAAGTCCAGAATCGGCTGAAAAATCGTTGTTGTTTTCATATATTGCGGTCACTTTTCGCCACTTGAAGATGCCTACAATGGCAGCTATGCACTGTGTATGGAGGGTGATGTCGTTAGACATTTGGAGAATAGATGGCAATTGTTGTAACATTTGTTGTGGAGGAAGAATTCCAGGTGAAGTTAAAGATATGATGGGGATATTGTTGGTGGTTTCATCGATCATGGAGACCAAAGCTGCTTCTGCCACCGGCAATGTTCCGATTATGGCCTGAACTTGTTTCTTGTGCATGACCTCTAGAGCTGAAATGGATAGTGTATGCCATTTTCAGCAGTGCAAACTACTATAAGATTATGATCTCGATTTGTACGAGTGCAAAGAAACAACTATAAGATGCAAAATATCTTATATCAGTGCACACTATCGATTTGCACATGTACAAAATGTGAATTTGTATAGGTACAAAATGTCTTACACCAATAAAAAAAACAAATTGTCTTACACCAATGCAAATTTAGATTTCTAAAAAAAAAAATGTGTGATCTTGTGATTTATAATTACGGACAAGTTGATATACAATCAACTCATGTACTCTAGAGTAGATATACTTGTTCAGATAAGATTTCAGCTATTATTATTTTTTTAATTATATTTAGTTTCTATAAAATATAAAAGATTTTGCAACACATAACATAATATAATAATGACAAGTGTAAGTCATGTATTAACTATTAACTACCATAAATGGTCATATACAGTATATACTAAAAAAAAGAATACTTATATGCGAAGTCCATCTGGATATTGCCCAATCATATGCAAGTTTGATTTCACGCTAATTGATCAGAGTCTGACTGGAGTTTCATTGATTTTTTCAACCAATTATCATGCAAAACATAAAGCTTATTATAATACTGGTTTGCTGATTGTCAACTCGACGGCCGCTAAGTCAATATGGAAAAAAAAAAAAAATAGAACTGTGAAGAAGATAAATCCTGGCGTTCACATGCCATGCAGTAGATCCATGAAAATTAAACTCATCATTTGGAGCTCAGAAAAGTAGAGAATTGAAGATTATAAGAAAAGAATAGAATATTTAACCATGTCTACCACTTATATATCCAACAATTTCAATGCTTCTAAGAAAAGAATCAGCAATATCTTCACTTATAAGAACATAGATATCGTAAGTTGTTACTTTTTTTTTCCTAGAAATTAAAGATACAGTCTTTTAGCAATTTTGAGAAGTAATATATTGAAAAGGAATGCAATTCATGATCTTCTTTTAACATAATTATTGTAAGCAAGCAGTAAGTATATATGCAAATGATCACCTATTTCTAAGTCATGCTTCTAGCAATATGCCCATAAGGGAACATGCTTCATGGTTTTAGCAATATGCCTGTTAGGGTACATGCTTCAATACGTCTGAAAGTATATCATATCACATGATATGGATATCTAATTATATAAAATTTCCGACACCCGTTGATATAATTTGATCAATAACAAACATACAAGTCTAGACGTACGTACTGAAGAATTAATCTTTCGACCAATATTAGAGAGTGGAATGAACCTTTACCAACAGATGCTGCTCGAGCTAAATTTCGACGAGAATCTTTGAAGTGCAAAACCAGCTGTAGTTTACAACAAGCCGTGGAGCGATGTTGGAAATCTTGGACAGCCATTTCCATGGCTATCATCTGCTCCTTACCCACACGAGAGCTGTAGTCAATAACACTGCCGATGTGCAATTCAATATCTTTGGCCTTGCCCTTTGATCCCACCACCATCAATAACAAAACCAGCAACAAACAGAGATCACCACACATTTGGCTCTTCAAAGAACTTCGTCGATACGGTGTTGAAATCTGAAATGGAGATATAGTCTTTTCTATCCGGTACTACTTATAATAACATTATTTATTATTTTACCAAAGTACGCATTGTTTTTTTCCTGGTAGGTGATATGCGAATCTGCGACCATCATATCTTAGATTCTACTATAAGTCCCATATTCAAATTTTCCGGCCTGCCCTTGTAAACACATATATAGAAAAGTCCTTGCAAGTTGGACTTTATTGGGGTTTTAAAACTATTTAACCACTGGCTCAGATTTTCTAATACTTCTGGTAGGGGACGTTACAGTCTTAGAATTTTTTGAAAACCGAATAGAGACTGAAATCTGAATCTTAGTGACATGTTTGTTTGTTTGTTTGTTTTTCTCATATCTGAATGTACTGTCAACATGTTTGTTTTAAAAAAAATAAAATTATCATAAAATAAGTAATTTTATATTTATACCCATAATAATTTGGGGGGGAGGGGGGGGGGGGGGGGGGGGGGGGGGGCTATTAGATTAGGATTTTAATAGACAATTGTAGAGTGTTAGGATTTTATATATTTGTGTGATTTTAAAGACAATTAGGATTATATGTACTCGACTTTTTGGATTCTAAAAAGTATTTGGACTTTATTTATAGACTATTGAGATTATCCAGACTTTATTTATAGACTATAAAGATTTGTTCATAGGAATATTGTGTCAGATAACTGTGTTTGGTTACATATAATTTTTTTTTTTACATTATACTATGATTATAATTTATTTTTTTCACAATCTTCTTGAATTCAAGTCTCATTGTCTTCGTCTTCCACCTCATCACCCACACCATCTTCCTGTAGGAACCTGGATTTACGTTGCGCAGCGGCAAGGGTGTTTTAAAATTTTTATGCAACTTGTAAACCGTATACAACATATAAGAATATATAAAGATGAATTAGATCATACCCTTGATGCTAACCCATTCGTTTCTTTAAGCTTTATTAAATTTGCATTTTGATTTGTACCACTGGATCTTCTTTGCTATCTCCCAGGTTCCGGCAATTGTGTGTGGGCACGTCACGGGTTTTAAGAGGTTGTATGGAGGTTGAAGAAACAACACAAAACAACTCTTGCTTTGTGTATATGGAATTCGGCCACACTTGAATAATAAAGAACAAAAAAAAACTTTTTTTTTAATGCTTTTCTAGTTTGGCCACACACCCCTACTTGTTTTTCTTGTGTTAGCTGCACACACTTTCTTGTTTCTCACTTTTCTATTGTGATATCAACGTGTATATCACAATTAGTTTGTCTTCCTTGTTTTAATAATATATCTGTATATATCTTAAAACAAAATACTAATCTTTTTTCAAATATATCTTTTATATATTTAAAATAAAATAATTAGTATTTTAGTGACCAAGTTAGTATAAGATTCTAAATCCCACATAACCCTAGTTCACTAAGATTTGAACACTTGACTTAGTTAGGAAATAAAATAATCTTAATATTTTATCATTTGTCTCGGTTATGGTTCGAACCTGTAACCTCAAATTAACAAGTAATTAATAATTCTCAATTATTAATTTATTAATTAAATAATCAAATTATTTAATTATTAATATATTAATTAAATAATCTTATCATTTAATTAATTTTCTGAATAAATATGTGTCACTTTCATAACACAATTAATTGGACAATCCAATTAATTAACCGTGACCCTTGTTACCTTTAACGTTCCGGGCTAGCAAGGGAACCTAATGGGCCCACAGTCTCGAGCTCCAATAATCCTTAGAAAAGTTAATTAAACTCTTTAATTAATATTTCATGATTATTAACATCGGAGTTACTCCACTAAAAACCCGAGACTGCACTCTCGTAACTGTAGATGTTTTTACACAAACCAAAAACTCAATGTCCATCGATATAGCTATTACATATAGTATGATCCTCCACACGTAGTTCATAATTAGAGCTAGGTCATAAAGTCTGTTATACCCCTCTAATTATATCGTTTCCATTAAGTACCATTGATTCTCTAATGAACAATAAATCCTAACTTCCTTTACGGAAGAAGGAGAGCGTTCATATTGTTCAAGCCTTGAATCAACCCTTAAGGGAACTACTATCTACTTCTTGCAAGAATGAGTGGATTCCATTATTGTGTACAGACCTTCCCAGTCACAAGCCAAACCGTGATTCCAACACACGAAGTTATTGACCAGGAATGCAACTCCGATCTCACCCATGGTATATCAAAAACCATGATCTAACCTGAATGAGTCGATAAGACACTCAGGATTAAGATCACCCATATATAGCCATCATAAGTCGATATATATGAATCTCATCATGTAACGGATCTTAGTGAGAGATTTATATAGATCGTGGCCCAGTCCTATATGATCACATCATATAAGGTGCCTCCATTCTCATATCACCATATAAATAGTCTAGGATAAGACCACTGTATATTACAGAATGAACCGTAGCTGTAGATTAACCATTAATAAAGTACCAAACTCTATTTGCTATCTACAGACTCTTTAGATTGCTCATCTCAAACAAAATTCCTCTGTATATGACACTCATATACTCAGTTAGAGATTAAATCCGCCAATCTTGAATGTTAAATACACATGATATAAATATATGAGACAGATTTATAGAATGAATAAACCACTTCTTTTATTAATGTTTCATTCACATTTACAGATTACAAGCCTTATGGCATAAACCCCAACAATCTCCCACTTACACTAAAGCAAGTGAGACATATCTCGTAACTCTAGACCCTCTAAGTGACCTTCAAACACTTTAGCCGTTAAGGTTTTCGTAAATGGATCAACATGATTGTCTTGCGACGCAATCTTAGTCACGGTCACATCCCCTCTCTGCACTATCTCTCTAATGAGATGATATTTTCTCTTTATATACTTCCCTCTCTTGTGGCGACTTGGTTCTTTGGAATTAGCCACAACACCACTGTTATCATAGTAAAGTGTGATGGGCTTATCTAGATCTAGATCTAGAACAACTTCCAGATCAGTCAAGAACTTACGGAGCCAGATAGCCTCTTTAGCTGCTTCACAAGCTACTACATATTCGGCTTCCATGGTGGAGTCAGCAATATATGATTGTTTAACACTCCTCCATACAATGGCTCAACCACCAATGCTGAAAACTGATCCAGATGTGGATTTCCTACAATCCCTGTCTGATTGAAAATCAAAGGCTGTATATCCTAGCAGGATAAAATCCTGCCCGGAATATACTAGCATATAGTTTCTCGTTCTCCAAAGATACTTGAGAATTGCATTTACAGCAATCCAATGATCAAATCCTAGGTTGGACTGAAACCTACTGGCTACTTCCACTGCGAAGCAGATGTCAGGTCTCGTGCATAACATAGCATACATAAGACTGCCTATTGCAGACGCATAGGGAACATGTCTCATATCCTCAACTTCTTGAGGTGTCTTAGGAAATTGTTCCTTAAACAAGTGTACTCCATGCCTAGAAGATATATTACATTTTTTGGAGTTCTGCATCGAAAATTGCACAAGTATCTTGTTGATATACGATGCGTGAGACAATACTAAGAGTTTATTCTTACGATCCCTAATTAATTGGATCCTTTGAACATAACTTGCATCTCCCAAATCTTTCATTTGGAATTGGCTAGCCAGCTAGCCCTTTACTTCCAACAATACCCCTACGTCATTCTCAATGAGTAGGATATCATCTACGTATAGGACTAAGAAAACTATTTTTTTGTCAATGATGCGCTTGTAGACACAAGGCTTGTCGATGTTTTGCTCAAAGCCACAAGTTTTGATAGCATTATCAAACCTGATGTTCCAATATTTATATGCTTGCTTTAGTCTATAAATGGACCTTTGCAACTTGTAAAATGTTTGCTCTTGATCTGGAGACACAAATCCCTCTGGTTGCATTATGTAGATGTTCTTAACAAGATTACTATTCAAAAATACAGTATCGACGTCCATTTGCCAAATTTCGTAATCAAAATAGGCAGCAACGGATAAAAGAATCCTAATAGACTTAAACATGGCTACTGGCGAGAAGGTCTCTTCGTAATCGACCAACCTCTTTTTGGGTATAACCTTTGCCATTAGCCTTGCCTTGAATGTCTACCTTCCAGTTTATTCCTCTCTTTCTTTTGTAGATCCACTTACACCATATGGGTTTTATCCCATCCGGTAAGTCTATAAGTTCCCAGACAAATTTGGAGTACATGGACTCCATCTCGAGATTCATGGTTTTAAGTCATTCCTCTTTGTCAAGATCTTCCATTATATTTTTAAATGTCAATGGATCATCCACACTTTCATTAGAGACGACATGTCATCCCTCTCCAATACCCAAATAGTGTTCAGGTTGTCGTACAACCCTTCCACTACGTCTAGGTGGCAGTGTATCCTGACTAGGAATCATCTGACTATCAGATGTTAATGGATCAACAACTAATGTTGACTGAGAACTGGTCGTACCAGGCTCCATCTCATTTAATACAATTTTGCTTCGAGGTTTATGATTACTCATATAGTTATCCTTAAGAAACGTTGCATTTGTCGATACAAATACTTTGTTCTCCTCAGGACTATAGAAGTATCCACCTCTAGTCTTCTTGGAATAACCTACAAACAAGCAGACCATAGACTTAGGGTCCAGCTTTCCAGTTCTGTTCTTCAGTACATGTACTAGACACCCTATATGCGGAAATGTCACAAACTAGCTTTACGACCAATCCACAACTCTAGGGGAGTCTTAGGAACAAACTTGGATGGGACTATAATCAAAATGTAGGCCGCTGTTTGTAGTGCATATCCCCAAAAAGAATTTGGTAATGATGAGAAATTAATCATAGATCTCACCATTTCCATTAGGGCTTTATTTCTCCTCTCTGCAACACCATTCTGTTGTGGTGTTCCAGGAGCTGTGAGTTGGGATACAATCTCATGCTCAACCAAGTAGTCTTCAAACTCTTGGTCAAGATACTCACCTCCAATATCCGATCTTAGAGCCTTGATAGTTTTGCCTAAATGATTCTCAACTACAACTTGGAATTCTTTGAACTTTTCAAAAGTTTCCGACTTCCATTGCATTAGGTATACATATCTGTATCTAGAGTAATCATCTGTAAAAGTGATATAATACTCATAACCACCCTTTACTTTAACATTCATCGGTCCACAGACGTCTGAGTGTATAAGCACTAGTGGTTCCTTAGCTCTAAGTGTTTCTAGTAAAAGGTCTCTTGGTCATTTTGCCTTCTAAATAGGATTCGCAGACAGATAAGGTGACAACCTTTAACTGGCTTAAAGGCCCACTTTTAACTAGTTTGTCTATCATGTTAATGTTAATATGGTCAAGTCTTAGATGCCATAGATACATTTCATTATGTGAAGAAATTTTCTGTCGTTTTGTTTTAGGTTTTTCAACTTTAAACAATTCAGCATTGATCAGTGATGTATGAATTAACGGTCTTAAAACATACAAGTTGTTTTCATTTAAACCGAACAAATATTTAAACCATTTCGAGAAATAATAACTGACTTATTATTAAAAGAAATAGAATATAATTGTTCCAACATTTTGGACACAGAAATCAAATTCCTTGTGAATCCAGGAATAAAATAAACAGAGTTTGAAATAATAAAACTATTTTCAAACTGGAGTATAACTACTCCCACTGCTCTTGTTGACACGGCATCCCCTGAACCAACACGCATAGAGAAGGCTCCATCCTCAAGCTCTGTCCAAGAATCAGTCAATTGCAAAGAAGAGCAAACATAGTTAGTGGCCTATGAATCAATTATATAAGGTGAAGAATCATCTTCCACTAAACATGATTCAATAACAAGTAAATCACATTTACCTTTTGCCTTTTTCTTCTTGGCAACCTCCTTTAGATATTGAGGACAATTCCTCTTCCAATGTCTGACATTGTCGTAATGGAAACATTTTCCTTTGCCTTTATCCTTGTCGGTGGAGGTGCCATTCTTCTTGTTTTGGGCTTTCTTGGGTTTGGGTTTACCCTTAGCCTTGACAGCAGACCTCTTCATCTTCTTAGATCTAGAGGAAGATGGTTCAGCAACATTTGCCCCATTGGTCTTATCTTTGTTATCTTTAGTCATAGACTCAAAGGTAGTAATCTCATTAATCAATTGAGTCAGACTGGACCTCAATTTGTTCATCACATAGTTGCTTTTGAACTGATAGAAACTCTTCAGAAGAGTCGTTAGTATGATGCTCACCTGACTAGGTTCATTAATGGCCTCGTCATTGACATCTGCCATGTTGAAATGGGACATCATAGTCAGGACATGTTCCCAAACAGATGCACCCTCTTTCATCCGAGCAAGCATTGCGGAACGAACAGCTTCGTGCCACTTTTGCTTAGAGGGCTGCCCGAACATAGTCTGCAATGACTCCATGATTTCGAATGCTGTAGTCATTGCCCTGTGCTTTGTAACAAGCACTTATGTCATACTACCTAACAAATAAGTTCAGGCTTTCTCATCAGCTGAGACCCATTTCTGGTATGCCTCACGAATATTTCTTGCGGCATTGGCAACAGGTTGTGGAGGACACTCCTCCGTAAGCACAAACTTTAGGTCTTTGGTGACCTAACTTGCATTAATATGATGTTTCCATTTAGTGTAATTTTCTCCGGTTAGTTTGTCATTAGCAAGGATTTGTAATAATGCAGAAGACATTGCTGAAAAAACATAAATAAAGAATTCATTCAACCATACATTTAATTCAAATGTCAACGTTTGGCATAAAATTAAATATGATGCATGAACATATTTAATGAACAAGAAAATCCCTAAAAATAGTTTCTACGCCACGACAATCCAACATACCACAAGCAAGTGCCGTCTTAAGGTCGGTCAAATACTTGCATGTTGGATCGAGACATTCTCAATCAAATGATATACCAGAATAATTATTATTCATCTATCATTAAACAATCGTTTATTTCAGTCAGGTTTATAATTAATAAATTTAATTAAAACTTTGTGAGTGTAACACACAATTTCAAATCTCTTAAGCTTAACTTGAGAATTACCGTCTTAGGGTCGGTCAATCTTAAAATACACTCAAAAATCCAATCCGTTAAGAAGTCAACCTTGATATTGATTCTCATGGAGACCCTCATTAAGGAGGGCGAAAACGAAGCTGTCTCGAGGCCCCACGTGAATCTCACGGTGTTGAACTAATGATACAGACTGCGGGATATAATGTCATATATCACTCTCCCACTCACTATTTTAGAATTAGGGTTTTCAATTATTATTGAACCTAGATATTTCTAAGATTAAACGACTAATTTCAATCTAAATGTCTATGGCATATATAACAAAACTATTAGAATCTTATTCTAATAACAAATAAACTATTCCGATTTTTAACTAATTAAAAATCTAGTTCATTATTCAAATTCTAATCTATGTAAACAATTTTACTGAGATTAGAATTATTTAATGTGATTTACAAAGTTTTAACTATTAAACTAATCACATTATTAGGTCTAATTATATTATGGCTTTAATCTAATTAAACCTAATATTAAGTGAATGACCTAACTAATCTAACTAATTAAACATTTTAATTAATAGAGTAGTTATTAATGAGAATTACCAAGTTTTTACTCTAAAAAACTAATCTCATTATTTAATAGCCAATTATGTGAATATCCTAATTTTTTTAATCAACTTAAAAAAAAATAAAACACATAATTTTAAATGGTTATTACGCATGCATGATATATCAAAATATATATTTATGTGTGTGTAGGCACACCTAATCTAAATGACATATATATCAGTATATGCATGACACTGCTTTAATCATCTCATAATAAAAACATACATGAGTTGACCGAGTACAATGGGTTATTTATCCTAAAAAAAATATCTAATTACAAAAAATTATCCAAGGCATTCTTTGGTCTTCAAGTAATTCCAATATTCTTCAAGTCTTTGGGTTCTTCTTATTTTGGGCTTTCCAAGTCCAACTTGATTAAATAATTTAATTGTTTATGTTATAATCCATCTCATGAATCAAATCTAAAGCCCAAGTGTTACTCTAACACTTATTGGAGGTCCAAGGCATAAAAAAAAAAAAATCTAGCTCAAAATATTTTTCTAATTTAGAAACCCTAACGTTGCAAATTCGAAACCCTAACACTTTCGCGTGTGGCCGTCATTCGCACGCATGGGTAGCAGGAAAACACACGGGGCTACATGCTGAAGGATTGCAAGTCGAGCGAGACTGCTTCACAAACGCACAAAAGCTTATTTTCGCAGCAGTGTTGTGCATGCAACATGCACGCAACTGTTGTGCACATGATGTGCATGCAATTATGTTGTGCATTTGTTGTGCATGCATCACAGCAAACATACAAAAAATTGTATGCTGCATGATGCACAACACTAGCGCATATGTTATGCATGTTGCATATTCAGTGATATTCTACGCCCTCTTGATCGTCAATTTCTGTTGATTTACATCAATAAAAAAAATAACAGCATATAAAAAAAATAATATTAAAAATACATCCTGGAATTAATTTTACATGAGAAAAATATTATAACATTTGATAAGAACCCTAAACCCATTGTACCATACAATTAACGACCAACCATGTTTATAATAAATTAAGAAAAAAATTATAAACATCATACAATCATTAGAAAGTACCTACACATACCATGCATGCAAATCAAAGAATAAAACTATGAAAAAAAACTTTTATTCTTATATATTGTATAATTGGTTTTGATACCAATTGTAGGAGCCCGGATTTACGTTGCGCAGTGGAAAAAATGTTTTCAAATTTTTATGCAATTTGTAAACCATATACAACATATAAGAATATATAAAGATGAATTAGATCATACCCTTGATACTAACTTCTTTGTTTCTTTAAACTTTATTAAATTTGCATTCGGATTTGTACCACTGGATCTTTCTCGCTATCTCCCAAATTCTGGCAACTGTGTTTGGGCACGTCACGGGTTTCAGGAGATTGTATGGAGGTTGAAGAAACAACACAAAACAACTCTTGCTTTGTGTATATGGAATTCGACCACATTTGAATAATAAAGAACCAAAAAAAAACTTTTTTTTAAATGCTTTTCTAGTTTGGCTGCACACCCCTACTTGTTTTTCTTTTGTGTTAGCTGCACACACTTTCTTGTTTCTCACTTTTCTATTGTGATATCAACGTGTATATCACAATTAGTTTGTCTTCTTTGTTTTAATGATATATCTTTATATATCTTAAAACAAAATACTAATTCTTTTTCAAATATATCTTCTATATATTTAAAATAAAATAATTAGTATTTTAGTGACCAAGTTACTATAGGATTCTAAATCTCACATAACCCTAGTTTACTAAGACTTGAACATTTGACATAGTTAGGAAATAAAATAATCTTATTATTTTATCCTTTGTCTCAGTCATGGTTCAAACTTGTAACCTCCAATTAACAATTAAGTAATAATTCTCAATTATTAATTTATTAATTAAATAATCGAATTATTTAATTATTAATATATTAATTAAATAATCTCATCATTAAATTAATTTTCTGAATAAATATATGTCACTTTCGTAACACAATTAATTGGACAATCCAATTAAGTAACCGTGACCTTTGTTACCTTTAACGTTCTGGGCTAGCAAGGAGACCTAATGGACCCACAATCTTGAGCTCCAATAATCCTTAGAAAAATTAATTAAACTCTTTAATTAATATTTCATGTTTATTAACCTCGGAGTTACTCCACTAAAAACCTGAGGCTGCACTCTCGTAACTGTAGATGTTTTTACACAAACCAAAACGCAAAGTTCATCGATATAGCTATTACATATGGTATGATCCTCCACAAGTAGTTCATAATTAGAGCTAGGTCATAAAGTCTGTTATACTCGTCTAATTATATCTTTTCCATTAAGTATCATTGATTCTCTAATGAACAATAAATCCTAACTTCCTTTACGGAAGAAGGAGAGGGCTCATAATGTTCAAGCCTCGAATCAAACCTTAAGGGAACTACTGTCTACTTCTCGCAAGAAGGAGTGGATTCCACTATTGGGAATAGACCTTCTCAGCCACAAGCCAAACCGCGATACCAACACACTAAGTTATTGACCGGGAATGCAACTCCGATCTCACCCATGGTATATCAAAAACCATGATCTAACCTGAAAGAGTCGATACGACACTCAGGATTAGGATCACCCATATATAGCCATCATTAGTCGATATATGAATCTCATCATGTAACGGATCTTGGTGAGATATTCATATAGATCGTGGCCCAGTCCTATACGATCACATCATATAAGGTGCCTCCATTCTCATATCACCATATGAATAGTCTAGGATAAAACCACCGTACATTACAGAATGAACCGCAACTGTAGATTATCCACAAATAAAGTACCCAACTCTATTTGCTATCTACGGGTTCTTTAGATTGCTCATCTCAAACAGAATTCCTCTGTATATGACACTCATATACTTAGTTTGAGATTACATTCGACAATCTTGGATGTTAAATACACATGATATAAATATATGAGACAGGTTTATAGAATGAATAAACTACTTTTTTTATTAATGTTTCATTCACATTTACAGATTACAAACTTTAGGGCATAAACCCTAACACTTCCCTACCGGTCCACCACCCACTCTCTCTTCCCAAGTCCCCACCACCCACTCTTTGATTATCATCTTCCCCACCCAATTTTAATTTTCTAATTAAAAAGCCAAAAAAGACAAAAATGTGAAGGCAATAGGCCAAAACCAACAAAGAGAGAAGCAAAGAAAGCAAAACAACAGACCAATCTGAAGAAAAGCAATGACAGCAAACACGCTGCAACCCAGATCTTCACCAAATTTTTTTTTTTGGGTGAAGAGGTTTTCAAAAGCATGCTTCTTACAAAAATTTATTAGGTGATGGTAGATTTGTGATGAAGATCTGATAGGGTATGAAAGTTGAGGAAGCTGAAAATTTGTGATGAACATCTGATGAGAATTGCGAAGCAGATTTGAGAAGTAGGAAAGTCTAGAAATTATTGTGGGAGATGACAAGACAATTTTGAGGTCCAGCTATTTATACAAATCACTGAAAGTCTGAATAATCCATTTTGTCATGAAATCCTACAAATCTTGATCTCAATCCAATACCACTAGACAATTTGATGCCTCTTAAAAGTCTGGATTCAATACCACAAGACTTTTAAAAAATCTTAAAAGTTCTGATCGAACACCACCAGACTTATCTAAGTTGTTAAAAAGTCTCAATCAAATACCAACAGACTTTTACTTCAAAAAATTGTCTAATAAAATCATGAACCAATACACCCCCCTAAAAGAAGTAATTTAACATGCATAATTCTTTATAAGATTTTGTATGTACTGCAAATAAAGTTCAAGTTCAATTTATTGTGAAAACTTGACCCGAAATAACCCGTTTCCTTTTTTTTTCTTAAAAAAATATTCTCAAACCACTAAATATTCAAATCATTTTACTATACAATTGAATTTTAAGACATTGACCTAAATTTTAATAATCAATTAAATTTCAAAATACATTTAAATTAAAAATATATAGGTGTATAGATAAATATTGTCATATATATAGATATATATATTATTAAAAATTTAAATATACACTTAAATACGAACATTCATTATAGAAAAACATTTAACATATAATGAAAATTCATACATAAGCCTAAATTTGATAGAACACAACATCTAAGTTTAATAAACTTAAAATTCAATCATAAAATGCAATTAGGTAAAGAGACAAAGAGATTAGAGATTTGTTTTTCCCTTTATATTTTCATATTTAAAAAAATAATTTTATAAATACATGGTCAAACGGGGAGGGTCAGCGCATAAGAGGTTGACCCATACCCAACCCGATAAAAAATCGTGTCAAAAAAGTTTGATCCATACTCGACCTGAGTCCCGTTCTCAATGCTCTGAACTCGCTCCGAACGAAACCGAGCCCCACCGATTTGGGGTGGGTCGAGGATTTTTTCCATCTCTAGGTGTAGGAACGTGGCTCACTTAATGTAAGTGTTATCTAGTAAGATAACACTTGAATATAACATGTTTTGGTGGTTTCGACGGATTCGGTTTGAAACCGATTCCGTTGAAACTCGAGTTCTCAAAGTTAATATACCAAAACTAAGTATAAATTATACTAAGAATACATGAATAATGTAAATATGAACGACAAAAATTATTAAAAAAAATAGCTACAAAACTTGTATATAATATAAAAACTCAATTTTGTAGTTTCCAACGTAAAATCGAATCCATCGAAACTCGAGTTTTAATGAGTATAAGTTGAACTAAGCACAAAATTTTAAATTAAATATAAGCACCACGAACGATCAAAATTAAAATTGGCAACAATTCTTGCATATAAGAACTATTTTTTGTGGTTTAATGTAAATATAAGCAACAAAAACGATCAATCGAAAAATGATAACAATACTTGCTGCTTTTTCTTTTGACAAAGAGTAATTTTCATTAAAAACTAACATGATCCTAACACATGAAGAATAGTCCTCCATCTAAACATGATCCTCACCACTAGACAAAGTAACTTTACCAAATAGTGAGCCACATTGTTAGATTTCCTGGAAACATAATTTACATAAACTGGAGAGAGACACTAATAGACGCCTAATAGGCTAATATCATCAATAACAAAGCCTACATCATAATAAAAGACCCGTTTGAAATAACAATACTTTCTTTTAACAATCCGTTTTGAAGATTTCGATGGATTCGGATTGAAATAACTCTACAGATTTCTAGTGATTGTATTTACACAAATTATTCAGGAGGGTGGTTTTCAAATTTCAACGATGGTTAACATTTCTACAAATTCTTTACAACAAAAATGCAAATTTTATATAGAATTGAGCAGTCTAACTCTTCTATTTATTAATATGTTGAGTAACCAGTTGACAATCTGCAATTTCCTTTCAGCTAGACGCACGATGGCAACAAAAAACGCGAAACCTGAAACGCCACCGGAAACGAATAACAGGCCGGAGAAAGGTCGAGGACCTAGACTCGGACTATCAATTATGCCTGTTAAAGAAGAGGTGCATTTGAAAGATGATAGCATGGCTTCCTCTAATTGATTAATTTCTCCAGTCTCTGTTACCTTTAGAATTGCCTCTGAAATGTCTAATAACAATGGAGACCCTTTTGGGAACACCTAAATGAAACCAAACACCCACTAATCAGATCAGTTTACAGGCACACACAAAATGAGAATATACTGCTTATCAACCTACCAAGGTTCAAATATTGATACCATGTATCTATTAACGCAATATTGCCTATAAAACTGCAGTAAGTGGCGAATCACATGGAGATCTGGAGGGGTCTTGGCCGATGCCCAATATTTTTTTAAAACTTATAATGAAATTTTATATACTTTTACCTCAACATTTTTGTTTTAAAATTTTTACCATGGTCCCCCAAGCCCCAAAATTCAACGAAGCTGTGTGTGGAGGAAACCTCTTTTAGTGGTGGGAGCTGACTTCTTCTGATTACGGAAATAACATCTAAACCGGTTGTAGTATTGTTTGATCTTGTAAGATGTATATTAAAAAAATGAGAATATATACAAGTACTAAGAGAATCAAGACTTACGAATCCGAATCCACCAAGCTTGAAGGTCTGCCTTGCAGCGGTGTAGCCCTCGCAAAATTTGGCAAGGAAGACTTTCGCGTGTGGAACAACTAAGAAAGCCGCTGAGATATCTCCCCTCTCAAACGCCATCGGATAGTCATTTATCGATTCGATTCTCTTAATATTCTCAGGTTTGAAGTTCAAAACATTCTTCAAATACCTTACAATAAATGAATTCTCATTGCATCCAACTGCTGCATTTGTTCTCTGAAGTGTCTCAATGTCCTGTATTGATGGCTGGAGGCGTGATACCGTCAACATTGAGGTAAGACTCGCCGTAAAACTTGCAGTTACAATTAGAATCGTAAACAGCCATGGTGCTAGCACTAACCGAGATATATTTTTCTGGGGTGGTTCTCCTGCATATACATGTATATATCTTCAATAAGTGAAAATTATTAGATGCAGGATTTGGTAGGAAAAAACGTGTGGACTCTCATACTTGATCGGTACTTGTACAGTAAATATCATAAACATTAAATAATTGCAAATACAATTGTCAGTTTTAGTTTAACTTACTTTGTACAAAGAGTATAACAGTGGTAGAGAACCAGAGCATTGATCGAACGCCTTTGAGATCTGGGTTGTCTTCACTTTCAATTAACCAGATGACAAATCCAATGAACAAGTGCATTCCCACCATTAGCAACCACATTTTTGTGGTAAAGGTTTTCAAGAAGAGCCATGTTTCTTTTGACTTGTCTGGTTTCACAGGGACTATCATCACAAGTCCAGATTCCACATACGGCTGTGAAAATTCCGCATATTGATATCGATCTGCCATTATTTCAGTGTCCCCAACAGCAGCATCCAAGCCCTATATATGAAATTGAAGAAAGAAAAGACCATACATGAATTAATTAATTCAATAGTATTAATTGATCAACAATTCAAGAGAAGAGCAGATTAATCTGACCTTGTAAAATATTTGCTCTACCATCTCATCATAGGAGCCATAGAAGGGAACTAAAACATACGGCAAGTGATATGGCAGACGATTCACAACTGCTTCAAACACTTTAACTGAAAATCCAGAGACGTAAGTTCCATTGCGGCGGAGATCATAGTTCACTCTCACAAACTGATTAAATGCACCATTGGCAGGAACTCCAATCTTCAATGGTTGCTCTTCATTGCTTGAACTCCATCCCTTTGGAACTTTTCTCAAGCCGCCAGGCCAATAAACTGGGCTCAATTCTGTCACGGATTTGTTGCAAATGATGGTCTCACAGAATCCAAACAATGGTGACCAAAATGCCATCTCTATGTAGCTTGTACCCACCACATTTATGATCTTAAACGTTAAATTTTCTGCTAATTTTCCGTTTTTGAATCCAATATTTCCGCTTAGACCTTCAAAATTGCTGGACAATATGTTTTCAAGTAATTTTGCAGAGGGAATTTTCGCTTGTGGTGGTTTTTTTTCTAAGGCTTGAGCTATTGTCCAAACTGCATCATAAGCTCTGAGAGCAAAAATACTTGGATTCGAATACTCTTCTTCTTCTGGGTATTTTAACTGGTACTTTTTTCTAAACTTGGTTTTAAAATGTCTAAATGACTTGCTTGATTGAATGATGTTAGTTCTGAAACCTAGCACACCTTGCATGTTATTGAAAACAGACGAATCAAGCGAATGAAGAAGGCTTGCGATTTCTTCCGAGACAATCCAAACGTACCCTTTTTCCATCATACCCATTTGCTTTGCCTTGTCAAAAATCATAATAGCTAACTCTAAAGAACACTGTAAAAGTACCAACACTCTATTGCTCTTGCTCCTTAGCTTCTTCAGCTCTTCTTCTATGGCAGCTTCTGGTTTCGAAAGCGAAGTTAGAGGAGGGAAAGCTAAGTGGTGTTCGACTTCCGAGTTGACAACCCGAAGTGAATCGGAGAGGAGAGTTACAAGTCCAGAATCGGCTGAAAAATCGTTGTTGTTTTCATATATTGCAGTCACCTTTCGCCACTTGAAGATGCCTACAATGGCAGCTATGCACTGTGTATGGAGGGTGATGTCGTTAGACATTTGGAGAATAGATGGCAATTGTTTTAACATTTGTTGTGGAGGAAGAATTCCAGGTGAAGTTAAAGATATGATGGGGATATTGTTGGTAGTGATTTCATCGATCATGGAGACCAAAGCTGCTTCTGCCACCGGCAATGTTCCGATTATGGCCTGGACTTGTTTCTTGTGCATGAGCTCTAGAGCTGAAATGGATATTGTATACCATTTTTAGCAGTGCAAAGTGCAAACAACTATAAGATCATTTCGATTCGTAAAGGTGGAAAGTGCAAAATATCAATGTGCACGTATACAAATTGTGGATATACATACATAGGTACAAAATGTCTTATTCCAGTTCAAATTTAAATTAAAAGACTTCAGCTATTATTATTATTTAATTATATTTAGTTTCTATAAAATATAAAAGATTTTACAACACTTTTTTTTTTGAAGTATTAAATTAATTCGGAGATGGGAGGACTTAAACCCACAATCCCATGGTGTAGGTGTGATGGTATACCATCGGATCAACCTCATCTCGTGTTTTACACTTTTACTACATATAATATAAAAGTATAATGCTAATTTGTCCAAATCTGGTGCCCAGATGATGTGGCATATTCATTTAAATCATACAAATCTAATATCATAGTGATACCATATTATTTAGGCACAGATTTAGGGGTCGTTTGTTTTTTTGTCTGAAGACTGAATAATCCTGAATTTTTCTGAAGACTGAATAGGGACTGAAATCTGAACTTGAATGACATGTTTGTTTTTTTTTTCCTCACATCTGAATGTATTGTCAACATGTTTGTTTTTTTAAAGTAAAATTGTCTGAAACTAAGTAATTTTACATTTATACCCACGTTAAACAATTATACATATAATATGGAATAAAAACAATCTAAAAATTATAATTATATATGAACACATATGATCATAATCTTCTTCTTCAATTACAAATAAACTTCATTTTTATTAAGAAAAAAAAGTTTTTTTTTTCAAAAATAAAAGGGGCAGCATCAAAACTCACACAAAACACTCTAAAAAAATAATATATAAATACATAACCCTAATATCATAATAAATTATTGATATTAAACACCAATATGAGAAGTGATTAGAGTTCTTTTTTAGTTTTAAAACTATTTAAAATAAACAATATATTAAAATAAAGATTTTGTATCATATATAATTAAGATAAAATTGAAAATATGTTACATAAAGGGGATAGTATCAGAAGAAAAGATTTTGGATTGCATTTAATGCAATTCAGTGATTTGCAATTAAGTGAAAAGTCAGGATTTTTTACTTTTTATTTTAAGTTGTTTTTTGGCATTTTTAAGTTGTTTGACCACTTATAAAAACAAACAAAACAACTTAATAATTATGATTCAGACCTATTAAGTTTCAAATGGAAAAAACAAACGACCCCTTAGACAAGGTAGCATTATTGAATATATTAAGGGTATCACATATTTGGCACAGATTTGTAGTGTTAATATAAAAGTTTCTTTCATTGGAAATTCGGCAGCTGTATTTATTGAAACAAAACAATAAATGCAATAGTTGACTTTCCTTTTGTGGTAAGTTTTATATTTTTAAGACACATGTTAATACTACTTATATTAAGTACCATAAATGCTCTCATATATTTATATATATATATATATATTTATATATATGAATGGTTCTCTGGTAAGGATATCCTGAAATTATAAGTTAAGGATGTCCAACTAAAGCCACACATTCATATTGGGTGTGGGTATTTGTTAATATGGGGTTGTAAGCGCACTGTGAATGTATGGCTTTGGTTGAACTTCCTGAAATTATGAAGTTAGGATCGTCCTAATTGGAGAAGTATTATATATATATATATGAAAATTTTCACCTCAGTGCGCACCGATAAATATTTATCAGTGCGATATATGTGGACTATTAGATTCAATTCTTTTGCTTTGACCCAGTCTGTATGCACTTGTCAGTGTTTATCCATAATTTATGGCTCACATGCAATGCACTGATGTATTTTATATCAGCGCATTGAAGAGAAAAAGACTTTATATATAGGAAATTTTTCACCTCAGTACGCACTGATAAATATTCATCAGTGCGTTGCATGTGAACCATTAGATTTAATAATTGCTTTGATCCTGTCTGTATGCACTTATCAGTATTTTTCCATAATCTATTACCTACATGCAATGCACTGATGTATTTTATATCAATCGACATTGAAGAGAAAATTTTCATATATATATATATATATACTAAAATAATATATGCGATGTCAACAAAAAAAGGAATATTTAATATATGCGAAGTGTATCTAGATATTGTCCAATCATATGCAAGTTTGATTTCAAGCTAGTTAATCAGAGTTGGACAGGAGTTTCATTGACTTTTTCAACCGATTATCATAAAAGATAAAGCTTATTATATTCTTGAAAAGGACTTATATTAAAAATAAAAATAAAAGAGAGTAAGAGATAGAGGAGGAAATCTTCAATGGATGGTGAGATTCAAAGATTTATCTCGAGAATATAAATATATATTATTAAGTTATAATTTTCTATAATCTTATTAGATTATCTTACCAAGTTGCAATAAGATCATTTCCATAGAAAATTTTCTCGAGAAAGAGACCGTATAAAATAGCAAGAGGGTAATGACTAATGAGTAATGAGTAGACGGTGGACCACGGCTGATGAGAGGAAGAGCGGTTTGAGACCACTGGTGGTAACTGGTGAGAGAGAGCTTGGGTTTAGTTTGGTTGAGACAAAGGTTTGAAGTCTCTCATAAATCGTATACAGGTTTGCTAGTTGTCTGAATGGTAATTGGTAAGCCAAATACAAAATATGATAATGAAAAAGCTAAGGAAATGTAGTTTCCTGGGAATTAGACTAAGGTTTGGTGATTGTGAACTCGATCACTAGTTTATATGAAGAAAAAAAAAACAGTGAAGAAGGTAAATAAACCTGTAAGAAAAGCTGAGAATTGATGATTATAAGAAAAGAATATAATATTTAACTATCCAAAAATATTTTCATTGCTTCTCAGAAGAGAATCGACAATAACTAAGTCGTTACTATTTTTCCTATAAAGATTTATAATTTTTAGTAGTTTTGAGAGGAAATAAATTGAAAAGGAATGCAATTTATCTTCTTTAACTTAATTATTATAAGCAAGCAGTAAGTATATATATGCATATGATCATCTATTTCTAAGTCATGGTTCTAGCAATGTGCCCCTTTAGTACGTCTGAACATATATTCTTAACTTATTAGAATATCATATCACGTTGTATATATGGATATTCAGACTCTATAATTAATTAATTATATGATATTTTCAACACCTTTTGATATAATTTCAACGACAAACATATAAGTCTAGACATACCGAAGAATTAATCTCTCGACCATTAGAGAGTAGAATAAAGCTTTACCAACAGATGCTGCTCGTGCTAAATTTCGACGAGAATCATTGAAGTGCAAAACCAGCGGTAGTTTACAACAAGCCGTGGAGCGATGTTGGAAATCTTGGACAGCCATTTCCATGGCTATCATCTGCTCCTTACCAACACGAGAGCTATAGTCAATAACAACACCGATTTGCCATTCAATATCTTTGGCCTTGCCCTTTGATCCCACCACCATCAATAACAAAACCAGCAACAAACAGAGATCAACACACATTTGGCTCTTCATAGAATTTCGTTGATACAATGTTGAAAACTGAAATGGAGATATAGATTATTTTCTTTCCGGTACTCCTTATAATAACATTATTTATTATTTTATCAAAGTACATATTGTTTTTTTCTGGGTAGGTGATCTGCGATCATCATAGATTCTACTACAAGTCTAATATTCAAATTTTCCTGTTCTAGTAAACACGTAGAAAAGTCTTGGCAAGGTGGAGTATTATTGGGGTTTTGAAACTAATCAACGTATTATATTTTCTAATACACTCTGTTGGTATCTAAGACGAAATTTCATTGATATTACAATATCTTACTTTATTATTATTTTTTTGTGATATTTAATTCGATATCTAGATCTAGTCGGACCGAATAAACGCTTTTACTACAAATTGTATTAGATGGTGATCAATATATATCGTTATCAAATAATAAGATGGAATGAGTCAGTTAGTTTTTACTTTTTTTATACTTTATAAATAGAATAATTGATTAATTCAATATCAAATCATAATTTTGTACATAACATAATGGTAACCACGAATGAACTATTATATTATAAGAGTTATTTTCTCTATCGGTTCATTCTTGTTGCTGACTTTTGACTACTGTATTATCAAAAAAAAAAAATCAGAAAAAAGTTTCTTATTATAAATCTTTTCTTTTGAAAAAAAACTCTTAGCAATAAAAAAAAAGGAAAGATAGGATTAATGGATTAATGAACTGTTAACATGTTTATATGAAAATTATTATTTATTTTGGACCGAAAGCCATACGGGCCGGGTCAGGGTCAGCTTCGGCCCAACTGCAAAACAAATTGGTGGAGGACCGTGGCTCACTTAATGCAAGTGTTATCTGGTGCTCATGCGACCGTTAGCTGCTGCTTCCATCGCCAAAGATCCTCCAATAAGAAATGTGCGAAAACGAACTAGTGTAACAGAGACACAGCAGCAGATTACACTACAATTAGAGCATGAGCATGGCTTCTATTACGAAACCACCGCCGTTTGTGCATCGTCACTCAAACCCTACCTCACTCTGTTCTTCTCCAGTAATCTTATCTTTTCCATTCTATCGAACGACGTCTCTTCGCCTCCGTGTCTCTGCTCTGAAATCGAAAGGAGATAAGATCGGGAGCCAAGAATCGTACGGCTCTAATTTGCTCAGGAAACCGATTATCTCACCTACGAGCAGGGACTTGAGCGGAAATTCGGACAAAGAGGAGAGCAGCGAGGAGGAGGAGGCATGGATTGATTGGGAGGATAAGATTTTGAAGAAAACCGTTCCGCTTGTAGGCTTTGTTAGGATGCTTCTTCATTCTGGAAGGTAACTAATGCTAAAATGATATGATTCTGGTTTTTGAGCATTTCATTTTACTGTACAGTGAATCGCTGAATTTGATTAGAATTGATTTGCTGCCATGATTATTTATTTGGAAATTGAAAATGCAACTTGTGATTGTATTGGTAGATAATTTAAAATATATGAGTGTAATCTTTTTGCTAGTAACTGGTATGTGTTAAGAGGAATTAGCTCTATTTTGTTGTGCAAGAGAGTGGAGCTAGATTAGGTATGAGACGAGGTAAGTCGTATCGGAATCGTGTTTTCGAGAGGAACACTATTTTTTGTGGTTTAATGTAAATATAAGCAACAAAAACGATCAATCGAAAAATGACAACAATACTTGCTGCTTCTTTCTTTTTTTTGACAAAGAGTAATTTTCATTAAAAACAAACATGATCCTAACACATGAAGGATAATCCTCCATCCAAACATGATCCTCACCAGTAGACAAAGTAACTTTACCAAATAGTGAGCCACATTGTTAGCTTTCCAGGAAACATAATTTACATAAACGGGAGAGAGACACTAATAGACGCCTAATAGGCTAATATCATCAATAACCAAGCCTACATCATAATAACAATACTAGTCTCTAAACTCTTTTTTTTATTAATATATATGTTGAGTAACCAGTTAACAATCTGCAATTTCCTTTCGGCTAGACGAAGGATGGCAACAAAAAACGCAAAGCCTGAAATGCCAACAGAAACGAATAACAGGCCGGAGAAAGGTCGAGGACCTAGACTCGGATTATCAATTATGCCTGTTAAAGAAGAGGTGCATTTGAAAGATGATAGCATGCCTTCCTCTAGTTGATTAATTTCTCCAGCATCTTTTGCCTTTATAATTGCCTCCGAAATGTCTGATAACAATGGAGACCCCTTTGGGAACACCTAAATGAAACCAAAAACCCACTAATCAGATCAGTTTACATGCACACAAAAAATGAGAATATATTGCCCATTAACCCACCAAGCTTCAACTATTGATACCATGTATATATTAACGCAATATTGTCTATAAAACTGCAATAAGTGGCGAATCACATGGAGATCCGGAGGGATCTTGGCCGATGCCCAATATTTTTTTTTTAAATTATAATGAAATTTTATATACTTTTACCTCAACATTTTTGTTATTTACATTTTTGTTTTAAAATTTTTACCACCGTCCCCAAAGCCCCAAAATTCAATGAAGTTGTGTGTGAGGGAAACCTCTTTTAGTGTTGGGAGCTGACTTCTTCGGATTACGGTTGTAGATATCTGAACTGGTTGTAGTATTGTTTGATCTCGTAAGATGTATTTTAAAAAAAATGAGAAAATATACAAGTACTAAGAGAATCAAGACTTACGAATCCGAATCCACCAAGCTTGAAGGTCTGCCCTGCAGTGGTGTAGCCCTTGCAAAATTTGGCGAGGAAGACTTTCGAGTGTGGAACAACTAAGAAAGCCGCTGAGATATCTCCCCTCTCAAACGCCATTGGATAGTCATTTATCGATTCGATTCTCTTAATAGTCTCATTTTTTAATTTCAAAACTTTCTGTAAATAGCTTACAATAAATGAATTCCGATTGCATCCAACTGTTGCATTTGTTCTCTGAAGTGTCTCAATGTCCTGTATTGATGGCTGGAGGCGTGAGACCGTCAACATTGAGGTAAGACTCGCCGTAAAACTTGCTGTTACAATTAAAATAGTAAACAGCCATGGTGCTAGCACTAACCGAGATAAATTGTCCCGGAGTGGTTCTCCTGCATATACATGTATAGATCTCCAATAAGTGAAAATTATTAGATGCAGGATTTCGTTAGGAAAAAACAAACGTGTGGAATCTCGTACTTGATCGGTACTTGTACAGTAAATATCATAAACATTAAATAATTGCAAATACAATTGTCAGTTTTAGTTTAACTTACTTTGTACAAAGAATATAACAGTGATAGAGAACCAGAGCATTGATCCAAAGCCTTTGAGATCTGGGTTGTCTTCACGTTCAATTAACCAGATGACAAATCCGATGAACAAGTGCATTCCCACGATTAGCAACCACATTTTTGTTGTAAAGGTTTTCAAGAAGAGCCATGTTTCTTTTGACTTGTCTGGTTTCACAGGGACTATCATCACAAGTCCAGATTCCACATACGGCTGTGAAAATTCCGCATATTGATATCGATCTGTGGTTATTTCAGTGTCCCCAACAGCAGCATCCAAGCCCTATATATGAAATTGAAGCAAGAAAAGACCATACATGAATTAATTAATTCAATAGTATTAATTGATCAACAATTCAAGAGGAGCAAATTAATCTGACCTTGTAAAATATTTGCTCTACCATCTTATCATAGGTGCCATTGAAGGGAACTAAATCATACGACAAGTCATATGGCAGCTTATTCACAACTGCTTCAAACACTTCAACTGAAAATCCAGAGACGTCAGTTCTGTTGCGGCGGGGATCATAGCCCACTGTCACAAACTGATTACATGCACCATTGGCAGGAACTCCAATCTTCAATCGTTGCTTTGGAACTTTTCGCAAGCCGCCAGGCCAATAAACTGGGCCCAATTCTTTGGCAGATTTGTTGCAAATGATGGTCTCACAGAATCCAAACAATGGTGACCAAAATGCCATCTCTTTGTAGCTTGTACCCACCACATTTATGATCTGAAACGTTGAATTTTCTGCTAATTTCCCGTTTTTGAATCCAATATTTCCGCTTAGACCTTCAAAATTGCTGGACAATATGTTTTCAAGTAATTTAGCAGAGGGAATTTTTGCTTCTGGTGATTTTTTTTCAATGGCTTGAGCTATTGACCAAACTGCATCATAAGCTCGGAGAGCAAAAATACTTGGATTCGAATACTCTTCTTCTTCTGGGTATTTTAACTGGTACATCTTTCTAAACTTGGTTTTAAAATGTCTATATGGCTTGCTTGATTGAATGAAATTAGTTCTGAAACCAAGCACACCTTGCATGTTATCGAAAACATACGTATCAAGCGAATGAAGAAGGCTTGCGATTTCTTCCGAGACAATCCAAACGTACTCTTTCTCCATCATACCCATTTGCTTTGCCTTGTCAAAAATCAAAATAGCTAACTCTAAAGAACACTGTAAAAGTACCAACACTCTATTGCTCGTGCTCCTTAGCTTCTTCAGCTCTTCTTCTATGGCAGCTTCTGGTTTCGAAAGCGAAGTTAGAGGAGGGAAAGCTAAGTGGTGTTCGACTTCCGAGTTGACAACCCGAAGTGAATCGGAGAGGAGAGTTACAAGTCCAGAATCGGCTGAAAAATCGTTGTTGTTTTCATATATTGCAGTCATTTTTCGCCACTTGAAGATGCCTACAATGGCAGCTATGCACTGTGTATGGAGGGTGATGTCGTTAGACATTTGGAGAATAGATGGCAATTGTTTTAACATTTGTTGCGGAGGAAGAATTCCAGGTGAAGTTAAAGATATGATGGGGATATTGTTGGTAGTGGTTTCATCGATCATGGAGACTAAAGCTGCTTCTGCCACCGGCAATGTTCCGATTATGGCCTGGACTTGTTTCTTGTGCATGAGCTCTAGAGCTGAAATGGATATTGTATACCATTTTTAGCATGCCAAACAACATATAATATAAAAGATTTTACAACACATTATTTTTTTTTTCAAGGATTTTATAAATCCGGGAAAAGGAGGACTCAAATCCACGACTTTATGGTGTAGGTGCTACAAGAGACATGTCATCATAAAAGCTTAGGCTAATAGGGGGTAGAGGCCACCTATATATAAGGCCCAAGGAAGCTGGATACTCAGCCAATGTGGGACTATAGTCCCTACAGCAGACACTCTCACCTACCTGAAAGTCTGTTGCCTCGATTGTGAGTGTGAGAAAATTAGTCTCTGATATCAAATGATACGGGAGACAAGTCATCCCAAAAGCTTAAACTAATAGGAGGTAGAGGCCACCTACATATAAGGCCCAAGGAGGCTGTATACTCAGTTGAGATGTGGGACTATAATCCCTACATCAGTAGGTGTGATTGTATATTACTGGATCAATATCATCTTATCTTTTACTTCATATAATTAGGGGTGACAGTACCCAAACCAAACCATTATTTAATTGGGTTATTTTTTTACAATTCAAACCAAACCAATTATAATGTTAAATCAAACAAAACCAAACCAAACCAAACCAAACCAATAAAAATCGGTTTGGTTTGACGGTTTAAGAAATTAATTATATTTTTTTATTTGAAAAAATATAATAATATTAATACAAGTAGTTAAAAACATTATCAATAAGAGAAACAAAAATACTAAATTTAACCCCAGTACGTATCAATAATAGTTATAAAAAAATACGTATCAATAATAGTTATAAAAAAAACAAATGTAGAACACATAAAACTTATTAAAGAATCTAAACAAAACTACATTGCTTAAAGCGCTTTTGTAAGAAACAATAAAATAAATAATTATTTATCTTTAATAAATTTGTTTATTGCCAACAACTTTGGAGGAAATGAAATAACTTTAAGAATAAATAGATGGGTTTAGAACTTAGAACCTGAAACCGTGGAAATAAATATAATATAAAATTAGATTAATTTTAATTTTTTTATATAATAATTTAATTAATATATATATATATATATAAAAACAATTTTTCTATTGTCAATTCGTCCTGATATAAAATATATCAAGACGAAGAATGTGAACCATTAGATTTATATACTTTGACTCAAAATGTATACACTTATCAAAATTTCTCCATAATCTATGGTCCACATTCTTCATCCTGATATATCAGGACGAACTAACAGTAGAAAGACTATATATATATATATATATATATATATATATATATATTTAAATATCCAATGGTTTAGATTGGGTTATGCAGATTGATAAAACACAACCCGCAAATCAACCTAAACCAGTCGGGTTACTAAAAACTAATTCAATCAGTGTTTTTTTTCTTTAACAAAACCAAACCAACTCATTTAACTTGGTTTGATTTGGACTGGTTGATTGGTATAGCGGTTTGGGTGCCCACCGTAATATAATATAATAAATGTAGTGTTAACATAAAAGTTTCTTTCATGGGAATCTCAACCACAGTATTTATCAGTGTTCTAGTAACGGGCTAAGTCGGCCGTCTAGGCATTAGGTGGTAATGGCCGCCGCTAAGAAGGTCAAATCGGCTTTCCTAGGCGGCCAGACATCTGGTCAGCGACTAGCACCGACTGATCGGCCGACTAGACCGATTTCTAGCACCGACTAGGCGGTTTTTTTAAATTAAAATGTTATACGGCGTCGGTGCCGTTCTGATCTTGTCAGAGAAAATAAAAGAAATGAAACAGATGGAGACAGAGAGAGTGTGTGTGTGAAGAGTTGTACGGAAAATAAAACAAGATGGAGTGAGAGAGTGAAGAGTCGCCGGAAAAAATGGAAAAGAGAAGGTAGAGTGAAGAGTCTGGTGATTCAACAGAAATGAAAGTTATAGAGAGGGAGAGAGGGACATTATGAAGAGTTGTAGGGAAAATAAATTAAATGGAAAAGATGGAGTGAGAGATTGCGTGAGAGAGAGAGTGAAGAGTCGCCAGAAAAAAATGGTAAAAAAAAGATAAAGTGAGGAGTCTGGTGACCGGTGAGGGAGATGGAGATGGGGAGAGAGATATAGTTGAAATGAGAGAGTATTAATTGAGAAGATAATTGAAAAGATAAAAATGTGTTGTGAAATGTGTTTTGTTTTAGAAAATCGAGATAGTGGGTAAGTTAATAGAGGAAAAGATGAGTGATGTAATGATGTGGGGTCCATAAAACGATGTGGTGTTGATATTAAAATAAAAAAATTTAAAAATTAATAAAATAATATTAATTACAAAGAACAAAATCAAAATAGTATCGGAAAAAGGTTTCCACCTAGACGTCGACTAATCAGCGGCTAGTCGGCGTTGGTATTAGGTGCCAGTCAAGTGTACAATTGGTTCCGGTCTACTGTATGACTGGCGCTAGTGTATACTAGAACACTGGCATTTATTGAAATAAAATAATAAATATAATAATTGCTTTTCTTTTTATTATAAGTTTTATATTTTTAGGGTACACCCATATTATAATAACAAATGATTAAGTTAGGTAAATGATAAAAAGTGATCGGTTTGTATATAATTTTAAGGGTAAATTGCACTGAATTTCTTGAGGTTTGGGCAAGTTGCACTTAAATGGATAAATTTATTTATTATATACTAACATCTCCAAGACTTAAATTTAACTTTAAAAATACCTAAAATACCTCTGGTTATATTATTTTATACTTAATTTTTTTTTACCTTTTAAACAAACACTTTCTAAATTTTAATAAAATAAAAAAATTAAATAAAAGATACGAAATAAATAAATAGATTTTAAAAAATAAATAAATAAATAGTTTTAAAAAAAATAAATAGTTTTTTTTAAAAATTATATAAATAAATTATTTTAAAAATAAATAAGTAAATGGTTTTAAAAAAATAAATAAATAGTTTTAAAAAATAAAATAAATAAATAGTTTTAATAAATAAATAGTTTTAAAAAAATAAAGAAATATTTAAAATAAATAGTTTTAAAAAATTAAATAAATAAATGAAAAAAATTAAAAAAATTAATTTTTTTAAGGATATCCATTAATAGGGATAAGAAAAGCTCTAAATATCCAAACTTTTAAGATAAAGATGATGGTGAGAGAAACTTCAAGGTTCCCAACACTTCTTGGATATTTAGAGCTTATTTTGTATATATTAATGGATATTCGTAAAAAATTAATGTTTTTAATTTTTTTCATTTATTTTTAAAACTATTTATTTATTTAAAACTATTTGTTTATTTGATTTTTAAAACTTTTTTATTTAATTTTTTAAATTATTTATTTACTTAATTTTTTTAAAACTATTTATTTATTTAATTTTTTAAAACTATTTATTTATTTAATTTTTTAAACTATTTATTTATTTAATGAATCATATCTTTTATTTAATTTTTTTAATTTTATTAAAGTTTATAAAGTGTTTGTTTAAAAGGTAAAAAAAATAAAGTACAAAAGAATATAACTAGAAGCATTTTAGGTATTTTTAAAGTCAAATTTAAATCTTGGGGTGTTAGTTTATAATAACAAAAACTTATCCATCTAAGTGTAACTTACCCGAATCTCAAGGGATTCAGTGCAATTTACCCTGATTTTAAATCGGGGTTTAGCTTTTATATATATACACACTAAATCATGGAATACTTATTATATGCGAAGTCCAAACAAAGAATACCTATTATGCGAAGTCCATACGGATATTGTCCAATCATATGCAAGTTTGACATCAAGCTAATTAATCAGAGTTTGACTGTAAAACAAAGAATACTTTTATTATATGCGAAGTCCATCTGGATATTGTCCAATCATATGCAAGTTTGATATCAAGCTAATTAATCAGAGTTTGACAGGAGTTTCGTTGATTTTTTCAACTAATTATCTTAAAAAGATAAAGCTTATTAATTATTATAGGACTTATATATAGAAAAAGAGTAAGAGAAAGAGACTGCATAAAATAGCAAGAGGGTAATGAGTAGACATACTGTAGACCACGGCTGATGAGAGGAAGAGCGGCTTGAGACCACTGGTGGTGACTGGTGAGACAGAGCTTTGGTTTGGTTTGGTTGAGACAAAGGTTTGAAGTCTCTGATAAATCGTATACAGGTTTGCTAGTTGTCTGAATGGTAAGGCAAATACAAAATATGATAATGGAAAAGGTAAGGAAATTTAGGTTCCTGGGAAGAATCAGACTAAGGTTTGGTGATTTTCAACTCGATCACTAGCTAGTTTATATGAAGTAATAAAAAATAAAATAAAACGGTGAAGAAGGTAATTAAACACCAGTGATCACATGCCGGTAGATCTTTGAAAACTCATATCATTTGGAGCTCAGATAAGCAGAGAATTGATGATTATAAGAAAAGAATAGAATATTTAATTAACTTTGTCTACCACTTGTCCAGAAATATTTTCAATGCTTCTAAGAAGAGAATCGGCAATATCTAAGTCGTTACTATTTTTCCTATAAAGATTTATAATTTTTTGTAGTTTTGAGAGGAAATAAATTGAAAAGGAATGCAATTTATCTTCTTTAACTTAATTATTATAAGCAAGTAGTAAGTATACATTTTGCCAAAAATATATATAAAAAATAGTAAGTATATATGCAAATGATCACATATTTCTAAGTCATAGTTCTAATAATATGTCCGTTACGAAACATGCTTTAATACCTCTGAACATATATTCTTAACTTATTATAATATCGGATCACAGGGTATATATGGATGTCTAATTAATTAATTATATGATATTTTCAACACCTCTTAGATATAATTTCAACGGCAAACATATAAATCAAGACATACTGAAGAATTAATCTCTCGACCATTAGAGAGTAGAATAAAGCTTTACCAACAGATGCTGCTCGAGCTAAATTTCGACGAAAATCATTGAAGTGCAAATCCAGCGGTACTAATTTACAACAATCCGTGGAGCGATGTTGGAAATCTTGGACAGCCATCTCCATGGCTATCATCTGCTCCTTACCAACACGAGAGCTATAGTCAATAACAACACCGATTTGCCATTCAAGATCTTTGGCCTTGCCCTTTGATCCCACCACCATCAATAACAAAACCAGCAAAAAACAGAGATCAACACACATTTGGCTCTTCATAGAATTTCGTCGATACAGTGTTGAAAACTGGAATGGAGATATATATAGATTCTTTTCTTTCCATTACTCCTTATAATAAACATTATTTCTTATTTTACAAAAGGTGCATATTGTTTTTTTCTGGGTACGTGGTCCATCATAGATTCTACTAAAAGTCCGATATTCAAATTTTCCCATTCTAGTAAACACATAGAAAAGTCTTGGCAAGTTGGAGTATTATTGGGTTTTAAAACTAATCAACTTCTGTTGGTATCTAAGAAGAAATTTCATTGATATTTACAATATCTTACTGTATTATTATTTTTTTTGTGATATATCATTGCATACGTAGATATAGTCGAACCAAATAAATGCTCTTACCACAAATTGTATTGGACGGTGATTAATATATATCGTTGTCAAATAATAAGATGGAATGAATTGACAACAATAAGATGGAATGAATCCGTTAGTTTTTACTTTTTTATACTTTATAATTAGAATAATTGATTAATTCAATATCAAATCATAGTTCACGTAACATAATGGTAACTATAAATGAACATGCGGGTCATTTTTTCTATTAGTTCAATCTTGTTGCTGACTTTTGACTACTGTATTATAAAAAAAAAATTATTTTAGAAAAAAAGTTTCTTATAATAAATATTGTCTTTAAAAAAAAACTTTTTAGCAATAAAAAATATATAGGATTAATGGATTAATGGATTGTTGTAGAGGGTCGTTCTACGATTAATGGATTAGATCAAATGTTAAAGATGCCCAAACAGCATGTTGGACTGGTCTAACTTGTTGACTCGTCTTCTTCAAAAATAATCTGCAAAACAAAGATGAAAACAACAGCAGAAAGGAAAAATAACATCATCATCCTCCCAAGCATCCACATTAATACATTTTTTATATAATATATTTTCTATTATTTTTATTTTTAATTAATTAATTGATTTTATATAATTAAATATTATTTCTATAAGGGCAAAAGCCACAATTCTTCTCATTTGTGACTAACTAACGGTGGTCAACGTTAGTCGACAGATCAGATGGTATGTTTGTGTTATTTTGGTATTTTCACGGGTTTTAGTGCAATTATGCATATAATCAGGGTAAGTTTGTGTTAGTCAACGGATTCGATGGTATATTTGTATTATTTTGATATTTTTATAGGTTTTAGTTTAATTATACATATAATCGGGATAAGTTAGTGTAATTTGCCCTAACATTAAAGTACAAATTGTTTTCTTCTGGGTATGTGATCTGCGGCCATCATAGATTCTACTACAAGTCTAATATTCAAACTTTCCTTGTTCTAGTAAATACGTAGAAAAGTCTTGGCAAGTTGGAGTATTTTTAAAACTATTCAAGGTATTATGTTTTCTAATACTTTTGTTGGTATCTAAGAAGAAATTTCATTGATATTACAATATCTTACTGTATTATTTTTTTTTGTGATATATCATTCAGTACCTAGATATAGTCGAATCGAATAAACGTTTTTACCACAAGAAAAAATGTTTTTTAGGACGGTTTTTAACCGTCATGAAATGGTTTTAATGATGGTTTTATAAGCGTTGTTAAAGACAATGTAATAAAAAGTTTATCACGTTTTTAATTTTATCACGGTTATTAAAAACCATCATAAATCGATAATATTTGTTGTCCATGATATATTCTGCACGGATTCACAAACGTTAGTAATTCATGATGGTATAAAACCAACTTGGCAAATGACTTCCAAATACCATAAAGACAAGATGATATTACATAATTGATATGTAGATATAATAGTTGTTACATGTCAATAATACATTATAGTATTTTTATGTCATGTATTTAACACAGTTGCGTAAATATCATTAATTTATAACAATTTTATGATGTCATAAGTATCGTTTAAAAAAATAAAATTAATTCATATCCAAATTTCTATTCATAAATAATTTCATTTTGCCAATAATTTATTTATACAATTTATTGATAAATGATTTATTATTCAAATATGCAAAAATAATTAAACATAAAAAAAATAGACTTTCATGAAATTATCTAATATTAATTAAGAAGAGTATGCTTACAATAAATTCGAAACTTAAAACCGAAACATTAAGTTTAAAAATAAAACTCTATCTTTATACTCCTTAGACAATCTACTATTTGGCATCCAAGACTTATCCATTTAGAGAAAACTAACAATTGATCATGAAAGTTTAACAGAAAAACTAATTAACATATTTAATATAAAAGTATAAATACTGCTAAAGTGTTTAGCCACATACTCATTATAATCTTTATTAATTAATAATTTTTTTAATCATCTTATAGATAAGATATTTGATTTAATGTAAACTCATACATCAACAATTTAACCCGGCAGCACCATCTTATTCTAACTTATTCTTAGTTTCTTACATTATTCTAACTTATTCTTAGTTTCTTACAGGGCAGCAACATCTTATTCTAACTTATTCTAAGTTCTAACAGACAACAAAGCAGTAAGGGAGGCGTGGTTTCAAGAAGTTTCGTCTAAGGATACGAATATTGACACTTATAAAACTTATTAGTATACACATTTTTATAAGTACATCTATGTTTAAAATTTTAAAAATAAATATTTATATAAGCACTCATCCTAACGCCAATAATACCCTCATTGAAATAAATATATTCATTTTAATACATATTATTTATAAATACTCTTAAATTATTATCATACACAATTTATAAACAAAATCATATTATTTTTTAGAATCAAATCTTTTTTTGATGAATTATTGTTTAATCTATTATTTTATGTATAATTATTTATATATATAATTAAGGTGAATTATATGAGTTCATACAAAAGTCAAATTAGGAATTCATCTTATAGTAGGAAAAGAATCAAATTAGGAATAAAATGAATTGTAAAGTAGTAGAATTCAATTCAAATTATATAAAAACTAAAACTAAACAAAACAACAAAACTTCCGGTCAATGAGATTCTTACGAATCTACTAATAGTAGTTTTCATTGAGGAAAATTATAGAACAAGTGGTAGGCACTGCATAGATTGCTCTAGAATAGTTATGCTCCAACGTGGCCTAACCCATCAAACCCAGCCTCCCAAAATCTCTAGACACATTACTTTTCGTGCTTGGAACATTACTTTTACTATTTGGAACCAATCTCTATGTCGTGAACATCCTCTCTCGTAAGAATCAAAATTTAAAATTAGATTACGTACTTTTGGGGGTTAAGTTTCAAGTTTCAAATATAAACCCCGAAATCGGTTCTCTTTTGGATTGACTTTCAAGTTTCAGACATGAACAAAATGGAAAACTGAGATTGAGATTTTTTTTATTGGCTTTTAAGTTTCAGACATAAATCCTTAAATGGCGAAATCGAAAGCAGAAACTGGGTTCTTTTTTTGGTTGACTATCGTAGTTTTGATTTGTTTGTCGGACATAAACGCACCATTGAAATTGAGATTAGAGAGTGATTTTTTTTAGGTTGACTTTTATGTTTGACTTGACTTTTGTAGTTTTGTGTTTGTCTTTTTTTTTTTTGTTTGAGTTAAAGAAAAGAAAATTAACCTAATACTTTAATTATTTATATTAACACGTACCTATAAGTTCTTATTTTTAAAATAATAGCCATTACTTAAAAAAAACGCACATAGCAGTAAGTTAAGAAATCAAAACAAAAACACAGTGATCAAAATTCATAAAAAAAATTTAATAAAACAACAACTATTAGAAGATGGAACTACCCACATAATTAAGAGATTTTAAATTGAATAATTAAAAACAACACAAGATTCAAAGAATTCCACGAACAACAAACACATATAAATTGAATAATCTAGGCAATAAATTGAATAATCTAGGCAATAAATTTGAATTTCTTAACCGTGTTCACACTTGAAAATTCTTTGAATATTCATGAGTGTAAAATTCAAAGAATGAAATTTTTGAGAGATTCTTAAGTGTAAGAAAAAAAGCGCAACTAATTGTATTTAATTGAGTTGTTATACTATAATGTTTGGCGCCACATATTTGAGAGGAAAATAATGAATATTTAGGGTTTTAGTTTGATTTTACCAAAAAACCTATCTTATTTATCACGTTAACAAAATAACTTAATAATATTATTACGCATAAAAAAATATGTGATAGCTTGATCACGGTTAAAAAAACTCATGATAACTTAATCACGATTAATGAAACTTGCAATAACTTGACCACGGTTATCAAAAAAATGTTAAAATTTGATCTCACTTATCTAAAGTGTTATCTCATCATCACATTTTTTAAATGACCATGATACTTTATTGTCGGTTTTAAAATGCATTATAAACATATGATGAATTAAAAAGACTATTATCACCCGATCACGATTAAGAAAAACCATGATAAATTTGCGTGATAAAAGTCTACTTTTCTTCTCCATATTGTTTTCTTCTGGGCAGCGGTCATCATAGATTCTACTAAAAGGCCATATTGTTTTTTTCTGGGTACGTGGTCCATCATAGATTCTACTACAAGTCCAATATTCAAATTTTCCCGTTCTAGTAAACACGTAGAAAAGTCTTGGCAAGTTGGAGTATTATTGGGGTTTTAAAACTAATCAACGTATATTTTCTAATACTTGTGTTGGTATCTAAGAAGAAATTTTATTGATATTACAATATCTTACTGTATTATTTTTTGTTTGTGATATATCATTCGGTACCTAGATATAGTCAAACCAAATAAACGCTCTTACCACAAATTGTATTGGATGGTGATCAATATATATCATTGTCAAATAATATGATGAGTCGGTTAGTTTTTACCTTTTTATACTTTATAAATAGAATAATTGATTAATTCAATATCAAATCATAGTTCAGCGCAACATAATGGTAACCATGAATCAACATGCAGGCCATTTTTGATGTAGACGGAAGCGATTTGAATTAGGAAATTCACACACACGCGAGCAACAAGCTTTCTCGTCCCTGTTGATTCAAAGAATACCAGGAAAAAGAACAGTTTGAGAGCAAAAGCTCAATCATGAATTTTATTTCACTAAAAACTGAATTTCAAAACCCTAATACATTCTAATAAACAGGGAACGAAATAAACTCCTAGATTCCTAAAACAACTCAAACAAATCAGGAAAAGAATCCTAAATAAAACTAAAAACAAAACTAAATCTAAACTTATTCGAAAAAAGAAAGAAAACCCAAATTATCGCGCAAGAAACTTGAAATGCCCGGATGACAAGCTAAATGACATTTTTACTGGGCCTAAACATACTTGAAGCCTATAGAGCACGTCCTGGGCTTTTCGAAAATATATTATAATAGTCGTTTGGAGCTCGTATGTGAAAGTTATGTCACAGTGAAGTTAGACCCATTTCGGGTACTCAAAGCAACCCAAAAACGAAAATGAAACCTGTGCTGCATCAATTTTCCCTATCAGTTCAATCTTGTTGCTGACTTTTGACTATTGTATTATATGAATATAGTTTTGATTAAGAACTACTTTTTGTGGTTTCAGCGAATTCGGTTTCAAACCGAAACCGTTAAAACAGCCGAATTTCAGATTCTCATAGTTAAGCTTGAATATAGTTTTGATTAATAATGTAAGTTTAATGTAAATATAAGTAACAAAAACGATTAAGTGAAAAATGACAATAGTACTTGAATATAACAATCCGTTTTGATGGTTTCAACCGTCGAAACTCAAGTTTTCAAGGTTAATCTACTAAAACTAAGTATAAATTGGATTAAGAATAAAAATTTAATGTAAATATGAACAACAAAAATGATCAAAAGAAAAAATGGCTATAAACTTGAATAGAATATATATATATATATATATATATAATATCTCAATTTTGTGGTTTCAAATAACTATTCAGATTTCTAGTGATAGTATTTACACTAGTTTTTGAGGAGGGAGGTTTTTAAATTTCAACGATGGTAATTGACATTTCTGCAAATTCCTTACAACAAAAATGCAAATTCTATACATAATTTTTTTTGAAAAGGCATTATATTAAGGCCACTAAAGGCAGCACAGCAACAAGAACAAGCAATCTGCAACAGAAAGCAACAAAACAAAAAAAGAAACAGGGGGAAAACAAAAACAGAGCAGCGCCTAAACAAACAAAAGCTAAACAGAGCCACTCGAAAGAAAGAACAAAGGCAAACCCACAGAACACGAGCTAACCAGAACTACAAAACAAAACTCCCACATCCCCCCAAACCACAAAATCTCCAGAAAAATTGAAACCCATCTTAGCCAAACTATCTGCGAATGAATTGAAAGCTCTAGATTCGTAGATCAGCTCAACATCACCCAGAGAACTCATCATATTACGAATTTTAGAAATGATGTTAAAATGATCTAGACTCCCAAAGTCACCATTAGCAGTCTCCAAACTCTTCTATTTATTAATATGTTGCGTGCCAAATGGACAATCTGCAATTCCCTTTTGGCTAGGTATAAAATGTCTTACACCAATAATAATATTAAAAAAAAAAATTTGTCTTACACCAGTGCAAATTTAGATTTCTACACAAGAAAATAAAAAATCTGTGATCTTGCAATTTATAATTATGGACAGGTTGATATACAATCAACTCATGTACTCTATTATGAGTTGATATACTTGTTCAGATAAGATTTCAGTTATTATTATTTTTTTAATTATATTTAGTTTCTATAAAATATAAAAGATTTTGCAACACATAATATAATAATGACAAGTGTAAGTCATGTATTAACTATTAACTACCATAAATGGTCATATACAGTATATACTGAAAAAAAGAATACTTATATGCGAAGTCCATCTGGATATTGCCCAATCATATGCAAGTTTGATTTCAAGCTAATTGATCAGAGTCAGACTGGAGTTTCATTGATTTTTTCAACCAATTATCATACAAAACATAAAGCTTATTATAATACTGTATTCTTGAAGGGGACTTATATATATTTAGAAAAAAGGTAAGAGTAAGAGACTGCATAAAATAGCAAGAGGTGTAATGAGTAGACCACGTACGGCTGATGAGAGGAAGAGTGGTTTGAGACCTTGGGTTTGGTTTGGTTGAGAAATCTCTGATAAATCGTATTTAGGGTGGGACTTATACAGGTTTGTTGATTGTCAACTCGACGGCCGCAAAGTCTATATGGGTAAAAAAAAAAAAAAAACTGTGAAGAAGATAAATCCTGGCGTTCACATGCCAGTAGATACAAGAAAATTAAACTTATCATTTGGAGCTCAGAAAACTAGAGAATTGAAGATTATAAGAAAAGAACAGAATAGTTAACCATGTCTACCACTTATATATCCAACAATTTCATTGCTTTTAAGAAAAGAATCGGCAATATCGTCAATTATAAGAACATAGAGTTCGTAAGTTGTTACTTTATTTTCCTAGAAATTAAAGATACAGACTTTTAGCAATTTTGAGAAGTAATAAATTGAAAAGGAATGCAATTCATGATCTTCTTTTAACATAATTATTATAAGCTAGCAGTAAGTATATTTGCAAATGATCACCTATTTCTCATTCGGACGCTTTGGAAATAAATCTGTTAAGTGCTGCTATTCGGCCAGAAAGTTTTTGTACATCATTGATGCATTTTGGCAATTCAATTGCTTTGATCGACCGAATTTAATCTGGGGTGGCTTCGATCCTTCTTTGTGTCACCAAGTAACCTAGAAAATTGCCAGAAGAAACACCAAAAGAACATTTAGTAGGATTAAGTTTCATACTGTATTTGTCAAGTACATCGAACGACTGCTTCAGATGCTCTATGTGTTGTCGAGTGGCCAGCGAGTTAACCAGCATATCGTCGATGTAAACTTCCATGGTCGACCCAAGCATATCAGCGAACATTTTGTTGACCAGCTGTTGGTATGTCGCACCTGTATTTTTTAAACCAAAAGACATAACCTTATAACAAAAAAATACATCGTTCAGTGATGAATGCGGTTTTTTCTTGGTAGTTCGGATGCATTAGAATCTGGTCGTAGCCGAAGTAAGCGTCCATGAAGCTGAGTAGTTCATGCCATGCTGTGTCGTCGACCAACATGTCGATGTGAGAAAGTGGGAACGTGTCCTTGGGGCAAGCCTTATTGAGGTCGGTGAAATCAATACAGACACGCCACTTTCCGTTTTTCTTCCTTACGACCGCGACGTTCGCCAGCCAATCAGGGTACTTTACTTTTTTGACTGATCCGATGTCGATCATCTTTTAGACTTCTTCATTGATGATTTTATTTCTTTTCGGTGTAAATTTTCTCATTTTTTGCTTCACTGGTGGGTGACTAAGGTCTACCTGCAAATGGTGAACAATTACCTCAGGGTCGATTCCGACCATATCCGAATGCAACCAAGCAAAGCTTTTGTGGCGCTCTTTTAAGAAATCGATCAGCTGCTTCCGTATCTTTTCTGGTAGTCTTGATCTGATTTGAACTTTATACTTCGGCTCTTCTGGGTATATCGACACCTCATCAAGATCTTCCATTTTAAGCTTATTTGACGTCGACTCGACCTTGATTTCCTGTAGTAGCTATAATTGCTCCTTCCTCTTTTTCATGACGTTTTGGTAACATTCTCTAACTGCTCTATGTTTGCCCTTGATCTCACAAACTCCCCACTTGGTAGGGAATCTGATCATTTGATAGTAGGTCAAGGGGATTGCTTTCATTTTATGAATCCAAGGTCTACCCAAAATCGCATTCTAGGGAGACTGACAGTCGATCACCAAGAAGTTGATATACATGTTCACTCTTTCCGCGTAGACTGGTAGTACAATCTCACAAAGCATGTTTTTTTGTTCGCCATTGAATCCAGTTAACACCGTCGTTCGACGACTGATTTTGGATTCTTCGATATGCATTTCTTTGAGCGCACAGTTAAATAAAATGTTACAAGAGCAACAATTGTCGATTAAAATTCTCTTAGTTAAGCAGTTAGCAATATATAAAGAAATGACTCAAGCGTAATGGTGTGGGGAAAGCAAATTTGATTTGTCGGTCAACTTGAATGTGACCGTTTCGACGATTTTAGAGGGGTGATCTTTGTTCAACTGAATTTCTGCATTCGACACTTGTCGAGTCTGTATCTTCGCAGCTGAGTAGCTTACACCGTTGACCTCTTATCCACCTGCTATGTAATTGATCACCCTTTCCTGCTGTGGCGGTGCTGGTGGTCCGTCCTTCGAATTGGCCTGCTACTTTTCTTCTCGTTGAGCAACCGTTTCTTTTCCTTTTTCTGTTAGGTACTCCATTAAATGTCCTCGTTTCAAGAGTCCCGCCACCTCGAGTCTTAGAGCAACATAATCCTTTGTTCGATGGTTGTGATCTCCATGGAATTCGCATCGAAAGCGGGCGTCTCGATGTTCTGGTAGGGTGTTCATCTTATTTGGCTACTTGACTGTTCTTCTCATTTCCTTTATAACCGCCATAAGGCCGACTGGTTCGATGCTGAGGTTATATTCTAGGATTGGGGATCCCAATTGACTAGTTCTTTGAGGATTCTAATCATATGGCCTTCTGTTGTTATGTCCATTATAGCCGGAGTTATTGTCGCGTCGATTTCCTATTGGATAAGGTTCGACTCTTCTGTTGGTTGACCTTCGATCGACACGGTCATTTCGCTTACTATAGTGGTTTGTTTTTCCGATGTAGTTCGCCTCGTCCTCCTCCCATTTGATCTGGGCCCATGCTTTTGCCAACACGTCCTTCATTGTCTTGCATGGATATTTGGTGAGATCCTTGTAAAGGTCTGAGTCAAATCAAAGCCCTTTCCTGAAAGCTGAAATTGCTGTCGATTGGTTGCAATGTGGGATCTGCAACTTTTCCCTATTAAATCTTCCGACATATGCTCTCAAGTTCTCTCCGCTTCTCTGGGTTATTGTGTATAGGTCGTCCGAATGCTTTTCGAGTTTTTTGCTGCTTGCGAATCGCTCCACGAAGGTATTTGTGAGCTGCGCAAAAGAAGAAATATAGTTATTAGGCAAATTCGTATACCATTGTAAGGCGGGACCACGGAGGCTGGATCCGAACGTCTTGCACATGCATGCTTTTCTGAGGTCGCATGGGATCACCGCAATGAACATATGCTGCTTGTATTGCGCTATGTGGTCGTCTGGATCTGTTGTGCCTTCAAACTGTTTCTTGTTAGGGAAGCCAAATTTTCTAGGCATCTCAACAAGCGTGATGACATCGATAAAGGGTGAATCTGTGAAACTATTCGACGTGCTCTTCTTGATAGAAGCTGGCACTCCTGGGATCCTCTGAATGAGGGCCTCCATTTCTGTAAACCCGCGAGAAAGCTCAGGGTCAGCAAATAAATGCAAACTTGTATTTGGTGTTACCAAATTCGGTGTCGAATGCAGTTACACTGGGGTTTTCAAGATGTTCTCCTGGCGTGGATCGATAATTGGAATTGGTGCATGTGGCACTTCTTGTTGGATCTGCGGATCAGGTTGGTTTGCTTCAGCTTGGACTGTTTTCGTCGCATCATGGCTCGATCCCTGGTTGACGTTGGCTTCCAAGTTTGGAGGATCCGCTGAGAAGTTGGAGGTTGTCCTGTCTACGTTATGTTCATTGTCGAGCACTAGGATTGGAGGTTCTAGAGCTACGTTGTTGGGCGCCCTATCGATGATGGCTCGCAGTTCGGCATTACGAGTTCGAACCGCAACGTTCTCCGCTTTGAGTACCCATAATCTCTCAGCGTTTGAAATCATCTGGGCAGTCAGCATTGCGATATGTTCCTCGATGGTGGGATCGTTTCCATCTCCTGACATTTTTGAAGCTTTTCGTCCCACTCAACTAATTCGTCTGTCAAGCTGCAATGGGCCACACGGTGGGGGCCAAACTGTAGAGGGTCGTTCTACAATTAATGGATTGGGTCGAATGTGAAATAGGCCCAAACAGCCTGTTGAACTGGTATAACCTGTTAACTCGTCTTCTTCAAAAATAACCTGAAAAACGAAGATGAAAACAGCAGCAGAAAGGAAAAATAATAGATGGTGATAGTGATTTAGGCATTAGGTGCGATTGGGCTGAACGTTAATGGTATAAATTGACTGATAATCGTTATATAAAGATTTCGATGACCGGAGTAATGGTTTTGACAGAGGTTCGGCTAGCAAAATAACGTTAATGAGAGAGAGAAAGTCAGAATTCTCTTTCTGTAACCAAAAGGGTTTATTTATAGGCTTCTTCAAAAAAAAAAGTAACGTTGGTTGGTTGAGGAGTATCCCTGAGATCTCCGGCGGATTTCATGGGATCACATGGTTGTTTTTCTAATTCAAACGAACAAACGTGTTGTTTCTTGCAATGATGGAGTTGAAATGAAAGACTGACCAAGTTAAATGATAGCTTTTGATAGAGCCATTTGGGTCGACCCGGATTTAGTTGGGTCTGACCCGGGCCTACTTCGAGATTATCAGTGGGCTTTAGATGTTGGGTTCAGAAACCATTTTGGCTACCACAATTGTTAAAATGTTTATAGGATAATTATTATTTACTTTGGACCGAAAGCCATCCGGGCCGGTTCAGGGTCAGCTTCGGCCGAACTGTAAAACAACTAGGTGGAGGACCGTGGCTCACTTAATGCAAGTGTTATCTGGTGCTCATGCGACCGTTAGCTGCTGCTTCCATCGCCAAAGATCCTCCAATAAGAAATGTGCGAGAACTAACTAGTGTAACAGAGACACAGCAGCAGATTACACTACAATTAGAGCATGAGCATGGCTTCTATTACGAAACCACCGCCGTTTGTGCATCGTCACTCAAACCCTACCTCACTCTGTTCTTCTCCAGTAATCTTATCTTTTCCATTCTATCGAACGACGTCTCTTCGCTTCCGTGTCTCTGCTCTGAAATCAAACGGGGATAAGATCGGGAGCCAAGAATCGTACGGCTCTAATTTGCTCAGGAAACCGATTATCTCACCTACAAGCAGGGACTTGAGCGGAAATTCGGACAAAGAGGAGAGCAGCGAGGAGGAGGAGGAGGAGGACGAAGAGGACGAGGAGGACGAGGCATGGATTGATTGGGAGGATAAGATTTTGGAGGAAACTGTTCCGCTTGTAGGCTTTGTTAGGATGCTTCTTCATTCTGGAAGGTAACTAATGCTAAAATGATATGATTCTGTTTTTTGAGCATTTCATTTTACTGTACAGTGAATCGCTGAATTTGATTAGAATTGATTTGCTGCCATGATTATTTATTTGGAAATTGAAAATGCAACTTGTGATTGTATCGGTAGATAATTTAAAATATATGAGTGTAATCTTTTTGCTAGTAACTGGTATGTGTTAAGAGGAATTAACTCTATTTTGTTGTGCAGGTATGAGAGTGGAGCTAGATTAGATCCGGAGCATGAGACAACAATTCTCGAGCGGTTGCTTCCCTATCATCCGGAGTTTGAAAAGAAGATTGGTTGTGGGATTGATTATATTACCGTATGTTTCTCACTAGCCATACTAATATCTATTAAAAAAAATGTGGGTTAAAGATTCAATTTTGTGTGATACATTGAATACATTAAATATCAGAATGTGATTGTTGTTTGTTGTCCTAGAGGCTTTGTTCTAATAATGATTTATATGCACTTTCCTAGTTTTGGTCTCTCTTATTAAGTGATTTTCCGTTCATGTCTCAGAATTCCTTTAAAGTTTCTACTCTCACTGATTATGAATAATATATGTGCTTTTTTTTTTTTAGCTTATCTTCAGTTCATGCTTTATCATAGCATACATGTTGACTGATCACAGCTCACACATAACCTTGCCTTACACTTAGCAATGAGACAACATATTTCTAACTCAATCAAAAGTCTTTCAAGTGAATAAACTTCATAATGACTACTTCTATGTAGGATTTCGGTATTAATAAAAGTTAGCCTGCTAACCAATGAGATTGGGTATTGGGACTGTTCTTCCTGTCGATTTTGGTCAAAATCCCTTCAGGAGATATTTAATTTATGCTGTGATGTTGTGTTGTAGCTATATCAAGAGCTTACTAGTTATTTATGTTACTGCTGTAGTGCTGTGTCCTCGTGGACTTATCTGTACAGAAAAGGATATAGCTTGTTCGTTCCTGTGTTTTGAAAATTCGGTTAAATTAATGTCTGATTAGTATTGCTGGAGTCAATTTTATGTAGTTCAAAACTTGTTCAAGTAATTTTATCCTATATCATTCAGCTGTAAATGTTGCGAGAAACATGAATTATTTTTCTGTGAAAACTCAGTCGCAGTTTCACTCTTTACTGTCAAGGTGAAGCCACACATGCACCGACAAGATGTTGCCAAGGAAACTAATATTGGTGTTTGTAATATGGTATTGCTACTTGCAAGTATCACCCATTCTAAAGGGTGGTGTCATGGATATTTCTGTATATATAAACATCTTCTTCTGCATTAAAACCTCCTCGAACATTGTCTTTTTCTTTTCTTTTCTTTTTTGATAGGATTGAAGGATGTAATTGCTGTTCATGTTTTTCAGTAGTATTGGATTTCTAAAGTTTCTCATGTATGGTTGACAGATTGGATATCATCCCGAATTTGAAGGATCAAGATGTTTGTTTGTTGTTCGAACAGATGGAGAATTGATTGACTTTTCATATTGGAAATGCATAAAGGGCTTGATCAGGAAGAACTACCCACTATATGCCGACAGTTTTATTCTCAGACATTTCCGACGACATAGGAGTGGATGAGGGTATTACTCTCAACTTGCACACCATCTTGTATCTTTTTTCTTGTTACTTGAAGTATGTCAATTTGTATGCGCTAAAATAATTCTGTAGGAATTAGAAGCAATGATTAAAATTTTATAAAGCTGGATTGTTGGGTTTATTCTCTTGAAATATAATTCCAAAAACTGGAAGTTAACACTAAAGAATAACATGTCTGGAAATTGGTCTACAAGGTACACTTAATGTTTATATGTATTACCCCAATACATAGTTTTGTATTGACCAATTGGCACGTCTTTATTCTCTTAATCCTCAATTAGTTGATTGAGTCCTGCTTAACCTATGGTAAATCATGCTTAAAACACCTTCAAAGCAAGTGCGCACAACCTCAAATTGAGAAGTCTGCCTTAAACTTCTAATTACAATTTGGGTTATAATGACATATGATGAAAATTAAAAATTATCTATGATTTGATTTTTATTCTTGTTCACGATGGAGTGACTCTTAGCCTTAGGAAGTGACTCGAAACCATGCCTAGCAATGCTTATATGGATTCGAGCTATGCTTCTTACATATTCCTTTATGTTGTTTATCAAACACACATGGTACTTGCATCGGCAAAAACCGGCAAACTAGCATAGGTAGTGTATCACTTAATTACTGTGTGAGAGAGATTATAATCTATAAGCTCTTTTCAGTTTTTCCTTTTTAGCAAGTTATTAGAAGTGAATTGTTGGTTATGATTAGGTTTGGTTTCGGTGCAGATTCAGTACCTAATTAAAAGGGAAGACATATATGTGGCCTCTTTGGACTCAGCTCCTAGACCAACACATGTAATTATCTACTGTCTACCATTATATGATTCTGATAAAAAGCGAAAGATAAATTATCCGAAAGCTGTTGGAAACGCATCAAACTGAGTTAAAAAGTATTTTCGCTCTTTCCATAGCATTATCTTGAGAATCATAGACCAGCTGTAAATAGAATCCCTTGTAACCATACTTGGATGAGTAACGTTATATTACTCGGATTTTTTTTTTCAAATGATGTGTCAAACTAATTTGTAACTATAAGATTATTAACACATCATCTTATAATTAATATGTTTGCTACAAATCATTTGTTACATGTCAGGTGATGTGAGTACATCAAGCATACAAAGGTCTAAATTGGTATTGAATTCATATATTGTAATGGCATTTTTTGAATCCCGTTATTTGACTATGAAACTACTAGTGTTTATCAAAAAATTGACTGTAAAAACTAAACAAATATATCTATCAATCAAGATATTTCTTTTTTATATACTTGTTCGATTATATGAAGCAAGAATGTACCAATATTATACAGTACAGGGAATACACTAGATGGAATATTTCAATAGTATTTACAGGATCTTTGACGAGTTCCAAAGTTGCCTGAATTTTATATTAGGTTGTGTAGCAGTGTGGGCAAAAAGATGCTGACTGCTGAGAACATGCATTGCCAACTCTTGTTAAATAATCAAATTCTGCACAAGAGCTTATTAGTGTCGCATTGTTACTGGTGTTTGAATGTTAAAAATGGATAGCTTACTCTGAGAACAACAAAGTTAGGTACATCATACATGGACATTGATTGTTTTGCATGATTCGTCATCTTCTAATTTCGATGATAAATATCTTTTATGGTTGCTATATTGGAACAATATAGTCGATGCATAGTTTTAATCTAAAATTATTTCTTTATTTTCATATCTTTGATTTTTATAGATTTTTAGCAACTATAATTATACATCTCATGTGTAGTTATATATAACCTAATAAATAAATAATGAATTAAAATTTAATTTGATTACATCAAGATACTAATAGTCAAACAGCTCTTGATAAAGTGGTTGGACACTTTCCCTTCATTTCTATAAAGAATTTGAGTTTCACATTTACTTATTAAATTGTAAAATGTATAAAAACCTCTCTCTATAATGAAAATTACATTCCGATTTATACTTGTATGGGCCGATCTCATTTGATCGAGTGACGAATCAAGCTTGGAGCATATATTGGAAGGAAATAATTGAAGATGCTTATAGTTGGAATTCTAGAAACCAAATAATGTTCTTCAAGACCACGTGTTACAACCGAACTGGAAGAACAAGAAATGACAGTTATTGATCGGTAGGTTTCTTAGATGATTGCATGCCCACCAAGCTCACTTTTTGTTTGCCATTGTGGCTCGACACGTATGCTCTAATTTCATGGACCGGCCGGCACCCATTGATGTTCTAGCTGTGGATACTGTCAAAACTAATCTATCAAATAGTGCATTAATGCCTACTCGTCGCAATCTAACTCATATTTATTCGATCCAAGATTGACAATAAACAAAAGATTTGTCTATCTATAAAAGGTTATTATATGGATATGTCTATGTTTTTTTTAAGGGTAATTTTAATGTTGCTTTTTTTTAGGGTAATTTTAATGTTGTTGAAATCGATTAATATATTGTTAACCGATCTACTTCAACATAAACTGAAAGTTGAAATGATGAACTCACGACCCACTTTCTTTGCTTCCAATCTATGAGAACATATATCCATAAAAAAAAAATTGAGAAATTAAGTGTCAACTCTAAGTTATGAAATTTCATTATAGTGACCGAAGAGTGCCTTGTTCATTGACGGTTGCTTCCAGAAAAAGTGTGTAAAAGTGGTTTTTTTTTTTCGATTAAAAAAGTGCTTTTTTTTTTCTCTTTGATTATTTAGATAGTGAAATGAAAAAACTTGTCGTTTGTCAAGATTTCTTATTTCTACATGCAAAACCCCCCACCACCCACATCGTCTGTTGAATAATCTCCTACTTCCAACTATAGTAATAATAACAATATAAATCTGCTAACTTTTTGGTTTTTTTTATTTTTTTGAACTAACTGGGTTGGGTGAAAAAGACTAACATCTCAAAATCAGAGAAATTCATTTTATTTAATCCTTTATTACAGTCAAGCCGTCTCTCCCACAATTTCTATCTTGAATTCTATATGGACCACATAAATTAAAGTCTAATGTACTGCACCGGCTTTTTAATAATTTATTATTAATAGTCATAGATGGCATTATCTTCTCAAATTTTGCGTTTTTATGAAATCTCTACATGCCCATTACGACATTATATTAGTTTTTTTTTTATAGTCTTGTAAGAAATGGTTTATTATTTTGAAATAATTGAAAATGTAGTAAAAGATTTTACGTAATTATAAAAGTTCAGATCGTCGTATCTTTTTCTCTTAAAACCCAGATAACAAATTATTTGTAATTGCTATATGGATTATAAGATAATATGATAGTTTAAAATCATATGTCACAGTCCTTGGACAATTTATAACTATTTAAAAATATATATATATACATAAATTGAGGACTTTTAATAAGATATGAGATGGTAATACAATAAATAATGAACAATATAATACGACAAAAGAAAAAAAAATGGAATTTATATGTTGTGAAGAAGAGGATATGGCCATCTTTTTGACTAAGATTGGAGAATCTTTATCCTTTCACCGGTGAAAATTAGGTAAGACATTGTGCTACTACTCTTATATGTTTCAAGACTTTTCAATAGTCAATATGCGTTGGTTGGCATGTCACCTCTTTAAGGAGTGCATATCCCTTCCATATAAATGTCTGAGAGATTCAAATCCTACAATACATAATTTATAGAAGTAAATATTCGGGTCGCAGATGTATTATTTGATCTCGGCAGATCCTAGCAATTCTATTATAATAGTTTTTGTAATTTATTTTTAAATGAGTGGTTCTATTGGCACACCTATATTGGTCTATCTATGTCCTATTTTTTTAATTATGTAATTTTTTTTTCCGTTATCGAAATTACTAAAGTGACATACAATTTAAGGAAAAAAAATCTTCTACAAAGTAGATATATTTAAAACCCCCCCACATTCCTTCTCAAAAAAAAAAAAAAACTAATAATCTGTTTCTTACAAAAAAATAAAATTCTTAGCTCTTAAACCCAAAAATTTGCTTCTTATATACATGTACAAATTATTATGCAAGAGTCCGAGAAAGATATGAAGAATTGTTTGAGAACGATATCAAATATCTGGAAGAATTGTCTGAGAACGACATAATGCATCTGCAATAATTGTCTGACAATGATATCAAACATCTACAAGAATTGTCTGAGAATAGTATTACGCATCTAGACACAATTTCTTCTCTGAAAATAAGTTTAAAGTTTACTTTTTTTTTGTTGAAGCAACCTGTTATTTTTTTTCCTTTTTTCTTTTCTACCATGAAATAATAAGAAGAAAAAAAACTCAAAAAGAAAAAGAAAAATAAATAAATCGTTCAATGGAAGTGAAAGAGAGACATATATAGAGATTAGAGATGGAGATCGAAGATAAGGTGTATTAATTTTGTAAAATAAGTAAAAAATGGTTGTTTGGGAATAAATAAAACAATTAATAAATATATTTAATTTTATTTAATTAAATCAAAATTTTAAAAAATAGTGTATAAATTGATCAATAGTGGGTGTTCCAATAGTCCCACTAACAAAATAATGAAAAAAAAATACTCATCTTTCGTTGCATCATCATCGTCTCTCATGCATGTCCTCCAATCAATCAACTCCAAATTGCCATTGCTCCACTTCACAGTCACTTTTTAATACCGTGACTCACACGGCCTTCATCAATTTAAGAAATTGACCTCCACATAATCATACATGCGTTCTATGAGACAAACTATCAAGTCTATAAACTTCTTTTCTCTTATAAAAAATAATCCATAATGTATGAGATTTATCGAAATCAAATATTATATAAATAACTTTTATGAGATCAAAGCCACTTGAGGGGGCAATGGCCCTATAGTTGATTTTTTCATTAAAAAAATCAACTAAATTTTTATCTTAATAATTTTGTTATTTATATTTTTCATTACAATTTTAATGATTTTTCAAATTGACCCTCTCATATTGATAAAGCCGGCTAAACACCATGAACTCTGATATCTATTTCAACGACACTGATAATTGCTTTGTCACAATTGCTTGTATACACGTAAGGTGGGGTTTGAATTTCTTTCTACAAATGTGAAAGGATAAGTGTACACACTTTACATTGCTTGACCAAAAATGAATTTGAATCCATATAATAATATATATATATATATATATATATATATATATATATATTATCGGGAGGTGATGATTTTAATATCTATAAGTTGTCAACCTTGTCATGACTTTAACCTATAAAAATACAAATGGATAAGGCCTATCCTGATAATATTATGACTAAAGATCATAAATGATTGTGCATATTAATGTAGAAGTTTTGGATCAGCAGATCTATGAAGTCCATATGTCAAAGATATAGCCCATTCTAAATAAAATGGAAGATTAATTAAGGGCTCTTGTTTGACCAAAATTATTTTAATTTAACATATGTTTTTCTTCTTAAAAGTTAAAATGTTACATTATTGTATTGTTTAACCAATATCAAACAAAAATAATTAACTAAAACCAAAGGGACAATTATATTAAAAAAAAAAAAACCAAAGGGGATAGTTGCAAGGTCTGTTTTACATATCTGTTCATTGGCTTAAAGTAATATGGTAATAATACAAGACGAGATAAGGTTGGTTCCGTAGTAAAACTCCTCCTACCTGTATAATAAGATTGGGGATTCGAGTCCTCTTTTCCAAAAACAAAACCTCCGATTTATATAATAGTATCATACTTTAATATATAAATATATATTATATCAATTGGTTTATTATGAAACATATTTTTGCATCCATTTACAAATTGAATATACATATAACCTTTTCATTTGTAAGTAGATGAGTTTAGCTCCAAATTACTATATTAATGGATAGTTTTCAAAATAAAATATTTTCTTTAACGTAAACACAATTTAAATAGTTACTCTCATATAAAATATGAGAGAAACATTTTTGTACTTCCATATTGGAAATTTGAATCTCTAACGAGAGAAATGCAAAAGCCACTAGAATACCAGATCAATAATAATAATCAAATTATTAGGGAATCTATTAATTTTTGAAATGAGTGGCAAGCAAGAAAATGTGAAACTTGTGTTAAGTTTCGCGTTTTCCAACTTCCACTTCACACAATTTTGATGAGTGGGCAGTGTACTGACCACACACACACTACTCATTTTCCAATAACAAATCGAATTTCATACTACCTACCACCAAGTGCCAAATATAAGGGCACACAAACCGAGGGGTATTTTCGACATAAAAAAACCGGCTTTGATTCTTGTGGCTCCAATCCATCGGACACAATCGATGATATCTCTATTTATTGTCAGGTCGGCTCATAGATTTCACGTGCATTTGACGGATATACATTAAAAATATTTATTCGTTGTTGGACAAAAATACCCCTATTATCTAAAAACCATCGACACTCTTCTTGGGTGCGCATTACACACACCAGCGTATTTTAAGCTGTTGTCAGAGCGCACAGTATATATCCATTCAACCAACCAACAAACACACGTGCGTCTGCATCCAACCGATCTTTAAACGCAACGTGGACGGTCAGAATCCTCCCATGTAGCGAGACATGATTGGCTGGACGTCTCAGCAGAAGGCCTCCTACCCGTTCCTGATTGGTCCACGTCTCAAAATCCAGCTGGACCCGCTAAACATTACTATTATATGTACAAAGTTAATAATAAAATAATAAATAATACTATTTTATCCGAATCTAATATCTAAATGTTGTGTTATAATTTATTTATTTAAATTATATAAATCTAATACGATTTAAATGAATGGATTAGATTGTTGTTGACCCGATTTCGATATCAAATTTCAATATAAAATAATTGAAAAACTAATCTCCATGTCTTAAAAGGGCAAAAAAAAACATTAGCAAAAAGAATCGACAATCGACAATCGACACTTGGCGCATCCAGCAATCCCTAACAAGCGAAGAAGAAGGAACACAAAATCGAAGGCAACGAAGTCCAAAAAAATTCACACAATTAAAATTTGAACAACAACAAAATTAGCTAAAACAAGAAAACTATAGGTACATGACTCACTCTCTCTCTCTCTCCAGCTTTCTTTTACTTTTTTGTTTTTAAAAATATTTTTTCTAGCTTGATTTTTCGAATTGATGATCCTGTTTAAACATTTCAGTTGATGAAATGTGCTATAAGTTTGTTGTGTCAACTATCTATACTTTGATCTATGCTTCTTTTAATTTTATACTAACTATATAGTTTTTTGACGGGTTTGTAAATTTTTCTTCACTATTTAATGTTGTTTTTTATTTTTCTGTTGGTAATGAATTGCGTTTGATTTTGGTTTAAATGTTTTAGAGTTATGGATTTGAAGTATGTGTTAATTTATTTATTTATGAGCTGAATTTTGATGTGTGTTGTTGGATTCTAAAATTTGAAGTTTTAAATTTTAATTTTAATTTTTTTATTTTTATAGTTATTATGTGCTGCTTTTTATCAGATTCATTTTCCCATTGAAGTATCGGATTCTTAGCTTAAATCAACTTTTCAACACTGTTTGATTCAGATATTTACAAACTAGGAAGTAGAAATGAACTTCAACGACGGCAGTAAGCTGCAGGGGAATATGCCGCTGACGCGGCAGTCGTCGATCTATTCATTGACGTTTGATGAGTTTCAAAACACTATGGGTGGTAATATAGGCAAAGATTTTGGGTCAATGAATATGGATGAATTGTTGAAGAATATATGGAGTGCTGAAGAGACACAGACCATGGTGGCTGCTTCTGGTGGACATCAAGATGGTACTAATGGTTTGCAAAGGCAAGGGTCATTAACGTTGCCGAGAACTTTGAGTCAAAAGACTGTTGATGAGGTGTGGAAAAATATTTCTAAGGAGTATAGTCTGAAGGATGGGATTATTAGTGGTGGTGGTGGTGGTGGTCAAGGATCTAATAATATGCCGCAGGCGCAGAGGCAGCAGACTTTGGGGGAAATAACATTGGAGGAGTTTTTGGTGAGAGCTGGGGTTGTTAGGGAGGATACACAGTTGGGTGAAGGAAAAGTTAATAATAATGGTGGGTTTTTTGGTGATTTATCGCATGGAGCTAATAATACTGTATTGGGTATTGGGTTTCAACATATGGGTAATGGTGCAAATTTGATGGGAAATGGTAATTTGGAGAATGGAAATCAGATTACTATCCAGTCTTCAAATTTGCCTTTGAGTGTTAATGGGGCAAGGCTAAATCAGCACCCGCTTAATCAGCAGCCACAGCAGCAACAACAGCAACAAATATTTCCCAAGCAGCCAAATATGGCCTTTGCAACTCAGATGCCTTTACAGAGTAGTCCTGTAATTAAAGGTGGAATGGTGGGATTAAGTGATCAGTCAATGAGTGGTAGTTTGATTCAGGGTGGTGCACTGCAGGGTGGAGGTATGGGAATGGTTGGTTTAGGACCTGCGCCTGTCGGTGTTGCTACAGGATCACCTGCAAATCAGCTCTCATCAGATGGGTTAGGAAAGAGTAATGGGGATACATCTTCCGTGTCTCCAGTTCCTTACATGTTTAATGGAGGATTAAGAGGAAGGAAATTCAATGGGAATGTGGAGAAGGTTGTTGAGAGGAGGCAGAGGAGAATGATAAAGAATAGAGAATCAGCTGCAAGGTCTAGAGCTCGCAAGCAGGTAAATATATGTTTGATTTGGTCATCATCAACTGCTTACTTATATTAATTCTGATTTTTAGGGGCGATGTCTGTTGCCATTCTTTTTGTGTGCTAGGATGCAATTGCTTGTTCATTCAAGTGAACATTCAGTCATTCAGATAGTCAATTTACAAAATTATACTTATCAATGACAAACAACCATTTCAGACTTATTTTATCCGTCATGGGAACAAATGATTTTTACTTGCTTATGTAGTTATGTACACCTGGTTATGTAAGTCTAGAGAATCCTGTAAACTACATCAGAGCTATTGTCGAAAAGGATAGCTTATGTAAGGTTAGATTTGTTGTCTATTTACCTCCTTAGCTTACTAACCTGAATATTAAGAAAGCTGAGTGTGCCTATACTTAAAGCGTAGTTTCTCTCCAGTAGCCTTGATGTATGAAATAAATCGATGCTATACTATATTCAAATTTTATTTTGAAGAAAGGAAAGAAACATAGATACATGACCCACAAGAGCTTAAAAAGAAAATGATGAGTTTCATCTTGTTGTCACTTAATGAATTTTGCTAGCCATTAACCTTCTGCTTTTATCATCTATGAACATGCTGCATCCTAAGCTTCATGAAAGATTATGCAGCAGAATGGTAATGTGATAGCGATCTGACATGACAAGAGATGAAAGATTATGAGAAGTCAAGGTCATGTGAAGTTATAAGGATCCTGTTTGTACAAGGTAATGGAACAGTGTTTAAGGAACATAACATCCAGTTGTAGTTGTATCATGCGAACTCCAATTAAAAGGATGGTTAACTTCAGAACTTCTGACCTTAATACTTTTTTGAATGAAACATCATAGAGGGGATGGAAATAATTCTTTTTCCTTCAGAAAATTTATTGGTAAACTTTTCTTTTTTCTGGATATGCGCTTGACATGTTTCTTATAATTTTCTGTTGGTAATGTGCCAGGCTTATACCATGGAATTGGAAGCAGAAGTTGCTAAGTTGAAAGAGGAAAACCAAGAATTGCGAGAGAAACAAGTATATTGTTTTCAATCACACATTAATGCACACTCACACACATGCACAAAAGTAATGTTTGTGGTAAGTGGACATCTCTTTGCCAAATCTCATTGACTGTATTTTGGTTGCTGCAGGAAGAAATGATGGAAATGCAGAAAAATCAGGTGAATAAGTTCTTCCCTTATTGTTTATAAGTTTTGGGTTCTTGTTGAAAACAAATCAATCTAATCCCAGGCTATTATCATATTTTTTCCTTTTGCTAATCTGTTAGGGTAATTCGATTTTCCATCGACATTATTTTGTTCCCATTCCCAAAAGATGACTTTCTTCCAATCACATATACCTTCAGATTTTTTTTTCCCACCCAAAATGAGTATTTTCTTGTGAGAACCATCAGTCCCTATCGAAAAGGAAAAAACAAAAAGCCCATCAGAATCCGTAGTGTCCGGGATGGCAAATTTATTAGAGGTCATCTGACAGAAACCCTTGTAACAGGAAGTAGGAAAACTTTTAATAGAAAATGGATTGAATATACTAATTGGATAATAAAGTGCACAAGTTTCATCTGGAACCTATAATTGTCTCGCAATAGTTGAATATGGTTTCCTATAATTAGTCCTGCTCACGAAATGAACTGATTTAAAGTTTAGTTTAGGTAAGTGGTGGTGGTGCAAGTCAGACTTTGCTTTTGCCTGACCCATAGACTGACATTAGATATTTCATTAAAATTAGGAGCATTTGACTAGTACGTTTCTCAGCGTGGAGTCTTTACTCTGATCCATGCTGATTTATGATGGATTGCTCAACTCATTGGATATGGGGCATGCTAGTTTTTTATATGCATTATGTTTTTGTGTTATGGTACACAAATACAGTATCAGTATGTATGATTTTGTGCATGCCCATATGCCTCTCTTTGGGCAAGAGAAAGCACACAATATGGAAGCATGATAGAAACTAGAAAGAAGGAATATAATCATTGGCTAGTTTTCACTCTTTGTGGTTTAGCTTAGTACATACATCAATAGTTTGTGAAAAGTTTTGTTTGTCATATAACTTTAATCAACTTAACCATATTCTTATTCATTACAAACCATCTCATTTGTTACAATAGTTTTAGTATTGGGATGAAATCTCGAAAGGTAAATCTGCTCAAATCTCCATTTTTCTGCAGTGTCATGATTTGGTTGTCATTTTGTTATTTTAGTCTTAGATTCTGGGTTTTGAATAAGTATTGAGGTTAATGATTGGGAAGGTATTCATGAAAAGGCCATATTTTTACAATGGAAAATTGGAAATGCAGACAGCAGCCCCGTCTTTGTGTTGTTTTCTCTAAAAGACTTAATATTCTAGTTTCATTGAATTCTATAAGATTTGAAATTTGGGTAATTTGTGAAATTGCATGCATTTGATGGAATCACAGGTCATGGAGATGATGAATATGCAACGTGAAGGAAAGAAACAGTGCTTGAGACGGACACAGACTGGTCCATGGTAAAGGCGAAGGGAGTGACTGTGATTATGTGCTTGAAAATCATGTATGGCAGTCGCTGTACATATTCGAAGCAAAGATTTGGTCGCTATTTCAGCTGCAGATTAATATTATGAAGTCATTTATATTAGTGTGGTTTAGATTAGATATTCTGTTATCTATTATATGTACCAGCTTATATTATGAACGTGATGATTAGGTAGAGGAAGAGAAGAAAAATATATATCAATATATTATATTAGTTAGTTTACCCTTTGATATATATATTTCAGTGTGAGAGCATTTCCAGTTACTACCAATCTACCATATTATTATTATTTACTCCAAACAATATTACGTTTCAATATGCCTTGACGTTTATGAGGGTTTTTTATTTATTTTTATTTTATTTTTTAGATTTAATTTTTAACAAGCATTCTTTGTTTCTACTGAAATCAAAGAAGTAAATCTCGATAATATTATCGATATATTTTCCAAATTTTGGGATAGAGATATAAAAAAAATGTACTCAATATTATGATAAGAGGAGGATATCTGAACCTTAGTGCATCTTTAATGCTATTATGCATTTAGAAAAAATGGAGTGCAACATAGGATAAATGCTAAAAAAGTTGAAAAAACTTTCTCCAATGCAATTATTTAAGTTGAATATGGAGATGATGTGGCAAAAAAAAAGTTAGACAATATAGAGTTGAGTTTTTAATCCTAGAAACTCTCCTGACTAGGATTTTTAACTATTTCCACCAATAATATTAAAGTTCATTTAGATGTAAACTAAAAGAGGAGAGAGAATGTAATAATTGTTTTATTATGATTGGTTATAAAATAGATACATATTTGATTTTAGATAATTGCATCAGAGATGTTAATATATATTTCTCTAAAAAAAAATCAAAAGTGGACACATAGTGAATAGAAATACTGATGTGGTACTAATTAGAAACTTAAAAATACATATTTATATGGAGATGTTCTTATTATATCGATTATATATAATCGATATATTTTGGGATAGAGATATAAAAAACTGTACCGAATATTATGATACTGTGAGGATATTTGAACCTTATTACTTTTATATTTATATATATATATATATGTATATATATTTAACTTCATTATTGATTGTTACTCCATGTGCTACACTGCAGAAAGATATCCAAAGATCCAAAGATCCAAAGATCAAGGCATCTCAAGAGAATGTTGTGTGGGAGAAACACTCACATATTATAAATAGACTGTACGGATGATGTGGTATACGTGTCTCACCTAGTTATCAATTTATCATGAACCTAGCTTTAACTGCCTCTCTAGTCTCTACTGTCGAGAAAATCTTGCATGCACCGACACAGTGCAATGGGTGGATGTCCTGTGGCCACAGAGAATTCATTTGATTGGCAACACAAAATCCGATCACATGTTCACACGTGCACGCATATGCCCACAAATTAAACCCAACAAGAGTGAATTGAGAATACTGAGTGTAAAACATAAATAAAAAGAGAAATGCAAAGCTTCGTTTGGTGAGTGCGTGCGTGAGCTGCATAGCCCAGTAGGATTCAAGTTCTAATTAGAGTTGGAATGGTGAACATCTATTACATAACCTGAGCTATTACACCATCAAAGAAGTGAGAGATCTTTGCTTCCTTAAAAAAAAAAAAAAGTGATAGATTTTAGCTGCATATAAGATTGGGGAATGCAAGCTCCATCCTCAACTATAGTAAGTACTAGTGAGCAATTTGCTTTAAGAAATAAAAATCCAAAATATGGTTCTCCAAGCTCTGCCAAGTTCAGGATAATTTAAAATCTTTAGCTTTCTTACCTGGATAATGGAACTATATTCTTTCAAACATATGATGATACAACACCAAAAAAATAAAATAAAAATACCTACTCTTGTGACCCTAAACTGACACCGATTGCTGAAGGACGTTGAGGTGCAGATTTTATGAAAACAAGGCCTGTATTCATCCTTTGCCATAGCCGACAAAACAATACCATCCTACATTTTCTTCTAAATAATGTATCTGGTTGCGGGCAGCATCAGTATCATCACCTTAATACTGAAACTTGCCTTCTAGTATGGATAGCTAGGAGTACATTCCATGTCTTTCCATGATATCATTTTCCTCCGATCCCTTCCTCTAAGTGATCTGGCTATAAGCCTACCAATGACAGGTTTACACAAACCAACATCAATGACGGAAGTACTCTTCCTCTTTACAGAAGATGGGGATGCCTCATCCATGCAGTAGTCAAACAACATAGCAAGACAATGCACTTGATGAGCTAAGGTGTAGTTTTCTTGATCCGGGGGCACCATCTTTACAATGTGAAGATTGACCTATAGGATGCAAAGAAAATTTTTAACCTTACCAGAAATTTCACATGGATTATTAAGAACATAGATTTGAGAACTAAAAGATGGTGCAAACAGGGAAATAAAATATCGATATGGTATTCTGTAGAAAAGGGGTCATTATATACAATTTTTCATACTGAAAATATTATTGACAAAGTGCAAAGAAGATCATGAAAATCAGCTTCTAGCGTGAGAAAACATCAAGCAAGCCATCATAAAAGTACTCCACTTTAACCAAAACCTACCATACAATTAATGCCTGATAACACGAGTAATGATAGTTTAATTAATCTATCATCTATGTGACAAATGTTGCAACATTGGCATTCCATGAAACCAGTCTAACAAGCTACTTTGTGCAGAATTTACAGCTGAGAGCTTTTCAATAAGACATCAATGGCTTACCTCTCCTTCCATGGCTCGGAGTTCATTGAACCACTCAGAACTATTACTCTCATGTCCATTTACTCCAGTAGTGTCAAGACTCACAGCAAAGAGAGGTGACCTAAGAGGATACTCCATGCTGATCTTGATCTGTCATTACAGAAATTGATTTTAAGTTCCAAAGTAAATGAATGAACAAAATACTCAAATAAAATAAAAGAATAAAAAAATAACACACAATTTACAAACCTTAGCTTGTAACCTTACAATCTTCTCGTTAACATCCATTTTCCGAGTTAAAGTGAGACAAAATTCCTTGACCCCGCAATCAACCCACGACTTTTCAGTATCATAGCATTGTATAGAAGCAGCATTTTCTGCCTCCGCCACAATATGTCCAGGGTCATCCAGTTCACTATCTGTATCTAGCAAGAGCTCTGAATCATCATCGTATTTTTTGAAACTTAGTGATCTTGCCTTACTAACTGGAGAATTCATGCTCTTTGAAATTAAAGCCAGCTGCCTGGAATGATCTAAGTTTGATGCTTTTGATGGTGTAATTTGAACATCACTTCCAACAGATGCAGGTGGAACCAAAGATGGAAGCTCCCCATCTTCCCTTGCACTCTCTAGCTCTTCCTTAGAATTACCAGATCTACCATCCATGTTAACATCAATATGTTCCTGAATCTGCTCTGTATCAATGGCAGGCAAAGATGGAGCTCGATTAGGTGAAGGCCCTGCAGTTGACCAATTATGCAAATTGCATAATGGGGTATGCAAAGCCCATGGAACACTTTCACATTTCAAAGCTGGCCATTTAAGCTTCATAAGTGAATCAAGCTGTTCCCTGTAAACCAATAAAAGGATTCCAAATTTTCAACATAGTGCTTACCTTACCACAAGGACAAACAAGACACTAAGAGAGCCCCAACATGAAATTTAAAAATGTACTTCCATGAAACAACAAACATAGTTATCATAAACATGCAGCGTAAACTGAAGTTATAGAAACAAGAAAAATATTATGAAACAATGGATAATTCTTATCAAGAAGGATGTCCATCGCAGTCGTAGCCAAGGAAAGAAACTTTCGAACCAATTTAAACACATGGATCTCCTACTGATTTTTGAGATTTTACTAGATTATACAAAACTCCAATTATGCAGAACTGTGACTCACACAAGAGCCAGCTGAGCCTTCTTTCTAGAGCGAATTCTTTGCACAACTGTCTCTACCCTATTCTGCTGGCGATAAACTGCTAGACCAGATATAACAGCATCATTTCTGCCAGCTTCACTATTTGGAGTTTCATGGCTAGTAAGCAATGGTGAGACTTCTGGTAAGAAATCAATTCCTGCCAAATGCTGGGCCCACTTATATGGACGTGAAGTTCTCCTTTCATCAAAGACTAGTGTATCACCAACAGAGAGTTTTGCCGACTGCATCAACATCCAAGAAACAATCGTGAGTCATGACATACTAAAGCAAAATGGGACAAGAAAAATATGAAACGCATAAAGTAAACTCGTGAATAAATGAATATCACCTAGAGAGCATGTAAATTAAAACACCCTTACCTGGTGAGGAAGCTCAAGGCCAGTGTCATCAGGAAATAAATTGCATAAGATATCACCCTCAGCTCCTTCATGTGACCCTTCTATCCCAACACATACAACATTCAATTTCAACAAGTACTCAAATTTCAGAGATATGAGTTTTGCAGATTTAGGATCAGCAACCTCATCATCATTTATATGAAGGATGATTTTAAGTGGATGAACTTGATAAACTCCTGACTGGTCAAGACTCTCTTTACTTTGAACTCTCTTTGGCCGCTTTCTCCTTCTCTGGCCATCATCTTCCTCGTCAGGTACATCATCCTCCAACTTGGAGCTCTCAACACTGGTAGGTACGCCTGAGCAAAATATCCAACAGCATTAAGCTTTTTTGTTAAGAAAGGAATCACACAAGTCAATGTCAAAATTAGGGATTAATGTAATACTACCCTACATGTCAAAGAAGGTCAAAATTGTAGTAAAAAATACAATCAAAGGGCCTACTTTTCAAGATTCCATAGCTATTAAACATGTTTCTAATTATAGCATTATGGTTTCAATCAAATTAACTATCCTCCAGTAAATGTCGCCGTTTAAGCCGAACAGCAATGGGCTCACTTTAAGTAGCCAAATTATACCCATTTACGCATTCATAATCTGTATTCAACCGTATTACATTCATAGTACAAAAGTGCCAGCTGAAGCATAATTGAATTTGTAAGGGCTGAAGAGTAAGAAGTAGCACTCTTTACCAGTGTCTTTAATTGCTTGCTGCCGGGCAAAAGTCTGCGCATCTTTTAAACTTCCCAATATCTCTAGATCAATATTTTCTCTAAATGCATCCTTTTGTGCCGCGAGCTGTGAAAAAATCACGTATAGAGGCGGTGGAAGCAGCTCAGCTGAGTGCTGTTGCTTTATTTTCTTCGTATGCAGAACCCCTAATTGGTTTTGTACTGGTAAGGACGCTTTCTTAAGAGACTTGAGGTGTGAAGGGAGACTTGACAAGAATTTCTTCCTGTTTGCAATGGTCTCTTGCAGACTCTTCTTATGCTGTTCCAGTTTCTCATGAAGTTTACACAGATCTTTTCGCTGATACAGATTATACATTAGTTTGTTAGCACTTCAAATCTTGATCTAGAAGTACTCACATTATGAAAACAACAACAACAACAACAACAAAACAAGAAGCATTTTTAAGTTAATCCACTAAAAAGATATATAAAATTTCTTGGGTTATGAGTTTACCTGGTGTAACTCATAATTGAGTCTCTTGAGCATAAGATCGTGCGAGCTGTCATTAGAGAGTTTGGACGCTTTAATCTTCTGCGGCGCATCGCGTGAAAACTCCTTCTCAGGCACGAGTTCAATATCAGGATATTTGGACTTGAAGTCCTTACAAGCCTTTATTGCTTTAACATAGTGACTCTTCTCATACATCAAATTGTGCAGCTGCAGAGTTCTCGAGTCCACCGGCGCTTTCGCGCGTTCCGTCTCTGCTTTTACACGGTCTTCTTCTACCAATATAGTACGGTTCGCCTAAATTTGAAAAAAAAATCCCCAAATAAACTTATTTCCAATTTTTTTTTAAAAAAGAGTAAATAAATGCAAAACCCTAATACAGAGAGAGAGAGAGAGAGAGAGAGAGCGGTGACCTGACGGAGAGTGACAAAATTGATAAACATTTGAGCGACGAATTCTCTTAGTTTAGATTTTGACTTGTTTTCTTTTTTGATTGCAAGCATCTCAGCTACGATTTCTTCAATCGAGGACTTGCTCTCTCTCAGCATCTCGTAAGCTAATTTCTCCGTCTTACTCGGCGAGTCCGTTAACATCGAGTCTCCTCCTCCGTTACCATCTAACACCATTCCTTCCTCCTCTATCTCGCCGTCTTCCATCGCTTCCGTTCTCGCTTCCCTTGCCCTGTTTCCCAACTTGGTTTTTTCTTTTTCTTTTTCTTTTTTTCTGGTTTTTAACTGGAAGATCAGGAAACAAAAACGCCGTCGTTTTATGTCAAACCAACTTTCTAAACGACAGCGTTTTTGTTCTAGCATTGCTATTAAAAAAAAAAGAAAAAAAAAAGAAAAAAAAAAAAAGCAAGTGTACAATTGTATATAAAGCGGGAGCGTCGTAGAGTCCCGTTATTTGTTCACTGAAGCAGACCAAAAGTTTATGTTTCACGAAATGGACGGAATTGGTCTCGAAGCCGATGGCGCTGCTATTAAAGCTCTCGGCTCCCTGTTTAAGCTCACTGAAGTCCACTTATGGTTCGATTCTTTTGCTCATATTTACAACTATTTCAAATAGTACGGTCGATTTTAGTAGAGTTTTAACCGATTGTATTTTTATTTGTATTACTCCGTAGGGACGACGGTTGGACGGCGGCGCAAGAACCTGAACCCTGTGTAATTATTTCTGCTTTCAATTTCATGCTTTTAAATGATTGTTTAAGCCTTTTCATTTGTTTTTAAAATTGTGTGTCTATTTTTCTTCTTTTACACAGAAATTGCCGCGAGATGTTGATTGTGCAACCTCAAATATAGTTTCTACATCCAGTGGCAAGTTTTTGACTTTTGCTTTTTAAGTAATTGACTTTGCGCTTTTTTATGACTAGCATTTTTTTTTCTTTTTTGTGATGAATTATAGTACTTGTGCATCAGCAGATTACTCTTCTGAAGAAATTAATTTGCGTATGTTCAGATTTTAGCTCTTTAGCAGAGGATGTGGAATTGGTTACGCAGATGACCGAACTGGGACTTCCCCTTTCTTTCCAAACTAACAAGGTAAATATCCTACTTTACAGTCTTCTCTTTTGCTTGAAGTAACACATTCTAGTGCTTAGGGTTTGAGATTTATATGAATTGCACTTCTCCATTGTTCATTATTAATGAAACTTAAAAAACTTCTCTCATTGTGTGTAAGAAGTGACAAAGAACCTTGTTGATGATAAGAGTCAAACTGTATTAAGTGATGCTTCCTTAGATAACAATAAGAAGAGAATAAACCAAAAAGCAAAAGGATTTATATTTTTTTGAGTTGTGAATCATGTCATTGCCATGATTATAGATTTAGTCATTGGTCTGACAGTAAAATTGGCACTGTTGCAGAAGAAGAGTGGAATGATTAAGGGCAAAAGGAAGAGTACGCGCACAAAACATTCCCACTGCCATGAAGAAACTATGGATGAAGTGCCAGAGTTTTCCGAAGTGAACAAGGCAGAGATGGTATATCCTAATGTTTTACCTGATAATGCAAGCAATTCTTTATGTTGCATGTCAATGCTGGGCCAAAGTGAATCATCTCATTATGATGTTGCAGTGGATGTCATTGAATCCCAATACCCCATTGGTGAAAGAGAAGATTCAGCGAGTTCAGGTACGATTTCTGGTGCTGCTGTCAAGGAAAAAATCTCTATTGGAATATCTCATGTTGCATCTAATGGTGAGTGGGACAGTGACATTGTACTGCACGGTGATGTTATGTCCAACGCTGACAAGAAAGTTGTTGTTTCTACTACCTTAGAGGCTGTACTTTCTCCAGAATGCTGTCTTACAGATGTAGGCTTTGCAAATGGTAAGAAAGAACTAGGTGGTCTTTTCATGGAGTGTGACTGCTTAGAAGTGTCCTCGGTGGTTAATAGTGATAAAGAAGGTGAAAAGTTTTGCAACAATAACTACATTGAGCAGCTACTGGTACCTGAATCTGATGTTAATTCCTCAAACTTGGAAGTGTTCAATCATGGCGAAATTGGCAGTTACAATTGCAATGGCGATTATGGGGATTGGAAGGTGTATTGGGACTCTTGCTACTTGAGAAACTACTTCTACAACATCAAAACACATGTTTCTACCTGGGATCCGCCCCCAGGCATGGAACATCTAAGTTTTGCTGACATCACTGATGAATCTAATGAAGACATGACTGCGAAGGTTGTTAGCCCTTCTGTTTCTTGTGTCTGCTCACAGTCAGTAGATATATGTGTTTCAGAAAATAATGCTGAGCCATTTGAGGATCCCTTATATGGTAGTAGTTTAGCATATCAGCCACTTGGTAAGCTCTCAGTGGAATGGGTACATGCCACCGACAACTCAATGTCTGGCATTGCCATGCCTAAAATAAGCAGCAGTTTGGATCTGTTAGAAAGCAGGAGAATTAGAGGCTAGGAATAGTTAATAGTTTCTTGATTTAGTGCAGATTTCTAGGAGCTAATTTCCTGATCTTTTATTCTTTTTCTTTCTCGATTTAACCTAGATTGTACACTATAAATCTATAGCTTTCTCTTGAAATATAATAGAATTTCAGTTTCACTTTCAGGATCATCTTCGGATCAGTAGATGTTGCAGTGATCCCTTATGTTTGCCGTCAGCTACTCAGGAGCATTGCAATGGGTAATTTGTCTCCTTTATGTGTGTACTTTTCCTTTTTGTTGATCTCAGTCAATATTTCATGACCCTCAATTTAGTATTTTTCTTATTGACAGCCAGGAAATGGATGTCAAACATCTAGGTCTTGATGAAATTGATATCCATATGAAATGCAAAGATGACACAGCCTATCAACTTTTAGGTGATATAAGGTAGGGCATAGGAGCATATCTTGAATTCTTGATTGTTCAACTTCTCTGTGAAACTCCTAGAAATAAGAAATCGTTTTTTTTTTTCCGGTATATGATGTTGAGCTATTGTTGCAGCTTGACCCATACACTGACTGAAGCAGTTAGTGAGGGGAATGACATGCATCTAGGACTCATGGTTCCAGATGCCCAACTTGACTCCGTCACTACCAAAGAGAAAAAGAAATCAAGAAGACGACGTGCCCAAAAGAAATTGTCTGATGAAAGTGAAGGTTTTTCATGGTTCATACACATGCATACATATACATGCGAAATACATCTCTATACATACAATAGTTCCATACATATATGGCCATTTGCTGAATGCCAACTGAAATTGCATATCTTATTCTAATAGTCTATTATTGAACAATAACTGTATTTAGTTGCTCATTTCTTTGGTATGTTGCAAACAAAATAAGTGGACGTGACTTGAAACTAGCTTCCAATCTTGAAGAGAGAATACAGCACTTTTTTCTAATAAAAATTCTAACTTTTTTCTTTCTGGCCCAACTAATTGGTGTAACCTTGGGTTTTGTTGCACTTTTTTCGTGCTGCTCAATTCTATTCATGTCTTTTAATATTTAGAAAAAAATATTTACTAAATTCTCTTGCACCTTGAATAAAGACATTTTCTTTTTGCAGAGCTGCAATTTCAAGGGATGGTTGAAGAGTTTCCTGCCAACATTTGCAAATATTGGTGTCAAAGATACCTGCTGTTTTCCAGATTTGATGATGGTATAAGAATGGATGAGGAAGGATGGTTTTCTGTCACGCCAGAGTCCTTAGCTAGGCATCATGCTGTCAAATGTGGTGATGGAATCATAGTTGACTGTTTTACTGGAGTTGGTGGGAATGCAATCCAATTTGCTCAGAGGTTTGTGCTATCTAAACTATATAATGTGATTCTCTTTTTACCGTTCAGAAGTACAATTGAGGGTAGTGTTGTTGCTTGTGCAATGCTTCACTTGTATTGTAAATCAGTTCATACAAATCTGTATCTTAGATATCGTTTGGCTTTCATCTACATGAATTTTGAACTTGGATGGTTATGATTTTTACTTGCTCTGTTTTTTTTGGTTGAATGAACCACCATTGTTATGGGAAAATTAATGTTGCATCTAGAGCATGCTCAACAAAAATCTACCTCGGCTATTTCCTTGCATCTTTGGGAACATTATGATTCTAGTATCTTTTCCTTCTATTGCATGATCAATAATATTTCAAATGCTCCATTGGCATTACAGTAGCTTGGCAATAGATGAAATAATTTTAATCTCACTTTTATGGTTAAATTATCTGTTGTATGATGTAACCATATGTGTGTGCAAGAGGATATTTTTATTTCTGTAACTTTCTTTTCAAGTATTTTTTATTGTAATGTAAAACTTCAAATGCTTCCATTTAACTATCTGTGCTTGATGTTTGTATTGCTTCTATTCAGGAGCAAACATGTTATTGCAATTGATATTGATCCACAGAAAATCGATTATGCCTATCATAATGCGACCATCTATGGAGTTGTTGATCAAATAGACTTCATGAAGGGTGACTTTTTCATTTTGGCACGAACCTTGAAGGTATCAAAGCTTCTTGTCAACATAAATAGGTTGTTCATTTGTTTATTTATCTTCATCTCCTTTTTAAAATTCTTCAGTATCTATAATTCCTTGCTGCAGGCAGATACAGTCTTTTTGTCACCTCCTTGGGGGGGTCCTGATTATGTTAAAGTGAAGACATATGACATTCAGACAATGCTTAAGCCACATAATGGGTATTCCTTAAACTTACTTTTTTGCCATTGAGACAATTTTTCATTTGTTTATGTTTTTAACTCATGCTTTAAGACTGAATTCCTTTCCCTGATATGCACTTGCAGAAATCTTCTATTTAATTGTGCAAAGGATATTGCTTCAAGAATTGTCATGTTTCTTCCGAGGAATGTTGATGTCAATCAATTGGCGGAATTGTGTTTATCTGCCTTTCCTACGTGGTCATTAGAGGTATTTTCTTAAAAAAGTTTACATTAATTATGCTTTTCTTGTGAACACCCAGTAGGTATTGCTGATTAATAGTATGTAGTGCCACTCTCATCCCGATAAGATTTGTAGTTGGTGGCTGGCCTATAAAATTTGATTGTCAGGGTACCAGGCTTGAGGGTGGCGATTAGATGCCTGTTTATGTGAGATCACCATATCAGATTTCAGATACTGTTCAATTCTGTCTCTAAATGGTAGTTATCTCTGAAATGGAAGTATTGGGTTTACCTCTGTTCCTTTATATCCATGGAGAATAAAGTCAATTCCTTTGTACAGGTAGTTCAAATGTACCTAGAATATTGAACTTGTCATTATTTCTTAGTAGTCTATCGTACCTCTGAAGAAAAGAAACCAGTACCTTCTACTTGATACTTCTATCTGTCTTTCATTATTTAGGTAACCTTTTGAATACTGCAATATCATCTGGCACCATTGTACTGAAAATACATACCCCCTGCACATTCTTGAAGGATAGTCTGCTTGTTCTTCCTCTTTTTTTGGACTCTTTCATATACTGTTGGAAGGACAGTTCTTTCGCTCCACCTTGTACACACCTTGCTCATTTAAACATTCTGGGGCCCCCATCTACACCCTGATAATGCCCTTCAAAAAAAATGCAATAAGAAACTAGAGTTTTGGTCGTTTAATTTGCTGTTCTTCCAAAATTTAAGATGTTCTTAGTTCCATGTTTGTAAAATCTTATCATATTCTTATTCCAAAAAAAACTTAAAAAACAATGTGCATGTCAGGTTGAGAAGAACTTTTTGAATGGCAAGCTGAAGGCAATAACTGCTTACTTCAATCATATGGTGGTTAGAGAACAATATATCAGCTGAGGTCACGTGGGTGAGGTCCGCCTTTGTAAATATTGACTGTTGCTGTACAAGTTGAGTGATAAATTTATGTCATTTACAGATTTTGTAACTTCTTCATTTAATGTTATATTATTTTTGTCTTGAACACTAAAAACTGTGGAAATATAAAGGCTTTTGCTGATCGGTGTTCTAGCTAAATCGTCTTTATACAAGATCATATAAGAACAACTTTACTAATAGAATTGGACTGTCATGTTATGACCAAGAAGGCAAGGAGATGGAAGTGCTTTCTCTAATTCTTTCATCAATAGGCACTCTGTTTCGAGCTTGGAAATGGAGGTGCTTATAGCAGAAATTTATAACAGAGGCTCCACACGACTCTCGGTTGGGAGGACCACACTTGTAACAGCCAGCTACCAGCTGGTAAGTCCTAACTATTAAAGCTGTGAAAATGATGCTGTGTTAGTCTACAAAACAGTTTGTTTTGATTTTAGTTGGTAAGTGGTTGGAATCCATGTGTGTTTGTAGTTGTAGGGCTACCCTTAACTTCAAGTTATGTACCCCTCCCTCTTATTAGTTATTATAAGCGCGTATTTGTTGTTTGCATCATCTATCGCTATGTTGTGATGTAAGCATGAGAGCAGATTCTTGACATATCTTTTTGGCACAACACAGAGTGCTTGGTGTGGACCGTGTTGTTGGTGATCGTATCGAATTCATTTCCATACAAGAATTGCAAGTGAATAAATTAAGTTAGAAATTGTACGTCTTTTGGCTTTAGTTTTGTGAAGTATACCGATCCAACTGTCGGTGATCTCGTGCACATTGACTTTATAGTATTGAGAAAGCTCTCTCGTAACTAAAGTTTGTTAGGAGAAGGCATCGTACAGATCCGATCACCTTGTTAAAATCCTGAAACTTTTTTAAAATTGAAAAAATTGAAAACCACCAACCATTGTGCTATAGTGGTAATGGACAGTCATTCAGTTGGATAATTTCTCACGTTGAGCGCCGTACTTACAAATAGTATATTAAAAAGAAAAAAATTAGAGAAAAAGTGAGCAACTTTATGGATGGATCGACACACATAAATTGCATGTTAACTCGAGCTTGGTATTTGACACTTCTCGCATTAAGGTGAACTCGTCCCTTGTTTAAAACAGTAAAATCGGTTCTGCTTGGGTTGGTGGATTCGACATAAATCTCGCAGAAACATCATCAATTTTACTTTAAAGAACAAGAACCCTTCTCCCATTTATCATCAATATAATATATACAAGGTTATTGAAATCAAAATCTAAAAGCTTGGTTCTAATCCAATCTATCGTTCCAGGATGAAACCCATCAAGCCTGCAAGTCACGTGTGGTGTGGAGTAAAGGACACTCCTAGTATGCCAATAGAATCGGACAGACGACAAGGTCCCTCCTATAAAGTCATTATATTGGCCTGGCATGGACAGAATGATATGTGGCACGAAAGTATGCACACAAAAATGAGGTGCATGAACACAAAAATGAGGTGACATCATGCAATGTATGGACTATGGAGGTGGCAATGCATGAGCCATGAGGTGGGGTGTCAGTGTCAAGTTGTGGCAATCGTTGGCTTCCCTCGTTGACACATGGAGCCAGGAGCCTATATGTGTCATCCATAGCAGGTCATCACTTGCTTATAAATATCAAGTCAAAGTGAATAGTGATGCTCCAAAAATTATACCAAGAATCTTATTCTCAATTTTTTTGTTGTAATTTATTTATTTCAAGTTATTTTTGAGATATTTTCTCTTATATTAAGAGAGAATTTTTATGGTTCTCTACTTATTTCGGGAGAAGTTATTGTAAATCGTTTTCTCATAGTAAAATCATTTTACAATGGTATGTCAATGTTTTCCTCACATCGATGATTTTACCGGTTATCACGTAAATATTATGTTAACTTTTCATTTTTATTTCCTATTTTAATCTTAGGAAAAAAGTGAAAACTCACCAACGTGGGAAAGATAAAGTCATTTTATTGGTTTGGCATGCATAAAATGGTGTGTGACAAGAAAGCATGCAAACAAAAATGAGGTGGCACCATGCAATGCATGAGATGAATTGTCGAGAGGTGGCAATGCATGAGGACGGGTGGCAAGTGGTGGCAATAGGTGGCTTCCTTCTCAGGAAGATCCAATGGTGTTACTGGTGTACTTTACCTCGTAAATATTGTATGGATAAGCAAATAGGGTTTTATAGTGCTTTTTTTAATTGATATCGTACGGGCGTCACTACTTTAATAAAATATGTTTAAAAGCTATCAAAATAAGTGATTTTTAAAATGGTCTATATTATTTTATTATTATTTTTTTACTTTAATTTTTCTCTTAATAGTCTATCTGTATAGTTATGCCCAACTCAAACAAAGTCAATTTTTATAACATTATCGATGCATCTTCAATGAATTAGTTTAGTGGCGCTACGCTGACGCAATCGGGGGTCCGGTCAGCTCGTGGGGGTTAGGGGGTAGCGCCTCCAGAGCTTTTTGTTCAATTTAAAACCGGTTTTAGTTTTGAATCTTCTATTGTTAAAGTTGTTGAGGTTTGAGATTTTCGAGTGGAAAATATGATGAACAGTAACTTAGTTTCTAAGACTTTTGTATATTGTCCGAGACTTTTGTATGCTGTCTGAGACTTTTATATGTTGTCCGAGACTTTGTGTTTTTGTGTTCGAGACTTTGTGTTTGTGTTCCGAGACTTTTGTATGATGTCCAAGACCTTGTGATTGTGTGTTCGAGACTTTGTGTTTGTGTTTGTGTTTCAAGACTTTTGTATGCTGTCCGAGACTTTGTGATTGTGTGTCCAAGACTTTGTGATTGTGTGTCCAAGACTTTGTTTTTATGTGTTCCGAAACTTTGTGTCTGTGTTCCGAGACTTTTGTATGTTGTCCGAAACTTTTTGTATGATGTCTGAGATTTTGTTCCGAGACTTTGTGATTGCTTTTCGAGATTTCTGGGTTGTTGTTCTGTGCTCCTCCTATTCTGTTCTGTTCATCTTCTTCAACACCGAATCCCCAATTCGAAATCTTTCGTTTTGAGAGAAAGTTACATACTTTGTTTTTTTAGAGACATCCAAAGTCGCTATTGTGTTGGTCGTGGTCGGTGTACGTGTGTCCACCGTCGTCGTCGGTGTGTACATGTATTCGTCGATTCGTCAGTTCCATCTCCATTGATGGAGGATTTTGAAAAAAAAAAAAAATTGGTGAAGAAGGTTACTATGAGGGCATTTTTATCCGTTCACCATAATTAATGCATTTTAAACCTAAGTTATTAAAATAGAGATAGTGTTGAAAAATACAACCCAAAAAGTGTCATTTAATTTTTGAACTCAAATATTGTACGGAGGTGACAATCCACCTATCACCACCTTGCCTCATTCATTTTTTATGCATGTTTCTTGCCATATCATATGATGCATCATCTTGTGCACTCAAAGCTAACAAAATGACTTTATCTTTCAAACATTATCTCATTTAAAATCATTTTCCTTAATCCTTTCATCATTTTACACTTGTCTGGATATATTTTTTTCATGGTTTTACCACAAAAATATTATGTTAACGTTTCATTTTTATTGTCTATTTCGATCGAATTTATGCAGGAAGTGGAAACACATCAATTTACTAACATTATTTTAAAAAAATTCAAGTAAAATTCATATCATAATTGAATGGAATGGGAATCTCCTCTACTGCTCTACATATTCTATTTCTAATGTCAGTACTTATTTTGAGTTTCTAATTAAACATCAATTTTACTCGGATTAACAACTTGTGTCCAAGAATGGAGCCAGTAATTTATATGTTTGCTCACAATTTTTTATTTTTTTTTGGGCAGCATTTCCCGGTTTGATCGGCATGAGGTCAGGTTCTCCAGCTGTCCGACACATAATATATAACCTCTGCTCCTTTCTCGAGGATCGTCCTTACTCCTTAGTTATTACTCTTGAGTGATTTGTCAATTTACTACAAATAAATAACGTCAAGATATGAAAAATATTTGCAATTTTAACAAGCACAACTCTTCTTCTATATATATGGACAAATATGAGGACAGTTTTACAGGGTATTTTCGGATTTTTAACCTCGTAGAAGTAGAAGTAGAACTGTTGAAATATAAAATCCTTGCATGGTGGAGCCGTGGAGGTGGCAAAATGGTCAATAAAATTGTTGAGCACCCAACGCGGCACATCATACGGGGACAAATAGATATGGTGCTTTGATGCTGTTTGTTTCTAGAGGAAACAGAGACAATACAAAGCAAATGAATGAGTTCCCTTTGACCACCGATTTTCTATTTTATTCAACTCTCACATTTCAATGACCATGATGATTAGTGACTTTGAAATTTTATGGTTTGTTCGTCAATCCGGATTATAAGAGACGGGATTTTGAAAGTGTTAAAAATTCTGACGCTAATTAAGTAATGTTGTCTCGAAGAATTTGACAATATCAAATATCAGTTATGAGTGTAGATTAAAATATTATTGGGATAACATCTTTTTATATCTTACAATTTAAAATAAAATGCAACTATGACTATAGGAATGGTATCTCTCTATATCTTACGATTTAAGCTGTAAAAGTGAATTAAAAATGAAAGGGAAGAGCATACTCACTTTGTTGAAAGTGCATTTGCATATTGGATATATTTACCTTGCTAATAACTTATTACATATAATCAATTAATTACTTTTAACCTTCCAAAAACAATATTTAAATGGTTTAATTTTTTGTTTTTGTTTTATGTAGGCTATACAAATGTAATATTTATTAGAAAATGCTAATTTGCATTGGAAAAAAAAAGTCGAGACTTGATTTTTTTAAGAGAGTAAAATGGTTAGGACAACAATTATTTTGCTTTTTTTTATGGTGGGATTTTTTAATTATGGTGTCTATCAAACCAAAAACAAGTAAATAAATACTGCTGAAGAAAAATAATTATTGTTCTGATAATGCTAGTAACACTCATAATTTTAATCATAAACACACATGATAAAATATAAAAATTATCTTCACAAATTTAAAAACAAAAATAAATAAACAAAATGAGTTACCAAAATCAATTATTACAAGTATAATTCCTGCAACTCTCACTATCTAAGAGGGGGTCTCCATATATTTTATAAATGTGAACTTGAACAACCATAAAACAACCATATTTAAAAACAATTAATAAAATTCTCAATAGTAAAAAAGAAAAAGAAACAATTAATACATTTATCTATATAATTTTATGAAAATAGTAAAAATAAAAATTCTCTTACCAAAAAACATTCTTTAACTGATTTTTTTTTTCTTACTTGAAAAAAATAAAAATGTATTTCAAAAAAGAAAAGAAAAAAATCAAAATGAAAATTGAAAGTGTCCCTCCATGCCATAAAAAAGGACATAATAATTTCAGAAATAAAATTCAAGGTCCCACAGTCATTTTCACGACAGTCAAATGACTCAAATTCACAGTCAAGGGAAATGATGGAGTCCAAACCATTTACCATTAAAAGCAGAGACCCTACTAATCACTCACCATTTCCACTCGATTAACATCATTAAAAAACCTTAAAAACAGTTTTTTTTTCAAAAAAAAATTTAAATCAAAAGCTGATTTTTTTCCTTTTAAAAAAAAAAGGAAATCAAAAGCCGAATTAAATTGTCTTTTCTTTGGCCTTTTACCCTCAAAAACCACAATCACATGTTAATATAATCATTAACCACCCTTTTAATTACTTAATTAAACATAATAATAATAAATAAAAACAATTTTCCTACTTATATACCCGCCAATATCAGAAAACGCATTTTTTTTAATTATAAGCTGAAACAAAAAAGGCGAATCTCAGTCTCCGTGTCCGTGACTGAGACGTGAATGTGAACACTATAGTCTATACAATGCCGGAGCAGCAGCAGAGGTCGATGAGATCCGGTTACAGAGCGCGTGACGCCAGTCCTGACTCCGTCATTTTCACTCTCGAGTCCAATTTCAGTTTGTTTTCTTCTGCTTCGGCGAGTGTCGATCGCTGCTCTTTTACGTCCGATGCTCACGATCACGACTCTCTCGCCTCTGAAATCTCTCTGGTAAGATATAAAATCACTCGCATTCACTAACATTTGACCTTGATTTGGCTTTTTAAGCATATTTGATTTTGTTTTTCAAAGTATTCATTTGCTCGGATTTTGTTTTTGTCTTTTTGAAGAAGCAGAGTTGCATGTTCTATTTTGAATGAAATTTGATTGGTTTTGGAAGGTTGAAATGATTGTTATGAACTGGAACTGACTTACGAAAAAGAGGAAACGATTTTGAAAAAGAAAAAAAAATGACGAATCTGTGGAATTTTGGTGGTGCAGCATTTGGCAGGACAGGATCGTGATCATCACCAGGAAAGTTCAGGTGGTGGTCCAGATCGAGATCCAGATTCGAACAAACTAACCACACAACACAACAAGCACAGTCGTCTCTTTAGAAAAGCCGAAAAAGTGAAAGGTACAGCTATAGAGAATTTCAATTATCAACCTGTGAGTAAAGTTAAAGCTATATAAAGACACTAGTTAGTTATAAAAGAAAACAAAAACCACGAGTCCTTTTACAAAAAAATTTGAAATTCAACCCACTTGTTCTCACTGTTTTCCTTTCAATTATAAGCAGTTCAAAAAGAAGACAACGATGCTACTATAGAAGGCGATAACAAACCCTTAGATTCAGCTAGAAACTCATTCTCTCTGTCTGTCAAAGGTACCAAAACCATCTCATATTTCAATTTAAATCAGTTCCAGAAAATATTTATTGGTTGATGTTGGAAGAACTAGTTTTTTTTCTATAGAATGTCAGGAAAGGAGATCCAGAGCTGAAGCTGTATCGAAGAAATTAGACAGACGGAGACCTGCTTCACTAGATCTAAACAATGCTACTATTTCTTCTCCCAGATTGGGAACCATGAAGAAAATCTCAAATTTGTCACGCAAATCCAGTACATTTCCTAGCCCGGGAACTCCAAACTATAGGCACGCAAGTGTTGGAATGCAGAAGGGTTGGAGCTCAGAGCGGGTACCGTTGCATACGGGTGGGAATAGGAGACAAGTGGGTGCTGGGTTGCTGCCGCCCAATAACGGAAGGACATTGCCTTCAAAATGGGAGGATGCTGAGAGGTGGATACTAAGTCCTGTTGCTGGCGATGGTGTAGTGAGGCAGTCCTATGCGGCTCCTCAGAGGCGGCCAAAATCAAAGAGCGGACCCCTTGGCCCTCCTGGGGTAGCATATTATTCATTATATTCACCTGCAATGCCAATGTTTGATGGGGGGAATTTAGGGAACTTTATGATGGGTTCTCCATTTACAGCCAGTGTAATAGCACCTGATGGATTGGGAATTCATTCTGGTGGCCATGGTGGAGCCTTTCCTGTGCGGATGGAGCCTTGCATGGCGCGTTCAGCTAGTGTTCATGGGTGCTCTGAGGTGCTAAACCCGGCATCATTGCCCTCACAAGGTATAGTATGGCTTAGAATTGATAATACAAGCATCAGTTTTTATCATGTCAAAATAAAAAATGTTCAGATATTGATGTGCTTCTAGTTGTTCACTAGATACTATGAGATCAATTATAACATCTTTTCCTCTGTCAATAAAACTTGTCCTGTTTCAAGAATTGCTCAAAGATTGTCAAATTACTAATAATGTGATGTCATAACCATTTACAAACTACCAAGAACAATCCCCTCGCTGTTATTTAAGTGTGAAGTATCTTTATGTCCAGGAAAGTGGACACAAGACAGGTGGTATTTCGTATAGCGTTTTTGTTATGTTGCTTGTAAATGGTCAGTATAGTTTTTGTTTCCAACTGAATATATAATTGTTAGTCCTTCAAGATAGTGTAGACAAGTTACAAGATCTGAACTCTAACACCCTGTTATCTTGAAAGATTAGTTACAGATATGTCAATTTTATTAATACCAACTGAATTTTTTCATATCTGATATTGGAGTAATGATGCTTAATACAGATGAAAAGTTTGATGGAATCGGAGATGCTGCCACCGACATATCTCGCACTGTTTCAAGAAGGGACATGGCGACTCAGATGAGCCCCGAGGGTAGCACTCACTCCTCTCCCGAAAGGAGGCCTTTCTCTGTGCCTACTCCCTCTGCCTTGTCTATTGTGGAACTCCAGAGTGTGCAATCCTCTAAATCAGAAGTGAGGGATGTGCAGGTAGATGAAAGGGTGACTATGACAAGGTGGTCCAAGAAACATCGAGCTCGAATCGCTGGGAAGAGCTCAGAAATTGTTGATGACTGGGGAAAGAAATCTGTGGATACTCGAACTTCAGCTTGGGATATCACAGAGTCAACAAAGACCATTTCAAAGTATGTTTTCTCTACTAAAACATAACTTATGGACTACAGTCCTCTTTTTTTGGTCAACTAGCGTGTGAAAATACGACGCCATTGGCACTCTAATAAAGAAAGAAAAATGTGGAAGAAAAAGAGAGTGAATTCTCGCCTTAAAATAGAAATATAAGGTTATTTAATTAATATTGAGAATGTATGGATTTTCTTTCAAAAATTGTTGAGTAATGCTAGGCATCCCATTTTTGTATTATACCTCAATCCCAACTAAAAATGCGTCAATTGGTAAATGGATAGATAGACGTTAATGATGATTTTATTAGAGTTATTATATTAATTATAAGGTAGATAGAAGCTTTGACTAAATTAGAAAAAAATCATTCCACATGTTGGAACAAAAAATGAGCACTTCATAGTGCATTTGTCTCTCCAGTTTCAGACCTCCCTTCTCATTGCTTTAATGGGGGGTTTTATAGAGTTTGGGCGTTTGTTGTGTGTATGTGCGTTTGTACGTATTATTATGTGTTATGTCATCCGAGTGTGTTCATTTGGTACTAAAAATTGTCTCTCAAGTTCTCAACTCTGGGAGTCTTTTGTGATGGAGTTGGGGACTTGTGCATATTATATCGGGTAAATTTGACTCGGTGTTTAACTTGACTCGTTGTTTAATATGGTCGTTTCGATTATCAAAGTCTTATTATAGCCTCAGTGTGCTTATTCGAAAGGTGTCCCTTCGGAGATTCCTTTCGGTGGTAGTTTAGTTCTGCAGAACTTCTGAGGGACTTTGTCTCTTCGGAGATTCTTTTCGGAGGCAATTTGGTTCCATCGAACTTTTGGAACACGAAAGTCTCAATCGCCGATTTTATGCTAAATCTTTTGATTCGGGGTTTGTCCTCACATTTTATAATCACCTCTGATGATGAAATGAATATCAATTTGGATTTGATTTGAATTTTTCCAAGTCTAATGGTTCGGTTATTGCATATCGTTTCTTTTTTATTATTGAGCATCGATGATTTATAGTATGAATTGCGTTATGGATCTATCGGTGGTCGATACTTTCGGATTTGGACAAACTTTAACGTTATGACCCATTGGGTCTAATCTTTACATAAATAGTGTGGCATTGTAGGTTATAACCTTCGGATGTGTAGGTGCTCCACATAACGCATATACACATAACAAACATCCAAACTCTATAATACCCCTCATTAAAGCAATGAGAAGGGAGGTCTGAAACTGGAGAGACAAATGCACTCTGAAGTGCTCATTTTTTGTTCCAACACCATGTATCAAACAACCCACCAATCTCACTCCAATGGAAGCTGAACTATATGCAGAAGCAAATATAATCAGTGTTTGTATGCTGATGTTTTGGCTTGTGACAGGATCAAAAGAGAGGAGCTCAGAATCACAGCATGGGAAAACCTGCAGAAGGCAAAAGCCGAGGCAGCAGTACGGAAACTGGAGGTTCTTTTCTTCTTTCTTGTCATCACATATACACAGTTCTAATTTATTGTCAAAACATATGAACTCATCATTAACCTTCGCTCAGTTAAAAAGATATCTTATTAAAATCTTATCACTCTCTTTCTGTTTATCTGTTCCTCTTGGAGTTCGCTAGTAAGATTTCAGGGTTGTGATGTTGAGAAATGTGTGTCCTGTTACTTGGAACATGTCTTGCTGTAACTTTCTATAAGGGGATTGGTATGTAAAACACATTCTAAAACTTGGCATAATGTGGTAGATCTCTTAACAAGTTAATTTTTAAATTTTGTTAACAAATGTGGGATGTGAGAATGTTAGAAGTGATTTCTTGATTGCAATCTTGCTCACTTTGGGGTTCGATTAATAGTTCAACATATATTCTAAAATATGTTTTAGCAAAAAGTGAAGTGAAATGATAATTTATTGAGTATAACCAACTCGTAGTCATGACTCATAGAGGGCATTATGGAGGATACTATTAATGAGCATGCAGAAACAAAGGACAAGTATATAAGAAAAGACAGTTAAGAGTTAATCAGTTATGTGAATTTTCTATGTAGTTTTTCTTTTGATTTATTTTCTTTATTTGTTTGTCTTGCTGGATCTATTTCTTGGAATTAATAATACTGGTCTTCATTATCAACTTAATGTTCTTTAATTCCTTCATTTTTTTTCCATTCATAATTTGTTTTTTCGATAAAGAGAACTGTGCTAAATTTGGCATTTAAAAGAGACACATACCTTTATTATGCCACTATGGATTATATTGTTGTTCTTTGAACTTTGTTATAACCTTTTAAGGCTTGCATTTTTGCTTACTTTTATAAACTGAGATCGAGCACAGTACAGTTGCTATTCTTGACTGAAATATATATTTCAGATGAAGCTAGAAAAGAAGCGATCTTCATCAATGGATAAGATTATGAACAAGCTGAGGTCAGCTCAAAAGAGAGCTCAAGACATGAGGAGCTCAGTATTAACCAACCAGGACAATCAAGTTGCTAGGACTCACCGTAAGGCTGTATTATTTCGCAAAACCCGCCAGATGAGCTCCTTGAGTGGTTGCTTTACCTGCCATGCTTTCTAATATCACGTCCATGCACTTTGATCAGTGTTAAGTCTCAGGTAATTTTTCAATCTACTTGTTTACTACTCAGAGTCATAACAACTTATTCTTTCGTTACTTAATTAGAAAAACAAATGGTTGATTGCATTGATGGCGTCACATGACATGCCCTGCCATATTTGTTGCTCAATTGTTCAAAAGGTAAGATATAGCTCAAGCCTATTTCTATCAAATGTTGTAATATCGATCTCCTTTAGCTTATGGTAATTCATCCAATGAATAGAAACAAACAATGCTCTAGAGTGCATCATTAAAATACAGTGAAAGAAGTTTCATTTCTGTAAAACAAATATAAACAGGTGGGATACCACTTCAACCATTGTTCTCAATTGACTTTCTGGAATAGCAGGTCGAGCTCAATACCCTCGTTTACTTTTTATACGTGCCTTAGTTAAACTGCATTTGAACATCACATTCCATGTTAGATTTTTCGAAAGTGATGAAACAGTTCCATATTTTAATAATCACCAGATTGAAGCGATCATATTCAATGTAAATATGCATGCTTATGTAAGGTTTATGGCATCTCTACCCAGGTAGGAGTTGATAAGCGGATTGCAAGGAGATTAATGGCTTGTAAAATATGCGGCTTGGCCAACTATTATAATGACACGAAATTGCTGTCAGTGACCAAGTGCAGTTCGTAGTGGCATGAGCATTCCTCTCTCAAGGTTTGATTGATACGCAACATCTCAGTTGCCACATTTCTTAATGTGATAGTGTGCCTCACGAAACAAGTTACAAATAAATCTTGTATGCATGTATGTATCTACATCAGCCTTCGAATTTTTCTTAATGTGATAGTGTGCCTCATGAAATTGGAATACCATTCATCTGGTGTAACTTTTTCAGTATAGCTAAATGCTAGAAAACAATGAGCATAAGTAAATCAAATGCTTTTTAACTGTTCTATTCTTTTTAGGGAAATTCTCAGAGACCCTCTTGAATTTTGACGTTTTTAAAAAAACCAACCCTCTAGTTTTAGTAATGTCCCTTGTAAGGTTTTCCTTTTGAGTTAGGATTCTCCCGTAACTTTGGTTTTTCCGGGTTTTTGTTTCAAGTATAAGTGAAACACCTATTTTTATGAGAGTGAAATAAAAAGAACAAATTTTATCCATATATTTTCTTTTATGTTTAGGTGTATTAAAAAGTCTAGAAAAATAAAATAAAAATAAAGAGCTCGGAGAGAATCTTGGAAGTGTGTAATAGAGTTTCTCCTTAGGGTTCTTCCCTGAATCCAGAAACTGAAAAGAATAAACCGGTGGGAAGAATGGTAAGGTCATTCTTTATTTTATAATAATAAAAATTAATTTCAAATAATATTATTTTACATATAAAAATATAAAATAATAATGATAGAAAATATTTAGTCGATAGTAAACTAGTAGTTATAAGAAATTATTATATTTTTGAATTAAAATGTTAGTAATTTAACTTAAGGGTGTTACATAAATTTAGAATGTATGTATAATTTTAAAGATATGTAAATATCGTCACTCTTTATATAATAACCCGTGGATTTATTTACAAAAGCGTGTAATATAAAATTAATAGGATAATTCATATTTTGTTTACAAGGAAGATAACTCATTCAAACAAGGGAACTGGGCTGTAGAGCCTGACCCAATAAAGTGTAGAATTGGCTCATGGGCCTGAGGCGCGTAAACAACCACTGCTCTATTATAAATGGTACCGTTTGCGGTTGCGTTTTCGTCTTTCATCGGACCTCAGCAGTCAGCACTTAACTGAGTCGCTTTTTCTCTCTCCGTTTCATTTTCGGTTTTGTTTTGTTTTGGAGGAAAGAAGCTCAAGTATTTACCGTTGCCGGGATTTTATGTTGTATGAGTCGACGTCGACGTCAATTTGAATAAAATTGAACCTTTTCCTATTTCCTTTTTTAAGTAAATAATATAATATAAAAAAATTTAGCATCAAAATAATAATAATAATATATTTTTTGTTTAATTTCTCTATTTTTTTTCTTTCACTTAATTATCTACATTTTCTTGATATTTTCACATCAAATCCAAGTTAGATGAGATCACTTCATCAAGACAAGAACAAGTTAATTATTAATTTACTACAGAATCCCGAATCAACTCGTGATGTGTCTAGAAACATCATAAGTCAACTCAAGATATCAGAGTTGACTCGTGATGTGTTTGGTCACAAGTTGATTTAGGGCTGGTTGCGAGTCACGGAAATTAATGGACGTCTAATAAATCTATATGGTTTTGATTCTTTTAAAGGGCAGTTTCACCTTAGAATTGGTTCCTAATTTATATTAAAATTTTCAACTTTATCAAAAAAATCTGTAATTTTCTCCTACAACTCAACCCCTAGTCATTGTGACTTTGAAATTATTGATAAAAGCTCTATAGTTTGAAGACTTACCGGCATCCATATAAAGTACTTCATTTAACAAATTACATTTAATTTGATGTGCACGTAAATAACATGAAACTGTTACAAGGATAAAACTGTAATTTGATGTTTTAGTTATCCACCAGCATATCCATGATAAACATAATTCAATTTAAACAATCAAAAACTTACAATCCATAAAAACTATATATATATATATATATAAATATATTATTTTAATCAAGATTAAGTTGTTTAGAATCTATAATAAAAACATATATATGCTGCATGCCAATCAAAAACTTACCGTGTATAATAAAAACTATATTTTATTTAATTTAATCACGATTAAGTTGTGCAGAGTCCTGGAGGTGGAGATCAGGCAGCAGAGTACGTTATGGAACCCAGTCGGGTTGCGTTATTGTAATCTTGAGGACCATGAGCTGGTAATCCAGGAATCACCAACCCAATAACCCTAACCAATCTCATAAACCAACTCTCTCTGTAATCCGGACCCGCAGTGTAAGGGATGATAAAACTCCTAATCAGCTCCCAAACAGCATTTAAGTACTTGGGTACTATCCACAACAAGTTGAAGTAGTTCTTGTTCGGCTCCTCTACCAAAACCTGAAATATTCCAATGCATTTGTTCTTATAAACAACAACATATATAATCCAAATGTTTTAATTAATTTGTAGAAATTAAAGTGCTATTTATCCGATTGAGCTCACCTTCCCTTTGTAACAGCTATTGAAATAGAGGCAGTGACCAAAGTGTTTAAATAAGAGATTTTTGTCATCATAAGGCAGCCTAGGCACAATGTCATTGCTATAAACAAATCTCAAATAATTCACTTCATACTTCTTCAAGTTCTTGTTCATGAACTCTCCGAAAATACGGTCTCCGACCCTCGGCTGCCCAAACGTGTAAACCCCTTCTAGTCTCTCCAACAATGATGTTTCCTCATGCAACACCAGCACAAACACAAACAATATAGCTAATGCACCTCCCAAGCTGTGCCCAGTCACTATAAAATTTGCATCTTTATTTTTCTGTAGCATTTTTCTCAGGATTTTCCTTATTGTGTAGTAAGCAAATGGTTGGCTGCCTTGGTCGTCGTCGATCTCCTTTGGCCAACTTTCGTTTGGTTGTAAACCTAGAGCCTTCATGAAGCCGCCATGGATTTTACCCACATTTTGAAGCTCATACCAGGAGATGTCGATATCGGTGCACCAGTCGTCTGCATCAAAAAGTGAAGTGCCTCTAAATGCAACTACGATCACGTTAGGGTCTGCTCTTGTGTCTTGAAGCAACAACGCTTCCGTCGAAAATCTTTCCAGGTAAACTGTAAAACATGTGAACGTACATGATTATTAGACCGACATAGAAGAAATTCTTGTTTCTGACTAGATGAAGTTGATTCAACGATATACCACATTACCCCTCACATTACAATGATTATATATAATAATATAAATGTTTTCAGTATTTATTTTGTGAGATTAATATTGCATATGAAGTTTATATATGCAAGTTTCCAGTTATGAGATGTGTAAAAATAATGTCTTTGGAGGAAGATTTAATTTAATTTAATTTAATTTGTGTTTGTGTTAATATAAAAATAAAATAATATGTCAAACTTGTAGATTTTATTAAGGTTTTCCCTATATATATGTACAAATAATTTAAAGTAATGAAGTGTGGTTAACATCAAATAAAAGAAAATTGCTTTTGTATTCTATCATAAGTAAACTATATCTTACCTTAATTTATATAATGTTTAGATATCTAATTTTATAATAAGGTGCCTCATTGCCTCAAAATACAAACAATTTGTATTATAAAAAATCATTTTCAGGCACAAATTAAGTACTTATTAGGTTAACTAATTAGAAATTAGTGACTTGTAGACAGCCCAGTCTTCTATTGTGCTTTTCATTTTTATACTTTCTTCAATTAGCAAGCTAGCTGCCATAAGGCACATAATCAAGATAATAACAAATAACAACCATACTAAATAAATTAAATTTTATTTAATAATCTTTAATTAGAAGCACCTTCAACAGTAGCTATTGCCAGCCCCCCTCTACGGCTCTACCAATTGCCAATTTCATAATGCTTTCGAGAGGAACCAACTCCACGTGCATATAATTTAATGTGAAATTATTTCTCATATATATATATATATACGGTCCCGATCTAGTCAGTGTTCACTGATGAAAATATATGAGTACATTGAATATGAGCTACTCATTTTACATGCTTTGACTTGGTGTATATGCACTTGTCAAAACTTTTCCATAAATGAGTGACTCATATTCATTGTACTCATATATTTCCATCAATGTGTACTGATGTGATAATTTCCATATGTATATATATGTATATATATATATATACACACGTGTGTGCGTGTGACTAGGTAAAATATGGTCAATCAATATTGTATAATATTCATGAAAAAAAAACTTGGTTGCTTCTCAGTACTCACCATTCCAGAAACAGTAGGACCCCAAGAGTTCCATCTGCACAAAATTCAGAAGAAAAAAAATGAAAACTTAAAATTACTCATAGTGACAGATAAAATAAATTAATATATGGAGTATTTAATTGTTAGATTCGCAAGTGAAAATGTTTTTTAACTGTAATTTTAGCTTTGGAACGATTGTTTTGTTTTCTTCTTTTTTCATGTCAGAGTAGTGTCCATAATTGATAGTGATATATGTCTAAATGACAATATTAATTATATTGAAACTTGCCTGCCAGTGATCTTTGACTGTGGATTTGATGAAGGCTGGATTCTCGTATGATATTTTAGCGGCCATCAGCGACAGCGATGGATAATATTTTCTCTTATTTATAGGTATAATCTTTCTGTCTAATTCAACTCTTTTGTCAGTAAATCCCACCACAGACATGAACTTCTCTGATTTTCTAACTGGTTTCACCACCTTTCCTGCATAATTAATTAACCCCATTATATATTCTTCATTAATTAACATCTACGAATCCGTAAAATGAGCCCAAACATGAAATTTACAATTAACATGTCCACTCAGCTATCTCATGAGATGAGTTTGTTATGAGCTAGCTAGACTTCCAAGTTCCAATGTTAAGAGTTAGTTACAAAAAATCCGTATTAAAACGGTACACATGACCTGATAATTTCTATTATGTGTATATATGACCAAACAACGCTTCGATTCCAAAAGTAATCTATTTGGGATCTCCAAATTAATACAGCAACAGAAATAGTATACATTTTAAATAGGGTTTGCAATTAAAAATTTCATGAAATATATATATATATATATATATATGTATATATATATATGCATGTGCAGTTAGCTTTGTCCTGAGCTGAAATGATATATTAAAAGAGGTATTAATTAACGTTGGTAAAAATTAAACAAACGATCGATGAGTTACTAGTAAATGATATTTCAGTTGCATAAAATGGTACTAGAAATTAAAACGAATGGATCAGAATTAAACCTGTGAAGAAATTGTATAAAAGCCTGAGAAAACCGCCATTGCTTGAGAGAAGATTTAGGCACAGCTCGAGCACATATCCAACTCTGGCCAATGGTATTGTCATGAAAAGGAGCACTTTCTGTACCACAACTGAGATGAATATGAGCCATCGACGACGGAAATTATTTATGTGCCTGTCCGCTGGATCCGAACACTCAAAAAATCTTATTTCTTCCAAATTAGAGGAATATAGTAAGCGAATGAGATCAAACAAAGTTGCTTCTTTTGGCTTGAGAAACAGATAATTTTGACACAAATGTTCCTCACTAGCCATGCCTTTGAAGCAATGTTGAAGAAGATGGATGATAATGAGATATAACCCGATATACATATTGAGTCTCTCGTGTTGGACCAATTATTTTAATTTCGGTAAGGACTTTGATGAAATCACATCGATTTTTATGTGTTTTCATCTGAATTTTTTAATAGATGATAAGTTCATTGAGGGTGCGTTTGGTACGCGGGACGGGACGGGACAAGGTGGGACAACTTGTTCTTGTCCCACGTTTGGCGCGACCTTAGCATGGGACAGGACGGGACAAGGTGGGACAAAAATCACAAAAAATTGTCCCACCCAAGACCCTAGGACAACTTGTCCCATGGCATGGGACAAGTGTCAAAAAGACCACTTTACCCTTTAAATGTTCAAATAATTACAAACATATCAAATATTATATATATATATATATATTATTATTAATATATAAATTATAATTACATATAATATATATATATTATAAAATTATATATAATAATATATAATATATTAAATATATTATTTTATATATAATAATATTTAATAATATATACTAAATCATATATATATTATATATATAATATATATATATATAGGATATATATATCATATATATATATATATTATGTTATATATTAATATATATTATATATATTATATATGATATATATATATATTATTATTATATATATAATGTGTATATATTATTATATATTATTATATATAATTTTATAATATATATAATATTATATATGTAATTATAATATAAATATTTTAAAATATTATTATATATAATAAGATATTTAATATATTATATATATATATATATTTAATATATATTATATATATATTTTAATAATATATATCATATATATATATATATTATATTATTATTATATATAGGATACATATAAAAAATATAATAATTATACATATTATATATATAATAATATATACACATTATATATATAATAATATATATAGGATATATATATATATCATATATAATGTATTACATATATATATATATTAATATATATTATTATATTATATATATAATATATATAGGATATATATATATATATTATATATAATTTTATAATATATATTATATTATATTATATATGTAATTATAATTTTTAAAATTTATTAAATATTAATATATGTATAATATATATAATATATTATATATTATTATATATAATTTTATAATATGTATAATATTATATATGTAATTATAATATAAATATTTTTAAATATTATTATATAATAAGATATTTAATATATTATATTTATATATATTTAATATATATTATATATATGTTAATAATATATATCATATATATTATATTATTATATATATAGGATACATATATATAATATACAATATATATTATTAATATATATACATATATTATAATATATATAATATTATATTTTTTATATGTACAAATATTTAATATTATATATATATCTTATATATTATTATATATAATGATATAATATTATTAAATAATTATAATATATTTCAATTACAATATTACTATTTGTGTAAAATATAATAATATTGTAATTGAAAATAAGAGGTCATTTGAACCCTTTTATTTTTGTTAAATATTATAATATATTTCAATTACAATATTTATTTAATATTGTTAAATACGATATATAAAAATTGTTTAATATATTGTTTAATATTAGACAAAACAAGGAGGGCACTCTGGTCATTTGAATCTCTTGTCCCGTCCTGTCCCAGCCATACCAAACGTATAACAGTACATTCCACAGTCATGTCCCATACATTCTAAACACGTCATGGAACAACTGTCCTGTCCTGTCCTGTCCTGTCCAGTCCAGTCCTGTCCTGTCCCGTCCCCGTACCAAACGCACCCTGAAATCTACCTATGAATAAAATTTGAGAATTTTTGAAGTATTAGAACTATTTTTCTATATTTCGCTCATTTTTCTGATGTCATCATATTTAATAAAATCGGGAAAAATAGTTCTAATATTTTAAAAATTCTCAAATTTTATTCATATACAGATTTCAATGAAATTACCGGACACTAAAAAATTCATATCAAAACTCAGAAAAATTGACATGATTCCATCAACGTCCTTACCGAAATAAAAATAAATAGTCTCTCATGAAAGACTCACTCACGTAAATAAATAAATATATATATATATATATATATATATATATATATAAATATACATTCTTTTTCTCCTCAGTACGTACTGATATAAGTTATATCAGTACGTTGGATGTGAACCACTGATTATGAAGAAGTTTTGACAAGTGCATACACTTTGAGTCAAAGTATGTAAATCTAATGGTCAACATCCAACGTACTGATGAATTTATATCAATACGCACTGACTTGAAAATTTATGTATAAAATATATATACATATATATATATATATATATATATATATATGTATATAAAACTTTTCCTATCAACACCCATTTATTTTAATACAATGAGCATATTTGATAAAATTGCAAGAAATTGAATGTATTGCAATGACATTTTTTGTATGCATCCTGATAAAATTAAAATACACATTTAGTAAAATTTTGAATTATTTTTTGGATTGGAGAACTATTTTTTCCTAATATTTTTCTATTTTTAAATGTTTATCTTTAAAAAAATCTGAAAAAAATTAGTTTTTATACTCAAAAAAATTTTCTTTTTTTTTTCTATAAGTGTATTTCATTATTTTTATTATTCGTATACAAAATCACATCAAAATTCAATAAATTTCATTAAATTACACAAAAGATATTTGAAGTATACGTCGATAAAAAATAGTCATTATAATATATACATATATATATATATATATAAATAATATGTCGACATCAACCATCATGAAAAAGTCACCGACTTATGACTATACATGCGATCGCACAAAATCATCATCAACATTGATGAAAAAGTCACCGACTTATGACCATATATGCAATCGTACAAAATCATCATCAACAGAGAGACCAACATTAATTACAAGTATCTATTTGTTGATGATGTTCTTGTGACCAAGCACCTTGTGTGTCTTCCCACCTAGGCATGGATTCAAGATATGAAATTCACAACTTATGGCAAGATTTACTATTTATAATATGTGCAGAATTATTGACCAATTAAACTAACGGCATTTTCAGCTAAGCTTAAGATGGATTGCTCGCACATCGACTTTGATTTACTTTACACATTCACTTCACGTACGCCACCCATCAGATGAGGCCATCATTCAATTTCTTTTTCCTTTTTTCAGTTTCAACTTTCAACAATTCTCCCCTTCTTGATTTGTAGGAAATATCTTAATTTTTAATAATAAGTAATTAAATCGATATTTTGAACACATGTTTTACACAAATTACCCCTTAGTATAGATGGTGTGTACACCTCCTCTTTTACATTAATGGCGTGATTCGAGTCTTGTTATGTACATTTTATAAGTATGTGTAGAGAGTTTTCACCCGTTATTATAAAAGTAGATATTCAGATTACACGTATACTATTTAATCCCTGTAAGATTTTGATTTTCGATAAACCCATAATCAATGCGGTGTTAAAATTTATTGTAATACTTTAAATATATATATATATATATATATATATATATATATACACGACACGGATTGGATTCATTGGAAAATATATTAGATCAAATTCAGATATATACAATCAGTGTTCTAGTAAGCGCTAGGCGCTAGTCGGGCGGAGACCCAGCGCCTAGCGCCTAGGCCGATTAGTCGCCGATTAATCGGGGATTAATCGGAAAACACAATTACAAACAAATTCCAATTAGAACTCCAAAAAAAATTATTTCCAACAAATTATTTCCAAATCCAATCATAAACCAATCCAAATCCTCAATTATTAAATCCAAAAAGTATTCTTTCCAAATCAACAAATGTCAAATTACGCATTAAACGGATCTTGAGTGCACATTGGGTCAAACTTTATCCAATTAATTTTTTTATTATATATATATATATATTTTTTTTATTATTTTTACTGTGCTACAGTTCGGTTTTAATGGGTTCCCACTATGGAGATTTTGTTTTTAGTGGATGAAATTTAAACATGCAAGTTATTAAATGAGTATGCACAAGCAATTTCATTGTGTGTTTTTCATGGATTGAAGTGTTCTAAGAATTTTGAAAAGTCTAAGTCAAGGAACAAAACCAGAGCACTTGTTGAACACAACACACGGGGTCTGGAAGATTATTCAAAATTTCAGATAAGACCAACAAAAGAAATACCACGCCAACATTTTTTTTGAACTGCAAACGATATGTATTGAAGGCTAAAGTAGCCGAAAACAGAGCCACCTCCAAATAGAGGGATTAACAGACCAATACACGAAAACAAGTCCCCATAAAAACATCAGCAAAGACAGCATCAAAACATGAAAAACAACACTATACAATCAGACTTCATTGCCAGAGCGGAGCAAGAAACATTCTGAGAAACCCAGAAAACAGAGAAATTGAAACCGAACAAACACCACTAAAACGTGAAACCTCATAAATCTCTCCAACTAACCAAGTCCCCTTCCTTGCTCGAACCTTTCTTTGCCAATAAATCTGCATAGCCATTGCTAGCTCTTGAACTGAAGCTAACCACAGTTCTGTGATTTCCCACGTTCAGAAAAGAAACAAGACCACAAGAGAGTGAAACACAATGATTTCAGTGATTTCCCTATTTGAATTGATTTCTCCGCTCAATGATTTCCCCACTTGAATTTAATCCACTACACAAACCACAAGAAACACCCAAACCCACCAAAGCTCCCGTAAAAATCAGTGAAACACCCAACAAGAACCAAAAACAGAGAGCAAAAACAGACATGAAAACAAAAGAGATGAAAGGGTATATACTGGCGAACCGGAGACAGCTGCGACCTGGCGACGGAGACGGTGATGGAAGACAGAAGCTTACGGTGGCAGGAGCAATGGGCGATCTGGTTTAGCCGTTTTGGTTTGTAAGCTATTTGGTCGAAGATGAAGGGAAAAATTAGGAAAATTTGGTTTAGGTTTGGAAGTTTGATGTTGTAATTGTTAATGATCTGAAAAGGAGGTTGTTTTCAATTCTTTGCAAATTTTTTTTTTTTTTTTAAACAGGCTAGGCGGTCAACGGCTTTGACCACCGCCTGGCCGCCTAGCCGATTAGTCGCCGCCGTGAACGAGTAATCGGAAACCGCGGAATGTGGCCGATTTTCACCTTTTCTCCTCAGTTGCCAGCCGCCTAGAGGAATTGGACCGATTAATCGGCCGCCTAGGCCGATTACTAGAACACTGTATACAATTGAGAATTATATAATAATGTATATATTTATAGTCTTAATGATAATGCTGCAGTTGCTTTAAGAGCTAATATTAAATTATATAATTATATATGTATATATTCTTCATGATAATGCAGCCCTTTCTCGGTGGTGATGCCTTCTTTAATTAATAGGGTTTCCATATAAGATGATCAAAAAACATTCTTTTTCTTACTCACAAGTCACAATATATCTTCACTGATTCCTCTTGATCTGTCTATCTCCATGATTTTTATCTTTTCCAGGGCATGCCTTGCTTTTGAATTTTCTTCCTTGAAAAATTATAATGTTCTTGCTATAATTAAGTTAGAAAAAAAAAGGGTAACATCAAGAAAGAAGAAAATCACATCTTAAAAGTGTATATATCAATTACTTCACGCAATCACACAACTGGTAGTACATCATTCTCTCTCATGGAATAAAAGGGTAATTTTCAAGAATCTCTCATCATATTTAATTTATAAATTTATAATAAAACTATAATAAAATTTCAATTTGGTTTTTAATTGTGATTTTATGTGGGTATGAACCTTGCAGTAGTTTACTGGGTAGGTTCTTTATAATTAGGAGTTTTCATAAGTAGATCCCCAGACATAGAATTATGTTTAAACCCGATTATAACGTTACAAAGTTGACAACAGAAATTGTTTTAGTTTAGATTTAACTAATAAATAAAATCAATGTTTAGATTTAAATGTTTTATATTGCATTAATAGGAAAACCATCAAGTGTGTATATATATATAGTTAAGTTGTGCTATTGTTTCCAGCTGTGCTATTGTTTATGTTGAATTCGTCATGTCACATTGTCACAACAAACAATTGTTCTGATTGGTGTTAGATTTAATCAAAAACTTTTAGCTAATTTGTTGGTTTAATTACGTGAAAAATGTAGTATAGGTTAAATACAATCACAATTTATCGAAGACGAGGCTGCCATGCATTGCCATTTAATAATTTAGTGGCTTGACAGATTAATGTAGCTTATCAAATTAGAGATTTGACCGAGACAGACAACCACTAAAAGAATAAAAAATGAAAGAATATTATGCACATTTCTTAGTAGATACTAATAAATTAAATTATTTATATAATATTTTATGTTCATATACAGTAGAGCGGGGAGATTAAATATTAATAATCATCAGAAGAAGAGGATGCCTAAGCAACTGCAGCATTATCATTAAGACTATAAATATATACATAATTATATAATTCTCAATTGTATATATCTGAAATTTATCGATCTCTAATATATTTTCTAATCTATCATAAACTGTTTTATTTTTTTGAAGTACTACAAAAAAAATTTTGAGCCGAGATCTTGTGGACATCAATTCATCAAATATTATTGATAAAAGCTATAGTTTGAAGACATACCGGCATCCGTATAATGCGATGTGTAGATAACATGAAACTGTTACAAGCATAAACTGTGATATGGTGTTTTATTTATCCTGCAATCTATGATGCAAATAATATAATTCAACTTAAACAAGCATATGCTGCCAATCAAAAACTTACAATCTATAATAAAACTACATATATTCTTTAATTTAATCATGATTAAGTTGTGCAGAGTCCTGGAGCTGGAGGGGCAGAGTTATGGAACCCAGTCGGGTTACGTTATTGTAATCTTGAGGACCATGAGCTATTAATCCAGGAATCACCAACCCAATAAGCCGACCCAATCTCATAAACAAACTCTCTCTGTAATCCGGATCCTCTGTGTAAGGTATGATAAAACTCCTGATCAGCTCCCAAACAGCATTTAAGTACTTGGGTACTACCCAAAACAAATTGAAGTAGTTCTTGTTCGGCTCCTCTACCAAAACCTGAAATATTCCAATGCATTTGTTCTTATAAACAACAACATAATCTAAATGTTTTTATAGAAATTAAAGTGCTTTTTATCCAGGCTCACCTTCCCTTTGTAACAGCTATTGAAATAGAGGCAGTGACCGAAGTGCTTGAACATTTGAGTTTTGTCATCAAAAGGCAACCTAGGCACAATGTCATTGCTATAAACAAACCTCCAATAATTCACTTTATACTTCTTCAAGTTCTTGTTCATGAACTCTCCAAAAATATGGTCTCCGACCCTCGGTTGCCCAAACGTGTAAACCCCTTCTAGTCTCTCCAACAACGGTGCCTCTTCATGCAACACCAGCGCAAACACAAACAATATAGCCAATGCACCTCCCAAGCTGTGCCCAGTCACTATAAACTTCGCATCTTTATTTTTCTGTAGCATTTCTCTCAGGATTTTCCTGATTGTGTAGTAAGCAAACGGTGGGCTGCCTTGGTCGTCGATCTCCTTTGGCCAACTTTGGTCCCGTTGTAAGCCTAGAGCCTTCATGAAGCCGCCATGGATTCTACCCACATTTTGAAGCTCATACCAGGAGATGTCGATGTCGGTGCACCAGTCGATTGCTTCAAAAGGTGAAGTGCCTCTAAATGCAACTACGATCACGTTAGGGTTAGCCCTTGTGTCTTGAAGCAAAAACGCTTGTGTTGAGAAACTTTTCAGGTAATCTGTAAAAGATGTGATCGAACATGATTATTAGACCGACAGAGAAGAATCCTACTCTTTTTTTGTTCTTAAATTAGTGATATATGTATATATATATATATATATATATATATATATATATATATATATATAAGCCAAACAAAGTAAACTGCATCCATTAATTCATATTTATTTTTTGAAATATTACATAAATTTAGGGATTGGTGAGAGGGAGAACTCGAGCTTGAATCCGCAATCCGCAATCTAGTGGTGTACTGGACCAACCACATCTCATCTCGTCAAATGCTTCTATTACTTTAATCATATATATTCTTTACGATTTTTTGGGTATAATTATATAAATATTTTTTGATAAAATGAGATTAGCCAAGTGGTTTGCTCATCATACCTACCCATGAAGTTGTGGGTTCGAGTCTATCATCTCCTCTAAATTCTGAATTATTGTAATATTTTCGTATATATATATAAATATATATATACAGTCTTTTTCCTGTCAGTGCGCACTGATAGAATTATATAAGGACATTGAATGTGAGCCACTCATTTATAAAAGAGTTTTGACAAGTGCATACATACCAAGTCAAAATATGTAAAATGAGTGGCTCACATTCAATGTCCTTATATAATTCTATCAGTGCGCACTTATTTGAAAATTATTGTATATATATATATATGTGAGATTAATATTGTATATGAATTTAAAACGACTTTCCAATTATGATATATATGTGTAAAAATAATGTCTTTTGGAGGAAGATTTAATTTGTGTGTGTTAAAATTAAAATAAAATAATATGTCAAACTTATGGAGTTTTTTTTAAAGTCAAACTTATGGACTTTATTAAGGTTTTCCTATATGTACAAACAATTTAAAGTAATGAACTGTGGTTAAACATCAAATAAAAAAAATTGATTTTGTATTCTACCATCATAAATAAACTATATCTTACCTTAATATAACGTTTAATTCTTTAATTTTATAATAAGGCACGCCATTACCACAAAATGCAAACAATTTGTATTATAAAAAGTCATTTTCAGACACAATTAAATACTTATTAGATTAAATAAGAAATTAATAATCATGACCTGTAAACAGCTCAGTCTTCTCATGTGCTTTTCAATAATGTGAAACGTGGATCATGAATGAATATATTATACATTCTTCAATTAGCAAGCTAGCTGCGAAACTCAAGATAATTAAAATATAACGACCACGCTAAATAAATTATATTATATTTAAAAATCTTTAATTAGAAGCACCAATCATTTCATACTGTTCATGAAAAGAGAATGAACCAAAAAACAAAATAAAAAAATGGTTGCTTCTGATCAGTACTCACCATTCCAGAAATCGTACGATCCCAAGAGTTCCATCTGCACCCAATTAAGTAAAAATGAAAACGAATTACAGATGTTGTTCAGCTAAAATTATAATCTCTTTTTGAGAATAAATTATGGCGGAATAATTGTCTCAGTTTAATCCATTATGATTCAAAAAAGAAAAAAAAATACATTGATTAATATATTGCGTACTTGTTAGATTTAATTTGGATGTGATAATATAGTTATATTTTTTTAACATTTTTACCCCATAATTTAAAAAAAAAAATTGTTATGGCCCTCGGTCCCCCCAAATTTAAAGAAGGTACGTACTCTGCTGATAACTGTAATTTTAGCTTTGAATATTGTTTTCTTTTCTTCTTTTTCTTGCCATGGTAGTGTCTAAATGACAATGAAACTTACCTGCCAGTGATCTTTGACTACGGATTTGATGAAGGATTGATTCTCGTATGCTAGTTTAGCGGCCATCAGCGACAACGATGAATAATATTTTCTGTTATTAGGTTCAATCTTTCTGTCTAATTCAACTCTTTTGTCAGCAAATCCCACCGCAGACATGAACTTCTCTGATGATCTATCTGGTTTCACCACCTTAACTGCATAATTAATTAACCCCATTAATAATAAATATTCTTCATTAATTAACATCTACGATTCCGTAAAATGATCCCTAACAACTAACAAGTTATAAACATGTGCACAGTGCACTCAGCTATCTCATGAGTTATACTTGTACAACATGCATATTATATGTATGTCGACCTAGACTTCCAACGATTAAGAGTTTTGAAAGACAACAATCCGTATCAAAACAGTACACATGCCCTGATCGATAATTTCTATAAATATGTGTATATGATCATCAGACAGTGCTTCGCTTCCGAAACCAATTTATTCGCGATCTCCAAATTAATACAAGGGAAATAATATAAATTTATGAGTATTCTTGTATTGAAAAAGTAATTAACGAGAAAATATTTTTTTCTGGCAGTAGGGTTTGAATTTAACTTCATGAAATATATGCAACATGTATCTGTATGCATGATTTGTTCTGTAGTTCTTCATCTCTTGAGCTGAAATGATATATTAAAAGAGGTATTATTCATGTTAGCAAATATTAAATAAATGATCAATTACTAGTCAATGATATTTCAGTAGCATAAAATGGTATATATACTAGAAATTAAAATAACGAATTGAGAATTTATAAACCTGTGAAGAGATTGAATAAAAGCCCGAGAAAACCGCCATTGTTTGATAGAAGATTTAGGCACAGCTCGAGCACATCTCCAACTCTGGCCAATGGTATTCTCATGAAAAGGAGCACTTTCTGTGCCACAACAGAGATGAATATAAGCCATCGACGACGAAAATTATTTTTATGCCTGTCCGCTTGATCTGAAAACTCAGCATATCTTCTTTCTTCCAAATTAGATGAATATAGTAAACGAATGAGATCAAACAAAGTTGCTTCTTTTGGCTTGAGAAACAGATACTTTTGACACAAATGTTCCTCATCACTAGCCATGGCTTGGAAGCAACGTTGAAGAAGATGGATGATAATGAGATAATTAATATTGCGCTGCGTCAACGTCTCAACCGATATATATATATATATATATATATATATAAATTTTCAAGTCAATACGCACTGATATAACTTTATTAGTGTGTTGTATATGAAATATTAGATTTATATACTTTGACTCAAAGTGTATGCACTTATCAAAGTTATATCAAAGTTATATCAGTACGCACTGAGGAGAAAAAGACTATATATATATATATATATATAATCCTTTTATTCTCAATACGCATTGATATAAAATATATAAGTGCATTGGATGTGTGTTATAGATTATGGATAAGTATTGATAAGTGCATACAGACTGGATCAAAGTAATTAAATCTAATAGTCTACATGCAACGCACTGATAAATATTTATTGCTACGGACCGAAGGTGAAAATTTTCCTTTATATATTTACAAGCTTTGCTTTGAAGAGCTTCTGAATATTTAAATAATTATATATATATATATATATATATATATATATTTATATAAATACCATGTGTCATGTGTTGCATTAGAAAATGACCAACTTTAAGAAATGTTTAATTTTATATATATATATATATATATAGTTCAGAAGATAATAACAATTCCTGCCTTTTGGGCACCATTTTTTTTTATCTTTTTTTTATTTCAATTTAAAATTAGCCATTTTATATCATTGTAGTTACATCTAATTTTAATAATTAAGAAACTGACGTTAATATATTATATCGGCAGTAACCGGCATGAATTCAAGATATGACCAGTTAAGATAAAGGTATATTTTATTATTTTTATCTAAGCTTGTGATGGATTGCACATGATCAACTTTACTTTACACTCTCTCCACGTACGCCACCCATCAGATGAGGCCACCATTGATCAATTTCTTTTTTCCTTTTTATCTTAATTTTTAATAATATATAAATATTGATAAACAGTTTAAAAATGGATTGCACATCATCTTTTAGTATAGGTCGTAACGTACACCTCCTCTTCCATATTAATAAGAATTTAAGTCTCACCATAAATTATAAAAGTAGATATTTAAACCATACATATAATATTGTTTGATCTCATCAAAATCCCAAGTCTCTAACAAATCCATGATCTATTTGGTATCAAAATTTATTTATCATAATAATTCAAAAAAAGAAAAGTGTTTATGATGGATTGGATAATATGTTAGAGATAAAATTCAGATATATACAATTTAGAATTATATACTAATTGGTATCAAAATTTATTTATCGTAATAATTCACAAAAAAAAGTGTTTATGATGGATCGGAAAATATAGTAGAGATAAAATTCAGATATATACAATTTAGAATTATATATATATATATATAATGATATAATACTGCACTTGCTTTTAGCAACCTCTTCTTCATCAGATGATTAATTTAATCTCCACGTTCTTCTTAAAAAAAAATATTAAAAAAAAAAAAAACTCTACATTTCACTGTATTTGGAACATAAAATATTGTATAAATAATTTAATATTAGTATCTACTAGGAAATGACTCAAAGGAGCATAATTTCTTTCTTTCATTTTTAATGGCATGTCTTGGTCAAATCTCTCATTTGATAAGAAAAAAAATAAGCAACATTAATTTCTTCAAAAAATTAAAAATAAATAAGCTACATTGATGATTAATCTGTCAAGCCACTAATATTTTAAATGGCGAATGGGCGCATGGCAGTCTCGCCTTAGATTATATATTTTTTGTTATACAAAAATATTATTTATTAAATGTTAATGGCAGCCTCGTCTTTGCAAATTTGTGATTGTATTAAACTGCTGCAACACGTTTTACGAAACCAAGAAATTAGATAAAAGTTCTTGACAAAATCAACGTAAACAAGCAATGCGGGCCGTAATGTGACACCTAAATCGATTAAAACCAATAAAAAATTATAAGAACCGACACTCTTTTTATATCGGATTTTAAAAGGTACTTTTTCATATTAAATTTTAAAGTATCATCATATTAATAATTTAAATTTAAATAACATTAAAAGACAAAAATAACCCAATCTCTATATTTTATTATATTTATATCATTTTTAGGATTTTTTATTTCTTTTAAAAATCTCCGTTGATGGAGGATGGATGTAGGGAGGTTTTAAGGAAAAAAATAACAAAAACAAAAATGAAAATTTTCATTTTCGTCCAAAAAGTCTCAGAAATTGTAAAAAGTCTCACAAACTATCAAGAAGTCTCGAAAACAGTTAAAAAGTTTCGGAAATTATCAAAAAATCTCAAAAACTACCAAGAAGTCTCGAAAACTACCTAAAAAGTGTCGAAAACATAAAAATAAGTCTCAGAAACTCCAAAATAAGTTTCAAAAAACATAAAAAATAAGTCTCGGGAAAAAAAACGAGACTTATTTTTATGAGTGTTTTAAGAGAATTTATTTTCATATTCATATTGTAAGTGCTATTAAAACTTAAGTTATTAATTCGTTGATAGTCTTAAAACTGACTCTTTAAAAAATGCTATTAAATTTTTAAATCCCTAAAGCCAATCTCGATAGTGCTATTGTGTACACTCGGAATGAATCTCCCACTATAGAGGATGAACATTTTCTATGTATTAAACCATTAATGAACATTACGAGTAAGAATATTCTATGAGCTAAGCTCAAACCTGTTTTTCAATTTTTCTTCCCTGCAGAATATGTATATATTTTTATTTTTTATTAGGTCACTTACAGTAGCGGCTAGTTCTTACCACCAAATCAAGCAACATTGTGTTTGTAGTTCCTTACTGATCAATTAGTTTTTCTCCTATCAGTTCCTTGAATGTGGACTATTAGATTTAATTGCTTTGATATATATATAAGATAATTTTCACCTCAGTACGCACTGATAAATATTTATCAGCGCTTTGCATGTGGACAAATTTGTGCATTTTTGCAAATTTGTGATTGTACTAAACTAATACAACGCGTTTCATGAAGCCAAGATAAAAGGTCTTGATAAAATCAACGTAAACAAGCAATGCGGTCCATAATGTGACAACTAAATCGACTAAAACCAATAGGAAACGGTAAGAAACGACACTCTTTTTGTATTGAATTTTAAAAGACACTATTTTCATATTGAATTTTAAAAGTATCACCATATTAATAATTTAAGTTTAAATAACACTAAAAGACAAAAATAACCCTATCTCTTTATTTTATTATATTTGTGTCATTTTAAGGTTTTTTTTATTCTTTCAAAAACCTCCATTGATAGAGGATGAATGTAAGTCCTCCATCAATGGAGATGAAATGGAAGTTTCATGAAAGAAGATAACAAAAAAAAATGAAAATTTTCATTTTCATCCAAAAAGTCTCGAAAATTGTAAAAAGTCTCGAAAACTATTAAAAAGTCTCGAAAACTATTAATAAGTCTCGGAAATTATTAAAAAGTCTCGAAAGCTACCATGAAGTCTCAAAAACTACCTAAAAAATCTCGAATACACCAAAATAAGTCTCAGAAACTCCAAAATAAGTTTCGGAAAATACGAAAAATAAGTCTTGGAAAAATTAATTGTGAGACTTATTTTTGTGAGTGCGTTTAAGAGTATTTTTTTTTCATATCCATACTTTAAGTGCTATTAAAATTTAAGTTATTAATTCGTTGATATTCTTAAAACTGACTCTTTAAAAAATGCTATTAAATTTTCAAATCCCTAAAACCAATCTCGATAGTGCTATTGTGTACACTTGGAATGAATCTCCCACTATAGAGGATGAGCGTTTTCTATGTATTAAACCATTAATGAACATTACGAGTAGGAATATTCTATGAGCTAAGCTCGAACCTGTTTTTCAATTTTTCTTCCTTGCTGAATATGTATATATTTTTATTTTTTATCAGGTCACTTACAGTAGCGGCTAGTTCTTACCACCAAACCAAGCAACATTGTGATGTAGTTCCTTACTGAATATATATATATATATATATATATACAGTTATTTTCCTGTCAGTGCGCACTGATAGAATTATATAAGGACATTGAATGTGAGTCACTCATTTATAAAAGAGTTTTGACAAGTGCATACATGCCAAGTCAAAATATGTAAAATGAGTGGCTCACATTCAATGTCCTTATATAATTCTATCAGTGCGCACTTATGTGAAAATTATTGTATATATATATATATATTTATATATAACAATCAACATTTCTCCTGTCAGTTCGTCCTGATGTTAAATATAATAGTTTCTAGAATATGGACTATTAGATTTAATTGCTTTGATATATATATATATATAAAAGATAATTTTCACCTCAATGAGCATTGATAAATATTTGCATGTGGACCAAATTTGTCTGTCTTTACGAATTTGTGATTGTACTAAACTAATACAACGTGTTTCACGAAGCCAAGATAAAAGGTCTTGATAAAATCAACGTAAACAAGCAATGTGATCCATGATATGACAGCTAAATCGACTAAAACCAATAGGAAACGATAAGAAACGACACTCTTTTTGTATTGAATTTTAAAAGACACTCTTTTCATAATAAATTTTAAAAGTATCACGATATTAATAATTTAAGTTTAAATGACACTAAAAGACAAAAATAACCCTATCTCTTTATTTTATTATAGTTATGTCATTTTTAGGGTTTTTTTTTTATTCTTTCAAAAACCTCCATTGATGGAGGATGAATGTAAGTCCTCCATCAATGGAGATGAAATGGAAGTTTCATGGAAGAAGATAGCAAAAAAAAAATGAAAATTTTCATTTTCATCCAAAAAGTCTTAGGAATTGTAAAAAGTCTCGAAAACTACCAATAAGTCTCGAAAACTGCTAAAAAGTCTCGGAAATTATCAAAAAGTCTCGAAAACTACCATGAAGTCTCAAAAACTATCTAAAAAATCTCGAAAACACCAAAATAAGTCTCACAAACTCCAAAATAAGTTTCAAAAAATACGATAAATAAGTCTCGGAAAAATTAAGTGCGAGACTTATTTTTGTTAGTGCGTTTTAAGAGTATTTTTTTTTTTCATATCCATACTTTATGTGCTATTAAAATTTAAGTTATTAATTCGTTGATATTCTTAAAACTAACTCTTTAAAAAGTGCTATTAAATTTTCAAATCCCTAAAACCAATCTCGATAGTGCTATTGTGTACACTCGGAATGAATGTCCTACTATAGAGGATGAGCATTTTCTATGTATTAAACCATTAATGAACATTACGAGTAAGAATATTCTATGAGCTAAGCTCGAACCTGTTTTTCAGTTTTTCTTCCCTACTGAATATGTATATATTTTTATTTTTTATTAGGTCACTTACAGTAGCGGCTAGTTCTTACCACCAAACCAAACAACATTGTGTTGTAGTTCCTTACTACATATATATATATATATATATATATATATATATATATACCAATCAGTCTTTCTCCTGTCAGTTCGTCCTGATATTAAATATATCAGTTCCTTGAATGTGGTATATTAGATTTAATTACTTTGATATATATAGGATAATTTTCACATCAGTGCGTACTGATAAATATTTATCAGTGTGTTGCATGTGGACCATTAGACTCAATTATTTTGACTCAATCTGTATGCACTTGTTAGTGCTTATCCATAATATGTGGTCTATATACAATGCACTGATATATTTTATATCAGTACGCACTGAGGAGAAAATGGCTATATATATATATATATATATATATATATATATATAGTGAACAGAGGTTGGGCGTCGTACACTTGTACAGAATTAGGGCTCTCCAAGTCGTGGCTGGCTAAAATTTTGTGATCTAGTTCAACTAATATAGCGGTTTCCTGGCTTCCTGCTAGGTCCAAGTTGTGGCCATTTCTGATTTATTGGTTGTTGATCCAGTATATTATTATTTCGAATTTCTAAATGTACCACACCTTTTTCTCTCACACCACTCACTCTAGCTTTTAGTCTTTTTTGCTTTGGAAAATAATGTATTAGCATTTGCTCAGTAATTTGTTCAGTAATTTGTTTAAAAAAATATATAATAATAATTCGAGATTTTGGGAGAGAGAGACTAGAACCCACAACTTTGTGGTCACGGGGGAGGTATGTGCAAACTAGCCTAGCCTGGAGAAGCCCAGGCTAGCTTTTTCTAAATAAAAAAATTAATGAGTTTGGTTTTTCTTAAAAAAATAATAATAATAAGTTAAATACAAATGGAAGACAATTAAAATATTAAATAATTCACAAAAATGGTATTATTTATAATTTAATTTAATTGAGATAATCTCAATAGATTCATTGTGATATACACTCATATACTCAATATTTTATTAACACTCAAACACATTAAAGCTTCATTTTCCTCTTTATTTTCCATTTATTGTATAGATAAATGAAACAAATTTTGAATTACGTACTTCATTTGTTAAAGTTTGAACAAGTATGCATTTAGTTTATTTAGCTTGTTATTATTTTCTCTATCTTTTTTTTTAAATGTTTCTAGGGAAAAAGATCATTATATCTTTCTTATTTATGTACATACCTTTTAATTATGAAAATTTGACCGTAAGGTTTGTTTAAAAAAAAAACTTTGTACTACTGTCTAGTGTGACTTGGTTAGAATACTATATTCATTTAGCATTACAATGTTTTAGGTTTGAGTCGTTGCACCGTATATGGTATAGCAAAAAATAAAAAACTTTATACTTAATTTAGCCCACCCAAACAATAAATCTTGGCTTCACCCTGTTTGTAGAGTGAGTGTAAGTGTAACCGTATGAGTAACATATCAATATGCCAACAACATCTTATTTGAATTTACTCAATAATTTTTTTTTATTACTGAATTTACTCAATAATTGACATAAAGACAAAACTTGTATCAGACTAAAACTTACACTAATTATAAAATATTGTTTTTATCATGTTAAATTATTCTATTTAGAAACACGTTGTAGGTGAGGATTATTGGAAGACATGGGCTTAAATGGAAGTAACTCGACTCATCTTCTTTATAACCCATAAATTTTACCTAAGTTGTTATTTTCCTCATATTAAAATTTTAAGACTTGAAGTCACGACTTTATTAATATAAGTATAAGAAACTTACTATTTAACGGCTTTAACTTTAAATCATTTACAATTTCATATACTTTACCAATTAAGTCCATGAACATTAGAGTTATGAAACTGATTAAAGTTCTAATATATATTATGACTGTTAAATGATATAATGACTGAGATTCAAATCAAACGAATAGGTCAATACCTATAGTTGGATGAGTTGCACCCAATTACAATGAGAAACATATAATGGATGGACCACTGAAGAGAGCCAAAATTGCTGTCACGAGCCATCTCATTCTCATAGTTGACTATTATAGGCTGTTTATTATTATGTCAAATTACAGAGAAGGGCATGTATTGATATTTACAGCCTGAATTCATTACTCGATCTACACCCTCCATTAATAATCTCTCCATGATATGATTGATCTTAATTTGTTTCCTCCACCACCTTATCTAGCGGTACGTTGAAACCATTAAATTCTTGCTTCATGATATGAAGATCTAGAAGCAGATAGAGACAAAAGCTTCTATGATTGTCCGTGATGGAAATGCATCCCAGCTATCAAATGTGGACAAAGTGATATAAGAATATTGGCCCCCAACTCGAAGAGATAATTAGATTATATTGTGTTGTGTGTCCTCCTTCCTCCTTCCTTCATCAAGACGCTACCACCCAAAAAATCAATATTCAATCCCAACGCACCAACATTTCTTTTAATGTTTTGTTCTCTAATATATCTGTAGTGTAGTACTATTCATATGCTTGGTTTGTTCCAATATTTCTTATAATATCATCAAATATCTTCACTATATATTCTCTTTATCATTCTCTATCCTTTTATCTTTTTTCTATTCGATCTAAACCGAAAACATTTCAGTTTCAGAACATGAAATTACACTAGAAACTAGAAAAATTATGTTAAAAAATATTTGGTTAACAAAATTTTCATATTTTGAAAAAAAAATTCTAACACTAAACGGATCAAAATTATACCGAAATATACTAAGATCAATTACTACATGTGCAATCTGGATATCTACTTCCACATACGTGAAGTAACCTCTCCACATGTACAATAGCGAAGCTATGAAAAACCCTTTTTAAGTCCTTAATTAATTATATTTTTGAGTTCTTTTAAAAGTACTAAATTGTACGGATTGACCTCCAAACTTGATTAAATTAAAATTCTTGGCTTCGTCTATATGTACATGCTGGTAAATATATATAGTCAGACTTGAATTATCATCACTAAAGTATGTGAATGAGAAAGTGCACACCATTTAAAATAAAAGTTTAGGTCCAAGATTCTGATTATTTTTTCCACGAGATATTTGTGGAAATATACACTAAAAGCATGTCTAAGGAAATAGAGTGCAATTATGGCGGTGTAAGCGACAGTGCCTGAAATTTAAAGGACAAGGGGGTCCCCTTTATTCAAATGCTAAGAACCCTCAATATGTATATGTTGGGTCCTTAGTGGGAATCTCACATGGGTCTTCTTCACATCTTCTGTTCTTCAATTTTTTGACCATGTCTTTGTGTTTTTTTAGTATATAATTTACATTTTCATTAGTTTTTGTATTTCTTTTGTGTTTTGATTGCAATAGTTTTATATATCCTATATTGAATTGGATAAGGATTCGAGTGTGAAAATTAATAAACTAATATTGGTGGCTTGGTGCGTCTTATCTTTGAGACATAAACAGTTCTATTCGATCCTGCATTGGGCGGCAACTAGTAACCCTTTTCTCCTTCTATCCAACAATATATTCAGTAATGCTTTTGATTGAAATAAACAAAAGTATAATTCAACATTAAAAAAAACGTGTTTTGAAAAAAATAAAAATAAAAAAACTTTGGCTGAAGAACTTCTATATTCAATTATAAATTTATACAAGAGATTTTTTTTTCTTAAAAAATAAAATCAAACTTACACTACTGTGTGTATTCGAACCTCAAAAAATTGTAAGTAGATATAAAAAATGCTTAATGTTTCTTTTTCGGTCATTAAATAAAAGTTAATGGCTACGAATCAGCTGGAGCAAGTTAAAAACAAACAAACAAACAAACGTTTTCATTGATGGGTCAAATACCACCAGGGCAAAATGCTTGTGGCCCAAATTAAACATTTGTCTTTGTAAGTTGAGCCCAACCCATTATGACATTTATTATATATATATATATATATATATATATATATATATTTATTTATAGTAATTTTCAGGTACGATATCTCCTACAATTTTTGTGCGAGATTATAGACAAATAAATATTGTTTGTATCTATTGGATTAACACAAATATCTATTGGGGATCTTGCACATATTTTCCATGTAAGACCAATAATTGTCACATGTGACTGGCGGTCCGTAGTACTATAAAATTGATTGTTACATAAAATAACCAATGATCATGCACAAGATTTACGTGTAGGATCTCACATGATACTTACTATATATATTAAAGTGCTATAGTAATTAAATCAACATATGTGCTAGGGATTAATACAATAAAGGATATGTACAAGGCCAGGAATGTGTGAGGGGCATAATAGATACTAGACCACCCACATGTTGTCTGTAACATTAATATTGATGATCAATAATGTCCCTTTTTTCTTAGACTTCACGATCTACTTCTAGTGTTTGGGTTGGGGATATAGTGTAATATTGGAGGTGGACATTAAGTTTTGATATTACCATACGAGTTGAGATTTCTAGTATTTTTTATTAATAACATTAGGGCACACTTCGCACAAAGTCTTGCACTAATTAAATACAATAACGTGTAGAATCCAACTTATATCACAATTCCTATAACGTATTAATCAGTAAAAAAAAATACAATAACGATAACATATCTCACTTGTCATATATTGTATGAATTGAATTATCACATCATTATAAGTTTTAATACGAATTGGGGTGATCAGCATCGTTGTACTAAATAATGCAAGTTTCTTAATAAATATATTCACCACCAATTTCTTCGGATTATTTAACACCAATGAGTGTTTTATACTTAGGGAACAACAGTTTTGGGCTTTAGAAGATTATAATTAAAACATTAAAGAGTACATATACATATATAATTGGAAGAAGAAATGGCATGGGATGACTGATGGGGAGTTTCTTTGTGTATATTATATATTTATTTATTGTGGAAAGGGCAGAAAACATATCCCATGCCAATTGAGAGATGCCAAAACTGAGTTTGGATTGTTAGGCACACAAACTGAGTTGGAATTTGTAACCAAATTCGAATAAAATTTCTCTTTTCAATCAGATAAGTTTTGAACTGCTTTGAATTAACTAGGGGAAGGCATCTGTACTCTGCACTCTCTACAATCTCCACGTGATCTGCATGCGCAACTTCTGCATAAAATGCAAAAAATATAAGAGAAATTGCAGTCACTTGCACTTAGCTCTTGAGACTCAAAATGAACCAATACTCTATTTCAGGGCAGTTGCCTGATTACTTGATTTGCAGGCTATTTCTACTCGGTTGCTTTATATATATATATATATATATATATATATATATATATATATATATATATAGTATCAGCAGTATGTTGCATGGTCATTTGATATGCAGTCCATTTCTACTCGGTTGCTATCTATATATATATATATATATATATATATATATATATATATTATATAAAGAGGTACACTAAATTAATTTAAATTGCGATTTAATTTTTTTATTTTAATAATTTAATAATCCATTAATTGTAATTTTAACCATTGAATTAAAAGTACATATCTGAGTGATTGAAATGTTGAATTTAAAAATTAAGTTATAAATTTAAATCGTTTATAACGCTATAGAGATGTTTTGTAATGTTGCAAATGTAAGAAAAAACAAATCAAGTATTTTTTGTTTTTAATTAACAAATATTTTTCAATTGCGGCTAAAAGTCCAAACATGACCTCTTCAGGTTCACGTGAGTCTCATAAAACCAATGATGTTTATCTTACTTGTATGTTTTTTTAAAATTAAGCACAATATGAAGTATATAGTCCTCAAATTGTTATATATATATATATATATATATATATATATATATAAATGCATGTTCCTTGACACAAAGACCAAATATGCAAAGACCAGAGAGAGCAGAGACAGGTGGTTAAATTCATATAATCTTCTTGGAAAACTTCAAGGTTCGAAATCGATTTTATATTCAATTTGAAGAATGACAATAAGTTAATTAATTGCTCATTTGTCTTAGGGTAGAGAGTCACAATACTAAATTACATCGTGCACTCCTTCTTCATTTCATTTAATGATATGAGTTCAAATTTCATCCTTTTTTTTTTATAAAATTAGACTGACCTAGTTCAAATTTCATCCTCATCTATTAAATTTATAAAATATAATAAGATTCATTCTTGGTTTTTAGTAATAAGAATTACATCTCCCAGCAACATCGATAGAAATAACATGCTCACTTATTCTTATCTAAGCAATTAATAATGTGAATTGAAGGGGTGAATGAGATAATTGAGTCCTGTTTTGTTTGATTGTAAAATGGAAAAGTAGTTAAACAAAATTAGGGTTTGATTAATTAGGAATCCGACGTGGAAAGGGTTGACCAATTAGATTGAGTTTCACGTGTAGAAGTGTGTTTCCACATCGTGAAAATAGGCTCCATCACCGCATTTCTTTGCCAGTCTTTCACGTGGATTTCCCATGCAATTACTCCTTTTATGACTAAATACCGCTTCTTTTCCCTCTTCTTTCCTTTTTTGGCCATTGTTGAATCATGAATGTGACTTGCAAAATTAAATCACCATGTTATCGTCCAATAAGGTTGCACTTCATCTCTGTACAACTCATCTCTATCACGGACACGTGTGACGTGTTGCAACTACTGCATTTGCATGTACAGTTGGATTGATCAGAACCTCTCACAACTAAATCGACAAGAATACTGAGTTACATGTATGACCGACCATGTGTCAATAGTTTAGAAGAAGAGCAGGGATGTTTTGTGCACCAATATAAAGTTATCTACTTATGTCCCCATGTTTACACACAAGTTTATCAACCGAGAACCATCTATATATATTTATATATCTCTAGATTTTTCTTGGTAGACATTACAAAGATTTTTTTTTTTTTTTTTATCCTTTTAAGTCTGTCAACACACCACACCGTTGTCTAATACACAATAATAACAACAAAAATTTAAATGAGAAATTCATATTTGTTCTTTTAATACACAATATCACAACTTCAAAATGTCTTATAATTAAGCATGATTTCTTTGTTTCTCATGACCAAAACAAGCTATTACTGTATATGGTTATTCTGTGTAGAATACGGCATCTTTGGGGTCAGGTTTTTCATTTCTGTAATTAGAATTGCGTGATTTTGAGTTCTTCATCAGACAAGGTGGCCACTTATAGTCCTTTTTACAGACATTGAAAGAGTGAGACATCATCAGACATCAGACATCAGACATATATAGAAAGAGATTCTCTCATGAACTTTAAACACGGTTGGATCATATATAATCACTATATAATATTATTTCTCATCATTGATAGAACAACAATATTGCAAACAACAAGGATTACAAAAAGTCTAAATTATGATTAAGAAAAACATGATTGATCATCTAATTTACAACCCCATAATAAACTACTAATACAGGACTTGTAAAAAAAAATTAATGACTTTTTATAACACTACTACTCCAGCTATAACTATAGCTTAATTAACTAAATTAAGCTAATTGTTATTAGCATCTCCAAAATGCTGACCATTATTTAGTGAATTAAGGTTGTTGATGTTGGACTGTTGGTATGCTTTTCCCAAAGCAAGATAAGTCCCACTAGACAATGGAGCAGGGAATCCAATCCCAGTTGGCCTATTAGCTGCAACTCTCTCCAGTGCTTGCACTTGAGACTTCAAGAACTTCACATAGTGAATAGCTTCATCCAACATAGAAGCTGTGTCCATTTTTGTTCCTCCAGGGACTAGTCTTTGAAGTATTCTAATTCTTTCGCTTATTCTCTCCCTCCTATGTCTCGCCGCCACGCTCTGAGGATCTTTAGATATCTTCACGTTCCTTCTCTTCGGTGGCTTCACTGATTCCGGGTCTATATGAATTGGTTGCATCGCCGCGATTCGAAAAATGGTTTCCCTCATCGCCGCCATTGAGTGCCGCTTCTGTGACGGTGTGGAATAAGAAATGTTATTTGTCCCGCCTGATGAATGATCCTCAATATCACCGCCACCGCCGCCGCCGCCTATCCAAAATCTTTCATTGGTTGAATAAGATAGAAAATCCGGTGGGGTGGTGGTGGTGGTGGTTCCGGTGAAGGACACGGTGGATGGTTGGTTGATGAGAGGAGGAGAAGAAGAGACAGTTGGGGTATTGTTGTCGATGAAATGTGTCGTGGAGCCATTGTTGGAGCTTGGACCAGTTTCAGAGACATCGTTATAGGAGCCGTAAAAGTCGGGGAATTTGTCCATCTGCATCATCATCATCATCATCTCCATCTGATCTTCTGTTGCAGACTTTGATTGGTCAAATTCCATGGCCTTTTAATATGACTCTCTCTCTTTTAATAAAGAGAATCTTGAAAAAGAAAGAAAAGAAAAAACGTTAAGTAGTTAACAGAGAGCAGAAGACAACTGAGAGACAGAGGGATGGGGAAGGTAAAAGACTAGAAGAGAGAAGTGTAGAAGAGACTAAGAGTTTTATCAGAATGTGCAGTGAAGGAAAATAAGTAGTAGAAACAAAGGTAACAAAGAAGAAAGCGAAGTGAAGTGAGGAAAAATAAAAAGAAAGAATAAAATAGTGATATCGGGAACAGGCTATCAACTATCAAGTGACAAGAGACTATATATATATATATATATATATATATATATATATAATATGTAATAGTGTAAATTTTTTTCCAATCTTTTTTACCCTTCTGCATGCTATCGCAAAGTTGTTCAGCTTTTGTTTTGTTGTTTTTTTTTCCTCTACTCTCTAGGGTTTATTATTAATTTATTTTGAAATAATTCACTACCAATATTGCAAATAGAAGGTTTAAAGCAGAAAACTATTAGTTTGTATATATACTGTTTAACTCATTTATGTTGGATTGTGTGTTTGGTTCTTAATGTTGTATGACATGAATTGATTAGATCAGACGTATACGTGCATTAGGTACACCGAAACTTTCCTCAAGTTAAAAATTCAATTATGGTGATTGGTATATACATAGAGAAAAGCATAGTGTATAGCTAGAATGCTCTAATTTTGATCTGGACCATTAAATATTTTGGACCACTTCTATAAGATAAGATATGGACCAATAGGCAATAGCTAGTCATATAATAATTTTTTTGTAAATATTACACAATTATATAAATTTGAGGTTTTTTAAAGAGAGGAGAAATCAAACCCGTAACCTCGTGATACATATGTGATGGTTTTACTATCGGATCAATCTCATCTCATTTCATCTTTTGATAATTTGAGCAGTGAATCTGAGGATTTGAAGTGACCATCTTAAATATTGTCAAGAATAATTAACATAGTAAAATAAGTATAGTATTTACCAAGAAAGGAAAAGAGTGAGCCAAAAAAAAAACTTAAAATTAGAAGTATTTTACAGAGATGGAAGTGGGGTTGGCCCACCATTTGAAGGGCTCAGATCGACCAACTGTACTTCCAGGGACGATCATAAGTGCTTTTGTTGGTGCATGAATCATTATTTATTTTTATTTTTTCTGATGAAAGCTATATTATACATAACATCTGGCCTTAAAATTTACTTTCTTTTTTAAGAACCCTAAAACCCTACAATCACATGACAGGTGTCAGAAATCTCATGACCAGTGTCACCAGACCCTTTATAAATGAGTAAACTTGTTTTTTTTTGCCGGTGATTGGCCGGTTGCCGGTGGATCCAGAACTGTAGATTCAAAGGGAGCATACAAATGAAAATGGTCCTGTAATAGCAGTACTAGTGTGTAAATTGGAAGGGGGGCCTACAGTGTGTGATCTTCTTACATGTTGCAATATTATCTTTATATATTTATATATATATATATACATACGAAAGATGATGATGCAGCTGCTACAGCCTAAACCACCTCTCACACTCACTCACAAGGAACTCTTTTCGAGATGGATCAGGTCCTGATGCAACCGGACTGCTTCATGTGCTGGAAAATAGCACTGCTAACCAACTTTACTCGAGTCGTGAACTGGCTTTTTTTTTTTTTTAAGGGTACCGGCTAATATATATATATATATATATATATATATAATATTATATATATAATACTACAGTCATTCTTCTGTCGATGCGCACCAATAGAATTATATAAGGACATTGAATGTAAACCATTAATTTATAAAAGAGTTCTGATAAGTGCATACATACCAAGTTAAATTTATATAAAACGAGTGACTTATATTCAATATCCTTATATAATTCCATCAGTACGCACTTATATGAAAATTTTCGTATAATACTATGTCTGGCGACGATTCAATTATGTGACATTATTAAGACGAATGAATGTCTTTTATCAATAAGCAATTAATAATATTGGGTGGTGCTGTATAATTAGTAATATCAAGAATTGCTAATGAATGTGGAGCAATTTTAGTTTATATATTCATGGTAATAAATGAAAACAATTTAATTGGAAAGGAAAAAAAAAATTAATGTCTTTCTTTTTTAGTATATTTTTTAATTAATTTTTTTGTTTTTTTTTTCAATTTCACTCTGGGGTGATATATAGATTTCTCATTAATTTCCTCATGTAGAAGTTCCTGTCGATCACGTATATTGATTGACAATTGTTGCTATTCACTTTCTTCATTTGTCTGTTACGTAACAGGATGGGGTAACTTTTTTACTTCTTTTTTTGAGATTTTTGTGATTTGGCAAGGATGGAGTAACTTGTTCGGGAATATTAGAGAAATCTTTAATTATGACTTTCACGATCTTAGATTGTAAATTCATTTGCAATTTCTGTATTCAAAAGCCAATCATTGCAAACAACAGTTACGTTCAATATGGTTTGAGGGTAAAAAAAAAAATATTCATTCCGCAATACTACAAGTTCAAGGTAAAAAAATATATATATATATCAAACATTGATCCAAATTCAATCATTGGTTCAATTCGTTCAATATGGTTTGAGGGTAAAAAAATACATATTCATTCCGCAATACTACAGGTTCAAGGTAAAAAGAAAATGTATCAAACATTGATCCAAATTCAATCATTGGTTCAATTTTAAAATTACGGAGTGGTTGTAACATTATTAATTCCTCTGTAGTGGGAGATCTTAAAAGGTAAATTGCTAGATAAGTCATAAGTGTATTTGGGGTTTATATTTTAGTGAGTAATATAATAATATTAGGGATTCCAACTATTTTATAATTATTTTTATATAAAAAAAACTATTGTATAATTATAAAAATAAATAAATAAATGACAATATTATTCATACCAAATTTTTATCTCAATTGTCCTTATAAAGAATATAGTTAATGATTTATAATTATCACATAATAAATGAATGATGTAAAGTTGCATATCATCTGTAAGATTATTTGAGATTGTAACATTATTCAAAAATAAATTTCCAAATAATTGAAAAGGATAATCAAATACTTCAAAAAAAAAGGATAATCAATTTGCTGTAACTTAAATTAATTAATTAAAAGAAATTAATTTCACATGCATTGTTTTTAGCTCTGGATCTCGATTCTACAATAAAATTTACAGACCAAAACGTTAATTGCAAACTAAATTTTCACTCTAAGATCTCTTGTATATATATATTTCAAGGCTTATTTTAAAAGTTTACCAACTATAGCAATTAATATTCTTCCATGTGTATATATATATATATATATATATATATTATATTTAATCTTTAACATTTAATTGATCCCAAAATATAGGTCTGTTGTGGACCACCAACTGAGGTGATAATGATATGATGTAGACATTAATAAGAAATTAAGAAGACATATCTAGGGTTATTGATAATGGCGTTAAGGCATCTAGAAGACGACAAAGTTATTGATTTTTGCCATTTTTGTACAGACAATAACGTTTTTAACCGCCTTAATTAATTCCCTTCCATTAATTTAATCTATTCTCCCCAAAACTACAGACGACCTTCCATGATTTGGTTATAGAATCAGACGATAACTTTGATTTGATTGATTGAATTAATTTCCATGCACGTAAATATAACTTGTAGCTGGTGAGATCCTAAATGCCACTCATGAATGCACACAATTATAATAATGTCTTCGATGAATATATTATATCACCATTTTTTTTCTGTCCTCGTTTAACTTATCCATGGTCAATAAATCGAAAGGCATGCAGTAGAATATTAATGTCATTTTTATCACCACGTTTGTTATGGGAAACTTCAAATGTAATTAAACTTTATATATTCAGACTCCATACATGTCTTGAAAAAATTATTAAAAGTTTTATTTTGATTTGAGTGAGATTATTATATACATTGTTATAAAGTAAACCAGCTCTTTTTTTTTTTTTTGGTTATGCAACAAAAAAAAAAGAGAAAGTGGAATAAAAGGAGAAAATAAATAGAAACAAAAAAGAACATGTGTTGTGTTGTTGGGGTGTTGCCTGCTCACTTTTCTGCAACACCAATTCCGCACCCTGATTTCAAAGCAGTTTTACAGGTTAATTGATGACTTGAAATACCCTTCTCTCACTCTCTCTCACTCACAAAAGCATTATAATATTAGTAATTATTATTATTTATAATGAAGAAGACATAATATTCATGAAGGGACATGTCCTGTGAAGAAGAGGGTCAAATGGATAAAAGAATCCAGAAATAGAGATCTTGCTGTTGGGTTAGGCTTTTTTACTTAGCATTATTATCACGGTTGCTGCTTCCACCACCTTATCTTCTCATTCTCTCCCCCACATATCCCATTTTTATTTATAATGGCTCTCTTGTATTTATTGTATTAATATGCTCAATCAATCAAAGCATTTATATTTTTTATATTTTATTTTAATCATTATTGTCCTCCCGCTTTCTTTCTCACCCTTCCTCATCGGGAACTGCAGGCAAGCCTCTCACAAGGAAAAATACATTTTTTATTATTATTATTATTATATTATATGATAATATGATATTGATGATGACATTATTCAATCAGAGATGGTCCCACTTTTTTTTTTATGTTTTTTTCTCTACATGATTTTCAACAATTTGAAATTGGATCATTTTCTGGTTACCAAATTGAGAAAAACAGATAGTCAAAGCATCTTTGGGATACTTTGTTGGTGAAGGAAAAGAGTGTGGGAAAAGAATTTGATTGAGCGGAGAAGAGGAGAAGAATCTTTTTTTTTTTTGGTCACTTTGCGTCATGACAATTGACATGCCTCGTCCTGATTTCACCGTTGCTTCCTTGCCTTAAATGGAAAATATTGGGCTCTACGCACTTCTTGGGCTACGTGTTTATCATTTACTAGTCAAAAAGACGTAGCTGCCAGTGGAGAAAATCTTCTCGGGGAATATTTGATTAAAACATCGATCTGCCTACCTACAAGGAAATTAAGAACCACATTTGTAGCTTTTAAAACCTCATTAACTCTAGTTTCAAAAACACAAATCCAATATATTTATGAAATTCACAATTAGAATATACAAGATCTGATCCATAATATTGAAAATTTGAAATTCACCTCTCTAATATCACTGTACCAGTATTGATACAATATCGTGGTATATGACCCCGATGTACTGTGTATTACAGGGCTTGAACACTGCAGATCAACAGTTTCAACTCATTGATTATGCAAAAAACAATAATCAGAAGTGTCATTGGTTTTCATGTTCATCGACATGCAGAACGATAATTCCAAACTTGAAAAATGTCGGTGATGGATTTTAATTTTTCATATGGGGAAATTAGAGATAATATCCAAAATGCCCCTCCCCCTGTGGAATTTCTGAGTTTTCCAATGAGTTCCTGGACTTCTCTGTGCACATAATAAATTATCTAATGATAAATGGAATCATTCAAGCTTTACGGTTTCTTGGATTGCAGGCCACCAGGACACCAATATTTGTAATAGTGCGGAGAAATGCAAAATAAACTCTACTCTGGAATACATTTTGAATAAGAAAACACTCAAGCAGGCACATTTAGAAACATTAATCACAGAATCATTTCTCACTAAAATTTCTGAAAACTTGGTGTCTCGAGTGGTTTTAACGAACAGTTTTGATTATATAAAATACTACCACCACATCTACATAACTACACTAGGATCTTTAACATATAAGGGAACATTAGCAAATTTGGTCATGGATTCAAAATCATTCTCAGAATAGGCATGATATTTTGATATTACTACAAAAGTACAAATTAAGAATGTGTGTACCTTTTTAAGACAACTTTGTTATCCTACAATGTGAGCGCGTGGGACATGTCAATGGCCTGTAAAAACAAAAGGCTGTGATCGAAGGAACTCCTCCAATACAGAAGTAGCACTCTATAAAGAAAGCACATCCACTTCATAATCTTAAATTAGAGATGACATAGCATCATCAATTGAAAACCCTCAAACCCAGATTAAAACTGTTATATAAGAAGAATAAAATGAACATTTCAGAATTCATCAAAAAGAGAATGGGGAAGTTGGGGGTTGGGGGTTGTCATCAGACAAACTATAAATTATTTTTACTGCCAAAACTCGGTTGCTATTTTTGTACAAAAGAGTACAGCTGTCTAAGGCAACATTTCAATCGATGTTTCCTTTGTCATCTCCTTTCAAAAATTCATTTACGCAGAACTCATGCAGGTTGCCATACATTTTCTTCCACTGTTGAACCATATGCATGGCTTTTCTGTTCTCAAGCTTTAGTCTCTCCACCTCCATTTCATTTGCAGCAGAAGAACCTTGTTGCTGCAGACAAAACACCACAAATATAAATGGATACAGATTTCGGGATGATGGAAGATGATGCAATTCATCTTCAGGAGAAAATAAGTAACAGGATATTTGGAATAGAAGATAGAAGCTATGCATAGTACATTACAACATGAGAACAACATAAAAAATAAAAATAAAAATCACATCTACGATAACATAAAGCATTAAGAACATTCAATAAGAAATAGAAAACCTCCACTAGTTTAACATGTTCATCCAATATGTGAGAACTGTTGAATGGAACATTGGGAAGAATATTGCAAGCAGTGGGAAGACGGATGACACCCATCTTGTTTGCGTCTTTATCCATATTCACATATTTTTCCAGTGGAGGAGGTAACAGTGACCCATGCCTTCTTGACGAACCATGTGAATTTGAGAATGCTCCCAAAGTAAGGAAGTTTGGTCGTCTAACGACAAGAATATTGTTCACAGGACCTGTAAAGCACAGAACCAAACAGCAGTGAAAATGAGATAGCCGCCAAAAATGAGGGGAGAATGTATATGCCACAGCAACAATTGTTGCAGCCACAACACCGACACGTTGCCATGATGTTGTAACTGCAGTTGCAGAAATTAATACTGTGGCAATGATGCTGCCCAAATGATGAGAGCCAAGATCAAGTAAAAGAGCTTTAAGGGTAAAGATAAATATATTTAACTTAATATGAAAAACATTATTAGCATATATAAAGTACAATTGCAACGTCTCATTCTCAAACTAGTATGAAAATATAGAAGCACATGAAATTAATAAATCCGGGTCCGCATTACTAACTACCAAAGTGATATTAATGAGAAGGAAAATCGTGCTAAAATCCTTTGACATTACATTACCTTAACGAATATGAAACTTCGTTAAGAATTATGCTTAAAACATCTCGTAAGTTTCGCTAACTTAAATTTTCACAAGCTTCATATTTCAAACATTTATGGATGAGGGTCCTCAACAAACTTATCACTTGATGGAAGACTGAGACTAACTTTATAGCAATTCAAGAGAAAGACCAACCAAAAAAAAAAAAGGGTTAACATTTCTATTAAATTCCACAAATCGGAATTAAATGATAAGTGTTAACTTAAGACTCGTAGTCCTCTAGTGTCAATGAACAAAAACTATAAGAAGACACCGGTTACACTCCTACAGAAAATATCTAGAGTTGCTTCAAGGTCATGCACCAAAGAGACTAATTCCCTTATTTAATTCCGAATACCAAGAAATCCATTGATCATTACCAAAAAAATTGTTAAGGTTTTGTGCTTTCAGAGATTCCTTACTTTGATACACATTATATTGTTCTAAAAGAGTACAATAATAAATGCAAAACAACAAAGCAATAAATAAACATTAATTTGAACAAAACCTTTTCCATGTTTGAACATTCGGACAATGTTAAGGGTCCTTGGGTCCCAAATGCGAACCATGCCATCTTCTGATCCAGAAAGCAACAGATTTCCTTCTATACTATACGCCAAACAAGTCACAGCCTTGCTGTTCATGGGAGGAAATAGAAGGAAATTATATTTGGAAGTAAAATGAGAAACAGGTTAATAAAAAAAAAATGCTTGTACATTCTGAAAAAAGGATGTGAATCAATCATCTACAACCTTTTCTTAGATATATCAATTATAGTAAATAATTTCAAATCGATCTACAAGTTAGAGAAAGCAAGTTACATCCTAACCATTGGCACAAGAAATGCATTCCAAATGAAAATTGTTTCTAATTAATATTCTGTGAAGAATATATTCGGGTAACAATTTATTTATAAATGACAGTTTGGACAATGCACAAAACAAATTTTCCAAGTTAACCCAAAATGATTGAGGAAATATTTTATTCCTCCAAATGGACTGTGCGTGCAGGTTACATATGAAGTGGATAACGTATCTAATTGACTCTCTTTTCATATAGACAGTGTAGTATCTCAGGACAAGATCCAAAGTATCAAGACTTGCTGGAAGTTCCTACAAATGAGTACGGCACTGTTGAATTCAATGAATATGAAGATACACAATGGGTTTGACATCTATAAATCTAGAGAAACAAGATGGCGAAGTTTATTGCATAAGGGAAAGCTACAACCTACACCAATTTTGTGAATTATTCTTTAATGATTGATGAATCTAGGCATGCTCTCATATTGTTAGTATTTGACACTTCAGGGGTGGATTTATCTATAAAAAAAAGTTGTCATTCTATGTGACAACATGACAACTAGTATGGATGAACACGTGATCTATTTTCCGTAATCAGTTCCTATGTTTCCTATTTTTTTTTTCTATTTTCAATTGATAAAGATAATTGAAATAACACCATGAGTGATTTGGAGCTTGTGGGATCTACAACTACTTTGAATGAGGAAAAAAAAAATCAAATGGTGATCTTCAACTACATTGAATGGGCTTGTTCAATCCATCAGAACCCAAGTATTATAGCAGACAGTTCAAGTCTAGCTAGGACAAAAGTCATGTTCGATCATATCAGCAGAAATATTTGTATTGTGAAAGAATAGAGACATCTCTGTGTATCTTGCAACTACAATGGTGTTATTACTATTTCATCGAACCCATATATAGTTCTAAAACATTTCTAAAATGTCTTTAAGTTTGGATAATACATTTAGACTCGTTCATGTGATAATCAAATTTAGTTATCAACCATATCTAATGATGCTAACAGTAACTAAGAAATTCCTGAAAGTGGATAATATCAAGAACAAGTTACTCTTGTTAGTATTACCAAATGCAAACATATGCAGTAAAGAAGATTCAAGTAAACAGCTGAACCACTACAGCAAATAGGAGGCTAACTCCCAAAGCTGCAGAAAGTATTTACCAAAAAAATATATTGAAACTTGTTTAATAGAAAATGAGGTCAAATAATGAAAGGTTCAATCCATGGATTTAACGTGTGACTGTAAGAAAAACAAAAAACCTGTGATCGTATAATGAACTAAGGATATGTTTCCCATAGCTGCTGCTAGAGGAACTTTCTGCACTTAGTGCAGCAATATAGATATTGCCATCTCTACTGCCAGCATAAAAGACATGTTCAGCAGGGTCCAGTACAATCGCATCAATTACTGATGGGAATACGATATTTCTGAGTAACCTTCCATGTGATAAGCTCCAGACCTATGAAAAAATATACATATTAAAGCTATTTTAATACATGTTTTTTTTTCTGAAATATAAATCTTATATACTATTACATAGAATAAAATGATAATACTTAACATTATGGCAAAGAATGAAAAAATGCCATGAAAGAAGAGTGTGAATTTTAAATTCATCCAGTGTTTGTAAAGTCAAAAATTCATTTTTGAAAGTTCACTCTCTACCCTCCTTTCCATAGATTCTTTCCTTGGGATTCATCTTATACCTATTTTTAGCTCTTCCTTAATTTCTATTTTACATAAATCAGTATAAACAACCAAGACTATGAATATCATTGCCTAAATCCATAGTTTCCCAGCTTCAGGAAATTTTCTTTAACTTTACTTCTTCCTTCTTTACAACTGATTGTATCTCAGCATCTCGAATCCTGAACTATCTTAGGTAACAAGGCTTTGATATTAGCAATAAATAACAGTTAGAATCACTCTTCCCAATATCATATTATGCTAATTTACAATAGTACTTTGAATGCTGATGCTGGCTTTTTATCACTCAGCAAACCATTTGAAAATAGGGTTCCGAAATTAAGAACTGAAAAAAAAATCAAAGATATACATGAAATATATCAGGACACACGTCACTTCCAATAGTTACCCAAATCAACCAAAAATAAAGCATAAGTTTTTTCTTCTCACCGAGTCATGACATTTCTCTTAGGTCATTTCAACTACAAATACTGTGACAGGTATTTCTCTTGAATTCGTAAGAGTCACGAAAATTATTCTTCACTTTAAAATTATTAGATGATCAAAAAAATTGTACAAGCTTTGATAAAAGTTAAAGTCACAGTCTACTTATAATGTCCACGCTTATTTTTAATAACATAATCCTTATATTCGACTAATTTTCCCTAATGAAATGAAAAAAAAAAAAAAAAAAAAAAACACCCAATTTACCTTACACGTCCGATCCTCAGAAGCCGATATAATAATTGCATTGTATCCTCCTTGACCAATAACAATATCAGTTACGCACAGAGTGTGTTCTGTAAGACTATACTCATAGAGATGGCTTGCGCGTTGGCTTTCATAATCATCACAAACCCTATAATTTACACAGAAAAATGAATGAAATTAATTAATTCATAGAAACAAATCAGAACCATCACACAAAGGGAACTAATTGAAAAGAAAACCATATATATATCACAATAGGGAAATACGTTATAAGCGACCAAACTCTAACGCATCCATCCTCAGACCCAGAAATCAGAAGGGAATCATCACTGGAAAACACCAAGCATGTAACTGCTCTGTAATGAGCATGCCACTTCTTTATCAATCTACCAGTTTCAACCTATGTCATAACAGAACATATTTCTCTTCAAGTAGCAATAACAATAACACAAAAACAATAACAAAACAAACCAGATATTGAGAATTACCTCCCACAGATAGATATCTCCGGATTGACCCCCACCAACAATATACGTGCCTACGCTATTAGACACAAACGGCTTGATTGGCTCCGATGGAAAGCTCTTCACCGCTGCTTGAGGCTGTATAAACCAAAATTCAAAACCGAAACAAGAAAAAAAAAATCAACAATAGGTAAAAAAAAAATGTTATTGCTATTAATTTTATAACAGAGACCAAGAATCGAACAGTTTTTATGTGACCTTGATCCAGGACCAGTAGAGGACGGAACCGGAAGTAGCAGAAGGCTCACGAAGCTGAGAGGATGCTATGAAGCGTTGGCCGACGCAAGTGAGTCCGTGCGGTGTGGAGGCGCAGGATTTGTATCGGAGCTGCTCGGCGCCTGAATCTAGGTCCCAGCAGCCGACGCCGGCTTCAGCGATTGAAGATGATGCGATTATCAGGTCCATTTTCTCCATTTTGAATTTACTACTCGGTGATCGATTGGGGTTCGACCGGTGATTTCTGAACAGGTGGATGGGTTTTGGTTAGGGTTTAACGTTCTGCGAAAAAATTGAGAATTTGAAAAAAAATAACATAAAACATAAAACGGCAGCGTTTTATGTTTTTAACCTCCACAACGCGCGCTAGAGTGGCGAGTTGTGCCTAATTTAGAGAAATAATGAAAATCTCCCAACAGTTTGCATTATTCCCCAACATTTCCCCCCCCCCCCCCCCCCCCCCCCTAGTTCCCCCCTCCATTTTTGTGAAAAGGATTCAAGATTCAAGAATTACTTTAGTCTGGAAAAATGTAATTAACAATAAGAATAACAGTGTGGATACCTCTCCCCCACCGTGGGAGTATCTATTCATATAGTGCTTATACTGTTTAATCTCAAAATGTCTTTATGTATCTTTGACTTAATTGCAGTGTTAATTTTAAAAAAAAAATTTAACTTTAAAGTATTATATTTCATCACACTAGAATATATTCCAATATACATACAAGGTTAGCAGCGGCAGAGCTAGAAATTAAAAATTTAAGTTTGAGAGTTATTATACAAAAACAAACAAATTTAGGGGGGCTAAAGTAAAAACAAATTGAAACTTATATAGTAATAATTTTGTAATTTTTATATGTATATTTTAGAGTTTTTTTTAGGAGAGAAGGGTCGTGGCCCTCACCAGCTCCCCTCTACCGCTGCCTAGAAGGTTAGGATAAATCAATTTAAAAAGAGTAATGATAAGTTTTTCAAATGTGTTCTCAAATTTCTTTCCAAATGGTGTTGGCACGTGAGGTGTCAATATCACATCACTCACCATATAATCTCATGATTTACAAGATGGTGGCACCTCACCTACCAATACTATTTGAAAAGAAATTTGGAAAAAAAAAATAAGGAAGCCTAGCATTACCCATTTAAAAATTTTATTTAAATTTGTAATTTAAATTTTTATTAATTCATTTGCTTTTAATCAAATGGCCTGGTGAAGAAGAATAGTGGATGTCAATTTTTAGATTTAAACCAAATAAAGGGATGGATATTAAACTTAAATACATTGTGGTTTTATTCGTAATTAATCCATTTTTTTGCATAATAAATTAAATGAAATAAACTCATAAAAAATTGAAAAAATATATATAAACCTTATCTATCCATCTATCTAAACTAGATATTTTTTTTTGAAACTTTTTACCATTTGTAGGATTCGAACTGCTGAATTGAAAGTCATTTACTCAAACCATAAGTTCGTCCATCTACCGCTAAGCTATCTCGGAGTTATGGATATTTTTTGTTTTTGAAAGGCCATTTGGTGGACTTAGAACAAGAAATCATAACACGTTTTAGTTGAAGCCCATATAAGGCCCAATAAGTTGCACTTGGCCCAAGACATCTCTTAAATTCTTCCATCCATCGAGCAAGCTTAACTCCGATTCAGAAAGTTGTAGCATCAATTCAAACAACACAAGAAGCCAAATCCATTTTTTAATTATTTGTTGCACTATTTCAGTTGCTTTTTTAATTACATTTTTTGTTTGAAAATTTTCAATCCTCGAACAGTTGAAAAAGTACTTAAAAAGAGTTATTAGGTGCATGCAATGCATGAAAGGGACACTAAATCAGAAACTCATATAATTAATTTATTATCAAATCAACATTTTATGAATCTTTGATAAAGTGATACCATTCATGTACACAGAAAAACAAAATGGGAGGGAAAGGAAATGTCAATAAAGTGTACGTAATATTCAAGAAGACGAAACGAGAAAACGAAGCAACCATCGATGTCTTTCTTTCTTTCTTTCTTTCTTTCTCTTTTCTTTTCTTTTCCTTTTTTAAACTTTCAAAAACACAAAAAAGAAAAGAGAAGAGTGTTTTGTGGTCCAATAAGGCTGTTTAGCAACAACAACAACAAAGAAGAGGAACGGCCTTCCTTAATAAAGCATCTTTAGCGGATGATCCGTATCCACTTTTGAAGCCCAAAATCTACTCACTTTTTCTCTACCCATTTGTCTTGGACTAGACCGACGACGTATCCTTAATTCCTTATACATATATACAAACCACACGTGCACTTTTCACTCACGTGACACCCCCCCTCCCTCCTCTCTAGATGCAGATAAATATATAGATATACATATATAGCAGAATATATTTTTACTGTATGAGACGAAATCATTGCACACGACAAAGATATTCTAAGAATACTAAATTCCTACTTTTATCATACTAGAGACTTATATGGGGGACTTTCTAAACTTGCTTTCATCACTGTCTCACATACAGTTTCTCTGTCTTAGAAATTAATAACTCCCCATGAAAAAAATTACAAAAGATAGTAAAAAAATTGGGGTGGTCAAACTTTATAATGAGAAACTTTACTTGTATATATAGAGATGGTTGGACAACAACAAAAGGGACCCTTAAAGCCATAAAAAGAGAGATAGGTTTTTGGGCTTAGCTTTGTTTTATGTATCTACCAGTCAAGGGTCTCTGTGTTTATAAATTTGTAGGCATGTATATATATTTATATAAGTATTTGGAAATATAGAGTAAAAAAAAAAAAAAGAAGCAAAAAAAGGTGAGGATCCAAAGAGAGTTTTGAATACGTTGATCAGATACTTAAAGTAGGAAAAGTCAAGGTTTCTGCTTCTCAGAAGAAGTATAGAAGCCTTGATGGAAACATTTCGAAACACAATTTTCGTCACTTCTCTAATATTTCGCTTTCATCGAATAACTCACTTATTTTTTTTGTTTTTTTCTTTTGTTTCTATTTTATTTTACAAGATCTAAAACTTTGTATTTGTTTTTTACATACCTGACACACAGTTCATAGAAACGAGAAATACAGATTATAATTATAACTTCTTATTTATTTTTTTCGTCATTATAATGTGCTTTCCTTTTGACAATAATAGTGATAATGATACTACTAGCTACTAATTTAAACTGGGATTTTACTAATTTAAACTGGGATTTTTGAGCAACGAAACATATTATATATATATATATATATATATATATATATGATCATTTGATGTCAGCTGCTTTTTTGTTTTATTAAATCAGTATTTTTTATCGGTTTTTGAATTTTACAGGTGAAGAAGTATTTTTGAAAAGTAAGTTGTTTGTACGTATGATTCATTAATGGGACTAATCAGAGAAAGCCCTAGAGAGTAGAGAGACATTGTCGTCAATGAACCAGCTATGTAGCCTGAAACCTTCTCAGCTTTTTTAGCTCATTAGAACTGAAAGGGAAATCATCAAGAGTTGTTTTTTTTTTTTTTCAATAACTCTCTCTCTCTCTCTCTCTCTCTCTCTCTCTCTCTCTCTCTCTCTCTTCTCTCCTCTCCAGCATTAATTAATGTAACTGAACAATTATACAGACATAAAAATCATCAAGAAGAAGTAGCTGGAGGAGAAGAACAAATCTGAATGAGAGCATTAAATTGCACCAATGAAATAGAACATCATAAACAAAAAAAATTTAAACAAGATGGTTTTGTAATTTGGCCAATATTTGAAGTTGCTCCACTTGCATTCATGGTTGTGGGGAATAAGAGATAATAATAATAATAATAATAATACCGACACTAAAGTTATATACAGAGAGACTCTCACAAACACCCACACACGCACATATTTGATATTTCTTCAATACTATTATCATCTGATGATGATTGATGATCTTCTCAGATACTCAATAGTAGAGAACAAAGACAAATCAAACAAGAAAATTCAAAAGAAACAAAAAATAAAATAAAATAAAAAGTTCAAAAAGAAAGAAAAAAAGAAGAAGAAGATAAGATTCTCTTGAATGGGGTCTTGAAAACTAACATGTTGAAGGAGGCATGAGATTCAAACCTAAATCATCTTTCTCCAAAACAAAACGAGCCTTGTTAGTCTCCATATTTGAAGGATTGTTAGAGGCATATTCAGGGTGCAATCTTTTCTTGGAATGTAGAGGCACACCAAATAGCTTCGTTTTGCAGCTGTTGTTGCGGTTGTTGTTGGCTTCTTCAAAAAACGTCAAAGAGCTCTGTGATGTGGTACTGGGTGAGTTCAAAACTTGAGCTTGATGATGATGAGGAACTTGTTTAGGGTTAATATTATTGTTATTACTAGGGTGATGATAATACCCAAGAAGCTGGTTCAAAGGCTTTTGCACCAATGAAGGATTATTGTTATTGGTAGCAGCCATTAATGGTGTTGTACAAGATTGTGTTGTGTTGTTGTTGCAAAGGAGCAAAGAAGAAGGATAAGAGTTGCTTGGTGCCACAGGCTTGACATGGTTCTGAACAAAATAGATAATATCATTGTACAGCTTTCTCATGTGTGCGAGCTCTGACATTAGCATATTGTTGCTTCTTCTTAGTCTCTCGTTATCTTCAGACAAGGCTGTGACCGATGAGCTGTTATTGTACCCACCTCCGGCACCACCACCACCACAACCACCACTTCCAATGACTGAGACGCCGGTGGGACCTCCTCTTGGGGAAGTGAGTGGCGGTGAGTCACACCAGTTAGCTTGCTCGTCTGAGTCAGACGGCGAGATGCTGACTCGGTCGCCTTGGAAAGGAAAGAAACCTGGACCGTTGATTAGTTGAGAATGTGGGTGGTGATGATGGTGGTGATTTATAGCAACTTGTGGTTGAGCTGTTTTTCTTCTATGGATCTCGCAAAGTAAGTGCTTTTCTCCTTTCTTGAAGAACTCGTTTGCAAACTCCCATCTGTCTGGTACAATCTTTCTAAAACCCTAAAATCATCAAAAACAATATCAAAATCACAACTTGGTAACCAAAATATCAAAAAAAAAAAATGAAAGCTTTATATACTAAAGATAAAAAGATTTCATTTTTAATTATTAGACATACATAGGTGTTGAGTTGTCTGACGAAACTAGAGAAGTTGTTGTGTTTGAAGTAGTTAGGGAGGAGATCACGAGCGAACTCAGGTGGACGCCAAACGACGAAGGTGGTGTCGTCTTCTCCCCAAGAGACTATATGATCGGTGCTTGGATCATCCACCAGTTGGTAAGTTTTTGTTAAAAACGGCGCCGGTACCGACTTGTGTGAGTCTAATGACAGTAATATCCCCTCACAATTGTCTAGCATGAGCGCCATTGAAAGATCAAAAGCACTATTTGCTGTTTGAGAGATTTGAGAGAGAGAGAGAGAGAGGTTTTGGGTTTGTGATGGGTACAAGAAGAGTGGTGATTCTTGGTGGATAAAAATGAAGAGGGTTTGTTGGGGAGTGTTGTTGTAGTACTGTATATACTGCGGTTATTTATTTTTATTTTTTTGATAAAAATATAGTTTTTTATTTTTATTTTTAATCTTTTTAAATTTTTTTTTAAATGTGTGTGTTATGATAATGATATAATATTTTGTTTCCCTCCTCGGTTATGTAGTGAGAGAGAATATGTGTCTGTCTGTCTAGTCTAGGACTGTGAAATAAGGGCCTTTCAAGACAAACCCGTGACTTCTCTTTCTCCCTATCTCTCTCTACTTCTACTTCTTTCTTATTTCTTCTCTCTCTGACAATTGATCCCCGCGCACACCCACTTAAAAAAATCAGGCACAGAAGGATGGTGCAGCCTGTCCTTTTGAATTGACAAATGACAATGCCACCCCTCCCTATCACCCCCATATATCCCCCAATCCCTTCAAATTACATACCAAATATAATCCCACTTATTATGCCATTTTTGTCACTCTTTTTTACAGATCCTTCTTTTGGTAATTTTCATTTTCTAATTTAAGTGTATAATCATTAATTGTGAATCTGCCAGACCAAAACCAAGTACCCTTAAACAGTTAAACTCCTGAGTTGTGTTTTGTAATGAATTAAATGGGTATTATGGTCATAATAAAATAATGGGTTTCTATTGTTTTTTATATTTTTTTTTGTAGGTTTGTGTTTGTTGTTTAATATAAGATATATAGATCATCTCATCTCACCAAACCATCACACTCTCCAATTTCGAATCCCCATCATTTTCTACTACTATAGCAGATATAAGGTAAAGGATACATCGAACTACGTGATGGGATTTTTAAAGCTGTTGTTTGGTGACGACATTTTTTCTTCTTCTTCTCTTCTCTTCTTCTTCTTCTTCTTCTTCTTCTTCTCTCTAGTCTCTAGTCTATACACACAAACAACAACAGCAACACAACACAACACCTTTCACAAATCTTCTTCTCATAACTTGTCTTTCTTTTTTCTTTTTTCTTTTTTCTTTTTTCATCAATATGATTAATGATATAATAGACATGCTCTCGATCACTGACCACTACTAGACATACCTTTACTCACTAACTTACAAACAATTTGTATATATAGACTCTATTTTCTTTTAGGCTTTTAGCTGCTTTGCTTTGAGCCTCAAACTTTGGCTTATCTTCTCGGCTCGGCTTCTTTTTTTTTTCTTCTATTGCTGACGTGTCTCTCAGGTGATTGAATTATTGGTCTCAAAAGTTTCCATGAATAACTGAATATATATTATCTCACAGCTTTTTCCTTCCTTTCTTACTTGTAATGGCCCAAGAAAATATTTATTTCTTTCTCTCAGTACTCTTTTTCCCAAGCAAGGCATGAATGTTTCATGCCTTGTAAGACTAAACTATGACATTGTAAACCGGGTGATTATCTAATTTTTTAATTAATTAGGGGTTTTACTTAATTAAAATATAAAAAATACCATGAAAATAAACTACAAGTGTCCCAAACTCAACAAGATTGCATGAAAAACACTGCAATGAGTGGGGATTATTAAGGGGGATTCTTTTAAAAGTGAGAAATGCATCATTTTTGTGATCAGTAAGTGACAGTAAAGGGTAGGGTCCAAAGTGGGAAACAATAGGAAAATGATGAGTAATAATTTCACTTAGATACTCAACTGATTATTTTGATCATGTTCTATGATTCTCATTATTGGAAAAACAAAGTTAAACTGTCCCAGTTATCCCCACTCAGCTCTCTTAAAATTCCTCTCTTTTGCAATTTTGGATTCTTTTTAATATATATATATTCTACTCTAGTCATTTTAAATATCTATTTAAGTGGTATCTCAGGAGTTTCCAAAATCAAATCCAATCTTCCTAAACAAGCAAACACTTTTGCAATTCTCCCTGATAACACAAGACAGCTGTTAATTTCCCAAAAGTAGAAGAGACAAACAAGTAAGATAGAGAGGATATATATATATTTTTTACCCATTTACAAATCCATAATAGATACATTAGTAACATTATTCAATCCAGAAATCAGTTCAAATGTGTGAAAGTGAAATCAATTGATGACTTATTTGAATTAATATTTTGGATTGTTTATCATGCCTTATTTGAATTAATTTTTTGGGTTGTGTTATATACTATTTTCTTAAAAGAAAAATAATAGGTACCCTATTATTATTTGTTTATTTTGTGGTATACACACTATCCAGCAATGTTTCTTGACATAAGAGTTGAGTCCCAACATGACAAGATATCTCTCTTTTTTCCTTCTTTACAAATACTGTAGATCATGTCTTAGCACCGAAAGAGGTACTTTATTAATGGTGAAAAATATTTGATCAAGTAAACTGTCAAACCCATGTTCTAAATATAATATATTATTGAGTTCTTACTAGTTAATAGTTATTTAATTTTTTTATGTTGAGTTCTTTTCTTTCTAACATAATATTAGTATAAGTAGTCGGTGAAGCCAGGATTTTGGTTTTGTACGGTCAAGACAAAAATAAATATTCAAATTGACGGAAGATAAATATACGAATATTAAAAAAAAATCAAATGTAATAATATATCATATGCAAATTGTAATAGCACAACAAATAAATTAATAAATAAAGTAAATACAACTTTATGAATCAAAATAGAACCTGGTGTTCTTATAAATTTATAAAATAGTCAATAATCAAATATATACTAAGTTGCTATGTGATTTCCTTTTCAATATACATGATCAAAGAGTTTGTAAGAAATTCATCTTCCACCATGTTACGGAACCTAATCTTAAAAATACATATAGCTGGAAACGACATCTAAGTAATTATAGTTGAAAACGTTTAAATAATAAACTGTATAATAAATGTAGTAAAATCATATTAATAACCTAAAAGATTTATTATTTTGTAATCTAGTACCTTAAATTATTTGGACAAAAAATAAGAATTTAGTTGCAACAGTAGGAATACAATTGCTTAAGTTAAAAATATAATTTTTTTATTAATTTAAAATTCCCAGTCTAAAATCTTGAAGAGTGATAAAGATAATATGAAAGGTTAAATTGAATAATTACAAATAAATAAACTATTTAGAGTAAAGAATTGTGTAACATAAGATAAGTATTTTAATGAATTTTTTTTTTCTTTCTAATTATGCATTGGAAATTAAAATTAAGGAAGGAAAATAGATTGATTTTATCTCCTAATTTCATGGACAATAAAATATGGAAGATATTTATTAATTAATTTATACTAATAATATCATAATTTATTGTCTACATACTATTATATCAGAATTTATGTACCCCCAAATTTCTCCCCTGAATATAACAAATATATTATCACCCATAATAGTTTGGTGATGAATAATACTCAATTAACCGACAATTTCAGATTCAAATCGTATCAATTTATCAATATATATATATATATACATATATATGAAATTGTTTAGATAAATTTATCAAATTCCAAAGAGATTGTTTCCAATTAAATAGCCAAAATATACAAGTACCCGCATTAATTTTGTAATTACATGTAGATAGAGTGAAAGGAAAGGATAGAAATAATAAGAGACAGAGGCATAGAGCTGGTGATGAGGTGAGGAGTGTTTTGTGTTTGCATGTGACATTGAATTGTTAAAGAGAAGAAAATAGAAAAACAGTAAGAGACAATGTCAGCTTCAAGTCCCGATATTCAATTAAAATGGGAAATGGTATCCCCTCTCACACCCTCTACTCTGAGAATAAGACCTTCTAAAACTCGATATATAATCAATTTCACACCAAACACACCCCTCATTTGCCTCTTCTGCAAATCTGTACAATTTTTTTTGCAGCGGCTGACATGGAAACAGTTCTTTTTTCTTTTATGTGTGTTCTGTTTCTGTACATTACTCTATGCCATTCTCGTGATCCCTCTTTTGGTTTTTTCCCTTCCATACATATAATATATTCATATACTACTAATTTGTACTGCCATCTACTTATTCATTTTTACATTTTAGCATCCCTTAATTATCTTGGTGATCAAAGACTTCAAAATGAACTCGGCCACTATCAGATGAGCTTAAACCTGATATTGTAGATATAATTTTATTTTTACTCATTAAATCGTAAAGTGCTGAGAGTTTCCTCTTTAAAATAGTAATTGCATTCTGAACCGTAATTATAGAGCACTCACATTAGTGTTAGATTTCAAAACAAAATATATTAGTTATTCATTTTTACATGCATATTCTTAATTTATATATATATATATATGGGATGTTTCCGAATTCTAACAAACTAATTAATATTTCTAATTATTAACTTTTTTCTTTATTAATGATTCTACACCAGATTTTGTTATTATAATTCTGTAATTGATATGGATTAATTATAGGAAGCTTGATTAATATATATGTACATTGTGATGAAGATTAACCTAATAATTAATATATGCAGTAGAATTAGTACAAACTGGTGGGTCAGTGAAGGATACCACACCAAATGGGACCTATCTCATTGATGAAGATGAGTGTGTATACCAGTATATAGTACCAGAAGAAGCATGAAGCAGGTAAATTTAATGTGAAAGATTTTGATTTTTGTTTGTATAAGACATTCATGAGAAATTGGGTCCCATAATATATGGAAATCTTCAAAAAGAAAGAAAATTATATATATATATATATATATATATATAAGTCTGAAATATATTTTTTATATATTTTTTTTCTCTCACAAGTTGTCAGCAACTTAGACAGATCCTCCCGAGCCCACCATCCATGAGTAGCAAAATCAACCCCCAAAACCCACACACAAACACAAACACAAACACATATACTATCTTCCTATTAACTCTACAGTCTACACGTTGAGGAACCAAGAAGATTCTATTCTAATTTCTAAAACGCAGTGAAATGATAGTGAACCCCACCACCACCACACACCATACAATGCACTGCACACTACACACTACACGCTTCACACACCCCCTCCCTCCTCCTCTCTATCACATGACCACCGCCGATTCCTTTCAAAAAACTGTTATTTATTTCTTGTAACAAATAAACAAATACACAAATAATTATATGTTTAATCTGCGATGAGAATTTCAAGGAGAGACAACTTAAAACACAGAGCGAATACGGATAAAAGCCAATATTTTTTTTTAAAAAAAGTTGATAAGAGTCTAGTACACTGGTGTAAGCTGTAAACATTATATATATATGTTAACTTTCCATGTATCTCTCTATAAGAAAAAAAAAGAATCAAAATCTGTATAATAGACGACAAGCTACAAGGTTCGCTCTTCTGTCTCTTCTTGCACTCTCTTTTGTCTGTTGTGTTGTCTTTTTACTCACCAGTCACTGGGGCGGGTAACACAAGTACGTACACAACCATCTTCTTCCTTTATATATATATATATATATATATATATATTAATTAGACATTCAATGTTAAATTCAAAGACTTGTTAGTTGTTATTTACTTATTTATAATATATAATATATATTCACGCACGCAGAGAGGCATCTGATGATATATATGATGGATATTTCAATGGGGGTTTGCGAAACATGTGCAGAGGAGGGAGGGTGTGTGAGGAAATGAAAAAAGAATGAAATTAAACGGGTTCACGAGAGGGAGGAGAGATGGATCCCACGAGGAAAGGGCAGTGTCTGAGACTGATGAGTGATGAGTGATGATATAACTCATAAATGGACCGGACAAGATACCCGTTTGTCTTTCTAATGCACTTATATATATATATATATATATATATATATATATATATATATATATATATATAATTGTATCCAGAAGAGAGAGAGGGTTTTTTGTCATTTTCTGTTATTTGATTGACATCTCTGTCCTTCTAGATCACACTTCTCCACTCCAGTCCAGTAGTCACACACATATATAGATAGTGAGAGAGACCAACTTTGTATTTGTGGATATAATTATATGCAAAACAAAAATGTGAAACATATATACTTTTTCTTGGCTTAATTAATATAATTCTTTGTTTGAAAAGTAATTAATTCATGTTTTGTTAAACTTTTTGTATGTGAAAAATGTGGATCAATTAGTGTTATGGATGTAGTTCAAGTTTGGCTTAATTCAACTTGACCTAAATTGTCTGATTAGGTCATCTCCAACCCAAAAACTCATTTTGGTGCAACTTTTATATTAAAGTAGTGCAACTTTCACACTATTTATTTTTTCCATTTTCAACTCATTGCACCTGTGAAGAATGTAACTCTGGTTGCCTTGATTTGTTAACAAGTTGAAAGGTCAGTCAAAGCAAGGCAGTGGTGTAATGACTTTTAGAAGTTCTTTAGATCAATCTTCAGGTCAACCTCACTTCCTCTCAATTACAAAGGTTAAGAATGGTCCTCAAAGTTCAATCACAACCATTCATTCAAGTCCAGACAAGCACAATCAAACAGCTCCAAAATGTCTGATGTCTAACCATATTTGGGCGCCAAAACTTAGAATTGTAACTACCTAATGTGAGTTGGCAAAATAATTGGTTGAGAGTAATTATAGGAATTCTGTTAGAGGATTCCAGAAACCTTTTTGCAATATATATACTCTATTTTACCTTGCGTTTGGTGTGTGAGAAAATATAATAGAATTGATTTCTCTCTATTTTTCATTTTCTGAGTTTTCATTGAAGCTTTTTCACAAACACGTTCTTTGCACTTTACATCCAAATTTGCATGGTATCAAAGCCAAGCTCTTCGATGCACGCAACTATGGATCAGTCTCATTCAATCTCTCTACCTCCAAATCAAACTGTTTCTTCCTTCTCTGCCTGTAATCTAGTCTCCAACAATTGCGAAATCACTCAATTACAATCTTCCAATAAAGCTTAACCGAGACATTTATGTGTACTGGAAAGCTCTCAAGTTGCATGTGATAAGAGCGTTGGAGCTAAAGGATTTCATCAACGGAACTTGTTAATGTCGAAACAAGTATGTAGAATCTTTGGAGTCGAATAATAGTGAACCGGAAATGGTGGTCAATATTGAGTTTCTTACATGGATAAGGCTTGACCAATATCTATTGAGTTGGCTTATGTCAACAGTAAGCGAAGGCTTGATAGGTCAATTCACTCATTGTGTTTCTTCACTAGAGCCTTGGCGAACGTTGGAGAAGTTGTTCTCACAACAATCAATGGCCAATATCTTGCAGCTAAGGCAACAACTCTGCAATATGAAGAAAGGTGCTAGTTCAATTGATGAGTTCATTCTTAAAGTGAAAATTATAGGTGACAATCTCAAGTCTACTAGTGACTTAGTTTCAGATCGAGACCTGATACTCAGTGTTGTGAACGGTTTAGGCTACGAATTTGATGATATAGTTGTTTTCATCACTTAACAACAAAATACTATTGCTCTACACGAGGCTCAATATATGCTTATGATCCATGTATACTGGCAATAATGGAGGCAGAGGAATCAATAGAGGTGGAAACAACTCAGGAGGTCGAGATGGAGGAAATAGAGGAAGAATAGGTAGAGGAAATTGGAGTGGCAAGAACAGGTCATCGTGCTAGATCTGTGGTCGTGTAGGACATGCAGCTGCATGTTGTTATAATAGGTCTAATAGAAATTACCAAGGTGCAAATTCTGGTAATTCTAACAACAATGCAGGTTCTTCAAATGCAAATTAAGGCAATCAAAGAGTTAATTCACACGAAAATCATACTCAAGGCAACTATACTGCACAAAATTATAATCCATAAGCACACTACAACTAGACGTCTGCTTACATTTCTACACCTGAGACAGTATTTGATCTGATGTGGTATGCTGATAATGGAGCCTCAAGTCATGTCACAGCTGATCAAGGTAAGCTTTTCACATACTCTCCTTACAATGGTAGTGAAATGCTTATAGTTGGTAGTGGAGATCAGTTACAGATTGCTAATATTGGTCATGCTAGAGTTATTTCACATACAACGCCTGATAGCATCTTATACTTGAACAATGTGTTACATGTGCCTCATATAGCTAAAAACCTACTTAGTATCTCAAAATTTTCTAGAGATAATAATGTTTTGGCTGAATTTTGTGATAATTATTGTCTTATTAAGGAAGAAGTCTCCAAGAAAATTTTGCTCAAAAGTATACTTAAAGATGACATATACCAGCTTGAACTGAAATTAGACTCTAAGCAAGTTGGTGATCCTTCAAGAGATGCCAATATATACTTTTTCAGAATTTCCATGCAAGCTTGTAATAAGAAGCAGATGATTGATGAGAACCCAATCATCATCCATTACTAATTCTTCTCCTTGTGTAAGTAGCATTGTTGCTAAGTACAACCATCTGTTGTAACTCATATGAATAGCATTGCCTTATGGCACTATAAACTTGGTCATCATTGTGACAAGATTTGAAACAAGTTCTTCAAAAAATGAATATATCTTATAATGGTGTCTCTCTAAATTGGTGTAATTCGTGCAAACTTGAAAAAATGCATCAATTACCGTCTACAAGAGTGTTTATAAAGTCTAGATCTCAATTGGCTTTATTATACTCAGATATATGGGGTCCCTCTCCTACTGTATCAGCCACTGTTCATAGGTATTACATTTCCTTTGTTGACGACTACAGTAGATTCACGTGGTTGTATCCAATTGTGTTAAAACCTGAAGCATTATCTGTTTTTCTAAGCTTTAAAAAGCATCTTCAACTACAATTCAAGACTCAAATTCGTGCCCTACAAACTGATATGGGTATGAAATTTTAGTATTTTTCTTTGAGTCTCAAGCAGTTTGGTATTGCACATCATTTTTATTGTGCTTATACACATCAACAAAATAGTGTGCCCGAAAGAAAGCATATACACATTGTAGAAACTGGCCTTACACTTTTGGCTCATGTTAGTCTTCCTTTAAAATTATGGAGTGACGCATTTACTTCTGTTGTTATGTTAATCAACAATTTACCATTTGATGTATTTCATGGCAAGTCTCCCTTTGAAACGTTGTTCAAACGTAAATCAAATTATGATTTCTTTAAAGCTTTTGGTTGTGCATGTTTCCCATATCTTAGACCATACAACAAACAAAAGTTTGATTTCCATTCAGTCAAGTGCATCTTTATAGGTTATAGTTTGCAACACAAGGGATATAAATGTCTTAGCCCAGGTGGAAAAATTTACATTTCAAGAAATGTGTTGTTTCATGAGTTTGTGTTTCCATATTTATCATTGTTTACCATATCTGTGTCAGCCTTCCCAATGCCAAATTCTGGTCCTTTAGTGTATGTAACTTAAACACATTTGCCTTCTAAGCCTCCTACTCGGTTAGGTCCTGTGTTTACACATCAAACTATGCTGAATCTTCCTTTTGCAACTCCTCGTGTTGCTCCAGCTATTGTTGTTCCTTCGAACATTGTTATTGACCTATGTCCTAGATCTTTATCTCGGTCAGCTTATCCCACTCATCATATGACTACAAGATCCAAGTTGAGGGTTTTTACCGTAAAGCTTGTATTTTATAAATGATGATAAATTATAAATAAAAGAAGTAGTTGTTTCATTCAATTTGTATATATCATACTTTTATATCATGTGTGCTTAACATCCAAGATTGCCGGATGTAATCTCAAACTGAGTATATGAGTGTCATATACAAAGGAATTCAGTTTGAGACGTGTAATCTAAAGAGTCCGTAGATAACAAATAAAGTTGGGTACTTTATTTGGGTTAATCTACAGCTGCGGTCTATTCCGTAAAGTACAGTGGTCTTATCCTATACTACTCATATGGTGATATGAGAATGGAGGCACCTTATATGATGTGATCATATAGGACTGTGCCACGATCTAAATGAATCTCTCAACAATATCTGTTACACGGAGAGCTTCATATATATTAACAAATGACGAGTGTATATAGTTGATCTTAATCCTGAGTGTCTTACTGACTCCTTTAAGTTAAATCGTAGTTTTTGATTTACCATTGGTGAGATCGAAGTAGCATTCCCAATCAATATCTCTGTATCTTGGAATCGCGGTTTGACTTGTGGCTGGGAAGTTCTGCATATAATAGTGGAATCTACTCCTTCTTGCGAGAAGTAAAGAAGTAGTTCCCTTAAGGGTTGATTCGAGGCTTGAATAATTAAGAGCGCTCTTATTCTTCCGTAAAGGAATGAGGGATATAATTGTTCATTAGAAAATCAATGGTACTTAACGGAAAAAATATAATTAAAAGGGTATAACGTACTTTATAACACAACTCTAATTATGAACTACTTGTGAAGGATCATACCATATGTAATAGCTATATCGATGGACACTGAGTTTTTGGTTTGTGTAAAAACATCTACAGTTACGGGAATGCAACATCGAATTTTTAATGGAGTAACTCCAAGGTTAATAATCATGAAAATATTAATTAAAGAGTTTAACTAATTTTTTCTAAGGATTATTAGAGCTCAAGACTGTGGATCCATTAGGTGCCCTTGCTAGTCCTGAACGTTGATGGTAACAAATGTCACAGTTAATTAATTGATTATCCAATTAATTATGTTACAAAAGTAACAAGAATTTTATTCAAGCAATTAATTAAATAATGTGATTATTTAATTAATGAATTAATAAATAATTATAAATAATGTGATGATTTAATTATATTAATAATTAATTATTTTATAGAGGTCAAGGGTTCGAAACAAGACCAAAGCAAAGATATAAAATAATATTGATTATTTTATCTTCTGCAGGTCAAGGGTTCGAGTGACAATGACAACATTAAATTAAATAGGTTTAGAATCCTATTTAATCTCGGTCACATGTAACCCTATCATGATATTGATATATAGATAAAAATATCAAGAGAGTTTGTTTTTAAGATTTGATGTTAAAAACAAGATAAAAAGATATTTGGTTTTTAAATATTTGATATTTAAAACAAAACCTATCTTATATATCAAGTGTGTTTTTGTATCTTTAAAATACTATCAACGTACTGGTAACAGATACAAAATACATACAAAAAAAAAACACAAGAAAGGGGGCCAACAACAAAAAGAAAAAGAAAAAAAATAGTTTATTTTATTTTTTCTATTCATGGTGGCCGACCTCCACACATAAGAAACAAGAGTTATTTTTATGTGTGTTTCTTATACCTCCATTCAACCTCTTGAAGCCCGTGACGCGCCAATACGCAGTTGTTGGAACCTGAGAGATAGCGAGGAAGATCCGGTGGTACAGATCGGAAAGCAAAATCAAGAAGTGAAAGAACGAAGGAGTTAGCATTGAGGTATGCTTATCGAATCCTACCTTTTATTCATTCTTATATATCGTAGACGGTTTTAAAGTCACTTAAATATTTTTAAAAAAGTTTTTAAATTTTCTTCCGCTGCGCGACTCTAAGGCTTATAGTTCTTTGAAGCCAAGAATCTATTATACTCTATGTAAATCTCCTTGTTCTTCAACTAATACAAAATCGACATCAGTAAAGGCTGCTCTCTATGATCTTAAGTGGAAAAGTGCCATGATTGAGGGGTATACAACTCTAATTAAAAATGAAACATGGGACTTGGTACCACTTACTGATTCGATGAATATTGTAGGACACAAATGGGTGATCAGTGTTGAAATACAAGGCTAGGTTGGTGGCAAAGGGGTTTCATCAAAATCCCCATGTATATTTTTCAGACACATTTAGTCATGTGATTAAGCCTTCTACAATTCGTGTTATCTTCACATTTGCTGTCAGTTTTGGGTGGCTAATTCAGCAAATTGATATCAATTCAACAATGCATTTCTTAACGGTGATCTTCATGAAGTTGTATATATGGAGCATCCAACTGGCTTTGTTGATGAAACTAAATATCAGCATGTTTGTAAGCTTCGAAAGGCTTTGTATGGTCTTAAGCAGGCACCAAGGGCTTAGTTTCAGAAGCTAAAAGGAGTTATTCGTGAATGGGGTTTTCACTCATCTACTTCTGATGTCTCTCTGTTCAAAAAGAAGGCTAGCGCTGATGTTATTTTTCTACTATTCTATGTTGATGATATCTTAGTCACATGTAACAACAGCTCTCTCATCAAAACAACTATCTCACCTCTACATTCTCGTTTTATTCTTAAAGATTTGGGGGAGGTCAACTATTTTCTAGGCTTTGAAGCCTTCAGAGATGCTTCTGGTATATATTTAACTCAAACCAAGTACATACATGATTTCCTCTTGAATACATCAATGTTAAATTCGAAACCTAGCTCGACTCATCTTTGTTCCAGTCTTAAAACATCTCTCAAATCAGGCACTTATTTTGCAGATCCTACCTTGTTTAGTAGCACCATTAATGCTCTTCAATATATTACATATACACGTCATGATATATCTTTTGCAGTAAATAAGCTGAGTCAGTTTCTCGTGGCTCCCACTAATCAGCATTGGCAAGCTTGTAAAAAGGTTCTTCGATATCTTAAAGGCACATCTACTCTCGGTCTTCGTTTCCAGCTAGTACCATAACTGTTTATTGAAGCCTACACTAATGTTGATTGGGCCTCTTGTGTTGATGGTCGACGCTCTACTAGTGGGTCTTATGTCTATCTTGGAACAAATTTGATCACTTAGTTCTCTAAAAAACAGAAGGTGGTTGCCAAATCAAGTGCTGATGCTGAATATCGAGCCTTATCTCAAGCTGTTGCAGAGGTCCTCTGGCTTCAATCCATGCTTGTTGAGTTGGATCAAAATTATGTTATTGTTACACCAACAGTATGGTGTGAAAACACATGTGCTGCATCTTTGGCTCAAAATCTGGTCTTCCATTCTCGAACAAAGCATGTTGAAATTGACATTCATTTTGTCCGAGAAAAAATAGCAGATGGGTTGTTGTCTGTTCAGTATGTTCCTTCTAATCTCTAAAGAGCTGATATACTTACGAAAGCATTGCCAGCAGCTCAGTTCAAGTTCCTTCGTGACAAACTTAAGGAGGGATGTGAAGAATGTAACTCTGGGTGCCTCTGTTAACAAGTTAAATGGTAAATCAAAGCAAGGTAATGTTGTAATGACTCTTAGAAGTTCTTCAGATCAACCTCACTTCCGCTCAACTACAAAAGTTAAGAATCGTCTTCAAAGTTCAATCACAATCATTCATTCAAGTCCAGCTAAGCACAATCATTCTTCAAAGTTGGAATGTATTTCTACACTGACTATGTTGATTCTAGTCAATGGAAGTCTAACTCCTCTTTTTGGCATAAAAAGAGGTTTAAGACAAGGAGATCCTCTATCTCCCTTTCTTTTCAACATTGTGGTGGAAGGGTTGAGTGCGATCATTAACAAATTGGTTAATATGGGTCTTATAATGAGAGAGAAATTTGGTGATCAAGGGGTTCAAGTCTCTCACTTACAATTTGCCGATGACACTATTGTTTTCCTCAAACCTAAAGTTGAATTCCTCATTAACTTGAAACGGATTCTGTAGTGCTTTGAATTAACTTCGGGTCTTAGGATAAACTACCATAAATCGTGTGTAGTAAAAGTGGGGAAAAGGGTTAGCAATGAGGGAGGTTGGGCAGAGGTGTTCAAATGTAGGAAAGAATGTTTGCCTATTACTTGTTTAGGCCTTCCACTTGGAGCGAGACCTTGTTCTAAAAGTTTTTAGAATAATGTGGTTTCGGGGATTGAGAAGCGTTTATCGCTTTGGAAGCGGAAATTCCTCTCGAAAGGGGGAAGATTGGTTTTGATAAAATTATTGTTGAATATCATTCCTTCCTTTTACATGTCGGTGTTTACAATGCCGGTGGGGGTGGCTTGCAAGATAGAAAGACTGCATAGAAGTTTTTTGTGGGGAGATTGGATTGAAAAAAGAAAACTTCACTCGGTAGATTGGATTTTCTTTTGTAAAAGCAAGAAGAATGGTGGCTTAGGGATATGGAGAATGTTGGATAAAAACGATAGTCTATTAGCTAAGTGGGTGTGGAGATTTGGGTATGAGTTTAATCCGCTATAGAAAAAATTGATTTGTGCAAATATGGTGTAAATGTTTAAAGGTTGATGTGGGACTGGAATTGTCAAGCGGCTTCCTTTTTTTTTGTTAAAACAGTGGCCAAAGTGCTAAACCCCAATCTAAGATCGGGAAAGGTTTTGCTAAAAGGCTTGCGTGCGGCAGTAGGAGGTGGCTGCAATATCAGGTTTTGGCAGGATGTGGTGGTGGATTCAATTCCGCTTCAGGTAGCCTTCCCTAGAATGTACGCTTTGGCTTCCGATAAGGAGGGATTCATTTCCGATTATGGTAACTAGCAGGAGATGGTGTGGGTATGGTCAACCAAGATGAGAAAAGAGTTGTTTGACTGAGAGAAAAGTCAGTGGAACAGTTTGATGCAATGTCTAGATACTGTGGTGGTGAGAAAAGATATAAATGACATGGTTGCTTGGAGCTTCATACCTTCAGGTAGTTTCTCTGTTAGTTCTTTTCGTAAAAAACTAGAGGAGCTTGATAGTGGAAACTCAGCTGGTTCCAGGTTGCCGTGGAAAGAGATATGTCCCCCCAAGGTCGAACTTTTTATGTGGCAATTAATCAGAGGCAAAGTGATGGTGGCTGATGTCCTTCAGAGATTCGGTGTTGGGGTGGCCCTGGAATGCAAGCTTTTTAACAATGAAATGGAGACCCTGAATCATGTTTTCATTCACTGTGAGTGGTCTAGGAAGGTGTGGTCTCATTGTTTGAACTGGCGGGGGGTGTTTAGCTGTCCAAATAAAGATGTCAAGGGGTGGTGGGAAGGTTGGAGTGGCTTATGTCCTTCTCCAAAGTAGGCTAGAATCTAGGATCTAATTTTTTCGCTACTGTTTGGTCGATTTGGGAAATGAGGAATGCTGCAGTTTTTAGAGACACTGCTGCTTGTGCTTTGCAAGTTTTAGATATGGTGAAATTTATGATGGCTTGGTGTTCAAACACCATGGTCTAGGTTCAAAAGAAACTTTAACTTCCTTGATATTAAACTTAACTGAATTATGTATGGATTATGGTCGCAAGAAGAGACAGAGTGGAAGCCTGGATACCTCCCCTGAATAGTGACCTCAAATTTAATGTTGATGGATCTGCTTTAGGGAAGCCTGGACTGGCTGGCATTGGAGGGGTTCTAAGGGATGGTAGTGGCAAGGTGTTGTGTATGTTTTCCCTTTTTGTTGGTACTCAGGATTCCAACACAGCTGAGCTACTTGCTATACACAAAGCTGTGGATCTGTGCAGCTCTGTTTCGTCTTGTGTGGGGCGAAATTTAATTATAGAGAGTGATTTGATGATAGCGCTGTCTTGGATCAATGGGAAGGGCATTGGAAACCTTAATCTTGTCAACTTAATATATGATATTATGAGCATATTAAAGTTCCTGAGTGGTGAGGTGAAATTTCGATCGAGAGCGTCCAACCAGTTTGCAGATAGACTCGCCAAGATGGTTTCTAGTGAGAAAGGTGATTTTATATAATGAGGTGACTTTGGTAGCTGAGTGTTCCTTGTTTCTTGTTGAGTTCGTTTTAAGGGGGTTTTGTTTCTCGGTTTCTCTGCCTGCTGTCTCTCTTTTCAGGATGACTGGGTTTTGTTTCTCTGTTTTTGATGTTGTTTTTTTGATCTTTCTGGTTGCTCTTGCTTGTTTTGTTTCTGGCCTTATTGACGCTTCAATAAAATATTGTTAAAAAAAAACCATATTTGGGCGCCAAAACTCATAATTGTAACAATCTAATGTGATATGGCAAAATGATTGGCTGAGAGTAATTATAGGAATTTTGTTAGAGGTTTCCAGAAACCTTTTTGTAATATATATACTCTGTTTTACCTTGCATTTGGTGTGTGAGAAAATCTAATAGAATCAATTTCTCTCTACTTTTCATTTTCTGAGTTTTCATTGAAGCTTTTTCATAAACACATTCTTTGCACTTTACATCCAAATTTACGAAACCAAATGTTACACTAAAAAGAATATTCTTTTCTTAACAATTAATATTTCACCTCATAATTAACATAATATTGCAATAAGTTAATATTATAAATGTTAATATAAATAATAATAAGATCAAAACAAATAAGTTAAATAAAATCATTTAATAATAAAAATGATACATTTGGAATAAATTTGATTAATTAAGGGTAAAACTGTGATTAAACAAACATTTTAAATAAGGGATATAATCAAAATAGAGTTATTAAATATGAGTCAAATTGTAATTAGGTAAACTTTAGTGATGAAAAAAAAGGGAATTTTTACTGTAACTAAACAGTGTTGCGTTTGATGGAGGCAAAACAGAGCAGACGTTTGGCGATCGGTTGGAGGGCATATTTTGCTCTATTTTAGAGTTCTATGCTACTTTGCCTCTCGGGAGATGGCCGCGGTAATTAATGTTTAATTAAGTTTATATGCATGGTTCATGTAATTGAATTAAGGTACTTATTGACAACATGCCAAATTAAGTGCACAATATATAAATATTTAATATTAATCAGAAATATATTACAATTTTTTTTATATATATATATATAAGAACAATATTTAAATGACAGATAACTTAATCGTATGACTAATCTCAATATTGTATTTTATGAACTGATACAATTATGAACAGCACTCCATAAACAATTGATGTCCATCCAAAAAGCTTTTATCCAGATTAAACGCCAAAATTCTTCCATTTCATATCTAGAGGAGAAAAATATATGATGGATTGTTCAAACTAGCTAGAACGTTAATTCATGTGATACTTTTATTTTATAATCTTAAATATACTTCACCAATCATAAATCCGACCCCTCTTAAAAGTCTGTATTCATATAATTACTTGCATTATGACAGAAGTTGAGGATTAGTTATAAATCTTTATACCAATATCAATAAAATTAAGTGTTCCATAACCGCCAATAAATCCCTTTTGCTTGATAGCCACGTGTAAATACAATTGAAATATTGCTACAGCTTCAAGAAATCAAAATGTTGATCACATTGCCAAACAGGTTCTAATTGTGTATTATTTATGCTTAAAAAAGTATTTTATGGTTTATTTTCTTAATCTTTCATGAGATGCGTATCATTTTTCTATTAAACAAATCTACTACATATGATCGATCTTTAAAAAAAAATACTATGATCAGATGGGTTTCCAAAAACCTAGATAGTAACTTTTTTTTACATAGATAGTAACTTTTTTTTAATTGATCATGAACAGTACTATACACCTCTTTTGAGGTTATAGTTAGATGGCTGTCGGTCTCGAGAGCCCATGGTCCTACTGAGTGGATAATTCATAGAAAAACCGATTTAAAAAAAAAAAAGCTAGCTCTAATTTTATTGCATATACACACCCAATTCCCAATATATACATTAATTTAGTTAAGTGTAAAAGTTAGCTGGCTCTTCACAAATTAACACAACTAACACAATTTTAATGGGTCAGGAAATTATAACATTTACAATCTCAAAGTCGATCAAGAAACTAGCATGTTAATTAACTTTTTCGCACGGCCATTTATGTGTTACATATTTGTCAAAAGATTACATTTATATATAGGAGGGGTACTTTAAAGTGAAGAAATTGACCCAAATGAATTGAAAGGTTGTTTATTTGATTGATAAAATAAAAAGGAATCTAGCAATCAATTAGTGAAAATACATTAGAATAATAAAGGGATTGTTTTCCATGCAAAAGTTTCAATTTCTCTAAAAAAAAGACATTAAAAAGCATATGCTTCTTCCATGGCTAATCTAATCTCTTCATCAAACATATGGGTCCAAAAGGGGTCTCCATATACCAAAATAAAATGAAAGTTTATAGACTACTTTGCATGGCCTATTGTTGCTTGTCAATAAAAAGAATATTAAAGCTCATTTTTTTAACTCACTTTGGAGAGATACATTAAAAGGAGAGAACACAATAACAAGAGATCATATCTTTCCTTTTCTTCCCTTCCCTTTCTTTCTTCTTTTCTTTCTCTTTTTTCCTTCAAATATTCTTTCTTAAAAGACTTCTACGTGAAAAAGATATCCTACTATACACGTGTGACACTTTATAAATGTATACTTGATCATACATAATAGATATATTGATGAATATGTATAGTATATTCTACAGATAATATATATATATATATATATATATATTATAGACATATAAAGAAAAAGTTATGATATATATTCAAGTTATTGATGTGATATATATTTTTGAATTCCACTAGTAAAATTTTTGCTTTTAACAAGTGGGATGTCTAAATTAACATGCATGGGCCCAAACTAATTAAGCTAACATTAACAACAATGTATGACCTAAACATGATTAAACAAAAAAGTAAATAGACCCCAGAATGTCAAAAAAGAAACCAAAGATAGAAGAGAATGGTGGTTTGGTTTTGTATATAATTTGGTTACAAGAGATGAGGGAACATAAAGGCTGTTGGATCACATGCACATCACATTCTTTTTCTTCTTCTTCCTCTTCTAGCTCTTCTTTTCATATACTGTGCCCTCATGAACGTTAAAGATATATAAAATATATATATATATATATATATATACAATTAAATTAATTAGGTCCCACAATTCAAGGCTGCTGCTACTACTACTACTCCTCCTCAATCCAAGGGATTCCATTGTGATGATGATCAAGTTCAATTTATTGGGACCCTCCATCATCTTCACCATCATCATTTCATGCATATACACACATAAGAAGAAGACCCACCAAGCTCTTACGTCCCATTACTAACAAAGCAAGTGCTATTAAAGTGGCATTTTTTTCTGATGACAGCCAATAATTCATATCATATAATTATAAAAAAAAAATCCCAATCTACTGATGATGATTCTTGATCTCATCGAAATTCGTCAAGAAAAACATTATTGTAAATTGATGATCGATATATAGGAGGATCAGGATGGTGATCCATTCTGGGGAAATGCAGTAGTTATCTCTTCAAATCATTTGTAGTGTTGGGTCGATCCGGACTGTCCACTTCATTCTCTTATTCTCTTTTTTTTTCTTTCTAAAAAATAAATATACATTTGAATATATATATATATATATATATATATAATCATGAAAATATAATTGCCAACTAAATATCCACTCAGAAAAGAAAACCCTTTTGGCTGGTCAATCATGTCAAGCAAAAAGCATGCAAGGAATAGATCATTCAATCAGAGCACATAACTGACGGTCCATCAATGACAATGATGTGCTCCAATTGCACACACTATTGTTTTTTTTAATCTCGTATGCAGATTAAACAGGAAATCAGTCGTGTAATTTGCATGACTAAACAGCTCTTATATATATATATATATTAATGTTATATATGTTAATAAATAATTTTCGAACTCTAATTTTAGTTTTCTAAAGGAGGTGTTAGGTGTGTGAGATTTGAACTGAGAGAGACAAAGACATGAAGTTGTTCCTAGGACCACACACCACTGTTTCCAAAAGAGAAGCCGACAAAGCAATTGGAGTTTTAGAACTCTGGACTGTGTGAAATATTTGACACATTTTGCTGTTTTGGCTAGTAATTTTTTTTGCAGATGTGCAGTTACTGAAAAATTACGTAGGCTGACTCTGCCACTCTTCTTTTACAAAAAACAATATTTATCCAATTATCCCATTGGTCGTTGCTATAGATTTAGAAACTTTGACTAAAAAGTTGATCAAGCTTGTTTGTTTGATGATTGGCGAGTCATTTCAATAATTAATACAAACTAAGAAAATTTGACCGTCCAAGGTGGTTTTACAAAGACGATCATTTAGGCATTCAAACGGTTAATATCTCAAATTCTAGTTGTTATTATATATATATATATATATATATATATAAAACAACAACTAAGAAAAAATTAAACTCTAATGATATGAATTATATTGTTTGTATCATATTAGATTATGAATATGAAATATATATATATATATATATATATATATAAATAAATGTATATATATTAACAGTTATGTTACCTGTCTTTGTATGTAAAACATTTATATGAAAATCATTAAAATAAAGAACTATTTTAAAATCAAATCTATAATCCTCCTGCATAATCTTCTTAACCGGGGAATATTTGTTTATTTAAATACCGTATTTTAATGGAAAATCAACTTGTGGTCGCAAGTATAATTTGGTGTTAATCACATCTCTCTAAGTATTCAAGGTTTTGAGTTCAAATCTTGTCTTCCAAATATTATATATATATATATATATATATATATATATATATATATTGTAAAAATCAACTTATAATTAACTTATAACCATATGATAATAGTTTAGTGATATAACTATGGAAAAGGAAAACATTAGCTAGCTGATATATTTAATAGAAATAATTAAACCTAGTTGAGAAATACCATCAACTGATAAAAAGTAGAAGTTTTTTGTTTTTGTTTTTGTTTTTTGAAACGCTTTTGTTTTTATTTTTAAATATAATAAAATTAGTGACAAGATGATATTGGTTCGGTGGTAGACCTCTCATATTTACCTACGAGGTTGCGGGTTCGAGTACTCCCCCTAAAAAAATCATGAATTAATGTACGTAATAATTCAAAAAATATTGATATTGATATTAATATATATATATATATATATATATATTTATATTTATCAAGTGAAGGACCTCTTACTTTAATTTCGGTAAGAACTTTGATGAAATCATGTCTATTTTTATGAATTTTGATTTGATTTTTATGGATGATAAATTCCTTGAAATCCACTTGTGAATAAAATTTGATAATTTTTCAAGTACTATAACTATTTTTTAAAACTTTTCCTATATTTCTCCTAATTTTCCAATTCCTTTATATTTAACAAAATCGGGTTAAATAGTTCTAGTATTTGAACTTTTTTCAAATTTTATTCATAGGTAAATTTCATTAAAATTATCACTCACAAAAAAATTCAGATCAAAATTCATGAAAATCGACGTAATTTCATCAAAATCTTTACCAAAATCAGAGTAAAAGTTCCCTCACTTGATAATTACTCTATATATGGATAATTAAACCCAGTTGAGAAATAGGACCTTGAAGTCTACCTAATTTTATCATATATATATATATATATATATATATATATATATATATGTATATGATAAAATTAGAAGATTTAATTAACACTCTAATAAAATATAATTATGCATCCTAAGCTGTTTCAATTCTACAGTAATTAAAGACAATGAAATATTACTGATATTTTATTTCTAGAAAACAAGCAAAAACTACTAATATTATTTTACAACAGTGTCAATATTCATTTCTTTGTGGTGATGAGATAATCAACTGTGGTGAAAGCCCTCGCACCCACAGTCTCACACCATGAGGTTGTGGGTTCAAGTCTCTAATCTCTCATCTATAAAAGCCCGAATTACTGTAATATTAAAAAAAAAAAAATCAACCGTCACTTGCATGCCTAAAAAGTTTATGTGCATTTTGTTGTGAACAAAAAATTCAACGACAAAGATTATGAATATCAATTTCTTTAGGGAACATATTCAAAAAGACACTATTAATTTCAACTCCCCAATCATCTGAAATATTATTAACCTTTCAACAGCTTAATCATCTATATTTACCTTTTCAACTACTAAAAATTCATTATATATTTGACTAGTTTTTTTTTTTTTTTAAATCTAAGACAAATTGGTTAGGATTTGCTGGAACTACATGTCCAAATCAACTGCTACAAGCACTTCACCACTTGGAGGTCGACCCATGCCCAATCTTTTTTTAAAAAATATAGTTAAAAATTTAAAATTGTTACTTGGATTTTTTGTTAATTACATTTATTTTAAAAAATTTACTGCCGTTGTCCCCTCCGATCCTCCCAAATTTAAGGAATCTATAGTCGTCTCTAATAAGCACAATTCAGAAGCGAAGGATCTCTCTACAATTTGCGATTTATGAAAAAATACGGGACTCAAACCCTTAGCTAATTATAGATGTCCACACACATATATATAGATATAACTAAATCGTTTTTTCTTAACTAACTAATTAATTATTAACCTTTTTACGTACATGTATATGCCTACTTAATTACCCACAACAAACTTTTCTTCTTCTTTCCATGAACAATCTTATTCTTTTTCTACCTCACTTTCACTAAAGCAACATCACACAGACAAATAAATAATTAAATTATATGTGTATATGTATAAGCAAAAATGAACAAGTAAAACTGGTCACTGCTCAAAGCTTGCACATGGTGTATAGTATATAGAAACAGAAACTACTATATATAAATATAATTGAAAAGCAATTAAACGAAAGGCATATCTAGAGAAACGAGAAGTAAAGACAATGGTTCAAGCTATATATGCAAAATACAAATATTCCATTCATATTGGGGGACCCTTCAAGACTGACTCATGAGCAACAACTAATAAGCTAATAGGAGAGCCCTCTCGTACGTACCACCCGAGGCATGCAGTGCAGTGCAGTGCAGTGCAGCTATATGGGTCGTATCACAAAGACACATACATGTTCAGTTTTATATGGAATAACTTTCATAGTGTGTGAGACTAGCTAGAGAGAGATAGAGATATAAATATATTGGAGTCCCATAAAAATAATTCATGGATGGATGTACATCTGATCAAAAGAAGCCAAAAGAGATACAAAGTGGAGACTAAAGAGAAAGAAAGAAAAAGAAAGCAGAGAGGAAAAAAAAACAGCTTTATAGAGAATAAGGAGGGTGTTAGATGATTGAACTCAAAGTAAAGTTGTATAGTATTTCTACTTACTATTCTTTCTTTTTATAACAACTTTCATTTAAAAAAAAAAAAATCGAACCCATTAATTAAATACATTTCACAAATGAGATTGATCTTCCAAATTCTATTAAAATCAGAACATATATATTTATGGAGTTCAAAATTTGTACTAATGAATGTATTTGGAAATATGTTAATTATATATATATATATAAATATATAAAAGCTAGGGTTTGAATGTTTGATGAGATGATTTGTTCAATAAGGAAAAAAAAAAAAAAAGTGGAAGAGGGACATGACAGGACCGAGATCGGCTGGGGTTTGCGGTGGAAGTGGAAGTGGAGGTGGAATAATGATAAAAACAATAATAATAATAGATGGCAGATAGTTATAATCATGGAAGAAGCATATTCACTTTCCTCTTTGTCATCACTTTCTAAGGCATGATTAGATAAAAGTTCATCAATCTTCTCTCCCTCATCTTAAAAGAAAAAATAAAGCATTTCTCTTCCCTTCTCATCTCTCACTTTTTAGTTTTTTCTCCAAAACAACACTATGCATTATGCAACTTGCTTCCCAAGCCTTCTAATTAATACCTTACTAATTACTAGAAGAAAAAAAAAATTAGATTAAAGTCACCAAATAATAATTATAGTAATAATAATACTACGTTGCTAATCGAGCTTTATATATAATCTCGGCTTGGCTCGAGTTCGGTTTGCAAATTAAGCAGCTAGAGGCTCAGCTTCTAGTTCTATAGTATTGACTATTGAGTTGATTATAATCTGCATGCGGGCGTGGGACTTTATAGAGGCGACAAAGGTTGTTCAACCATCAACATGATTTATGGTTTATTAATAATTAAAACTTTAATTGTTTCTTCTAATTCCATTCACATTTTATCAGCTGTTGATTAAGCATATATATATATATATATATATATATATATATATATATATATATATATATATATAGGTTTAATATTAAAAAACCTCCCCTCACCTTTGAACTATTATGGGATGTATAATTACAAACACTTTTATTTTAGAAACCTCCCATATGAACAAACTCGATCCGTTAGCATTCCGTTTGTGTTGACTGAGTTTGACTATTAAAAAGTCTAAAATGTCTCTATTTAAGTTTCAATTGTATGAATTGACCATTATACCCTCAAACTTTTACCAAATAAATTAATAAAATGATATAAAAGTTCGAAATGTTAACTTGTAAAGGATAATATATTTTGTGGACAGTTTTATCCCTAAAAATAACAAAATTACAAAGAAACCAAAAGCATTGAAAATGAGTTTGTAATTTTGTTATTTTTAGGGATAAAATTGTCCACAAAATATCTTCTCCTTTACAAGTTAACATTCCTGCATTTTTTATTATCTTATTAATTTATTTGGTAAAATTATAAGGGTGTAATGGTCAATTCATACAATTGAAGTTTAAATAATGATATTTTAGACTTTTTAACGGTCAAACTCAGTCAACATAAACGGAATGTTAACGGTGTTAGTTCATATGGGAGGTTTCTAAAATAAAAACATTTGTATCTATACATCCAATAATAGTTCAAAGGTAAGAGGAGATTTTTAATATTAACCCATATATATATAATCAGAATATATATATATATATATATATATATATAATATTAGGGTTTGATTTGATATGAAGAAGAAGATGTTATAATAATTAACAGTGGCCATCCAAATCTCTGAAAGTGCATATAAGGTACATTAATTATTTACTCATCCGTGTCTTATTACAGGGATGCTACAGTCATGAGGCTCCGACACATAAATGTGATTTTAGAAAAGAAAAATAATTATTATGGATACTGAGATTGATCACCTACCAATATCTCTTTTAAATAATTTTGTCACTTGTTGTGACAAGCATATACAATTATATATCAATAATTAAATATTTTCTAGTAACTAATTAAAAGAAGGCTTGGAATTTGGTTCTTTTGACTGATTAATTATTGTAAGAACCATGTTCACTACTTGGGGCTGGAGGGTACCACAGATTATTACAAGATTTCTCTGACAAGTGAATGATGTAAATTAATTAATTAATTAATTATATATTTTTATTTTGATATTAATATTACATTTAAACAGACCCATAAAGCTAGCTGCTGCTCCTACATATTTATATAGTTGTAGCTGGTAGTGATCAAGACCTAGCTAGGTCTTGCTGTAGATCACAACTAGTTAAGTCGTTTTATTCAAATGAATTGAATCCTTTTTCACACTATTGTCTGAATCCGAATCTAAATTAAAGATGTTAAACGTTTCTCTGTCTGTATATTTTAATCTAACCATGAACAAGCAGTTCTTCATATAAAAATTGAAATGGAAGATCGAACAGGCTCTCATCCCAGCCCATTGGGGCTTGATTTTGCAAAGTGCAGCCCACTACAGACTAAACGGTGCGTTTTTCCTATTGGTCTAAAATGTCTAAACCATTTGATCTCCAAGTGTCAATTATTTGGATTCATCTTTTGAACCCTCAACAATCCACCTTGACAATTTAGCAGCAATCCCACTATCTTTGGACAACCACCTGTAGCAGTAAAATTAGTTAGCCACTTCCCCTTCGAGTCCATTTTTTCGAGTCCATTTTTGCTCACCCCCTTCAAGGGGGTGAGCATTACCCCCTCCCCAATACATACCACGTGTCTGGGGAGAGGGTAGTTTTGTCCAAACACATGAGAGTTTTTGGATAAAAATACCCCTCTTTGGGCACATATCATTTATTGGAAAGGGAGTAATGCTCACCCCACTTGAAGAGGGGTAAGCAAAAGTCTTCTCCTCTCTTATTATGGTCGAGACAAACACTTTACCGATTGGTTTTAGATTACACAATATTATATATATATATATCAGCCATCCCATATCAATTCTGTGACAATTGTTCATCTTATGAACCGATGATTGATCAAACTTGGATGCATTGATCACAATCCCACCGAGTCTTCCTAAATATTTAATAAGACAAATTTCAATGATGATTCCAAGCCAACTTCTCTTGAATCCTGATGAATTTTATTAAACTATAAAATTAAGGACAGGTAAATTCATGGTGGCATACGCAATCAATTTAGCATTAGGCCCAAAGGCAAAGTTGTAGTAACTGTCAAGATAGTCATTCAACAATAGTTATTAGTTACAATACAATGAAAATCTTCCAAAGCAATCTTATGCTAAATTGAAACTCAATATAGAAAATCCAAAGGAATTTATTAAAAGAGGTAATCTACTACAGTTATGGATGCCACATAAATCTTTTAAACTCTTCTTTTCCGACAATACAACATATAGATTGATCAAATAATAAGACAATCATAGTAGATTAGTAGGTTCCATATTTCTACCTCAATTAACTATATTCAAATGTCAACCACCACCAACCAACAGATTCCTACCATAGTTTCAGCTATCTAATCACCAAAATCTACTAAGGCCCAGTTTGGCATTGCTTCCCCAGCTGCTTTTGGGACCAAAAGTGATTCCTGACCAATGATAAGGTGTTTGGTAAAATTATGGGGAAGTGCTTTTGGCCACTTTTAGCTTCTCCCAGCTGAGTTTTTGAGAAGCTTCAAATACATGCTTTTGGAAATCAGCTTCTGCTTTTGAAAATGCGCCACAGTGTTTTTTAATGAATTTTTACCCAACTTTCCTATCTTGCCCTTAGCGTTTCATGACATTTAACAAAATCATTTACCAATCAGATTGATTCGTTCAAGCTTCGATTTCTCCTCTCTCTCGCAACAATCATTATCATAATCAAACTTTTTTTTTCCAGAAATCATTATCATCAACAACATTCAACAATCACCTAGAAATCATTATCATCAACCCTAATATTTTTTTTTAGAAATCATTATCAAACACAAAAATTCATCCCCAGTTCATCATTATCATTATCAGTCAAACCCACAAGAGAAGAATTTTTTTTCTTAAATTGACAATATGGAGATAATAAATAAATTGTTTTAAAAAAATTATGCCATCGCTATCCATTATCATCATCACTTCTTTCTCTTTCAAACCACAAAAAACTCAACAACAACAAAAAAATTTTAAAAAGGAAAGCTGGGTATTTCTACCCCGAATTGTTTTTTTCTTTGCATTTATTTTTATTTTTCATTAAATACCATAAAAAATCCCACAAAGATAAAAATCCCACAACCATCAAATACCATCCAAGTATCCAACCATCATCAATTTAAAAAAAAAAATTATGATGGAGATAAAGAACAACCCAGAAGTTGAATCACAAAAAAAATAAATTTTTATTTTATTTTGGTGGATATGATGAAAATGAGATTGGGTGATGATTGTGATTTTGTTTTTGTATTGGATTTAAAATTGAAGATTAAGATGAGGTTGGATCTTAGTTGTGAATGAAAGAAGATGGAGAGAGAGAAAGAGGGAGAGAGAGGCGGTGAGAGTGAGGTGAGACTTGAGAGTGAGGGAGAGAGAAAGAGATTAGAGTTAGGGTTTGTTTTTATTAATTTTGTTTTTTTAGTTGTTTTTATTATTTAATTTAATTTAATTTATTAATTTAAATGCATTTAATATATATATATAATATTATTTCATTTAAAGTTTAATTTAAAAATGTTTTTGTTTTTTAATTATTTGTAATTACAATGGTGTCCTTTTAGTAATTTTATACAATCACAACACTTTTTACTTCTAGTTTACCAAACATATTGAAATTGCTTTTGGTTCTCACAGTACTTCTGAAAATCAGTTTACCAAACACTCAGCTGATTCTATCCACAGCAATTCCAAAAGCAATTCCCCCCACAGCACAGCAATACCAAACTGGGCCTAACTCACATCTACCTCAATATATCAACAGAAATCTTCCATTTTACAAAAATCATTGCTAATCCACTATAGCATACTAATAAACAAAGAGATTTTCCATCAAGCGAAAGGAATTCCATGAGATATTGAATCCAATATACAGTAATAGAAACAGAATTTCTGTCAGTTATTAGCGGAAATACAAAAAAGGTTACATGCAGAATGCTTAACATGCAAGACATTCTGAGCAGACGATTGTAATAAGAAGTGAAGCACGCATCGTAATGGCAAGAATAATAAACCTAAAATTAGCATAACAATGAAGTTTTCACATGTATCTCTTTACAGATAGACCTCCATGGCAATAAACTTGAAGGACTGACACAGGGGACAAAAGCTAAGCTTACTTTCACAATCTTTACACAGACAGAGATGCTTACAGGGTAACAAAAGCATGCATACTTCATTGACTCTACAAACCTTGCAAGTCATCAACCCTTTTATGTCATTGTTTTCCTTGGAGAGAAGATGGAAATCAATAGCACGGCCATTGCAGCATGATGCTGTATCATCCACTTCGCTATCCCCACATCCTTCTTTACTATCCCTACTTTGGGCGTAGACTTGCTGAAGATTGAACTTGAGGGCAGAGATCATGTTCTCATTGCATCTGGCTCGCTGTTGCCAAGCACCTGCTTCCACAGTCAACTGTTCCATTTGTTCTTCAAGTTCCATATTCCTCTTGTTAATATTTTCTACCTCTGCTTCTTTTTCACGAAGTTTCTGTAGAACTTTATCTTCTACATATGAGATAGTTTGAAGTTGGTTAGCCTGGACCTTCCCTAGGATAGCTTGCCGCAATCTGTCACCCTGTTATGTTGATAAACAATTAGAAATTCAAACAATGAAATTAGAATAATTCTTAGAGTAGCCATGTTACATTAGAGAGACGGGAAATAAAACAAAATAAAATGATTAAAATACTCGTAAGAAGAAAAAAGCCAAGGGGTCACAATTTAATTCAACGTTACTATGAATTCTGCTTTTATTCATAGATTATATTTCAATATTACACACTTATTAAACCTGAAATCAAGTATATAAGGTCAAGAGATGCAAAATGTAAGCAGACAGAATCCTGATGAAGATTTTTTACAGAAACAAAAGGTTTAAAATAACAGCCATCAACCCTAAATGATAGAGACATAAGAAAACTATGGGCTTTCTAGAAAAGAATATATTTCTATAAATGACCTTATCCAATTAGACTCTAAAGAGACAAAGAAAACACTCAATGCCCTCAAGCCACAACTCAGTTGCGAGACATAAATCAATCAGCCAGGCATTCTCATTGTATAGACAATATAAATCCAGCATAACTTATTCCCCTAGCCAAAGGGTCCTCATGGCTGCAAAGATATTCCTTCCCACAGTGAATCAAATATACAAAAAAGATGAGAACATTGACACCTTCGTTGTCACACGACCTACATTTTAGACTTTGACCTTACAATCTCCATATAAAACATGAACAAGTCCAACTATCTATGTCAAATCACCTATAAATTAAAACATCCATACAAACTTGCCTAAGCAGACAAATGCTGACACACTCGGACAACATCAATTCACAGCATCACCAAACAACAACAATTTTCCAACAAAAGAGACTTTGCAGCATAAAAGCAAAATGAAGACAAGGCTGTAATGCATAGCTCGTTTAATTAAATTACCCTTAGTTTCTTCAGTTTGCTACAATTCACTAAAAGTGCTAGCATGTTTCATATAACTGAATTACATCTTTACAGCATTTTTTCCTTTTTCGAGAGAAACCAAAAAGAAAAAGAATCTTTAAGACATTTAACAATACTGCTAGACAATGTACTAGAATAAATACCATTATTGGTGAAGACACGTGTATCAGCAGTCTATTAAAGTAACTCTTCATGCCATTATTTTGATGAATGTTCAAAGACACAGTTCATTTAATGAAGATCAAAAGTCAAGAGTTCTAGGCAACATGTAATAGGAATATCAGTACACGCAAAAGCCAAAACTTTCTACATTCAACACTTGGCCAACCAAACCAGAATGAGATTCATACTCACAAACTCAATACCAGCCGTTCTAATCATATTGAGTTACTAAAGTAGACAACATGTTTACCTATAATGTATCAAAAATATACCTAAACAGGTACTTATCAGTTATCATAGGTAATCCTAATAAGATAAAAGGTCTAAAATATCAGCATAACGAGATCATAAATGCAGTCACACCAAATAATAACAATAACAGTTATTATCTTCCAATTCCAAAACCATGCTAATAAAGTAATTGTTTCCAAAAAACAACAGAAAGCAACATTTTTTTTCCCACAGGCATGGAAACTAATAACCAATGGGATCTTCGCCCAAGACCAGACCTGTAGTTTGAGGAATCTATCAGTCTCGGCATCCTGTCGCTGTAGTTCGCAGTCAATTTCATCACCAACGAGTGACAGCAAAGCTGAGTCCCCAGAAGAAGCCATTTGTGTATTGTCAAGTGACAAACCTAATCCTGTCGACACAGGTCGTGATTGCAAGAAATCAATCGATGTTATCTGAGAATTGTTCTCCAAAAAATCTTGTTCCTTCAAGCTTTTCCTCTTGGGTTCTATACCATAGTTCCATTGCATATCCACCCCCCCATCACTGCCATCGGTTGCATTTACTGGACCAGGTGCAAACCCAACAACATGAACTAAAATAAAAGCATATACAACACATCAATTAAAATGTTAAAATATATCAATATAAAGAACAAAAAATTTAATCTGTTCCTTCCCCATGAATTGAAATGTATTAGCTGGATTATTTTTATTTATTTGCTGATAATTATGTTTATCCACAATAAATTATTCAGCTCAATTAAGCTAAAATGTTGACAAAACCTACCAAGCTGTTCTTTTTTCCATTTCAAATTCTTGGGAAACTGGAAAATAAATTGATATTATATAGTCATAGTTAATTTTATTTCTTTAATTTTCCATATGATTTCTCAACAATCAAAAAGAGCATAGAGAGCCAAGATATGTTACAGGGAGGAATGTACGGAGGATGCTGAGACTGATCCTGCAAAATAGCTGTGTTGTAATAATCTGCCGGCGGCGAAATCTGACCGTCGATTGCGTAAATGTTTCTGAAATTAAAAAAAAAGGCTTCAATTTTGATAGGGTTTCAGAGAATTTTATTTAAACAAAATACAACTTGGAATACAAAAAATACCTGAAATTTTTGGACTGCTGCTGCTGCTGTTGTTGTTGTTGGTGCTGTGGTTGTTGATAGTGGTTTTGAAAGTGGTGTTGAGGCAAAGCCATTTCCTCTGGGAGAAGAATTCTAGAGAGACGCAACAAGAGAGATGGCTTCTGTCATTTATGACACTGGCGAGATGGACGATGCCCCGAATGGCAGGCACAGATTCTTTCTTTTCTATTTCTCCCCCATATTTCTCTTAATTCTATATTCTAACCATAAAAACCTCTCGTTTTACAGAAAAGATCCTTCTCGAAAGTTAGTGAAACTCTCGTTGGACCAGGCCCAAATTAGGCCTGGCCAAGCCCAATGTCCCCCTATCCTTAAAACAGTTTTTTTTTTTTTCAAATAACACCGAACTAGTCAGCAATTTGTTCGATATTATAATTAAATTGAAATATTTGCTATTAAATATTCAATATCTACTATCATAATACTAAAAAGAAAACTCGGATAAATACTTGTAAAATGTCTTCGGTTCATAGGGTATCAAATTTAAAAAGAAGTGAAGAATTCGGGCATAATAGGATTTTGTTATAATGATTTTGTTTGAAAAGGTCAGGTAGGTAGGAACTGGGAAGGGTTGAGTCTAGATTGTTCTCCAGGCGCACAAATTGACCCTCTTGAACCCAAAATATTCGCCAATAATAATGTACCATATAGCCATTTTTATGATGACAAATGGTCTTCTCTATTGACTTATCAAAATGAGCCTATATGCTCTAGTGCTCTACTTTGCTGCCAATCTATAAGTCCACTCATTATTATTTTGATAGCATAGTTAAAAAGAAGATTAGATCAATCAAATTATGAAAACATTGTCCAGATTTCACATTTACATGTGATGTTGGTCAAATCTGAAAATCAACTAGGCACAGTATCACCGACAAAAACATCACTGCTATATATTTTCCCCATTTACTAATGTTACATTAAGACAAAAATCTTCAATTTCAAAATTTTAAACAAATTAATGAACGTAACACATGTGATGTGGGTACGTACGTACTAGATCAAATACATGAACAAATAAGAAAAGGGCAACAAATAATTACATTAACTAAGGGAAGGTGATGTAAGTAATGCCCAGTGCTGCAATAGTCGGCACATAATTTCAATTTGCATGTGACTTGTTGTCTCCAATTGCACCCATCTCATGCACCCATCTCTCTCTGTCTCTCCCCACACACTCAATGTCTTAAATCTCCATTGTTTCTCAAACTCTCATTTTTTGACCATCTAAGATTCACATCTCCTCCATGGCATTCTCAAGTGATCTTAAACTAGTGCTTCTTGTCATATCCATGATCATGCTCTCTATGTCTGCCTGTTTAAGATCATGAGTTGGCTGGTGATGGTGATGGCGATGAAGAGCAAGATGTGGGGATTGAAATTTCTAGGAGGTCTCTGTATAGGAAAGCAAAGCATTATTACATATCATATGGAGCTCTGTCGGCAAACAGGGTTCCTTGCCCAGCTCGTTCAGGGAGGTCTTACTACAACCACAATTATTTCAAAGCTAGACACCCAGCCAACCCCTACACTAAAGGCTGCTCCACAATCACCTATTGCGGGAGATAGATTTGCTAGTTCTTGGAGTTTCATGCACACTTTCTACATTCATTTACATGGACAATTTATATATGATCCTTTTTGTTGTTGTTAGTCCATTATATTCAGTTGAAGGCCCAAAACCAGCAGCCCAGAAGAAGCCCAGAATAAGCCCAAGACATTGGACCACAGTTTGGTCCAGACCCTATCTCTCCACTGATCGAAAAGATGCCGTTTGGTGTGTGTTATTTGATCAATACAGATAAGGTGTGATGTCACGATTGTGCGTTGAAATGGCAAGAGCTGATTGGTGTGAACAGATTGCAAAGCCGACTCAGATGATAGGGGTATATAAATGAAGCGATGGAGAGAGAAATTTATTATGATCCTTTGCATTAGGTTTTCACGATTTCTTTCTCTGTTTTTGCTCTCAACCAGAAAAATTCTCTCTCTCTCTGTAAAACTTGTAATCTCTTGGTTCTTGAGTGAATCTTCTGTGATCCTGAGTGTTTTGTAATACATATTGAGAGTGATTGAGAGTTGTATACTCTCGGTGAGGGGTTTTGAGTGTGGTCATTTGTGTTTTTGTGATATGTGAGAGTAGATTAGGGTTTGAGATCCTTTAGTGGTAACAGATTTGATGTTTGTGGGTTTTTCTGGGTAGTTTCTGGGTTGTGTTATATTGATTTTGGTTTTGTAATGATACTCATCTAGTGGAAGGGTTTCTCCGTGAAGCTTAACGTGGATGTAGGCCAAATTTTGGTTGAACACGATAACCTCTGTGTTGATTTTATTTTCTGTTTTTCCTTAAATTTCTTAATCTGTTATTTTTTGTACTATTTCTATTCTGTTCTTGCTTTGTGTAAGTGTATCTTACATGTTAATAGCAAGAAAGGATTCGGTTAGGGTTGGCTGAGTAAGGATCAAACCCTAACAGTGGTACCAGAGCTTGCACAGTACCAACAGAGGATAACCAGAGCCAAGATCCAAGATCCACCGACGGCCGAGCCCTCTGTTGCTGATCCACCGGTGGTCAAGCCTTCAAGTCTTGAAGACTCAACAGAAGAAGAGAACAATGACTCTGCTAGTAGTCACGAAGAGGTAACAGTATCTAACTTTGGTAATTTTGGCAATTTTAATTTTCCTTGCATGAATATGAAATTCGAGATAGACAAGTTTAATGGTTTTGGGGATTTTGGCATTTGGAGAAGAAAGGTGAAAGCCTTCCTCTCTCAGTAGAAAATCCTCAAAACTATTGAAAACCATGAAAAATTGTCTGTATCTTTAAATGAAGAACAAAAAGAATATATGTTAGAAATGGCCCTAGGTACTATAATTCTGAATCTGTTTGATAATATACTTAGGGAGGTAAATGATGAAACTACTGCAAGCAATGTTTGGAAAAAGCTTGAAAGTATTTACTTGACTAAATCATTGACTAATAAAATTTACTTGAAAGAAAGATTGTTGGCTTTAAAACGGACCCTAGTAAATCCCTGAATCAAAATTTAGATGAATTTAAAAAGATGACTATATAGTTAGCTAATTCCGGTGAAGATGTAAAGTTGAGTGATGAGAATGAGGCAATCATTCTCCTCAACTCACTTCCTGAATCTTTTAAAGATGCTAAGGCTGCTATTAAATATGGCAGATATTCTCTATCACTTGAAGAGTGTATTTCAATTTTAAAGTCTAAGGATTTAGAGTTGAAAACAGAGAAGAAGGATGAAGGTGAAATATTTGTTAAAGGTAGAACTCATGGTAGAAACATCAATAATAATAATAATCATCATAATAAGGGAAAAGGTAGGAGTAAAACCCCCAACCATAATAGGTCTCAGTGTAGAAACATAAGCTACTCTAGGAAATGCTACTTATATGGCAAAGAGGGTCATATCAAGAAATATTGTTATGAATTCAAAAAGAAGAATCAGGATAAAAACCTTAGTAATAGTGATGCAGCTATTGCATCAAAGTCATATGAACCAAGTGAAATACTCACTGTGAGTACAGTGGACATCAAGTATGAGTGGATCTTAGACTCATGAGGTTCCTTTCACTTGAGTCTCATGAGGGATTGGTTTACTAAGTTTAAAGAACTCTCTAATGGAAGTGTTTTGATAGGTAACAATCAGTAATGTAATATAGAAGGTATATGGTCAGTTGCCATAAGAATGTAAAATGAGTTAGAAATGGTCTTTAGTAATGTTAGATTTGTACCAAATCTGAAAAGAAACTTAATCACTCTATGTGTCTTAGATGAGGAAGGATATTCCTATAAGTCTGAGAATGGAGTTCTGAAGGCTTCCAGAAGTTCTCTTGTCATCCTTAAATGTGACAAGAAGAATGTCCTCTATGTATTGAGAGGTGAGACAGTCACAAATTATGCTGTAAATGTAGCATCTAAAGTGAGTGACAAGTCTGTCCTGTGGCATCCAAGGTTAGACCACATGAGTGAAAAGGGTCTTAGTGAGCTAAGTAAACAGAACCTGTTAGGTGGAGACCTAGTGCACTAACTTGAGTTTTGTGAGAACTGTTTCTTAGGAAAATAGCATAGGTTGAGTTTCAATACTGCTCAACATACCTCAAAAAAAGTCATTGAGTATGTTCAATCAGACATTTGGGGGTCTACCAAGGTTCCCACTCATGGTAGAAATTTATATTTTATGTCCCTTATAGATGACTACTCTAGGAAGGTCTGGATTTAATTATTGAAATCCAAAGACCAAGCCTTTAACCGTTTTAAGGATTGGAAAAGGCTGGCTGAAAACCAGACTTCTAAGAAAATTAAAATATTTAGAACTGATAATGGTTTAGAATTTTGTAAGGAAGAGTGCAATAGATTATGTATAGATGAAAGAATACAGAGGCATAGAACTGTAAGATACATATCTCAACAGAAAGAGGTGGCTGAAAGAATGAACAAAACCATTCTTGATAAGGTAGATGTCTCTTGATTGGTTCGGGTTTGAGCCAAAAATTTTGGGGAGAGGGTGTCTCAACAGCAACATATCTGATTAATAGGTCTCTCTCCACTGCCATTAATCTGAAAACTCCTGAAGAAATGTGGATTGAGAGGACACCCAGTCTGAAACACCTTAAGCAAAAATGGCTGCAAGCAATGAGAGAAGAGATTGACTCACTTGAGAAAAACAAGACGTGGTCTTTTGTTGTAAAACTTGAAAAACAGAAGGTAGTAGCTTGTAGGTGAATCTATAAGATCAAAGAAAGTGTAGATAAAAATACTCCACCTAAGTATAAGACAAGATTAGTTGCTAAGGGCTTTACACAAATAGACGGAATTGATTACAATGAAATATTCTCCCATGTGGTAAAATATAAAACCATTAGAATAGTTTTAGCATTGGTTAGCTATTTTGATTTTGAATTGGAACAATTAGATGTCAAAACAACTTTTTAACATGGGGACTTGGATGAGACTATCTATATGTCTCAACCAGAGGGTTTTGAATCTAATTCTAAACCCTCTCATGTGTGTCTTCTTAAAAAGTCTCTACATGGGTTTAAGTAAGCTCCTAGACAATTGAATAAAAAGTTTGACAGCTTTATTACTAGTATAGGTTTCATTAAAAGCAATTTTGATGCATGTTTTTATTTCAGTAGTGAAAATATCAATAAAACTGTCTATTTGCTTTTATATATTGATGATATGTTAATTGCTAGTAAAGAAATGTCTAGGATTATAGAGTTAAAGAAGAAGTTGAAGTCTGAATTTGATACGAAAGACTTAGGTAATGCAAAACAGATTTTGGGCATGGAAATTGTTAGGTTTAGAGGGGAAAACAGATTGTGTTTGAAGCAGTCTAATTACTTGAATAAGATGATAAACAGATTTGCAATGAGAAATTGCAAGTCTGTCAATGTCCCTCTATGTGCAAATTTTATATTGTTTGCTGCCTTGTCACCTAGGTCATTAAAAGAAAGTAGATATATGGAAAAAGTGTCTTATTCTAATGTTGTAGGGTCTGTGATGTATTCCATGATAAGCACTAGGCCTGATTTAGCTCAAGCAATTAGTGTATTGTCTAGATATATGGTCAATCCATGGATATGCCATTAGAATACCATGAAATGGTTTCTAAAATACATCAGCTCTACCACTTTTGTAGGGCTGAATTATGATTTCTCGAATAGTGTGTTAGATATAGTTAGTTATGTGGATTCTAACTATGCAGGTGATAGGGATAAAAGAATGTCCACCTCCTCCTATTTTTTCACTATTGCTGGTTGTTATGTTGTTGGAAAAGCCAACTACAATCAGTTGTTGCACTATCAACAACTGAGGCAGAATATATAGCTGTTACAGAAGCTATAAAGGAAGCTATTTGGCTTCCTGGTCTTCTAGGTGAAATAGGTATATTTAGAGGTATGACAGTGATATTTACTGATAGTCAAAGTGCCTTGCACTTGTGTAAGAACCCAGTCTTCCATGAGAGGACTAAGCATATAGAGGTAAAATACCACTTTGTTAGAGATAAAATCTCTGAAGGTACTGTTGAGGTGGAAAATATTTCTACTGAAGAAAATCCAGCTGATATGAGAACTAAAGTAATTCCCTATAGTTAGCTCAAGCATTGCTTGAACTTGTTGAAAATAGATGATTATGGTTGATTTGTTTATTGTGTCTTGAGCAGGTATCACAGAGAAGAAATTGTGCTATATGAGCTAATAATGGACTAAGGTGGAAATTGTTGTTGTTAGTCCATTATATTCAGTTGAAGGCCCAAAAACAGCAGCCCAAAAGAAGCCCAGAATAAGCCCAAGACATTGGACCACAGCTTGGTCCAGACCCAATCTCTCCACTAATCGAAATGGTGCCGTTTGGTGTGTGCTGATCAATATAAATAAGGTGTGATGTCATGATTGTGTGCTGAAATGGCAAGAGTTGATTGGTGTGAACAGATTGCAAAGCTGACTCAGATGATATGGGTATATAAATGAAGCGATGGAGAGAAAAATTTATTCTGATCCTTTGCATTAGGTTTTCACGATTTCTCTCTCTGTTTTTGCTCTCGACCAGAAAAATTCTCTCTCTCTGTGAAACTTGTAATCTCTTGGTTCTTGAGTGAATTTTCTATGATCCTGAGTGTTTTGTATTACATATTGAGAGTAATTGAGAGTTGTATACTCTCGATGAGGGTTTTTGATTGTGGTCATTTGTGTTATTGTGATCTGTGAGAGTGGATTTGGGTTTGAGATCCTTTAGTGGTAACGGATTTGATGTTTGTAGGTTTTTCTGGGTAGTTTCTGGGTTGTGTAATATAGATTTTGGTTTTGTAAAGACGCTTATCTAGTGGAAGGGTTTCTCTGTGAAGCTCAACGTGGATGTATGCCAAATTTTGGCTGAACCACGATAACCTCTGTGTTGATTTTATTTTCTGTTTTTTCTTTTCTGTTTGATATCTGTTTTTCCATAAATTTCTTGATCTGATATTTTTGGTATTTTTTCTATTTTGTTCATGCTTTGTGTAAATGTATATTATAGGTTAACATCAAGAAAGGATTCGGTTAGGGTTGGTTGAGTAAGGATCAAACCCTAACACTTTTCATGTTTGTTATTTTTATTATTATTATTTTTTATACTCAATAGTTTTCTCTTTAGCTGAGACATCACGGATCTAATAAATTTTGTGCCAATTCTGGAGTGTAAACATTGATTGTTGTAAGCCTCTAGAGTCTAGTCTAGACTAATAATGTGTTTGTTATTCGATTTTTAAAATTTTAAAATTGCTCACGTATAATCAAACTACTCAAATCATATAATATAATATAAACAATTCATTATATAAAAAATACATACTAATTAACATAATATAAATGTGTTAAATATATATGTCCAGATTTTTCATTCAAATAACATTAAAAAAAAAAAACAATAAAACATCGTGATTCATCATCTAATATCTATCAACTTGATAACTAAAAAAATGATCTTAAAAGTTATTGGTGTTTACCGGGGTGTACACAGGATTTTTTGTTAAGGTGGACTAAACTAAAACTATATATATTATATAATATTATTTTTATTCCATAGAGATGAATAAGATAAACTTAAACTTATGTCTCCGATATTACATGGAAAACTTGATTCACTCTTATCCCATAATTCAATTTTTTTCCCATAGTATGAAAACATAATTTTTTTTGACTTTGAATATGTAAAGTTATTTAACATTGTAACCTAAAATTATCAAACAATTTGATTAACATTAGTAATTTATTTAAAACATATTCTTCCATTAGATATTTAAACAATAGTAATTTATTTAATATTAGTTAAATATATGATTAATAAGTAAATTAAATATATATATATCAATATTTGTGTCATTTTAAATATTTGTAATGGTATATTTTTGTAGTACATATATTTTTATAATTATATATGGAATGAGTAAATAAAGAATTAAATTTTTTTTAAGATATTGAAGTTTCATTTCAAAAAATAAAAAAAAATTGGGATCTTCAATGCTGAGGTGCCTGCGCATTCTTTTACGAAATGCATTAATTTGGTATAGAAATCGAAACTCTAATTAAATTAATAGTATATTATTAATATATTTTTTTCAAATCACTGACCCGACTATAACCTGGGTCAGCCTCCATTACCATCCGTCCCTAGTTGTTTAGATTTTTTTTTTCAAGGCACTGCTAATTTGTATCATCAACATGATTAGGCATGTGATTAGTGGATAATGTACACCTAGAAAGACCTTTTGTTAGATTCTTCAACGCTTAATATGTATCAACTGAGATTAGACAATCATAGTAGTTTACAATTTACATACTTGATTAAAGCTTTTTCAAAATTAAAGAGATTCCACATATATGACTAATCAGAAGACAAAACAGAAATCATTATTGATTTTGTTCGTTGTTATTATTGATTCTTCAATAATGATCATCAATTTTTGTAAAACATGTGCATAACTATGGTGATGGGGGACAGGAAATAAGACATTCATATGCTTGATTGATGCTTTAGAATTATTATGATGAACACTTTTAACTTCAAAGCCAACGATTTAACAACTCCAACACTTTTGTCGTGTTTTATGAGTTAAGTTTGAGTATCACTCACACTTGATTTGATCCTACTCATTCTATATCTCCTTTTACCCATTTTTTTTTGTTAGGCCACGAGGTATCCCTCACTCCGATCACCAACCGATCGTTAATGAGTGAGACTAATTCCTGTTTCGATCGGGAGGTCAGTAAAGCCTGGCCACAAGGTGCTTCCAGTGGGGTTCGAACTCAGACAGAGCCCAAACCATTCGCCTCACTAGTACTGCGGTGACCAACCGCTCCACAGCTCGTGGTTTCCTTTTACCCATTTGATTTAATTTTAATATACACAAATGGTACAAAAACCATTTTGTCTAGCCATATAATTTTTTTACTTTTGAACCGCAACCTTCAAATCATGGAAAACTTACCAAAAAATGAGATTATATTAATAGTTTACAATATAAATTTGTACCGACACAATTAACAAAAGTAATCAAATTACAAAACATTCTTCTTCAACAAGAAAAATAAATTATTCCTTTCTTTTACATTAATAAAAAATAAACAAAAAGAAGATCCACACACAAGTCACTAGCTAATGCAATGTATTTTCCAATTCCTCGGGTACCCATGCGGGCAGCCAAAAAGTCCACAATAGCATACCTAAATCCCTGCCCAAAACAACTCAAAAGCTGCCCGCTTAGCTGTATGTAACTTTCATCCATCTCCAATCCACTTACTTGCCTTCAACAAAAAGCAAAAAGAAATAGGAATGGCCACAAAAAAAAACTTCTTCAACGTGTTAACACTCTTGTTATGGTGTTGTGTAATCACTCAATCGATCAATCAATCAGTCGTATGTGCAAGAATTTTTGAGTGAGATTGGAACGTTGAGCTTTTTGGGATCAAAAGTAACAGTACATTGAATTTTCTTGTAAAACTTTGGCTTCACCAATTTCCCCAAAACATAAGCTTTTGATTTGACCACGAAGTTCAGTTTCAGAGCCACTGGTAGAGTGGTGGTTCCTGTTGAGCTGCTCAAACCAGCTCCACTTCCATATAATGGAATCTTATTACCAGTCACCACAACAGTAACTGATCTCTGACTTTTCCTTGATTGGTAAAACTTCTTAATCTGCAAATAACCCAATTCATCAAATTAAAAAAAGAATCAAAATCGAGACTCAGATGTTGATCAATTTTTTGTGACTTACGTTTCCTGAAGCGATGTTGATTTGAGAATAAGATAGATCTACAGGAGTTGATGTTACATGGACCCCAAAAAATGTGCCCGTGTTACGATAGATCATTTTCACAGTTGAGTTCATAGTGATCATATCAGTTGCCACTCCAGTGAAATCTGAACCAGCTTGAATCTTCAATTGCTCAAAGTTTATGCTCTGCAAAATAAAATTACAAAATCAATGAAAACCCAGATTAAAAAAAAACTCGATTAAAAGATAAGGAATTGTCAAAATGGAAGAAAAAAACAAACCTTCATTGTGATCTTGGGTTTTTGAGGCTTACTAGCACCCCATAGAATCAAAGAAAACAGAGAAAACAGAACAAAGAAGCCGATTACAAAAGCAAGAAAATAGCATCGACGAGGAATGCCTTTTCGACGCTCTTCGTCGTCAAGAAGTCCTTCTTCTTCAATCACATCACACTCCTTCCATGGCTTCTGTCCTTTACTCTGCCCACCTCGAGACGCGTCATTGGGTGAGATCTTGCGCGATCCGGGCTTCAACGACCCAGAAAACCGGCTAGAGGACGACTCACGCGAGTGGCGGCCCACGGAGGAGTGAGAGTGAGGTGGGGAACCCATTGGGCTGATAACCGGTGTCGAGTGAAACGACGTCGTCGTCTTCTCTCCATCGTGCGAATCCCGCGACGGGCTCTGCACGTAGTAGACGGGACGGCGTGGAGATCTCGTCGGAGACGACGGCGCGAGGCTCGTCACCTCGGAGTCTGTCTTCGCGTGCATTGTGTAGAAATTATCAAATCAAATCAAATCAAATCAAATGTGTTGGTTATGAACTTATGATAATTGATAAGAGGAGAGATTTGAAGAGTGGCGCGTGGAATATAAGTTGGCTTATTAGGAGAGAAACATAAACATAAACATGGACATGGACATGAACATGAAGATTTGTACGTTGAAGACAAAAGTGTGTTAATGTGATAATGTGTGTGGGTTTTGGTTAGGCAGAGGAAGCAGCGTGGCGTGGAACTAATTAACCGACAGCTTTGTTACAGTTGGCACCGCACCTTGTATTAATTTTTTATTATTATTATTATTATTATTTGGGTGTGCGCCGCTGTTGCCTGAGAGAAAGATAGAAGTGAAAGATGTGTGTGGATCGGACGGTCATGGATCACTTTGGAGATAGCTTTTTAGGATATATCATATAATGAAGGAAGACCATTTCAATGGAATTAATTACATGCTATGGTTGAAATAAACAAATAAAAGTGGGTGGAATATTTTGAACATTAACCATATTTTTACATATATAAAATGAAAAGATTAGGTGTGTCAATATATATATATATATATATATATATGAAAAGATTAGGAGATGAATGATGATTTAATAATTATTGGCATAATTACGTTAAGATAATATGTAACTCCAATGACGCAGGATTCAAGTTTTATTGTACGGATTTTATTTTATAAGTATGTATAAGAAGTTTTCTCATTATTACGAAACTAATAAATATCTGAAAATATTTTATTTCAACATAGTTCTAAAAGATCATTAACCTGTTTAAAGTAACCACACACAGTTTTGTTTAGACTGAAAGGTCTTTTTTTCTAAAATGGGTAGATATATAAATTTTTGTGAATGTGGGCTGGGCTGTGAGCTTCACGACAAACACGTGAACCCATGTGCTAAAATACTTGTTAACCAAATGTGAATTAGCATCCAGAATGTTTTCTCTCTTTCGTTTTTAATACACTCGTTATTTATAAAAATAAAAAATAAAAATATAAGTTTTACATTATTTTGTTAATTAATCAAAGTATGAATGTATGATTTGTCAATGTTAAAATTTTTTTATAACAAAGTATAGACTAGTGTTTAGTAGTTAATATAAGACCGAGACCGCGAGACAGGAGATAATATTGTAATTTGTAAGGGCCATATGCCCATATATATTATATCATATTGGCCTTTGTATCTTAAAATCCAAATTAGAAAAACACGATCCATTTGGGACCCCTAAATCTTTCTACACTCTTAATTTCCGGACAAGAAAACTGATAGAATTTGTAAATAATTTCCAAAATGTCCACTACTGGTTTGGCATTATTTCTGACAAGTTAAAATCGATCTATTTTATAATTTTGATGGTTTCATAATTTTATAGATATTTTTAAATTAAAAAAAAAAACTTTTATTCATTTTATTTGAAGTTTGGTTTAAAATTTTAAAAAAAAAAACAGTTGCTATTACCATTTGAACTGTGTTATAAACATCATTTCAAAAAAAAATGTCAAAGTCTTTTATTGAATTTTTTAAGAATTTCTGGAAAGCTGTTGTTGCAGCTTGGGTGGTGATATCTCTTCTTATATTCTTTTTCTTATTTTTGGTTGTGTAATCTATCTACAAGTTCAAAGTTCAAAGGCCTCTCCTTTATTCATCGATTGGCCCATTTATCTGTTGGACATTGAGAATTGCAAATCAGGAGCTATGATATCCATTTGAAGTGGCCTCAGGCCTGGGTTGCCCTGGCCAGACCCATGACATAACCGAAACCTTCTTCGAACCGATCACAATATCTGTTTTTTTCAAACCATATCATGTAATATAATATCAAATTATATTTATTTTCGAGTTACACCGTTTGATTTCAACCGAATATATATAATATAGGATAAGGATCCTCTGCTGATCTACAATGGTGCTGAAACCTTTTAAAGATCTGTTGACACTTGTCTCAAAAAAATGTGTGGTCAAGATTTGTTCTTCTTATTTGTCCCTCTAAATAAAACTAAAACTTCACCCAAACTATACCGTTTTGCTTTATTTTTTCACATAATTTCATTTATCTTCTTATTTCCATTTCTTCGTTCAATTCCCACATAAAACTGCATAAAACCCCTAAATAATCACGAACCAACAACACTCAGACTTTCATGGAACACAGAGCAAGGAAACACAGAGCTTAACCCACAAGTATAGAATCTACGAAGACCCACACACAACTGAAGAGACCAAAACAGCTGCTATCAAACGAAACATTTGAAAGCTCCAAAAATAGTATTATCAGCAAAATAAGAAAAACACAGAGCTTAATCCACAACAATTAGCATTATCAGCATAATCTAATTGCATCAAACCCCAGTATTTCATCAAACCCCTGAATTATTTCAACAGCTTCATTTGACAGAAAACAAATAAAAAAGTTTTATTTTCTTTTTTGTTAAAAAAAAAAAATCAAAACCCAAAAGAATTCCCTCTAAAACAACAAATTACGTATTGGGGATTCAAAGTTAGAGAAGAAGAAAGAGATTTATTTTGATTTTAAGGAAGAGAGATTTAGGTGATTAAATCTTTTAAGGAAAAAAAACTGGAACACACAACACAACAATTTAGAATGAGAGCAGAAGCACCTTCAGCTTTAGGATATATATATATATATATATATATATATATATATATATATAATTATTATTTTTAATGAAATCAGACCAAAAAATTCTTGAGGAGAAGAGAGAATTTGTGCGGGATTTGAAGTTTGAGGTGAAGAAATAGAAAATTATTTCACGCGATATTTGGAATGGGAAAAAGACGAAAGAAGAAAAAAACCGATAAATACAAGTTTGATAATATAGGATTTGGACAACCAAAAGGTGTAGTTTTAGATTTACTTAGAGGGTGAAAAAAAATAGGAAATCTTGGCCATACAATTTTTTTTTTAAAATGTGTTAATAGATTTTTAAAAGGTCAGCATGGTTCAGCACCATTGTGGATCAACAGACGATCCTTGTTCTATAATATATCGGGTACCAACATGATTAAAGAGTTCAAAATATGTAACATATATATAAATAAACTTTTATCTTTGCACCAGAACCACATGATGATCGGATATTATTGGATCATCCAGTTGAATAAATCAAATTCAAAATCCTGGCAAAGATCGGCTAAATTTGATCTTCTTTAACTGAGAGACAGACAGAGTGATGGATCAAAGTTGGAACTTTGTGGAGTTCCTTTAAGGGTAGGGTGTATTTTTGTATGATTGCACAATCTACTTGTCAAGTGAGTACATAAGAGGATGGGCACAACTCAAAATTCAAAAACATGGAAAAAATTTCTGCATTCATTATTTGGCTATATGATTTATAATCATCTACAAAATAATTCAATGTTTTTGATATTTTTAAATGAGCACAATTTTAAAGGTACCCTAATTAATGGGTTTCTTGTAGAATGTATGGTTGATGACATGCATGTAAAATAAAGGCCGCCAGTCTCCCACCGTAAAAACAGAGTATACTTGTTGAAATCTGAAATCTGAAAAAGAGAATGGTTGGAGAGAAGTAATTATTTGACCCATCTGATCTGCATTCCACGGATTTGGTCACTAAAAGTGATACCAAAATTGGATTGAAATTTTGAGAAGAAGTAGCACTTTTTTCTATACGTACATAGTGTCTTGGTTCTAAAATCGATACGCACCATTGAATTAGAAAAGTTGAAAAGAGCCAAAACCCACTTCAGATTTAGAATAGAAAATGTACAAACTTGAATGAAATATCGGGATTATGCATGCAATTGCTTGATGTGTATTTAACTACTGATTAATTAGTTTTATGGAGTACATACTGGGATTGACCAGAACGACATCAGTGATCAATCAATAAGGCAAAAACACGAGATACAGAAGAAGACCTCACAATATGAGCTCTCTTCACTTTCAATGTGTTCTCACTTCCAACTTCTATGTCACGTCATTTCTACACGGAGAGGAAGGACCACTCTCCTCTGTTTTTAGCAAAAAAATTTGAAATGGAATACATAGCTAGCTAGCTAGTATCAGTAACTATATACGTATCTTTTCTTCACTTGGGATATGTTTAAATATGCCTGGACAGAGCAATAGATTTACATGCTTTATGAAGAATTAACATTGTTAAAAAAGATATTCCAGACACAATAAATATGCCAATGACGTTTAATTATGTTAAGCCAACCAACCAAATTTAAAAATTCAACTGTGAAATTGACCTGCATTTGCACATGCAACAAATGATATATTGATGATGTCGATAATTTGGAGAAAATATACGTCTCTTGCAAAATAGAACAAACTATAAATAATTTGGTGCATTTTACGTGGGCACAGCAACCACACAAGACACAACACAAAGTCACAAAGCCAGCCCTATCCAATTAGCAGCGAGGAGCTCCATCAACCAACTGTATAGCTGACTGTAAAATATAATAACATTATTCACGAAAAGACAGAAAATGACAACAGGTTGGTGGGTGGTTCTTTTGGAAAAAATATCCTGTGCACCGCTGAGTGATGTGCTCGACCACCGGAGATTGGACACCAGTAGCTGCTGAAGATTTTCTAGGTTCGTTCTACTTCTACGAAGGTTTTTTTTCAATGTCCTGCAGGATTGTGATCACTATAGGACTCTTCACCACATGATTCCCTCCAATCTCTGCCCAACTCAGATAACCAAAAACTACGGTTTCTCGCATCTTGGTTGGTCCTTCTATACTCAGCTTATAGCTCTGCTTCTCATATTTCGCTTTAAAAACCAACTGGTCTGGAACCACGCTGACTTTAAACCCTTTCACGGGTAGTGCCACGCTCGCGATGTAAGTTGAGATGCCCTCTCCGACATTGGTAACTGTTCTTTGAAATTGCACAGTTTTCGATGCGGATTTCGTGTCATTTGGGTTCAAAAGGTAAATAAAAGAAGGGTAATTGAGATCCAAAGACGGAGTCGAACAGTTGACAGCAGATGATCTTGTTACTGTTTGAATTTGCTTCATGGTATAATTTAATGCACAAAGAAGATTAACATAATCCTCCTTGTTTGCATCATAAATTAGACCAGGGTCTAATGCCTTGTTAGGATTAATTTGACCAGCTCCCATTGCTAGAGGACTAGCGGGTTCGTTGTTGTCACCAACGTCAATAATTGGACCGTTTGTGTTATCAGTTGTATCAGCTGTGGTCATCATAGCAGATCGGACGGCTGCAGGGCTCCAATCAGGATGTGCCCCCTTCAATAGTGCCGCGACTCCTGAGGCGTGTGGACAAGCCATGGATGTTCCCGACAGTAGATTGAAGTTACTGTATACAAACTTCGAGTTCACCGCAGCCACCGGAAGATTTGGAGGCCATGCAGCTAAGATGAAATCTCCAGGAGCCATAATGTCAGGTTTCAACACATATGGGCAGCTCTGTGACGGTCCTCTGGAGCTGTAGCTAGTGACGGTTGGTGCCGGTTTTATTCCCACATTTGTTTTTTTGAACTCGAACCTCCCTTTTGGCTCTGTGCTATTGTTATTGATGTAGCCTTTGATAATCTCACCGTTTTTGGAATTCATGAACACTGCTGCAAATGTGGTTTGGAAGAAGCTCTCCACGTCTTTGAAGTCTGATATGAAGACAGCTCCAGCAACTTTTGCACTACTAATGTAATCAACTTGATCGCTGAGTGATGATCCATCTTTGTCTTCACACACAACAATCTTTTTCCCAACTTGTCTCAATTGAGTCAAATTTTGACATTGATCCATGAATACAATTGGCAAATTGGTTAATGATGAATTCCCTGGATATAGAGATTTTCCCATCACTTTGATTCCATTTCCAAGAGTTATAGTCGCGCCAAATTCACGATCTATGGTGCCAGCAGCAACGGTAAGTACCCAAGGTATGCCGTTGTGAAGTGACTCTAAGTCCGGCCCACGGTTACCAGCAGACGTAGAGACAAAGATGTTTTTCTCAATGGCTGCAAATGTGGCTATTGCAAGAGGGTCTTCATACAAAGCAACACCATCCAAGCCCAATGACATGGACAGAACATCAACGCCATCAGTAATTGCTTGGTCAATAGCAGCAATTATATCTGAAATAAAAGCACCTTCGTCGAAAAGTGCTTTGTACATTGCCACTCGCGCCTTTGGAGCCATACCTCCAGCAGTTCCTGATGCATAACCAAAGTAGGAGGCAGCTTCTACATTATTTCCGGCTGCTGTGGAGGAAGTGTGTGTCCCATGACCATCAATGTCGCGAGTAGAATTCATGGTTATGGTGATATTGGGATTCTTGGCAATTAGGCCCTTGTTGAAAAACCGAGCTCCAATGAGTTTCTTGTTGCACAAGGAGGAGCTGAAATTGGTTCCAGTCTCACATTCTCCTTTCCATCTTGAAGGAATCTCAGTCATTCCTTTGTCAAGAAAGCTCTCACTTTCCGGCCAAATCCCAGTGTCCACCACTCCAATTATAACATCTTGACCAAATTTTGACGCAGGCCATGCCCCTAAATTGGGACTAAGACCGAGAAATTGAGAGGATCGTGTCGTGTCGTGCTTGACAGGTAAGTCTTTAATAGAAGAAATATAACCCGGAGAGCTTTTCACAGCCTCAAGCTCAGCAGGAGTGAGAATTGCACTGAATCCATTGATGACATGATTGTAACTGTAGAGGAGTTTGGAAGATGATAGAAGATTGGTGGTGGTGGTGGTGGTTTTAGAGAGAGATTGAAGGGTGGCTGAGTACCAGCTATGTTGGCCTGAGAAGGCTTTCGGCATAGCCGATAAGTCCATGTAGACAATGTAATTATCAGATTGGGCCAATGTGGAGGTGAGAATATGTAAGATAAAGCAAAGACACACATACAAGGGAGAAGCACTATGAGAAGCCATGGAAATGATGGGTGATTTTGTTAGAACAATATTGTTGGTATATATAGAGAGAGCATTTAGGAGTATGAGAACCTCATGAATTCTTTGCTTTTCAATTTCTCAGTTTGTCCAACTTTTCCTCTAGATGGTACATATCTCATAGGGGGACCCTCCACCCATGGTTAGTGCCACATTTTACCAATAATCTAACACATAGTATAATACAACAGAATGTTCGCACAGACAATGATCGATACATAACGTGATAAGTGATTCGAATCCGTTGATTCGTATACGAATATTGGAAACGAAACCTTCTATTAATCTGTTAATCCGCGCATAAAAACCAGAATAACAAATATCAGAATTCATTGACCCCCACTAATGTACCGAAATTTGAAAAAAACTAGAGAAAACTATCTGTAATTTTATTAATATTCAAAAACTTCCAATCCATGTGACCTGTAAATAGGAAATTTAAAAACCTAAAAGAAACCTAAATATTTTAGGATACAATAAAATCATAACAATAGAAATTACATAAATGATATGTATTAATTACAGTAACATTTTTAAAACCCAAAATCTTCTTCAATAATATCTCTTGCACCGTACCATTTCACACTAATGCACCAATTTACCGCTCCATCAAAGCAATTCAGATGGGGAGACCCTGTTTTCTAGAAATTCAGCTTACTATAACAGAATAACACACCCCTCGTGTACCAAACGGATGTGCTTAACACTTGGATCAAATCCAAATACAAATGCAGAATAAATACATAAACAAATGCATGTGGGGGATTTGAGCTCAGGATTTTTAGGCAAAACTAAGCTTTTATACCATGTCAGTAATCACTAGATCGAAAAATTTAATCTGATAGGAAATACCCCAACAATAATATTTAAACACTCTAACGCGTCTCTCTCATCTTCTCTACTATTTAAACAATCAAACGCGTCTCTCTTGTCTTCTCTTTCGAATGTTTCCAAAATAGTTCGAGTGACGCGGATAAACCAAGTAACGTAGCTGACTTGCGTTTTGCAGGATCATCCGCCATCTGCGGAGAACATTGTCTGAGTTCATCCCAGACAAATTGGGACCTGATTAGAGGCGTATGCAGAGCCCTACCATGTGCCCATAAAATTGGTACAAATCATATGTCACTGCTTATAACAGTCTTGACTTGTTCAAATACAAATAAGATAAAGAACAAGTGGGATGGGAGCTTCCAAAAATCTATTCACAAGATGCATTTTTTTTCCCAGTACATTATATGTATCTATATATCATTTTCAGAAATAATATATATCTTACAAAATTTTGCATTCTGTAGAAATTTCTTGGTGTATTATTGTTCACATTTAATTACTTTTGTTGCTTCTGAGGATACCACTAATCGGAAGACTTTGTCGTCAAGAAAAGTGAGTCAAGTTGATTGTGTGCTGTCGTGGTGATGTTGCACTCCGTGTTATTGGCGCTAGAATTTCAAAGGAAAATTGACAGGCACTAGCAAATTGGACGCTATAGATTTTGGGGACGAAAACGAAAATGATTCGATCAAAAAGGTAAGTCTTTCTATAGAAAATTTGATTAGTTGTGATAATTATGGACACTTAGGAGTCAATGGTTTTGTTATGATTACAAAGGCTGTTTTTTCTTTCTTTACAAATACATTTCCACATAATAAGACCATATACACATCATTAACACTCAACAATAACTTCTCCAAAGAAATGATGGAGAAATCTTGTGTGTTTTGTGTTTCATGTTTATTTACAGTAGTTTTTTATTTTTTAAAATCGACACCAAATGAGTTATGGATTTGTTTTGTGCTAATAACTTCTCCCAATTATAATCTATCACCGAATGTATTAGAGAATCGTAAATAAGATCAAACAGACTACAAAAAAGATTACACGATTCTCATAGCAACGAGAAAAAAACTTTTAACACATATTTATAAATAAACTTTATGAAACTCAAACCTCTCAACCATTAATGTAGAAAAAAAGGTACCAACCGAGGTAACCAGAGATGCAAAAAGAAAAAAAAAGTTGTTAATATAAATTAGAATAAATATATAATCACAGAAAGAATAATATTACATACTTGAATTACGTACTGCATCATTTTTCTTTTCAATTCTTTCCATTAAAAGAGAGAATTTTACATATGGAAAAAGATTATTAACAAATAATGAAATAACATGGAAATGATACCCATAAATAGTACCGATCACTAAATTTGATTATTTAAAGCAAAGAACTATTTCTATTACTAACAAGCCCATTTATATGTGACACAAGTTGATGAAGCGTCGGTTGGTGATCAAACCCTATTGATTCTGGAAATACCCAGAACTATGAACGCATTGCTAACTTGTTGATTCGCATGAATACTGTGAGAGTAAACACAAAAAATTTCATAACTAAAATTTTATTAATCAACTCAACTCTACGATCAAATGGCTACAAAACTCCAAAATATAGGAGTAGGAAAATTACATAAAAAGAAACAAAGAAAATCACAATTCCAATCATGCCTCTATCATTTCTATAATTGGTCAAATAACATAAATTAAGCATATAACTTCACCGTAAGTGATCGATGAAATTGTATACATCAAGTTGTTGTCAACACCGTAATTCTTGCAAATCTTCCGCTATTTGATCTCTATCACAAGTTGAACCCAAACATATAAATATATATATATATATATATATATATTGGGGATTATTCTGTTGATGGAAAAAGATTTATTGCAATCTTCTAAATGCTCAATTGATTGAATCCATCAATCAACCCGGGAACCACAATTCAAGATATCTTGCTATAAAAATTTTCTTTCTGTGACAGCATGTGAGAAATGATAATGGTATGAGAAGGCACCGATTTGGTTGTCGAGAAAAAGAAGAGACAAATTGATAGACTTTGGGTGCTTTGTAATTGTTTTCTATTATCATTTCCAGTAAACATCCAATAAAAATAAATTTTCATTTTTTTTCCTTCACTTTTTTAACACTCTCAATTCAAGAAAATAAGAGCGATATAGTTTATGCTTTGTATCATTTTGGACCATACAAAAATACTGTGAATTTGAAACTGAAGTTACTTTTTCCTTAGTTAAGTTTTGGTGCATCACAGTACACAGGGCACAGACACATTATTATTTCTAATCAAACAATGACTATATCATATAAATGTCATGAAATATATAGTATATGGAAGTGATACTTATTAATTTATTATGTACTATCGTAAGATTCTTTTTAGGAAAAAAAGTTATCAAACAACTTAGATTATGTAAGTAATTTTTTTTTTGTGTGTTATAAAATTGAGAAAAAAATTGTAAATTTAAGTATTTAACCATGCTCGAAATAAGTTTTCAACATATTTGGCAAATATAAATTCTTTGTTCTTCTTTTCAGAAATTGGAAACATATAATACAATTTCTTGTTTTCATTTTAAATTTTACATCTTGAAAAATAGAAGGTCAGTTTTGGAATTAAGTTGGTGTATTTACAAAAAGAGTCATTTTAACATTTTTTGTAATTGATATAATATATATATATATATATATATATAACAATTACAAATAATTCAATACTTAAGAGAAAATATAACCCGAACTCATAATCTCAACGATGTAGATGCTAATAATATCTGGTCCCATGGACATTTTAAACTTAAAATCAAATACTATCCATTTGTATTTTTTTAATTTCTTGCTTAAATTAAAATCCAAATAATTTAACATGTGACTTTATGTATTGGTTGATATAAGTTTTTAATAGAAATTTCAGAATTCATTCGGGGAAACATTTCTAGATACTTTTAAGCAAATGCAAAGCTTTCAAGCATCATGTTGATACATATGTTGGAAAAAATATCTTCTTATAATTTACAAGTTATCCAAACAGACATCAGATACCGACATTAACGCAAATAGGTCGATGTTCACTGGCTTCCATTTGGTAGCTCAAAACAAAGGCCACAAGTTTCTAATATTCTATTATCTTTTTAGTGTTGATCCTTACAAGCCAAGCCACACAAAATGCAGCTTCCAAGTATTGGAAACAGAACAACAGAACAACAAAACATAGAAGAGAAGCTTCCTGTAAACGTTCATCAATCACTGTCTTCATTGACATTGTCAATGGGGTGGGTCCCTTTTAAAAGAAAAAAAAAACATTAGGAACATAAATCAACATTGTTATATTATATTATTCATTTATTTAACATTCCAAAAGTAAAAAAGATTTTCATATTCTGGATTTATATGGACCACTTCTTCTGATTAGGACATTATCATTATAGAATTAGCTCCTCACAGTGAAGGAGACACTGCAATAGGGGTCCTCACAGTGAACTTTCCACTTTCTTCGATCCAAACAAGTGCCCCAAATGACACGTTTTCTTCATCATCTTTTGTGTACTTTATAGTGAGAGTGTAGCTCTGCTTCTCATATTTCTTTTCAAAGACCAGCTTCTCTGGTGAGACTGCAACTGTAGAACCCTTAGGAGCTGTGACCGTGGCCTTGTAAGTCGCGGCGCCTTCTCCCACATTGGTCACGGTCCTGTTAAATGTCTGAACATAAGATGCCGTTTTGTTATTGTACAAAGCTATGAAGGAAGGGTAATTAAGATCAGCAGAGGGGCTTGAGCAACTGTAACTGTTTGATCTAGTGATAGTTAAAATTTGATTTTTGGTAAAATTCATAGCGCACAGGAGATCCACATAGTCTTGTGGGGTAGCATCATAAATCAAACCCGGGTCAAGTGCTCGATTCGGATCAACTTGCCCTGCTCCCATTGCTAAGGGTGAAGCAATTGTAAAATTAAGACCATTGTCCCGAATTGGATTGAGAGTGTTATCCAATGGGTTTGCTGTGGTCATCATGGCAGACCTTATAGCGGCAGCACTCCATTCTGGGTGCGCGCCTTTGAGGAGTGCAGCCACACCAGAGGCATGGGGGCAGGCCATTGATGTCCCAGAAATCATGTTGTAGTCACTGGACAAGAGTACATTTGAACCAATACGGGCTGTATAATGATGTGGAAACCAAGCAGCCAAAACTAGTGACCCCGGTGCCATTACATCGGGCTTTAAGATGCCTGGATAGCTTGGTGAAGGACCTCTAGAAGTGTAGAAAGCCACGGCTGGTGCAGGCTTTGTGCCCAGAACTGTTTGTTGGAACTTGATGCTTGCGAAAGATCTATTACCGATTTTGGCATAGTTAAGAACAGCAGGTGCATGCTCAGGGCTAATCACAACTCCAGGACAACTTACACCACCTAATTCGAACAATTCAGTATCTTTCGAAACAAATATAGCTCCACGAAAGTTGGATGCACCGATAAGTTTTAATTGATTTCTTAAAAACCCAGTTTCTTCGCATACGATGATGGCATCAAGTGGGGCTTCAGATAACAATTTACTTGAGTTGCATGCTGAGTAAGTCTTGTTATACACCAACGGCACGTTTTCTACGAAAGCGCTAGCTGGGAACATGGTCCATCCAACGATGGTTTGCCCGTTCCCCAGAGTTACAGTGCCAGCAAATGACCGATCAATGGTGCCAGCAGCAACAGTCAATACCCATGGGATCCCATTGTGCAAGGTCCCCAGAGGGGGCCCTGCATTCCCAGCAGAAGATGAGACCACCACACCCTTCTCCATAGCGGCGAATGAGGCTACTGCTATGGGATCCTCATACAATGGTACTCTATCAAATCCCATTGATATGGAAATTACATTGACGCCATCAGCAATGGCCTGGTCCATACCAGCAAGAACATCAGAGGCATAGCGCCCTTCATCAAAGATGACCTTGTACATGGCCAACCTGGCACGTGGTGCCAAGCCTCTTGCTGTACCTTTAGCATAGCCAAAGAAGGAAACATCACTCACATAATTCCCTGCAACAGTTGACGATGTGTGTGTTCCATGTCCCTGAGTGTCTCTAGCAGAATTCATGCTAATATTAATGCCAGGATTTGCTGCTACAATACCCTTGTTGAAATATCTAGCTCCTATAAGCTTTAAGTTGCACAGAGAGGAATCGAACTCTTGTCCAGATTCACATATGCCTTTCCACCTGGCCGGAATGGCTTTCATGCCATAATCTTTGTAGCTATCACTCTCCGGCCAGACTCCAGTGTCGATGACACCCACGATGACATCTTCACCATAATTCGAAGCCGGCCACAGCCCAGAGACAACATTGATGGAGAGGAATTCAGGAGTATGGGTGGTGTCAACTGTGACATTCTTATCACTATATGCTGAGACGAAACCTGGGAACTTCTTTAGAGTTTCCAGTTCTTGTTGAGATAAAATGGCACTAAAACCATGAGCTGCATTTTCATAAGAATATACAAGAGCTGGAGACGAGTGATGGCCATCTGAAGAGGAAGTGTTTGTAGGCTTGAGGGAATCAATGATGGAGGAGTGCCAGTTTTGAAGGCTAGTGAAAGTTTTGGGCATGGAGGATATGTCCATGTGAATTATGTGTGTAGATCTCTCAACCGAAACTGAGTTAGCATGGAGAGCAAACATAAAACAAGCAAGGAGGAGGAGGAAGTATAGATGAGTAACCCCATTATCAGACCACATTTTTTTTTTCTTTCACAGACAAGAATTAGCTCTGGGCATTATTGGGGTCTATGATGTGCTTATATATAGAAGTAAACACAAGCAACTGTTGTGTGGAAAATATCACGGGAATTAGAGGCGCCTGCTAGCCGTTTAGTTAAATTAATTATCAATATGCAGAACGTCTAATGGACCAATCACTTTTAAACAAAAAAACTTCAAAGTCACATTCATGACAATATTTTCTTTCCATGTGAATTTTGGAAAAAAAATTGAGTGCCTCATGATGATGTATGGTGCATTTTTGACTATGATTTTATTTTTCGCAACATCTTCCACATAACAAAATTAGAGTCAAAGATATTTAAAAACAATTAGAGTCAAAGATGCTTCAAACATGTGAATTGTGAATTTGTGATATATGTGCAGCACAGAAATGATTACAAACTTAGTAAGGATGTAATTTTGTGCCATTTATAAGGCATCCCTGATTGTCATATGTTGGTATTTTTAGAGAAAAAAAAAACCATGTGCTGATACATGTGCTTGATACATGGTAGCTTCGCTAAAAATTTTCTTATTTCTAACACAGAAATGATTACAAAGTTGGTAAGGGTGTAATTTTTATGGACATATGACTTGACATTATAACTTCCTTACAGACAACCAATTTTTGATACCCAAAATTTAATTTTTTTTTTGACAAATTTCAAAGTCATTTTAAAAATCGGTGATGTTGATATTATAAGTGAAGCCAAACTAGTACTATGGGTAGAATTTGGTTCTTCTAATATCGTTCATAAATTATGTAAAATGAATAAATAAAAAGAAATAAAAAATCGTCTTTACTGATCTCTACCTAAATTGAAATTGGGTTCATAAATTGTAGATGATCAAACCCTGTTGATTCTGTGAATATTCAAAACTATGAACATATTGCTAACTCGTTGATTCATATGAATACCGAGAGAGCAAACACAAGATCACAAAAAATTTCATAACTAAAATTTTATTAATCAACTCTATCATTAAATGATTACAAAACTTCAACATATAAGTGTATGAAAATTAAATAAAAGGAAACAAAGAAAATCACAATTCCAATCACCAAACAATATGCTTTCATCATCTCTATGATTGGTTAAATTACATAAATTAAGCATATAACTTCATCGTAGGTGATTGATGAAATTGTATAAATCATGTTGTTGTCAACACTATGATTTTTGCAAATCTTCCACCATTTGATCTCCATCACAAGTTGAACCCAAACACACACACACATATATATATATATATATATATATATATATATATATGTGTGGGATTATTCTGTTGATAGAAAAAGATTTATTGCAATCTTCTAAATGCTAACCATATCTTGCTATACAAATTTTCTTTTTCTGATAGCATGTGACTGTGAGAAATGTTAATGGCATGAGAAGGCACCGATTTGGTTGTCAAGAAAAAGAACAGACAAATTGATAGACTTTGGGTGCTTTGTTATCGCTTTCTATTATCATTTCCGGTAAACATCCAATAAAAATAAATTTTCATTTTTTTTTCTTTCACTTTTTTGACACTCTCAATGCAAGAAAATAAGAGAGATAAAGTTTATGCTTTGTATCATTTTGGACCATACAAAAATACTGTGAATTTGAAACTGAAGTTACTTTTTCCTTAGTTAAGTTTTGGTGCATCACAGTACACAGGGCACAGACACATTATTATTTCTAATCAAACAATGACTATATCATATAAATGTCATGAAATATATAGTATATGGAAGTGATACTTATTAATTTATTATGTACTATCGGAAGATTCTTTTTCGGAAAAAAAGTTATCAAACAACTTAGATTAAGTGCTCGTTTGATTGAGCTTTCTACTGCCTCAACAGGTCTACAAACGCCTATTTGAGTTTTTTAGAGTTATTTGGTTTGTCTTTTAAGATTGTCAATAGAGGCTAGTAGAGTTTAAACCTTCTACTAGACAAAATCTCATAAGGAGGTGCTTCTTTAAATAGATATATTTTTTCAAAAAAATCTACTAACTAAACAATTATAATTTTTTTTAAAAAAAAACTCTATTTCTAATAGATCTACTACAAGTAGATCTTTTACCAATATATGTTATTCAAAAGTCCAACCAAACAAGCTCTAAAGCAAGTTAATTTATTTTTTTTCTCTTTTTTGTGTTAAAATTGAGAAAAAGTTGTAAATTTAACCTTACACTATATTAATCCATGATGGAAATAAGTTTTCAACATATTTGGCAAATATAAATTCTTTGTTCTTCTTTTCAGAAATTGGAAACATATAATACAATTTCTTGTATTCATTTTAAATTTTACATCTTGAAAAATAGAAATGTTAGGCTCCGTCCCGTAAGCGTTTTTCGTTGACTGTTTTTAGAAAAGAAAAATAAAAATGAAAACAGTGTTTTTGTTTTCAGTTTCGAAATCCAAAAACGCGTCTGGTAGAATATACTGAAAGCAGTATTCTGAAAATGAAAACGGAAAAAACGAGTCCGGTAGGTTAACCGAAAAATATCAAAAATTATATAATTTTTCTATTATTTTTTATATTGTAATTTTTTAATTTGAATAAAAGATAGGTCAATAATTCATTCCAAATAATTATCCAATAACTCATAATAACGGATAAAATCTCTTTGATGAATTATTGTGATTTTAAATTTAAAATAACTTCAAAATCCAAGATTTTTATGTTAATATATATGTATATATTTTTTAATTAACTCGTTGTGATCTGAAACAAAAACAAAAATAAAACCTTTCAAAAGAAAAAAAAATGAAATAATAATAATAATAAAAATATATAGGAGCCGATCTGCTCTTGATCGGCGACACTAAGAAGAAAAGAAGATGAAGAGAAGAAGAAGGAGAAGATGAAGAGAAAAAGATGAGATGATGAAGGGAAGAAGAGAAGATGAGATGAAGAAAGAGATGACAAAGACGTCTTGGAAAAGAGGAAAAGAAGAAAAAAAAAGCAGTAAAAATATTTTTCAAAAAAAAAACTAAAAAAAAAAAACAAAAACCGAAAACAAGTATTTTATGCTTTTCAAATATTTCACCGTTAACACTGGTTTTTTTTTTTTTTGAAAATAAAATGAAAAACGGTCAACGAACGTAAATTCAAAATCATTTTTAAAAAACAAAAACGAAAATGGGCTGAAAAACAACCGCAGGAAGGGGCCTTAGTTTTCATTTTAACTTCTATATTTTTGTGAATAGGTTAGTTTTGGAATTAAGTTGGTGTATTTACAAAAAGAATCATTTTAACATTTTATATATATATTTAACAATTATAAATAATTCAAAACTGAGGAGAAAATATGATTCGAACTCATAATCTCAATGACGGCTGCTAATAATACCCGGTCACATGAACATTTTAAACTTTAAATCAAACACTATCCATTTGATTTTTTTTTTAATTTTTTGTTTAAATTAAAGTCCAAATAATGTGACATGTGATTTTATGTATTGGTTGATATAAGTTGTTAATAGAAATTTCAGAATTCATCCTGGCAAACATGTCTAGATAATTTTAATCAAATGCAAAGCTTTCACGCATCATGTTGATACATTTGTTGGAAAAAAATATCTTCATATAATTTACATGTTATCCAAACAGACATCAGATACCGACATTAACGCAAATAGGTCGATGTTCACTTGCTTCCATTTGGTAGCTCAAAACAAAGGCCACAAGTTTCTAATATTCTATTATCTTTTTAGTGTTGATCCTTACAAGCCAAGCCACACAAAATGCAGCTTCCAAGCATTGGAAACAGAACAACAAAACATAGAAGACAAGCTTCCTGTAAATGTTCATTAATCATTGTCTTCATTGACATTGGCAATGGGGTGGGCCCCTTTTTAAAAGATAAAAAAAATTAAGAACATAAATCAACATTGCTATATGATATTATTCAATTATTTAACGTTCCAACAGCATAATTTTTTTTCATATTCTGGATTTATATGGACGTCGACTCTTCACGTCTTCTGATTAGGACATTACCGAATAGAATTAGCACAAATTACACAGAAGTCAGAAAAGGAGATACTGCAATAGGGCTCCTCACAGTGAACTTTCCACTTTCTTCAATCCAAACAAGTGCCCCAAATGACACGTTTTCTTCATCATCTTTTGTGTACTTTATAGTGAGAGTGTAGCTCTGCTTCTCATATTTCTTTTCAAAGACCAGCTTCTCTGGTGAGACTGCAACTGTAGAACCCTTAGGAGCTGTGACCGCGGCCTTGTAAGTCGCGGCGCCTTCTCCCACATTGGTCACGGTCCTGTTAAATGTCTGAACATAAGATGCCGTTTTGTTATTGTACAAAGCTATGAAGGAAGGGTAATTAAGATCAGCAGAGGGGCTTGAGCAACTGTAACTGTTTGATCTAGTGATGGTTAAAATTTGATTTCTGGTAAAATTCATAGTGCACAGGAGATCCACATAGTCTTGTGGGGTAGCATCATAAATCAAACCCGGGTCAAGTGCTCGATTTGGATCAACTTGCCCTGCTCCCATTGCTAAGGGTGAAGCACTTGTAAAATTAAGACCATTGTCCCGAATTGGACTGAGAGTGTTATCCAACGGGTTTGCTGTGGTCATCATGGCAGACCTTATAGCGGCAGCACTCCATTCTGGGTGCGCGCCTTTGAGGAGTGCAGCCACACCAGAGGCATGGGGGCAGGCCATTGATGTCCCAGAAATCATGTTATAGTCACTGGACAAGAGTACATTTGAACCAATTTGGGTTGTATAATCATTTGGAAACCAAGCAGCCAAAACTAGTGACCCCGGTGCCATTACATCTGGCTTTAAGATTCCTGGATAGCTTGGTGAAGGACCTCTAGAAGTGTAGAAAGCCACGGCTGGTGCAGGCTTTGTGCCCAGAACTGTTTGTTGGAACTTGATGCTTGCGAAAGATCTATTACCAATTTTGGCATAATTGAGAACAGCAGGTGCATCCTCAGGGCTAATCACAACTCCAGGACAACTTACACCACCTAATTCGAACAATTCAGTATCTTTCGAAACAAATATAGCTCCACGAAAGTTGGATGCACCAATAAGATTTAATTGATCTTCTAAAAACCCAGTTTCTTCGCATACAATGATGGCATCAAGTGGGGCTTCAGATAACAATTTACTTGAGTTGCATGCTGAGTAAGTCTTGTTATACACCAACGGCACGTTTTCTACGAAAGCGCTAGCTGGGAACATGGTCCATCCAACGATGGTTTGCCCGTTCCCCAGAGTTACAGTGCCAGCAAATGACCGATCAATGGTGCCAGCAGCAACAGTCAATACCCATGGGATCCCATTGTGCAAGGTCCCCAGAGGGGGCCCTGCATTCCCAGCAGAAGATGAGACCACCACACCCTTCTCCATAGCGGCGAATGAGGCTACTGCTATGGGATCCTCATACAATGGTACTCCATCAAATCCCATTGATATGGAAATTACATTGACGCCATCAGCAATGGCCTGGTCCATACCAGCAAGAACATCAGAGGCATAGCGCCCTTCATCAAAAATGACCTTGTACATGGCCAACCTGGCACGTGGTGCCAAGCCTCTTGCTGTACCTTTAGCATAGCCAAAGAAGGAAACATCACTCACATAATTCCCTGCAACAGTTGACGATGTGTGTGTTCCATGTCCCTGAGTGTCTCTAGCAGAATTCATGCTAATATTAATGCCAGGATTTGCTGCTACAATACCCTTGTTGAAATATCTAGCTCCTATAAGCTTTAAGTTGCACAGAGAGGAATCGAACTCTTGTCCAGATTCACATATGCCTTTCCACCTGGCCGGAATGGCTTTCATGCCATAATCTTTGTAGCTATCACTCTCCGGCCAGACTCCAGTGTCGATGATACCCACGATGACATCTTCACCATAATTCGAAGCCGGCCACAGCCCAGAGACAACATTGAGGGAGAGGAATTCAGGGGTATGGGTGGTGTCAAGTGTGACATTCTTATCACTATAAGCTGAGACGAAACCTGGGAACTTCTTTAGAGTTTCCAGTTCCTGTTGAGATAAAATGGCACTAAAACCATGAGCTGCATTTTCGTAAGAATATACAAGAGCTGGAGACGAGTGATGGCCATCTGAAGAGGGAGTTTTTGTAGGCTTGAGGGAATCAATGATGGAGGAGTGCCAGTTTTGAAGGCTAGTGAAAGTTTTGGGCATGGAGGATATGTCCATGTGAATTATGTGTGTAGATCTCTCAACTGAAACTGAGTTAGCATGGAGCGCAAACATAAAGCAAGCAAGGAGAAGGAGGAAGTATAGATGAGTAACCCCATTATCAGACCACATTTTTTTTTCTTTCACAGCCAAGAATTAGCTTTGGGCATTATTGGGGTCTTTGATGTGCTTATATATAGAAGTAAACACAAGCAACTATTGTGTGGAAAATATCAAGGGAATTAGAGGCGCCTGCTAGCCGGTTGTCTAAATTTAAATTTAAAATAAATTTAAAAGAATAAAATAAAATAAATTTAAAAACCCAACTTCAATTTAGGTAGAGATCGGTAAAGTCTTGTCTTCCTTTTATCTATTCATTTTACATAATTTATGAACAATGTTAGAAGAAACAAATTCTACCCATGTACTAGTTTGGCTTCACTTATAATATCAATATCATTAATTTTTAAAATGACTATGAAATTTGTCTAAAAAAATTTAAATTTTGTCTAAATTTGTCTAACATTATAACTTCCTTACAGACAATCAATTTTTGATACCCAAAATTTAAATTTTTTTAGACAAATTTCATAGTCATTTTAAAAATTGATGATATTGATATTATAAGTGAAGCCAAACTAGTACATGGGTAGAATTTGTTTCTTCTAACATTGTTCATAAATTATGTAAAATGAATAGATAAAAGGAAGAAAAAATCGATTTTACCGATCTCTACCTAAATTGAAGTTGGGTTTTTAAATTTATTTTATTTTATTCTTTTTTGTGCCACTCTGAGAACAAAAGTTAAAAGTACCGTTAAAACAAAGGTAATGTCTTTGGATAGATTATGAGGAATTTATTTGAATCAACAAGAAAAGAGAGAAATTATACTAACTACCTCGATAATTTAACTTAATTAGTTGGATTATTTATGAATAAATTGTCTTTCTTCAGTGTTTTCATGTTTGATATCTAATAAGTAATTAAAGAGCTAGATAAGATCAGATGTGCCTACCAAAGATGTAAACTCTAATTGGATGTGTAATTATAAAATACAGCAGGCTACAACATAGTTTATATAAGAGATTTAAATCCAATACCTATTTATGTTGATCCAAGCATAAGTCATAGCTCAAAACAAAGATATGTCCACTTACAGCCTGCACTAATGTCCTTCTCACCATCAAGCATTGATATCTCAGAAAAACATATGGCATAGAACAGAATTTAAGAGATTAAAGAGAAATCAACATAAATCAATTTTTTGTTTTTTAATTACAAGAAAAAAAGTTCAAGTCTTAATTTATCAGCCAAGTAAATGTTTTCAGTATAAGAAAGAAAGAAATATTCATACCAAGGCAGCCTATCTCTACTCACTGTTCTTTCTATTTCTTCTGAAAATATTTTCTATTAATCTAAGTTTTCTAATGTTGTTTCTTTAATCCCCGAGTAGTGATTGTGCAAACTTGATATGCAGTAAACTAAAAAATGGTGGAATATCTTCATTTCTATTAATCTAAGTGATGTCATGTCATTCCAAGCAATTTTATAGGAGCCAAATCAAAGTTAACCATGGATGATCCTACTTGATTTATACAACTGCTGTAAGTACAACTGCTGTCTTTCTATTTAATAACAAAACAACCAGTGAGTTAAAGGTAAACTCTGTGGTGTGTGTCTGCTTATATCGTGTATATTTCCTAATTGGAACTCTGAAAATTAGGAGTAAAATCAGAAGCCACATCAAACTCCGAAGAATAATTCAAATAATTCCAGAAATAAACTTGTTGGGAATATTTAGTAATTTACCTGCAACCTTCATTACTTCCATAAAGCACAAGTTGAGGAAGTCAATGTCTTGATGACTTTGTCCAGACTAGATTCTTCATCTCTATTTTAGAGTTGATTTTTTTTTTCCGATGCTTACTAGGTCAGGAGACAGCTAGCAGAAAACATCTAGAAAAATCCCAACAAGGTCTGATTATTTTAAACTGCAGGCCACAGTCAGCAGGGATGAATCCAAACTCACAATGCTGACACCAGAAATAGTTAAGTGTACCATTTAATGGAGAAAGAAAGCCAGAAGTTATAAGATTGAAGTCGGTTTGCATCTTTGTGATAATTCTGCATTACATCATGCCAAGCTTTGGAACTTCATGTAGTTCATTAAGTAAGCTTTGGAACCTCATGCATTCCATTAAGATGATGACAGGGAGCTTATCATGGACCAATTAATCTGCATATTCAGGTTTGTAAAAAAAAAAGGGTTATAGTTAAAAGAGACTCGAAAACAAGGGCGTATTGATCAATCATAAAACCAACAAGATGTCATTAGGCATTAGGCAAGATACCAATGTAAAATAGGTTTTAAGTTCATTGAGCATTGTTGCCAATGAAGCAGGAAGTTGCAGCAAATATAATGTACAAAGGAAATATATAAGCATAGACATGCCATTGGTAATGCAACTATTTCTATCACGTTGCTAGCTAGCCCATTATGTAAAAGGAGGTTACAACCTACTTTACTTCTGTATAATAATCACGAAAAATGATGAGTCAAAAATTGAATATCATAAATACCTCACAGCAATTGTGTACTACTAGAAATCTGGAAATATTCTATATGAATTAAGCATATCCCTATGCTAGGTATTCTTACAAGACCAGGCATATCCAGAGACAACTGTCATAAAAAGAGCTTTAACATCAAAGCCAAAATGAACCAACTAGTTTTCTCAAATATTGAATAGTCCACTCCTAGGTTTCCACAAGGAATATTGGTTAACTTGGTTTTTGACAGTTGATCAAATGGCCCCTACGAAAAAGTTAAAGAAAAATGGAGAAAACAGAACTTAATCACAACCTACAAAGAGTTTCCTCTAGAATATCAATTCCATTTCTGTATGAATGAAAAATATATTAATATCATCGAAACTAACAGAAGCAACAAAACATATTCTAAGTTTTTATCAAGTTAAAAATGGATTTATTTGTGAACTTACTATAGGAAAAATAAAACACAAAATACAGGGGAGTTAATGTTACTTAATAATGAAGAAGACCAACAGCTTCCTTATATGACACTATAAGTTCTCCACTTCCCATTATATCCTCATAATCTCCTCACCTACTCAAATATGACCAAAGAAATATGTTTCCCCGATCTGATTTTACATCATGCATTGCCTTGTCTATTGTTATTGTTACTGGGTATCAGTATTTCAGCATCAAAAGTTGAAGACTACCAGACTTACATCATCCACATGGACCGTTCTCACAAGCCTGCGTCTTTCTTAACCCATGAGTCATGGCACCGGTCAGTCCTGAAATCGTTGTCATATCCAGCTGATGAAGAAGAAATGCTGTTGTACTCATACAACCATGTCATTCATGGTTTCAGTGCCAGGCTTACAGCCTTGCAACTCTCTGAAATTGAGAAATCTCCTGCTCACCTAGCCACATACCCAGAGTCCTTTGGCAAGCTATTCACTACCCACTCCCCAAAGTTTCTTGGACTAAAAAGCAAATCTGGTTTATGGCCAGCTGCATCATATGGTGAGGGTATAATTATAGGAATTATTGATACGGGAATTTGGCCAGAGAGTGACAGTTTTAATGACAATGGAATGCCACCAGTGCCTGAACGATGGAAGGGCCAGTGTGAGAATGGTACAGCATTTAGCCCTTCTGCCTGCAATAAGAAGCTCATTGGTGCTCGATCGTTTAGCAAAGGACTGCAGGCTGCAGGAAGAAATATCTCCTCAGAATCAGACTATGACTCAGCTAGAGATTTCTTTGGTCACGGGACCCACACATCATCCACAGCTGCAGGTAACCACGTACTCGGTGTAAGTCAATTTGGATACGCAAGAGGCACAGCAAGAGGAGTAGCACCACGAGCACATATTGCCATGTACAAGGTACTCTGGGAAACAGATACTATAAAGAGTGCAGCAAGTGATGTACTTGCTGGCATGGACCAAGCAATTGCCGATGGGGTTGATATCATGTCACTGTCTCTTGGATTTGACCACACACCGTTTTTCAAGGATGTCATTGCCATTGGTTCTCTTTCAGCAATCCAGAAAGGAACTGTTGTAGTCTGTGCTGCAGGTAATGATGGAGGTCTCCAGACAATATATAACGGAGCACCTTGGATCACGACTGTAGGAGCTGGCACCCTTGATCGGAGTTTCCATGCAACAATTACTCTAGATAATGGAATGACGTTTAAAGGAATATCATACTATCCCGAGAGTGTTTACATTGTTGATGCACCTTTGTACTATGGCAAAGGCAATGTAAATAAAACATCATGCAACATGGGAGCATTAAATCCAGATGAGGTTGCTGGAAAGGTTGTCCTCTGCGATAATGGCACAATCGATGTTTATGGCCAAATGATGGAGGTTAACAGGGTAGGTGCATATGCAGCAATCTTCTTGACAGACACGTCAGATTTAGATGCAGAAGATTACTCCATTCCCAGCCTTACTTTGCCAACTTCTTATGGAATTTTGATTAGAGAGTATGTGACAGGGTGGAAAAAACCAATGTTGAAAAGAATGAAATTCGTGTTGACAGAGTTTGGTACCAAACCGGCACCACAAGTGGCCTCTTTCTCTTCAAGAGGACCAGACCCGATCAGCCCAGGAATTCTAAAACCAGATATTTTGGCCCCAGGAGTCGATGTGCTGGCAGCAGTAGCACCCAACATTCCATACACGGAAATCGGCAACTATGATTTGGTTACAGATTATGCACTATACTCAGGCACATCAATGGCAGCACCCCATGTTGCTGGAGTTGCAGCTTTACTAAAAGCTGTCCACAAAGACTGGAGCCCAGCAGCAGTCCGATCAGCTATAATGACCACTGCATATACCATCGACAACACTGGTACCATTTTGAAAGATGAAAACACTGGCCTTCCTGCCACACCTCTAGAATTTGGGGCAGGCCATATCAACCCAAACAAAGCCATGGACCCTGGACTCATCTATGACATCAATTTCCAGGATTACGTTGAGTTCCTTTGTGGCATTGGCTACGATGAAAAACAGATGAAAATTGTCCTTAGACAAAGTCAATGGAATTGCAGCCAAGTATCTACTGACCTAAATTATCCTTCTTTTGTCGCCATATTTACAAATGAAACGGTAAAAAACTTCAGCAGGGTTGTTACAAACGTGGGAGAAAAGGAAGCAGTTTACCAAGTAATTTTGGACTTCCCCACCGGAATGAGAATTAGAACAGAGCCTAGCACTCTAACATTCACTGATAAATACCAGAAGCAGGGTTTTGTTTTGAGTGTAGAGATTGCTGGAAACGCTCCTGGTGTGATCTATGGTTATCTCAAATGGATTGATCAACATAACCACATAGTATCAAGCCCCGTAGTTGTCATTAAAACCTAGCTAAATCACACGCTTCTCACAATATCATGATTTACGAAACCTATATTCTATTTCATGATCATTATTAGCTCCATCAAAGAAATTAATCGTTCATGAACATCATTAATTGCTTTCAAAGTTTGTCAAAAAAAATTAACCAAAATAACACCAAAAGTCGAAATGAATCTTACGGTGATTGGAATTTGAGACTGAGAATCATAGCAATACAGAAAATGAGCGAACACTTGCTGCTGCAACAGCTGCATAGTTGATTGTGCCCGAGATAACCAAAGCACTGCAGAAAAATGAGCTTTCTCAAAGCTGAAAGGCTCGAATTGAAGCCATTCACGATATTTGTGCATTTTTGCCATAGACTTAAGCTTTGTTGGCCTTTTTTTTTTTCAAATACAAAACTAAGAAAAAAAAAATTAAAGAGAAAGTGAAGATACAGCTTACTTCAAAATTCTCTAGCCGTGACGTCTGGAGATAGAGCCATGACAATGTTTGTATCCATGTTTCTGCAATTGAAGAAGCCATTAGAATTCTATGAAAGAAGAAGCCATTAGTATTCTTTTTCTTTTTTGAAGCTGAAGCCATTAGTATTCTGGTTACACACGAAATGAGTATGAATACTCGCATACTGGTATGTATTTTCTAAGCAGATCCTCCAAAACCAAAGCCCAAGCGTTTTAACTTAAAAGACTGCTGCAAAACGGCACCGTATCTTATCCGAAACAAAATAATAGAAGAGAATTCCATGTTATACGGGCTTAGCTACTATACCCATATAAAAATAATAGCATCAAAATCAGAGAACCATTAAGATTCTATTTGGGAACGTTTAAGAATTTTGAAAATCACTCTAAAGTTAAATCAATTAAAAAATGGTTTTCAATTTTTGATGCTATTGTAGCTAGACCCGCGTTATGCATATGAGTTTCTTTAGAAGACAGAGTTGTAAATTGCAATTTCGGCTTAGCCTTATACTTTTTTGGCTACTTCAAGAGCAATTGTTCATGGGAGAAATCTTTTAAAGAGATACATAGGTTACATTCATATTGAATTCTTGAAATGAATTCAGTATGGATTCTTAATTGTTACATATCAAGAATTCTTGATATGAATTCAATATTACCGAGCTAACTGCAGTGAGAAGTCCTTTGTCAAATAAGATTGAAAGTGTTGGTTTTAAAAGATGGAATGTCGCCTTGGCCCATAACTTGGCTTCGGCTGCCTTCTCTTCTAGTAGAGATCCCCAGTATTTTGCTTGCTGGCCAGCAGTAGTTGTTGTTTATTGTTGTTATAAAAAAAAATATGGGTATTATCAATTTAGTCCCTAAGTTTTGGGGAAACATCAATTTTTTAAGCGTGTTTATTTTTTTCAACCAGTGGTCCTTTACTTTTTAAAAATGTATCAAATAGGTCCCTCTGTTAGTTGACCGTTAGTCCAATTTAACGGTTCTAAGGGTATTTTAGTCTTTAAACTATGAAATTGAAAACAATTGTCACGTGTCAAAAAATATATTAACAAATAATTAAAGAACAAATAAATATATTTATTTTCAAAAAACAATTAAATATTATTTAAGTATTATTAAATTTTAAAAATAGTTTTTTAAATGAATAAAATAATAAATCAATTAAAATTAATTTAACAAAACCCATCATTATCATCATCAAATCCATAAATCAAAATCAACCCTAACACCACCTTCAATTCAAAACTAGAAACAACCGGCCTCTCACCATGTCTCCCCATCATCATCTTCTAAAATCACAACCCTAAACATAAACTCATAAGTCAAAACACCCAAATCATATCTCCTAAAATCTCCCCATCATCATCTTCTTCCACACCTAAACCCTAGCCACCACCACCACCACCACTGAGGAGATCCCGACCGACATATCTTCTCTTTCTTTCCTTCTCATCATCTCTCTCTTTAGCTTTCTCTCATGTTCCCTCTTCTTTCTTCCATTCATTGATAAAGGTGGGCATGGATCAGTTCGGTTCGGTTTTGGCCAAAACAGTATTGAACCGACATATATTCGGTTTTTGAAAATGTGAATCGGTTTGAACCATTTTGAACTTGAAAACCGAATTGAACCGGACATCTTTATCTTGGTTCGGTTCGGTTCAATTCAGTTTTGGGCCTATTGGGCTTTGAATATATTTTTTTTATATGTTTTTTTAATTTTTTAGGCCTTTAAGTTTCTCTTTTGACATATAGACTTAATTTTTTTTTTAAGAAAACGTAATATGTAAAACATAATTTAAACAAAATACAACTCAATTTTTAATCAAAATCTAAAATTTCAATCATATTCAATCTACATACTTAATCAAAATATAAAATCTTCATAATTTCTATAAAATAGAAGTAAAAAAATGTATTACATATTGTAGTCTAAAATAAAACATCATCAACAAACAATCCATAATAAAATTGAACCTTATAAATAATTCATTAAGACAATTCGGTTTATTCGGTTTTCAAATTTTAAATCGGTTTAAACACAATAGAAGCTATGAACCGAACCAAACACCATTTTTCAGTTCGGTTCAATTAGGTTTCGGTTTTTGTGCCCACTCCTATTCACCGGTGTGATCGAGTGCCAATCTTCTCTATGAAGAGGAATTGGCACTAGTTATGGTTATTTCCGGTGGGATGATTGGTGGTGGTAGTTTGAGTGTAGGTTTTTATTTTAAAGCTTCGAATCAAGTTTGTGTTTGAATTTTTTTTTTTCAATTTCGATTTCTTGTTTCTTATTTTATGGTTATGGTGGTTTTTGAATGTTGTGATTTGGGTAGCCACCGACGAGGAGTTAAGCGCCGGCAAGGTTTTATTAGTTGGGTTTTGGTTTGGGGTGGTTGGATATGAAGCTAGGGTTTGGCGATTAAGATTGATGGTGGCGGGATTTGGCTTTGGAGATGGATGGTGGCGGGTTTGGGTTTGGGTTTGATGTTGATGATGGTGTATTCTGTGTTTGGGTTTGTGTTTGGTGTTGATGACTATTGTTGAATTTATTTGCTTAAAACACTCTCTAACAATTTTTAGTTTTGTTTAATTTATTTTTTTCCAGATTTGCTATTTTTTTTCTTTTCCAGATTTGTTCAAAAGATTTGTTCTAAATTAAAAAAAAAAATTTAGTTGACCGGTTCCTGGTTTTTAAGTTAGAACTTAGAAATCTGGATTTTTAGGTTCTGAACTTACCACTTACTGCTGAATTTGAATCTTTAGGTTTAGAAGAAATTGATTTGGATGATGACTCTAGAATTTTGATGAAGTTGATTTGTATAATTCTTGCATAATTTTATGGTTCACTTGTTCAAGAACTCAAACAATTTGGTGGATGATGATGATGACATGGATGGCGATGGCAATGGTGGTGGAGGAGAGGGATGAGTTTTTTTTTTAATTTTTAAATCATTTAATTAAAATATTAAAATACTAATTTTAAAGATTAAAAAAGAATTAGTACCTTAAAAAAGAAATTTAAACTAAGATTTTTTTAAATCAGTTAATTAAAATATTAAAATACTTATTTTAAAGAATAAAAAAGAATTAGTACCTTAAAAGAATAAAAATAAATAGTAAAAAAAGAAATTAAAACTAAGGATGATTTTTTTTTCATTTGGTTTTCCAACTTTAAATCATTTTTTTCATTTTTCTTTAATTTTTAACAAAAAATCCTTCTTTTTTTCTCAAAAGAAAAACTAAAATGTTTTATTTTATTTTATTTTTTTAAAAGGAAATAAATGGTCAGGGGTAAAGACATCATTTTATCTTTTCTGTAACCTTTGACCGTTAAAATTTTGGTCAAATTGACAAATTTGATGCAGTTTTGAAAAGTAAAGGACCATGGGTTGCAAAAAAGCAAACACACTTGAAACATTGATGTTTCCCTAAAACCTAGGGACTGAATTGATAATACCGCCAAAAAAAATAATGGAATGTTGATGTATAAAATTCTAAAATTTTGCGCTTGTATGTTTCCCAATAAATGAATTTAGAAAACTTAAAAATTGATCTTTACATCTTATGAAAACAAATTATTATTAATTTTGGTCTTTTAAAAACATGTAATTTCAATCTTTTTTTTTTCTTAACGGACTTCGGTGATCTTTCTTCTTTCTTCACATAATATTTTATTTTTTTTGCAAGAATATAATCTCCACCCTTTCTTCCCTTTCAGGATGTAATCTTCGGATTTCTTCAAATATTTCTTTTTAGATTTTTTTTCTTGGTGTTAACCTTTAATAAAAAAAAATCGACTTCATGCACAGCAGCACAGATATGTTGTTCACCATTCTCAGAAGATATGTAATTTATTTAATTTTTTACCTCGTCAGATATTCATGAATTTAGGAGTTGAATGAGGTTTTTTTATTATTATTATTTAAAAATAATCATGAATAACATAACAACAACACGACATAAAACGCTCTTTCTGGAAACCCAATATGATTCGATGATGTTTATATTCATTACAGGCTTTACAACACAACAACTGTAGTCTCTTTCAAAAAAATATAAATAAATAAACTCTAGTTTCTTCGGCTTGTAGAGAAAGACAATGAAAAATCACAAGATTCCAAAACAAAAGTGTTACAATCCGACTAAAATCCAAGCATGATCATCCTGTTGTAGAGTGTATTTTTCCATGTGAAGACATGAATGGTTCATTTTCTTTGGGGTTTTCATACATGTTGTCTTCTTCAGTTGGGATCTATTACCTATGACTCAACCATCCTACATTGACATCCTTTGGGACTCATCAGTGTTGGAAAATTATTGTTATAGGCAGATTGAAGTATAAGATTTCAACAAAATTGGGCTAAATGATGTTCACTAACCAAGTCGAATTTGGGATAACAAATTAAATATAAAAAAATTTCATGTTTGATTATAACAAAATTTGGAAATTGTAACAGTCTTGACTTGTTCAAATACAAATAAGATAAAGAACAAGTGGGATGGGAGCTTTTCAAAATCTATTCACAAATTTCCAGTACAGTTATATGTATCTATATATCATTTTCAGAAATAATATATATCTTACAAAATTTTGCATTCTGTGGAAACTTCTTGCTGTATTATTGTTCACATTTAGTTACTTTTGTTGCTTCTGTGGATATCACTGATTGGAAGACTTTATCGTCAAGAAAATACAGTGAGTCAAGTTGATTGTGTGCTGTCGTGGTGATGTTGCACTCTGTGTTATTGGCGCTAGAATTTTAAAGGGAAAATTGACAGGTACGAGCAAATTGGACGCTTCAGATTTTGGGGACGAAAACGAAAATGATTCGATAAAAAAGTCAAGTCTTTCTATAGAAAACTTGATTAGTTATGATAATTATGGAGACTTAGGAGTCAATTGTTTTGTTATGATTACAAAGGCTGTTTTTTATTTCTTTACAAAAACATTTCCACATAATAAGACCATATACACATCATTAACACTCAACAATAACTTCTGCCAAGAAATGATGGAGAAATCTTGTGTGTTTTGTGTTTCATGTTTCATGTTTCATGTTTATTTACAGTATTTTTTTTTATATTTAAAATCGACACCAAATGAGTTATGGATTTGTTGTGTGCTAATATCTTGTCCCAATTATAATGGAGAGAAAACATATTTCATTTTTTTTTTAAATCTATCACCGAATGTATTAGAGAACTGCAAATGAGATCAAACAGACTACAAAGAAGATCATTGTATACACATTTCGGATATCTATTCTCATAACAACAAGAAGAAAACTTTTCAGATATATTTATAAATACACTTTATAAAACTTGAACCTCTCAACCATTAATGTAGATAGAAAGGTGCATACCAAGGTAACGTAGCTGACTTGAGTTAGAAAACTATTTGATATACACGTCCAAAACTTGTGTCAAGAACAAGAAATCATAACCCTTAGATGGTATCAAAATTGTTAAAAGAAGATTGACATAGTTGAAGGGCATTTCTTGGCAATAATTGAAGTGCAATAAGAAATTTGCATGTTGAAGTTTCCAAAGATAGAAAATTGTATGCATTAACAGTAGTCTGGAATTACAGTGAAGAAGTTGCAGTCAACATCATAGGAAAAAAAAATAGAAAAAAGATAACACATTTGGAAAATTAATTGTCTTTTAGCATAATTAAAGCACGCATCTTTAGCATTATTGATAGCAGAGTGATTCGAGGGAAGATGACTTACTATCTTGAAAAGCAGATACAATCCATCATGACCACACAAAACTACAAAAGTTCAGATTTTGATGGAGCCACAAGAATAGGATTCCAAAGCCCAGTATAATCTTATCTTGATTTGATATATGAATGTGATAAGAAATTTCGCCCGAAAAGTTACATGAACTTCACACTTATTAACAGTGGAAGATTCCTTTTAGCACAATAAACCTGTAATATTGGCATCACAGACCTCCCAATTTCCATCACTTCCCTTGTCCATCTCTAGAATCATGACCAGAAGGATGCAGTTCTCTATCCTAATATCACACTATTCATTGTGTTTGCTATTGCTTTTGTCGCTACCAATCAACCATGCCATAACAGAACCTGAAGAATGCCAGACATATATCATCCACATGGACCATTCTCAAAAGCCGGCATCTTTCTTAACCCACGAGTCGTGGCACCAGTCCATAGTAAACTCTCGGTTGTCTACTGCTGATGACAGAGAAATGTTGTTGTACTCATACAACCATGTCATGCATGGCTTCAGTGCCAGGCTCACACCCTCTCAACTATCTGCAATCGAGGAATCTCCAGCACATCTTGCCACATACCCAGAGTCTTTTGGCAAGTTGTTCACCACCTACAGCCCCAAGTTTCTTGGACTACAACGCGAATCTGGCCTATCGTCCGCTGCTTCATTTGGTGAAGGTGTTATCATCGGAATTGTTGATACAGGAATCTGGCCAGAGAGTGAGAGTTTTAGTGGAAAGGGTATGCCGCCGATACCACAGAGATGGAATGGCAAGTGTGAGAATGGCACGACATTTAGCCCTTCTGCCTGCAACCGGAAGCTCATCGGGGCAAAATCTTTTAGCAAAGGGCTTCAAGCTGCAGGTATAAAAATATCCAGTGAACATGACTATGACTCTGCAAGAGACGTTTTTGGTCATGGCACTCACACGTCATCCACAGCTGCCGGTAACCATGTACTTGGTGCAAGTCACTTTGGATATGCAAAAGGCACAGCCCAGGGAATAGCACCGCGTGCACACGTTGCTATGTACAAGGTCCTCTTTGTATCAGACACAGAGAAGTCCGCAGCAACTGATGTGCTTGCAGGCATGGATCAAGCAATTGCTGATGGGGTTGATATCCTATCACTATCTCTTGGCTTTGACCAGACTCCTTATTTCAAAGATGTGATTGCTATTGCTTCTCTTTCAGCAATAGAGAAAGGGATTTTTGTAGTCTGCGCTGCAGGGAATGATGGAGTTCATAACTCGATATACAATGGAGCACCTTGGATTGCAACAGTGGGAGCCGCCACGCTTGATCGGAGTTTCACTGCAATGATGACTCTAGAAAATGGGTTAGTGCTAGAAGGTATTTCATACTTTCCAGAAAGCATTTACATTACCAATGCATTTTTGTACTATGGCAGAGACAATGTAAGCAAAGCAATGTGCAATGCCTCAGCACTAGACCAAAATGAGGTTGCTGGAAAGGTAGTCCTTTGTGATAATAGCACAAAAATTGATGTTTATGACCAAATGGAGGAGGTTGAGAGAGCGGGTGCATATGCTGGAATCTTTCTGGTAGATATATCAGATTTACATCCTGATGACTTCATCATTCCCAGCCTGATTCTGGACACTGCTTCTGGGAATTTGGTTAGAAAGTATGTGACAGAGGATAGTAAAGCAAAGGTCAAAGGTATGAGGTTCATGTTGACAAAATTGGGTGCAAAACCAGCACCTCAAGTGGCCACCTTTTCATCAAGAGGACTGGATCCAATCAACCCTGGTGTGCTAAAGCCAGATATTCTGGCACCAGGAGTTGATGTGCTGGCAGCAGTCACGCCTATTAGGCCTTTCATCAAAATTGGGAAATACAAGTTGGTAACAGATTATGCAATAAACTCAGGAACATCAATGGCAACACCTCATGTTGCTGGAGTAGCAGCTTTACTAAAAGCTGTCCACAAGGAATGGAGCCCAGCAGCCATCCGATCAGCTATAATGACCACAGCATATACCATAGACAACACTGGTTCTATTTTTAAAGATGAAAGTACAGGTCTTCCAGCTACACCTCTAGATTTCGGCGCAGGCCATATCGACCCAAACAGAGCCATGGACCCTGGACTCATCTATGACATGGACGTTCAAGATTACATTGAATTCCTGTGTGGTCTAGGCTATGATGAAAAGCAGATGAAAACCATCCTACAACGAAGTCAATGGAATTGCAGTCAAGAACCCACTGACCTAAATTACCCATCTTTTATGGCCATATTTAACAATGAAACAGTTAAGAAATTCAGCAGGGTTGTTACGAACGTAGGAGAAGAAGAAGCAGTGTACCATGCAAATTTGAAGTTTCCTACTGGAATGAAAATCACAATAGAGCCCAGCACTCTAACATTCACAAAGAAATATCAGAAGCAGAGTTTTGTTTTGAGCATAGAGACTGACAAAGAAGCACCAGGCATGGTCTACAGTTTTCTCAACTGGTTTGATCAACATAACCACACGGTATCAAGCCCCATAGTGGTCATCAAAACCTAGCCAAATCATATTCATCTCACAAAATGATTTTTCTATTTGTGTCTTTGTGATCATTATTATCTACGTCAAGGCATTGAAATCATTCAGAATATGAAGATATCAAAAGGTGTATTGTGTACCACAAACTTGAGGTGGTAAAATAAATCGTAAACTAATGCTTTATATAATTGTGTGTGTGTGTGAAGGATGCAGTTTTCCTACATTAATTTATCAGCCTTATTCAAATCAATTGGAATGCTATCACAGCAAAATAAAAACTGCAGAGGAAACCCATTACCTTAAATATGATTTAAGGAAGAAAATAGTTATTGATTCAGGCAATACAAGGAATGGTCTTGGAGCTCAGTCTGCCATGTTAATCCTCCTGCAAGTTAAAAATGAAGACATTAAAAAGCCTAAAATAAAACGAAACTGCTTTTCCATATTACTGTTAATCAAGGACAGTACGAAGGACAAAATTGTGTGACAGAATAAATTTTACATCTGAATTTCAAATCTACTTAAAAGTTAAAATATAAATGAAAACTAAAAATCAATTATGGTAGAGATTTCAGTTAGTGATCGGCAATTATATTTTATGCAAGAAACTGAGAACCAGTCAAAGAACATGTTTGGTCGAGACAACTACACAGGGCGAGGCAAGAATATGACTCGATGATTGAGTCGTGCGCATAACTTAGACAATTACCAAAAATTGCAAATCATTTATAGACTATTCGAAATCACTCATCAAAATTTCAATGAAATCCGAATAATGTATATATATATATATATATATAAACTTTCAACGAGAAAATCAAATTAGTAGGACTTCAATTATCGAAGAATACCTATGAGAAATGTTGTGAAAGCCGCGGTTGTGGTCTCCTTCAGCGGTGGTTCGTCTTCCATTTGGCAGTGGAAGCTAGTTAAGAATGGCGATGGAGGATAGGTTCCAATTTGGTTAAAAAGGTTGGATGCTTTTCTAGGTATTCTTGTAATTTTCCAAATGTAACAGGACAGGTAGAAGAAAAAACGAAGCTCAACTTTCTTTTTTTTCAGTAAAGCAGATGAAGAACACGCGGCTCAGATCCAGGTTTTACAAAGGGCGAAAATCATTTTGGTCCCCAATGATTTAAATTTATCACTTTTGGATCAATTTTCGGTTCTTAGTTCTTGATGTGTTCATATTTACGCTTGGCGTAGCCCCGTATTTTCCCTTGTTTTACGCTTATTTTCCAGTAAATATTCTTGCTATTAATGAGTTTCTCTAGTTGTGCAGTTTTTGTAGACGAGTTTGTGCTTCAGGTATTTTTATCCAAATAAGGAGCGAAACGAAACAAAGTTGTTGTTGATAGTGAAAGCTTGGTCTTGGAATATCAGAAGAATAGGCTACATGTGAGGCCACTTCGATATGTAGCCTTAGAAGTCGCTTTATACACTGTCAAGATGAAGAAGCCAGCTCCAAGAGGAAAGGCGACATCCAAGACGACTTCCTAATGTCGCTTCAGATGTCGCCTCTCATCCTGCCAACATTCCCAGAAGAAAAGGCGACATGTGAGGCAACTTCCCACATGTCGCCTTAGAAGTTGCTTTACCTACTGCCAGGATTGCCCAGCTTAAGGCGACATGTAAGGCGACTTATCACATGTCGCCTCACATGTCGCATGTTGGCCGAAGAAGGGTTTTTGGACAGTTTTGCCCCTCAATTATTGGTTTTCCCTATATATTTCCATCTTCTTTATCTCTTAAATGATCTTCTTCCTAACACAAAAACAAGAAACCCTTCCTTTAACATTCCAAGAACACATTTCACCTTCTATAAACACAAACCACTACATCAAACCTTAAATCCATCATCCAAACCTTATTTCCCACCATCAATACTTATTCTTGGAATATTAAAAGGAAGCATCAAGGGGAAGATCAAAGCAAGCACATCAAACCATCAAGGAGGAGTTCTACACATTTGTTTACTCAAAACTTTTACCTCCTTATTTATTATATTGTATTTGAAATGGCTTGTTTTATTTATATATATTTTGTAGCCATTGATTGTAATATAAACTAACTTCATCTTGGCTAAAGCCTAGATGAAACCTTATCCATGATTCATCAATGAAGACCATCACATTAATTCCATTGCATTGTGTTATGTATGTGTATTTCTTATGCTTAATGCTTCTAGGTGCTTAGCTACCACTTAGATGATGTTTTGGTGGTTGTGTGAAGGGCCGAAAGGTGAAGCACACCACATGCTCGATGAAATGCCCAATACAAGTCTAGTAAGATAGAAATATGCAATGCTAGCTTGTAGGATTCTATTGTATGTCATAGCTCTTAATGAATTTGTATGTAGATCGGATAACCATGTAGAAATAGGTTATTGGTGTATATAAATGTTGTCTTTATTCACTTGACAGAGGTTAGAGACAATTTTCGGGCATACGAATCTATATATATTCTTGCATAATTTATCCAAATGATGTGTCTGAGTTGATGAGAATTGGAAAGGTGGATTCGAAGCCTTAGCCTCATTCTCATACGTTTTACAATCTTGTGTTCAACTGTGTTGCTTGCTTATTTCAGTTTCCATTTATTACTTAGTGATTATTGTGTAGTTAGGTTTAATTTCGTAATCTTGAAATGCCAATGATTTGCTTGTTTGAATAGCGGTTAAATCAGTCAATTGTGATATTCAATTCCTCATTCCCTGTGGGAACGAATCTTATTTACTATTGTACTATACTACGGCCTCGTATGATTGCGAGCGCGTATTTTGGTGCGGTCAATTTTTGTAGTTCTCGTGGTCCCTAAATTATCTTAAGGCTATGTTTGGTAGGAGGGATTGATGAATTATGGAGGAGAGAAAATATGAGGGATGGAGAAGATAACATATATCTTTCGTGTTGTTTGGTATTAAAAAGAGAGTTGAATAGATTGATTGATATATAATTTATAAATATTTTACAAAGGGCGAAAATCATTTTGGTCCCCAACGATTTGAATTTATCACTTTTTGATCAATTTTCGGTTCTTAGTTCTCGTGGTCCCTAAATTATCTTAAGGCTATGTTTGGTAGGAGGGGTGAAGAAGATACCATATATCTTTCATGTTGTTTGGTATTGAAAAGAGAGTTGAATAGATGAATTGATATATAATTTATAAATGTTTTACAAAGGGCGAAAATCATTTTGGTCCCCAATGATTTGAATTTATCACTTTTTGATCAATTTTCGTTTCTTAGTTCTCGTGGTCCCTAAATTATCTTAAAGTTGTGTTTGGTAGGAGGGATGGATGAATTAAGGAGGAGAGAGAATATAAGGGATAGAGAGGATAACATATATCTTTCATGTTGTTTGGTATTGAAAAGAGAGTTGAATAGATTTATTGATATATAATTTATAAATTTACTATATTACCCTTTTATAAATTAGAGAGTAATATTGTCATTTCCCACCCATTATACCCATCATCTTCTCATCCACCCAATAATGGAAAGATTGATTTTGGTGGGCCCGAAAGGAGTCTCCCTCCCTCCTTTTCTCCTCTCCTCTATATTGTCTCTCCAACCAAATAATGGATTTGAGCTCTCTTCCCATCTCTCTCCCTCCAACCCTCTCCTTTCCTCCGTCTCTCCCTCTTACCTAACAGAGCCTAAGGCTATGTTTGGTAGAAGAGAGAGAGAGAGAGAGAGAGTAGGAAGGATGGATGGATTAAGGGGGGGATAGAGTAGGAAGGATGGAGAGGATAAGATAAATCCTTCGTGTTGTTTGGTATTGAAAAGATGGTTGAATGGATGGATTGATATATAATTTATAAAATTACTATATTGCCTTCTAATAAATTGGAGGTTAATAAAAAAAATGGAGGGTATTATTGTAATGTCCCTCCAATTTTTCCTCCCCTCTCTCATCCTCCATAATTGGAGGGATTGGTTTTGGTGGGCCCAAAGGGAGGAGAGCTCCCTCCTCTTCTCCTCTCCCCTCTCTTTTCTCTCCAACCAAACAAGGGATTGAAGCTCTTCTCCCATCCTTCTCCCTCCTACCATCCCCCCCCCCCCCCCCCCCCCCCCAATCTTTTCCTCTTACCAAACAAAGCCTAAATCAATGGTTTTGATCTCTAAACCAATATTTTGACAATCGTATAAATGAAATATTTTGCCCTTTATATATTAATTTATTGAGTGATTCCCTCAATCTCTCACAATTTAACGAGTTCACTTTACCTCCCTTCCAGAGAGCTGACAAGTGTTGAGGAAGGGGTAATTTTGTCCAAAAAATGTCACAAAATTACCCCCTCCATGGACATATGTCATCTTTTTATGAGGGGGTGAGCAAAAATGGATTCCAATATAACAACTTAACATGATTTGGACTTCAAATAACTGTAAGAGTTTGACATGTGTCATAAAAAAACTTAGATTAATAATTATTAAAAAATTTAGAGATTCAATTCGGATATCCACCTTAGATTATATCTCCAACGAGATTCTCTCACCGCCAACAAGGGGTGGATAGGAGGAGGTGAGCCTCCCCACTTCACCCTCATTTGTTCACCGTAAGGGAAGCTCGAGCCCTCTATTCACATATGTGAAGGCTCGAGACTTCCCGCTACACCGGAGATACAATTTGGGTGTTCTGAATCTCATTATTTTTTTTCTATTTTATTATTTTATGTTTTTAAAAATATTTTTAGGTGGAGGCAACATTTTTCCTTTTTATTTAATTTAAATTCTTTCATTAAATATAACATTTAATTATTATGATTACTAGTATGCAGCCCGCAGGATGTGTGGATATGGTAAAACAAAATGTAATCGTTATCAAATTTATATTTTTTTAATTTTACGGTTGGAATTAACATATAATAGAAAGTAAAAATGACACTAATTAATCAATCAACTATAAATTTCTACGATTACATTTGAAATATACAAAAGAAAGCTTTCTACCATAAATTTAACAATTTTCCAAAATTTCTAATTCAATAATTCCAAACCATTGCTTTATACTCTATAAGTTGATGTTCTAATTCAACCCTTGGTCTCAGACTAAATAAGATTGTAAAAAAAAGGCAATTACCAATTGAGTCCCAGATATTTTTTTTTTAAATTCCAAATTGTTTGCGAGTTTTACAAAAGTGACCAAATTGGTCCTTACCTTTTTCCCAAGTGCCAAATTAGTCCCCCTAACAAAGTTCCTTCAGTCATCTTTAACTGTGTATGAGTAAAATTTGTACTTTACTCATAAACAATATCATATTGACACATGTACAATTTTGTTTAACACATGTATTTTTTTGTTTACTTTATTTGTGCGTTTTGATTTTTAAATAATTTTGAAAACAGTGCTTGTATAATATTAACAAAAACAACAATATTATATAAAAATTGTAAAAAACTAAATTGAGAATGGATGGTAACTTTGTTTAAAAAAATAAAAGTATAATTGATATTGTCTTATTAAAATATTTTTAGATTTTTTTAGAGAATTTTAATTTAAAAAATGTACAAATGGTGTTCCATTAATAATATTTTTGGATTTTGTTTTTTAATTATAATGGTGAGTTTAATGTACAAAGACAAAACAATTTTGCTATAATATGTCACATAAAGGGTATTTGCGTACTTTAACTAAAAGTATTAAAGTTTACTGTTATGGTTAACACCGTTAAATTATTAGAGGGACCAATTTTGTCACTTCTAAAAAGAGAGGGACTAATTTGGCACTTGAAAAAAATGTGAGGACCAATTTAGTTATTTTTATAAAAGTCGCAAATAATTTGGAATTTAAAACAAAGTCCAGGACTTAATTAGTAATTGTCCTAAAAAAATCAAGTTAAACAAATCTATCGCAACTTAAAAATAATAGTAGTAATAATAATAATAATAATAATAATAATAATAATGATAATAATGAAATAAAAAAATAACTAACAGGTGTATATATTAAAATATATCTTATTTGTATAAATACCTAACAAGAGCGGTAGATAGAGTTCTGAATATGATCGAATACTTAGCAAGTGAGTGTAGTATGTACCGATTTAGATACCAAAACTAAAAAATAATTAATAATTAAAAATCAATTGATTGTCTACTAATTACCTATAGATTTTTTATTTAGGAAAAAAAATTATATTATTAAAAATCATTACAATTATTAACCTACCAAATAATATAATGTAAATTATATAAATAACTAATTAACAATTCTTTTTTTTGAAATATTACAACTAATTAACAATAATTAAAAAAAAAACCTAATTAATACAAAATTTATGGCCTGTTGGTAAAAAAGAAATTATGACTTATCTTTTAAACTTATCAAATAATATAATACTTCAAAAACAAATACTTAATAATTAAAATCAATTATGATATTAGTTAAAAAAAATTATCCAATATCTCATTAATTACGTGATTGACTATTGATTACCTATAGACTTTTGATTTAGGAAAAAAATTATATTATTATAAATTATTACAATTAATAATCTACCAACTATTGTAATATATATTATATAAAAAAATAATTAATAATACTTTTTTTTTGAAATATAACAACTAATTAACAATACTTAAAAAAAAGACAAATAATTAGTCATGCGGACATTGTAAAATATAAATTGAAATTATAGTCAAAAGTTAAAACTTAAAATAATATAATAATATATTAAAAAAATTATATTTATTAATATCATTAAGAACTATTTAATTTTTTCATATTCTTTTAGTATTCCCCGTATTTAATCTATTTAATTTATGATTGATAGATATATTTAATATTGTTAAAAAATATTTAAGTTTTGTTTCTCAAAATTAATTTTTATCATATTCTTATGGCATTCCTCCTATTTAATTTATTCAGTTTATTTTTGCATTTATTTATTTTTTTCACATTCTATAAACATTCCTCCTACTCAATCTATTTAACCTATGATTAATAAATATATTTAATAATAGCAATAAATATTTAATTTTTCTTCATTCGGATATGTTTGGTTCGTAATCCAAATAATAATATTCTCTTTCTTCAACCGAAGATTCCCGTGAAAAACGAAATTGTTCAATTGGATGAACTATATATAAAATTATTTTTTCATATATACATGACAACATTTTATTAGAAGGATCTTAAAATTGGAACAATCACTCATTTATCTATTAAAAAATCTTTAAAATTCCGGTTAATATTCATTCACTTGACCAATAGTCAAAGTGAGTTTATTCTTATTCAAAAAAACATGTAATATGATTGAATCAGGTGACCATTAAGCAAAGAAAAGTGAAAAGGAAATACCCTCAAACAACATGCATCAGGTCTCTAGCTCATTTAATAATAAAGGTCTATTTATTGACTTAAAAACCTAACTTTCATTCTCCAAATATTGTTATTCAAATTTGTAATTTTGTTTTGAATATTTCAGATTCAGAACAAAAAAACAATGAAATAGAGAGTTTTGTAGTAAAAAATAAATTGTTGCAGCCTCACTTAATGCTTCCCATCTGCTTTGCTTTTACTTGCATTGCAATTGTGTTTTTCTTGTTTTCTTTTTGACATTGTTTATTTCAATTATACTCTATAAGGGAAGAGGTTTCCAAAATTAGGAGGTCAATGCTACTTTTATTTTGGGAATCAAATATTAAATATTTAACAATTATAATAATTTTTTTTGGAGAAATGCTAAATGAATTATAAATATTTATTAATATTCTTAAATATAATTAATCATATATTAAATTGAAGAAATGTCAAAAGAATTTTAAATACTTATTAATATAGTGATGATATTGGTAAATTAAATGCTTTTATTAAATTTTTTGGTTTATTTCCAAAACTACTCATTTTACTTATTTTTCAAACTTAATACATACCATATATGATCTTTCTATCTCTTATCTCTGTATCTGTATACATCTCTCTCACCTCCATTGATTGATTTATTATTTTTTTCTTCTTATTTCTTTTTTATTTTAGTTTTTTTGGAAACAAAAAAATAAAAAATAAGAGGGTACTTTAACACAACGACAACTTGATATTATTCTAAAGAAAAAATAAACTTCAAACTTATTTCCAGAGAATGAATTGTTTTCATATGCTTACTATCATTGTCAGACAATTCTTGTTTTATGTCATTCTCAGACAATTCTTCAAGATGTTTGATATCGTTCTTAGACAATTCTTCTATATTCTTGATATCGTTCTCAAACTCTTTCATAATATTTTAGATGTATGTAAGAAGCAGATTTTATGGTTTAAGAGTTAATTTTTTTTATTGAAGAAACAAATTACTGGGGTTTTTTTTTTTTGGAAAAGGAGAATGAGATTTTAATAGATTTACTTTGTAGAAGATTTCTTTCCTAAATTGTATGTCTCTTTAAGTAATTTTAATAAAAGGAAAAAAAAATTATATAATTAAAAAAGTGGAGCATGAATAGATCAGTTGGGAGTGTGTCGATAACACCACTCTATTAATATTCACTCTTTCCTGGAAATGTTTTTTCGGGGTGTGATCAAAAGGGAGCAACTAATAACTCTCTTTAAATTAAAAAAAAAAAGTGTACCATAAATTCCGGTAGCATTTGTTTCAACGTGGAAATGAAATAATAAAAATAATACTAAAGATTAATAATAATAAAGAGAGATAGATAGAAGAAGACAAACGCATGGAATATTGATTATATAGCCAAAGCATTTGACAAAGGCTAACAAAATTATCTGTTTTCTACTGTTGACAGCTTCTGGCTTGATTATTTCCCTCCCTGCATGGAGGAGCTGGTCCCTGGCAGATTGCCATGGTTAGGTTGTGGCGTTGTGCTGGTTTCTTTAATGAATTTCCTTGGAAAAAACAAAAAAACATTGCAAGTGAACCACAGAAAGCTGATTATCTAATAATCCAAATCTCTCTAAAAAAAAATCTAAAGAAAAGATAAAGAGTATTTATTAGTCCTAATTAAAATAAATATATATATATATATATATATGAAGAAGCTAAAAAAAAAAAAGTTGATTGAAACTGGATGGATCAAAAAGTCGTAGAATAATTAACCTAATCCTAAAAATCTAAATCAGCAAACAATATAACAACCAAAATGATCATCCGATATGCATCAAAAAGATATATAAGTATGGCAATTTGTATTTTTTATCCATGCTGATCACTGATGACTTGATTATATCTTCCTTTGTTTATATATATTTGCTCCCAAAAGACGGTATTGCAATTACATATGTATGTAAATTCCTGCCCTCTAAATTAATGGATCACATTAAAAATTACACATCATTGCAATTCAAGATTTGCATCAAAAAAGAAATGAATCAAAGACCAATAAAAGAGAATTCATTTGGAAGGCTCACCTGTTTTCCTATCTCATCCATGATGATCTTCCTTGGTAGAGATATATAGAACCTAAACAAAAATATTTATGGGTGTGCATTTGTCATAGTCTCGCATTTGTCATTCATGTAACAGGCCATCGCATGAACTCTAAAAAGAGTTTTTTTATCTTTATATATAAAGAGATAAGAGGTTGGTATGTTTCACATTAACTTTTAAGAAAATGAAACGATTGATATTTATGAATGCTTATAGTTGCGATTATTTAATAGTCATTATATCCATGCATGCATTCAAAGATTTGTTTTATATGTCAAAATAATTAGGATGATAACTAACATTATAAAACATTTTATATTATTGTCTTTCTCAATTCTTTGTATATGCATATAAATTAGAATAATAATTAGGATAATAATTAATTATTAATATTATAAAATGTTTTATATTATTGTTTATCTCCATTCTTTGTACATCGAATATTTAAGAGCTTCCTAGAAATATTAATAATCATTATAACAAATAGTAATTTAATTAAAATCAAATTTATTTTAATTATTTGTTTAAAGATTTTAAAATAAGATATAAATGTATAATTTAATACCAAAACTCTCTCACGACAACATGTAGCGCTGTGAGAGTCGGCTTTTATATATTACTAATTTGCATCTCGCACAATGTGCAGGAACCGTAAAACAATATAACGTAATTGTTATCAAATTTTTTTTATTATTATTATTATTATATGATAATTTTTTTAAAAGAATGCCAAAGAATTTTAAATAGTTATTAATATTCTTAAATATATGTAAGTGTCAATAGAGTAATAGTGTATGTATTATTGATGATGATAATATTAATAAGAATTTAAATGCAAAGTTACCTCATATTAACCCGTGACGTTAAATTTTCTCATACCAATAAAAATACTATCATTTAATTGAACTGACCAAAATTATATTTTATATTCCTAATACATGACAAATGTATAATAATAATAATAATAATAATAATAATAATAATTTATTTATTAACATTGATTTTTAAATGAATTCAAATGATATTAAGTTCAATAATAAATCTAAATTTATACAAAATTGTTAAATTTTTAATTCTTAAAAATTTGTAAGTGTTACATTGAAAGAAAAGAAAAAAGAATACGAATAAATTTTAAAATATAATTAATGTACGCACATCATACGTGCTATAAATTATAATATGTAATAACAGAGCTCTTGATGCCACATGTCAACCTTTGAGACTGAGTCCATTAATGTCCATAACTATTGTAGTGGTTCTATCTTCTTCTCAGGATTCACTGTTTTATTTTATATTATAAATAATCTCACATTAATATTTTTTTAAAAAAACCTTTGTTGCTTCAATTGCCTTCCGTTTATATTCTTTTTTAAAATATAAAAAAAACTCTTTGTAAACAACTAATAAACTCCACATTTTCTGTTTTGTTGCTTCAATTGCCTTCCATTAATATTCATTAAAAAAAAATTCTTTTTAAACAACTAATAAACTCTTCATTTTCCGTCCTATTAACTTTCTTTTGTTTGCCTATAAAATAACACCATGTTGTGCTTATTTGGTTAGAGATTGTAATAACTTACCAAATATTATAATATAAATTATATAGATAACTAATTAACAATACTTTTTTATTGGAAATATTACAACTAATTAACAATAGTTAAAAATAAACTAATTAATACCGATTTATGTCTTGTTGGTGCAAACTAAAATAAAATTATGGCTTATCTTTTAAAATTATCAAATAATGTAATACTTAAAAAAGAAATACTTAATAATTAAAAATTAGCTATGAGATTGGTTAAGAGAATTTACTAATTATCCCATTAATTATGTGATTGTCTCTTGATTATCAATTGATTTTTTATTTAGGAAAAAAAATTATATTATTAAAAATGATTACAATTAATAACTTACCAAATAATATAATGTAAACTATATAGATAACTAATCAATAATACTTTTTTTTTGAAATATTACAACTAATTAACAATTATGTACTTAAAAAAAACAGATTAATTAGAATTTATAGCTTGTTGGGAAAAAATTATGGCTTGTCTTTGACACTTACCAAAATAATGTAATAATTAAAAAAAACATAATAATTAAAAATCAATTATGAGATTGGTTAAGAGAATTCATTTACTATTCCATTAATTACGTGATTATCTCTTAATTACCAATAGTTTATTTTATTATCTTACAAAAAAATTATTTAATACCAAACAAATATTAGTGAATTTCAAATATTTAGAAAAATAATATATTGAATTGAATGTAATAATTAATGTTTTTAATGTGTTACCATTAATATTTGATTGAAACTTAATATTTTAATACATACAAAAACATTATCATTAATACATTAACATTGACATGTTTTTAAAATTTACCATAATTCTATACAAAATGAATTACCATTATTTTGATATTACAATTGATATTTGAAAAATAATAGATAAAATAGGTAATTTATTGACAATTGGAACATTTTAATTTGTAGTATTTAACCCATCATTAGTTAGCTCTAACCATTTGAATAAGTTGACTAATAAGTTGAAATTTTAAAAAAGTTTATTTCATCTTTAAATTTCAATTATCAAAGTTCTTATTACAATTAGATTTTTATTATAACAAAGATATTGAATATGGTACTTTGTAGACTAAATAAGCTTAAAACAAAGTCACGGTATACTAATCAATCTATTTATTTATGACTTCAAAATTCAAATGTTTAATAATTCCACTTTTGTTTTTGAAAAAAAAAAACTTTTAAGAAACTTAACAGTTTTAAAATATCAATTACCTTATATTAAAGGCTTTGTATTGATAATGTATATTAATTCTTTATTTTGTCATAACTTGCATAATTAAGAAAATAATTAATTTAAAAAGTATACAAATTTAATGTTTTTATCTTAAAGAATTGTAATAATTTTTAATATATATATTTTTCACGAGATAGAGATCAGTCAAATTTCAATTAATGCAATAATATAATAAATTAAACAACCCCCCGTTTCTATATCTATATAATATACAAATAAAAATGTCAGTAAATCACAAAATCAATAGGTAATCAAGAGAAAATCTCGTAATTAATACGATAATGAATAAATTATGTTAACCGATCCCATGATTGATTTTTAAACAATTAATATTAATTAATATTCATAATGGCAATCAAATTATCAATTCACCAGTTTTGTTGAGATCTTTGAGGATCAGATTTAGATATTATATATATATATATTTTTTAATTTGTTTTGAAAAATATTTAGTTATTACCATTTATAAAAAAAAAGTATTTTCAAGTAAATTGAGGTGTATTTAGAGGTTTTATAATTATGTTTTATATATATATAAACGTTTATTCTAGAAATAGTTGTAGCAGTATTCAATTTTTTTTAAAAAAAACTCCATGGAGAGAAATAGTTGTAGCAATATTCAATTTTTAAAAAAACTCCATGGAGGTTATTGTAAAACTTAGTGATAGATTAATTTATTTTTCCACCTATTTTCTAAGGATATTCCATTTTTTTTTAATAAATTCACTTTTATTTATTTTACTTGTCCTCTGATATATGTTTCAATACAAAAATAAAAAAGGTGAAAACTTTTATTGAGATGTAAATAGTAGTGGAGTTATTTTTATTTATTATTGTACAAAAAAAAATTATTTAGTACCATTTATAAAACATAATATGAGTGAATTTCATATATTTAGGAAAAGAATCAATTGAATTGAATGCAATAGTTAATGTTTTTAATATATTACTATTAATATTTGGTTAAAAATTATTATTTTAAATTTTTGTTATGTTATATTAAGATATTACTATTGATATCTTTTTTAAAAAAAAAATTAGCATTAATTCCATATCAAACGGATTACCATTAATTTGGTAATTACAATTGATATTTTAATTTGTTTTGAAAAGTATGTATTAATTATCATTTACTGTATAAGAATAATTAAAATTCAATTTTTTGGAAATAATCATAGTGTATTTAATGCGTATTTAATACATTCTAAAAAACCAAAAAGAAAAGAAAACAAAAAGGTTAAAATAGAAGGAAAAAAAACTATAAAAAATATATATAAATTCCCTTAAAAAAAATCTAGGTAGATACAATTTTTTTAATTTTTTTTTCGAAATAGGCAATACATTTTTAGATTTAGAATCAAAGATTACAACCCTAATATTTATCTATATTAGTAGTTTGTCTATCGAATCATCCATCATCCGTAAGTACAGAGCATCTCACAAATCTCAACCGGTCCATAGATTTTCCAGCATTGATGGTGATGAAAACCTTACAGGAGGGTTGCATACCGAACAACAGCTAATTAAAAATCCAAATCTGCCTAAATGAAAAATCTTTGTTTCAAATTTAATTAATCAAAACAAATATGATAAAGATACCGAAATATGTCACAACAATAATAAACAAAAAGATAAGAGAATGATACCTGAGAATGATGTAAGACTTTTTGCAAGAGGCATTTGACAATCATCATAACAAAAAAAAACTAATAGATTAAAAATATTCAACCAAATATTAAAAAAAATCGGTAGAAATTACTCTCACCTCCTATTACCATCCAATACCCCACCATTTGGGTGTTGAAAGTCAATGGAATGGGTTGGAAAAAATGTGAGATTTTTTGTGGTTTTTATAGAGAAAATCGAGGAAGATGAAAGGGATCTTGGTTATTATGATTATATGGTTGAATTGAATAAAACTTTAAGTGTATTCAAAAGAAGAATATGATGGGGATTTTGTGTTTTTTATTTTGAAAGGATGCTGTGAATGTTTTTTTTTTTTAAAAAAAAGGATATAAGAAGACTTTAAATAATTGTTTTTCATAACTGTAATCAAATTGACTATTCATATTGCCTTATTAATATATATATATATAAGAAATGAATACATTATTCATAATCAAACTGCCTATTAATTTTGCCTTATTAATATATATATATATATATATATATATATATATATAAATGAATACATTTATATTTTTAAAAAGAAAAAAACGAATGCATTTAATTCTAAAAGTCCTTTCATTTTGTCTTATTAATATATATGAAAATGAATACAATTATATGTAAAAAAAAAAATGAATGCATTTAAATCCAAAACTCTTTTTCTTTTACCATATTCATATATATATATATATATATATATATATATATATATATGAATACATTTATATTTTTAAAAAGAAAGAAATGAATGAACTCCCTCACGGTGACACGTGGTGCTGTGAGAGTCGGCTTTTATATATTATATAGATATCGATTTTTTAAACCGTTAACCATTAAATTTAAATTTGACTAACAACCAACAAACAACCAAGATGTGACGCTAAAGTAGAAATTGAAATATTTTATTAGAAGCAGGTACGTAGTCATTGAAATATCCTCAAGTTGATACAAGCTAGAGGGCGGGACATTTTTTGTTATCAGCAATTAGCTTTTTTCTTTTTTCATTGGAGGAAAACAAAAGAAGGAAAAATAAAGGACAGATTAGCTTTATGTGAGCAACAATGTCTGAAGTTGAGCTGTGCCGACCGTGTTTATATTTCAGGGACCCTTAACACAGGCATGGTAGGACAATGCAATAAGTGAAGACAAGTCAAAAAGGAAACAAAGATATCATTCAAAGAATCAAAGGCCACCAAAGAGACTAGAAACCAAAAAGAAGTGAGCAACTCTCGTGACTTTCCAATTCCCCTATATCACCCAAACATATAAAAATGCAAGGCAGGGGGGTCCAAAGATTCTAAGCCTTTCAACATCCATCTGACCATCTTTAGCTGTCAATATTTCTCGTGTCTAAACTCTAAAACATGCCCCCACACAATAGTGCAGCATGTGAACCACATATGGCCCAGATTTTACTATGCACATTTGATTTTTTGTCTTAATCTTTCATGATCATGGGTATTTATGTTTCAACATTTAAAACTCAATCGTGATTCACTATACACAGATAATGATGTAAACTAAACTAAATCTACCTGCACTTTTTTGTATGTCATTGTTGTCCGTGAATCAGAGATAACTTTCACTGTGTGTGTGTGTGTAGAAAATGGAGGAAAGGTAAACAGATTGATCAGAACAAAATTGATTTCACATTTTTCTTCCTAATCAATTTATTCTGTGAACCATGTGAAAATGTGAAGGTAGTGTACAGAGCAAGGCACAAAAATGAGATTATTTCAACTTCAAGCACTCATAGATTTGATAATATCACATACTTTATGATATCCGGACAATGAATTTAACAAGAAAGAATATCTTAGGAATCGATTGCAAGCTAATAGTATACAAAGCATGACAGAGAATGTTACAGGATCTACCAACACTACAAGCTAGTAATGACATGAATTACATATACAGAAGAAATGAGTAATTTCCCCGTAGTCAGCTTGATAAGAAAATAGGGGCAAAACAAGGTGTGTCAATTCACCTCACACATTGATGTGGTGAGAGAGGCGAGGCTACTGTTCTGCATCTTCTTGCTTTCTCGACAACGGTTTATTGGTTTGAAAACCACTTTCATACCCACTACTGTCACCTGATTCACTTACACCCATATCCATCAATCTACTCCTCATAGCATTAAGATGTGAGCGCCCATGTTCCCGTCCAGCTCTCCGTTCCTAAAATTGTGAGATGAATGAAAATCTTGAATGAGAAATGATAATTCATACAAAATCATGTATGCCATAATCATGTGCAAAAGAAATGTGATTTCACTGTTGCATTTTCGTTCGACACAATTTGCACCTACATATATCAAACAGATTCTGAAGGAACCTAAAGCCCTTCCCCATATAAAGAGTGCATTATAAGTTTTTGTCCTGTTAAAGCTCAAGAGTGGCTTAGAGTCTGCTTCATATGCTCTAGATTTTTATGAACTTCAACTAAACCAACTTTAAGACGAAACAAAATTTGTATTTAACACGTATCATTTAGTAATAATTGTTAACTTGAAAGATTTGTTGCATAGCCTCAAAAAACCCATGTAAAATAACTACAGACAAAAATAACATAGGAAACAAAATGAAGAATAAAAACCCTTGTGCCACACTAGTGTTCCTGGAAATGTTTGTGTTTCTCGGTTCAACCTCTATTAACCATGAGTACGTGAATGTAGGCGCAACAAGCTCACAGCGAACTAAGAAACACTAGAAAGTAAAATTTTAAACCTGTTGCAGCTGCATATCCAAATGAACTTTCGATAAGCATAGTTTATAGCAGAGATGATTATGAACTTACATCTCGGAAGGGAAACTCATCAGCTTCAAGCATATGTATCACATGCCCCATTTTTGGCCTCTTCTGAGCATTTGGGTCCACACAGCGCAAAGCTACTAAAAGGGCACGCTTCAGTGCCCTTGAAGAAGGCTTCTCTTGCAATCTAGCATCTAAAACCCCCTCTGCAGTGCGATTTGTAACCATTGTTTTAAGCCACTCAACTAGATTTACCTGAAATTGAACTTGCCAACATAAATCAAAAGGAAAGACGAGTAATAAGACAGCATCAACAACCGATCTGAATGGGATAATACAAACCTCTCCAGCAGGGCGGCTATAATCCACTGGATTTCTCCCGGAAATTATTTCCATAATGAGAATCCCAAAACTGTATACATCACTTCTTTCATTTAACATGCCAGTGCTAGCATATTCTGGAGCTACATACCTGTGAGACAGAACAGATAATTGTCCTTAATTCCGTATTGCTAAATCATAAATCCCATCTGTTACAAAATGCAAGCGACTTAATATGATTTTAACAAAGATTAGTTTTACTAACCCAAATGTTCCCATTACGCGAGTTGTCACATAGCTCTTCTCCGAACCTAAAAGCTTCGCTAGGCCAAAGTCGGACACTTTAGGATTCCACTGCTTATCAAGCAAAATGTTGCTGGACTTGATATCGCGGTGAACAACCTTTGGCTCAAGCCCCTCATGCAGGTATGTAAGCCTGTACATTTTCATGATTTCAGTTAATAACAAACAACTAAAGAACCAGAGATTGATATTCACATAACCAATTCTACTTTAAAAAAAATACCCTTTTGCGGTTCCAAGTATTATATTCATCCGAACCTCCCATGTAAGAGGGCTGTAAGGCCCAACATCTCCATGAAGCCACTGTTCTAAGTTACCATTGTCAACATATTCATAAACAAGCATCCTATAACAATCAAGAATCTATATTAAACCCATGTGAGATCAAAACATAAAAACTATTAAAACTCACAAATCATCATATTTGAGACATCAACAAAAAGTCCATGCATGTAACTGCATCAAATCATAAACAAAGAGGCAAAAATCACAAAATTGAAGTACCTATGAGCTCCTTCAGCACAATAACCAAGTAACCTGACCAAATTTTTGTGCCGCACACGTCCAATTGCTTCCACTTCAACCTTAAACTCCTTCTCAGCCTGTCCCCTATGACCAAATAAACGTGAAATTTATCTTCAACAAAAGCTCCATGCAACACAAAATAATCAAATAACACATGCAACAAAAAACCACAACTAAAATTAAGAAACAATCAATGCAGATACAGTACCTGTTGTTGAGCAAATTTTTGACAGCAACTTTAGTGTTATCCTCCAACACACCACTGTAAACAATTCCATAACCACCTTCACCGATCACGTTCTCATCAGCAAAACCATTAGTAGACACCTCAAGCTCTCTTAACGTGTACCAATGACCCCACCCCAGATGGGAAACCTCCGGCCCAATCACGACGGCCGCCGCCTGATCACCGGACCTGGACTCTCCCGACCCGTGATATGACCCGACACCACCCGCTACGCGTTCCGGGTATGAAATCCTGTGATCTTTTCCTATTTCGATGTGAATCCTGCTGCGTCCATTGATAGGACTCTCTTCAACAGAGATAGGCTCCGGTTCCGGTGGTGGGTCAGGGTTCGGATTGAAATGTGGTTTCGGGTCAGGGTCTATCCGGATTTCCAGAATTTCTTTGGAAATGTTAGGGATGGTGGGGTTGCTGTTATTGAGAGAGGATTGCTTAGCATTGGCTGCGATGATGGTTTTGTGTCGTTTTGAGGAACTGTTGCGTTTTGAAGTGAACCAGAGAGATATAAGGAAGAGAACAAGAACTATAGCAGCTCCAACACAGATACCAAGAACCACCCACAAACGCAGACCAAAAATTGATGTCTTCTTAGAGAGCTGATCGTTCAAGAACGAATAATCAGACATTTTCTGGTTATCTAGTTCTTCTTCCTCCTCTTCCTGCACTTGTTGGAATCTGTTGTTTAGTACTTATTCGAGTCAAATTATGGTTAATTTTTTGTCAGATTATAATCAAGATGTCCAAAAGAGAGAGAAAGAAACAGAGACTGTTGTGTGTTGTCTTTGTGGTGTGTTGTCCTGTGAGTGTGAGACTGTATCATTTGAGGCAGCCAGGCAGGGAACTGAACAGAGTGACAGCTGGCAATGATGGGACTTGTAGAATGGAGCGAAACCAACCCACCCCATTTTAGTGTTTTTTTTTTTTGACTTTGTGCTTTATTTAATTCAAGTCTAGTGGACCAGTTTCTAGTCTAAGATACGCTTATGACATCTTTTAATATTTGATTATTCTTTCTATTAAAGACAAATGTTTTAGTCATCTCATTATTAAATATAAATGGGATTCGGAATTTCCAACTGATACCGATAATATTTGATATTCTATATAAAAAAACGTATAAAATTCATGTATTCAGAAATCCGAAGGATGTGCAGTTTTTTTTTTTTTGGCCATTCATGTGTATATATATATATATAAAATATAATAATTAATTGGGAATTGAAAAAAATAAAGTGATGGAGATAGGAGCATTATCGGATTAATTTAAGGATTAAACTATAAAAAGGAAAAATAAAACTTTGGTTGGAGATAAAATGTATGAGAAAATGGAGTTTGAGTGTTTGACTAACTTCGAAATCTTGTAGTTGCCTTAATTATTGCTTCCAATAATACGCCGTTTAATGCGGTCTTTTACTTTTGGTCTGTTTGGTATATGAGATAGTATATGATTATTTTGATAGAATACGGTAAGATTGGATAGGATGCGATTAATTTTAATGTTATAATGTGTTTGATGCAATATATGATAGAATTAAAAACAGAGTAATCATGTGTTTGGTACGATATAAGACATGATTAAAAACAAGATAAGAAATTACACACTATTCCCTTGTATTTAGTCAAAATTAATAAAATGACTTAAAAAAATTGAAAAAAAATAAAAATAAATATTAAAATAAAATAAAACCTATCACTTTCTCATCTCATACTCTTCTTCAACTTCATCGGCCACCAGTCCACCACACCCCACGCCATCATCTCATCCTCATCTATTCATCTTCAACCTCACCACTCATCCACCGCCATCTCTCCTCTTCTCTCTCTCCAAACCCACAACTCTTCTCTTCTCTTTCCCTAATTTTTTTTTATTTGGTGACTAGATCCATCTCTTTAGTTTACATATTTTTTTTTTCAATGGCAAACACAAGCCATGTGGGTTTTGATTTTTTTTTTTTTTATTCATGTTCATGCTTGATTTTGAGATTGAAGGTTTGATTTTGTGATTGTGGGTTTCGATTTTTTTTTTAATGGAAATGGTTTCGATTGTGGGTCTGATTTTGTGATATTTTTTGTATTGTGTGTGTTTTTATTTTTAAAGAAATAGCCTATCAGTTAAAGAAGAGGAAGAAGAAGTCGATCAGAAGATGATCTGAAGAAGACAAGGGGTGTCTGTATAATTAAGACATGGGAAACAAATGAATCCCATGTCAATCGACTGTATTCTTTTATCCTGTTGCATTGCAGTGGGATAAAACAAGGTGATGGGATTAATTAATCCCATCCCACTGACCGAGCCAACGTGGGAAATGGACTATTTTTTTTAATCCATTTCAATCCTATCCCTGCCGTGAAATCGTATTGGAATTGGAATTATTCTGGTTTTGTATTGATTAATACTTTTACAAGTTTTCATATTTTGCCCAATTTGTCAAAGAGTGTTGACATCAATTGGGATTACAAAAAAAAAGAAGTTAACATCAATTGGGCTGTCTAATTTAGGTCCACCGGTTTGTGAAAAGTGGAGCCTGCAGGTATATGGGCCCATGAACTGCAACTATGTGACCATTCAGTTGGACAAATGGAATTAGTGATTGGACGTAGACATGATGCAGGTTTCGGTTCCGGTTCGACGGTTCTGACGGTTTCGGTTCATGTTCGGCAGTTTTGACAGTTCTGATTCCTTTTTTAAAATTTAATTTAATCTTATTTCATAAAAACATTAGCCATGTAAAATTGTTTTTTGTAAATGTATTTTATTGGGTCACCCGTAAAATAAAATAAAATAAAATAAAATAAATGTATTTTATTGGTTCAATTAATTTTTAAAAATTAAAAAATAATAATGTTGGAACCGTCCGGTTCGAACTGGAACCGAACTCCGGTTCCGGTCCCGTTCGAACCGGGTGGTTCCTCCAAAAAGAGAACCAGAACCGAAACAGTCCCAATATCGGTTCCGGTCCGGTTCCGGAACCGAAACCGAAAAAACCTGTTCCGATTCCGGTTCCGATTTTTCTCCGACAGTTCCGGTTCGGTTCACCAGTTCAAACCGAACCGGTGCCATGTCTAATAAGATGTAGCCTTGTGTTTTGCTTAAACACTATAATAATGAGTCTGTCTACCATACCCGCACGGGTATGGTAGAACAAAAAATTGGAAACCCTTTTTTTATTGATTTTAACGTAAGAATGATTCCCAAAATTCAGAATGGTTTCTAAATTGAACATTGAATGGTTCCTAGATTTTGCTGCTACCATACCCATGTGGCCATATGGGTATAGCAGTCAAGCCCCTGTACTAATACATCAACTAAGGGGACTGGCTACAATACTCACACAAAAATGTTGGTATGATACCAACATCTTTTTGGGAACAACTCTATCATTAACTTCATCATTCAAATATAAAAGTTGTTCCCAAAATTAAACTTGAGTTATTTACAAATTTGTTTCTATCATATCCCGTGGGTATAGTAGCCAAATCCTCGACGAAAATATAAACACATGTGGTCACTTATCAAGTTGTCAGATATGCAAACAATAGTTTTCACACTTCAATACTTAAGAGGGGCTAATTATTGATCAACTGTTGAATTGTAAAATTTGGTATCGATAAGATTGCGGATAGTTCTCTTGCTGTTTTAGTCGCATCAAAGCAGCAATGATCACTAACATGTGTTAATTTAATTCGTGTCACAATCAAACGTTCATGTGATATTGTGATTGGAAGCAACATGTGTGATGATTTGCATAGCTCTCTGTTAGTTAGGTTTGGTAGTAAATGAGAAGCACTCTTATCAATGGAAAATGAGAGTAGTTTTTGTTTTCAATATTTCATAATAGTTATAGCAGATTAATGTTTCCTCCAACACACCACACAGCCCATGTGCTTACTGCTTACTTGCAATCATCATATCCACATTATCTTGATGTTGAGTAAAGAGTAAAGAGAAGCAATGATTCTACACTACACTAGTAGGAGATTTACACTAATTTTAGCCAAGTTGAATCTGTCCCACTGGATAGAAATTTGCAAGAAATCCCAACTAACAAATTAACAATCCAAACACAACCAATCTGATGTATATACATGCAAATTACAAAACAAGAGAAACTAATTAAATATAAACCTGTATATTGAAATTTGATATCCAAATAAAAGGAGCATACAACTATATATTGAAATTTGTCTCTTTCTTTTTTACTGAGATCATTGTGTCTTCTTATACGATCAGGGCTTTGTAGCATCATCAGCATGTCAAGAGCCACAAGTTTATTTCTCCCACTGCAAGTTTAAAGGTTTCCTCCACTGACAATGCCTCTGGAAATTGATTAGATGATCCACTAGCCTGACATTAGAAAACCCAGTTAGGTCAGGAAAACAATTGATTAATACATAGCCTATATATATATATTGATTTATTAACATGTAATTGGAACTACCAAAATATATTATTCTATGCATAAAAGCATGAAATTAATTTTCTCGGAGACATTAAGTGCACCAGCTCCGTATTGGACTGTATAAAGCAGTTAAAATGTATTACATAATACAACTTTAGTGTTTGGACAGCCACTTTGTATTGTATTAATTAATACAAACTGTGACTCTAATACAACCACAACTGTACCACAACTGTATTAGATAATAAAAAGCAATTATGTGGGTTTATGTTGTATTACATTTAGATTTTTTTTTTCTATTTCAAACCAAAATTCCCTTTACAATTGAATTTTTTGTTTCTTATAAATTCTGATCACAAAAAAATTGAAAATAAATATATTAAATTATAAATAATTTATATATATTATTTAGTTTATTAATTATTTATAATATTATTTTATTATTTTAAAAGTTTTAGTATAACATATATATGTATATATTAAAACATTTTTGTTTTAAAATTTTTGTTTTTTTCTTATAAAAATATAATACAATGTAATACTGATACCCACCAAGCACATGAGTGAATCCAATATATCCAATCCAATATAGTCAAATATAATATAATACTATACAGTACCATGTACCAAGACCCTAATTAAGTAAGTGACTCCTTGGCCAATTGTTTATTTAAGATGCCCTAATTAACTTCAGTGACAGCCTAAGGATGTAGGAATCTTGCATTTCTTGAAATGTTTGAAGAAATATTTAGATGCTGAGAACATTATTAAATTTTAATCAAACAATTAAAATTAAAATTAACTCCTAATGATCGTTTGGGAGATTTTCCTTGAAAGTAAATCATAATTATCTTGACTCTCAAATCTCAATGAACTGATAATATCATAACAAAAGTATTGAGAAAATTAATTAAATAAGAGTAGAAGATTGAGACTTACATGGGCTTGGATCATGTACATTCTACGGTAGTTATCAGAGGCAACATGAGCAGATACCACATCCAAATTATACTTTTCAAGTATATAGAAGATGGTGGACAATAGACCTGGCTTCCTTGGTGAGCACACACTGATTTGTGCATCATTGCCGCACACATTCACCACAACATTCGGAGAAAGCCACGTCTGGAAGCAAACCGGAGGAGCAGGAACTTGAAACGGGTGCACGTGCGCGGGCAAGGGCATGTTTGTGGCCATTGACAAGTTCTTGGATGATAATGGTGGTGGTCCTTGATAATGATCAGCCAAAAAGGCTTCCCTTGAATCAAGTGGTTGTTGTACATTGGATGATGTGATGATTGATTCATGTTCATAATCAGCAACAGGAGCAGTCACATTCTGGAGCTTGTCATGCCTTTGTTTTTTAAGGGTCTGGAGAGTATGTTGAAGAGACTTTATGTATTTTACCGCTTCATCAACAATGGTGGATTTGTCTGCCTGCACAAAATTGAAATTTGAAGACATTATAAAATGGTTTGCAAAGATATGCAAGAGAGGGGTGACTTATAAAAATCAGGTATACGACTCTTTTCTTGTTAACATGGAGACATTACATGAAATTGTTAAAAAGCTTTTATACTTTATTAGTATTTTCCTTAACCAAAAAACTTAAATCGACAAGTAAACATCCAATCTATAGTATGTACGACATAAGTTAATGAGATTTTATACTCAAACGGGCCCATTTATATACAACGTGGAGACAAATGGAAACACTAGATACACGTTTGACACCCCTGATGTGTAACCCTTTACTATGTAACTTGTGCAATGAAGTCGTGATCTCGTAACTTTGATGCAATAAAAGTGAAAATAAACTGAACATTTCATTATGTACATGTACATTGTGAGCTTATTTATAGGCTTTAACAGACTAATCTCCGAATAAAATAACCTAGATATGAACACTATCACACTAATGATACCACGAGAATTATCTTATCTCAAATATATATGGTAGCATATCATAACAGCATCAATATTTCGAACTCTAGCGTTATCAAAAATTCAAAATACATTATATCAACAAAAAAAAAATCAAAATACATTCATTTGGAAAGGTATTTAAATTCAAGACACACAATATCCCAACATATCAAAAAAGACATTCAAATTACTGAAATTGAAGTTAGAATTACAAGCGTAGATTATTTCAGTATTATGGTTTGTTCATGAGCAGCATATACGTATATAAACTATATTTTATCGCTTTCTTTTGTGTTAATTGAAGCATTAAATGTTAAAAACAATTGAAATTAATATAAAAACCAACCCATTTATAAAAAATATAGATAATTGGAACTAAAATACAAACAGAACCCATGTATGTATGTTTTCTTTTATATATGGCTTAGGATATGGATGCACCTCTGATACTACTTTAATTCTATTAGAAATCAAATCGAACAATACTTAAAAAAAAAGTCGAATTTTTCCATATTACATTAAATTGCTAACAAGCTTTTATACCATATTAGTTTTTTCCTTGACCGAAAAACTTAAATCGATAAGTAAGCATCCAATCTATAATATGTGAGACATAAGTTGTCGAGATTTTATACTCAAACGTGTCCATTTATGTGCAACGTGGAAACAAATGGAAAACACTAGATAACGTGTGCAATGAATCCGCAACATCGTGACTTTGATGTAATAAAAGTGAAATAACTATACATTTCATTATTTATAGACTTTAATAGACTAATCTTTGAATAAAATAACCTAATTATGAAGTGTGATACCACGTGAATTATCTCATCTCAAATATATATATATATGGTAGCATATCATAACAGCATCAATATTTCGAACTCTAGTGTTATCAAAAAATCAAAATACATTATATCAAAAAAAAAATCAAAATACATTCATTTGGAAAGGTAATTAAATTCAAGACACACAATATCCCAACAAATCAAAAAAGACATTCAAATTACTGATATCGAAGTTAGAATTACAAGTGTAGATTATTTCAGTATTATGGTTTGTTCATGATCAGCATATACGTACATGAACTATATTTTATCGCTTTCATTTGCGTTAATTGAAGAATTAAATGTTAAAAACAATTAAAATTAATATGAAAACCAACCTGCCTTCTATAAAAATATAGAGAATTGGAACTAAAATCCAAACAGAACCCATGTATGTATGTTTTATTTTTATATATGGCTTAGGATATGGGTGCACCTCTGATACTACTTTGATTCTATTAGAAATCAAATCGAACAATAGTTCAAAAAAAAAATGGGATTTTTCCAAGTCTATATGCATCTCATTTATATTTGCAAAAATGTATTTCACTATCTTTGTTTGGAGAACATGATCACGAAGTGAAATTATGGATAGATTTGAATTTTGAAAAAAAAAATTGAAAATATATACCATCATGTTTCATGCAAATTAAAAAACCAATGAAAATGTTTTATAAAAAAGATCAAATTTAAATATATAGTTAGATAAATGATAATACCTTAAGAGGAAGTTGAGGGAGCAAAGCATGAAGACTAGAGAACATGTTCCTCATCTTCATCCTCCTCTCTCTCTCAATCAACGTATGCATCTCATGCTTAGATTCACCACCACCGCCACCATTGCTGCCGTCACCACCGCCAACGGATTTTCCATCTTTTCTACTTCTCTTTTGACCCACCTTTGCTAATTCTGCTGTTTCTAGTACTTGTTGATCATGTGTGATGGGGATATTAGAGCTTGAATTGTTAATAGCATGTTGTTGCATCTCCTCCTCCGAGCATTTATCAACACTACTATGATTTCCCAACATAATTTTTTTTTTTTTTGTTTTGTAGAAAGAAATTGATGAGTCTGTCAATTGTGAATGCAAAAAATGGGGTGGTGGTGTAGGGTTTTTATAAGTAAAAAAAGTTGGCGAAAGAAAGAGAGACAAAAATACAATACAAAAAAACGTATACATATTGCTTTGATGCGTGACACTCAAGATTTCTCAAAGGCCCATCATAAACTTGTAATCTATTGACCTTCTTTTTCTCTTTAATTACTATATCCGCCACCCTTCTACATCTCTTGAAATTTCAAAGAGTGGCATTTGCGTAAATTTAACGGAAGTTGGGGGTGATGATATACTTTGTAGAGAAGCAAGAGAAAAGGTACACGCGTTCATGCGAGAGAGCATCACAATTCACAAGTTATAAATGATATATGTGAATATATCTGTTATTGTAAAAACACATCTTCTTTATCTTTGGATTCATTTTACAGGTATCTGATATTGATAATTAATAAAATTATAAAAAGCAAGTTTCTGTTACAGAACCTTTTTAGCAGTTGTAATATGATTGCAATTCAGTTAAAAATTCTGTAAAGATACTTAGTAGAGCTGGAAGGTGTTTTGACATTGTGTGAATATGAAAGCAAATTTGATGAGTCCTAACTCCTAAGTCCTTCCTTTTTATTGTTGACATGTGATAAATCAGATGTGTATTATACTATTATATATGATGGATACTTGCATATCGCCTCTTAACAGAGCTAGTAGTGCACCTCTCTTTCACATAAGTGGTGAGAGGTTCAAATCTCACCATGCGTATTTTATAAGCATGTGTGAGGAGTTTTCTTTCCGGGTTGTGAACCTAGTTATCTCTAGGTCCCAGCAATCTTATTTTAATAGTTTTTATAATACTTTATAAATATATATATATATATATATATTTATATATTAAGTCTAAACACAACATTTATTAATAAAAATAAAAAAATAAAAATAAAAAAGGGAAAAGAAAAACAAAAGCAAAAGGAGTGGAGGCTCTAAAACAAATTAATCTAAAAAGAGACACAGACCTCAACAAAATGTAGAAAAAAAAGATGGTGTTTAGACTTAATATATATATATATATATATATATATATATATGATGAATACTTTTTTTTTCTTAAAATAAAAAATTGATTATATTATAACATTATAGAGACACTAAGGCAGACATAACTTAATACATATTCAAAATTATACCCATCTAGAATTCCCACAATTTAATGTGACAAATAGACACTAATTATTTTGAGGGTGCCTTATCTTAACCCATATCTTCAAAACAGTCACATATATATATATATATAAGAAATTTAAATAAAACAAAATGTTGGCTCTTACAAAACAAAATGTTGTCTCTATTCTAGGATTCAAAGATATAAAAGGGAGTTTGAAGCAAAAATCTAAATTTAAGTTGATATATAAACTGAATTTTGATTGTGTCAAACTGTCAATGCCTTTTATTTGTTAGAGAAGCTACTGCCATAGTAATGGGGATATTTATGATTTGTTGGTACCAGATGAAAACAGTGATTATTGTTCGTTCACAAAATCTGTTGCACATGGCATGTAGATCTCTGTTTGTTCCTTCTATTGTGTGTTTTACAACTGCATTATTACCATTAATACCTTGTCATCAAATTCTTTGTGGTGCACACCGTGCACAATATGTTTTAAAATCAAATTTTCTTCCTGGTTTCCTTCAACAACCATCTACCTCAGATTTCAGTAACATAAGAGTAATAAAAGCATCCATTATCCATACAACAATCAACATACAGAAATAATAATAATAATAATAATAATAAAATACTTGGATTTTAAATTGAAAAAAATCAAATACTTCTGAAAAGATTTCTGGGTAAGTTAAAGAGATGTCCATAGTTCAACCTATTTTGTAACTTGGCAACATAAGAAAGCCGATAAAGTCTAAAATGTAATTCTATGGTGTTTGACGAAAATCTGCAGTTCAACTTGGTGGTGATGGTGGAGCGTCTCCTGTCATACCAGACGAAGAGTGTCCTTCCCGGTGAGATTCACATCTAAATGCAGTTGTGGCACACCTTCATCATGGATGTCCTTCACATAGCAAAAAAGTAGCCAATGTCAGTTCAAAGTATTGAGACAAATTCATATGTTGTTTAAAATAGAGTTTACCTTGGAAGATGAGGAGAGATTGAAGGGTCCATATTGAGCTGGAATCAATGGTTCAAGTCCGAATGAGGATTCTGATGTGCTGATGTTTGCTGCTGACGATATGGGAATCGGTTGATTTGGGATAGAAGGTTGATTGGAAATATTAAAAGGCGTTTGAACCGAGCCTTCTTCCTTTGCAGGAAATGTGTCGGTTCCTCTGTTGGTATTCAGCAATCCTTTTTCCTCATCGAAGACCATTCCAATTTGAGGCATTTGCGCTGGTTGTATTACTCCTGGTAACCAGATTGGGCGCATGAACAATCCATTTCTCATCGCTAACATCTGTGAAACCAATCACAATGAAACATAAAATTGATTTTTATTATTTTTTTTGACAATTATTATTTCTATTTTCGTTTTACCAAGCTGGGTGAAGAAGAACAAATTACAGGAACAGAGTTGATGAAGATCAAAATAGACAACACAAAATCCAGTCTAGCCTAGTTACTGGCTCCAAGTGAACCAACTACTTCGAAACTTGGTAGACCTACAAGAATCTTCCAGACAAATCAATCCATACAAATAATGACTTTGGTTCAATTAACAGCATCTGCCCTTCAGGATTTGTTCTAGGAAAAATGACCTGTCTAACAAGAAATTTCAAAACCTAAACATTCAAGAAGTCTCATAGAAGCTGCTGAGCGCTGATCAGATACAGGTTTAAAGCAAGGTGATTTACGGCCTTATATTACAGAAATCTCTCACACAATCTAAGATGGCAAACCAAGGTTAAAGAAGATCAAAATAGTGAACTCCCATCTTTTTGTCCTCGGTACATATATGATAATGACAAGCTAGAAAGTGAAAACAGTAATAAAACAAATGCAATAGAGGAATAAGCAAGTAGATAATTATAATTATATATAACTTGTTCCTTGAAGATAAGCATACAACAAGTGACTATTTATAAGAAAACAAACAGATGGAAATTTTTGGTTTCATTAACTTTATAAGGAACCAAGTATGGCTTAAAGAGTTTCAAGAAATCAGGCGACGTATGATAGGGAGAATGGATGGCAAGAAAAAAGGTATTTTCCTAACATAAAGAACAGAAAGGAAGAGGAAAAACTGAAAAATGAGGCATCTCTTCCACATCTACCCAAAAAAAGAAAAAAGTTGTCGGCATAAACTTGTTAAGAGTAACGAATAGATGGTCAAACGTTAGTGCCACGGGGTCGGCCATGTAATTCATGCTACAGAGAAAAAAAAAACATCATGCACCTTCAGTGTTGCAAAGCGTCAAGTAATTTCATATCACTTTCCCAAGAAAAAAAATTCAACAAGCAAATACTAGTGTCAATACTGAGAAATGGTCAATATGTCACTCACTATATTTTGAGGAACCACAACACAAGATAATCCCATTCTAAATGAAGAAAAAAAAAAAAAAAACTGACCAACATACTTTCATAAAGGTAAATAGTTACCGTGATACATGAGTTGGTTCATTGATCATGGCAAATAATTTTTTTATGATATTACGTAAAGAAAACTAGCCACAACTTTGATGACAGATATGCAGAGGTGTATTTTCAGATCAATTAAGACATGATAGACAAAAATGATTTTCAATTAATAACTAATTCATTCTCTTCAAGATATTTGCAGACGTTTTTGTCTATCAACAGATGGTGATACATAGACAGTAATCATGTATGCCTCAAGTTATAATCTCAGTCGATTTTGCAGCAAGAACAACAATAACAGAGAAATTTCATATCCCAGTTTCATGTTTCATCAAATTCACTGAAATTTAAACATTTATGTTCAAGCTACAATATAGTAGTCAATCACCATCATAGTTGTAAGTATCACCCAGTAAAGCAATCAATTTACAGACCTAATATCAAGATTTTTAACAGCAAGACAGAAGTAGAGAACACTGACCTGCACTTGAAGCTGAAGTTGCCTCAGATACTCGATGGCCTCATCCAGCATTGAAGCTTTATCCGTCTAATACAAATAACACATCCATACATCAAATCAAATAATACAAAACGAAATAAATTTTGAATGGAGAATTCCAGCTGCAAATAGGAAAATTAAATTTAGGATACAAAGCAGACCTTGTTAGAATTTGGAACTAGGTTCTGTAATGCCCTCATTTTCTCATTAATTTTAGTCCTCCTCTTCTGCCCAACAACAATCAACTGTTATCATATAAATCAACACAACCCACCCAAAAAAAAATTAAAAAAAAAAAACCTTTTCAGACATATTATGAACGTCAGCAGCTCTGGTTCTTTTCGACGGCAGTTTCGTCAGACCTGTGTAGTCTGTTGGCACCTCTGATGCTTCGGGACCCTTTTAATTTTCAACAACAAAAAAAGCAAAAAGTAAACCGCCTCACCAACAAAATTAAGTGCAAAAAATAATAATAAATCATGATATAGAAATCCAAAAATACCTCGCTATCATAAGTATCAGAATCCATGGAGGAGAAATTGACACCGTCGGAGCCAGAGAGGTCGCCCGATCGGGCAGTCCGGAGGCGATCCTCCGACTGAGAAAGCAAGCCGGAGTTGGAGTTAGTGTCCGGAGTCGGCGACAGCAAGGAGTGGATGTACTTGGCATTATAGGATACACAAGAAGATGAGGATGGTGACGTCACTGACGTGTCTTTGATAAGCTGCCTTATAAACGCCGCGATTTCTCCAGTTTCGTGTCCTGAAGTTGGTGCTGTTGTTCCGTACAGATCCGCCATGATTAAACAGATAAAATTAATTGAACCAAGAACAAAAAAAAAGAAAGAAAAACAGAGATTTTGTTAAATAAAAAAAAACAGAGAGATATATATATATATATATATATAGAAGACTCTTCCTTGAGAGAAAATTTGATTGGTTGGTTCTCTCTCTCTCTCCTCTCTTTTTTTGTGCAATTTTTGTTTAGCTTTTGTTGGTTTTAACTTTTAACTTTTAAATTTCGGGTTTTATGCATGGTTTATACATTTCTTCTAATCAAATTTGATTAAACTCCCGCCCTAATCATATAAAAATTCTTGGTTTTTCCACTTCGAGTCCTTTTACTTGCATATATTTGTGATATGTCCTTCATTTCTATTTATTCTTAAATTCGTCTGCTATCTTTTTATAATATTTCGTGCAAGCCCTTATGCTGACCCTACCAGCCCATTTTCCTTATCGCATGTCTTTTAGTTATAAGGGTCTACTTAGGTTGGTAGAACGAATATTTCAGGACTGCGGTTATACAAAACTCAATAAAAAAGAAATTGTATTTTATAATGTTATAAGGTTAAGGTTCTATTTTTCTTTTAGATCTGACCTGACTAAAGAATTATTATATGGTTATATATCTATTTTGTAATGATTTTATGTATTTAATCGAGTAGTATATATTATTTTAAAAAACCAAGATATATTACTAACTAATGGTGTATATTTCAAATTTCTTATTAGTTTAATATTGTGTATTTTTGTTGATAATTTTTACAGTTCCTTTTCAACTATGATTTTTCATTAAATTTTAAAAATTCCACATCAGAGACACATTTTGAATGGACAAATGTTTTAGTGGTGTATATGATATTGTGGAAGATTGAGGGATGAGAATGTTATTGATGAAGTTATGGAGGTGTGCAGTGCACACCAACCAGAAGCAGAAATGAGAAGTGGTGGAACTTGAAAGTCAAAGAGGCAGATTTCAGGCTTTTGAGTGCCTTATCCGACCATAGCATCATCTTGTTCTGAAACAAGCATTAAATATGGCACCGAAAACTGCAATTCTCGATGTCACTTTTAGTTCCGTGTTTCCAACATCTACTAGCATTATCAATCGGATTTGATTATCTACTCGTAACTGAATCGAAAAATTCTGGATCGGATTTTCTTTAAGAAAGTCTCTCAATCGAATAATTCATACTGACTTAAATACGGATTTTTTCGGATTCAAATTCGGATCAAACTTAGTTTCAGAAATTAGACATAGACATTTTCGGATCGTATTGGATTGGATTTGAACTTTATCTGTATTTTCAGATTTTGTTATAACAATATTTATAAAAACAATGTCAGTTTTTTTAAAAATTTTAAAAAAATGTGCAATATGAGTTAATGTGCAGTAATTTTTTTTTTTCAAAAAACAATAAAAAAAAGGAGTTATATATATATATATATATATATATATGTATTTGAATTATCGAATTTGGATTCGGATCAGATTTAGATCAAATCAGATTCGGATTTGGTTTCGAACCGGATTTGGATTATTCGGATTCAAATATCAGAATTCGAACAGTAAAATTTCCAATTTATATCCGATTTTCAGATATAAATAACTTTGGATACAAACATTTTTTTTGTCTGAATTTTCGGATCGGATCAGATGGATCGGATTTACACCTCTAATATTTTACATAAATTCATAACCCTATTTGACTCAAGCCTTAGTAATGGACTCCTGCTCAGGTCTCAAATTTCAGCAGCCGCCTACTGCACCACCCCCTACATTAATTTATTTATACATTGAAGCCTCATCGTTGAAGAGCCCGAAATTCTCCAGATGAATTTTTGTAAGTTGGTGAGCACTGACAATGGTAGAGCAAAATTAGATAGGTCGTACGTTACGATATCCTGTGAAAAATATGAAGGTAGAACGGAGCGAGAAGGGGTGTCCAGCTGGGGACTCTCCGATGCTCGAGTTAGACAATTTATCAACAAGTAAAATAATTTCAAATCAACAATTAAATTGAATAAAATCTAAATCGAACCGTAGATAAAATTGGTCGAGTCATGGGTGTTGTCGTCCGGAGAGCCTTATATTTGCTTAGGCTGAGCGTTGAATTAGGACATAGAGCCCTTGATTTGAACGTGTTGGCATTGGACTTTGTAGAGCCCTCCGTTTGGAGTGAATAATAGTAGAAAATAGCAGAGTTTTAAGCGTGAGTTAGAAAAAGGAAAATCCGTATTCTTCCAAGGGATCCCCCTTAGTCCAGAGAGAATCCTATATTTATAGGTCTCTTTGAAAACTGAACATTTGGTTGGTTTAGATTCGATTGTGATATCTGTAGGGCGAGATTGCAAGAGTGTTTCGCAATTCATGGGATTTGGGGGTTATCACTAACTTGGTCATTGTTAACAACTTGTTTCAGTTGTTTGAATGTTCTGACTAAGTCCAAGTGGACTTTAATCACCTGTTTATTGCCATTCGGGCCTTTATTCACAATAATTTGAATTGTATGCATTTAAATTTGGTCAAGGCTTATCATTGTGATTGTCCCGATGTTGGGCTGATTTCAGCTGGGCCAAATTCTCTTATACAGCCCGTAACAAACAAAATCATGGTTGGACACTTGGTTTCATAACCTTGGACCATATGACAGATTTTGGCTACCACAATCGTAACCCTTAATCGTTGAAGTTTCAAGTTTCAACACTTTGCTTAAATAAAAAAGATGAGATTGAGATTAGTCAAGTGGTTAAACCATTCACACCCACATCACAAGGTTATGGGTTTGAGTCATTTCTCATTCCTAAAAACCCAAATTATCATAATTTAAAAAAAGAAAACTGAAAAAAGAAAACACAATGCTTAAATATACAGATAGAGATCATTCTCTGAGAAAAATTTCAAGCTTAAGATAGTAATTTCATAATATTATGAAACTAGATGATTTATTTTATAGTTTTGTTTAATTTTGTAACATTGCGAAACGTATCCAAACATAACGTCACTTCAAACCTGATTTTTTTTTTTCCAGAATACTTTTACTAGAGAATAGATTATTCAAAGTTGCACACCAAAGTTGATGAGTATAGTCCCAATAGCATACATGACCAATATGGTGGCAAAACCCGTAAGTTATTGACAAATTTAGATGTCATTTCTGCAAATTCTAAGATGGCCTTGAAATCAGCAAACAATTTTGTAGGGAGCCCTGGAAAAAAAAAAATTCAAACTAGAGATACGGAAATTTTTAAATTTGATTTGTACTATACCATGGCCATGATGCCATCATAACCATATTGAACAATGCTTCAAAAAGTAACCATAGGATGATTTTCATGGTAATTGTTCATCTAATAAATGGAAAATTAAAAACTACTATATAGCTCTCGGCTCCTCAAGACATGTTATGTTGCAACCATCCATAAACTAACTTAAATAAGATTCAATTAAGCAAAAAGAAAAAATGGTCTCGCCCTGGAATGAGGACAGCCATGAACTAACTCAAAATAGATGAATAATATTGGCAGGTAACACAAATTGAATTACCTACCAGTTTTGGATCCAATGAATGTCAATAATAAAAGGAAAAAAAACAATTTTTTTTGCCAACCCAACTTCCATCCTATCTGAGGAATCAGTAGCCTAAAACTAATGGTCCTCTCTTATCATTTTGACAGACCAGTTGTTTTACAAATGGGGCATATATTTTTAAGCAGTAGCCATTGTTTAATACAATGGGTGTGAAAATCATGCCCGCATTCCAGTGTTCCAAGGCCATCTCCATCATCATATTCCTCCTGTGTATCCACAAAATAATAATAATAATAAATGAGCAAAGAATGAATAAGTGGTGAGCTACCAACAAGATAAGATCATTCCCTTGCAAAGAGGGACATGCATAAGATAGAATTGTTACCTGACAAACACAACAAGGTTCGGTTTCCTGCTGAGATGATCCTACTGGAATAGAATATTTCCGCTGCTTCAATCGATTCATTATAGTTTCTTCACTCAATCCTGTATTCACGTTCCCAATACGCTCCTCCAAAGCCAACAATTCCTGTAATTCCAATAAACATTGTATGATGACAACAATTTTCATTATGAACATAAATTATCAGTATGTATGTCTTACCTCATAGGACATATTATCAACATCAAGCCGCATATCCCTGTGTCGATCATGAATATCAGCCACCCCAAAGAAGACTGACTGATCAAGGATCATAACATCCTACACACAAGCACAAGCACAAGTCAAATGTTAGGCCACTGACTTAGAAGAAAATAATTTAGTAACTTTTTTTCTGATATTCATACAACAATTTTGTAATCTACTATTCCAGAGCCGCTTATATGGAAAAACTGGGTTTCGATCTTAATGCAGTAACACAATTAAGTATGTAGCCAACTCCCAGGACTAGAATGTTAACTTCCCTGATTGGAACAACCGTTACCATCCCACTGTCTTACTGTTATTAGACAAGGCATTCAGTCGGCATTCACTGCTTGTTATCATCAGAAAACCAAGTATCAATCTGATTCAGAATCATGCATCTAGACAAGTGATGCATAATGCAAAATCGAATGCATGTATTGACCTAGTTGACCAATTTGATAATGGCCATATTAAAAAATTTAACTACTCACCATAAATGGAAATCCATTACACAGCAGCTCTTATCATGGTAAGAAACTAGACAAATCATAAATATAGAAAACCTTTTGCATTCTTTTCTGTCTAAGACATTCACCCTCTAAGAAAAGTTTTCACCAATTTCTTGAATACTTAACAATTTTTCCAGTGATTAGCCACTACCATGAATTGTAAATGGAAAAGCAAATTACAAGAATGTTTATGTTTCCATTGGCAGTTTGGCACGCAATAAATTCGTTTGATGCTCCATTGATATATACAACAAATTTAAAAGCTAACCTCGAATCGCAAGTTCTCTCCCCTACGCATAAGATCCAACACATTGCGAATCTGCTGCAGAGAAAATAACATGGAAGTTTCAGTTTACTGGTTTGCAAAGACAATTGGTATAATAGAAAAAAGGAGTGCAAGGACAACACAGAACTCCTTGGTCACACTCATTTGTATATATGAAAGAAAAATCTAATAGCAACATGTTCTACCAAATGATTAATTTCATATAGAGATTATGCACAGTTAACAACTCAGAACATAGTCACAGAGAGAGAGACAGACCGAGGGAAGAAGAAAAGATAAAGATCCAAACATATATATGATTAAGGTCAACACAAAATCAAGTTTCAAACAGCAGCAACCCAAACATTTAAGCCAAATTAGCAATTAGTATACACAAACACTAGCAACTAATAAAGTAAGAAATACATGTGCTGATGTGCATCTATTCCGAAACTAATGCTGCAAGAAAACCCCATCAACATGCATGAAAAAGTTTCCACTGAACAAACAATTTATATTTTGATGACTCAGTGCTAAAGATGATCTAATGTTTATACACAGGTTTATTACGAGGAGGGAACTGTACCATCTCAGAAAAGCTAATAAGAGTATGAGCTAAAGAAGGATAGCTTCACCATCACAACTTTTCAAATTTAGAATTAAGGAAGCCATCCTAATAATTAATAACAGCCAGACTATGATTACATCAAACAGTTTTATAACATAAATGTCAAAGAAATCATGCTCATCCAGTAATATATCATGCTAAATTTGAATTTCAGGGGAAAAGCATCATAGCCAGACAGCAGAAGTTCAAGAACAGACCTCAGATACAACGAGTCTGCTTCTACCACCTTCACTGGCAGCAGCTAAAGTTCGCAGTGGATGTGGAAATCCAAGGACACCATCACCATGTCTATCCAACAATGAGGCTGATCTTGGGAATGACTGATGATGCCCGTGATTTCCAGCTCCGGACATGAGCGCAATCTCCTCTGGCGAAGGAGGCTGCAATGGAGTTTGATTACTGCCCTGGACCCCAGATTCAGAACCAAGGGAAGAAATTAGTGACCGACGAACAAATTCTGAAAATCTTCGTGGATACTGATGAGGAGATGGGGCATTGGGATGGGGAGCCCATGTAGGAGCAGCAGATGACCGAGGGACACCAGAACTTGAACCTGTCCGAGAAGATGAAGCGACATTCCCAGGTATGCTCATATTTCCACCAGCTAAACTTCTATTTGCTGGATTTCGGACAAAATTTCTCATATCAGGTGCAGGCATAAATACAGGTTGTTCCAATATATTTCTTCCCATACTTCTTGACCTGGTTTCCTCACGGGAAAAGGCATCTCTATCTCTAGAAAAATTAGAACTTAACGAACTTCCAGTTCTTGAGCTAGAACCTCTATCCCATCGAAATGGTTGAGCATTTCGGGGCAAAGTTGGAACATGCATTGCAACAGGCTGGCTCTGAGAATTCATATTATCTACCACTGGCGCTGACCGTGAGTCCAAAGACTGATCATTTGGAAGGAGCCTTGATGATTGGTGGGTAGATGAAACATTTGAATGCCTCACAGAACCCAATAGAGGAGGGGGAATAGATTCTTGTTGGTTTGAAGGATTTATACGGACACGGAGATTTCTTCGAGAGCTTTCTGCAATTCCTGCCACATATGAATCAGGGATGTGGTCAGAAGCTGCTCCTCTAACACCTAATACAAGCCCAGAGTTCGCCTGTTCTGATGGAGCAGACATACTCAAACTGCTGCCTCCATCATAGTGGGCAGACACAGCAGGCCATACACTGCTTTCTGCGCGCTGAAAGTAACTACAACTTCCATTCGCAGGGGACTGCTCAACGCTTGCTGCAAGAGCCTTTCTTTTGCAGGATGTACGCCGCCCCTCATATGAACAACCAGGTCTACTTTCATTTTCTTCAACCAGATATCCATTGCCTCCAGAAGGTAGTAGAAATGATTCAGAACTACTAGCAGGTGGAATCACCTGATGTTCTGATGCACCTGATTTATATGGATTCGGACATCCCCCCATGTGACAACTAGCGCCATCATGATTCACAAACCCTGCATTTAAGTTGATACTTGGAGACATCAAATTAGAGTTGGAACTTTGCACAAACAGAGGGTTCAAATTACCACCATCTACTGGAAGACTATTAGTAGGTTCACATTGTTGTTCTTCTGACCTAGAACCAGCTCCTCGACAAGGGGTCAAGGAAGACCATCCGAGTTCTGTTTTTCGCTCATCACGGCCAACCTCATTTTGGGGGCCACTCGAGCTGGGTTCACCTAAGCTCCAACCACCACCCAAGGTTGGTCGTTCATGACTCATAGAATTCATATATGGCATGTTTGCACCAGGGGGAGATATCATATAATCTGGCAATCGATTTTCAGCAGGATTCCGCATATTATTCCAGCAAATTTGTTGATCTACAGCAGAATTTGATGTAGATCCATGGTCAAAGCTTAAGGTTTCTGGCAAGGAACCAATAGTACCTCTTTGCCCTTGCATTAGGGCAATTATCGATTTCCTTATAAATTACCTGCAGAGCCGGTTCCAAAGAAAATTAGAACTCACACTTTAAGTCTTATACTCATATACAACAACCGTCGAATATAATGGTTAAAGCATAAATGGTTTCAAAATGATGTAACCTAATTGAGCACAATGAGCTTAAGTTCAAGATATAGTGACCAAACAACATAGCCACACCATAAGCAATGGGAAAACCACACAAATAATACTACAAATCAATGGTTTGCAACAATATGACTCCCACAGGCCCAATGTCATTTACTAATCATAGCAAAATATACTAAAAGCAAGAAGCAGCTGAGTCCTTGATAGGAGTACACCACTGGTCATTGAAACAAATGGAATGGATAAACAAGACAATAACTTGTCAAAGCAAACAGCAATAATCAATCAATCAATCCAGACAAAAATTTTAGAGAATGAAAGTGTAACGAACAAACACAGTAATGGCAATCCATTGTAAGATTGTGATTATCCAAAAAGCATTCAACTTGAATGCATTGCAAGAAATGGGGTCAACTAAACATCATCATCTTTATATGCACAAAAAGTACAAACATTCTCTAACATCAAAACTCTTCCTTACAAAGAAGAAACTCATGAGCTCCAGACTACTTAATCTCACCAATGCAGCAATGAAAAATCAAAATCAAACCAAAGAAACCCAACAAGGCATGTGATTTTATTATAAAATAATATTAATCCAAACAGTTATAAGACAAAGGGTACATCATCAAACACAAAACCATGTAAAAACAAAAACCCAAAATGTTTTTACCAACATCACAAGCAGCTCTGAGTAGATGAACTATTAACCCAAAAAAGAGAGATAACAAAACTCATATTAACATGTAATATAACAAACACAGCTGATAATCTACCGCTCACACGGTCAAATCAGTTTTTTTGTGAAACCCATTTAATAAATCGTAAATCAACAGCAAGTGAAATCCCAACCTCAGATAATAGCTTAAACACACAACCAAATGATACCCAGAAAAAAAAAACTTCATTTAAAAAAAAATTAAGAAAATAAAAATAAAAAACCCACCCACCTCCAGAAAATTTGGCTCCGGTTTACAGCTGAAACCGAAAATCAAAGAACATAAACAAGAAAAACAAAACAAAAAATTCATTCACAGACAGAACATCGTTCATATTCTATGTCATCATCAAACGATCAAGCTAAAAAAAAATTCAAAAATTCATAGATATTTACCTAAGGTATAGGAATGGAATACAGGGACCGATCTAAGAATAAGCAGCGAAAAAATAAATAAAAATCTAGAGGACGAGGGCCTCTGTTCTCTTCCCGGAGCCGAGAGAAACAAACAAGTAAAAAAAAGAGAGAAAGAGGAAGAGAGAGGCCTGAAGAAAAGATAAAGAAATGAACCAAACAAACGAAAGAGAGGGATTAAAAGCGGACAGTAATCATCTCTAATTTACCAAATAACCCTCCGCTACAAATACTAATAAATATAAAATTCATACTATTCATTCATTATAAGAAACAACTGTTGCTTTTCTCACTAATTAAATTTAAATTTAAATTGTTTTGGTTTTGGATGACCCAATTTTCAATGCGCGGCTGGCTTATAGGCAGCCCCACCCTCGGTTTTGTTTCCATCTTGTTCACGCCAAGCACCTGCCCCTCTCCTCCTCTTTTAAACCCATCACATGCTTTGGCCTTTGCTTTGGTTTTAGTTTCTTCTCTCATTCTTCTTTTGAATGTTGAGCTATACCTTGATGTGTCATTTGTGTCTGACCTACTAGAATAATATTTAAAATATTATAATTACTGCACACGTGTCACATGATTTTTAATTGATTGGACCCCACTGTTAGATAGCTTGGATTTCCTTTCTCTACCTAAAAATCTGATTGTTTTGTATCAAATTTGACCGTCTGTACTTAATGGGGAAAAATAAAAAAACTGTTTACCATCACATGGTTGAATAATATTAAATCATTTGGGTTTTAATTTTGAATAATGTTCGAATTTTAATCGGTTAATACTCAAAATACTGATCACACTAATGGAAGTGAAGCACGTGGTCTAATTTGTAAAATAAATATAAAAAGTTGAAAAAAAAACCATGTATTACACCCTCATTGATGATACTAATCGGTTGGTATTTATCAGTACCAAAGCATTTTTGCTTGAGTATTACATATATTTATGTCTATTTATTTTTAGGTGGGTTTTTTTTTTGAAGTTATAATACTAATTAGAAATGCTTGGTACTAACAGGATATAATTAATTATTGCTTTGCTTAAAAAGATGTGTGAATACATATACAAAGACAAGAAAAGTCCCATATAGCATTTGTGCTGGTTCTCTGCTGCCTCTCTGCTTCCTTTTAATTGCGTCTCCAACCGTTCATATCTCAATCGTGGGCCTTCTTGTTGTTGTTGTATTCTTTCTCTTTCTCTTTCTCTCTGCCTTATATTTTATTTTATTTTTTAATGCTTTGAATTTTAATTTTAAGGTCACGAGAACATACTCTTATACGACCCATTTCGTATTACTTGTTTGAAAAAAAAGTTTGATGATAAGGTATGGAGAGGATGACGATTCCTCCACCAGAGGGGAATATTAGAAACTTGAGATGCTTTTGACAAAAAAAATGAAAAAAAAATTGGATAACAAACCAACCTAACTAGCCACTCAAGACAGCAAAGGCTATGCTCTGCTCCTTCATTGTCATTGCTGCTGCTGCTGCTGCTCATTGTTCTAGGGCACTAACAACTAAAAAAGAAAAAAGAAATTAAAATCAAGGGTGGTGATTTGACTTTTCCAATTTTTTTAATCTTTTACAGAGAATATAATCCATGCTTGGTACAAATAAATAACATGGAAAGAGGTCTAGTTGTTGGCAATTATGTGATTTAACCCATACACAAATTTTTTCCAATTTTCCTCTGTAGCTATTCTGAAAAAGTGGGTGGTGGTTTGATTGAATCAATTAATTCAATGTTACCCCTAAACAACTTTTTTTTTTTTTTTTGCTTTTACCCTTAAATATTATATTTTATTACATTTCTCAATTCAAGCAAAATTTTCGTTGACGCCCAAACTGGGTCTAAAAAGAACAACCACACCAAGGAGGACAGATTGAGAGTAGAGATGACCCACCTTTCATGAACATGTGTGAGCGTGTGTGGTGTGGAGGGAGGTGGTGGTGAAGGTTCAATGTGTGATAATGATTATGCACATGGCTAGTGTTTCCAAGCAATTAAATTCTAAAAAGATTGGAAAAGTATACAAGAGACTAGTGGAAAAATATAAAGGTGTGGAAAAGGTGTTACTATCAACAATTCACATAAAATTGATTAGAAGAAAAGAATTAACAGGAAGCAAGATTGCTTCATAGCTACCACAATCCACAACCAAGCCAGCGTCACAAACTTTGTTTTGTTACATTCAATTTCTTTTATTGACTTCATTCGGCAAAGAGGATGTACCTTGAAATAAAAGCAAAACAAAAGAAAAAGAAAAAAGTCCCAATACAAGATGACAAATTTCGGTTTCACACTGGAAAATTCGGAACAATTAAAAAAAAATCATACAAGTTCCAGAATCTTAAATCAATTTGTTTTTTTTTTATAGGTTTGTGTTGAAAAGGAATCAGGATTCCTCTCCTTGGTCCTGTTTTTCCTTGGTATTTTTCAAGTGTAATTAAAATATCAAGTTGCTATGAGGGAGAAAAAAGTTATCAAATCTTAACCATGTATTTTTTATTTTGTTTAAATGTCATTAGATTATGAAAAGTCAAAGAAAAACAAGACAACGAAAGGATCTTGATCCGTTGAAAAAACTATCATGATTAGCCTCTGCCTAGTTTTGCTAAATCACATTTAACAACAGCATAAAATATTGCCAATGTTTACTGATGGATTACAGATGTTGAGGTGATGCCTATCTATTGAAAAAAAAAAATAGATTAAAAAATGGACACAATTTGTTTTGCAAGAAGAGTTGTCCATCAGTATCACGAAATCAGATTCGGCTTGTGACACTGAGGTCTCTTGTAAAAAACTTTGAGATATCTTTAAGGAGAAGATCATGCACATTTCAGGTCCACTAGTAGTAATACGACAGCATGCCTTAATTGTGACACGTTATTGATTAACTAATACAGCTTGGTAATTGTGACCAAACTTCAAAACAATTCATTCATGCCACTCCATGCCAGCTACAATTCAATATATTTATATACACATGATTGGTAAATATATTAGCATGGCACAATCAATGCACTGACCCATCGATCTTGTGGCTTTGTGAGATTTATTTGTAAATAACAAAGCACAAGACAGGGTCAATAGACATACGTTATGGAAGTACTTCGCCTTAAAGTAAAGCAACTCTGTGCTTTTTCTGACTTAACCTACAAACATTTTCTGTCAATATTCCAAAATTTTCTCATCTACCAAACAGAGTAACAGCAAGAACCAAATTTTGAGCTGAATGGACCAACAATGTAGGAAAACTTGATGGGGAAACTAGAAATAAAATGAACAGTTAAGCTATGTAATGTATCTAATTCTTTTATGATTGGCAGCAACCTGGATTGAGGAACAAGCATTTTCCAATTGTAAACTCTGTAAGAAATTAAAAGTGTATCTTTAGTCTGGGAAAGAAAGTGATAAATGCAACAAACATTAAAAATAAAAATAAAAATCGGCACAATAATAAAATCCCTAGAGTTTTCATCTTCCATCCATTTCACAATGAATTTCTTGTAACACTACACACAAAACACATATGCACTACTGTGTGATGATACAAATCATGCAATCTGTATTAGATAACCATCTAACGATTAAGCAAAACCACCAAAACAGCATATCATGAATCAAGCAGAACAGGAACAATCATATAAATTACCAGGTTCAAGTTATTATAAATGCAAACATCAAAAGAAATTTCATCATCAGCTCTACTGCTACCAAGAAAATAAGCACTACTGAACCATAATTTAAGAAAATGAACACTCCATCATATCATGATGTATCTAGAATCCATAATTTACGATATTTCATCACACACAGAAACAAGTTCAGCAACAAATTGTACTGATACAGAGATCCAATACGTACAATAAGTTTATCTACCCTTGCACAAGGGAAATTCATTCGAGAAAAACAGATCAGGTAGGAATGAAGGCCTTGTTAAAGGAAGGCACTAGAGAAATGCGTGGAAAATTAATTTCCCAGAAAGAAAAATGGATAAAGAACTCCACCATCAACAGAAAGGATGAAGATGAACAAGCCAGGTGAAGCAGCTGATACTTAAAGATTGCTTCGAAGTTACCATCCTCCAATATTTCAGTCTCTTTATCTTTTTAACTGGAGCAAAATGCCTGATATTGGGCAAATCAGCAATCTGCACATCAAACACTAACATACATGATCAAATGTTTCATAATAGTCGTATTTACAAAAAGATGCAGAAAAAAAAACGAAAAGAAAAATAGTACAAGAAATTAATGACCTTAGCAGGCAGAGCGTCCCGCTACAACATCCTCTCAACATCACAAATGACAGTATATTTCTTCACCTAAGTTTTTCAGATGTTTTTCATTTATTGACATGTCAACCATTATAATTCCTTTGCTGGGTAATTAAACCCTCCTTTCTTTTGCTGGTTTTTATATCTTAAATCAATTGTATTGAGAATAATATCATGGTTAATAACCAGATATACGTCAATGTTACTTTGGAAAATCAAGGAAGAAGATCATCCAACTCAATGAAATCTTCCCTAAGAATTGAAAGTAATTGCTGGGCCGATACATCATCAGCAGACATATCATCGCCAGTAAGCCCAGATGTACTGACCTGCAAAGCAGCAGCAGAACGGGAAGAAATATAACTAATGTGAAGAATGTACTCAATATCCAAAATGCTAAATGTATAGAAACTGGACATATCTCATGCATACTTTGTGCTGCTAAGTCCAGAATTAAGGAGTCTGAGATTACTGCCTTAACAATTTACCAGAGTTGTAACTGACTTTAAAAGTTGAATCACAGAACAAGCAATGGGGGAGCCAACCAAACAATTTCATACACACCAAAAACTCACCTTGTCTAGATAGTAACACAGTAAGATGTTATGAAATGTAGTTTGATATAAATTATATGAGTGCATTTAATATATTTGATAAAATTCTTTCACATAATCTCCTCGCAACATCAAGTTGCTAAATATCTAAGTGAACAATATTACTATTTACTATACCTTGATAGGAAATGAATCACTATGAAAGCTATTTTCCTTGGTGCTAAAAACTAAATGGTAGGAAACATGCAACAAAAAAAAATGACAGTTTCATAAGTCAACAGGGGAATAGATCTGAAATTTGTTACCTGCTCACTTGGTGGGGTGCCCACCGGAAACTGAAAGCTATCAACAGGTACTGTCCCTTGCATAACATGATTATCTTGCTGACTAACATATCTACCATCAATAATGTTGTCATCATGTAATTTAGCTTCAACAAAGTCAGATGAAAGAGATCCATCATGCTGAACTCCAATGTGACGTACAGCAGAAACACTTTCTGCCATACCAGAACTTAAACCAATCTCTGATACGCTATTTCCACTACGAGATTTGACAAATACACGACAGAGGACAAAAGCGGCCTGCAGATGTGTGGAAATATGAGATCATAACAACAACAACAACAACAAAATCAACTAAGATGATGCACAAATTGGATGGATTTGCATAAGAAAATGCACAATTCAGGTGGATTTATATAGGATATGGACAAATCAGTAGCTCAATAAGTCCGATAAACAAAATAAGAAAGTAAAACAAGTTAAAAGTTCCAAACTAAATGGGCAGACCAATAACAAATGTTCACACCCTGTCTGAATCAAGTAAAGCACTCAATAAAGTTGAAACGAGACCAAATTTTTTGAGGTTGCAAAAGTGTAACACAATTAAAAGATTAAGAAAAAATGGTTGGATTTATAATGCATATCAATTACAGTTTTTAGGGTAAGATATAGTGCCAAGCAGCTAGCTAAGTTCAATAAAGTTTTCACTTACTTAGCTCTCGAATAGGAAAAAAATGTAACAACAAGCCGAGAATCTAATAGGAAATTTTGTATAATTCTTGAGTAAAGCTAACATTAATCAGGAAAAAAAATATAGTGAATCAAGAATCCGAAGATAGATCCTAATCTATACATCTAAAATCCTCAAAACAGTTAAACCAGTTCAGATTTTATATATACCTAATCAAATCACTAACATAACAACAATCAACTATCCAACCCCAAAAACAGAGAATTTCAGTTTTAGTACGAAAATAATAACTCTCAAACATAAATTTGATTTGATCACAAATTTGAAGAATCATCTTTAAAAGTACCTTGACATGATCAACCAATTCATACTCATATAATACCCAATCAGTCCTGACAGCAGTTTTGGGAGAATTCCCCAAATAGAAAAAGAAATCCTTCCTGGTCCCTACAACCACTTTCTCTCCTCTATTAACCGCAACAACATCTCTAACTCTTCCTCTCCTTCTCCAATATCCATTCATCGCTCTCCTGCTCTTCTTCTCTCTGTCTCTGCCGTTCCCATTCGAAACCCTAACTCTGTTGTAACAGTACCAGTGCCTCTTCCTTCCTCCGTAACCGTACGCATAGGACGCCCTCTCCGGTAAGTCTTGCGGTTCGTAATCGTACAATTCGAGCTCTTTGATCAGATTGTAACCGCAGAGATTTCCGTCTTCGTTGTCGTTTGTGTTTTTGTTGGTGAGATAGTAACAGAGGAGTTGCTCTTCGGAGGGATAGAACCGACAACCTGGAGGAAGCAGGAACGACGTCGTTTTGGTCCTGCTGTCTCCCATTATCGTCCTAGCAAGAACAACAACAGTAAAACGAAGAGAGAAAATTTTCAGGCGTACAAGCGAGCTGATATATAGTGAGCTAGATGCGTGCCCTTGAAGTTTCTTTCTCGGAGAATAGTGATACTGTCTTGCTAAGGTGTACGATTTCCGTGAAACTGACCAACCTGGATTGTGGAAATTTCGTGGGGGGGTTTCATGAAGTTGACAGGTGGCGGGCTTTGATTTGTTTGATGAAGTAATTACATTAACGGCATATATGGATATGGTGACTTGGAGTCTTGGACTTGTTTTTTATTTGGTCAAAGGGCAGCAATTGTAGTGTGGACCTCATCGTAGTGTTGAATTTTGATGCTAACATATCTGTAGCCGTTGATTTTGAAAATGTTGATGTCATCACCCTTAAGATTTTCCTTATTTTTCCGGGTGGGGCCGTTATGTGTTTGGTCGTTTTTCAATACAAAAGAAGAGGGTGATGTGGTGTATACTCGCTGCATGAGCTCCTAGAATTTCCATGTTTGACAGGTGTCAAACATTTGCTAGCGAGTGTCTCAGTTTTAATATCCACAAGCGAGGAAGACAAAGGAAAATATTATTTTATTAGCTTCAACTGTCAACAATGGTAGGCTGTGAAAGATAGTGTGTGAGGTGTTTCGAATATGGGGAGCAAAATTTTGCCGTGTCAGAAATTTGGGAAGTGAGGGCTAACTCCCAAGTAATTGTTTATGGGCCTGGTACAAGCCCATTTAAATACATTGCGTGGCTTGTATTTATGGCTTGCTTCTTTTTACCGCTACGAAATTGGATAAAATAAAGTCAAGTGTAGCGGCCATGAACTATTTATCGGGAGAAAATCTTCAATGAGACGATCACATTACTATTTGGTGAGACCATCCAATACGATTGTATCAAATTTAGTTTAATAATATATGTTTATGTTCTAAAGATAAATTGTACAATCTCTACCTCCCCCTTCATGTCCAACCTTTATGCAAGACATTATAAAATATTGGGTTGAGGCCCGTATTAAAAATAAAATGTTAGATAAGACATTATAAAGTATTAGGTTGGGGCCCATAACCCTTATTCAAGAATGTTTATTTTCCTTTGCATTCTCCTCGTTTTTATATTGGTTAAGTCTCTCTCCACTTCTCTTATTTATCCAATGTGGGATGTATGATTGAATTTCCATTTACATTCATTGATATAACATAATGAATTTCCATTTGAAAACTTTTTTAACTTGCTACTGGATGTAAACAAAGAGAATATTGTTGATAAAAGATAAAAGAATTGGATCATTTTTGGATTAAATCGCATCACATCTCTATATATACTTTTCTTAATCTTCTATATTATGTGGATTGTGAATGCAAATATATAATAGTATGTATCATTTTTTTAATATACTATTAATATGTATATAAATAAGACAAGTGAAGAGTTGCCAACCTATATAAAAAGTATAATAATGCATTAGAATTTATATCTACTTGGACAAGGGTTAATGGTCATGACCCAATACTCTACAATGTCCATTTTTTTAAACATTTTATTTTTATAAGTAAAATGTTTTTTTTAAAAAAAAATTAAAATTTCGGTGGAACTAGAACCGCTGGTTCTAGTCCGGTTCGAACCGGACGGTTCCTTAAAGAAGGAACCGGAACCGGCCCGGTCAATACCGGTTCCCGGTTCGGTTTGGAACCGGAATCGAAAAAACCGGTTCCTGTTCCGGTTTTTGGACGCCGGTTCCGGTTCGGTTCGCCAGTTCGAACCTAACCGGTGTCATGTCTAATACCCACTTCGAAGCGTAACCGATTTACCCAACCCAAACTCAATTCCATAATTGTTGAACCTCGGTGAACTGCCCATCATAACATGTCTTCGATTGAACAACTGACCCGTCTTGTATATAATAGGAGATTTCTGCCATGAGTTAAGCAATTAGAGCACCGTTTTGGCTGTATGGCAAACCACGGCCTGATGCAATTTGCAAGCTTCTCATCCAAGTCATGCTCCCGCAGTTCACCGGTTGTGATCAAACTTGTTATGGTTTTTTTTTTTGTTAGATTAAGGCGGAAATGAACTTCAATTCAGCTTATCAAATGTTTAAAATAATTTTCAAACTCCATTTCAAATTTTTATATAACCTTGTAGCTTTTCGATATTTGCTAAATCCCGAAAGTTTTTATTTTTTATTTTTTTTTTGATTTTTGGATTAAGAAAAAACTCTTATGTTTAGATTTTTCGGATCTTACCTAACGTATTAGGTTTCGAATTATAAATATCTTATAGTCAATTTCTAACTCCATTTCCAACCTTATATAAGTTCTTATATTTTCGTAATCATTTAATAGTCCCTAACTAACAATAGCTCAAACATATAAGTTTTATACTTTTTGGTTAGATTTAGGCTGAAATGAACTTCAATTTAGCTTATAAATTGTTAAAAGTAATCTTCAAACTTCATTTCCAATCCTTATATAACTTCCAACCTTTTCGAAATCGTTGAACCAACTGTAAGCGTCAATAATTGATATTTGTTTAACCTATAAGTTTTCTTAATTATTGTTTGTTCGTTGATTTTTGGATGAGAATCTCTTCTATTTAGATTATTACTATCTTATAACGAATTTCCAACTCTATTTCCAACCTTATGTAACGTCTTATGTTTTCGCTATCGTTTAACAACCCCTTATTATATTAATCTTCAAACTTCATTTCCAATCATTATATAACTTCTTATTTTTTTCAAAATCATTTAATTAATTGTAACCGTCAATAATCGATATTTGGCAAAACCTGTAAAAAAATTTATTTTTTTTATCGATTTTTTGATGAAATACTCTTCTATTTAGATTATAAATCGCTTATAGAAAACACTCTTGAATAAACTAAAGTTTTCAATGAACATGAATAATTGTTTTGTTAAATAGAATCTACTCAGGGGATGCATGTATAAAAATGCTTCAAATGCTTGTAATCAAGTAGAAAAAAATTAAAATTACTTCGCTGCATTTGCATTATAAGAAACTAGAAGTTCTTAGATTACAGTACTTTTGCAATTCATTACAAAGATAAAATAAGTGATAAAATGAGATTAAGAGTGTAACACCCCAAATTCGGGACTCAACGGACCAGGATGTTACGTGATACAGACCTAACAAAAAAACCTTAATTCACATATAATCAGAATTGAAATCTTCAACAATATATCCTCACAATACAATACCCAAACCTAATAACACACATTTCAATTAAATCTCCAAAACTAACGTAATTACAACAATTAAATAAATTGAATCCTTATAACACCTACACACATGGAATTCAATCCTCTCGCGGTACGTATCTCCAATATTGTTAACACAAACTCCATCACTTCCATATCTAAGAACTTAATCTGCAAAATGTTGATGACGATGGGTGAGCCGTCAACTCGGTAAGTAAATTCAGGCAAAACATGTAACATAAAATAGCTTTCGTAAATTCTTTACGTTCAAAACCTTACTCATAAACTTTTTATAAAATAGTATAAATAATATAAAATCAAAAGATCATTTAATAGCCATGATTTAAATAAATGTATTTTTTTTAAAGCAGAAAACATAAAGCTCATATCTCATAATGTCACAAATTCCGAATAGTGTCACCCGCAACTCGGTGACCTGACCCAAATAATTCCAATAGTGTCACCCGTAGCTCGGAGACCCGGCCAAATAATTCCAATAGTGTCACCCGTAGCCCGGTGACCCGGCCCAAATAATTTCAATAGTTTCACCGATAGCCCGGTGACTTGGCCCAAATAATTCAAATACTACAGTCAATGAATCAAAATAGAAACAATCATTTTCTTCGCATATTAAAACATAAATTTGAGAATCAGATTATCAACTAATAAATTTATCGTATCTTTTAAACATTTAGGAACAATATATCTAAACGTTTCAAATACTTATAATACCACATGAAGTTATAAATCAAATTTCTGAAAAAATGAACATTTGGAAAACTATAACACTAATTAGTCAATTCAAAACATAAGTCAATATTTCGAAAACTCATTAAATATGTAATATACAAATGTTTAACAAGTCATGGATGAGTTTACTTACCTTGAACCCTTACGAATCCGCTCTATTTCTAGAAGCTCAAAAATTACTCAAACCTCATTGTCGAACCGATCTTCCTTTGTATCTAGGGCAAACGGTCATCTCTCCACTTCATCTTTTTTTTTTCTTTGTAAATATAACGTACATATATATAGAGAATCCAATAAGTTTCTAACCCTAAAACCATTAAACAGGAAACTAATAAAAGCTTTTATTACAAGTCAACTCCTTATAATTATTTCTAATTGTCTTTAATATTTCTATAGACTTTTATTCCTATAATTATTTCTAATTGCCTTTAATATTTCTATAGACTTTTATTCCTATATTTTTTTTTGTTCAAAGGCAATTTCAGGTATTACAAAGAGGCAAAAGTCATGAACTCCTCTTCGGATTGAAGAATGTGCACTGATTCTGGAGGAAGGATGACTTCCAAATCTATGCTACCTTCCCCTTCACGTCCCTGATAGGATGACACTTTTCCATTGAACTTGTTTGCATACCCACTTCGAAGCGTCACTGCTTTACCTAATCCAAACTCAATTCCATACTTGTTGAACCTCGATGAACTCCCCATCCAAACATGTCTTGCATTGAACATCTGATCCATGTTGTATATAATGGGAGATTTCCTCCACGAGTCAAGCAATTCGAGCACTCTTTTGTAGGTGTGGCCAACCACGGCCTGATGCAATTTCCAAGCTGCCCATCCAAGGTTATGTTCCAGCAGTTCACCTGCAGTGGCCAAACCGTTTACAGTACCAATACAACCTCCAAAGTAGTCTTGAGACAATGGTGGTTCCATTCTCGATCTGTTATTGATTGCCAAAAAGCAAATGGTTGTTTCATCATTTGGTAAACCGCGTGCCCGAGTCATGGACCTCCAGACAAGTGCAGATAAGGACTGGAAGGAAAAGATTTTGGCCGTATTAATGCACTCTGAGTTGGCTCTAGCTTTGAGTCTTGCTATGGATTCTGCTGTGAAGTGGAAGTACTTCTCTAAAAGCTGAGGAAATTCGAATCTGCTGAGGAACTCATCATGGTGTGTGAAAGGAAGGTTGACAAACGGATCGTGACCATCTTGAAACCATCGCTTGATTGTTGGTGGGCGTGAGATGGAAATGTTTCCACCTTGTCCTTGAAAGATCTCAGACAAAGCTCTTAAGAAATTCCAAAAACAAGTCCCGTCCCCGATACAGTGATTCATTGAACAACCAATGAAGATCCCATCCACCAAATCAGTCACTTGAATGGACAAAAGAGGCTTGGTGTGACCGTCATGGTTGATTGCACGATCATTGTCGAACAATGACTGAACAACAACTGGAACATAAGTGGCCGAAACTATGTCTGATACAGTCATGTCTAACGAAGCATGAATTAATCTAGCTCCAGGGCTGTCCTTGATGTCTACAAAAACCACATAAGAATGTGGGTTTTCGCTCTTTAATGTCTTGAGGCGGCCAGCGAGAGGGTAGAAGTGAACAAGGGTGAGAGAGAGGGACTGCTTGAGCCTGTCAAGGAGAGTGTTGATGAATTCTTGTTGATCATCTACTGCTGGTGGTTTGGTGAAGAGATGGCCTTTCTGGATATAGTTAATAGAGAGCATTACAAGATCCCATGGCATGGTGTCAAATACAAAGGCTGTTTCATCTCTTCAGACGCGTGTTGTGGTTTGACAAAGCATTCTGAAATGTGTTTCACAGTTTTGGAATACATTGTTGAAATTTGCAATGTGATCACTCACTCACGCTAGTTTGTAGAAAGCTGATTTGTTAGGATAATTAATGAGGATTGTTTCTTTTACCTACCAGTACTTAGAGATAAGATCTTAGAGATAAACATGTATGTACTATAATAAGATTCCAAAATATATAGCTGTAAAATTCACATAATCATCAACTTAATACGGTTAGTATGGACCCTTTATTAATTCAAGCCACATAAAATCGGAACATTACTATCACCCTACCAAACGAGTCACGGGAACGAGTGTTCAGATCAAATAATATTTGAATATCTACTATCATAACATGAGATATTTATAATCATAACGCCAGCCTTATGGCTTCATGTATTCATGCAAGATGCCTTATGGCACCTTAATTGTCATTAAATAATTAGGTTATGAAACTCCTATAAACATTAGCTTATAGTTGGAATTGTATTCATCTGAAAACATTCAAAAGTTCAATATACAGTTTTCTTTCATTTCACAACAGGAGGTGTTAATAATTTTGAATTATTATTAACTTATGAGTCAATCAGGGAACTTCCTCTCTTATTTTTCTTTCTTTACACAGCTTTACATGTATCCAAATTAGGATCATGCCAAATAAGAGTAAACGGAAAATAAATAACCAGGTTTAGTTAAGATCGATAATACACACCGTTGAGTCACGAGTGTTGAGAACAGTACAACAGCCCTAGCTAATCCTACCAGCTATCCTTAATATTCAACAATCGAGTTTCCACTTAAGCAACTGCTCTTGATTTAATAATACAGTTTGATAATAATGATGTCTTCTCAATTTACAAAGCAATGTCGACAATCTAATTAAGCTCATATAAGAATGTATAAAGCTCGTAGAGTTCAAGAAAACAAATTGTTACATGTTACACTGGAACGTTAATCTACTTATCTACATTCAGTCCTTGTAAGGACTGTATTTGACATGAGTTCTTACATGGATCCCTTGAGTTGATTACACAGGCACATTAATATCGCTCCATGTAAGTTCACTTATATTATTATTTTTTTCTGGTTATTGGAATCTAACTACCTTGCTTTTCCAGATGGTTATAAGTTCAGTCCATAACTTTGCTATTGGAGTAACTGCTTCGAAACCACAGAAATCTGGATCATCAAAATTTTGGGGTCTCAAGATCAAAACAATGCATCTCCCTTTGTTTTAGTACAAACCCTCCATTGGCTGTATCTGTATGAGGGACAAAGAGAAAAGAATTATTAAGAAAACTACAGATGACAAGTTGATCAACTCAAGAGATCCGCAAGCAATAAGCATCAATTATCTTTAATCAGGTTTTGTCTACTTATCTCTTTAATTATTCAACTATAATATAACTAATCAGGAGTTGAGGTCTGGTGGTACAAAGAAAATAATTAATAAAATTAGAAATTTGCAGTTCATCAATGCCATATTGAGAGTTAACCAAGGAGCTTAACCAATTATTTGTGAACTCGCTTATGTGATCGGAAAAAATCCTCCATTAGCTGTTGTATGTACATCTTCAGCTTGAGGCTAAAGGACATCCTTCGAAGCATTGCAAACATTCCGGTACACGTGCTTTCGTTTATCACCATACATGCCAAAACTTACTTCCTAAACCCATAAAGTAGTGGTTTAATATACCAATCGGAATGTCTTATAAACATCCCCTGCCTCTTCCACAGATGCAACATGAAGTGGATGCAGGTTAAGAGGTGGTAGTCATAAGTCATATAACATGAAGATTGAAGACTAACAGTTTATTTTACAAAAATCTTAAAGCCAACTTGCAGTATTTTACAAATATCACGAGCAAGAGAATAAATACTTTCAAAGCTATGATGGAAACAAAAATGTCATAATTCCTATGTGGATTGACCCAAAAACATGGTAAATGAATATAAGTGTAATGAATCCTTTTTGGAGTGCCCGGAAAAAAAATGAACATGCCTATGTGTGAGTGTGTGTGTATGTAGAGTTCTGAGTGATTTAAAAAGAATTCAAACAAGAGCAGAACCAATTATGAATATTATCAATATCATTACTAACACGAACCACTACGTACCATGTCAATTGTCCATGCCCCAACCTTGATTCTATTTGACCACGCGAAGCAAGAATACATAATTTATATGTAACTTGGAGTGATTCGATTACCAAACACCGAAACTCAATGTTTCAATAATTAAACTGTGAAATGAACTCTGATGTTAAACTTCTATAACTAAACTGTGTGTCGCATTTTAAATTGGCATTTCTAAGCAATAAGATAGGCAAAACAAAATGCAAGAATTTTGTAATGTTCACCTACTTGAATAAGTTGGCAACATGTCAGTGGCTGTGAAGATGGTTTGGTGAATGCAAGCACCTGAAGTGGAATTGTTGATGGATGGACCTTGACATAGCATAGATGGACATGCTTCCAAGTTAAACCACATCCACATTGTACCTCTGCTTGCAAGAAAAAGTTACACAATATTAGATTCTTGAAAATTAACAAAATAAAGAGAAAATTTTCAGCATCAACAAGCCTCTTTTTTTTTTTTTTTTTTTTTTTTTTTTCCAGAATCAGACTGTGCACATCAAATGATTATCAGTGATGAAGACATATTGAGTCTGCTTGTACCAAACAAGAAATAATAAAAAATAAATTAAAGTAGGAACATCAAACTTCATCGGCATTGTATTGTTAGTAAAGTAAAGATTCTGACCAATTATATGAAGAAACAGAGGCTATAAACAACGAAACTATTCAATACATTTGACAATAAACTACAAATTTTTTTTCCTCCCATTTATCCAAATAAAAGCAAAGTCAAAGTGAAAGGAAGATTACAGTGTAAAGTCTTCACCGTCTTCCCGAAATCTGGTGCGACCCAATCCTCTAACTGTTAGGTTTCGAAGAGCCATTGAAAAGGAAAATGGTGGTGACTGCGTGCTCGCTCAGATGGAAATTACTCACGTGCCTGTCAGCTCCTTGCTGTGTTTGCTGACGTTTCCAAACACGTCATCACTCCCTAATGACATGACCTGCCATGTAGGCGACTGTTGCTGACGTGAGTGGGCACGTCGACAACTTTTGCGGATGAGTTTGTTACATCATCGTTAGCTTGATGACATGTCTGCCACATCAATGCATTTTAATTACGTGATCAGACACGTCATAACTTGGTTGGGGACGTGCCTGGACACGTCAGTGTGTTGTTAAATGATTTTGAGAAATCCGAATAACGGCGGCGTTGTAGTTTCCTCCAGTTTTCTGAGTTATGGGCTGGGGATGTGGTTAAAATGGGCTCTATCCACTTCAAATAAGTAGTAGTAGAATTGGGCTTATTTTCTTCTTAAAAATTGGGTTTCTTTTTATTATTTTTTTAAGGGATATTCCTATTTTAATCTCTCTAGTTTGATGTAATTGGGAATTCAGTCCCTCTAGTTTTAGTATTTTTTTTAATCCACTTGTTCACTAACAATCCATTTTTAGTCCTTACCCTCCAATTCCGTTAGGTTTCTCATAATTCCGTCAAGTCAACTTGGGTAAGAAGGTAATTCTACATCAGAGTTTCTAGAAGCCTTTCTAATGAAAGGGCATAATGGTAGTTTTGAAATTAATTAAATAAAAAATGAAATAAATAAATAAAACTAATTAAATTTAAATTTAATATATATATAAATAATTTAAAAAATGAAAAAAAAAACTAATTAAAAAAATGAAAAAAATAAAACTAATTAAATTTATAAATAAAACTAATTAAATGTGTAAATATATGGGTAAATTCATAAACAACCAAAAAATTTATTGGTTTATAGTTTTTAGCCACCAATATATATTTTATTGTTTTTATCACTTCTGACCATTTTTGGACAAAATTATCTCTAAATTTTACTTCACCTGACATGTAACTAGGTTACATGCCATTTGATTTCAAGCTACATACGAATTGATTTTTCAAGTTGCATGTCAGTTAAGTTTTAAATTACATGTCAATTAACTTTCAACTTACATGTAAATGATTTTTAAGTTACATGTTAGTTGATTTCCAAATTTTTGGGTGAGTGAATTAAAAACAAAATGGAGGACAATCTTTTCTGTTTAAGGTTAAAGGTGAAGTATAATAAAATATAAATTGATGGTTAAAAACAATAAACCAATAAACTTTTTGATTACTTCTTGCAATTTCCTCATAAAACTAATTAAATTTAGGGCGAATTACAATGAACCCCTTGAGGTTTGGACATGTTACACTTAGATGGATATGTTTCTTTATTATACACTAACACCCCTAAAATTTAAATTTGACTTTAAAAATACCTAAAATAACCATAGTTATATTATTTTACACTTTATTTTTTTTACCTTTTAATCAAACACTTTATAAACTTTAATAAAATAAAAAAAATTAAATAAAAGATATGATTCATTAAATAAATAAATAGTTTTAAAAAATAAATAGTTTAAAAAAATAAATAGTTTAAAATAAATAAATAAATAATTTAAAACATTAAATAAAACAAGTTTTAAAAAAATCAAATAAATAAATAGTTTTAAATAAATAAATAAATAGTTTAAAAAATGAGTGAAAAAATTAAAAAAATTAATTTTTTTAAGAATATCTATTAATAGGGACAATATAAGCTCTAAATATCTAAGGAGTGTTGGGAACCTTGAAGCTTCTTTCACCATCATCTTTACAGTAAAAGTTTAGATATTTAGAGTTTTTCTTATCCCTATTAATGAATATCCTTAAAAAATTTAATGTTTTTAAGTTTTTCACTTATTTATTTATATTTTAATTTTTTTTAAAGTAATTATTTATTTATTTTTTAAAACTATTTATTTATTTTATTTTTAAAAACTATTCATTTATTTATTTATTTTAAAATTGTTTATTTATTCAAAATATTTATTTATTTAATTAAAAAAACTATTTATTTATTTATTTAATGAATCATATCTTTTATTTAATTTTTTATTTTATTAAAGTTTATAAAGTGTTTGATTAAAAGGTAAAAAAAATAAAGTGTAAAATAATATAACTAAGGGCATTTTAGGTATTTTTAAAGTTAAATTTAAATTTTGAGGATGTTAGTGTATAATAAAGAAACTTATCCATCTAAGTGTAACTTGTCCAAACCTCAAGGGGTTCAGTGTAATTTTCCCTTAAATTTATAATAAATTAAATTTAAAAATAAAACTAATTAAAACTAATCAAACATCAACTCATCTCTCTCACCATCTCTCTCTCTCTCTCTCTCTCTCTCTCTCTCTCCCTCAACCACTCTCTCAAACATTAACTCATCTTCACCCACCATCATCTCCAAACCCAACCCAATCGAACAAAACCAGATAAGTGTTGGACTGCTGGTGACTCTATACCCTTCTCTCTACACTTAGCCAAATCAATCTTGTCCAACCCCACACTGAAGCTCGACACAATCTACAACTTGGGCAGGTTATCGATCAGCTCCGCGTCGGCCCCCCGACGGTGACGCGGATGATGTTGTGATGGGCGTCGAGGAAATAGGTCTAATTCGAGAAGTCTTAGAACTTGAAGAGAATGAAGCGCTTTCGGAGCTCTTGTTTGAGGTAGGTGTTCATTGGACAAGTCAACAACAAACTTATGGACTCCATTGTATTTTTGAAATCAAGCAGAATGGGTATGATTTGGCCATCAACACACATCTGGCGCAGATCGAGTGTCCCAAGCCCAGAATGGGTTTGATTTGGCTACCGATGGGTTTTGTTTGACGGGTTTAGGGGTTGTGTTGGGTTTTGGTGTTGGGAGGTGGAGAGTTTGGTGGTTGGTTTAAGGGTTGCTGGAGATTGGTTTCAGTGGTGGTTTGGGGTCGTTGTCTTGAGGTTGAGAACGGAGCCGGAGGTTGAGATCCCACTATTGGTTTCGGTGGTGGTGGTGGTCTGGAGATCTGGGATGGGTTTGGTTTGATTTTCTGGTTTTAATGGGTGTTTGAATGATTTCTAGAATGTGGTGGTGTGGTGTTTTGGATCTAGGTCTGGGTTTGATTTGGTTCTATGTTTGAGAGAGACTGGGTTTTCGGGTTTGGGTTTGATTTCATTTTTCTGGGATATATATATATATATATATATATTGTGAAGCTAATGAACTGATGAATGATGATTGATAATTGTTTTTTTTAGGACAAAAATAATTTTTGTTATTTTTAAAATTTTTAATTGATTAGTATAAGGGTAAAATTGGAGGTCATATTTGTCTTTTAAAAGGCTATCTGCACCATTCAAGGGCAGTAGGGTCATTTTACCCTCTGCCCATGTGAGCCCATTGCTTTTAATGGAAACAGTTATAGAAGGATTAAAAATACTAATTTTACAAACTAGTGGACAAAATAGAATTACATCAAACTAGAGGGACTAAAATAAGAAGATCCCTTTTTTAAAAGTAAAAATTGTTTATTAAACTGTAAAAATTTAATCAAAGTGACAAACTATTTTTTCTATATAAAAAAAAAAACTATTTTCAATCAACCTCATAATGAGATATAAACATGTTTTTTTTAAGTATTACAATAGGACTGTCGGGACCTGCCGAGATTAAACAATAAATGTACGGTTAAGATATCTACTACCATCAGCCGAGAAGAAAACTTCTAACACATACTTGTAAAATACGCATCGTGAGATTTGAACTCCTTACTAGTAGTGTGGAAGAGAGGTGATGTGCATATAAAAATATTTTCGGTTAAATAAATATGATAATAATTGATGATTATTTTTTTATATTTGAAATTACAATCGATTATTATCAATATTACATCAAGATTTGTTTGAACCCGCATCCAAATTTTTTTTGAACAATCCAAAGTCCAAATTTAACTATAGATTTCAATATAATTGTTTTATACATTTGTGATTTCTTAGAAAATATTATTATTCATTTTTACTAAAATTCTCTCCTCTGGTTTTCTCTAAAACCTAGTTTCTCTAAGAACAAGTGTGAGAGTAGTCCTCGAGTCAAAGGACTATTTTTTCATTTCACTCATTAGGAGTGCGGTAAGGGGTTTGGTAGGCAAAGATGAGTGCGGATGAGATCGCGAAGTTGTGTGCGACCATGTCTTTAAAGGAAAAGGAGGGATCGGTCCAACGCCTCAATGATGAACTCAAAGATGATGGGATGAAGAATATTTCTCTTTGTTCTGTTGGTAGGATCTAGGCTAACAAACTTATCAATATAGAGGCTTTTCGATTAGTCATGTCAAAAGTTTGGAGAGTGAGGAAAGAGATTACTATTGAAGCAGTTACAAGCAATATATTCACTTTTCAATTCCAAGATCCGGGTGACAGAAATTGTGTTCTAACGGGGGACCATGGAGCTTTGATAACTTTCTCATTATGCTAGAGGAACCGGTTGGGAAAGGAGATATTAGGACTATGAAAGTCAACCTTACAGAGTTTTAGGTCATAATACATAATGTTCCATTATTGTGCATGACGAAAAGGATTGGACATTTCTTATGTAGTATTATTGGTGAAGTAATAGAGATTGCTGAAGGCGAGTCTGGTAACTGTGATGGTATATTCATTAGAGTTCGGGTGGCCATTGAAGTCGATAAACTGCTACAATGCTGTCTACGAGTCGATGTCCTAAGTGATAAGGTGGAGTACGTAATGCTTTCGAGATACGAGCGTCTTCTAGATCACTGTTTTCAGTGTGGAATGTTGGGGCATAAAATTAGGGAATGTACTAGTGAGGCTGCTGAATGGGAATCTGAAGCTAACCATGAACTGTTGTTTGGGTTATGGCTCCGAGCTACTAGCCCAACGAAGTGACCTATTTAGCGTGAAAGGGTGATGAGCCAGAAAATAGGAACCCCAAAGAGAAAGAAGCGACTGGGTGGATGGATAATGGTAGATATCATAGGATACTTGAAACTTCGAACTCTGTCGGAAAGTTGGCTCTGGTCTATGGCCGTGTGTCTGTCGAGCAAAAGGAGGACACTAATTTGGAAATAGTAGAGAAAAGGAAAGAAGTAATGAGTGATTCCAAAATTAATGAGAATGTCGTAATCATAGGGGAATCTCGGTATTCTAAGCCTATGATGGGGGTTGACTGTCCTAAAGATCTAGGAGATCATGTACAAGCTGCTGTATTTAATTTTGGGAGTCAACAGAGCGTAGAAAGGTCACAAGCGAAGCATGGAATCAAAGATAAGGGCATGCTTACCAGTTTGGCTAAAGGTAATTACCTTAAAAGCTTAGAAAAAGGCCATAAATAGTATGTGTGAAAGGCCCAATCTAAAGGGTAAGGGATGTTTTAGTACTCACGATTCAAAATGAGCAGATGAAGTTATTGGGCCACTAGATGTGAAACTGATCTAGGTGGGCATGTGACCTATCCAGGCCCAAAGGAATGGTAAGTGGAAGCGGGTTTCACGAACGAGTCAGATGGAGGAGGACTTGTCTGATGTAGGAGCGAAATTGGGTAAAAGAGCTCTGTTTAAAGTATGTGAGCCATTTAGGGATTCAACAAAAAAATCAAAAAGGGATTTCACCCGGTCAGAAGAAGTGGGAGCGACAGCGAATGAGGATCTTCTGGTTACAATTGGTGAAAATGAGGGTCTAATTAGGGATAGTATGGTGGCGACAACAACACATTTGGTTATACAACAAGGAGCGAGTGGCAAAGAAAGGTCTGGGTGGCAAATTGATGAAGTGACACAGGGGATTTCGATGCTACTTTGGGGATCTGATGGTGTTAGTGGCCTGCCAACAACAGGAAATGGTTTGGTGGAACGGAACTCGGTTCTTATTCCTTCTAATTATGTGGTATTGGTGAGTCGGTCTTTATCGGCTTGCCAGAAGCAATGAATACCATCACTTGAAACGTCCGGGGATTGAGTATTAGTCTGGCGTTCCGCTCTCTGCTTCACAATAACCAGAGCTATAATCCAGATGTGATGATTTTATTTGAAACTAAGGTGAAAATACTGCTACGGAAGTGATTCGGATAAAGCTTGGCTTTGTTGGTAAACTTGTTGTTGATTGTGTATGTATAAGTGGTGGTATATGTATTTTGTGGTCTGGTAATGTTTCAATTGACTTATTATCCTTTACTAGGTTTCATATTGATGTGAAAGTGGTATCGCATATGGATAAAATGTGGCGGCTTACAAGATTTTATAGTTACCCTGATGCTGCTCAGAGGCACCACTCATGGGCACTTCTTCGGAGATTGCATGGAATGGTCAGTTTGTAGGGAAAAAATATGAAAAACGCACCAAAAGCCATACTAAAAACGAATTTAGTATAGTTTAAAAATTTTCCAATATTTGAACCTTAACCCTTTAATTAATTAAACATACATATATTCAAAAGATATTATATCTCTTGTCACGTGATCCGATTGACTTAGCGTCAATGGTAATCCGCAAGATCTTCAAATCCGATCACAAACATGAATCACCTAGGAGTGTGGTCTCCCTATTCTTTGAATTGCGTACTGAGAATGGAAAAACGAAATCTTCTTTCCTGATCGTTAATCACAAAAACTCCAAGAGCATAGAAAGATCGTTCCGGTCACTTTTGAATTCACAATCGTTATGATTGAAACTCGCGTGAACCTAAATCGAAAGTGTGCACAAAACCTTTTTATGTAAAGGCTTGCAAGTGCACTATCGAATTCAGAACTATCTTTCTCTCTTCCTCTTGGCAGAAATTTCATTATGTTCTAGAGTTGAATAGAATTTTTTTTAAGCAAAAGAAAAACCTCTCTAGCAAGAAGCATTCACTTGGTCGAATTTTATCCCATCATATATATAGGGTGGCCGAATTCTATTGCTAATTTAATTAGGGTTGATGAATTCTCTTAATAGGAATTATAGGGTTGGCTGAATTCCTCACTTCAAGAGGATTTGTGCTTTACCCAAATTCCTATCAACTCAAGAATCCTAACCCTAATCCAACTCATAAGTGTATTTGTGATTATATTAAAGACTTCCTTATTTGATTAGATAAATAAATTCTTTATTTATCTACTTACCAAATTAAGTCTTTTATATTTAGTATACTACTATAATAGTTTACTACTATGAAACATAATTCCTAGTCAGAAAAATATTTTGATTTTTAATTAAATAATTAATTAATCAATTAATTAATTTCCATTTAATCAAACAATAAAATAAAATAATATTTTAGGCTATTATTATAGCCTTGCCGCACACACAAAAAATATAGGCCAAATATTATTTTCTTATTTTATTTAATCCATTCAGGTTTTAAATAAAAGCCCATATGTGAACCGGACCCATTCTTACTAAAAGAAACAAGCCCACATGTCTCTCATTAATATATTAATATAATTTGAGCAGCCCATTAAATAAATAATGTGCAAATTATATTCTTAATATATTAAATACAATTCTAGATGGACCCATAAATTAGTCCGGTAGAATATATCAAGTGATCCATGCAAGTCCGTGTGGATTGGGGATCTTGGCGGGCTATCTAAATTTAAGCTTCAATAGACATAACCTAATCACAATCAACAAATGATTCACTTAGGTCCGATCTATTAATTTAGCTCATTCCACTAAAGAGCTAAAATTGAACTCTTAAATAAAGATAGAATAAGAAGATGTTTCTCATTCATACACTAGACAATCTTATTGGAGATAGTGTATCCTTGCGTATAATATCAGTAATCGCCAAGAGCTCATAGACCGCCTATAGCTCTCCTAGTTACCATATTTACTCATATGACAACGTTTTAAATTTGGATATTTTGACTTGTCCAGAAGCCATGTTTTCAATAGACATTATCGAAAACTCAACGATGAGATTTAATATCTAATACCTCAAAATATTCATATGATAATATTATACTATCATTCAATAAATTGAGCCACGATGTCCATATCTATAAATGAAGTCTTCTATCGATTAACAAATGAATACCACCAAACTATCAAGGATAGACTATGCTATATAATCGTACTCATTGATAGCTCAAATAATAACACTTGCAATCATAAGTCCATCATTTATCTCAGGATTAAGATAGACTCTCTGATTGTCCTCATAATGAAAAGACTTGTATCTACTGATGGTTCTAGATAAAATATTTAATTGTGATTCTGTTCAATGCACCCAGTGCACTAGATTCTTTTACTCGAAGACCCTTTCGATGATTTTAGACTCATCATAACTCATTTGATCTCACTCAAATGCAAGCAAAAGAACTCTACAACTTTATCGAGATAAAAGTATCCAACCTTTAACTTAAGTTGTGAACGTTTATTCAAGACTAACTAAAGAATTGTGTCTACCTCATACATATTCAGATGTACTAACAATTCTTCCTTTCTCATAGTCTTTTGACCTTATGATTATTTACTTTGACAATTATCATTATAAATGCTATAAGATTTTGTAAAACCAGAAATCACTTTATTAATATGAAAAGATTGTCAATTACAATATTACACTCTTGCTATTGAGCATAAACCTAACAATCAGTTTGCCTTGGTTATGTGTTGGCGACTTTAATGAAGTTCTGAGTGAGGTTGAGGAGGAAGACGGTTTGGATAGGTCGCATAATTTGATGGAACAATTTCGTGATGCTCTAGACGATTGCTTGTTGGATGATATGGGTTTCTTGGGGCCGCTGTTCACCTGGTCCAACAAACGGGATGCTGTTAACCATATTCAGGAACAAATTGATAGAGGGGTTAGTTGTTTCTAGTGGAAGCAACTATTTTCGTATTCAATGGTGAATCACTTAGACTTTTAGGGCTCAGACCATAGGTCACTTTTAGTGGATATTCTGAGCTCGCCTAGCAGTGGTGTTACTAGTGTTATGTGAAGGAGAAAACGGTTCCATTTTGAAGCCTGTTGGGCCGATGATGAGGGTTGTCAAAACCTGATTACGAGCAACTAGGGTCGAAATTTTGGTAGTATTTCACTGGAAGAGGTTGTCTTTAAAATTTAGAATTGTTTGAAACACCTTGTTGTGTGGAATGCTAACATTAGAATACGGTTGCGGAAGGATATCGTTGATTGTAAGCAAGCTTTCAATGATGTTAATAGTTCAATTCGTGCTGATTCTTGGCCATATATCCGAAAACTTGAAAAGATGTTAGATAATTTGTTGGAGAAAGAAGAGACTTACTGGCGGCAACGATCTAGGATGGAGTGGTTAAAGGGGTGACCGAAATACGAAATATTTTCATTGGAAGACTTCAGCCAGACGAAGTAGGAACACAATTGAGGGTCTGCGAGATGACAATAGGGTTTGGCCTTCAGATCAGGGTGGGATGGAATCAGTGGTTTCTCAGTTTTTTGCTAAATTGTTCTACTTTTCTAGCCCATCTTTGGATGATATTGAGAAGGTAACTTGTTCTATCCAAGCAAAACCTTCTTCTAAGAGTAGGGATTTTCTTGATTGGCTTTTTACTGCAGAGGAGGTTCGTAAGGCTACCTTCGACATGTTTCCTAGAAAGGCTTTTGGTTTGGATGCTCGTCCTATGTTGATATATCAGAAATACTGGGCAATTTTTTGGTGAGGGTGTTACAAATACTTGTCTGCGTTGCCTGAATAATGGTGAGTTTGTGGAGGCGATGAATGGTACTTTAGTCACTTATTCCAAAAGTGCAGCATGCAGTATATATGTCGGAGTATCGTTGATGCAGCAGCATTAGATTACATGTCATTGCAATATATGGAGGGGTTGGATAGGAAAAAGACCAAGAAAAAAGGACATTTCATTCCTACTAGTCCGGGAGACAGAGTCGGAATGATGTGAATTTTTCACAGTTGATGCGTTTCGGCGAGATCTTCAGAAGTCACCACCTTCGGTCGTGAGGCATACCCTTTTTTAGTTAAATTCCATTATTTAGTTCCTGAAAAGGCCGTTTTTGCCGTTTTAGGAAAGTTCCGTTTTTGCCATATTTTTAGTTTTCCAAGTCCGAATCGACTTCCGTCAATTCCGGCTTGCTTAGGATTATTAATAGTATTAGTTTTTGCATTAATCTCAATTTTTCCTTTTTTAGTATTTTTTCGTATTTAGAGTCGTTTTCTTGTTCTGTAAGGAATACGATTAGGGTTAGGATTTGTTTGCTTTAAATAATCATGTAAGCCGAAAGGCTAGACAGTTTTTTTGATTTATAAAATTTAGAGTTTCTCTAATTATCCCCCAATTTCGGTATTCCTTGTGAATCAACGAACTTGAAGCCTAATAATCCGGTATTCGTACGCGAATCAACGGAGCGTTAGTAGGTTGTTTTCAATTTGTTTCTTGCAGGTTTTTCTCGACAGAGCTTCCGCTACATCAGTTTGGTATCAGAGCTTGGTTCGTTCTGGACGACATCATCATGCCGCCAAGAAGACGTCCAAACCAGATTCTAGTAGAAGAAGCTATCGAACGTGACCGCATGGCACAATTGGAGCGACAGGTTGAGCAATTAACGGAGCAGCTTGCGACGATGAGGGCCAACCAAAACCCTTTTCAGAACTTAAATCCTGAGACGGGGGGTGACAGTGACGGAGGGGAAGAGATCCTGCAACCACAACGCAGACAAAGGGGGCCAGAAGCTGAAGACATCAGGCGTTGGGAGTCAGGGATGCGGACAGAGGTTTCAGAATTCCATAGAAGTATGCAGCCAGAAGAATTCCTCGAGTGGATCGGGATTGTTGAAGAAATCCTAGAATTCAAGAGAGTTCCGGAGACAGAGAAGGTGGCGTTGGTGTCCACCAGATTTCGGGGTCGAGCAGCAGCATGGTGGCAGCAACTCAAACTCACTAGGAATCGTTCCGGAAAGCCCAAGATTTCTGATTGGGAGAAGATGAAACGAAAGCTGCGTGCTGAGTTTTTACCTCACAATTTTCAGAAGTTGATGTACCAGAGATTGCAGAATTTGCGTCAGGGTTTAAGATCTGTTGATGAATACACCACAGAGTTCTATCAACTGTTGGTGCGAAACGAGATTCAAGAGACACAGGATCAGTTGGTGTCGCGCTACTGTGGCGGACTGCGAACGCAAATCCTTGATATGATTAATCTCTTTGATCCAGTAACGGTGACAGAGGCACATCAAAAGGCTTTACAACTGGAGAAAACGTTGTCTCGAAAACCTAACAGTGGTCCGTTTTTGAGTTTCGGAGGAGGTCCTAACAGTCGAAACAGGACAAGTGGAAGCATTGGTAGTGGCGATAATGTAGGGAACCGTTCAAGTGCTAGTGGCAGTTCAAATTCTGGACAACGAAACCCGACAAATAACATTCAACCTCCTAGAACCACGGGCGGATTTCGATGTTTTGGATGTGGAGAAACGGGACACAGATTATCTGAATGTCAGAGACCAGCAAAGAAGGTTTTGTTTATTGATCCTGCAGAATTTAATGAGGAAGATGCGGAAATAAGTGAAGATCCGCAATTAGATGTCGAGGAAGTGGCCAGTGAAGAACTAGTAGACGGCGACACAGGAACAATGTTAATGGTGCGACGCACTTGTTTGGCACCGAGGAATGAAGAGGGGGATTGGCTTTAAAATAATATATTTCAGTCTACTTGTACTATTCTGGGTAAGGTGTGCCGATTCGTCATAGATGGGGGAAGTTGTGAGAATATCGTGTCAGCTGAAGCGGTGCGAAAATTAGGGGTGAAGACAGAAAAACATCCAAAACCGTATAGGTTAGCTTGGCTACAAAAGGGAGGAGAGATAACCGTGTCACAGCGGGCGTTGATCTCGTTTTCTATGGGGTCTCACTATAAAGATCAATTGTGGTGTGATGTGGTGCATATGGACGCGTTTCACCTATTGTTAGGGAGACCGTGGCAATATGACAGAAAAGTTTATCATGATGGGTTTAAAAATACTTATTCGTTTGTTTTCCATGATACTAAGATTGTGTTACTGCTAAGCAAACCTTCTGAAAAACCGAAGTTGCCTGGAGACAATATTAACCTGCTGTCCTATGCAAAATTTGAGTTGGAGGTGAAGGACTCGGAAACGGTGTTCGTATTGGTGGGAAGAGAAACAAGTGCTGAATTGAAGGTTCCCGAAGCTGCAGCTCCTCTGATTTCGGAATTTCCTGATGTGTTTCCAGAATAATTACCAGAAGAACTTCCGCCCCTACGTGATATTCAACATCATATCGATCTAGAGCCAGGGGCTATGTTACCAAACAAGCCACATTATCGTATGAGTCCTACTGAGCATGAAGAATTACGGAGACAGGTTGAGGAGCTACATTCAAAGGGTTATATTCGTGAGAGTCTTAGCCCGTGTGCTGTACCCGCCCTTCTAATTCCAAAAAAAGATGGAACTTGGAGGATGTGTGTAGATAGCCGCGCAATTAACAAGATCACTGTGAGGTATCGTTTTCCAATTCCGAGACTAGATGATTTGTTAGATTAACTAAGTGGGGCTAAAGTGTTTACCAAACTGGACCTAAAGAGTGGTTACCATCAGATTCGTATTCGACCTGGGGACGAATGGAAGACGGCGTTTAAAACGCGAGAGGGTTTATATGAGTGGCTAGTCATGCCTTTTGGGTTGTCAAACGCGCCCAACACCTTCATGAGAGTAATGAACCAAGCCCTTCGACCATTTATCGGTAAGTTTGTCGTTGTATATTTCGATGATATCTTGATTTACAGTGCAAACCCCGACCTGCATATTCAGCACATTCGAGAAGTGTTGTGTGTTCTATGCAAGGAAAGATTTGTTGCGGCAGCAAAAAAATGTGTTTTTATGACCCCAAAAGTGTTGTTTTTGGGTTATATTATTTCTGGAGAGGGACTACAGGTGGATGAGTCCAAAATTGAGGCAGTGAGGCAGTGGCCCCAACCGAAAACAATTACTGAGGTTCGCAGTTTTCATGGGTTGGCATCATTCTATCGCCGGTTCATTCCGCACTTCAGTAGCATTATGGCTCCTGTCACTGAATGTATGAAGGGAGTCAAGTTTCAGTGGACATTCGAGGCTGAAGAAGGTTTTCAGAGAATAAAAGAGCAATTGACAACAGCCCCAATTCTGGTCTTACCAGATTTTTCTCAACCCTTTGAGTTGCATAGTGACGCCTCCAAAGTGGGCATCGGAGCTGTTTTGAGTCAAGCTAGGAAACCGGTGGCATATTTTAGTGAGAAATTGACGGGGTCTCGAGTTCGTTACAGTACGTACGATATAGAATTCTATGCTATGGTCCAAGCGGTGAAACACTGGCGACATTATTTATTCCACCGTGAATTCATTCTGTACACTGATCATGATTCGTTGAGGCATCTCCATAGCCAAGATAAGATTTCTGCCCGACATGCTTCATGGTCCGCCTACCTACAACAGTTCACGTTTGTTCTAAAGCATAAGGCAGGTGTTACAAACCGAGTGGCCGATGCTCTGAGTCGAAGAGCCAATTTGTTGTCAACAATGACTGTCCAGGTTCCGGGTTTTGATTCCTTTCGTGAATTATTTGATTCTGACCCGTATTTTTCTAAGTTGATGGCTGCTATTCGAGCGGGGGAAAATTTTGAATTTTTGTTGGTGGATGGTTTTCTATTTTGGGGAAATCAACTTTGTGTTCCCGATTGTAGTTTGCGTCTGCAAATTATTAAAGAATTACATGGTGAGGGCCATGTGGGCAGGGATCGTACTCTTCAGTTAGTCAAGGCGTCCTATTTTTGGCCAACAATCCGTAAGGAAGTAGAAAGATATGTCGAAAGATGTCGGATCTGTCAATTATCCAAGGGGAAAGCAACTAACGCAGGTCTGTACATGCCATTACCCATTCCTATTCAACCATGGACAGATTTGAGTATGGATTTTGTTTTGGGACTGCCAAGAACTCAGCGGGGTTTTGATTCCATCTATGTAGTAGTTGATCGATTTTCCAAGATGGTTCACTTTATTCCGTGCAAAAAAAACTAATGATGCTGTAAAAGTTGCCCAATTATTCTTTCAGGAGGTATATCGTCTTCATGGACTACCTACATCAATCGTTTCTGATCGGGACACTCGATTCCTCAGTCACTTCTGGCCGAGTCTTTGGAAGATGGTCAATACAAGGTTGGATTTTAGTAGTGCATATCATCCACAAACGGATGGGCAGACTGAGGTTGTGAACCGAGCTCTGGGAGATTTGTTAAGATGTCTGGTAGGGGATAACGTTCGGTCATGGGATCAGAAACTTAGCCAAGCTGAATTTGCCCACAACCATGCTGTCAACAGGAGTTCTGGTTTCAGTCCTTTTCAGGTTGTTTACTCATTGGTTCCTCGCAGCCCACTAGATTTGTTGCACTAGGATTCATGGAAAAGCTGAAGATTTTGTTCAAGTGTTACAGGAGGTTCATCAGCAGGTGCAAGCAAATTTGTTACAGTCAGCAGGGAAGTACAAGCTGGCTGCTGACAAAAAGCGGCGTCATTTGGAGTTTGATGTAGGCGATTTTGTTTGGGCGGTCCATACAAAGGACAGGTTTGCTGTGGGGGAATATAATAAACTTGCTGCTAAGAAGATAGGACCACTCGAAATTTTAGAGAAGATTAATCCGAATGCTTATCGCCTCAAGCTTCCCAGCCATATTCGTACTCATGATGTGTTTAATATCAAGCATTTGATTCCTTTTCATGGCGACTCTTTTGATGATGATGCTGCCGGAAATTCGAGGACGAATTTTCTCCAACCTGGGGAGAATGATGCAGCAACATTAGATTACATGTCATTGCAATATATGGAGGGGTTGGATAGGAAAAAGACCAAGAAAAAAGGACATTTCATTCCTACTAGTCCGGGAGACAGAGTCGGAATGATTTGAATTTTTCACAGTTGATGCGTTTCGGCGAGATCTTCAGAAGTCACCACCTTCGGTCGTGAGGCATACCCTTTTTTAGTTAAATTCCATTGTTTAGTTCCTGAAAAGGCCGTTTTTGCCGTTTTAGGAAAGTTCCGTTTTTGCCATATTTTTAGTTTTCCAAGTCCGAATCGACTTCCGTCAATTCCGGCTTGCTTAGGATTATTAATAGTATTAGTTTTTGCATTAATCTCAATTTTTCCTTTTTTAGTATTTTTTCGTATTTAGAGTCGTTTTCTTGTTCTGTAAGGAATACGATTAGGGTTAGGATTTGTTTGCTTTAAATAATCATGTAAGCCGAAAGGCTAGACAGTTTTTTTGATTTATAAAATTTAGAGTTTCTCTAATTATCTCCCAATTTCGGTATTCCTTGTGAATCAACGAACTTGAAGCCTAATAATCCGGTATTCGTACGCGAATCAACGGAGCGTTAGTAGGTTGTTTTCAATTTGTTTCTTGCAGGTTTTTCTCGACAGAGCTTCCGCTACATCAATCGTCCCATAAGTCTTTGAATGTAACTTATAAGATTATATCTAAGATGTTGGCAAACAGACGCCGGGTGGTTCTATGGGAGGTTATTTCAGAGGCTTAGAATGCCTTTATACATGAACGTTTGATTTCGGATTGTGCCATTATTGGCTTTTAGTGTATCCATACTTTACGCACACGAAAGAGGAAGGTGAGGTCTATGGCTTTAAAATTAGACATGTCCAAGGCTTATGATCGGGTGGAATGGGTGTTCTTAGCTAAAATGATGGCGAGGTCGGGGCTCTCTATGGCTTTGATTGAGAAGATTATGCAGTGTGTTACCTTGGTATCCTTCTTCTTTCTCCTAAATGGTACTATTTGTGGGAATCTCAAACCGTCGAGGGGGTTAAGACAAGGCGACCATTTATCTCCTTATCTTTTCCTGGTTTGTGCTGATGGCCTATCTAGCTTGCTTAATAAGGCAGTCTTTGATAAGCGGATCTCATGTTTTAAGTGTAATCGAACTAATCCAACAATATCTCATTTATTTTTCGCTGACGATAGTCTCCTGCTCTTAAAGGCTTCGAGTGACGATTGTTTGGCTATTTGTAACATTTTAGATGTTTATGCTAAAGCTTCGAGCCAGGTGATAACCTTTGATAAATCAACGTTGTGTGTTAGTATTTCTGTGAGGAAACTGGAAGGTAAACGTTTAGTTGCTATTATAGGTGTGCATCTGGTTAAGTGCCATGAGCGTTACTTGGGCCTCCCTAGTTTTAATAGTATAAAAAAAGTTGTTTGCTGAGATCAAGGATCGGGTTTGAGGCAAAGATAGAGGTTAGCGTGGTAAACTCTTCTCGAGTGTTGGCAATGAGGTGCTTCTGAAGGCTGTTGTTTAGGCTTTTCCAACATACTCTATAAATCTTTTTCGGCTTCCCAAGCTCTTATTTCGGACATCCATAGGATGTGTGCCCAGTTTTGGTAGGGCAACAACGATAATACTAGGATGATTCATTGGTGTTCATGGTTGAAGCTTTGTGTTAGTAAAGATGCTGGTGGTATAGGCTTCAGAGACTTAGCAGTGTTCAACAGAGCTCTCCTAGCAAAGCAGTGCTGGAGATTGGTGACTAACATGTGTTCGTTTGGTGCTAGAGTTCTAATGAGTTGCTATTTTCCCACTTCCTCTTTTTTAGAAGTTAATCACGGTGCGTCAGAGTCCTTTATTTGGAGAAGTTTTCTCTGGGGTCGCGACATCTTGTTGGCCGGTTCTAAATGGAGAATTAGAGATGGCAGATCTGTATCGGTGTACAATGATCGTTGACTTCCTCGGCCATCTACTTTTCAAGTGATATCTCTTTGTGTCTTCGGTGAGAGGACCATTGTTAGCTCTTTTTTACTGCCGTCGGAAGGGTGGAACGTGCCACTTATTTACTCATTTTTTCTCCAAGATGACGCTGTAGCTATTTTAAGCCTTCCTCTTGGTATGTCTCGGCCTAAGGACTTTCTTCTTTGGCATTTTGAGAAATCAGAGGGATACTATGTTAGAAGTGGATATAAGGTGGGAAGAAATTTTGTTTCTAAGACTTCTTCTTTGGGTCTCAGTGGTTTAGAATCTTGGTGGAAGTGCCTCTAGCGGCTTAGTCGTCCATCTAAATTAAATTGTTCATCTGGAGGGCTTGTCACCAATGGACCCCTACTCTTGTTAACCTTGCTAGTGACACGTCGTTGCAGTGTCGTCAAGAGATTGAACATTAAGTTCGGCCTCGCAAGCGCATGAGCCACATGGACTAGCATAGCGACAAGTAAGGATTGTTTCACTGGGAGGTGGGATCCGTCGACCGTCACTAGTTCTAGCTATTATTACAACACACCGAGCAAACTCGTGTGTTGTTTGTACGGAAAACTAAATAATAATATAACTAAATAAATTACTTAAATAATATTTACATGGATATGATGGAATGGAGAGATGACATGAAATGTATGGATACGCTAAGGAAATGACTCAGCCGTAACAATCCTCCTAATTAAGCACTAGACTCACCTAGTCCCTCAAATGTGCAAGTATATCATAAGCCCGTGTCCCCTTTATTGATCTCTAATTTCTCTCGATGTCTTAGAAATCACATCCACACAATTGCATGGATTCATTAAGTGCTTTGGGACACACACACGAGCCATGTACACCAGTCTAGTGATCTCTCAACTTTCTGGTCAAATACAGTGGTTATTTCGTTGAACATGTAATGCGTAACCGCATGGGCCATACTATAGCCAATAATTTATCAACGAGGCTAACCAAATACTAGATGGCAATCAAGTGAAATCATTAAGAATACGAGATACCCCTATAACACGTATGTTATATGCTCGTGTCCCTTTAATTAATCTCTACCCTCTCTCGAGCGTATAGAAATTGCATCCATACATACAAAGTACGCATGAATCCATTAAAGACTGTGGGACACACACACGAGCTCTACACACCAGCCTAGTGATCTCTCAACTTTCTGGACATTTGTACAGGATACCACGCTGAGCATGTTAATGCGAACCACACGATATATAACACACATCCTAAATATTATTCACAAGGTAGCTAACCGAGTGAAAGCATTAAGCAATGAAATGCCCCTATAATTACACGAGCACAAGAGGAATTCAGTTTCTCTTTACTCTAGATAAGGATTCGGTTTTATAAATCTCCCTAGGATGGTTAAAAATGGAAAACAAGTTTACCTAACACTAATGTGCAAATAGTTGGTTGTTTAACATTAAGGACATTCAATTTAGTTAGGGGTTCATCCTCTTGATTAAGGAATTCTCTAAAATCAATTCATTACCCAACCCAAGTCATGAGAGGGCAATTGTGCCTTAATACAAAGACCCATTAAGCACAAAGATTTGAACTAAGACCAATTTAGCAACTAAATGCATGAACTGAAACATTTTCCACTTTTTGAAGCTAAATTCTCTAACACTCAAATTACTCTACACATGGTATTTTGAGTCATCATCAACATACAAACAATCATGAGAAGCTAAATTACTCTACTCCTAATTTAATTACTCTCTTCCTAATCTCAATCGTGCATATATGTCAATTTCGACTCTCTACACACATGAATATCACAATAAGAGTTTAATTCATGAAATTAACAAAGAGTAAAACAAAACTCAAACGAATTTAAACACAAATAACATATATTGCACATGTGAAAGTTTACAATATTCCCCAAATCGGGGTTACACATCAAATAAAATAAGAAATGCAAAGAAAAGAGTAAAAAGGAGACAACCTTTGAAGACAAACCCTCCAAAGAAGCTCCTAGCTTTCTTAGCTCGGATTTGGTTCGAAAACCACTCCTAATTCCTTGCAATCTACTCTAAGATGGATAGAAGAGGTGTAAAATGGTGTTGTGGAGAAGTATGGTGAGCTCCCATGGAGGAAAAACCTATATAGGAGCTTTGTTCTCTCCTTATTATGTGAAGAAGATGGAAGAGAGAAGTGTTTTGGCATGAGAGAGAGAGAGAGAGAGAAGAGGCGTGTGGGGTTTTTATTGAAATGAGAGAAAATTGGATATTTATAGGAGGGGAGGTTAGGGTACTAATTGGGGGTTAAAAATACGATTTTACCCCTCAGAAAAAGCCCTAAAAATGCAGATCTGGTGCAGATCTGGTTACTTTACCATTGATTCTGGTGGAAGGATGACTTCCAAATCAATGCTACCTCCCCCTTCACGTCCCGGATAGCATGACACTTTACCACTGAACTTGTTTGAATACCCACTTCGAAGTGTCACTGCTTTACCCAATCCAAACTCAATTCCATACTTGTTGAACCTTGGTGAACTCCCAATCCAAATATGTCTTGCATTGAACATCTGATCCATGTTGTATATGATGGGAGATTTCCTCCACGGGTCAAGCAATTCGATCACTGTTTTGCCGGTGTGACCAACAACGGCCTGATGCAATTTCCAAGCTGCACATCCCAGGTCATGTTCCAGCAGTTCACCGGCTGTGGCCATACCTTTTACACTACCAACACCAACTCCAAAGTAGTCTTGAGACAATGGTGGTTCCAGTCTCGATCTGTTATCGATTGCCAAAAAGAAAATGGTTGTTTCATCATTTGGTAGGCAGCGTGCTCGAGTCATGGACCTCCAGACCAGTGCAGACAAGGACTGGAAGGAGGAGATTTTGTCAGTATTGCACTCTGAGTTAGCTCTAGCTTTGAGTCTTGCAATGGATTCTGCTGTGAAGTGGAAGTACCTCTCTAAAAGCTTTGGTGGTTCGTATCTGCTGAGAAACTCATCATGGTGTGTGAAAGGAAGGTTGATAAACTGATCGTGACCATCAGGAAACCATCGCTTGATTATTGGTGGGCGTGAGATTGAAATACTACCTTTACCTTGTCCTTGAAAGATCTCAGACAAAGCACTCAAGAAATTCCAATAACAAGCCCCGTCCCCGAGACAGTGATTCATGGAACAACCAATGAAGATCCCATCCACCAAATCAGTCACTTGAATGGACAAAAGAGGATTGGTGTGACCGTCATGATTGATTGCTTGATCGTTGTCAAACAATGACTGAACAACAACTGGAACATAAGTCGCCAACACTATGTCTGATACAGTCATGTCCAAAGAAGCATGAATTAATCTAGCTCCAGGGCTGTCTTTGATGTCTACAAAAATCACATAAGAGTGTGGATTTTGGCTCTTTAATGTCTTGAGGCGGCCAGCGAGAGGGTATAAGTGAACAAGGGTGAGAGACAGGGACTGCTTGAGCCTGTCAAGAAGAGTGTTGATGAATTCTTGTTGATCATCTACTGCTTGTGGTTTGATGAATAGATGGCCTTTCTGGATATAGTTGATAGAGAGCATTACAAGATCCCATGGTGTCAAATACAAAGGCTGCTTCATATCTTCTGAAACGTGTTGTGGTTTGACAAAGCATTCTGAGATGTGTTTCACAGTTTTGGAATACATTGTTGAAATTTTGTGTCAGGTTCGCTGTTTTGAAGGTTTTTTATTGAAGAAGATGAAGTTTTTGGTGAAGCTTTTGGCAAAAGCTTTAGAGAGAATGAAAAGAGTTTTTGAAGAAAGAAGTCAAGGTTGAATCTGTGAAGCCAAATCTGGGACTAGGGCTTGGTCGGAACGAATCATTGTTTTTATAGTTGGGTCAATCTCTAAGGGGTGTATTCAATTATGATTTCAAAAGACTTTTAATGACTTTTATGGAATTAAAAAGTTTGGGTGTGTTCATTATAGATTTTTAAAAACTCTATAAAAGTCATGCGGTATTCAATACAAGATTTAAAAAAGTATTTAAATGTTATGTGATATTCAATCAAGACTTTTTAATAGTATATGAAAGTTCGGCGGTATTCAAAATCTTTTAGACTTTTAATGACTTTTAAATATCAATGACTTTTAGTTATAACAAATCTCACAATTTGTCTTTCATTCCTACCAAGAATGACCTTTTTTTTAAATAGAAAGAATGTTTACTTTACAATAAAAACATAAAATTCTTTGAAAAACATTAACCATCAAACATATGTTATATTTTCAAGTAAAAGATCATGCATCCTTAATAAGTTTTATAAATAAAATAAAATGAATAGCTTTTAAAATGAATAAACATTATAAAAAAACATACAAACATTAACAATCTAAAACAAAAAAATAATTAACTAAAAAATAATATAAAACAACTCTCTATAGGCTATGCAATTAAGGACAGAATTTTTTTTTTACTTCTATTTTCAAAACAACTAAACAACACCAAAACAAATTAAACGAACTTCATTTATGTTAATTAAAAATAATAAAAAACAAAAACCACTACTCAACCATACCAATATGCCATAATCAAAGTCGTGTATGAGCGTTGCTTCATGTAATTATGATCAATATCAAACTATTCACTTTTGGACATGAATTTTGTTCAACAACTATATGGGGTTTTTATGTTTTATCTTTAGTAAGTTAAATTTATTTTTGGTAGATTTTTTATACCCATTGTCATACTTCAGTAGAGACATATAAACATTATATTATTGTCGATTTGCTACATTTATTCTAAAAGAAACTTTATAATATTTTGACTAATTATAAAAAAACAAATAAAATTTTGACTGATTATTAAAATTAAATTAGGTGCATAATGTCTTTATGATGTAAAATATAATAAAATTACAAATAAAAATTTTAAAATCACATATATAGGTAAGAATATTTTTGTCAAGTTTAATTAAAAATGATTTTTTTATTCTTTTTTTTAAAAAAAAAATTATTGATATGAGAAATCTATATAATTTTACTAAAATAAAGTATATATCATAGTTAAAAACCAATAAATGTTTATAAGTGTCTATGAAAGTCTTTTAAAATGAAAATTTCTGAAAGTCATTTGAAATGAAAGTCTATGAAAGTCTTTTAAAATAAAAGTCTATGAAAGTTTTTCATAAGTCTATAAAAGTCCATGAAATCTGTAAAAATCATTTGAAATCCTAATTGAATACATTTTCCTAAATGGTGTAGTTAAAAGTTCTTCAATTCAGACTTTTAAGAAGTCCAAACAAATTTGGGTGTATTCAAAAGTCTATTGATTTTGTTTAAACGATGGATTTTGATGGATTTGACAATAAAAAATATAAATAGTAAAGGCTTTCACAAATCTTACCATATACCCATAGATTTCAAAGATTTCACTCTCATCAAAAGAAAAGCTCCCGTAGTAGTTTTGTACAAAAAAAAAATATGGATAATTATGTTTTGATTAATGTGGAGGTGCCAAACAAAATAATTTTTATTGTAATTTGACATTGAGTTTATTTTGGCTTTTCCGTGTGTTTTTTTGGTAGTTTTGATAGACATATAGGCTTAAATTTTTAGTTTTGAATTGATCTGCTGGTGGGTATTTGTTAGATTTTGGTTTTTAGTGATAAGCCGAAAGATCAATGTTTGAAGCTATTATACTTTCCTTTAGCTGGACTTTTTGTTAAATCTGGAATTTCTGATCAGTTCCTTATTCTTGTTTCTAATTTACAGATATATAGATGCTGAAATGTGGAATTTCAGGTTGATTTGTTTTTGTGTTTTGCTTAGGTTTTGGTGATAATTACATTTTGAACTGTTGAAGTGTTAGAGTTGCATAGGTGTTTGTTTCTATAATAAACACCTTTTGCATAATAAACTGAAGAAAAAAAAACCATAATAATTGTATTAGTGACAATTTTTATACGTAAACGAAGGGTGGTATCTGTATTTAGCACATATAAAATAGCCAAAATGAACCACCAAGCTTCTAATTAATCTTTAAAATTAAGAAATTAAAGTTATTAATCAATAACTAACTCCCTTTTGTCAGTTGAAGTGATACCAATCTGCAATATGAGCTAGAGAAGTTATACCACTAATTTGGATAAATAGAAGCCAGCAAATTGGCTCAAATTGTGATTTATAGCTAAAATTTTGAAGTAAGGACATTTAAGTAACGAACAATCGTATGATACATTATGTATTAATCTTAAGTGTAGATTTTGACTTCTTAAATGTTCGTTAGTGAGATTGCTCTCTTGCAATTTAATTAATTTGGTTAATATAATAATAGTCTCAAACTATTATCCGATGAATAATCAAAAAAAAAAATCAAGACAAATTATTTCAAATCCATCCAATTTCATACAATTCTATATAAAAGCCCCACGAACTCTAGGGGACTGTTTACACAATTCTCACAAAATCTATATAGAATTTATGAGATTTGTAAATTCCACCAAAATCTATCGCTTAAAACAAATCCATCAAACTCAACCGAAATCTAGATCGAATACATCACTAAGATACTTAGGTCTTTAAAAATTATTATGTGCAAGATTCCGACTTTATAAAGTTATGAATGAATTTAAAAATGTGGAAATGGTGATAAATGTCACTTTTTTGGAGGTGTGTTGCACCAACGTCACTGCTTTAATAAGTTATGTTTAAAAGGCACCTATTATGGTGAACTACCAAAATTGCCCTTAAATAATCAATTTTTTATTCTGTTTGTACTTCTATCTCCACGCTTCAAACAATGAACTCAGTAACTCCTCTCTCTCTCTCTCTACAATAAACTTGTCTGAAAATTGAGTTGGTAAAATTTATGTATAAGATGATGAAGATATGGGTCCAAGACTTTTAACACTGTGTCTGAGCCTTTTGTAAAACTATCCGAGCCTTTTGTAAAACTATCCGAGCCTTTTAAATTGTTGTCCGAGCTTTTTTCAAGGATATTAGTTTTGTCAATTTTGAATCTCCAAACATTTTTAATAAGTCTTCGAGCTTTTTCATAGCTTTTTCCGAGCTTTTTCTTAAACTGTCCGAGTTTTTTCATGAATTGCTCTGCCCGAGCTTTTTGGATATGGCTCCGAGCTTTTTCCGAGCTTTTTCATAAAAGCTCCGAGCTTTTTCATTAAAGCTCCGAGCTTTTTCATGAACTGCCCGAGATTTTTCGTGAATTGCCCTGCCCGAGCTTTTTGCATAAGGCTCCGAGCTTTTTCATAAAAGCTCCGAGCTTTTTCATCCGAGCTTTTTCATGAACTGCCAGAGATTTTTCATGAATTGTTCTGCCCGAGCTTTTTGCATAAGGCTCCGAGCTTTTTCCGAGCTTTTTCATAAAAGCTCAGAGCTTTTTCATCAGAGCTTTTTCATAAAATCTCCGAGCTTTTTCATCCGAGCTTTTTCATGAATTGCTCTGCCCGAGCTTTTTGCATAATGCTCCGAGCTTTTTCCGAGCTTTTTCATAAAAGCGCCGAGCTTTTTCATGAACTGCCCGAGATTTTTCATGAATTGCTCTGCCCGAGCTTTTTGCATAAGGCTCTGAGCTCGACCCCCGAATGCGTCTGCATAGCGCCACTCTGTCACCGTTCAAGTGATTGCCTGAGTTTCAACAGGACTTTCTCTCTCTACTTCACAACTTTGTCACTGTAAACTGAATAAAAGAAAGCTGATGTGGAACAACAATTGGGGGTATTTTTGTCCGTTCACCATAATAGGTGCCTTTTAAACATAAGTTATTAAAACAGTGATATTGTTGAAATACCACCTCCAAAAAGTGCTATTTATTTTTTGAGCCCTTTAAAAATCATTCGGTAATTTTAGAGATTTCGTATGGGATTACACACATGATACTCGGGGGATGTCTATTTAGAAAGCATGCTTCAGATGTTTGCAATCAGACAGAAAAAAAAGAAAATTTACGAAGCCATAATAAGTGATATTAGAATGAGATCAAGAGGCAGCAGACATGAACTCCTCATCTGATTCAAGAGCGTGCATTGATTGTGGAGGAAGGCAGACTTCCAAATCTACGCTTCCTCCTCCTTCACGCCCCGGATAGCTTGACACTTTCCCATCGAACTTGTTTGAATACCCACTTCGAAGTGTCAATGCTTTACCCAACCCAAACTCAATTCCATACTTGTTGAACCTTGGTGAACTCCCCATCATCACACTTTTCGGATCGAAGAACTGGCCCAGCTGGTATATCATGGGAGACTGCATCCATGACTTGAGAAATTCGCGCACCGTTTTGTCATTGTGGTTAACCACGGCCTCGTGCAACTTCCAAGCTGTCCAACCAAGGTCATTTTCAAGCAATTCACCGGCTGTGGCAACACCTCTCACAGTTTGGATTGAATTTCCAAAGTAGTCTTGTGACAATTGTGGTTCCAATCTTAATCTGTTATTGATCGCCAGCCTCATACTAGTCATCTGATCATTAGGGAAATGTCGTGCACGGATTAATGACCTCCAGACAAATGCAGACAAGGCCTGGAAGGATGAGATTTTGCTGGTTTTGCTCTCTGAATTGGCTCTAGCTTTGAGCTTTGCTACGGTCTCTGCTGTGAAGTGGAAGTACCTCTCTAAAAGCTCTGGTGCTTCATGTCTGCTAAGGAACTCTTCTGGGTGGGTAAAAGGAAGGTTGATGATCGGATCAATACCATCAGGAAACCATCGCTTGACAATTGGTGGGCGAGAGATCATGGAATTAGTACTACTACTTCCTAGTGCTTGAAAGGTCTCAGAATATGCCTGGAAGAAATTCCAATAAGAGGTTCCATCTCCTAGAGCGTGATTCATGGAACAACCAATGAAAATTCCATCCACCAGTTCTGTTACTTGAATTGTCACCAAAGGACTGGTGTGACCATCATGGCTGATTGCTCGATCATGATCGAACAACGATTGAACAACCAATGGTACATAAGTCGGCGAGACGATGTCTGATACTGTCATGTCTAAAGAGGCATGAATTATTTTAGCTCCAGGGCTGTCATTGAGATCTACAAATACCAAACATGATTGTGTGTCTTCGCTCTTTACCGTCTTGAATCTGCCGGCGAGAGGGTAGAAATGAACAAGGGTGAGAGAGAGGGATTGCTTGAGCTTATCAAGGAGAGTGTTGATGAATTCTTCTTGATCATCAACTGCTGGTTTGGTATAGAGAAGACCCTTTTGGATATATTGTGCAGAGAGCATAGCAAGGTCCCACGGTGTCAAATAAATAGGCTGCTTCATCTCCTCTGAAACATATTGTGGTTTCACAAAGAATTCTGAGATGTGTTTGACAGTTTTGGGATTCATTGTTGTAGAGTTTCCCTTTGCTCAAGCTAAAAGATTATTGCTTGCTTTGGTCTCTACTGCAATGCTTTGGTTCTTTGCCTCTAATAAATAGTCTGTCTTCTTATATTGCGGTAGGTGAAACATGTTAATGACTGGTAGTTTCCTATGAAACTTGGCTATAATCATGACAGTTTGTTGCAAATTTCTAACCAGTTTCACTTCGGATTTTTTATATAAAAAAATCAATTGTTAAAAAAGTTCACATAGTTAACAGATGGTGATTGAAGACACAAATATTATTAACGGGCAATAGCTGTCGGTCTAACATCGGAGTTGATCCTTGACAAGAGCAAAGCTCTGAATAGTTTTATAAAAAAAGCATATAACAGGTCTGATACTCTGATTGGGGTTGTTGGGAAAAATCTCAGTCAAAGATTTGAATTATGACCACACAAATATTTTATTTTGACTTCGTAAGCCAATTTCTTAGAATATGAAGGGACCAAAAATGCTAATGTATCAACTATTCAATCAAAAAAAAAAAAACTAATCTATTGTCCAAAGGAATTCCTGTCATCAAATACTTTTCTTGTCGTCATAGCAAATACTTTTCTTGCCGTCATAGCTGACGCCTCCCATCCCAGTGAGGCAAATGCAAAGTTTGTAAAGATTAGAAAGTAAAATGAACAAAGTTAAGTAACTAAAGATTGAACCCTTAAAATCCAGTAAACTTGCTCAACAATCTATTGAAGAATTTAAAATCAACCAACTTATCTAAATCCTAGTCAAACTTGCTGCTTCAAAAACAAAGTCAAGAAATTAAAATCACCCAACTTGTCAAAAACAAAGTCATTTAAAAGTTTGGTACCAAACTTTCAACTGATTTCTATTAAAAACACCGGTTCTTCGTTCAAATACACCACCAACCATTTTAATTACTAAAGCGTTTAATATGTGTATTTAATTTTTAATGTTTAATCTAATGCAGGGATAAATTTATCTCTTTTATCTCTTCGGTTAAAAGTTTGATAAAAACACTAATTTCGGATAAAAATATACCCCTTAATTTTTTATTTAAAAAGTGTTATTTCGTCTATTAAAAAAAACACAAATACATTAACTAGCAAATAGTCGTCACATTTGTCGATACCCCAAGATTGCAAACCCATACCAAATAGTAGTCATATGATTTCATAGATATCATAATCATGTAATAGGTAACTAAAATTGCAAGCATAAAGATTAGAAAAAATAATAATAGCAATCTGGAGGAGTTAAAAGAGTGCAAAAGGTGACAATAAATAGCAAACCAGTTAAACATAACAAATCTCGTTCTAGCAATACTATAAAATTCTAAACATCGAAATTCTAACAAACAAATCAATGAAGTAACCAAAATCAAACTTGATTGACCTAGAAGATAACAATAACTAGACTAAAATGTCCAACTCACTCTTAAATAAGTGCGCAACGCGCAACACGCTCAAGAGACAAGATTGTCATTCAGGGACAGTGAGGCAAGTTGGTCTGTGGGGCTATTAGCCTGCTGCTGGGCAGCAACAGTCCTCAGCACCTCCATGGCCTCTGCTACTTTTGCCTTCAACGCCTCTGGTGACTCAAGAAGATGCAAAACCTCAGTCTGGTCCATTTCCAAAAGCATGCCTGTCACCTTAGCTGCAGCATCTCGTTCCAGCTGTTCCACTTGAGGGTATAAACTTTCGCCAAGCAACTGTCCAGAAAACAAAAATGTGTTAATAATCTTTAGCTCATCCCATGACAAAAGACGATAACAGAAATGTGTAAATGCAGATACAAAAAATAAACCAAAACTTACCGTCCTTTGCTGTTCTGGTGAAGCATTTGCAAGAGCTGTGGACAAGGCCGTAATCGGCATAGGTTGTCCAACTGTTGCATCTCGCATTGCCATGCCAGCACCCATGTCGTAGGGAACAGGAAGCATACCGGGCATTGGAACATCCGGCATATTACGGCCAGGAGGGTACCGATAGACACGTCCCCTAGGAAGCATCTGGAGTGGGAAAATATATTATGCCACCATGATCATATATACACAAATACTAAAAATATAATTAAACACACTTTAACAGACCTGCTGCTGCATCAGAGGCACAGGCTGCTGGGACTGTTGCACAGGACCTGCTCCACGTCGGCCCCCAGGGCGCTGACCCTGCTGACCCTGCTGGACCATTGGAACAAAGAAATTTGGCATTGGAGCCCCACCAGGTCTCATTCCAGGGACAAGTTGCTGCTGGTAACCAAATCCAGCCTACAATGAAACATATCGGATAAGAAATTACAAGAACACAAGCCAGAAAACTGAACCAGAGAGTAAATTCCTCATGATGTATATGCAGATCTAGCTATAAAGTGAAGCAGACCTGCAATGACTACACATTTTTTTTTAAAAAAAATACAAAATTGGGAATGCCTCAACAGTATAGAAAAACACAGTAGAACATTCAAAATAAGTCCCGTTAAAATGAGGACTGTTCAAGTAAAATAATTTGTTTAACTAATAAATACGGAAAACAATTGTAGGATCATTACTTGAGGAGGAATTATAGCTGGTGGTCCTTGGCCGTACATAAATTGTTGCCCAAGTCCCGGAGCACCAGGAGGGTACATTGGCATACGGGGAGCAACTGAAGGAGCGATAGCAACTGGCCTCATTTGCGAAAATTGTGCCTGCATTAGCAAAATAATGAAAGCATTAAACCACCTGATGAAAACAACCTGGGATAATTGAGTCTACTGGAAACACTAGACATGAGCTTTGTTTGTAGTTGAAACAGCCAGTACCTGTACTTAAGAAAGTAAATAAATATATAAATTTATACATAACAAAAAACTAGTGTAATTATTACTCTGGATTAGATCATTCTATAGATTATAAATGAACACAAGTGCAGGTGTTGAATTTCTACAAACTTCAATTACAGAAAGAAAATAGAAGTAGGTCAAAATTAAAGATACCTGAAGCCTAGCTCTTCTCTCTTCTTTTCGCTGGGCAAGGGCAACATAGAGTGGCTTGCTAACAATCATTTTCCCATTCATCTCCTGAAGCTGCAGTTGTAAAATTCATATAAATAAGTTATTGATGCTGGTTCTTGCACATGGTAATAACCACATAGATATAATCCAGACTTACAGCTCGAGCTGCCTCTTCAGGGGTGGAAAAAGCCACAAATCCAGAACCTCTACTAATTCCGCTAGGATCACGCATAACCTGTAAATGGATAAGAATAAATGTTATCACGATGCCAATGAGGAATCTAAGAAGCATGTAGCAAGATTTGACATGTTTAATTACAAACCTTGCATGAAGTAATGGTGCCAAACTCTGAGAATAACTCCTTCAGTTTCTCATCATCGATACTATCATCCAAGTTCTTAACATACAGATTCAGACCTTGAAATTTGTCAACTGTTTCCTTGATGGTTTGCTCAAATTTTCCTTTCAATTCCTGCTCCCTTTCATATTTTTTTTGAGCTTTTCCAACATACCACTCTTTGTCATCAAATTTCATTCCATTAAGAGCATCGACAGCTTTAGCAGCATCATCTGCATTCTCAAAATTGACAAATCCAAAACACTTGGACTTCCCATCTCCGTCCCTCATCACTACAGCACTAGTGATAGTTCCATATTCACCAAAAATATTCTTCAAATCATCATCTTTTGTTGATTCAGAAAGATTTTTCACATAGACATTAGTGAATTTTGTTCTACTCAAAGCACTATCCCTTTCTTGCTTACGAAGGAAGTGTCCAACAAACACTTGTTTGTCATTAATAAGCATGCCATTTAACTTATCAATAGCATTCTGTGCAGCATCTCCGTTCTCAAATTGCACAAAACCATAGCCTTTGGACTGGCCAGAAGCATCAGTAGCTATCTTGCACGAAAGAATGCTACCAAATGAAGAAAATGTATCGTGTAATGCTTTGTGGTCAATTGCCTTGTCCAGATTCTGCACTCAAAGAAGAAGACAACAACAAGGACTAAGGTGAACACGGAACCAACATATCATAAAAAGGGGAATGCATATAATGAAAAAAGAAGAAATAATACCTTGATAAATATGTTTCCAGTACCACTCTTGCGGATACTAGGATCCCGATGAGAATACATGATTCGAATGGACTTGTTATTGATTGGAGTGAAATTAAGTACATCCAGTGCCCTAGCCGCTGTAGAGCACATAAGACAATGTCAAAACAAAAGAGAAAACTGGAATGAATGCAATTTGCAATTTGCAATTTGCATTGAAAACTCTCCATAAACATAACAAATCTCAAGTTATCCAAAAAGGAGTCGGCACACGTATTTAGGCATCATGCCATAGGATACACATAATCGATCTCATCGAGATATTACTTTCTCAAGTGTGAGATTTTTCGGTACATTTTTACGGGGTATAAAAGCAACTGGGTTATGAAGATAACCAGGCTACAAAGAAGTGTTCGGAAAAGCGGCCTAGGCAGCCCTGGCCGCTCCAATTATGGCCTAATCGGACAGCCTAGGCGGCTGGGCGCTTAATGTGCACCAGGCAACACCTAGGCGGAGTCAAAAGGCACTAGGTAGTGCGATGGTTTTTTTTTTGGAAATGAAGAAGACTGTTTTGGGGGTTTTTTTAATCCCAACACGTCTTTTTTGGCTTCTTTTCAAAACAAAAAAAAAAGTAAAAAAACCTAGTGCCGCCAGCCCCTCTTTTCTTTTATTTTCTCCTCTTTGTTTTCTCCACGCCTGCTCTCCACTTAAGGGCGGCCTAGGCAGTCACGGCCTAGGCGCCTGGCCACTGCCCGACTAGCGCTTAGCAGCATTTCAAACATTGCTACAAAGGGTATAGGTACTCATTCAACAATATAAAAAGGAAATAAAGTAAATAGGTTCTGCTCCTAAATTAATCAAATATCCTAATATACAAGAGCCACCATAATGACTTTTAAAGATTCTACACTTCTAACTACTGTCATCATTTAAGTTCAAACAATTTTTAATGTTATATAACATTTTCAAACAAATACATTTCAGGATAGCATGCAAAAAGCGTTCTTTCATCAGAATAACATGCTTTAAAAATTGTTATCAATAATCAATTGAATAGTATACGGTTAGTAACATAACAAAAACACTAATCTACAGAGAAAACTAATAAGTACAAAAAATCAATATACATTTCCATATTGTTCATTCCATAAATACTTCACAAAGCAAACAACTCTAATCGGCATAGACTAATACGTTACCAAAAATCGGTTCAACTGTCATAAATCAACACATATTAAACAAGTAAAAAAGAAAAACCACCAAAAATTACAATACTAACCATCCTGAGGGCCGTTATAGTTAACGTATCCATAGCCGAGAGACCTCCTGGTGCTCAGGTCACGACAAACTCTGACCGACACGACTTGACCGACCTGGCTAAACAGATCGTAGAGCTGCGAATCGGTGACGTTGAAATCCAGATCGCCGACGTAAAGCGACGTCGTCAGGAACTGGTTCCCAGCCGCGCCCGCCGCCGCCGCCGCCGCCACACCGTTGGGGCCCGATAACTGCGCCTGATGCTGAACCTGAATCTGAGCCATCGCTGCAAAATTCTAGATCCTTCTTTTTTTTCTTCCTTTTTGAGATTTTATCGTTTTTTTTTGTTTCCCTCTCCTCTAGTTATTTTTTTCAAGCAAAAACCTAGAGAGATAACAACAAGAAGACAGCAAAAACTTCTCTAAGCAACGATGATTCTAATAAGACTATGATATTGAAAACACCACAAACTCGAACTGAGAATTTCAGAGAAATCTGATTGTTTTGGGTTTTTTGGTTTTTTTTTTTAAGGATAAGAAGAGAGGAGAGGAGAGGGGTAAAATGGGGATAGAAGTCGTCGGAGATCCGAACGAGACCGGACGGAATTCGACGGGATGCAGAAAAAAGAGATAATTTTTTTTGGAAGGTTTTCTGTGGGAGGGCAGAACAAACTGCACCGCACCGGCTATGATGTAACTGTGTGGGTTATATAGTGATCTTACTATGAGAAACCCTAGTTTGATTTGGACAATCAATCTAGACCGTCTGATCTTCTTATGATATATAACCAGCTGATTTCAATGGACGCCGTTATTTGATGACAAACACGTGTTGACATCAGCAGACGCCGTGAAGTTTTTTTATTTTATTTTATTGGTGAATTAGCAGATTTTTTGTTTAATTAGTTAATTAAAATGGTTTTTGGTTTTGGAATAGGATTGTATTACAATTATAATTGGATTTGAAAGATTTATAGTATAATTAGTTTTGGTTAAGTGGTTTCTAAAAAAAACCGATAAAAAAAATTTATAAAAAAAAAAAAAGATTTTGATGAATTATTATTACAGGTAAAATGGATTTGACTGAATCAACAGCAAAAACCAAAAGAGAACAAGTCAATGAATCAAGAGTGAAAGATTTGCTCATCAGTACTCCAAAGTTTCAAGAGAATCGTTGCATCATGTACGAATCCAAATCACAGCAACGTTGTGGGTGTAAATGGCGAAGCATTCTTTTAAGCCCAAATCACAGGCCTGTTTAGTTAGGTCATATGTGGATTTTTAGCCACAATTAGGCCCATATTAGAACCATCGCCCAAATTTGTAAACCCAACTAATTTGTATTTTTTATTTTTTTTAAGTATTACATAATTTCATGGTTTTTTATTTTTTTTTTAGAGGATGGGGATTCGAACCCACAATCCCGTAGTATTGATGTAAGGTGTATACTACCAAACCAACCTCACCTCGTCAACTAATTTGCTTCTCAATCTACTTTGAGAACAATTTTCTTCTCCTAAGTTGATACCAAGTCAATTGAATTATCTTTTTCTCGTCATTTATCACTTCAGTTAAGTTGATTTTTGACTTAATTGTTTTTATTGTGTAGCATTAATGATCACGTTATATCTTGCCCACAACATTAGGTAAGAATAACAATATTTGGATAGATGGAGAGCAAGTTCATTAATCTGTAACAATCACACATACTATTTGAGGGTGATAGATGATGAGGACTGCACTATAAAGTTAATGGTGTAATTTGGAGAGGATGCCTACATCAAATAACCAAATTAGTTGGAAGATTAAAATTACACGTGCAACTGCATGTAAAATCAAGAATTGGTGATAACTAGCACGAGATTAATTACGGATAAGCAACTAAGCAACGTTATAAAAGTTTTCTAAGTTAATTGATCTTAAACTGTGATTTTTTTTTTACGGTATCTATATATCTACTTATCTAGACCATGTATTTAGTTACTTATCCAAGTCTCAAACTCGTCAATCTACCAGCTAAGCAACGCCTCTAGAGCTCTTAAACTGTGATTAGGATTCTACATTTATGGTTTTTCTCCTCAGTGCGCACTGATATAACTTATAGCAGTGCATTACATGTGAACCACTGATTATGGAGAAGTTTTGAAAAGTTCATACACTTTGAGTCAAAGTATGTAAATCTAATGGTCCACATCTAACGCACTAATGTACGTACTAACTTGAAAATTTCTGCTATATATAGAACAATAAATTAAAATTCAATAATGAAATTACATGCGCAACGGAGCAACTGCATGTAAAATCAAGATTCGGTGCTCCGTGACTTTGAAAGAGATAACTACACCAAATTAATTACGGGTAAGCAATTAAGCAAAGTTAAAAAAGTTTTACCATCATTTGTATAAGTTAACTGACCTTAAACTGAGATCATGATTCTCTATTTATATCTAAAGTTAAAAGTTTTACAGAAAAATAAATTGAAATTCAAAATTGAAATTACACTAGCCAGTGCATGTAAAACCAAGAATTGATTCGGTGCTCCGTGACTTTAAGGGTGCGTTTGGTACGTGAGATATAATTAGACTATTTTTAAGATATGAGATTGGATTATATAGGATTAGATTAATTATAGTATTTCCCGTGTTTGATACAACATGGGATTGGATTAATAATAATCCAATCATGTGTTTGGGTAAGTAATGAAATTGGACAAAATAAAAAAAAATATCTAAAAAAAATAAAAAACCCAATCACATCCACCAATCCACATCCACTATCAACCCACGACCGCATCATTACATCAACGATCTCTCTCTTCTTCCTTCTCTATTTCTATGCTTTTTCTTTCTTTCTTCTTCCTTCTCGTTATCTGTTTTCTTTCTCTTCTCTTTTTCACACAACTTCAATCAATAATTTTCATTCACAAAATCTAACAATCAACTCCATCTCCATCTTTATCTCCATCCAATTTCTCATTTAAATCGCTAAAATCAGTCAATAAAAACACACATCTCTCCTCCAACCTATTCTCTCTTCTCTCCTCTATTCTTTTTTAATATGCTTTGGTGGTAGAGATGACGGTTAAAGCAACGACAGTGAAAGGCGTGGCGGCCGACGGAAGTTGGAGGCGTGTACAAATCTTGTGGTGGTCGTCGACGGCGCAAGCAGTTAGAGGAGACTTGTGGCGTTGGTGAAGGAGGGGATTATTTTATCCCGTTGATTTGAAGAGGATAATTTTATCCTCCTCTAACATGATAAAAATGATTTTGGGATAAAAATAATCTCAACAGCTTAAACTCACCAAACATGGGATTGAACTATTCTCAGTCCTATCCGTTGCAACAAACGCACGCTAAAAGACTTTAAAAGAGATAGCTAGCACCGCTTTAATTTCTGGTAAGCAATTAAGCAAAGTTAAAAAAGCTAGCTTTACCATAATTTGTACAATTTTTTTTTGACAGTACATAATTTGTAAGTTAATTGATCTTAAATTGAGATCAAAATTCAATATTTACAGTATATAAAATTAATAGTTTTGCGGAAAAATAAATTGAAATTAAACGTGCAAGTGCATGTAAAATCAAGAATTGGTCCGGTGCCAAATTAATTAGGTAAGCAATTAAGCAAAGTCAAAACAGCTTTATCATAATTTATATAAGTTAATTATCTTAAACCAGGTTTAGGATTCTCTATTTATATCTAAGGTTATTAGTTTCACGGCAAAATAAATTAACCAATCATAACTGTTCAATTTTATATATATTAGTGGCCAGATATATTGATCATTATCAAATGAAATTTAGGTGAGAGGATGATCTTGATCCAGATTCTATAAATAATTAGTGAAATTTTATTTTTATTTTTTGAAAGAATAAGAAGTAAAAGTTTTTTTTTATAAAGAAAATAAGTAGTGAAAGTTGGCAACCCCAAGGCCCCGATAGCTAATATTTTATATTTATCCAAAACAATTTGATTTTTTTTTATTATCATTATATTCTCCGAAAATTCATATAAATATATTACTTAGTCCTGTCAAATAAAGTTTAAGAAATTTTCTGTATTGAATCTGCAGCACTAAGGGTTGCCGTAAAGAATACTTCTCTAGAATTGAAGCAAACAAAATACATTACAAACAATAGAGATTTGCTAGCAGTGATGAGGCTAGCAATAACATTTATGACTGACATCATCAGCTGAGGGGCACGTGAGAGAGAATGAGGTGTCCAGGTTTCAGTTTTGATCACATGTTTTAACATCCCCCTCGAGAGGGTGGCAATGGCCTTCTTGTCACTCCGAGTTTGTCTATAAGAAACTAAAATCTGAAGTGTGAAAGAGCCTTGGTTAAGCAATCTGCAATCTGATCATGTGAAGGAACATATCAAACTTCAAATTGTCTCCCTAAAACCTTATCTCTTACAAAATGAACATCAATTTCGATGTGTTTGGTTCTAGCATGGTAAACTGGGTTTGTAGCTAAGGCACTAGCACTCATATTATCACACCATGTTACAAGAACTGAAGGAAAAGGAAAAGAGAATTCTTTAAAGAGTGATTGAATCCAAGTAAGTTCAGAAGCTACCTGAGCTAAAACACAGTACTTAGATTCTGTACTTGATCTAGCAACAACATATTGCTTCTTTGAAGACCATGAGACTATGGAATCACCAAAGAATACACAGTAATCAGCCACAGAACATCTGTCATCAGGGCAGCAGTCCCAATCTGCATCTGAGAAGCCAAATAACCCCAATCTATCACAATGTTTGATATGAATTCCATAGTTAATAGCCCCCTTACTACTTGCCAATGAACAGTGCTTGGACTTTGTAAGAATTGACTGAGTCTATTGATAATGTATGCTACATCTGGTATTGTGTTTGTTAGGTACTATAAAGCACCAATTGTGCTTCTATAAATAGTTGGGTTTTACTATTGGCTCTCTATTTACAATAGAGAGAGGTTTTTCAACCACTGCCGGGGTAGAACAAGGTTTTATATTTTCCATCCACATCTTCTTAAGCATGTTTTCGATGTATTTTCCTTGAGAGAGATATATCTCAATACCATCCCTGTAAACTTCTATACCCAAAAAGAAATGTAAGAAACCTTGATCTTTAAATGCAAACAGTTTGTGCAGTTTATCAATAACTTATTGCAGTGATAGTGAATTATTCCTTGTCACAACCATGCCAGCTACATATGTTAGAACCATCAGCACATGTGTTTTTGACCTGAAAAACAAAAGTGAAGAATCACATTTGGAGTTAGTAAAACCCTAACTGAATAAGGTTGATCTCAGTTTATCATACCAGGCTCTTGGAGCCTGTTTCATTCCATACAACGCCTTTCCAAGCTTACAAACATAATTGGGTTTGGATGAGTCAACAAAACCCTATGGTTGGTTCATATACACAGCTTCTTGTAGATGATCATTTAAAAATGCATTATTTATATCCAATTGTCTAACACCTATTCTGAGTTACTGCAATTGATAAAACAATCCTAATTGTTGAAGCTTTCACCACTGGGCTGAAGGTTTCTGTGAAGTCTATACTAGGAGTTTGATGAAATCCTTTAGCAACTAATCTTGCTTTACATCTTTGTACAGAACCATCAGCATTGTGTTTGATCTTGTACACCCACTTATTTCCTACAATATTGTAAGCATGAGAATAAGGTACAAGAGTCCAGGTTCTATTACTAATCAGGACCTTCTATTCTTTATTTATTGCTTCTGTCCAAATTTTGTTTTTCAATGCTTCTTCCACATTTACAGGTTCGGTTGGATTTTCACTCTTGCTGATAGAGAATAGCTGATACTCTTCCGGATAACTCTTGGGTTTATAAATCCCCATCTTTGAACATGTCACCATTTGATGTCCTGCAACTTCTAAAAGAATCGGTGACTCGGTGACAGTTTGGAGTGGTGGCTCATCTTCAATCTGTCTTGGTGAAACTTGAGAACTAGTTGAGCTACTAGAATCACCAATTTATGTCTCAACATTATGTTGAGAGGGCATTTGCTCTTGAACTTCAGACTCATCATGTTGTCTCATTTAAGAACCAGCAGGAATTGATTTTGTTTCAAGAGAGACTTGCTGATGACCATTAATGCTGGTATTGGTAGTTTGTGTTTGGGAATTGAAATGTGTGTTTAAAGATATCATTGGAAGATTAGAGGGAGTAATAATAATTGTTTCTGATTGAGGTTGTCTGGTGTTGAGAAAACATAAATGAAAGGGGAATTCTTTCTTATTGAAGACCACATGCCTTGAGATATACATCCTTCCAGTTGAACTAAGACATTTATAACCTTTATGTGACTCATTATAACCCAAGAAAACATATTTTGTTGAATGAAATTGGAATTTTCGACTTTGGTATGGTCTTAAGCATGGAAAGCATGCACATCCAAAAGTTTGAGAGAGTGATAATTGGGTATTTTACCTAAGAGTTTCTGAGCAGGTCAAAGACCATCAAGAACTGGGGGCTGGCATTTTGTTTATCAAGAATACTATAGTTTGGAAAGCTTCATACTAGTATTTGAATGGCATGTGTGATTGGGCTAGCAAGGTCAAACTGGTTTTCACATGTGCCGGTGTTTTCTTTCGGCCCTTCCATTTTGAGCAGAAGTGTAAGGGCATGAATGCCTAAAATCTACCCCAAGTTGCTTAACTGTATCAATGAAAGTTTTATACTCACCCCTATATCAAACTGAAGGCATTTAATTTTAGTTTCGATATTTTTTTAACAAGCTTTTTGAATTGAATGAAAATGTTCAATGCTTTTGATTTTTGTTTCAAAGGGTATAACCATGTATATCTGCTATGGACATTGATAAAATGGATATAATATCTATGGCCAAAACTGGAATTGATAGGTGAAGGTCCTTAGGTATCCGTATGAATTAAATCAAGTGTTTTTTGAGGCATGTGAATCAGAAATGCTAAATGGAAGTAAGTGAGATTTGCCATGCTGTCATGCATCACAAAAGTCTGTGTTTTCATTAATATAAATTTTTTATTACAACTTTTCAAAATTTGAGACATTCTATTATAAGGGCGGCCTAATCTCTTATGCCACACTTCTTTTAGGGAATTTAAAGACTGAGATTAAGAAGATTCGACACTATAAGTGAAAGACTGTTTGGCAACTGTAGACAGGGGCTTCAAGGAAGGAAATGGGATAAGGGGTGGTGTAATTTCCAGCTTGTAAAGGCAATCTTCAAGTTTCCCTTGCAGCACCACCACTCATGTTTGTTTGTCCTTGACAACACAACCATTTGAGTGAAATTCAACAAAAATAATATTGTATGCAGTCAATTGAGAGATGCTAAGCAGATTTTTTGTGATATCAGAGACATGCAATATATTTTTTTTTAAGTCAAAATTTTGTTTGAGAGAGTAGGTATAGTAGTAGTTCCTATATGAACAATTTTTAATTTACCAATAATAAGTTGTTCATTACCACTGTAGTTTGCTTTTTGGCTGAGGTTGTTTGTATCTCCTGTTACATGGTTAATTGCCCCACTATCTACATTCCATGCTGGATCACTAAGAGTTTCAGGGGATGCAATAAAGGTTGATAGAGGATCATTGCTTTTCCCTTGCTCGGGTTGAGTTCCCATGTAAGCTTAGTCAAACCTATAGTAGCAATAAGCTACATAGTGCCCATATTTGCCACAGACCTGACAAGCAGGCCTTGAGTTGTTGTTGTTTCTACCACCACGACCTCTGAACATGCTATTACTGCTTTTGAAACCACTGTTGTTGGGTGCCCTGATATGTCCTTGTGTAGATGACTGTCTATAAGACTTGTTCTGACTGGTGTTGTTCTTGTTGGAGGCATAATTTGCTGAAGCCCGCCCCAAATTTATAGAGACAACAGGTCCACTATTAATTTGTTCAAGTCTCTTCTCAAAGCAAAGAAGAGTAAATTGCAACTCTATCCAAGAGATCAAATCCTTCTCATTAATCTAACAAACAACTAGGTTGTACGCATTTGAGTCAAGTCTAATAACAACTTGAGAAACTAGGTCATCAAGGGCAATTGGACGCCCAGCTAAAACCAAGTTATCAACAATGCTCTTCATAGCATTTAGATAGGGCTTGTTTGGGAAAGCTTTTGAGAGACTCAAAAGCTCTATTGAATGCCAAAAGCTACTTCTAGAACTGTTTGGGTAAAATAGAAAAAAGGCTTCTTGAGCTTAAAAGCTCTTCTATTGGAAGCACCAACTTAGCTGCTTCTCTAGAAACGGCTTCTAAAAATCACGTGAAGCCATTTGTACAATCAAATGAATTTTTTTTATATTACCGATATTACCTCTCTAACTATAAATACTAAACAAAAATTGACACTTGTATCCTTTAATATTTTTCTCCTTCTTCTCCCCTTTTCTCAGAGAAAGATGAACTCTAACCTTTTGGATTTGATCTGGGTTTTTGAATTTCATGAAGCCATAGCTAATCTGTTTAGAAGGGTGGAAAGATAGGATACGAATGGGTTGTTGGGTTGGATGATAATGGAGATTGCATATGGGTCTGCGGCGATGGAGCCACCCATGATCCCCAGGTCTCCACCAGGAGGTGGTATTGATTTGTCTAGAAAAATGAGACATATGGTTAAAGTTTAGGTTTTAGAGAGAGAAATTGGCTTCCTTCAGGTATCTATTTCTCTTATCATTTTTTATTTTTATTTTGTTATTATTTGATTGGTTTTAGTAGCTACTGATGATAAAATAAATAGGGTTTTTTGTTTTGGATCTTTGATTATTAGTTTATTTGTAGGATGGAAAAGAACAAGAAAATATGTCAATGAATCAAGCAAGTAGAGAATGAGATTTCATTTACAATAGCAATGTTTGATACATAATCTATATACGTGATTATTTACAAATTTGTTTTGAATACATAATTTGTGGGTATTGAATTTTCAATATTGATTTGTTTATTGTGATTATTCAGGGCTTTTTTTATTTAAATGGTTTCTCTCAGATGAGAAGTGTGACTGTGTGACCACCTTATTGATCTGGTTAGCAAAAATTTCCTTTTTGTTTTCAGTTTAAGATGAGAATGTGATGGCTATTGACTTTCTGGGAAATTTTTTTTGTGATTTTTATAATGTGAAAATGGTTTGTGTTGAATGGTGGATTAGGAAAAGGACAAGCTTTTGGTTTGCTAATGGTGAATATTGATCTAAGTTCTAGAGTGTATTATGGTCAGACTATAAGAAATTTAGAAGTTTTACAGAGCATGATCACTTATTTCATTATCTGCATCATTTGGGTTTGTACTTGTAAATCAAGAGAGAGTCAATATGGACTAGATGTTTTTGGCTCCACTCGTTAGTTCTTATTTTATGGAACCTATAATGGAATGTTCAAGCTATATAATCAGTATACTTTATTTGTCTGCAATCCAAATAAGCAGTGATCATGTTTATCATAGGCCATGCTGGTTTCATGTTAATGGTTATTTCTTTCTGTGTGAATACTTGTTGTATTTCCTTCTAGAAGCTATTGTTAAGTTCATGAGCTGCATTTGTGATTTTGAAGTAATCACTTGCTTGTCACTAATAAACAGTTGCCTTGCCTATTTATTATCCTGTTAACATGAACTGTAAGATATCCATGTGTAACTCTGTTATAGTTTCTTCTTCACGACTATATATGCCTTTTATGATCTTTTGCACGGGGGTATTGTCACTTAAAAGTCATAATATGAAAGTTTAGGGTTAGTGGCATCCTGAATGTCTATTTGTTTTTCAGAAATTGAATATTAGGATAAGTGTATGCAGTAATTGTATCAATTAAATCTAAGTAGGGTAAAGTTTTGTTCCAATTTTCTGTGCATTTGTTGTTCTAGTGGTTGACTGCATTGTCTACAAATAAAAAAACTGATGTATGTGTTGTGCGTCATTTCGCTCACTATGCCCAAGCTACATCTGCTGCTGCTGCTAGCAAAAAGGGACTTGTCGAAAATGTTTCAAATGTATGGGACTTTCATACCTCTGCCATGCTTGATGCTGCTTCAAGTCCTCAAGTCCGTTGCTTTATTGTTTCTTTGTTCAATGACTTAGAACAAATTGCGTACAGCAACTTAACAACTTGCCCTGAAATATAGTAGTAGTCTAAAACCGAAGAAGTAGAAGTAGGTTCAACACTTATGTACTTGGTGGTACTTCTGTAACTCAATATCTATAATTCAGTTAAAAATAATAATTGTTTCTACATACAATATGAATGCTCTTATGTATGTTTGTATTACTTTATTTATTTTAGTATAATTATTTTTAAAAATATAATTGGAAGAATATTATCTTATATTCATCATTTATTAAAAATATATATACATATATTATTTATTCCAATTAAGGTACAAATGTCATATTATAATTAGAAAGATTTTAAATTATGATAACCAGTTTTCAAAAAAAGAAATTATTACAACCAAATAGGCTCAAAAACTCTTCTTGAAGGGTAAAAATGTCATATCATAATTAGAAGAGTTTTTAAAATGTTACAACCAAATGGTCCTAAAAGCTTTTTTAAATACACAAACTCTTTTGAAACAAACCATCCAAACGGTAATTGAAAAGCTCGGGCTTTTACTTCTCTTCTTCTACTGTCAAAAGCCAAAAGTAAAAGCTATTCCAAACGAATTCATACTCGTGCATCTTCATTCCTCACTTCTTTAAGTTTTGAAACTCTCTCTTATAAAATGCGATATTTGACTTGTTATGAGCACTAAAGACTTGCTTCACAGCATTCCACGGGTCCTTCACTGTTTTGTGACCCATAACCTCAGTGGCCATGTCAGCATTCATGGAGTTATAGAGCCACCCAAGTAGTAGTTGGTCTCTGGTGACCCATTCCCAAAATCTGGGTTCATCCTTTTTTCACCCTCAGTAGAAATATACTTAGGAGGGCAAGGTTTCTTACCAGTAATGAATTCTTCGAGCCTATATCTTCGAATGACTGGTAGTACCATGTTTTTCCAGATGAGGTAATTGTCTTTGCCCAACTTGATAGCGCAGAATTGACTCAAAGCATTTCCGAGCTTCTTTCCGCCTTGTGACTGAGTCAAGCTCGTCGCCATCGTTTATGAGACCCTTGGGTTAGGTGTAGTTCTTGTAGGAGAGTGATTTTCGGCAGAGGCGCTAGCCATTATATCGCTCTGATACTAAGATAAAGTTTGAGAATTTTTCTGTATTGAATCTGCCGCACTAAGTACTGCTGTAAAGAATACTTTTCTGTTTATATTGGAGGACTGTACAATTGATGAATGCCACTTGGAGGAGAATAAACCCTTAGGCCTCGTTTGTTTTGTCACATTGTATTATATTAAGCAATTAAAATGTACTAAAATAGTACAATGCAGTGTTTGGTTCAAACACTGCATTGTATTATTTTAATACATTTTAATTGCCTAATACAACAAACACCGTATTAAATAATACATTATATTTTGTGGTATTATATTGTATTGTATTAGAAAAGACATTTTTTTTTCTTTTTTTTTTCAATGAATATGGAATATTAATAAAATATGTGTTATCTTGTTCATATATATTTTTATAATTTCAAAATATATAGGAAATTTTTTTAAATTTTTTTTGTTTCAATTAAAATAAATATTTATTGATTTTTTATATAAAAATATTTATCGATTTATTCATAGAAAAGATATTTAAAATTAATTATTAAGTGTTTTTTAAAAAATATTACATTTTTATAATATAATAAAATATAAAAAAGTCATATAGGAATAACCTAATACGATATAATACAATGCATCACCAAACATAAGTTTATATTCATGACAATACAGTCCAATATAATCCAATACGGTGTGCCAAACGAGTCCTTAGATGATTCTATACAATTAACCTATAACTGAAGCAAACAAAATACATTACAGACAAAAGAGATTTGTTGGCAGTGATGAGGCTAGCAATAACATCTATGACTGCCATCATCAGCTGAGGGATACGTGAGAGAGAACGAGGTGTCCAGACTTCAGTTGTGATCACATGTTTTAACACTATCAAAGGATTAATTTAGTATAAATATGTAAGTTTACATTGTTTTTCTTCTGGGAATTGATTTTTGAATTTTTCTTGTTTTTTTTTTTTTGTTTTTTGTTTCTTGACTTTCTTCATAGTGGCAATGAGAGAGAAATTTCTACAATGCATAAAAGTCCCTTCAATCATTCACTAACCCAAGGTTAATAATTAACCAGAGTAGATGGATACATGGTTAAATCTTGGGGATTACAATGTGAAACATGCCCCAAAAAAAAAATCCAAGCAAGAAAAAGGAATCATGCTTATGACTTATGACTTATGACTTGTGAGTTTCAAATTCAGTGATCTATCTTTTCTTTCCCTCCTAAAACCTCACTGAAACAATATCTGATGATGAAAATATATATCATGTGTCCCCACCCATCACTAACTGATACATCTTTTTTTTGTTTTTATCCTTAAAAAATTGCATGTCAATTCCAAAAGGAAAGAAAAAGAAATTGTATGTCTGATCTCCTAATTATAGTTGAAATGTTACTTTTGTGAAAGTCTTCCAAGTAGTGCAATATCACATATACACTTTTCCAATTTGAACTTAAAATATGAAATGGTTTATATAGCTACTTAATTGCTAGGGCCTAGGCTTAAGGAGAGAGAGAGGTGAAGTAGTAGGTGCGTGGACTTCAGTGTCCATAGTTGTTTTGCTTTTAACCTAAAAGCTCCATTTCAACAAGTTTCTCTGTAGTCAAAAGAATCACATTTCACACCCATCAGAGAGATAAAAATAAAGGGAGAGATGGAATAAAGAGTGATGACAAACCGCTTTGGTGGTAAGTCAGGAATAATAATACATCAGTAGAGTACAGAGAGACGACAACTTTGTCTTTCTTCTTTCCCGAAACGAAAGAAAGTAAAAGAAAGAAAAGCTATAGCACATCATCATCATCATCAAAGTAGTAGATGGAAATTAATGGAACAAACTTCAATGAAGTCATTTTTCATATCTTAAATTCTCATCTCATCTCAGGCCTTCTGGATGTAATGGGAAGAGCTCCAGTGTTCTATCTCCTTCCTGATCTTTATTATTATTATTATTATTATTACACCACCTCATGCTTTCTTCTTCTTCTTCTTGATCAAAGCATTCAAATGTCCAGCTCCTGCACTTCCTCTTGTATGGACTATCTTCTCCATGATCTAGTGATCTTTCTCCTACACCTTGATTTCCCTGCTCAATTCAGAATTTCATATATATATATATATATATATATAGTGTTAGTAACCATCGTAACTAAAAGTTTAAGCTGGCATGAAAGGACAGGATGATAGTATTTAAGGACTTTAATATATATACGTACCCTACTGTCCAAAGATATGGTGATAATATTATTGGCAGTTGGAGTTCTTGGACTATGGCTCAGACCAAGACTGTTGCGTTTCTGCTTTTGTCTCTCCCGAGCTTTGTGGTTTTGAAACCAGTAGAACACATTCTTGCCTTCTATCTTCCCATACTTGCCTAACTGAGCTGTGATTTGCTCTATTTGTTGCGCATTCGGCGTTCGCATTCCTCCTCTATACAGCATCTCCAGTATCCCTATCTGTTCTTGCGTCGGATTCCACCGTGTACCTCCTGGGTGCGTTTCCACCTGTACGTGCACATGATCGTTAGGTTTCACGTTTTTTCTCCAGTAATAGTCCCGTTACATGTTTGACATGCATGAAATGAAACAATATACATGTATGATGATGATGAGTCTCACCTGAGAGGAATTTCTCTTGTGATCATCGGAAGATCCAAGTTTTCTAGGACCACTTTCGGGTCTAATGAAGCTCTTGAGATCGAAAGAAGTGACAGTATCGTGAGTGGTGGCAAGCTTAGGAGCTAGAGGTCGTAAGCGCTTGCAACCAAGCGAGAGGGAGGGTTCGTGTTCCCAGAATCCACGTGCCAATTGATGAACCTTCATGCTTCCCATGGTGAAGGACTAAATGATAGAGAGTGGTGATTATATATAGTAGATGATGATCAATTGAGATCAATGAGAGAGTTAATTAATAAAGTGAAAGAAAGTGGAGATGAGGTGGTGCTTAAAAGAAGCAAGACCAAATGATGAGGTGAGGTTGACTTGGGATTTTCCATATTGATTTTTAAATCATAAAGTGGAGGAAATACAACAACAACAAAAAAAGAAAAAAAGAAAAGTGACACGTAAATAGAGAAATCTGTGATAATTAAAGAGAGTAAAAAAAAAAATTTGATAATTGGAAGAGGCCCGTGTGGGTGGGATATGTGAGTGAGTGAGTGAGTATATGCGTGTGGGTTGGCCAGTCTTATCGGGTCGTTTTTTTCTTGCTTTCATGATAAGGTGTCTATGCTTTTCGGTGCTCTCTCAGTCTCTCTCAAACTTTTTTTTTTTTCATAAAGTGAGAGATAGGAGGGATGAGATTCCTCCAATCCCAAAACTTGAAAATGGAACTCTTTGCTTTCCAGGATTAGATACGGATATATATTGTTTGTGAGTGAAATAAATGAATGCTGTCTCAGTCTCTTTATTAATTAGTTAAGTGTGTATATAGAGAACGTTGAAAAAATTAAACAAACAAACAAAATCCCACATACGAAATCTGCATTCAGTGCATGACATATCCAAAATTCTTTGGAAACTGTAGCTCCACTACTTCTCCAAACTAATTTAAAAATAACAAAACCCCCACTTTTTCACAAATTTTTATAAGACAATATATCTTGGATATAGTACCCACCATTACCAATACCATGCAATTTTGTATCTATATATTAAGTAATGCCTACGTATAATTTTACGTGTGGTGGTGACTGGTGATGAGTAATGATTCCATGTTCCAATTTGTATGATGAGCTTTGAATAAAACTGGAATCAGAACAGTGTAGGGAATAGCTGATGACTGCAATCACGGACACTAGGAGTAGTGATTGCGCGTAGCACGTGTGATTGGGTTTTTATGAAGTGAAACACGAAAAGGAAACATGTGCGCCTATAATTATTCAAACATCCTCAAAACTGTAAATATTCGAGCTCCAATTCCTGTCCTGTTTGAACTTTGAAGATCACCAATATAATATTGACAGTCTCTGATCTAAAAGGTTGTTGATTTATTTATATAGTAACCGACTAACTGCTGGACATATTTGTAAAATATCGAAAAGGGCTTGAACACCATTGCATATGACCTCCGAAATATCAATTCGGAGTCTCAAACCCACAGGACACCTGAAAACCATGACCCACTGATCCCACATCGGGGGTATTATATGCAAATCGACACTTGTCGATCTAATAATTAATATATGTCAAAACTAGCCAGTAGGATAAAGACAGGACACCTTTGATGTTAGAACGGAGTTCTATATAAACCCCTTTTTACCTTATATAAAGGGCAACTTTTTCCATTTTTACCGGACCTAACTTAAAGCTAACCATTCGATGATTGAACATACACATATTTACACTTACAAAAGATACATAATCCTGTACGAAGAGTCTCTGAAGGGCTCATTTACGTCGAATAACCGAATGCATATTTTCTGCCCCAACAGTAACATTGCTTCTTCCGTTTTTTAACCCATTTGTATTGATATATAAAAGCAGGTGCCAAACATGTCTGAAATCAGATTCACTAAAGAAAGATTGGGATTCTCTATTAATCGGTTGATCTTTGTGCGTACCTCAGATTTGATTTCCTCCGTAAAGATTTATATCTTTTAGTTTTTTCATTTTTATTGTTTTTAAATACAATGTATCATCTTTAACTGTTTGAGTTCAATACAAAAAATCAACGCGGCATATGATCTAAATTCCTGGCATATGATCTAAATTCCACCAAAGACTTACTGTATCTATGACATTTTGTCCATGTTACAATCATGTTAAGCATTTTTGTGCACTGATTTTGTGGGAGGAAGTAGCGTGGAATCTGTGGAATTTTCTGACCAGACCAAAGAATTTTATTACATGTTTTCTAGAAGATGAAAGAAAAAATATATATAGCACCGTTTTTTCCTTTGAAAGAAAATCGTAGCTAGCTTCTACGTACAATGCAATGTATTTCTCTAAATGTGAAATGTATCAAGAAATTCTAACAGGCCAGCAGTACTGCTGTGGTGCAATTTTCAAGCGTCTGATTGGCAGTTTGGCACTGGCATAAATCTTTGATCTTCTTTGATGTTTAAGAATTTCAAGACCTTAAAGATTTGGTTTGCTGGTCTGATGTGACCTTTTCTCCTCCTCACCCGACCATAGACTGGTTATGCAGTAGAATCATGAAAATCTTGACATTGACAAATTGGCCTGATAATTTGGATTTTAATGCTAGATTTGCTAAACAGCTCATTCTATGTGAAACTCTTCTTCGATTTACCTTATCATCATGTACTTGGACTCACTTGGACGGCTCCTTGTCCACCGATCACCTTATCTCTTTTAAGTCTTAACTTTTCCTTGTACTAGAATTGTATCATTTTACTCCACTGCTCTGATTATCATCCTATTATTAACTGAAATTTCAAAAAATTATATATACCTCATAAAAGTGGTTTTCTGGTAAGGATGTTCTGAAATTATATGTTGAGGACTTCCAACCACAGCCACTCATTCATATTGGGTGTGAGTATTTGTTAATGTAGGGTTGTGGGCCCACTGTGAATGTGGGGCTATGATTGAACGTTCTGAAATTATAAAGTCAGGACCGTCTTTATTCGAGAAGTTGTGAGCCCACTGTGAATATATAGCGGTGGTTGGACGTCTTAAAATTATAAAGTCATGACCGTCCTGATTCGAGAAGTATTCTATATATACCACTTGCGGTGGCGCCGACCAGAGGTGGAGCCATAAATTCGAGTTCCGTGGGCAAACATACAAAATACAAAAAAAACTTAGGGGGCTAAAGTGAAAGTTTTAAAATTTTATAGCAATTTTGTAATTATCTTAATACAAAAGGTTTTTTTTTTAACAGGAAGCCAGGACCCCCACTAGCCCCCTCCCTTCGCCTCTGACGACAACTCAAATCTGGTAGGTTGTTAGACTGAATGATTGTCATTTACCATAAAGTGACAGTAGTCTTTTAGAAATTACTTGAACATGATATAAGGTTCGAAAATTTAATAGAACTCTTTAAAGAGTAAGTTTTAAGACTACCATCAACTTAATAACTTAAATTTGATTATCACGTAAAGTGTGGATCTGACAAAAATATACACTCATAAAAATAAGTCTTGCGGTTTTTTTCTCGATACTTAATTTCGTGTTTCCAAAACTTATTTTATAGTTTTCAAAATTTATTATGTATACTTACAATTTTCGAGATTTATTGGACAACAATGAAAATTTTCAATTCTTTTTTTTTTGTTCATCTCTTTCATCGAGACCTCTATTGAAGGTCGATTTTGACCGGACCGATTTCAACCTCCAATGGAAGTCGAGCAAACCTATAATGGAGGTCTTTAACCTCTATTTGAAGTCTGTACCATCTCTATTGAGATCCTCTGTAAATTGAGGTTTTTAAAAAATATATATATAAAATGGTAAAAACGAAATAAAAAGGGAAACCAGAATATTTTAATCTTTTAGTATCATTTAAATTTAACTTATTAAATCAATAATACTTTTAAAATTCAATATAAAAAAAGCGGTATTTTCATATGTTTACACCGTGAATATAAATGTCATGTTGTCATATAAATAAAAGGTTATACTTTTATAGCATGGTGAATTTGGTAGCGCAACTTTCAAAAAGAGAGCTGATCATGAAAAGTTCAAATGCTATTGGCCAGGTGTCATTCTAGCTTGACGACAATATGCGTGGAGTAATGATATCAATTTTGACATAGTCAGATTAAGTGCTTGAACAATCCACTGTTTTTGGCCTCACACTAGTCACGTATGCAGGATCCCACATAGCTGATTACACCATTTCCCTTCAATCACGACAAACCTTAATTGGGTTTTTTTTTTTCTCTTACAATAATATCTCACTAATCGCCATTTACATAGCTAGTAGCTAGGCACTCATTATTTTGTACCTAACCTCTTATTTTGTTTCACAATCACTACTTTTTCATGGAATTTACTATAATCATGCACAATCCATTTTGTTAATTTTATATCTTGACACTTGACAGCTATTAAAACTTCAGGTTTAATGCAGTTAAAAGTTAAAACAGGTCAGATTTTACATCTAAAAGCGGTACTAATTTCTTAAAAACAATCATAACCAAGAAAGTAAAAAAGAAATGTAATTGATTAACATGGGGATTCACGATCATATGTTAATATTTTCTCAGTAAAGCTTATAATCAGACTATTGTTTTAATATTGCAAGTAAAGTGAGTTCAGTAGAGCAAGTCTATAATTTGTATAATCTTATGATGAATGAATGAATAAATAAACGGATTATGAATGGTAACTATAATTATTAATTGGTAAGTAGTAAGTAAGTACTAGAAAAATGAGAGTGGGTCCTGCTATGATTCAACAAAAACAGCTGCAACCAAATCAGGTGTGCATGTATTGAATTTTACATTCGATCACAGCCACTCAATAGAAACTATACTAATTTAATCAGTTCTTTAGAAAAAAAACAAAAAAAAGATCAACGATTGGTTGTGGTATTGAAGTCTGAAGAGACTGAATGATGAGTAGGAAAACTAGCTAGCTATCAAACAATAATGGAACACTTAACGATTGGTACACTTGGAGAGAAATTATATGGCAACCTATAAGAATATACATTTTTATAATGTTGTGAGAATTTGCATTAATCAATATAGGACTTGATTTTTGATGATGGGGTATTTTGTTTTTTTTCGGTCAAAGAGAAAAAGAAAAGGAGGGGTGGTTCATGAGTGAGCGAGCGAGTGAGTGAGTATGGTGAAGTCGAAATGCATGATAGGAGTGGAACCCACACAGTGGAAGAAGCGGTGGGAATCCATCATTAGGGGAAGACATTGTCATCATTTGCACGTGTCTATGGACCACACACCACACAAACGCAAACTAGTAGTCCATGAATGGACTCCATGTCCATGATAACACATCTCTGGTGTCTGTGTGTGTGTATGTGCATTGTTATTATTCATTCTACACATGAACAAAAACGACCTGTAGCTTTTCAAAACCTTAACATGAATCCACATGATGATGATCTTCTTCAATCTTTGACTGCATGTTCTTGACTGAGACTAGCTAGCTAGCTAGTTCCATTGATGGAAATTAACCATCCATCTTGACACCGGTAATTTTGAAGCCAAATTAACTGATTAATAACCAAATCAATTATTGCTTAAGGTGTTGAGGAGGTCCTGATTGCATTTCCAGTTAATGGCAGAATTAACGGCGTCCGCAGCTGTCATCCATCATTTCCAACAAATACATCCTTAAAAACCAGCATATAAGAGAAGATGTCAAATGAGTTATTTACCTACAACTAATATAATCGCATACTTAACCGATGTTGGATCAATTAAGCACGTAAATTTGATGACCGTGTTTGTTTTGACATACCCCATCATCTTAGTTTTTTTCAAGACATTAATTCTATTTTAATAATTATACCTAACATTCATGATGTCCCTTGTTATTACACCAATTATTTTTGTTATTTTGAAAAGCTTTGTAATTAATTCCTTCTTTGTTTAAATTTTGAATTGGTTTGCGGCCATTATCAAATATCAACCTTTTCTTTTTTAATTTTCTTTTGTGAAGTGGGGATGGGATGGAATCATCTAGTTTTCAGAATTCATCAATCAAGACCATATATTAATACACATATATAATTCCAAATTCCAAATTCCAAATCAATGAGATCATGCATGTTTGTGTTTGATTTGGACTTGATCAAGGGTATGGACCATATACATATATATACATAGATGGGTTAATATATAAGTCAATAGGAGAAAAAGTTTGACAATATGTGTGGATGCATATATCAAATGTCACCAAAAGAAAAATAATGAAAAAATAAATGGAAGAAGGGTCATCTTCACCCACTTTTGCTGATAACTTTACAGTTCTATACTCTTAGTTATATATGTTTTTGCCTGGAAACCTTTTTAGCTTGGAAATTGATAGAAAAGGATTGTTGATACATAAATGGTAGCTATATATAAATTGTGTTACAGACCCCGGCACCTTATATAGCATATTTATTAATGCCAAATAAAGTGAATGCGAGTAGGCATCATTGTTTTAGATTGAAAAAATATTCCCAACTAGATTTCAATGGGGGGGGCAATATATCTTTACGTACACTTAGCTCATGACTTTATGGTTCAACAGTGTAATTCGATCTATCTCTGCTTTTCAAATCCAACTTTGTCTCTCGAGAATTATAAAGAGAGAAAAAGAAAACATATATGATCATCGCATGGTGAGAAAATTGTGTCATGTCGTGTGATCAAAAAGTGGCTGCAATTGGTGCAGGGAAAAGGGATTTTGTTCTAGAGTATATGGATGACAGTCCAAACACAATTAATTGAATTGAATTGAATTGATGGCACTGAAAGATCCTCCTGATCTCTCTCTCTCTCTAGCTTTTTTATTCTTCTCTTTAACTTTTTTTATTTCAATTTTTTTTAACCATCTTCTCTTTGTGGTGGGTTTGCACAAACTCAAAGAGTTTAAATCATATCTTGACTCTTGTAAAGTCTAAGCATCTCTTTATCTCTTTTTTATCGTCTTCTTCTTCTTCTTCTACTTATATGATAAGAATTTGCCATTTTTCCATCATAAAGTTATATATATCTTCCTTTTATGTAGTGCTTTTTAAAATCACACCCACCATTTTCATCGATTCAAGTGCCAATCCCCACCCTCCTCATATGCATATATCATCTCCCACATGAAATGTACTACCCTACTACATGCACCAGCACCAAAAGATAGTATAGCTAGCATTCAACTATATATTTTCCCTCCAAAATTAGACTTCACATATTAGTTTTTATGGCTCTTTTTATTCGGTCTGCAAGTGGATATTTGCTGTGTTGTGTTTTGTTTGTTTGTTTGGTCTCTTTTTTTTCATATGTAAAGTACTATTTGGAAAACTTTCTAAATTCACTTGGGGAAAAAATATTGTTAAGCTAGTTTAAGAGATCATCGATATCAGTGAACACCAGAGTATACTGTAGCTAGTGACATTTTTTCACAAAAAAATAAAATAAAAAAAAGGCTTCTTCTGAGAAAGAAATTACAACAGAGATTTGTTCTGACTCATGCACTACAAAAGAGTAAATTCTTTAATTTTGTTTTTTTCATCCCCTTTTGCAGGTATATTCAACAGTGAGATAGTGGGTATTGGGTAATCCACTGCATGTCTGCATCTTTTAAAGAATTAATATATATATATATATATATATATATATATATATATATAAAGAATAAACATATACATTTTGTTTTGATCCAATAAACTTATAAACATATTGTTTGATAACCATTAGGATTCGTTTGGTACGATGTATTGTATTGTACTGGATTGTATTAGATTAATTATATTATATTATATTTAACTGTATTATTTTTATACAATCTTATGTTTAATGATATTTCGTATTAGATTGTATTAGATTATATAATGTTAGGATGTTTTTTTTTTGAAATATTTTGTTAACTAATAAATTAAGATATTTTTAGAATAAAAACAACAAATTATAAAATATATATTTGTTGTAATGCATTTTTAAAAACAATAATTAATATATAATTAATATTTTTATTACATAAATTGTTATTTACGTAACAAATTTCAATAATACTTGACAATTGTTTATAATATTTTATTTAATTTATAAATGTTAACATTTATACTAATAAAATAACATTTTATTCAAATAACATTTAAGTTACATAAAGTGCGTAACCGAATTGTATTGTGTTAGATTATTATAAAAAAAAGTAAAATAATAATTAAAATAAAAATGATTAAAAATAAAATATGTATAAATAATTTAAAAACTAAATAATATATAAATATACAACTTAAACCCATGTCTCAACTAGTAGAATGAGAGGTGTATTAAAAGAAACTGTTCACATTACTTAGTTCAATATATAGTTACTGTCCAAACATATGTATTATATTATTTAATACATTTTAACTCTATTATATAATATAATATATAGAAACAAATATGCCCTTATGGTTATAGATCTATTATCTAATGATATGAGTTCACAAAGAATATGCTATGATAGGAATTTTGTGTCATGTCAGCATGTTTTAAGTGGAAGTGTCAAATTTTTTGAAAATATCTATTAATCCGAGAGCAAGTATTTTTTTTTTAAAGCTTTCGTTATTGGTAAGATTCGAACCACTGACCTAGGAGTCATTTGTCCAAGCTCCAAACTCGTCCAGCCCTTGTTGGTAGTGGAAGTGTCAAACTAATTCTTCTTCTTCATAGCAGATGTGATCACACCGAAGTTTAATAGAATAATTGGCATTCAAGGCTGTGATTCGAGGGTGATTTTTATTATCTTTTGGTTCATCAAACAACACTTTTTTTTTTATGATAGCTCATAACTGAGCAACAAGGGTCAAGGGCCACGCCCAGAGAAAAGAACCCAGAAACAAAGATAAAAAGGGAAGGAAAACAGAGTAGAGCAAACAAAAGAGGAGGAGAAGGACACCAACTCAATATACTATCAATGTTATCTTTTCGCATCAGTAAGTGATGAGCAAATTGTACATTCTAAAGATCTTTTTATGTATTTTAAAAGGATAAAAATACCACCGTCAATAGCCCGAATAAAAATTAGATCTAACTTGACAAGATATATATATATATATATATATATATATATATATATATATAGTGTGGAAATGGGTGTAAATGAAATCATATTCAATTGGAGTTGTACGAATATCACTAAGTTAATAAGTTATGTTTATCTAGCACCAAAGTAAGGAAGAAATAGGGGTTTATATCACTTTTTTGAGTTGGTGTTGTACGAGTGATACCACTTTAATAACTTATGTTTAAAAGGCACCAAAGTAAGTGATTTCCAAAAATGCTCTTACTTTACACATTGTTTTATTATTATTTTTTACTTTAACTTTTCTCTTACTATTCTCTTTGTATAGTTATTCCCAACTCAAACAAAACCAACTTTCATAACACTATCGATGCATCTTCAGTGGATTAGTTTAGTGGCACTACGCAGATACATTCGGGGGTCGAGCTCGCTGTGGTGGAGCTGCTTGGTCAGCTCCCACGGGGTAGGGGCAGCGCCTCTAGAGCTTTTTTCAATTTAAAACCCAAATTGGGTTTCGGTTTTGAATCTTCCTTTGTTAAAGTTGTTGAGGGTTGTGATTTTCGAGTGGAGAAGATAATGAACAATAATTTAGTTTCCGAGACTTTCGTAAGCTGTCCGAGACTTTTGTATGATGTCCGAGACTTTTATATACTGTCCGAGACTTTTTGTATGTTGTCTGAGACTTTGTGTTTGTGTGTCCGAGACTTTGTGTTTGTGTTCCGAGACTTTTGTATGATATCCAAGACTTTTGTATGATGTCCAAGACTTTGTGTTTCTGTGTCTGAGACTTTGTGTTTGTGTTCCGAGACTTTTGTATGATGTCTGAGACTTTTGTATGTTGTCCGAGACTTTGTGATTGTATGTCCGAGACTTTGTGTTTGTGTTTGTGTTCTTAGACTTTTTGTATGATGTCTGAGACTTTGTTCCGAGACTTTGTGATTTCTTTTCGAGACTTCTGGGTTGTTGTTCTGTGCTCCTCTTTTTCTGCTCAATTCATCTTCTTAAACATCGAATCCCCAATTCGAAACTCTTCGTTTTCAGAGAAAGTTACATACTTCATTTTTTCAGAGATATCCAAAGTTGCTATTGTGTTTGGTCGTGGTCAGTGTATGTGTGTCCATCGTCATCGTCGATGTATGTGTGTTCATCGATTCGTCAGTTCCACCTCCATTGATGGAGATCCTCCATTGGTGGAAGATTTTGAAACAATAAAAAAAACAAATTGGTGGAGAATGTTACTGTGGGGGCATTTTTGTCCGTTCACCATAATATGTGTCTTTTAAATATAAGTTATTAAAGTAGAGATAATGTTGACAAACGCCATCCAAAAAGTGTCATTTAATTTTTGGACTCCCAAAGTAAATGAATGATAAAAATGCTCCCTTTGTCTTATTCGTTTTATTTCCTTTTCTTTTCTCCATCTTCTTCATCGTATCTTTCTCATCTTCCTTAACCTCTTTCACAAACTTAATGAATCTCATTTATTTTAGTAATTCTAGGTACAAATAAACTTTAAAAAAAAGTATGGGTCCATATTATAAGCTTCACAAAAAAAGTATAGGTACAAAAGCTTCAAAAAAAAAACCTCCATAGGGAGGTCAATGAAGAAGATGAAGAAAAAACAATTCTAGAAAATTTCTTATTTGTCCAATAAGTCTGGGAAATTTTGTATTTTTAAGACTTATTTTGGTGTTTCCGAGACCTGTATTGTGTTTTCAAGACTTATTTGGATTTTTCGAGACTTATTTTATGTTTTCAAGACTTATTTGGGTATTTCTCATACTTATTTTGTATTTTCGAAACTTATTTGAGTATTTTCAAGACTTATTGGAAAATTTCTTATTTGTCCAATAAGTCTCGGAAAAAAAGTAAAAATGTCCAATAAGTCTAAAAAATTATAAAAGAGAAAATAGCCAAATATAGCCAAATAGATTATGGGGAAATTGGTTTTAGCCTAGTTTATTATTTTAATTGTTTATAACCTGTTAACAAGGTTTTTTGGCAAGAGTCCAAAAGAGAATTTTCCACCAAAATCTTTTACATGGTAGGGACCAATCCCAACTCCTAGGTACCTAGCGGGATTGATACCACGACCTAGAGGGAATCAGTACCTGGTAAAAACCAGAACCTCGACTACCAACCTACCTAGATGAAGCACCCGATACATTCAACCAGGAAGAGCAGGTACCCCGACGAGCATCCATTTTGACACTTGACAAAGGGGGTACCACGATATCGCAGACCTAGTGTCTTGCAAGTACCCGGTCCCTCATATCTGGAACCCCGGTACCACGACGCATACCTGGTGTTCCAGAACACCTTGACATCAGTCAGAGACTATCCAAGACAGACCCCCCTCATGTCCAACAGGACGAACATTATTACGAAGCCACTAGTATGATAGAACAAGCGTCACGCCAGTAAGTCAGAACAGTACACTAGTGTACCATGCCACCAGGGCGTAGAACTAGTGTACCTCTCCAAGCAAAGCTAGGAAAGTTGACTCATTCACCATTTAAAGCGCTATAAATGAGACCAAACGGTCAACCGAATCAGAGTTTAAACACGATAATAATTAACGGGATCAAATCCCGTGCCTTTAGCCTCACTCAACTCCTTTCAATGCCTAAAAAATGACTCTAAATAATCCTCACAAATGCAATCAGATTCTGAGGGATATTGGAGACCTATACATACGACCTTAAAGGACAAAGAGGGGGATTGATTTTGGAGGGGAAAAGGAGAGAAACTTCTTGTGAGTTCTCTAAAGTCAGTGAGAGTTTAGGACAATCACTGGACGGATAATAGCCACTTATCGACATAATTGGAATTCTCCATCTCCATTTTGTGTTAGAGAGAGTTAAGAGAGAGTGTTGTAACATTTACACAGTACTTGTTTTAATAAAATAGTATCACTTATCTTCCTTCTGGTTCCATTGTTCTTGCCCGTCTTCATCTCTAATTGTCCGAAGGAACCCCGGTACCGAAAGTACCTCCCCCGCTACCATCTACCGGTAGTGGAACAGGGTGTTAATCAAATTTTTCCTCCCTTAGTGGATTTTTTGGTTAACATAACAATTTTGCAATACATTATTTCGATCCCTAGCCAAAATTACAGAAATACGCCCACTAACATAATATTTAATATTTTTTAATATTTTTCCTCTATTCTTCTTCTCTTCCACGAGATGTGTTCTCGATTTTGAGCCATGAGCCATATTATTCCGAAAATTTGTGTCAAATATCTGGCAAGAGTAGCATGAGCCATATTATTATGAAATTGTGTATCCAATATCTGGCAATGAAGCACTGAAGCGTTGAAGCACCGAAGCTTTGAAGCACCGAAGCTTTTTTCTCTCCCCAAATTCGCTCACATTTATTTTCTATTTAAAACCTAATTAATCGTCATAACCCAATTAAATGCACTTTTTCTCTCTCTAAAGTCTCTCGCATTTAAAATGTAATTGATACCTATTTTTTCGCTTTATTATCAATTCCCAAAATCTTCCAAAAAAGGACCCTTGCTATATAATTTTGAATAAAAAAGACAGAAACCTCTTTTATCTAGAAATGTGCTATCAAATCTTTGATAAAAACGGAATAAACTTCTTTATCCTAAAATTTACTGTGAAATTTCAGATAAAACGGTGAGTCTTTTTTACATAAACCTTCGAGAACACACGGCTCATAAGTTTACAGAACATGAAACCAATACAACACAACTTCAGTTCCAATTAGAATCATCATTAGTCGAATCAGAATCGTTCACATCTGCTGTCTCTTGTTGCTCGCTGATAAACGAATCTGGAATTCCATATGGGAACCTCAACTGCAAGTGCAACATTCTGAGTAGTAGGAACCGACTCATAAGCTTGGTTACTACTAGTGGAAGCTGCATATGGAAGAGGATGAGAAGGTTCAAAAAGGACTCTAGTAGGATTTTGTGATGTTCCTTGTGGTACTGAATGATCCTCTCTAACATATCTTTTTACTTGGTATCAATCGCGATTAAAAAAACAGGCTACAACATGACTATCCTTCATATCCCCGTTCTTCTGTAACAATCACCATGCCAACTAACATAACAAAAAATTATGATGAAGGTGACAAAAAAAATAGCTACAGAGAAGAATTAAAATAAAAGTGAACATGTTTTCCACATGATGCCTCAGTTACAATGAGATATCATCATAATTATATCTGATAATACGTACATTTTAGATGCATCATTGGCAAAATGTGATATTGTATAAAACAACATCAAGAATCATGGAAAAATTGATCAAAATTTAATTAATACCCATAATAATATCTAATAATACGTGTAATATCTTCAGCTTTGTATTCTATACACTGAAATTATCCATTCTACTAAATGTATATAGTTCGTTATATATACATAAATAAATATGTATAATAGCCCCAAATCAATTTCAAATCCATATTAACAGCCCCAAATCAACTCAACCAACCATAACATCACAAATTATGACTGCATATCATTAATTGATAATCCTTACCCAACAATATAACATCAAATCACATAAAAAAAACAGGAAATCATAACTGGAAATCAAACAAAAAAAAATCTCAATTCAGTTTTGACTTACCTCAAAATCAAATTTCAACAATACAAACTAGGCTCGACAGGCTCTGATCGAAGGGGGTTCCCTCTCCGGCGTCGTCTCCTTCATGTGTGCCTTCTTCTCTCCCTTTCACGGTGGTCTCTCCTTATCGACGACGTCGGTGTTTGAGAGCCCTGTCTCTCTTCTCTTTCTGTTGAATGAATGAGGAAACAAAGAGTGAGGATTTTTTTTAAATGGATGCTTTTATATAGGGGCATTACGGTAATAGCGCAAAAATTATGTTATAAACAATTAAAATTTGAAAGTAGGTTATAAACAATTACTTGATGTTTCAAATGGTTATAAACAATTAAAATATGACCGTAATACCCAATATATCTCGAAAATACCAAAATAAGTCTCGGAAATATAAAATTTGGAAACATAACATAAGACTCAGAAATACCCAAATAAGTCCCGAGAATATGCATGACGCCGGTTCCGGTTCCAGTTCTTTTTTTTTATATATATATATATATTTATTTTTTTTAACTTGTTTCATAAAAACATTAGTCATGTAAAATTATAATTTGTAAATGTATTTTACTGGGTCACCGACAAAATAAAATAAAATAAAATAAATGACAAATTAAAAAATTAAATTAAAAAATTAAATTAAAAAAAAATCTAAAAAATGTAAAATTGGCATTGTACTTAATTTTTACCACAATTAAGTTGCCTACATATCCTCTTAAGGATTTAGAGGAATCAAAAGCCACGTAGTTCTCTTATCTTTTATTGCAAGTTTGGAGATGGCGTGGACTAATCATTGCCATAATCATTCGTTCGGCTTTCAACCAGTTCGTCATCTTTAAAGAAATTGTAGGGTTCCTCCTGATCGATTTCTTGTTGTCGATATTGTGCATTCGTTCAATCTTCAACACAAGCTTGATATGAAGTGATTTCGGACTCGTAAGCGAACGTGTTGGGCCCAACATATTCCCACCGGCGCTGAACTGTTGTTCCACCGCCACCGTAGAAACTGGTGTCGAAAGAATTTGTTTGGCTATCATAGCCAAGATTGGAAAGTATCTTTCATGCTCATTCCACCAGTGTAGAATATCAAAAATTTTAATTCAAGTGTCTTCTATAAACTCAAAAGAGGTACTTAGATAATATTCAAACTCAGAATATATGGTGGAGCTTAATGAAGAAGAACCTCGTAATTTTTTGGTCTTTTTGGATACCACATTATACCCTAAACTAATAAATCCGGAGGATGGTGAGGAATGAGATATATTTTGAGTTTGTGGAACATCTATGCTCGGTGATGGACCATATTCTCTAAGATATTCATCATATAACTGATACAATAATGTCTTAACCCTAGCACAACACATATCAACATCATAATCTACTTTTAAATCTTGTTCATAATAAACAGATAGATAATCATGCAAACTTTCTAATCTATAACGTGGATCAAAACACAGGGCAATCAAATAAATATTTGGAAACTCCTTATAATATTCTAACCATTTTTCTTTCATAGCAGTAACAGACTCCAATAATAATGAGTCGGATTCACATTTAGCAAATGCACTAGCAATATTAAGACTCTCAATAATAAATAAATTAATTGTAGGATAATAAACACCAGATAAATTGTTAGTAGCATTATTAAAAACTTGTAACAAACCACAAACATTGTTACAAACATCTCAATAACTTTGATAAAGATTAATGTGACTAACATTATATAGAATAAAAGTAACTAATAAATCCCTATAATTCATAACTTCTAGCAAGCAATTTATAAGTAGAATTCCAACGTGTTGGAACATCACGGGGAAATTTAATGACATGTCTACCATTTTGTTTACAATATGTTGCCCATACATTCATTACAAAAGGATGTTTCCACAAAAAAATAGAGGGCATCTTTAATAGGTTGAATAAACTGTTCAAAAGTTTTTAATCATTTTTGAACACATAAATTGAAAACATGGCATGCACATCTTTAATGAAAAATTTACCGTCAAGATAAGGTTTGTATAATTCAATTAAAGCAGGAATAGCAGCGGTATTGTTAGAAACATTATTAAAATCAATTGCAAAAATTTTGTTATAAATTTTATACTCCGCAAAAATAATTCTAAGCTGTCTAAAAATATTAGCAGTAGTGTGTTTCTCATCAAAAACTCTAAATATAAGAATTATTTTTTGGATAGTCCATGCATTATCCATATAATGGCAAGTGACACCCAAGTATGAATGCATTCGCCAATGGTCACTCCATATGTCAGCACATACGGAAACACGACCATTATATTTTTCAAAATATTTTTCCAACATTTTCTTTTCTTTTTCATAAATGTTTTCAAGTGTTTCTGTGAGTGTGGATCTAGAAACACGACATGCAGCAGGATTTAATGTTCATTGACAATACTTAATAAAACCAATATTTTCACCAAAACTAAATGACAAGTGTTATACTGCAACCATTCTAACTAATTCTTCTCTATTTTTTGTATCTCTGTATTTAAATAATTGTTGGTTAGGGGTAGCGTACCTGGAAATTTGAGCTTGTGAACTCGATATGGCCTATGCGTCTGGATATGCGTTTGTTATATGCTTCTAATATGTGCCATATCCTCTATATTTGTGTCATTTAAATACTTTTTTGCAGTAATTGCAAATCACTATAGTGCTTCCATTTTCTTGCGTAGCATTTTTCATATGGAGTACGAAGAGATCAGATTTGACTTGTTTCGGTAACTTTTCTTCCCTATGTGGATCAAAATCAAAATCAAAATCTGGAGGGGGTGGGGATCAGGCCCATCAGGGCAAAGATCATACATATTTTTTGATTGGCTTGTCAAATGTGGGTTGGCATCGTGATCGGGTTCAGAAATTCTTAGAGAGGGATGAGATTGAGGAAAGTTTATGCCTAGGTCTTCAGCATAGACTAGGTGTTGTAGATACTCGTGATAGGCGCAGCCGTCATGACCGAGATTATAAGTCACACGACTCTTACCTTTCATCGAAATGGAATGCATGAGACCGTCACCATTTCCACTTGCCATTTTAAATTTTGAATTGTAAAATTCCTTGAACAAAAAATGTTAAAAATTTGATAAAAATAAATTATTAAATGGTTGGAAATAAATTTGGAAGAAAATTAGAAACTTAGTAGTTAGTAATTGCAATTTGTAAATAAAATAAATTGCAAATAAAATAAATTGGAAATAAGATAAATTGCATATAAAATAAATTGGAATTTGGAAACTTAGTAATTTCAAATAAAATAAATTGCAAATAAAATAAATTGGAAACTTAGTAATTGACTAATTGCAAATTAAATAAATTGGAAATAAGATAAATTGCAAATAAAATAAATTAGAAACTTAGTAATTGTAAATAAATAAATTGGAAACTTACTAACTTAGTAATTGCAAATAAAATAAATTGGAAACTTGGAGAGGAGTGTGGAGAGTTGGAGAATTGAAAATTGAGAGAGAATTAAGAAATGAGAATTATAGAGAATTGGGGAAATTGGGGTGGGGAAAAATAAATGGAGGGAGTAGGTATTTATAAAAATGACAAAAAGAAAAAAAAATTAAAAAAGAGTGAACCATTGGAGGGCCCAACGGTCGGTTAATTTTAAATAAAAAATTAAATATTGAGGACCTCAATGAAAAGAACCGGAACCGGGCCTGGATGGTACCCGTTCCCGGTCCGGTTCAGGAATCGAAACCAGAAAAACCCGTTCCGGTTCTGATTTTGGCCGGTGGTTCAAGTTCGGTTCGCCGGTTCGAACAGAACCGACTTCATGTCTACCCGGGAACGCAAAATAAGTCTTAAAAAAATGTAAGACTTATTTCTGTGAGCGTATTTTAAGGATATTTTTGCACGAACAACACTTTAGGTTCCATTCAAACATATTGGTGATTTTCTTAAAAGTAAGAGAGTAAAGAGTGCTATAAAATTTTCAAATATATATAGTCTTTCTACTGTCAGTCCCTTACATGTGAGCAATTAAATTTAAAAGATACTTTGACAAATATATACGCCCAATATTTTTCTCAATTTCCCGAATTTTCTCAAAAGTTTCAGCTTAAAAAATTTAGAAACAGTAGTTCCTTTATTCGATGAAAAATCCAGACAACAAGAATCTGGAATTTTGAATGAAGTTGACTCGATGAAGTCTCACATTATCTCGATGGATGTGGTTTATGGGCTAAGACTAACTTGGCTTGAAATTGGCCCATTTAGCTTAAAAAACAAAGGATAGGATGTCGTTTTGGTCAAGTGAGAGAATGAACCTCCATCGTCTTCTTGCACAAGTCTCTTACAATTTCTGTTAGTGTGAGCACGTCAGTTTCCTTCGCTGACGTATCTAGACACGTCACTGCAGTGTATCGGATGTGTCAAAAATGCAGCAAATGTGATAACGTGCCCGGACACGTCATGGGCTTCCACTGACGTTTGTGGACACGTCATCAGACTTTGCTGATATGTCTGCACATACTGGTAACTCTACTTTGACGTGTTTGAACACGTCGACCAGTCTTGATGACGTGTACAGACACGTCTGCAATTTTATTTTATAAAATATCTTTTCCTGACGTCTGGACTTTGCTCTGGTGTAATGGTGTTTCGACTTTCCGCTTTCGTTTTCTTTTGGTTGTAATAGAAAAATCAAAAAAGGGCGGCTCTGGTAGCTGTGCAAAAAACTCGGTGATCCAACCGCGGCAACGATCAACGGTCAAAATTTACCGATGGAAAGAAGAAGACTGTCATAGTTGGCTCTGACTGGGCTTTATTTGGTGCTGCACCTCCTCTGCAAGCAGGTTCTCTCTCTCCCTCTCTAAAAAGCAACAATCTTGTGATAGTTGTTTTGTGTGTATTTTTTGAACTATTTGCCTGATGTTGTGAAATGAGTGTTTGGTGGGGTTTTGATTCAGGCATTTGATGTCAAGGTTGTTGATGATGGAAATGGATTTGGTAGTCCTGATGATGTCTGCATCCAGGGTAATTAAAGGTGTATTCCCATTCCCATTTGCATTAATTTTGTTTTACCATACTGATAATTCAACTTTGTTGTCATTTTATTGCTTGAAGAAGATATTCCAACTATTATTGGGTAAAAGAAATCAAATATGATGATCCGAAATGAATTATCAATTATGATGCTTAATAATTTGATAGGAAGAGCAAGAAAAGCGAATTTAGATACTATTAATTATGAATGTTGAAAAACTTTGCAGCAGTATTTGGTTAATCTTTTGAAGCCTAATATCCAGCTTTTATTATCTTTCTAGGTTCGTGATATCCCTACTGGAATATATTTAGCGTTGTTGATGAATTGGGCATCAAGCCCTCCACCAACGGGATGAAATCTGCGTAATACTTGGAGGACGGATTGGAGGTAATTAATATTGATCTGCTATGACAAGAAAGAAAAATAATGATAGTTTTAGTTTGGCATAGCTTAGTTAGGCAGCTGAGAAATTATATATCTCTTTTGGTTGAAAATTGGATTGAGTTATGAGTACAAGTTTAAGTGTCTACAAACTGTCGTAACAAGCTGAGGATCATTCTGCAATCTGCAGGTTGGATTTCTGATATTCTAACAACTGATATGCAGAATCAAAGAATGAAGAATAACATATGTTAGAAATTGTTCTTATGACCATTGCTGCCTCTGTGATATGATATTCTTGTTTACGCAGTTAGAATGTAATTATAATATATAGTTGCTATCAATGCCATTGTTTCTATGATTTCCCTTTAGTTTGTATCTCTTCTTGAGATTCTTACACAAAAGATTTGAATTTTTTAACTGAATTGACAAGAGTTGTTGTGTCTTTAACCCACAAGACAGAAAAAAAATACCCACTATGTCAACATATAGTCATCTATTCCTGTATAACTAACTAGCTGCTTTTGCATCAAAAATCATGACATGGAATGGATTTTCTTAGATTCTCAACCCTTTTTTAGCATGAATAAATATGTCTTCTGTTACTTCTAATCAGCATTGAAGCACCATTTCTAAGTAGCATGGTCTGTGCAAAGAAGCTTATCTGGATGATGAGGAAGTGGCAGAGGCAGGCTGCAATTTAGAGAATTGAAAAAATTTCATTGCCAATAAAGAAGTTGATGGGGAGAGTTGTAACAAAGCATCATTGGCAGAGAAAGACCATTTTGTGATCTACACCTTTGATCAGAAGCGTTTTGTGATTCTGTTGGCATATCTTAGCAATGACATCTTCCGAGAGCTCTCAAAGTTGCCCGAAGAGGAGTTTGGACTGCGAGTGATAAAATCATTACATTTCCATGCAATGCAGCCTTCATGACTTGCATAATTTCTCTAATCAAACACGGGGTAGCTACAGATAAATTGGACAAGGCAATTCTCGATTCTATTTTTACCCGTTGCTGCACATTTTCTGCTGTCTTCCATCAAGAACAACATTCATTTGTTTGCAGCTACTGAGCAAAATCAACGTAAAAAGAAAAGATTCAATTCATGGTTTCCTTGGAATATATCTCAGAAGAAATCTCTTCATTGAGCTGTTGAGAATGTCAGGAAGAGTATGGTCTCCCAATCCATGGAGCTATATATATCACAGTGCCATGTGATACAATGCTTCAAGTATGTGTTTCGTTCGCCCCAGGACTGCTGCCTGAAGAGTTAAAGAAGGCTTTGCTCACTTCCATATCAACTTGTCAGTTGTCACCAATGGGCGTCATCATCTTCTCTTGCTCAAAGACAAAACACACCACCAACAACTCATATCAGGCTATTGAAATTTTTTTCACAACAATCTTTAGGATCTTTAGACCTACAATTTTGTATGTAATACAATTTGACACACTTCAAACTTTTGATTTTGTTTATCCAAGAATAGAGAGGTTTGAGGTTTTTTTGGTCTGGGTTCTAGGCTTCAAACGTATGGACAGGTTGTTGTGCTAGTTGCACCCAATTTCATGTTTTAAAGTACCAACATTTTTGTTGATAAAGGGGATTTTAAGAGATTAGGTTTTTTTTTTTTTTTTTTGTAACAAAATCTATTAATTCGGGACCATGTATTTTTTTTAAAAAAGTTTTTGCTATTGGTAGGATTCGATCGAGTGTTTTTTTAAAAGCTTTCACCATTGGTAGGATTCGAGCCGCTGACCTGGTAGTCATTTGTCTAAACCCTTAACCCGTCTATCTACCAGTTGAGCTACATCCATGTTGGCAATTTTAAGAGATTAGTTGGGATGTAATTTGTATCTCTCTAACTGGACTCATGAATATATATATATATATATATATATATATATATATATATATAGAGTCATTTTCCTATCGATGCGCACTAATGGAATTATATAATGATATTGAATGCGAGCCACTCATTTATAAAAGAGCGTTGACAAGTGCATACATATCAAGTCAAAGTATGTAAAACGAGTAACTCACATTCAATGTCCTTATATAAGATATATCAGTTCCTTGTATGTGAGCCATTAGATTTAAATGCTTTGACTTAACTGTTTGACTTGGCTGCTTGCACTTGTCAAAGTATCTTTTAAATCCAATGGCCCATATGTAAGGAACTGATATATCTTCAAACTGACAATAGAAAGACTATAAATATATATATATATATATATATAGTTCAAAAATTAAATGACACTTTATGAGAGTGTCATTTCAACACTGTCACTGCTTTAACACTGTCACTGCTTTAATAGCTTTTTTTTCAATTTAAAACCCAAATATAAAAGTCTCGGACACTTATCTAAAGTCTCGGACACTTATTTAAAATGCTCGGACAATTATCTAAAAAGCTCGAGGAGTTATCTAAAAAGCTCAGGCAGTTATCTAAAAGGCTTGAGCAGTTCATGAAAAAGCTCGGAGACTCATTAAAAAAGCTTGGAGATTCAAAATTGACAACATTAATATTCTTGAAAAAAGCTCGGACAACAATTGAAATGGCTCGAACAGTTCATGAAAAAGCTTGGAGACTCATTAAAAAAGCTCGGAGATTCAAAATTGACAAAACTAATATTCTTGAAAAAAGCTCGGACAACAATTTAAAAGGTTCGGACAATTCATGAAAGAGCTCGGAGATTCAAAAGTGACAAAGCTAATATTCTTGAAAAAAGCTCAGACAACAATTTAAAAGGCTCAGACAGTTCATGAAAAAGTTCGGAGACTCATTTAAAGGGCTCGGAGATTCAAAATTAACAAAACAAATATTATTGGAAAAAAACACGGACAACAATTTAAAAGGCTCGAATAGTTTATGAAAAAACTCAGAGACTCATTAAAAATACTCGGAGATTCAAAATTGACAAAACTAATATTCTTGAAAAAAGCTCGGACAACAATTTAAAAGACTCGGATAGTTCATGAAAAAGCTCGGAAACTCATTAAAAAGGCTCGGAGATTCAAAATTGACAAAACTAATATTCTTGAAAAAAGTTCGGACAACAATTTAAAAGGCTTGGATAGTTCATGAAAAAGCTCGGGAACTCATTAAAAAGGCTCGGAGATTCAAAATTGACAAAACTAATATTCTTGAAAAAAGCTCGGACAACAATTTAAAAGTCTCGGACAGTTTTACAAAAGGCTCAGACACAATGTTAAAAGTCTCGGAAACCCAGATCTTCATAGTCTTATTCACAAATTTTTCATAAATTAAAACCTAACCAAAAAAGCTCGGACAACAATTTAAAAGACTCAGACAGTTTTAAAAAACTGATATAGGAAACTGATAAGATGAATGATCTTATGTAACTATATGAACGTCGAACTCGTTAGAGATGAAGATGAACTTAGGATTTCAGTTTACAGAGTTTTTCAGTTTAAGATAGTTAGAGAGAGAAGATAATTAAAAAATGTGTAGAGTAAGGGCATTTTTAGAAGTCACTTCCTTTGGTGTCTTTTAAACTTAAGTTATTAAAGTGGTGACTCACATGCAACACCAACTCAAAAATGTGACATTTTTTACAATTTTTCTATATATATACATATAATTTTTCTATTGTCAGTTCGTCCTGATATAAAATATATCAAGATGAAGAATGTGGACCATTAGATTTACATACTTTGACTCAAAGTGTATACACTTGTCAAAACTTCTCCATAATCTGTGATCCACATTTTTCGTCATGATATATTTTATATCAAGACGAATTGACAGTAGAAAGGTTATAGAATGTGGACCATTAGATTTACATACTTTGACTCAAAGTGTATACACTTGTCAAAGCTTCTCCATAATCTGTGGTCCACATTTTTCGTTATGATATATTTTATATCAAGACGAACTGACAGTAGAAAGATTATATATATATATATATACAATAATTTTCAAATAAGTGCGCACCGATAGAATTATATAAGGACATTGAATGTGAGCCACTCATTTTACATATTTTGACTTGGTATGTATGCACTTGTCAAAACTCTTTTATAAATGAGTGGCTCACATTCAATGTCCTTATATAATTCTATCAGTGCGCACCGACAGGAAAAAGACTATATATATACAATAATTTTCACATAAGTGCGCACTGATACAATTATATAAGGACATTGAATGTGAGCTACTCATTTTACATATTTTGACTTGGCATGTATGCACTTGTCAAAACTCTTTTATAAATGAGTGGCTCACATTCAATGTCGTTATATAATTCTATCAGTGCGCACTGATAGGAAAAGGACCGTATATATATATAAGTCCAAATTCTTATTAAACAGCCCAACACTTGCGTTGTGGCTCACCAATCACAGCTGCGATAACGACGCTTACTGACTCCGTTAATTTTCTAACGCCGTTATTGTGTATCGCGTGAATTGTAGTTGCTGTTTGGACAGGCTGCTTTTTCCGTCCTCTTATTTTTGCACTGCATTTTCTTTCTTCTACTTTCTATATTTGTTCGTTCGACAATTTATCAATTTATCTTTTCTTTTCACTTGTAATTTTCAGATAATATATTTATATCCAAAACCCGTTGAAAAATTTAAATATAGTTTTACAGATGTTTAATTAGATATAATCTTTCTCGAATCCATTATTGGAGCTACATCTAGTTAACGTAGACTACTAGACTATATATATATATATATAGATTTTGTAGAATATTTTTCGCTATCATATGATTCATATTATATAAATACACACACAACCTGAATTGATTATAGAATAATTGATTGCGTCAACTTTTGTAGGTGGGAATGCACGCCACATCTGTGAAGAAATTGTGAAACATTTGATAATTAATATTCTTTTGTTTGGATGGATCTTTATATTTATATACGTGAGTTTAGCAATTTATGTTGGGTGTTGTCTCTGAAGGTAGTTGACAACCTGTTCACTGTGTTTGACAACCTGGTCATGTGGTGGCTTGATCTATCAGTAACTACTAACTAGTCAGGAATTTCGAGTTTCAGGAGAGTACTGGACACTGACATATCTCTACCCTTATATATTAATTAGATGCTATACCTGCAGTTAAAAAGCATGCATGGGACGATATGAGGTTGGTCCGGTCCAGCACCATGAAATTGCGGGTTCGAGTTTTCCTTACTTCCTAATAAAACCTCGAATTAATGTAATACTTAGAAGAAGAAAAAAAGAGCATGCATAGATTGGATCGAGGACATTCCTTTAGAAATTCAGTGACGAATATCGAATATTTATCCATTACTGGCACATGGAAAATTTTAAGATTGTTAACCTTTAATAGTTTAATTGAGCAGTTTGTAATTCTATTTTATGATGTGAATTCCTTCACTCTACAACTATTATACCTTTATATAAAAGTTCCAATCAGTTTTTTATGACTTGAAAGTAAGAGATTATTCATATTTGGAAGAAATGTACACATGGAAAGTGACTTTCATTAAAAGAGGAATTATGTGGTTGAAAATTTTCTTTGGCTTAATCATGGACGACTTTCTAGAAGAGATAATGTCACAATTAAGATAGAGATAATTAAAACGATCATAATCATGTAGTAATGGAATCATAGTCTGTATATGCTCAGGAAACATCATTCTAATAGTGCATTTACTCTTCAAGGTAATTTAAGACAACCCCTTCCCTTGTTGTATACTTGTATATAGTATAGTCTATGTGCATGGCTGGTTTAGGGTGCTGTCTGTCAAGATTCATATGCCGACGAAAGTGAAGCATGTCTCATCGATCCGAGAAAATATCTTTAGTGATCTGATGCACAATAGAAAGGTGCATGTCACTGAGATAGATTTTCTCCGTAAATTATTTTGTTCAACAAATTAAAAACTACACAAACACCAAAAAAAAAAAACAGCCCAAATTTAAGAAGAAAAAATATGTTGGATCAGATGTGCTTTAAGTTGTCGATTTTAAATCATCTTATAATAGTTGTCATTACTTTTCAGAATCTATATATATATTTACCAATTAAGTAAGAATTTAGATCACAAGAAGAGTACTATATATGGTTACATTATATGGACTTCTTGTATTAAGATATAATATAAGTTAATATTCATGTCTTGTGCTAATTATGATATTTGTTGCCGCCAATTTGTTGTTATATACGAAGCTTTGTATAAGATACAAATTATATACAAATTGATCACCATTGATCACAAATAAAATAACTATAATAGACAGCTGACAAAAGAAAAAGACCAACTATATAGATTCAAAGTTGCCTACTTCCTCTTTTGTGTTTGAAAAAAAAAAGCATTTCTTTCTTCGAAACAAAACATAAGCTGATTCTGCATCTACGTTGGGAGGTGGCACAAGACAGCCGCAAATTGATATTGAAAAAAATGGCAGCAGTTTCCTTCAAAGAGCCACCATGCCAGGCCTTACCTTACACAAAATCCTATGGTCAAATTTTGATTGGAGAACAGTTGGGCAGCAACAAATTAAATTACAATTAAACAAAATTAAAAGCAACGGCAATGATGTAAAGAAACGCCAAAAAGTAATACAATGTTACATAGAGTCGGTTCCCATACAAAAACATTCGACAAGCTAGTGATCAAAATAATAAATATATAGTATTAACTAATAATTAATAATGCTTTAATAATGCAAATCATTTCGGTTAGAGACGGTAGTTCACCTCCTTTCCATACATATGGTTATGAATTCAAGTTTTACAATATGTATTTTTTAAATATGTATAGAGTGTTTTCTTCCGTATCTGATGGTTAGGGATTCAAGTTTCACAATATGTATTTTACAAATATGTATAGACAGTTTTCTTTCGATCGGTACAAATAATTATTCGGACTTTACGTATATTGTTGTCCGGTCTTAATAGGTCCGATGGTATAATAATTATGCATCAATAATGTTTTAATGAATAATAAAACAAAAAACAAACAGAAAAACGCACTCACCGCCCACATTTGATCACCCATCATCATCAACCTTCAGTAAACGACTTTTCACGTAAGCTTCCACCACCACCATCCTTGGTGACGGTGACAACCTCCTCTGACCTCTCTCCTCTCCTCTCTCAGCATATTCAGGACCACTATCTCTCTCTCTCCTCAACCACGTCATCAGGACTCTCACAAGTACAAATAGCAGCGCAAATGCAATGGCATAGTACTACAGTAGCTAGGTGCCCAATTACTCTCAGTTCTCTTGCCTTATCTTCTTATCTACTTTGAATTGTTTTTTTGTTTGGCAACTAAAACAATTAGTAATAAGTAAAGACAAAGTAGGCCATCGATCGCTGTTCCTTCCAAATAACTCCTTCTTCTTCTTCTTCTTCTTCTTCTTCCTATTTCATTGAATTTCACAGACTTCACAACTTATATAGATTTATATACATATTTGGATTTCAAAAAAGAAAGAAGAGAAAAAAGAAACTAAGATGATAAAATATTAAATCAAATTAAGACGATGACTAACTAATAACTATGGTGTTACAATTGATAATCAGAGATTAAAAGTAGCTTAATTTTTTTTTTTTCTCTATCACAGATATTGTAATTTTCATATAAAAAAGCTGACTATATAAACAGCAGTTTATGAGTTCACTAATCACTCTTCATCAGAACTTTCCGGGTTTGGATACTTGTTCAAATCGGGTTTCTCGGGTATCCGGACAGAATTGGATTCGGATTCCGAAGCATGAAGAGCGACTTGTAAGGCGTCAACTCTAGCCCCAACTTCGGTGGCTTTCTTGCGTATAGAAGCGGCGGACATGTCTCGAAGATCGTCTTCTTGGAAGATCAAATCGGGGAAATTAAGGCGAGCGGAGGGTCCACGGAGGTAGAAGACGGCGGTGTCGTAGGCACGTGCGGCTGCTATTGGAGTGGTGTAAGAACCAAGCCAGATTCTTGATCTCTTGTTCGGTTCTCTGATTTCAGCCACCCACTTCCCCCACTTCCTCATCCTTATTCCCCTGTACGGCTTCTCTTGCTGTTGCTGTTGGTGGTGGTGGTGCTGCTGCTGCCGCGTCTTCCGCTTGTGAGTCTCTGAACCGCTTCTTGTGGAAGTTGAAGTGCAACACTCTCCTTCCATATCTCAACAAAATTAATTTGAACAATAAAATCGAAATTAATTATATGTTTTCTTCTGATTTCAGGAAATATAGACTTTGGTGGTGGTGGTGGTGGTGGTGGTTATGGCAGTGGTGGTGGTGGCTCATGACTGAGCAAGAAAACAATGAGAAAACAAAAAGACTCAACTTGAAATTCAAGAAATAGCTAGGTTTGAGAAATCAGGCTTTACTTATATATAATTATAAATATAAATATGAAAATAAAAAAATAAAAAAATAAAAAATAGATACGTATAAAAAGATACTAAATAGAGAAATGGAGAGGCAAGGAAGCATTAGTTTCCCACTTGGCTGCTAGTCTGTCGAATGGGCACGGCCGCCACGTTGATCTTCCTTTTAAGATAAATACAATTTTGGCCGACATAATCCATCAGCTCACCTCCTATCTCTCTCTCTATTCTAGTTTTTTTTTTTTTTTTTAATAATAGGGTAAATTGCACTAGGGTGACCTAACATTTGCTAAAATTACAACATGATTGTACTTTGACAAAATAACAGACTAGTACCCTTGATGAAATGGTTAACCTTTAGAGTTAACTTGGTTTTTTTGTGTGTAAAAAGGGTATTAAGGTCTTTTTACCCTTAAATAAATCAAACTGATAAAAAATCCTATTTTTTTAATTAAAAAAAACAATGGAATTCACAATATTTTTATAAAATTATAAAAAAGAGCAAATTAATGAAACAAAATTGAAATAAATAAATAAATAACTTTTATTTAGGGAGATCTAGGTTCTTTTTTTTTGTTTATTTTTGGGAGATCCCGAACCCGAATCTCCCAATTCTTCTTTCAAAAGAGAAAATATTAAAGCAAAAAAATTGAAATAACAAAGTCTTCTTCAATACTCATTACCACCATCAATTGAAGAAAAAAAAACTTTTTATAGACGTGGAAACCTAGAATTCCATATGCTTTCTCAATCATCATCATCAGTTCAAAAAAAATCAAGGAAAAAAATATTGAAGATCTCGGAAGGAGAATAAAAAAAACATTCGATTCACCAAAAACAAAAAGCTTGGATAATAAAAAAATTGCTCAGTTTCCATCATTCACGGTTCACGCTCATCATACACCCTATTTAAAACTATTCACACTCTTTCTTTTTCAATCAGTGATAAATGGGTTTCGCTGAACTCAACAACCAAAACCAAAGAAAAAAAACAATAGCCACAAAATGTTTTCAAAATTATAAATAAAAAAGAAAAAAATGAATTTGTTTTCAAAGATCTAGTTTTGGGAACTTAGATCTCGCGTCTCTCAGATGGCGCATCAAGGGAGTTTCATTTTCTTTAGGAAAAAAATGTCCAATTAATAAAACCTAAAAACCCAAGTGGGTCTTTCTTGGGATGAATCTGAAGAGCTTGAGAGGTGGAAAATGGCAGATTCATGAGAGAATCAAGAAGAGTTTCGATGGAGAAGTTCTATTAATTAGGTTTTATTTCGAGATCTTCTTCAATTGAGCTTTTGATCTTCAATAGAGTTTGATTTTTATTGGAGTAGTTGACCACTTGACCTCTTGCATTGATTTTTATTGAATTTTTTTAAAAAATAATTGATAAAATATTTTTCTTAGGGGAAATTGGTTATTTCGTAATATTTGACTGGTCAATAGTTAATTCTAACGGTCAACCGTTCAGTCAAGGGTACTCATCTGTTATTTTGACAATAGTACGATCTAGTTCTAATATCAGTAAATGTCAGGGTTTTTAGTGCAATTTTCCCTTAATAATATATATACATATTATATTTTTTCTATTTTCTCTCTCTCTTCGGTGGATGTGAAAGGGCATTTCTGTACTTGTAATTGATAATTCCATGTAGCGGCTGGTGGGCATGTGACGGCCGACGTGGTTGGTTTCTCTCAAAAGTAAGCAAACCATGATTTTACCTCTTATATATCTAATTCGTTTCAAGTATGGCATTTCACGGCACAATATGGCTAAGTGATGAAAAAGACCCATTCAGTCTAAAGATGTTCAAAATTATAGTCGAGATTACACCATTGCAGTTCATATAAAATCTTCGGGGAATGGTCTTATTATGAGACTTCAATGTAGAAACAACATAATTGATATCTTATGTGAGACCGTTATATAGGGATGAGCATTTATCAATGAATACTCAAATTTATACTTCCTCAATTTCATTTAGTGGAGAGTTTTTAGAGAAAAATAGGGAAATGGAGAGGGGTGGGGATGATTTCATCCCCAAATTGAAATGGGGATGGGGGACCCTCCATTTTACCCATTTTCCTTACAGATTTTTATTGAAATGGGGATAGGGATTGAGAATGGGGATGGGGGAGGTTAGGAGGTCTCCCATCCCCATTTTTCCCAAATCTTATATAATAAATTATATATAATATATAATAGTAATTATTATTATTATTAAAGACCAATATTAGATTTTGTTTTTTGAAATATTATGTTAGATTTCATTTGAATTTGTAATAGATATTATTTTGTATTTGTATTTGAATTTGTAATTGATTGTATTTTTAGTATGTAATTTGTAGTAAAACAGGAAAGATAAAGAAGCAGAGAAATAGAGAAAAACACAAAAAATAGAGAAATGGAGCCTGGAGGGATGGGAAGGGACCTATATTCATCCTCATTTCTCTAATACCCATCCATACCATTACATGGAAGATTTGTTGCACTTGCAGTCACACTTGAATGTCAATGCAAACGTGCTTTTTTTGTTCTCAAAACTGAAATAACTAGATGAACATTTTTCTTGTTTGTTTGGATGAGGAGGAGGAGTTTGGTTTGTCGACAAGTATAGATTGAGGTGAGAGAAAGTTAGGATTTGGAAATAGAAAAACACAAGTCGGTGGTGGGATGTGGATGAATTTGGATGGACGGATGGGGTGGTTTTGAGAGTGACTTTCCGTCCACGCAATGACGATCCCTTGTAGTGGAAATAGCAATAGTTAGAATTAGTACTGTTTTGTTTACTATTAAAAACTTATTAAAATGGAATTTGTAGTCTCTTTGTTAATTGGTAGACTTTAGAGTCCCATTTATTCAACAATTGTGAGTGCCTAAACCATGATTTTGATTATGTGTCTCCTCTTTAGTGGGTTGGCGATAAGTATTGGAGATTAGATTAATCACTTTGATTATTGACATGTTTATATAAAAAAAATTAAGTTCAATTATTGACTTTACACAACTTGAACCGTTTGAATACAAAATTCCACCGTCTTCAATAACAAAATATTATAATTAAAGATTGGAATCTAATACTTTGAATATAAAATTCTCTTCTTATTTATTTTTTCATATAAGGAGTGGCACTATTAAACAAAACTGTAATCGAACAGATTCCATCTCACAGAGACCGCTTAGATTTGAAAGAAAGAATACAAGGGATCTAATGAAGAAAAACGATAATGTTAGATGTGAATTTATGCAAAGTAATTATTGTTTGCCTACTCAGATGTTTCCGACAGCAATCTGGTCCCAGCCAACCGAAAAAATTGGTACTCATACAAATAGTTATGATATAAATATTATCTCTGTGGCGATTTGCTAAAGTGGCCAACTTTGGAGTTGGAGATTCAGTCGGCAACAGTGAGCACACAAATTCTGGTTGTGTTCATTACTGTTGGGTGTTTTGGTTTGGATCTCTTTACGACACTTTGCTTGCAAATTTAATCACTAGAGAATAGAGACAAATCTCTTGGAAAAAACCTGTCAGTCTCAACACATTCAACTGAAAAAGAAATAGTTGTATTTTATGACTCACCCCAGTTATAACGTGTCACGTGACATGGATATAATGTACCATCTAATTACGTGGAGCTTCTTTTTTTTTTTTCCTCCTGATTGGGGCGGCTATGCCGTTGTTATTTGTGAGAGAATAGTTCATGTTATCCTAAAATAAGACAAACCCACACATATCTTATACACAATCGTGATTCATGGCTTTTGATCTTGAACTATTTTGGGATTGACCTACAAAAAGTTCAAGATTAAGAGCCACAAATCATACTCTTAACAAAAATTATGACTGTGACTTGCGTATTTCATGCTTAGCCACAGTAATAATAAGTAACAATGCAAAGTCATATCGCATTGCTTTTTCAAACAAGCTGAAAAAAATATCAGCAAGAACTATACTACTCCATAATTTGATTAAACTCTGTTTCATGTAACGTCACAAGCCATTGAACCTAACCTCCATATTGTCAATCATAACGCATAAAGGTCACTGACCTCCACTAGGCTGAAAAGGACATCTGCTGGTCAGGGGACATGAATTCCTGGAACTAATGCTTCTTAATCTTACGGAGCAGTCTACCAATCCACAATCAATGCCGACAAGTGCTTCTTCCACGATCACAAAATTTTCAATCACTTTGTATTAGCATAACCAAATCATGTTAATCAAACAATCATCTAGAAGAATAAAACAATCTTTTCTATCCCGGGAAATTTCCCTTTTCATTTTATTTATTTTTACACACAATACAACAAGCATTTAGAGGACGAATTAGGGACACTAATCAACAAGCTCAAACCGTATGCAGTAGAGATTGATAACAGTAGAACCAGAAATTGTAAATTGAACCAAGCGCACTATCAATAAATTAACAAGTTCCAATAAGAATAAAACTTCAGGCAGTCAGAAATGAGGATATGGGAGTCTTATTTCACAAATAATGCAGTGCTCAACAGCTTTGTATCGCTCTCTGTAAGACAACCCGATTTAGAATAGTCAATTATTGCAAATTTGCAATCACTGGGGTATCCAGTAAGCCCAAAAATATAAATATGTAAATTCCAATACGGCTATTACGAGCAAGTAGCAACCCTCAAATGGACAACCAGGGTTGTATCAGACTGTTCTTCATGAAAATATACTGAATGGAAACTTTCTTTTTATGTGTTCAGGTTTAAGGCAAAAAAGGTTGACAAATGACAATAATGTTCATAAGATGAATGAGGTACAGATGTTGAAACCAACAGCCAGATGACAGAACACAGGAATGGAAAAACAGACAATTAGTACAATTTAGAATTATGTTTATAAAATTTGTAAAAAAAAAAAAAAAAAAAAACAAAGAGCGCCTTGGTTAATTTGATTCTTTTTATTGTTGGGGGGTGGGGGACATTCACTAGGATTGCAGCATTCATGTAAGATCATCAAGGATATAAATCAATTAAATTTGTAACCTGATGTTGAATGTTGCCTATGAAGAGATAGGGGAAATAAGGACAAGGACTGACATTAACTCAAAATTACAATCACAGATGCTGTATTTATAGACAACTGAGTAAAACATTTTTGTGAAATTATGAAAACCTATAAATTACATCAGATTATCGGAAACTTCATCTTTTAAACAAAATAATCTCTTAGCTCGTATTCCATAAAAATCATCCAAGATACTTAAAGAATAAAATGCTGTAGTAAAACTTAATCCTGTTACGATAAAACCCAAAAAGGCATAACACTGATTGCCGATAACACTACGTCACTACATATAACTAAACCACCTTACAAACATTTTTCTCATGCCTTCCCTAACTAAAACCCTCTCAATTCAGCAAAACCCTTCTTTTTTTTCCCATCTTCTATGAACAACTACAGTTGAAGAACTGCTGTATACTAGTGATACAGAGCAAGTCCAACAAGTTCTTAGTCAAATTTAAAGTCATGATGATTTCATCAAGCATTTTAAGTAGACACAAAGGAATGATAGTGCATAATTAGTTGTTCCACTTTGAATGGGGGAATAATATTTTCTCTCCACCTTATCTTCTGTTCTTTTAGGTCTTTATTTGGTCTACCTAACACCTTCAACATTAATTTACTGCCACCTCCTTAATGGTGGATTCATTGCACCTTATTGCACATAACCACCATATTATATGCTCCTATATACTCCTTTTTCTCTTGCAACTAGTGGTGATACTCCATAGTAATCTACTAGAAACGGATTTTTGAAAATTAAGTACAACCCTTTACAAACAGATTACAGACTATAGTCACTATACAATCAAAAAGAAAGGTCATGATCTTGGCATTGCTTCTCATGTTCTATTCTTATCAATCTTTAAATCTCGGCCTTAAATAAACTCATCATTCATCCACTGCTCATCTTGACATGCCAAAAGTTACCCCAGACACTAGTTTAATAGGATTATTTATGTCATATTCAGAACCAAAACATGCACAACATGCACATAGACAACAGTTGGAAAAGTTTCAATAAGAGCAATAAGCCTAAATTGGCATGAAATTCATTCTGATGCTAAAAATATTGTTAGAAAACATTTATTTTTATCAAAATAAAAGTATAAGACAAGTTTTGTGAGTACCCATAGGCCTAACTTTTGCTACCGATTAACCTTTAAGCAATATGTAATCAAGTATCCATACGCAGGATTATAGTCAATAAGCATAAAGGATATACTAAGCTGATTCCAATAGCAGATAATTCTTGTGGATAGATTGTAATGTTAATACTTTCATCATTACTAAATACACAAAAAATTGAAAAAGAAAAAGATGTGTATTTACACTAAAAAAGAAACATGCTGAGATTTTTAGAGGCAGACAAATAACCTTTGCATAAAGATTTCGCAGGTGAAAAGGTGAGAAGAGCCTGCTCACAATTGCCCTAGGATTCCGAAAGTAAATGGATGAATCTATTTCACAATAACTTTTTCTCTTAGAAAAACCAAATTTCTGCCGGAAAATTCCCTGAAAACCAACATGCCTTGTATAACTAGCTGCATTTGGTTGCATCAAAAATACCCTCCATCTTCCTCATCCCCCAATATGTAATCTCCATCTACTTCCTCACACACCCAATCTTCCTCTTCCTCTTCCCCTTCCCCTTCCGAAAACATCGAAACTCTCACACCACCAAACTCAGTTCTGCCAGCAATAAGCTCATTAACCACTCCATCCAAATCACTCTCACCTTCAAAACCAACTCCTCCATCAAATTGGGTAATCGAAAACAGCCTATTATCATCCCTCTCAAAATTCTCACTACTACTACTCCTTCTCTTGGGCACCAAATCCTTCTCTGTCAACTCCCCATTCTCCACCCCAATCCACGGAACCCACAAATCCGCGTGCTGCCCCAATACTCTACCAGAATCTCCCACCACAACCGTCCCCAAGTTCGCCTCCTGAGCTTTCCTCAGCATTTCCTTGAAATCCTTATCATCAGACACCAAGAACAACCAGTCAATCCCTCTGCTCATCGAATGCTGCATCTGTCTCTTCAACGCCCAATCCGCCGCCTGAGGCTTATCCTGAACCGTCTTCACGAACACTCCGGCTCTTCTCAACTCTGAAGCCATTCCATATCCCACTTTCGGCTTCAACAAATTCCTCGCTGCTTCAGTGTATTTGTCATTCCCGCTTATAAACCTCTCTTTGTACTTCTGTCTCTTTTTCCCTTTCAACATTCTCATCCGGCTCAACTTCTTCTCTCGCTCGCGCTCGTGCAGCTGCTTAAAATGTTTTTTCAAATCAAGATTGGTCTTACACTTGCGTCCGCACACACCGCAAACGTACGGGTCTTCCGGTACCACCACTCCTTTGCGCTCGAGAATGTCCGTCCTCTTACGGTCGCGCCGCTCCTCGACGACCCACTGAGGGAGGTGGATAAACGCGTGGCGATTCGCGTAAGCCGAGATTTCCATAACCTCACCGAACCTCTCCGCGACCCGTCTCAGCGACATAGCCGCCTCGTACGGCGGACCACGCGGAGGCTTGTTGTCCAAGTCCCAGAGAACAACCACCTTGTTGTTCTGTTTCGTCGTGAAGACTCCTTGCTTATTTTTGACCATGTCGATTTCAAATGTCGCCGCGTGACTGGAGGAGCTGGCTCTGATGATGCGACATTGAGATTGTGAGGATTTGAGAGTGGGTTTGGTTTTGAAATTGGAGGGAAAATTGTGGAATAGAAGAGATTGAGAGAAATGGAAGTCAGTTTGGCGAATTAGGGGTTTTACAGGGAGAGAGTCCAGAGAAGCGCAAAGGCTCTTCATTTTTCATTTGTTAGTATTTTTGTTGGTTTGTTAGTTGGGGACTAGACGACTAGTGTTGTGTTTTAGTGAGCGAGATATTTGGATAAGGAGTGACTTCGTAAATTTCGACTCTGGATCGGATATTCGGATTCTGATCTTTTTATGCGGGTCTTATCCAGGTGGGCCCTAATTTGGGCCTTGTAGCCCATCTGTTGGATGGGTTTATGATTTTATTTTTAAAATTTTAATTTTGCTAAAAAAAAACTTGCTGCATATTATTGTAAAATTTATATAAATTTAAATTTATAATTATAATAAATTAATGTAAAATTGTAATATAATAATATATATAAAAAATATAGAAAAAAAAGGTTAGACCACCTTTACCTGTTATTTAGTTTATTGCATATCACAATTCACAAGCACTACATTTGCGCGTCTTGTAAAGGATTTGAATTTAAATACAATTTTATGCCTACACTAAGTAACGTTGACTAAATGAAGTTCGTTAGAGGGATCACTTTAATATTTATGGATAGTGTTAACCTATGTCGGACATAGATTAAGAACATAAAAGTTTCTTTTATGAGAAACTCAATCCTATATTTATTGTAACAATACAATAAATAGGATAATTTACTTTCCTTATATACTAACTTTTGTGGTGCATGTTAACACTATCTTTATGAAAAACATGGGAAGCATTTTGATTAAAATCGAAAAAGTCGCAAACTACTCCTAATTAATATAAAAGTTGGGAACTTATTTAACAAGTGACTAAATTCTCACAAAAATATGAACTTATATAATATTCTTATGCAATTATATTGTAATGTTTTATGTTTTAATTTACATGTTCTATGCGTATTAAGTAATATAAGATGAATGAGGACGAAAAACTTTATGCAGCTTTTATTAAGTTGTTGATTGAATGTTTTTATCTCAGTTTGTGCTTCTAAACACTTTGCAAGTACGTCAATTAACTTCATTGATCCACTCATTTAATGAAAATTCATAAATTTTGGATCAGATTTATAGATTTTTTAATATTTAATTTAACCTTTAAAATCTGGATATTATAACACAAAAAAAGAAAACTCAAAAATAAAATAAAATAAAATAAGACTGTATATGCTGATGCAATACCAACGTCAGGTGCTATGTCAATTGTGATTATGGTTAGCTTAAGTACCAGAATAACCTAGTCTTTCCAAAGAGTTAGCAACTATTATATAAACCAAATCAAACCAATCATTTGTAGTGGCAACTCTTGTATCCAAGAAAACAGACAAAATGTGATCAATGAGCATGAGCTCTTACTTAAATGGTTTTTGTCTACTATTAATTATTTTTCTAAAAAAAAAAAAGAGGTTATATTTGCAGATGATAAATCCTATCCTCATGCTAGCTAGCTTTCTTCTTTTTGTTCTCCTTTCACTTTCTCTTTATTTTCCTTTATAAAAAGACCTCTGCTGCCAAATGCCAATAAATATTATTGCCAGAAGGCTGAGAGAGAGAGAGAGAGAGAGAGAGAGAGATAACCTTTTTTTTTATTATTAATTGACTTCACTAATATAATCATATAATTAAATTAATCAATGCCATCTTTTGTTTTCTTCTTATTTTCCTATTCATCTTTCTCAACTAATCTTGTTTTCATGTGCATTCTACTCTTTTTCATGAAATATTTTTGAATGTTAATATACTTCTGGTTTTTATATAAAAATTCTCGGCTATTACTGTTAAAGGATTTAAATACTATTGTTGTACCATTTCATATCAACTTAAATGTTTTGGGTCTATTGGTTACTAACATGTATACTAACATGAAGCTTAAGCTTTTGGATCTGTTGGTTACTGTTAGTAACCATACTCTTATGCACTTCACATCTTAGCATATGTGGTAGTGCATCTCGTTTTCCACGTTAGTGGTAGGAGTTAGGTCCTGACAGACCCCTAATTTGACCATTCAACACTTTCCTATGGTAAATTTCATTTATGATTCGTCTATTTTAATATTTCGTTTCATTACTAATGGATCCTTCTAATTTAGATAATAGACAAAAACTTATTTTTCAAAGAAGATTTTTGATAAATTTGATAAAATTTCAAAGGAGATATTTGATATCTTTCAAGGGAAATTTTAGACGAATAACAAAATCAGTGGCATTTGTCGGTTTTTAACAAAATATTCCATTTTTTTTTCTTTTATAATAACTAAGGCACTGCAATTTATCTTATTAATGCACATTTCAGACTTTAGCAAAAACAAGGATCTATCAATTACTTTTTGCTATTTATCTTTTCATGATGTTTCCTTGAATTATGGCAAATTATCCTTAGAATTATGATAGCAAACTATTCATCAACTACTACCAAACAAGATGATTATTATTGATTAATTGAATTGAATTGATGTTTCCTTTCATTCTTTTTAAATTGATTCAGGAGATGAATCATAAAAAATTAAGCAATTAAGTTTGGTGGGGCTTCTGTGGTTGAGTTATTGCTTTTAATATTTGAGTTTGTGGGTCATTGCTAATAATTTTTAATTAACAAATTAGGATAAAATAAAATAAAAAAATCAGCATTAATTTAAAGCCAATTTTAACCATCCGGCCTTTTTGATTTGTTAACACCTATCAAAAGGTTAAGGATACCTTTCAATTCATCTTTAAGCTTTTACACATAATCAACTTGCATCATCCTTGCCTTGAATTTTTTTTCCATACCAAAATTGAATTGGCTCATTTTGATCTCCCTATACTTTTAAAGAAATTATAGAGAAGAAAAATCAAAACAAATACAATTTATAATTAATTTACACACCCTTAACTCTCAATTCCAAATCACATCAATGTTCTGACTTTTTATATTCCAAGAATCTTGGGCCTTACCACCAAAGTTTGCTTATAAAAAAGAAAAAAAAAAGAGTTTACTTAGAGAAGAAAAAGTGCATATAAATCACAAGGTAGTTTTTTTTTTTTAAAATAAAACTGTTTATAATATTAATATGACTAATTTTGTACCACATTATTGAAGAATGATATCTATAATCTATATGAGACTATGACCCAAGATGCATTTTATTTAAACTAAAAAAATTATTATACAAAAAGGTCAAAAATTATATATAAGAATTCAGATACAGAGTCAATAATTTATTTTTTGAGAGGTCAATACATGAAATAAAAAATAAAAAAAAAAATAGGAGAGGCCAGAATATAAAATTTACAAAATTGAAAGACTAACAAATAAAATTTGGCAAGACATTTTAAAAAATATTTGAGGGAAGAGAGACATATAGTAGTAGTCCCCCATATGCACCCCAAATTGGGTTGGACCAAACTAGGGTACCACTCCAATGTATCATTGCGCTGTGTAGGGTAGTGAGCCTTTCGCTGTTCAGATAAACCTGGACCATTAGCTTTCATTACAAATGAGACAAATTTTCTATATCAATTATATATTCCTTGTAGCAATGCAGAGCAAAATTATTTCCTTTAACCCACGAAAGAAAATCATTTAATTTCCTTTTTGTTTTCTTTTTTAATTTCCTTGTTTTCTTTTTTTTTTTTGACCTCCTTGGACGAGATATGATACCAGAAATGAATATAGAATTGCTAAATTTAGCTCTGTAGTGAATTACATTACCATAATTACATGATGTGAAAAAAAAGATCGGATTAACTGTCAAGCCAGACAAGAAAAACTGCCACCTCGTACTCCAAAAAGATTTTATGTTCATTTGTTTTATTTTATGTCACTTCTGACCTTTTTTTTATTTTTTATTTTTTATATTATTTTTAACATTTAACAATTGACAGTCCGCCGGATTGCTCCATTGTCTGAATCCTCCAATTCAAAATGTCCGTTTTTTCAGACAAGTCAATCACGAAAAAAAGTGAAAGTCGTCCTTCAATTGTAATAGGCCCGTTGGCCTTCTAGAAGTGGTTTATGTCTCTTTGATAACACAAAAATTTTTTTATATAAATAAGAACTAAACTAGTATACAGTTATGTAAGAAGGGATATATATTTTTTTAATTATTAAATCTTTAATTTTTATATACCCTTAAATGGAAATTGAAGACCAAAAACTAACAATAATACTAAGATGTCCGAATTTAGTATCCAAATCTGTTGTCCGAATGATTTGATAACATTATAATCCATTCATTTAAATTGTATTAGATTTGTATGATTTAAATGAATAGATTAGAGTGTTGTCAAATCATTTGGGTACTAGATTTGAACACTAAATTTAGACAAAGTAGTATTTACTCAAAAACTAATCAAGTAACTATACAATATCTGTATTTATAAAAAAAGAAAAACTATACCACATATATACCTATATAGCAGCTGAACCATATAAATAAATTTCCTTTATTGTATTGAATTTCTTTTTGACTGAAGTAGATCGAGTGACATTTGATATGAGTTGTTAAAATTTTATATTCACACTATAATTTTATAATTTACCGGATCTTGATCACATCATTTAGTATAATTTTAGATAAATATTTTATACAACCTAACATTATTATTATTATGCTTTTAAATATACAGCTGTATTATCTCTTACTATTTAAAGCAAGCGTAAAAATCATTCCATAATAAAAATAACCGCGTTTTTTTCCTTATCCAACTAAATTTGTCGGTTTACATATTTAATTAAGAAAAAACGTTGATGCAATATCTCAAAGTAATGTAACCTTTTTTATGCTCCAAACTTTACTGCCTTTATTGAACCAGTCCTAGTCCACGCCTGCTCTCTGTTTCTTCTTATATCTCTTTCTCCTTCTTCATCGTCTCTTTCTTTTAAAAATTAAAAATTAACAATTAAAATTCTCCAAAAAGCTTTTAAATCACCCAAATAAGAGAAAAAAAGAAGCCAATTCTCAAGAAGAAGAAGGAAAGAAGAGGAGATGATACATGTTGTGCTAACGGCGGTTTCCATTGGAGTAATTCTCTCAATTCTATTGACCGCGTTTGTTTGGCGACGGTGTTGCTATGGACGACAACGTAAAAATTTCGTCGACGGTAGCCCAGATCATCATCAGAGCCTGCAAGCCGGAATTGTGCAGCTTCACCATGAGAGTCTACACCACAATCGTCTTGATAGTTTTGATGCCAAGAGAAGAGGGAATAATAATTATTATGTTTTCCGACGTGGGGTTGTTTCTTCGAAACCTCTGTTCAACTGGGCTGATCATCCGTCACTCATCACAGACGCGGTTGAGAATGGATGGTCTAGATTTGGTTTCACAAACTACACATCATCACCATCGTCCGCTCGATCAAGCCTATTGTCCGGATTTTGCGCCGTAGGTGATTATGGAAGAGAAACACAGACAGATATAACATGGGAAGTGTGTCAAGGATCGGCAGATTTCATGCAAAAAATCAGACTAAATTCTGGGTTGAAAAAATCCAACACAAACAATAACAACAACAACAACAACAACACTTCAATGTTGTCTGCTGCTTCTGTTATTAGAACAGCTTTGCCTTTGCCAGGGCCTCCTTTGAATAACTCTGCTTTTCCTCAAGAGGCCTATTTTGAAATCACGGTTTTGTATTCTCACTATGATCGTCATCAATCAATCGGAGGCAAGAGTAACGACGGCGAGAAGACAAAACTCATACCGGAAAATTCCAATGCAAATGCCAATTCAGAATCTCTAGTTCATGTCACCAGTAATCACAGAATTATCAAGATTAATGAAGAATTGAAGCTAGCTAGCACTAAAGATGATGTCAACGATGAACTAGTCATGTTATCGGTGGGACTCTCCGCCGGTGGCTCTCTTCCTCTGATACTCCCCGGAAGCTATCTAGGATCCATCGGATTCAACTCCAATGGTTCTGTCTATCTTGATGGTAAATTCTTTTAATTTTTTTTCTTCTTTTTTTTAAAATATTGACTGTAGAGTCTTAATTAAGCCTATTAGTGAAATAGTAGTTATAGAATTATTCTCTGCAATAGTAGTGACAAAGTGGCAAACCATTAATGAATAAAATCCCTCACTCCCCACCTAAAAGGTCTCCAACATTGATGAAAGATAATGAAAAATAAAGATAATGAAAAATGGCCCACTATATGGCATGTTCATGAAATTGAATAGGAGAATCATATCTCTTGTTTTGTCTTAAAGATCCTTTTAATTGAGCCATCCTTCAATGTATTTGAAGTAGGTTTGAAGCTGTTGACCAAAACTGTATATAAACTATTGTTATATTATCTGTACAAGTCAAATTTACATGGCCCCAAAACTTGAGGAATTGTTTTTGTTTCAAGTAAATTCACACATGTTTCCTCTATTTCAGGGACTAAACTTGTTTTCGAATCCGAAAAAACAGAATGGGGACGAGCTGATAAGGTGATTGGTTGCGGCTTTGATCCGAGGCAAAAGAAGGTGTTCTTTACAATAGACTCAGAGCTGGTGCATGTGATTCATTGCAAGTCTGAGGAATTTGGAACTCCTCTATATCCAACTCTGGCAGCAAATTGTGATGTTTTAGTACTTGTTAATTTCGGACAAAGTGCCTTCGCATATGCAGCGGCAAATGCACAACGAACATCGAATCCGTGCTTCATTGGCCCTCTTGTAAATTCCCCTGCTGCTGCTCTAGGCTATGAAGATAGCAAAGAGCTCTTCTCCATGGGAAGAATAGATTCTGAGTGGCTTAATAGGTCTTCAACCAAAGGCGGTAATCGAACATCTGAGTTTGATGAGGAGTCTGAGGCTGATTTATTTGAAATCGTCTTGGATACTTCTGGCAGATCACCAAACACAGTGTTGTAGTATATTACAAAGGATAACATTAACAACTATCATCAACAAATTTTGGGACCGAATTGTCCGGTTTTGGGCATCGAATCATTTGTTTCTATCGCGAGTGGCATGGATAATTTTCTACATGTGGATTCATTATTTCGTTGGAGTAGACAGCAACCTTCTCTTGGAGATACACATATAGACAGAAACAGACTCTTGAATGGGTTATAGTAGTAGAGATGTACATGTTTCTCAAGACCAATTCATTCCTTTGTACATATTCAATACAATGCTTCAGTCAAGTTGTCTAATTTATTGATCTTTGATAAGTTTTTTGCCTATCAAACTGAAGCCTAGATTGCCAATATTGTTTTTCGTTTTATAGGAGAATAAACGAAATAATTGAACTACTAAAAGTGTCTAAATCTAATGCCCCATGAACAGAATCACATTAAGTCCTTTAGGAGAGGGTTTTGATTCCTGGAAATTGCAAGAGGACTATTGGCAGAAAGACTGGTATGCACAGCCACCATAAAATAGGCATTTTCAATGGCATGGAATATTTGTCTATTTACTACAGAGACTTGGTTCTTTGGTTGACAATTAAATTGAGAAAAATAACGAAAAAAACATTGAATGTGCGTTCAAATATTTGATGGAACTGGTCAAAGCTTGACAAAATTATGATTCAAAATAGCATTTGATGCCTGCATGTTCTGGGAAAAAAAAATGATTGAAGGCATCCAAGAGAGAGGGCATCACATCATTTTTTTTTCTAAAAGATTTTGCTCACAAATTTTGAAGATTTCAATAGCCAAGCCTAGGATAACTGATGACACGACAAAATATACTAATTAATGGAGTCCCACGCACCAATATTGTATAAAACCAAGCCGGGCTTGACCAATTAAGAAAAAGAAATAAAGAATTGAAATTCGTTGTAATGTCCCTTTTTTTTCAGGTCGAGTCGTACAGAGATCAAACAAGATTTTTCGTTTTCTGATAAAATGATATGAGAAATTCTATCGAGTTACTATGAGAATATGATTCAAATCAGAATATTTCAGAAGACATGTACAAAGAACCATAATAAAGCATATATAGGAGATAGCGTCTAATCCACGCAATGCCACTGGTAGAAAACTAGAAATAACCATGTTAATGCAAAGATTTCTTCGACATCCCTAGAAATAATCATCTTACTTATAAAGAAAATCTTCGATGTATCTGAAAATAACCATGTTATTTGTAAAAAAATTCTTCAATATATCGGATGCATGCAACCTAACCAATAATAAGCAATCAAAAATAATTTCATATACCATACGCTATAATTTAATGGTTAAGTAAAAACTGTAAAACACACAACATGCACCAAAATTTTCTTATTAATCGTCAACTCATATAAATATTTAGTTGACATTTGTAATTCTCTTCAAAAAGTACTTAAAGATTAATTATAAATTTCTGTCCTTTTAAGAAGTTATTCATTCCTTGAATTTCTTAGTGTCCATTATCAAACAATGTATAATTCAATGTATATAAGATAAATTAAATTATCTTAGACGTGCAAGCTTGGAATTAATCAAATTGAAGGTCAAATAGTGGACATTGTGTTGATCTTGTTATCGACACTTGCTACAGCTAACCAATATATTGTCCTAATTAAAAGAGAGTTCGAAAATTATATAACACCTTTTTGAGGGTTCATTTTAAGACTATCACCACTTTAATAACTTGAGTTTAAATGACACCTACTATGGTGAACGAACAAAAATGCCTTTCACAGTAACCTTCACTATTTTGATTTTTTTTCAACAAAATCTTCCATAAATGGAGGTCGAAATCTGCCTCCACAGGAGGTTGAAAACGGCCTCCAAAGGAGGTCAAAAAGGGCCTCCATTAGAGGTCGATTAAAAAGAAGATGAAAAAAAAATGGAAATTTTTTCAGGTAATTTTCAAAACTTTTCAAGTATTTCCGAGACTTTTTGGGCAAAAATGAAATATTTCGAGACTTTGGTAATTTTTGAGACTTTTTAGTAATTTTCGAGACTTTATAGGTACAAATGAAATTTTTCGAAACTTTGTCCAGATAGTCTCGAAAAATTTCATTTATACCCAGAAAGTCTCGGACATAACCAAAAGTCTTGGAAATTATCAAAAGTCTCGGAAATGTTTGAAAAGTCTAGAAAATTACCTGAAAAGTCTCGAAAATACATGAAAAGTCTCATAAATTACATAAAAAGTCTTTGAAATACATGAAAAGTCACGGAAATTACCTGAAAAAAAATTGAAAGGGTATTGAACTGTTGGTTTTTTTGGGTCTCATTATGAAAGTCTAAATTGTGATTTGAGATTTACCATCCATCTTTTCCGATTCAACAAACATACCCAATCATGAAAATCCAAGATCCACAATTTAAGAGCTTAGATTTTATTAAAGGGTATTGAACAAACCTCTCATTTTTTCCGTTCTATATTTCTCTCATATTAAAATCCAAGATCAATACAGTTTTAATAATAATAATAATAATAAACTACATGAAATGGAGGTCTAATGAATAGACGACCTCCGATGGAGGTCGATTCTAGAAAATTTAAAAAAAAAATTGAAAAACAGAAAAGTAAAAAAGATATGTAAAGTAAATGTATTTTTGAAAGTTCATTTAATTTGATACCTTTAAAATTGAAGTTCTAAAATGGTGATAGTTTTGAAACACCAATAGAAAAAAGACAAAAGCCACCATTTCCTCAATTAAAATATTGGAATCATTTTTGTTTTTGTCATAGGTCAACCATTACAAGTACATACAATTATTTACACGGTATAAAGATGGGTCTCCTAATACCTTATAATTTTATGATTAAAAGTGAGACCAGAAACAATGTCAGAAGTGTGAAAAGGTTCGTGCACAATTACTGCACATGCAAACAAAATGTTCAGGAGAAAGTGTTTGATAGTTGAATAAAAATGAAGAGACATTTCCTGAATGGATCATCATTTAAAGAAAGACACGATCTTCAGCTTGCTATGAACTAGCCAGCTAGGTGCTTAAAATGGTTTTCGTTGGTAAGGAAGTTTCTTTTAATTTTGAGAAAACATAAACTTAGATGACTATGAAATGATAACACTGTTAAAGAAAAATAACAAAAATATATGGTTATATCCACTCTTAGAATAATGTTTGATGCATCATGCATGCTGTTGACAAACAAAATTTTCCAACACAAAGAATCAAATTGCCCACACGCCATGTCAAAGCGTCAAGTAAGACTGGGGTTGACTAGTCAAACAAAAAAAGGTTTTAATTTTTGTAATGTATGGATAGGCATGGGTTCGTCGAGACTAATGGGTCTGGCCCCTTTGCTTATCAGTAGCCTCACTAAAAGGTTAATGCTCGAGCCCATTTAATATTTAGTTTGATGCATGTACCTCATAACCATGAGGCACCCTCCATGTACAAACAGTGTCAATACGGCCCAATCAATCGGGCTCTTCGCGGATAGGGCACTAGACAATGTCACGTGGTTCACAAGAAACTTAACAAATAGGTTACAAAATAATTAAAATGATTTGGTTTTAAAAAAAGAAATTAAAGTGAAATTAGAGTTCACTTTTATATATTCATTGTGCTACGCATGGGCAACATTACAATTTATAGTTTTGTAAAGTTACATAAATTCGGGACTTTACAAAACTATAAATCTTGATGAATCATCTGTTCTATCATATCATTTGCAGACAAATCTTGACGAAATAGGAATCAATCATTTGCATATACCAACCATGGAAAAACGAAAATCGTCCCCTAAGAGCCCACTTCATCCCCTACTTGACAACAAGCCACTTGATGCCACAAGTAGACATGGTCATTAACAATCTATTGTGACAATTCTGTACCAGTTTCTTTCTCAAAGAACAATAAAAGGTCTTCAGGATCTAAACATATGGAGATCACGTATCTTGTGGTTAGAGAGAAAGTTAATGAATTACAAATTTCTATTATTTATATTGCCACAGAAGAGATGATAGCTGATCCCCTATCCAAGGGACTATCTCTAAAGGTTTTTAAGGGGCATGTTACCCGTATGGGATTGGTAGATAGTTATTATATGCTTGGCTAGTGGGAGTTATCTTTTGTTTTTAAATTAAATGCAGTTTTCTGTTTAATAAAATTTTGTATATTTGATCTAGAGAATATATTTGTACATTGTATATGTATGTTATTTGTCATGATATGCGCGCATGTATGTTTTGATTCTGGTAGGATATCTCAAAGCTTTTGGCTTTGAAGGGGCATTTCATTCATAAGGTATAAAGTTTCCAGCGATGAGTGAATATTACTTAAGACAGAAGGATTTGCCCGTCTTAAGGTAGGTTTAACTCATGGTCAAAGTGTTTGGCTAGTGAGTGTAAGATGTTTAAGACATTAAGTTTGCTCGTCTTAAGCTGCTTCGCATTATACGAAGTTGGACCTATATGGAAATATGCATAATGATCACATTTGCATGTAATTTTCATACCACACATATATACCATTTTACCCGGATAGGTAGAGCTAAGGGTATTTTGATTACATATGGTCTTATGTCGATTAAAGATGTAATGATCTATGTAGTTTGATACTTAAGGTTCTATTGGACTAAGGGGAAGGAAGGTGTTGCTCTCTTAAACATTATTTGTGGCCACGGATAATTGTTTGTCAATTCGGAGTGTCGTTTTCTAAAATGAATTTATAAATATAAAATGATAATGTATATGTAGCTTAAGTGGGAGAATGTAAGTTTTTCTAAAATTGTGAGCAACATATGGCATTATATTTTGAGTTTATGAAAAACGAATTGTTTGGAATGTTAAAGTAAGAGAGAGTTGACCGGATAGAGTCTGTTTGGTTGTGATCAATATTTATTGGGTTTGGTGCACCTTATATATATTAAATATATGTAGGATATGGTACGAGTTATTGTATATGTGTGGGCCCAGTGTTCCTTTTGGGACTAGCCATCTTATTAGGGTTGAGAATCCTCCATGAGTTAGGATTCTAGGAAGTTATACTATTTATATGGGGTCCCTACCCTCACTCACAGTGTGTTCTAGAACTGTCTCCTCATTAGGCAATCTGAGAAAGGTGAGAAGAGAGTAGAAGACTTCCTATTGTTTTCTTTTCAGGTTATTGTGTTTATGCTATTATGGATTCTGGAAATTCAGGTACACTTTCATGCTTATGTATTTAATACGAGTTGTATATATATTTGTTTGCATAATGCTTACCTGTTTAAAATGGATGGATTCTCAAAACCCCAACTCAGTTGTTTATGTCACTTTTGGAAGCTTGTGCTCTTTCAGCTCAACTCAGATTTCAGAGATAGCAAAGGCCCTTGACTCGATGAATCACTCATATATTTGGGTAGTTTGAAAGAAGACAAAGAAAACGAAGATGAAGAATGGCTACCAAGAGAATTAGAGGAGAGGATAACGAAGAACAACAAGGGTTTGATCATAAATGGTTGGGCACCACATTTGTCCATCTTAGAGCATCCAGCCATTGATGGGCTTCTAACTCACTGTGGATGGAACTTAGTGTTGGAGACCATAACGACAACAGTGCCAATGGCTACTTGGCCAAATGAGGTTGACCAGTTTTACAATGAGAAGTTAACTCAGGTATTGGGAGTGGGAGTCAAAGTTGGGTCGGAATCGTGGACTATATTGTTGTTGGAGTTTTTGCCTTAAAGCTTATATTTTTATAAATGATGATAAATTATAAATAAAAGAAGTAGTTTTTTCATTTTAATTATATGTTATCATATGTACTTAACATCCAAGATTGCCGGATGTGATCTCAAATTGAGTATATAAGTATCATATACAGAGGAATTCAGTTTGAGATGTGCAATCTAAAGAGTCCGTAGAGAGCAAATAAAGTTGGGTGTTTTATTTGTGGTTAATCTACGGCTGCGGTCCATTCCGTAATGTACAGTGGTCTTATCCTATACTACTCATAAAGTGATATGAGAATGGAGGCACCTTATATGATGTGATCATATGGGACTGTGCCACGATCTATATGAATCTCTCACCAATATCTGTTACATGGGGAGATTCATATATATATATATATTTCGATAAATGATTACTGTATATGAGTGATCTTAATCCTAAGTGTCTTACTGACTTCTTCATGTTAGATCGTGGTTTTTGATTTACCATGGGTAAGATCAGAGTAGCATTCTCGATCAATATCTCTGTATCTTGGAATCACGGTTGACTTATGGTTGGGAAGGTCTGTACACAATAGTGGAATCTACTCCTTCTTGTGAGAAATAGAGAAGTAGAGAAATAGAGAAGTAGTTCTCTTAAGGGTTGATTCGGGGCTTGAACAATTAAGAGCGCTCTCCCTCTTCCGTAAATGAATGAAATATATAATTGTTCATTAGAGAATCAATAATACTTAATGGAAAAGATATAATTAGAGGGGTATAACGAATTTTATGACTCAGCTCTAATTATGAACTACTTGTAGAGGATCATACCATATGTAATAGCTATATAGATGGACACTGAATTTTGGTTTGTATAAAAACACCTACAATTACGAGAGTGCAACCTCGGGTCTTTAGTGGAGTAACTATGAGGTTAATAACCACGAAATATTAATTAAAGAGTTTAATTAATTTTTCTAACGATTATTGGAGCTCAAGACTGTGGGTTCATTAGGTCCCCTTGCTATCCCGGAACGTTGATGATAACAATGGTCACAGTTAATTAATTGGATGGTCCAATTAATTATGTTACGAAAGTAACAAGATATTTATTTAAGGAATTAATTAAATGATGAGATTATTTAATTAATATATTAATAATTAAATTAATTAAATAATTAGATTATTTAATTAATAAATTAATAATTGAGAAGTATTAATTAATTAATAATTGGAGGTTACAGGTTCGAACAATGACTGAGACAAATGATAAAATAATAAGATTATTTTATTTCCTAGCTATATCGAGTGTTCAAGTCTTAATGAACTAGGGTTATGTGGGATTTAGAATCCTATACTAACTTGGTCGCTAAAATACTAATTATCTTATTTTAAATATATAGAGATATATTTGAAAAAGGATTATTATCTTGTTTCAGATATATTATTAAAACAATACAACAACTGATTGTGAATCACAATAGAAAAAGAAACAAGAGAGGTGTGCGGCCATGAGAGAAACGAAAAAAAAAGGGTTTTATTTTTATTTTTCATTCATGGTAGCCGAATTCCACACATAGAAAACAATAGTTGTTTTTGTAAGTTTCTTCTACCTCCATACAACCTCTTGAAGTCCGTGACATGCCCACACGTAGTTGCCGGAACGTGGGAGATAGCTAGGAAGATCCGGTGTTACAAATCGGAAAACAAATTCAAGAATTAAAAAACGAAGTAGTTAGCCTTGAGGTATGATTTCGAATCTTGCCTTATTTATTCTTATATATCGTATTGGTTATTAAGTCACTATAAATATTTTTAAAAAGTTTTGATATTCCTTCCGCTACGCTACTCTGGAGCTTACAGTTGTTGGAAGATAGTCGTTCATATGTTGAAAAAGAGGAGATTGTGAAGGCAATGAATGAGCTGATGGGTGGTGGTGAAGAGGCGGAGAGATGAGGAGGAAGAAAGTGAAAGAGCTCTCTATAATTGCCAAGCCCACTGTTAAAGAAGGGCGGCTCATACTACTCAAATGTCATTGCTTTGCTTGATGAGCTTCAACAGCGCCACTGATTCCAATGAGTGTGTGTGTGGCCGTGTTGTGCTCTACCGACCATGCAAAATCATGAGATAGTATAATAAATGATTTGTTTGCCCATTCGAATAATTTGTATTGATTGAGCAGATTTTGCTCCAACAAATTCTTTGTTCCCAAAACGGCCAACACAAGAATTATATATTATCTGTCAAAAAGACAGACTCAATTCTTCTTTCTAATGTATAACGTATTCAATAGTATTTCAAAGTAAATTACGGATATCAAAACGTACAATATGCGTATAGCTCAAAAATCAGCTGGAGCTTAACAATATGGAGCGTGCAAGTGTGCTATCCTGGTGGAACGCTTTACAGGCCGGGTCGGCCAATATTTACAAGACCCATGTTAGATTTGAACCATGCTAAGGACAATACGAAAAGATTTGGACCATACCAGGCACGATACAAAATATTGTCGATCAGTATGACCCAATGCATATTTGGCTAATCATAGTGTAAAATTTCAAAACTAAATAAAATTTAAAATTTAATTTCAAAACCAAATGGTAGATGAAGATAACTTGGTTTTGCAAGGCTTTAATATTTTTCTGTCGTGTAACAAAGATTCTTTTCTATGAATCACCAAAGTTCAACGCCCAATTTCATTAATTCCTGATTAATCAACAAATTTGTTTCAATAAATTTTCCTCTCTTTTTTTTTTATAAAAAAATATCACAATAGCGCGTAGAGTATGTGAAATATGAACTTATCCTTCATGGAGAACATAAAGAAGAGACGTAGAAACCTTGTGTATAAAACAATTAAAGTGGTTCAACAACTATTTTACTTACTTATTTGGACAAGGTTAATAGGTCAAAGCCCATTATTCTATCTCTAGACTCTATCCAATGTCTTTTCTCTTTCAAGTTTTTTTTTTTTTTTTTTAAGAATTTAATATGAAAACATTGATTTGTTGTGGATTTGTTGTGCTGGCAAAAAGAATTGAGCTTGGCACGGCCCAACCCAGAATCTGACCAAGCCAAGGTCTACATACCAAGCAAGCCCAGGCCCAGCCACAAGAGTGGAGCCGGTAGGCCTCACAGGCCGGCCCGCAAATCGGCCGCTGGCCAACAGCCACTATTTATTTATTTATTTAATTTTTTTCGGCCCAATGGCCACTTTTTATCTTTTTCCTTTTTTTATAAATTTTTTTTGGTCCAATGGCCATTTTTTGTTTTTTTTCCCCTTGGCAACGGCTATGTTTTTTTTTTCCTTTTTTTTAAGTAAAATTTTTCTTTACAATTACCATTTTAACCTCAATTTATTTTTAAAAAAGGTAGTGGGCGGCCTGTTTAGGCACGTAGGCCAGCCTGCCGGCCTGCTATGGCCGTGCTTCAGGCCCAAGCCAGGCAGCTCCAAAGCTTATCATGCCAGGCCTGGCCCGACATGTTTCCTCTTCCAGGCTTTTTTGGGCCTGCCCTGTTAAGGGCCCGACACACCCTTACCGAGTCAAGCCAGACCGCACCGGTCCATATTGCCACACTTATGTACGGGTTCATGGGAGGCATGCGTTCTCCCATAACTCGCAAGTGGAAACTCGTAGCCGAACTTGTTTAGTTTTGCTAGTTTGTGCTGAACTCGACAAGCAGTATCAGTGGAGGAAGCAGATCTGGAGGAGGATGCTGCTTCACCTCCATTTTTTTTTTAGTTTAAATCACCTCCATTTATTTATTTTTCCAAAAAAGAAATTTTTTTATAGTTTAAATCACTACATCTTCTAGAGGCGATCAAGCCTCACTAAATTAGAATAGAATTATAAAAATCCTAGTTGGTGGGTTTTAAAAATTCATATATGGAGATGTAAATAGAAAGATGATTGTAAAAGTTGTAAGAGAAGCATGAACATGAATTTCTGATCTAGCAGATTTGTTTTGACATGTCTGTAACAATTATTGAGTTTATGTAAAATAATAACATTGTGAAAATTTATTGGTTAGGTGTGTCGTACACTCACACCTCATATTTTGAGCCATAGGTACTAAAGTATCTCTCGATAATCGGTGCCAATCCAGAGGTTTTGGAGGGCTTAGGGCGAATATTTAAAATGGGGCATTTTGTTCAATCTCGCATCTAAATCTTGTGAAATCTCGTACTTAATAATAATAATAATAATAATAATAATAATATATATATATATATATATATAATTTTTTGAGATAATTTACAAAAGCTTAATCATAGTAATTTTCATTAAGTTTATATCGCGATACATAGAAAAAACAAAACCGAAAAAGAGTTACGAGCAAATAGATCCGCATGACAGTTTCCATTAAAAAAAATAGCATATGTAAATAAGGAGAGACGAACTTGCTTAGAAAATGAAAAGGGAGGAGACCTCCTCCTTTTTTATTTTATTTTATTTTAATTTTTTTAGAATTAAAAAAATAAAATAAAAGAAAGGGTATATTTTATAATGGAGGGTGTGCTTACAAAATATGATTTTTAAAAAACTCTAAATGAGGTGTACATGCAAAGAGGGATGCATATACAAGTTTTTAGGGATGGAAATAGAGCTACTCATTTGTTTTTAATAATTCTGATAAAATTCTATATTGAACCGAATCTTTATATAAGAAATTAATTTCCACGTTTTTTTTCTTATTTGGGGTCCAAATTTGATATAATTATATGGGCCATATTTTGCGTGTCAAGTGTAAGCATTACCATCATTTTCTAGACCATTTATTTATCAAAGTCAAAATATGTGAGTACTAAACACAAAAAATATATAAATAAAATAAATGGGCCTTGGGTAGGCTCCCCTAGTGCCATGCCTCAGGGCCGACACCGTAGATAATTAGATGATTTGGAATAATCTATATAAAAGCATCTCTAAAAGTTTCTTCAAATAAAATATTTGTTAAAATAAAACGAGTCACATCAATATATTTGGATCCAACAGACTCTTCAAATGATATTCTTCAAATAAGATTTTGTTTCTTTTCAATATTGAAGACCAATTTCTCTCTTTTCAATTATTATTATATTATTTTTTATATCACATCATCATTAATATTTGACATCTATATATTTTTTATCTTTTTAATTAAATTCAATTAATATATAATAAATTTTAATTTATAAATTTATCATCATAAAAAGTATACCATTAGAAAGATCTCATCTAAATATTTAAAATGAGACTAATATTGAATATTTAATAAAACAAATTAATAATTTGGAAGGTCATTCAAATGATTTTTCATATCCACTTAAAAATAATACTAGTTTTACATGTATGAACCTAGTGCATTTGAAAAGTTATTATTTTTAACTTAAAAAAAAATAGAGGGTAATTAGATTTGTTGGTATAGATAGGGGAATTTGAGTGTTTTCATTAAAATAATATAAATCTATTTCTAATCGAAAAGTCTTTCGGAATGACTCTTCTTTTTTCACTCCTCAAATTGTTATATAGGTCATTTGAAAAGTTAAAATAAAAAAGTCTTTTGAAGATGCTTTAAAAATCTCAATTAAGCATAATATGATTTGAATACATTAGCTGCAAATAAGAATCGAAAATCGTGGTAATTAATGTCAGAAGTTATAATCGCAGAGAAATTACAAGGAAGATTTATTCCATTTTTAAAAATATAATGATATTTTACGAAATATCTGCACAAACTCTAATTTACTATCATCTAATTTCTAAACAAATATAAGAAAAGCCTTTTATCTTTTTATCCAGTTTCTAACATGCAATACAGGTTCAGAAAGTCAAAACGAAAACAATTGACAAGGTTATGCATTTAAGCTATGTTCGGGAGGTCATGTGTGGTGTGACTGACATGAAACTTAACAAACAAGTTACAAAATAATTAAAGGAAAATATATCACAGCGTGTAGAGTTTTTTAATTTTTTTATGTTTTTTTTATAATATCAATTAATCCGAACCACATATTTTTTTTTGAAAGCCTTTCACATGCACAACGAAAATATTTTTGTTTAAGTTTCATGGGAGTATGGGACCTGTGACATCGGAAAAGAGCAGGATCTCGAGGGAACAAGTCTTGCATATTAAAGAATCATCTCCTCTTTCAAAAATAAAAAAAATTAAACCATCTCTTCTATAACATCATTTGTGCTAAAATTCTTATCATAACTTGCATATACCACCATGGAAAGTGAGAATCGTCCCTTGAGAGCCTACTTCATCCCCTACTCGACAACAAGTCACTTGATGCCCAAGTAGACATGGTCATGATCTTTGCAGCTCATGGTGTTGACGTAACCATCATCACCACTTACTTCAACTCCCTCCTCTTCCAAAAATCCATAGACAAAGCCATCACTCGTGGCCACCGTATCAATGTTCATATGCTCAAGTTTCCATTCAAGGAGGTTGGTCTCCCTGAAGGACTTGAGAACTTCAGTGATGCTACTTCAGAAGAAATCTGTATCAAGTTATGGAAAGGTGTCTCCATGCTCCAAAAGCCCATTGAGCAATTCATTAGAGACAACAGACCCGACGTCATTGTTGCCGACATGTTTCTCTATTGGGCATCTGACTTAGCTTTTGATCTCGGGATACCGAGGCTTACATCTTGATGCGGATCGGATTGCAAACTCGTTTTTGGGTTGCTTGGAGCACCAAAAACTGGCCTGACTTTGGAGGGTCATAACTTTTGCTTACGGGCTCAGATTCGCTTTATAATATGTTTTCGGAAAGCTCGGGACGTGCTCTACAACCCGTCACGGAAACTATGTTTCCGTGACTAGGCTTGGAAGGGGTTAAAAAAAGGCTGTTTAGATTGTTTTACGGGCAGTTTAAGTTTCTTGCGCGACAAATTAGTAGTTTTTCTTTTTTTATTTGGTTTCCTGTTTTTAGATAGGATTTCTTTTTTTGTTTTAGTTTAGTAGTTTTTAGTTATCTAGAAGACCTTCGATTCCTTGTGGAAATCGGATTCTTTTCCTATTTAACTAGTTTGTTTTAGGTTTTGGAATTAGTTTTTGGTGAAATAAAATTTATTGAGTTTTTACTCAGTTTTCCTTTTTTTTTCCTGGTATTCATTGGAATCAACAGGATTCAAGAACACAGGTTGTTCGAGATCGTGTGATTGTCTTTCTCAAAGCTTCCGTCTACATCACATCTCATGGGATGGGACACTTAGCTCTTTGTGCTGCAGATTGTCTTCTTCGTTACGAGCCTCACAAGACCGTCCAATTCGACAATGAGCAGTTTCTATTGCCAGGGCTTCCGGGTAAGATCCAAATGACAAAATCAGAGATTGCAGAATGGATTAAGGTACCGAATGCATACACCGGTTTGATGCAAATGATCAACGAGTCCATTCGAAAGAGCTATGGGGTTTTGGTGAATAGCTTCTATGAGTTGGAGAAAGATTATGCTGATCACTATAAGAAATGTCCTGGGAATAAAGTCCTGGTCCATTGGATCTGTACGCCATTACAACGCCAGAAACGACTCTGGAAATGATGATAAGCACGACTGTTTAACTTGGCTGGATTCTCAAAACCCCAACTCAGTTGTTTATGTCAGTTTTGGAAGCTTGTGTTCTTTCAGCTCAGCTCAGATATCCGAGATAGCAAAGACCTTGACTCTATGAATCACCTATTTATTTGGGTAGTTCGAAATGAAGACAAAGAAAATGAAGACTAAGAATGGCTAGTAAGAGAATTAGAGGAGAAGATAACAAAGAGCAACAAGGGTTTGATCATAAAGGGTTGGGCACCGCAGATGTCCATCTTAGAACATCCAGCCGTTGGTGGGTTTGTGACTCATTGTGGATGGAACTCTGTCTTAGAGACAATAGCAGCGGGAGTGCCAATGGCTACTTGGCCACTCGGGAGTGATCAGTTTTACAATGAGAAGTTAACTCAGCTGTTGGGAGTCGGGGTCAAAGTTGGGTCGGAGGTGTGGACTCAGTTGTTGGATAAAAGTCGTTCGTATGTTGAAAAGGAGAAGATTGAGAAGGTAGTGAATGCGCTGATGGGTGGTGGTGAAGAGGCGGAGATGAGGAGGAAGAAAGTGAAAGAGCTCTCTATCATTGCCAAGGCCGCTGTTAAAGAAGACGGCTCATCCTACTCAAATGTCACTGCTTTGTTTGATGAGCTTCGACAACACTGCTGATTCAAGTGTATGTGTGGCTATGTGCTCTACTTACCGTGCAAAATCATGAGATATAGAGTATGATAAAATGTGTGATTGTCTACTTCAAAAAAAAAAATGTTTTGTTTGTCCTTCAAAATAATTTATATTGATTGAGATTTACAATTTCAAAATCATTTACGGATTTTTGGTTGTGTAGTATATGTCTCAATTGTGCCAACACAAAGAACTAAAATGGGACCCAAAGGTGTTTGGGAATATATGTTGGTCTTGATTCACAATCAATTATTAGATATCTGGAACCTTTGACTTGTGATCTTTTCACAGAAAGTTTGTGGATTGTCATTTTGATGAAACAAATTTCCCATCATTAGGGGAAAGAAAAACTTCTTCTGAAGAGAAGCGTGAACTTTCCTAGAAAGTTCCTAGTCTAATTCATTTAGACTCATACACACCTCAATGTGAGAATGAAGTACGCAAGATAGTTCATCTTCAAGCAATAGCGAACCAGTTACCAGATGCATTTACAGGTGCTACTAGGGTAACAATATCATACATCCCAGCTGTTAATGTACCAGCACGGGTGATTGTTCCAGAGAAACAATCTAGACAAATGATAGCAAAAGAATCATTTATTGCACGCCAGAAGCGTGGTAGACCATTTTGTTCAAAAGATATTGTTCCTCAAAAATGGAAAAATAAATCCACTTTCTCTAAGTTAACTCCACGAGAGTTAAGTGTCACTGAAGGGATACAAGTTACTAAAACAACAGAATCCCCTGTGGGGGAAGGAATCTCTGAAGAGATACAAGAATATATAAATGAGGGAATTTCTATAAATTATACAAGATAATTGTGGAATCGTGAAGAAACAATCATCGATGATATATTTTCGTACACAGCGGCAACTGAAATCATAAATGATGATTATGAACCTCATAATCTCGATGATTGTAGACAAAAGTCCGATGAGCCTAAATGGAAAGAAGCAATTCAAACATAATTGACTTCATTAGCTAAAAGTGAAGTATTTGGATCAATAATCCAAACGTCTGAAGACGTCAAACCTATTGGGTACAAATGGGTTTTTATAAGGAAACGTAATGAGAAAAACGAGGTCGTGAGATATAAGGCACGACTCGTAGCACATGGTTTCTCGCAGAGACCTGACATCGATTTCGATGAAACATACTCATCAATGATGAATACAATTACGTTTCGATATCTGATAAGCATGGCTATCTTGGAAAGACTTGAAATGGACCTGATGGATGTAGTAACCGCTTTTCTATATTGTTTACTCGATTCAAATATTTATATGAAAATCCCTAAAGGATTTAAAATGCCAGAAACATGTAACTCAAGACCTCTTAATTTTTATTAGATAAAATTACAAAGGTCCTTGTATGGATTAAAATAATCTTGACGGATGTGGTATAACTGTCTCAGTGAATATCTGATAAAAGAAGGGTATATTAATAATCATATATGTCCATGTGTTTTCATTAAGAAATCAGAATCTGGATTTGCTATCATAGCAGCTTATGTTGATGATATGAACTTAATTGGAACTCTTGGGAAACTCATGAAAACTGTTGAATACTTGAAAAATGAATTCGAAATGAAAGATCTGAAAAAGATAAAATATTGTTTCGGCCTCGAGATCGAGCATAGATCAAGTAGAGTACTTATCCATCAATCAACATATATTGAAAAGATTTTAAAAAGATTCCATATGGATAATGCCAATCCATTAAGTACTCATGTGATTGTTAGAACTCTTGATCCTAAAAAGGATCCATTCCGTCCCAAAGAAAATGTTGAAAATATACAAGTAAGCCTGCAAGAAATATCTTACAACAAGAACAAGTACAAATATACTACACAAAATTAAATTAGTACCAACAATTCTATTTTAGAGACAATATGTGAATATAACAATCTTCAATTAACTTGAACTGAATTACTACACAACCTGTTCTAATATGGATATAAATTTTCAGCAAGATTCACGAGCTAACACTAGAGTAAGAAGTATAATAGCAGAAACTCATATATTCACATAATAACACCAACAATATTCTAATCTGTTCTAAATAACCAGTAACACACACACACACACACACACACACACACACATATATATATATATATATATATATATATCAATATTTGCCCAGATATATATCAGATATGCAAGAAATCAGGATCAATATAGTACACAACACAAAGAAACATAAAACCAGAAAAAATCACAAGAACAGAATTAAGAAGTAAAGGAAGAGATCAGAAAAACAACACCAGAATTATCGTGGTTCAGCCAAGAATGGCCTACATCCACGTTGAGCCCTTTACCGGAGCTCTCTCCACTATATCAATGTTATTACTAGCAACACGAACCCTAGTTCTCTCAAATACAACCCAGAACTTTACAAATCTGTCACTCACAACTGATATAAACTCAAGAAACTCACAAATCAACTCTCACACATGATTTGATAACATAACTTACAATCAAGAAGTCAATCGATCTCACAGAGCAGTAAACACTTATCAATCTCTCTTTTATCACACTACTCTCACACAGATTACAGAGAATAGACTTCTTGGATTCACCAAGATTGAAGAAAGAAACAACAGAGCTTTCAGAGATTTTCACAAGGAAGAGAGCAAATGGATTTCAAACCCTAGATCGAAAAAATCAGAATGAAGTCGTAATTGATTTTCTCTCTCTTGACTGCTTATATAGCCTTATCTGCTGAGTTACCACTGAAATCTCCAACAACCAATGAGATCTATCCATGTTGGATTGTACCATGTGACCTTATCAGATAAAAATCATGAGAAAACGCACGGTTTTAGCATAATACACGTTCAGTTGAGCTGATATGGATACCATGGTAGCTTATGGGTTTGACAATGTATTTGGGCTTCTGATTTGGGCTTCTAACTTTAAGTTGGGCTAACATTCATCACAGTATATGATCCACCGGACTTGTATTTAGAAAAAAAAAATGATCCACCGGACCTGTAGTAGAGCATCACATCATACAACACAATGACTCACAACACTCTACTCACACAATAGCATACTTGGTGTGTTTTTGGTATGACTTTTGTAGGGGCCAACATCACTTTTTTAATTTTAGAAGCTGTTTTGAAGGTTTTGATTTTTAGCTAAACTCAAAACAAAATTTTTTTTTAATACATGAATTGTTTCAACTACCCTTTATAAAATCTATTTTATGTCTATTAAAAGAAGCTCAAAACTTGGGCTTTCTCAAAAAGTTTTTTTTTTTTTAGTTTTTTTAAAACAAATGAATTGTTTTAATTACCCTTTATAAATTTTAGATATTCCACTATACAACTCTTTCATTAAATACTTAATTTGTCATCACCTTTTTTGTAATTTAAACAATCAAAAACTTCTTTTATTTTGTTAAAAACTCTACTCTATAAAAGCTCTATCATAAAAGATCTACTCTAAAAGCTCAATTTGAAAAGTCATACCAAACACACCCTAGTAAAACCAGAGAAAGAACAATAATCTGAAATTTTTTTATGCATTCATTGTGCTACACATGGTCTCGTACTTACAATGATAGTTTTAACAACATTTCAACTATTAAAATTTTATTTTCAATGTGCTACACATGGTCTTGTAACCTTACTGGAAAATTATTTTATAAATAGATATATGGATCATTTCTCATACCATATAATTTGCAGAAAAATCTTGATAAAACTGGTATTATCACTTGCATATACCAGGAAAACGTTAATAGTCCCTTGAGAGCCAGCTTCATTCTCTACTTGACAACAAGCCATTTGATGCCACGAGTCGACAAGGCCATGATCTTTGCAACTCAAGGTGTTTACTTAACCATCATCACCATTTACTACAACTCCCTCCTTTTCCAAAAATCCATAGACATAGCCATCACTCGTGGCCACCATATCAATGTTCAGAAGCTCAAGTTTTCATTCAGGGAGGTCGGTCTCCCTGAAGGACTTGAGAACTTCAGTGATGCCAATTCCGGTGAAATCTGTAGCAAGATAGGGAAAGGTATCTCCATGCTCCAACGTTAACCCATTGAGCAATTCATCAGAGACAATATACCCGACTTCATTGTTGCAGACATGTTTCACTTTTGGCCGGTCATCTGATTTAGCTTCTGATCTCGGGATACCAAGGCTTACGTCTCATGGGATGGGCCACTTGGCTCTTTGTGTTGAGGATTGTCTTTTTCAATACGAGCCTCACAAGACCGTCCAATCTGACAAGGAGCCGTTTCTACTACCAGGGCTTCCAAGTCAAATTCAAATGACAAGATTGGAGATTGAATAATGGATTAAAGTATCGGAGCAGTCACCGATTTAATGAACATGATCAATGAGTCTATTCGAAAGAGTTATGGGGTTTTAGTGAATAGTTTCTATGAATTGGAGAAAGATTATGCTGATCACTATAGAGATATCATGGGAATGAAGTCGTGGTCCATTGGATCTGTACGGCTTTTTAACACATGCTAAGACTCAGGAAATGATGACAAGCACAACTGTCTAAGTTGGCTAGATTCTCAAAATCACAATTCGGTTGTTTATGTAAGTTTTGGAAGCTTGTGTTGTTTCAGCTCAGCTTAGATTTCAGAGGTAGCGAAGGCACTTGACTCGATGAATCACAAAGAAATCAAAGATGGAGAATGGCTACTAAGAGAATTCGAGGAGAAATAACAAAATGTTAGAAGGGTTTGATTATAAAGGGTTGGGCACCACAGATGACCGTCTCAGAGCATCCAACCGTTAGTGGGTTTCTGACTCACTGGATGGAAGTGGTAGGAGTGCCAATGGCTACTTGGCCACTTGGGGCTGACCAGTTTTACAATGAGACGTTAACTCAAGTGTTGGGAGTCGGGGTCAAAGTTGGGACGGAGTCTTGGACTCACTTGGGTGGTGGTGAAGAGGCGGAGATGAGGAGGAAGAAAGTGAAAGAGCTCTCTATCATTGCCAATGCCACTGTTAAAGAAGGCGGCTCATGATCCTACTCAAATGTTACTGCTTTGCTTGATGAGCTTCGACAGCGCCTCTTATTCAAGTGCGTGTTTTGTCTACCTGGCCAATGCATATTTGGCTAATCAGAGTGTAAAATTTCAAACTAAATCAAGAAGAGCTTCTACTCATTTCAAGTTGTTTTTTTTTTCTATTGCCAAAAGTCATTTATATAAAAGTTAGAGTTAAACTTTTTATTTGTTTTTTTAGATGTGAGATACAAATATTTATACAATCATTCTTCACCAAATGGTGGATGAAGATAACATGGTTTTGCAAGGCTTTAATATTTTTCTGTCGTGTAACAAAGATTCTTTTCTATGAACCACCAAAGTTCAACACCCAATTTCATTAATTCCCAATTAATCAACAAATTTGTTTCAATAAATTTTCCTTTTTTTTTTCACAATAGCACGTATGGTATGTAAAACGTGAACTTATCTTTCATGGAGAGAACATAAAGAGGAGATGTAGAAACCTTGTGGATAAATTAAAGCGGTTCATCAACTATTTTACTTACTTATTTGGACAAGGTTAATAGGTCAAAGCCATTACTCTATCTATAGACTCAATCCAATGTCTTTTCTCATTCAAGTTATTTATTTATTTTTTAAAATATAATGTAAAAACGTTTATTTTTTGTGGATTTGTTGTGCTGGTTCATAGGAGTTCATGCGTTCTCTCATAACCCACGGGTGGAAACTTACACCCAAACTTGCTTAGTTTTGTTGGTCTGTGCCAAACCTGACAAGCAGTATCGGTGGAGGAGGAAGTATATGGAGGACGATGCTGCTCCACCTCCATTTGTATTTTTTTTTCAAAAAGAAATTTTTTTAGTTTAAATCACTACATCTTCTAGAGGCCATCAAGCCTCACTAAATTAGAACATAATTATAAAAATCTTAGTCGGAGGGTTTTAAAAATTCAGATACGGAGATATAAAGAGAAAGATGATTATAAAAGTTGTAAAAGAAACATGAGCATGAATTTCTGATCTAGCAGATTTGTTTTGACATGGCTGTATTAATTATTGAGTTTATATAAAATAATAACATTGTGAAATTTATTGGTTAGATGTGTCACACACTCACACCTCATATTTTGAGCCATTGGTACTAAAGTATCTCTCGATAATTAGATGATATAGAATAATATTGTTCGATGCATCATGCATGCATTATGTGGGATTTTATCATGGCCGCCCCAGACATTTTTAGGGCTCGAGGTGAAAATGTAAAAAATAGAAAACGTAGATCCCATAACATATCAAACGAGGAATAATGTATTGTCCCAAAATGGGTCTCGCGATTTTTTTAATATATTCAATACATATAATTAAAAAAAAAGTGACAATATTTAAAGCCTTGAAAAAAGTATATGCACCTCTATTTTTATGGCACTCTATTAACATTTTTTAAAAGATGAAATTTTGTAAGTACACCCACATATTACCAAGTATGTCGTTTCTTTTAAATTTTTTAAATATTATAAAATTAACACATTTTAAAGTCAACCGTTAGATTAATCCAAGAGTTGTCATTAAATAACTTATTTTTTTTCTTATTTTACATAAAACACAATAAAAAAAAGAAAATTTAGTTAATAATAATACAAAATGAGAGCTGAGAAAGTTGAGAGAGACGTTTTTTTTAAGAGAGTTGAGAGAGATGTTGGTGGTTGGAAATATAAACAAAAAATTGACCTTTAGGTTTTAGGTAGTATATGTCTAGAGAAAAAAACATAATCAAAATTTCATTTGGACTTTTTTTTGTCCTGACCTAATTTTCTTTTGTTTATTTTAACTTTTAAACTTTTTTAATATGAACATTTTACTAATACTTATAATAAATATCTAGACCATTTATAATATGATATAAAATAAAAATGGGCACTGAATAAGTGCTGAAATCATATACATATAGGCCCTTTAAAAAATGGATCAGGGGCGTCTGCCCCTCTAGCAAAGAAAAAGGGCCGGTCTTGGATATATATATATATATATATATATATAATGAGGGTAGTGTTATGGCACAAGTTAACAACCACTTTCATTCTGTAAATGAAAAATAAACATTACATTTATAGTGATAAAATAATAAATACATACATTGATACTTATATTTGTTCCTATTTATACTAAAAAAGTGGTTATCAACGTATGCCTCAGGGCAGATATTCTAACACTCATATTGCATAAATGGCCTTTCTTGCATAGATGGCCTTTCTTGCATAGGAAAGAGCAAAATTGTCCACTTTCGAAAAGTTTGTAAAAATGTAAAACAAAATAATGAAGTTACCAAAGCACCCTTCAAATTGATTTTTTTTTAAATAAACTATATAAGGGTGAGATTACAAGATTGCCCTGATTAAATATATATATATATATATCCCATTGTCTGTTGTCTCATTGTCAAGAACAGACACAAATCAAAAACAACAGAGAGAGAGAGGCTAGACCGGCGACGGCGACGATGACGACGGTGGTTTGCGACGACAGTGGTTCCTTTTCGACGACATTGTTGGTTGCTTGTTTTGTTTCTGCGTTTTGGGGTTTTAGTTATGGATGATTTTAGGGTTTGGAGCTTAATTAGGGGTTTTAATGATTACATGAGATTCATTGGTTGAGAATTATCTGTCTTTTGTTTTTATGTTAATTCATGTTCAATTGGTTCGATAGTATCCATTAAAGTATCCTATGCTTAGATGTTTTGTGAGGTCCCTGCTCTGAAATTGGTTTTGTTATCTCTGATATCAAATCTCTGCTCCAGCATACTTGTTGTGAGTCTATTGGTTTTGTCCCTAGGAAGGCCAACCAGGTGGCCCATTTGTTAGCTCAGAATGCTTTTTCTTGTGTGGAGGACAGATTTGGCTGGAGGAATTCCCTCCGTGTTAGGGTGTCGGTTTTGGCTAAGAGCCATGCCTATTTGTAGTTTCGTTTTGCTGGTTGTTTACCCTTCAAAAAAAAGTTTAGGGCTTTTAGTTGTAGTTTGTTTTTTCGGGTTATTGAAGATTATAAGATTTTGATCTTAATTTTCTATTGGGATATGGAATTAGCATGTGGTTGGATTGTTTGTGCTTGGGACAACAAGGCTGGTTGTTTGGAAACTTGGGAAATTAATAAATGTTGTATAATAGTTACCATTAAGGAGTTACTGTGGATTCTCTTTCATGGTAGGTATTAAGATCAAAATCGTATAATCTTCAATTCAGTCGCTTAATGAATTTGAAAAGGGTTTAAGAATGTAGTAATAGATGTACATTTCTATGTTGTTGAAAATTCCAAACTTGGATGCTTATGTTTGAACACCTTTAGGGGTTCAGACGTCAGAGGACTTACATTTTATGTTTTAAAAATATAAGAAACCAGTAAAATCTTATTGAACTGTCATTTGACGCCTCTAATACATGTTTAGAGGTGAAGTGCAACTTATGGAGTAGGCTCATAAATATATGTGCCAATTTTTTTTTTAATATATTTTTATATCTTTCATATTTATATTTTTTTGGTATTGTTATAATGAGAAAATAAATATTTTGAGTAGACCTGTACTTCATAATAAATAACTTGAGTAGACTAGCAGCTTTTCATTTTGCATAATTAGTTGTACTCTATAATTGGCATATGGATTTTGTTCAACCCAAAAGATATCAGTCTACCTTGATTGTTCATTGTAGTTAACAAGTTTTACTTTTGAGGATGAAGTTCATAGTAGTTAACAAGTCTATTTAGTTTTCTATATAAACACTTGAATTTCATATGATGATAATCACGAGTTCCGGTGAACTAACAATTATAACTAAGTGCAAAATGTTATAGTTGTAGTAAGATAAGTATTTTTATATAGTCAAAAATAATTTTATGTTAATAAAAACACTTAAGAAGTATTTATCATAATTAGAAAAGCACTTGAATAGTTTATATTTTTTAGAATATTATTGTTGATACCAAAGAAGGCCTTTAGACTTTTGTAGCATATGGAAAATTTTAGGAGATGGAAAACTGTGTTTGTAGGGGGATAAAAGAGAAATTAAGGAAATAAAATCAAATGCATTGAGAATAAGGAATTACGTGCTAGCTAGTATTATACAATACGATCATCGTGGCGATTGTGAAGATTGTGCATTTGGGATGTGCATGTAATTGCTTGTTTATGCATATATTGTTGTGAGACTTGGTGGTTATATATAGTTGTTTGTTTTATATTAGTAGAATTTGGTATGAATTAGTTTATTATGTCAAATTCTACGATCCAGAAAATTAATCTTCCAATTTTGAACATCCTTTTGCGTGATTGTGAGGAAACTTGTAACGTCTTTTCACATGATAGATGGAAAACTTTGACCATTTGGATATGTGCCATTTGTTTGAAATAGAGGTGTTTGAGCTAGATGATTATTGTTGAATGTTCCTTTGTTTCTCGTGTTTTTTGGTGCGGATGAAGGCTTGAAAGTAAAATTTCCTGGCTTTAAAGTCCAATTCCCGGGTTTGAAAGTAAAATTCTCGGGCTTTAAAGTCCAATTCCGGGACTTGAAATCCAATCCACGGGCTTGTAACATCAATTCTCAGGCTTGAAACTTCAATTCCCGGGATTTATATTTTCTGTTCAATACTTTGATTCACTACTGCCTCTGGACTATCATTTTAGCTTTCTAAGGTTGAATGTGTTACTACATGCATATATAAGGGTCCCACTTTATATTTTTGTTGAAAACCCAACAACAAAAATAGTCGGATAGTATAGTCAGATAGTATAAGTGTAGTATCCTCTCCTTTGTTGTAATATATGAAGGATTATATTTATGTATAATATTAAATCAAAATTGAGTAGTAAATTATGGTTTTTGGTATATATTGACATGCCCCTACACTTGGTAGTTGGTACTTATTTTATGTATACTTGCACAGTGGAATAGAATTATGTAACGGTTCCTTTGACTTTCTTGGATATAAACTGTGCTTTCTGTCCACATTGTTATTGCTTTTTAATCGGTTAATGTCCCTTTCAATCTGCATTTTATAGCTCTGAAGTTGAAGAAGAGACCCAAGAACAACACTGAGCAATGCTTATTATCATTAACAGTCTCATTTTGTGGAAGTGGAAGGATATAGTTTGTTCAATTCTGATGCTCCCTGCAATTTTTTCTCTGTTGATCAACGGGGTTTTTAATTCTTTTTACCACAATAGTGGGAACAGTGCAGTTTATTAGTGTAAAATTTTTTAATTATCACTTAAATAACCAAACACAAAGTAATCTATAAAAGTTGATGATGTTTCTAGTTATAAGGGCTTGTTGACTTGTTGCACGTTCCAGGAATCCTGGGATCCAAAAACAAATGCACCCTTTTGAAGCCCGAGCATAAGAAATGAAGAATCTATTTTAAATATAATTGTGTTTTTTTGTTAGAATATCATAATAAAAAAGGAAACTAAATGAAGGGAAACTAGTATGATGAAGTTTCTCACCTTTTAATTTTAAAAAAAATAAATAAAAGAAATTATTTAAAAATTATTTTTTCCATTTCTTAAACCCTGGAATCTTTACTTTAAAGCCCGGGAAATTGTTTTTGAAATCCGAGAATTGTGAAATATCGGGCTTCATAGAATATATTCTCCATTTAATTATAATTTTTTTAGATTTTTAATTTTTATACGGACACTGCACATAATTATGTAATTACGTGCGGTGCCCAAACATTGATGATGGATCTGGGTCTCAAAATCTATTTCGAAAGACCATGTCTTTGATCGGTTGGTATCATGGGACCAAAAGTGAAGGTAAAACTAGAAAAGTAGTTGGAATATTGAAATGGTAAAGTGTAAATGTAAATGTAATTGTGTTTTTATTTTTTGTTAGAATATCAGAGCAAAAAAAGAAAATGAAATGAAGGGAAACTAGTACGGTGAAGTTTCCCACCTTTTTTTTTAAAAAAACAAAAAAATAATTTAAAAATAATTTTCTCCATTTCCTAAGCCCGAGAATGTTTACTTTGAAGCTTGAGAACTAGTTTTTGAAGCCTGGTAGTTGTGAAATACTGGGCTTCCAAGAATTTATTCTAAATATAAATGTATTTTTTTTTGTCAGAATATCAAAGCAAAAATGGAAATTAGATGAAGGGAAACTGGTATGGTGAAGTTTATTATTCTTTTATTTTTTTCTTAAAAAAATAAAAGAATAATAATTCAAAAATTATTTTCTCCATTCCTTAAGCTCGGGAATCCTTACTTTAAAACCCGATAAATAGTTTTTAAAGCCTGAGAATCGTGAAATACCGGGTTTCACATAATCTATTCTCCATTTAATTATAATTTTGTTAGATTTTTAATTATTATACGGACACCGCGGGACGTAACTACACGCAGTACCCAAGCATTGGGGACGGATCCCGGTCCCGAAACTTACTTCGAAAGACTTTGTCCTTGATAGATTGGTATCACGGGACCAAAAGTAATGGTAAAAATAGGAAAGTAGTTGGAAGATTGAAATGGTGAAGTGTAAGTGGAAGTGTAATTGTGTTTTTATTTTTTGTTAGAATATCAGAGAAAAAAAGAACAAAAAAATGAAAGGAAACTGGTATGGTGAAGTTTCCCACCTTTTAAATTTTTTAAGAAAAAAATAATAATAATTCAAAAATTATTTTCTCCATTTCTTAAGCCCGTGAATCCTTACTTTGAAGCCCGGGAAATAATTTTTGAAGTCTGAGAATCGTGAATACCAGGCTTCACAAAATCAATTCTCCATTTAATTATAATTTTTTTAGATTTTAATTATTATGCGGACACCGCGGGACGTAACTACATGCGGTGCCCAAACATTGGGGACGGATCGGGGTCTCGAAACTTACTTCGAAAGACCATGTCCTTGATAGATTGGTATCATAGGACCAAAAGTAATGGTAAAACTAGGAAAGTAGTTAGAGGATTGAAATGGTGAAGTGTAAGTGTAAGTGTAATTGTCTTTTTATTTTTTGTTAGAATAGCAAATCAAAAAACGAAAAATAAATGAAAGGAAACTGGCATGGTGAAGTTTCCCACATTTTTTTTAAATAAAGAAAAATAATTTTAAAAAATATTTTCTCCATTTCCTAATCCTGGGAATCCTTACTTTGAAGCTCGGAACTAGTTTTTAAAGCATGGGAGTCATGAAATACCGGGCTTCCAAGAATCTATTATAAATATAATTGTATTTTTTTTTTGTCAAAATATCAGAGAAAAAAAGAAACTAAATAAAGGGAAACTGGTATGGTGAAGTTTCCCACCTTTTAATTTTTTAAAAATATTAAAAGAAAAATAATTTTCTCTATTTCTTAAGCTCGGAAATCCTTTTTTTGAAGCATGTTAACTAGTTTTTGAAGCCAGGGAGTCGTGAAATACAAGGCTTCAAAGAATCTATTCAAAATATAATTGTGTTTTTTTTTGTTAGAATATTTGAGCAAAAAAAGAAACTAAATGAAGGGAAACTGGTATGGTGAAATTTCCCACCATATTTTTTTTAAAAAATAAAATAAAAATATTTTCTCCATTTCTTCAGCCCGAGAATTCTTATTTTGAGGCTCGGGAAATAGTTTTTGAAGCCCTGGAGTCGTGAAATACCGAGCTTCGAAGAATCTATTCTAAATATAATTGTGTTTTTTTTGTCAAAATGTCAAAATATCAATAAAAAAAAGGAAACAAAATGAAAGAAAACTGGTATGGTGAAATTTCCTAACTTTTCCTTTTTAAAAAAAAAAATTAAAAGAAAAAAAATTAAAAAATTATTTTCTCTATTTCTTAAGCCCGGGAATCCTTACTTTGAAGTTTGGGAACTAGTTTTTGAAGCCTAAGAGTCTTGAAATACCCGGCTTCGAAGAATCTATTCTAAATTTAATTGTGTTTTTATTTTTTGTTAGAATATCAAAGCAAAAAAGGAAACTAAATGAAGGGAAATTGGTATAGTGAAGTTTCCCACCTTTTATTTTAAAAAAAAATAAAAGAAAATTAATTTAAAAATTATTTTCTCCATTTCTTAAGCCAAAGAATCCTTACTTTGAAACCCGGGAAATAGTTTTTGAAATCTAGGAATCGTGAAATGCCGAGCTTCATAGAATCTATTCTCCATTTCATTATATGTTTTTTAGATTTTTAATTATTATGCGAACACCGGAGGACATACCTACACGCGGTGCCCTTCCATTAGAGACGGATCTCATTCCTGAAACCTACTTCAAAAGACCATGTCCTTGATAGGTTGGGAACCCGAGACCAAAAGTGATAGTAAAATTAGGAAAATAGTTGGAAGATTGAAATGGTGAAGTGTAAGTGTAATTGTGTTTTTATTTTTTTATTAGAATATCAAAGCAAAAAAAGAAAGATAAATGAAGGGAAACTGGTGTGGTGAAGTTTCCTACCTTTTATTATTTTTTTCAAAATAAAGTAAATTATTTAAAAATTATTTTTTCCATCTCCTAAGTCCTGGAATCCTTACTTTGAAGGCCGAGAACTAGTTTTTAAAGCTCAGGAGTGCCTTGAATACCGGGCTTCGAAGAATCTATCCTAAATATAATTGTGTTTTTTTTTTGTTAGAATATCAGAGCAAAAAAGAAACTAAATGAAGGGAAACTGGTATGGTGAAGTTTCCCACCTTTCAATTTTTTTTTTAAAAACAATTAAAGAAATATAATTTAAAAATTATTTTCTCCATTTTTTACCCCCGGGATTCCTTATTTTGAAGCCCAAGAAATAGTTTTTTAAGCCTGGAATCGTGAAATACCGGGCTTCACAGAATCTATTATCCATTTAATTATCATTTTTTTAGATTTTTAATTATTATGCGAATACCGGGGGACGTAACTACATGTGGTGCCCATATATTGGGGACAGATCCCGGTTGCGAAACCTACTTCGAAAGACCATGTCCTTGATAGATTAGGAGCCCGAGACTAAAAGTGATGGTAAAACTAGGAAAGCAGTTGCAAGATTGAAATGGTGAAGTGTAAGTGTAATTGTGTTTTTATTTTTTGTTAGAATATCATAGCAAAACAAGAATAATAAATGAAGGGAAAATGGTATGGTGAAGTTTCCCACATTTTTTTTATTTTTTTATTTTTTTATAAAGAAAAATAATTTAAATACTATTTTCTCCATTTCCAAAGCCCTAGAATCCTTACTTTAAAGCCCGAGAACTAGTTTTTGAAGCCTGAGAGTCATGAAATACCGGGCTTCTAAGAATCTATTCTAAATATAATTGAGTTTTTTTTTTGGTCAGAATATCAGAGCAAAAAAGGAAACTAAATGAAGGGAAACTGGTATGGTGAAGTTTTCCACCTTTAAAAAAAAAATTAGGAGAAAAATTATTTTCTCCATTTCTTTAGCCTGATAATCCTTATTTTGAAGCCCGGGAGTCGTGAAATGCCGGGCTTCAAAGAATCTATTCTAAATATAATTGTGTGTTTTTTTTTGTCAGAATATCAGAGAAAAAAAGGAAACTAAATGAAGGGAAACTGGTATGGTGAAGTTTCCCACTTTTAATTTAAAAAATAATAAAAGAAAAATAATTTAAAAATAATTTTATCCATTTCTTAAGCTGGAGAATCTTTACTTTGAAACCCGAGAACTAGTTTTTGAAGCTTGGGAGTCATGAAATACCGAGCTTCAAAGAATCTATTTTAAATATAATTGTGTTTTTGTTTTTTGTTAGAATATCAAAGCAAAAAAGGAAACTAAATGAAGGGAAACTGGTATGGTGAAGTTTCCCACCTTTTATTTATTTTTAAAAAATAAAAGAAAATTATTTAAAAAATTATTATTTTCTCCATTTCTTAAGACCGGGAATCCTTACTTTGATGTCTGAGAAATAGTTTTTGAAGCCCGGGAACTGTGAAATACCAGGCTTCGTAGAATTTATTCTCCATTTAATTATAAGTTTTTTAGATTTTTAATTATTATGCGAACACCGGAGGACGTAACTACATGAGGTGCCCTTCCGTTAGGAATTGATCTCGGTCTCAAAACCTACTTCCAAAGACCATGTCCTTGGTCGGTTGGGAGCCCGGGACCAAAAGTGATGGTAAAACTAGGAAAATAGTTGGAAGATTGAAATGGTGAAGTGTAAGTTTAATTGTGTTTTTATTTTTTGTTAGAATATCAAAGCAAAAAAAGAAAAATAAATGAAGGGAAACCGGTATGGTGAAGTTTCCTACCTTTTCTTATTATTTTTTAAAATAAAGTAAATTGTTAAAAATTATTTTTTCCATTTCCTAAGTCTAGGAATCCTTACTTTGAAGCCCGATAAGTAGTTTTTGAAGCTCATGAGTCGTGAAATACCGGGCTTCGAAGAATCTATTCTAAATATAATTGTGTTTTTTTTGTTAGAATATTAGAGTAAAAAAGGAAACTAAATGAATGGAAACTGGTATGGTGAAGTTTCCCACCTTTCAATTTTTTTTTAAAAAATAAAAGATAAATAATTTAAAAATTATTTTCTCCATTTTTTAAGCACATGAATCCTTACTTTGAAGCCTGGAATCATGAATTACCGTGCTTCAGTGCTTCATAAAATCTATTATCCATTTAATTATAATTTTTTAGATTTTTAATTATTATGCGACACCGGGGGACGTAACTAAATGCGGTGCCCAAACATTGGGACGGATCTCGGTCCCAAAACCTGCTTTGAAAGACCATGTCCTTGATAGGTTGGGAGCCTGGGACCCAAAGTGATGATAAAACTAGGAAAGTAGTTCGAAGATTGAAATGGTGAAGAGTAAATGTAATTGTGTGTTTTTTTTATAGAATATCAAGCTGTTGACGGTGATTTTTGGGACTACGTAAAGTCGATCACGCGTCAAACAAACTATTACAAATTGTCAACGATGTTATGAGGAAATAGAAAAAAGCAAAGCATGAAAACACAAGTTTTATGTGGTAAAACCCCAAATCAGGGAAACATCCATGGTTGCCGATATCGGCGAGAAGGAAAATTCACTATGATAAAACTGTTACACACTCTGTTCCTTTCTTTTTTGCGTATATGTTCTACCATCTTTTTAATATAATGAGATTATAGGTCTATTTATATGTGCATAGAACCCTAATCCTTATTGTACAAGTAAGAAAATGTGGTGGTGTCTAATTGGACTTATTACTTGTTGAAGTCGTCTTTGTCTTCTTTCCTGTTTCGCATTTTCCATGAATTGAATGAATTAGATTTGTTGCTTGATTGAGACTCTATCATCTATAAGGACTTTTGTTTCCTTATCAGAGTGTACTGCAAGGTGTCTTATTTAAGTGTGACTCTTTCTCTGTGTATTTGAGTCGTGATTGCCTTTAATGTCTCCTACGCGTCGTCTAACTGACCAACTATCTAACCCGACCAGATCTTTTTTACCCCGATCAGATTGTCTTTACCTAACCGGTTCATCTCTACCCGATCAGCTAGTTTCCCCGACCAAGTTATTCGTACCCCGATCGGTTAGTTTCCCCGACCATCTGGGGTAAACTTGATCAAGCTTTTAGATCATCTATTGGTCGCCTTGGGTTGATCTTTCCCAGTCGATTTTTGTGACGTGACATATCTAATCACCGTGTTTTCAGGTGATCATGCTGACTTGTCATACTATCAAAAAATCCCTATAACAAAAGCAAAACAAGAAAAATAAATGAAGAGAAACTACTATGGTGAAGTTTCCCATATTTTATTTTTATTTTTTTATAAAGAAAAATTATTTAAAAATTATTTTCTCCATTTCCAAAGCCCGAGAATCCTTATTTTGAAGCTCGGGAACTAGTTTTGAAGCCTAGGAGTCGTGAAATACTGGGCTTCTAAAAGAATCTATTCTAAATATAATTGTGTTTTTTTTTGTCAGAATATCAAAGCAAAAAAGGAAACTAAATGAAGGGAAACTAGTATGGTGAAGTTTCCCACATTTTTATTTAAAAAAAATAAAGGAAAAATAATTTAAACTTTATTTTCTCCATTTCTTAAGCCCGAGAATACTTATTTTGAAGCCCAGGAGTCGTGAAATACCGGGCTTCGAAGAATCAATTCTAAATATAATTGTATTTTTTTTGTCAGATATCAGAGCAAAACATGAAACTAAATGAAGGGAAACTGGTATGGTGAAGTTTCCCACCTTTTAATTTAAAAATTATTTTCTCCATTTCTTAAGCTTAGGAATCCTTACTTTGAAGCCCGGGAACTAGTTTTTGAAGCTTGGGAGTCGTGAAATACCAACCTTCGAAGAATGTATTTTAAATATAATTGTGTTTTTTTTTGTTAGAATATCAAAGCAAAAAAGGAAACTAAATGAAAGGAAACTGGTATGGTGAAGTTTCCCACCTGTTAATTTTTTTTTAAAATAAAAGAAAATTAATTTAAAAATTATTTTCTCCATTTCTTAAGACCGAGACTCCATACTTTGATGCCGGGAAATAATTTTTGAAGCCCGGGAATCGTGAAATACTGAGCTTCACAAATCTATTCTTCATTTTAATATATTTTGTTTAGATTTTTAATTAGTATGCGGACACCGGGGGATGTAACTACATAAGGTGCCCTTCCATTGGGGACAGATCCGGTTCCGAAACCTACTTCAAAAAACAATGTCCTTGATAGGTTGAGAGCCTAGGACCAAAAATGATTGTAAAACTAGCAAAGTAGTTGGAAGATTGAAATGGTGAAGTGTAAGTGTAATTGTGTTTTTATTTTTATTAGAATATCAGAGAAAAAAAGAAATAAATGAAGGAAACCTGGTATAGTGAAGTTTCCCACATTTTATTTTATTTTATTTTTTAAAAATAAAGAAAATAATTTAAAAATTATTTTTTCCATTTCTTAAGCCCAGGAATCCTTACTTTGAAGCCCGGGAGTCGTGAAATACCGGGTTTCAAAGAATCTATTCTAAATATAATTGTGTTTTTTTTGTTAGAATATCACAGAAAAAGGAAACTAAATGAACGAAAATTGGTATGGTGAAGTTTCTCACCTTTTATTTTTTTAATTATTTTTTCATTTCTTAAACCCGGAATCCTTACTTTGAAGCCCGGGAATGAAACTTATTTATGTGATTGTAAATAATATTATAGAGCCAGTATAAATCTTACCATGTTCCAGCTTATATGCAAAGGATGGCCTCAATCTCTTTTGTTTTTTTTGAACATTTTGTAATTGTTAACCATAGTAAAAAATCTGGACCAAAGCATGATTTGATTTCTTGAAAATGTTGTTTGATTTATACATACAATTTGAAAACATACCAGAAAAATCGATAGTAATTAATGCAAACACTCCAAGGGACTAACAACATGACAAAACAAGGCTATCCACCGTTCAACAAAAGTCAAGAAACATAAGTTATGTAAACTCTTCTAAAGAAAAAAGTAAACGAATGAAGAATGAATTTGGATTCTCTCCTCACCTCATCTTGTCTTCACCTTATCTTCACCTAAATCAATGATTCAGATTAATTCTTTTTTTTAGTTGTGTAAAACTTAAAAATTAAGATAAATAATCTAGACCATTGATTTGTTATATTAGACAAGTGTCAATAGATTGTAAATGTGAGGACAAAGTGAGGAGAAAAAATGTGAGGAGAGGATCCAGGTCCACAATGAGAATACCAGAAACAGAAACCCTCTTCTATTGGAGTAGCATAAGCTCCAATGTTCCGACTTGTCCATCAAAAATTGCCTCACTCTTCTTAATTAAGACTAAGGGCATATTTGATTTTTCCACTGAACACTTAATGACACTTAATGTGTGTCATTAAGTTGTTTCGTTTGATTTTTTAAGTTACAAAACCACTAAATGAGCTCCCAAAACCACTTTTTATAAAAAGTGAAATTTTTTCACTTTTCACTTAATGAAAAATGACTGAAATAAATATCAATTTATTACTTCCAAATTTATCTTTAAAAATCTTATTTATTTCCAATGTACTCTTCTCTTACACCCTTAACTATATTAATATTTTTTTTTCTTCTCACTATTTAAAAAAATTTAGCAGCCACTTTCACACACACAAAAATTGATAGGGATATATATTTCATTATAAATTTATTATTATATTATTATTCCACATATATAGTATAAATATTGTACGGATTATTAATGGCTGACTCTAATCTACTGTTATTTCTTAAATTAAACTTCAATTAATTTGTTCAATTTTTATATTCTAAGAGTTACATTTTATATAGTACTTTTTTTTTTATAAATTTGTTATTATATTATTAAATTAATTTTTTAGTTGTCTTTAATATATTAAAATATAAATATATAACAAATAATAGTTGAAAGGGCATATATGTAAAAGTATTTATTTTAAGATATTTATAACTTAGAAAAACAAACACTTTATCACTTATATTTAGTTTTCAGTGAAAAAAAACAAACATGTTTTTCAGTTTCAGTTTTCAGTCACTATTCAGTCTTCAGTATAATTCAGCATTGTTCAGTTTTCAGACGAAAAATCAAACGCAACCTAAGATAAGCAAAATAAAACACAGAATGAATTTACAACACATAAACATGGAGATTCGAAAGCAGAAACACATACAACATCAACTAATAATCTAAAACACACCCGAAACAGCTTCAAAAATTGGGTCTTCAATCGGGTATAAAAACTGTGTAGGCTTCAACGTAACGGCTATAGAGAAGCTTCAACGGTCATCAACCTCGGTCGCTGCATCTTTGACGGAATCTACTGAAGAAATTGCTAACGGCGACTGGATCTGGACAGTTTCTTCTCTTCGGTGGCAGCGAAGGCTGTTTCTCTTCGTTGCCTTCGCCTCTTTTTATTTTTTTTCCTCTGTTTTCTCAGTCACCAAGCAAAAAAAATTGATGAGAAAATTTTAAGCAATTACAAGAGAGGGAGTGGTGGGCGATGGGAAGGTCGTTTGAAAGAAATTTTGGAATGAATTGGATTGTAAGAGTGTAAAGGTTGTTGGTCAATGAGAAATTTTGGTGGTAATTTCGTCATTACGGTTCTTTTAAGTAGGAAGGGTATTTTAGTCCATCAGGGGCTATTCCATGCAAAGTAACCTTTAAGAAGGGCTATTTTTGCAAGTTTTTTCATAAGTGGATAATTTTGCTCTTTCAATCTTAGGAAATGCCATTTTCTTCTATTCCCATATATATATATATATATATATATATATATATATATATATATATATATATGTGGGAATATATAATTTTTCTATTGGCAGTTCGTCCTGATATAAAATATATCATGATGAAGAATGTTGACCATTAGATTTACATACTTTGACTCAAAATGTATGCACTTGTCAAAATTTCTTCATAATCTGTGGTCCACATAATTCGTGGTGATATATTTTATATCAGGACGAACTAACAGTAGAAATACTATATATATATGAGTCAGGCTATATCACACCAGTGTATTCATACACCGTGTAAGATATATTGTGATCGTAATTTGAAAAAGTGTGATCCAAGCTTCGATCGCAATATTTTCTACATGGTGTACGGGTACAACGGTGTTCTATAAATTGTCCCCATATATATATATATATCTGTCATTTTCCTATCAGTGCGCACTGATTGAATTATATAAGGATATTGAATGTGAGTCACTTATTTATAAAAGAGTTTTGACAAGTGTATACATGCCAAGTCAAAGTATGTAAAACGAGTGACACATATTCATTGTTCTTATATGATTCCATCAGTGCACACTTATGTGAAAATTATATATATATATATATATATATATATATATTGAAGTAAACCAAGTGGGCGGCACATTATATATATACTAAAACAGCTCTAAAATTTCACTGTTCATATAAACAGTAAAATTTAGTAGATTTCTATTTATTTATAAAAATACCATTAATGAGTCGTTTAAGAGAAGAGAAAAAAAAACAAAAAAAATGAAATAGCTCTAAAACTGTTTAGATAAACAGTGAAATTTAATTGATTTTTATTTATCTATAAAAATATCATTAATGAGTTGTTTAAAAGAAGAGAAAAACAAATAAACAAAAACAAAAATGAAATAGCAGATATACATACACGTGCTAGGTAATTTTCATAGCACTACCGCCACCTGGCTCTCTCTCTACCCACCATCCATCTCTCTCCCCTGCCATCAAAACTCTCTTTCTCTCAATCTCTCTCATCTTTTTCTTTCAAACCCTAAAAACTCACTCACTCAATCAGTGAAGACACTCACACCAAATGTATTACTTAAATACATGTCTTAAAAAATAGCTGTCTGAAAGAGAAAAAGAATAGAGATCAAAAATTTGATTTAGAAGAGAGATGAGTTTACTGTTGAGAGAGGAAAAATTGTTTGGTAGAGATAATTGATGGTCAAAAGTTGAAGAAGAGACAGAGGATGATGGCCATATATTTGGAAATATATGTGGTAGGTAGATTCTCCTTCTTATTTTGTTGTTTTTTACTCTATTTTTGTACTGAAAGTATGGATGGTGTTCTCAAAGTATAGATGATGTGATAACTCTGTTTTATGTGAGAGAAGAGTCATGATTTTAAAACAGTAAAAGATGTATGATATTTTTGTACTGGCAGTATGAGTTTCTTTTATTTATGATTAATTTACTAGATTTTTTGTTTAAGGCATATGTTTTTTTTGTACAAATAACATGATTTCATTTTTTTTAATAATTTATTTACATTACGCAATGCAACACAGTGCACATGACTTTTATTGTCAATTCATCCTTATCCATGGTTTTTTTTTAATAATTAATTTACATATTTAACTTTTTTTTCTCTCTCTATATATTTTAACATTTCTAACCGGATATACATAAGTTTGATGTTCTTTCTCTTTTGGGTTTGGTTATCTCTGGATCTCAACATCTTAACAGGTTTTATAATTTTTTTTCTTTTTATCTCTCATTCCATTGTGTTCATATGGTTTACTGATGTATTTGTTTTCAAATACATTTTTCATATACTTTTGTATGACTTCCATGATTTTAATGTTTATTGAATATATTTTGTGTTTTTGACATGTTGTTTGCACTCACATGAGTTTTTCATCTGAATATTACATTTTTATTGATTATTTAAATTTTGTAATCATATTTGTTTATAGTGTTCTTCTCTTTTTTGGGTTTTGATTGTTTTTAAGGCTCACAAGTTTAATAGTTTTTTTAAGTGGTTATCTTTATTTAACTGCAGCTATTATGATTTCTAAAAATTTAATAAATTAGTATTTATTTATATATGTATTTATAGTTGTGTATTCTTAATGTTCTTTGATTTTGTTGTTGAATTATTAATTTTAATTATGATAGAATTTCCTTTTACTTTTCATCAGTTACAATGTTGTTTGAGCAATTTATGCATTTATGGTGTTCTTTAAAATTTGTTTAGGAGATTCATTTAGTAGTTTTTAATTTTTTTAACTAACAAAAAGACTATTGAAGATGTTATAAACTTTGAATTTCAATATCATTAAATTCAATATTGAGTTTATGGTTGATTTGTTTGCTTATTATTTTGTATTGTAAATTGCTGTTTCAAGAAAATAAGTGTATAAAATCTATATAACAAAATATACTTTACTTTTTGTTTTTCACTTATTTCTCCTAGAAAATTTGTGAGTTTTGAATATTTTTCTGTCTTTTATATTTGTTGTGCAGATTTTTAATGCATATTTGATGGTTTTTCATGATATTTAGGTTTTAATATTGCTGGTGCAAACTCTTAGGAGTACAATTGCTCTCTTGGTAAGTTAATTACTGCTTTTATTGTTTTTCTAAGTGATTAATCTTGCTTTGCTGGGTGTAGTATAATTTTTTTTAGAAAATATAATGATAATTTGTTTATATGTGTTCATTGTTCTTGGATTTTTTTTATTCTTGCAAACTCTTTAGATTATGTTTTGATGAGAATTGAGTCTATTGGTGCTTTTGAATATGGTTGTTCAAAATCAAGCAACTCCACGATCCATTAACAAAACCCACAAACAAAAAGATTCTAGCGTGCACTAACCACTTATAACAATCAAACCTCTTTCTCCACCAACTAGAAGAGAAACACAAGGGAAAGAGTCTATATATTCTAAAAGTATAACCCACTCAAGTGAAGTTGCACAAAGTTCATCCTCCAAAATTGTTAAATCACCAATCATGCTTCTTCTATCTTCAAGTAAATTATTTCTCTTTGAGATAAAGTGTTTTGTTAAGAGCCATTTAATTTTATTATTCTATTTATAAAAGATGTAGCTAGAATGACCAAGATACATGTGTACTCAGCTCAAAAAATTGAAAAAAAACCTGTGCTCAGCCAATTCCAAATGACCTAAGGGAAAAAAAACAAATTCTACACCTGTATTAGGCCAAATGACCAAGAAAAAAAAATATCTAAGTTACAGAATACTAAACAAAGATTAGTGGACATATTTTATGATACCTATATTTGTTGAAGTTACTGTGGTTTTTATATTGCTGATACAAACTCTTAGCAGTGCAATTGCTCTCTCGGTAAGTTGGTTATTGTTTTTATTGTTTTTCCTAAATGATTAATTTTACTTTGGTGGGTGTAGTATAATATTTTTTTAGAAAATATAATGAGTATTTGTTTATATGTATTCGTTGTTCTTGGATTTTTTTTAATTTTTTTTCTGATTTTATTCGATTATGCTTATTTAGATATTTTGTGATTTGTACATTTTGTATTGTTTAAATATTATATATTTCATGGTATTTATAACTTTATATCATAAAAATTGCTTACATTTTTTTGTAGTGTGTAGGTTTTGCCCATGCTTTTCGTGGTTTTCATATTTCCGGTGCAAATTCTTTGCGGTTGTTGTGCAATTGCTTTCTTGGTAAATTATTTACTATTTTTTATTTCATTGTAGATCTCAATATTAATTTATTTATACTTTTTATCTGTTTTTGAAATTTAATAATGAGTATTTATATATATATATATGTATTTATAGTTATGTTTTCTTAATGTTCTTTGATTTTGTTGTTGAATTATTTATTTTAAAATAGAATTTTCTTTTACTTTTCATCTGTTTTCATTGTTTACGGTGTTGTTTGAGCAATGTATAGTATGCATTTATGATGTTTTTAAAATTTTGTTTAGAAGATTCATTTAGTAATTTTTAAGCTTTTTTAACTAATAAAATGAGTTTATCTAAAATGTTAGAAACTTTGAATTTCACTATCATCAAGTTCAATATTGAGTTTATGGTTTGTTTGTTTTGCTTATTATTTTGTATTGTAAATTGTTGTTACAAGAAAATATGTGTATAAAATCTATACAAGAAAATATACTTTATTTTTTTCCATTTTGATTATTTTTCCTAAAAAATTTGTGAGTTTTAAATATGCTTCTGGTTTTTATATTTGTTGTGCATATTTGATGATTTTTCATGGTATTTAGGTTTTTATATTGCTGGTGCAAACTCGTAGCAGTGCAATGGCTCTCTTGGTAATTTAGTTACTGTTTTTATTGCTTTTCTAAGTGATTAATTTTACTTTGGTGGGTGTAGTGTAGTTTTTTTTAGAAAATATAATGAGTATTTGTTTACATGTTTTCATTGTTCTTGGATTTTTTTTTCTTTTCTGATTTTATTCGATTATGCTTATTTAGATATTTTGTGATTTGTACATTTTTTGTTGCTTAAATATTATATTTTTCATGGTATTTATAACTTTATATAATAAAAACTGCTTACATTTTTTTGTGGTGTTTAGATTTTGCGCGTGGTTTTCATATTTCCGGTGCAAACTCTTTGTAGTTGTAGTGCAATTGCTTTCTTAGTAAATTATTTACTATTTTTTATTTCATTATAAATCTCAATATTGATTTATTTATATTTTATCTGTTTTTGATATGGTTATTTGTTTTATTACCGATTATAATATGGTTATAACAATTGCATAATTGTTTATCAACGTAGTACAATGTCTAGAAATTTGATAACTCAATCTAGAAAAAATATTATCATACAAGAGAGTGAATCTAATGTTTGCAACGATATGAATCTCAATGATATCATTTGGTATGATGTGCCAATAATTGTTAATGAAAATATTTGCAAAAAAAGAAACATTACCGGCATTTATAATTATGAAAATTATTGTGGTGAAAGCTCTGCTTCTGCTTTAAAGAAGCATGCATCTGCTGAGAATAGTTTGAACCGCTTTTTATCTGTTTTTGATGTGGGATATAAAGATCATTTGTTTGTTGATCTTATTGATTGCAATGTTTGTTGTGATATGGTTGATGTTCCCGAATCATTTAACCGTATCAACAGTAAATGTTCTCAATTAGATAGTGATAGCTTTAACTGAACCAAAGAATCAGTTTTGAATCAAAAGTTTCACTCTTATAGTATGAATGGCCAAGCAAGCTATCAAAAAAGGAGGAACATTAAGTACTTTTAAAACTATTTCATTTCTCCTCAGTTGTATAATAAATATATTTATATAAACATTGTTTTTTTGTTTCCTTAGGATCGGTTGATGAATACGTTTCTTTTGGGGATATGAATTATGAGTGCCAAAATTGTAATGCATTGTTTTGGCATCCAGAGAGTCTAAAAAAAATCATGCTAAGTCAAGTCGACCTCAAATTGGTTTTTGTTGTTTAAGTGGAAAAATTAAATTGCCTCCAGTAAGAAATACACATGTTTATCTAAATGATTTGTTGGATTCAACTAGAGGTCGAAAAAGTGTTGCGTTTAAACAAGCTATTAGGGCTTATAACTTTATCTTTGCATTTAATTCCATAGGAGCTAAAGTTGATAAATCGATTAATAAAAGATCCGGTCCTTATGTGTTTAAAATCAATGGCCAAGTTTGTTAGCGCACAAACGTCACTACGCAAAAGCGTTGCCGGATAGAATACAAACAATAGATAAAGAAATAAGAAGGAAAAGATAATCAATCCTAACATACACAACACAAGAAGATTTTATGTGGAAACCCAAATCGGGAAAAAAGCACGGCCGTCAGGACGACAAGAGATCAATCCACTATGAAGAAAATTGTTACAACTTCACTTAAGATTTCCTCTCTCTAATACCTCAAACCCAATTATGCCCAATGCTCTCTTGAGATCACTCTTAATTTGCTAATTTGCCCCACTCACTTATTTTGGCTCTCACTCAAACTAATATAGATATTAGGATCTATTTATATGAGTTAAATGGAGTTTAAACCAATAGGGAAATCCATCTCATATAAGTATAAGATTTCCTTGTTTCATATAAATAATATTTTCTATTTATGACAAGTCTTCTTGTAAAGGAGAAATCATTTTCCTAGAATCATAAGAACTTTCAGAAACATATTATTTCCCTTTCCATTAATATTGATGCAATGCGTGCTTATAATTGACTATGATTCAAGTTGCAGTTGGCCACCTGCTTCCTAAACCATGTTGAAATTGACCGCTCAGAAAACCGTGATCCACGTGCTACGTCACCAAGATAACACGATGTCACCACACATGACCGATGTCCTCACCGCTGTGTGATCCACAGCGCAAGGCAAATCTGTACCTCATCCACAGCACAAGGCACAACGGTGTCTTACTGGAATGGGACCGCTGTCCATGCCACTGTGGAAATCCACAGCGCAAGGCATAACGATTTTGCTGTTCTTCATTTTCTCTAGTTCTTCAGGTCTTCAGGCCTCCCTCAATCATTTTCCTAGAATCATAAGAACTTTCAGAAACATATTATTTCCCTTTCCATTAATATTGATGCAATGCGTGCTTATAATTGACTATGATTCAAGTTGCAGTTGGCCACCTGCTTCCTAAACCATGTTGAAATTGACCGCTCAGAAAACCGTGATCCACGTGCTACGTCACCAAGATAACACGATGTCACCACACATGACCGATGTCCTCACTGCTGTGTGATCCACAGCGCAAGGCAAATCTGTACCTCATCCACAGCACAAGGCACAACGGTGTCTTACTGGAATGGGACCGCTGTCCATGCCACTGTGGAAATCCACAGCGCAAGGCATAACGATTTTGCTGTTCTTCATTTTCTCTAGTTCTTCAGGTCTTCAGGCCTCCCTCAATCATGATCTTATACTCCTAAACATGTCCTACATCTCCAGGAAGTCTTCGTATTGGTGAATCTCGTTTGGTAACCATTGGGAATTCGAGCCATATCCAACAAAGTTCACCACTTGATTGGTTCATCATTACCACCAGAAGGAGAACGTCCTAAGTTTGCACAACTTTACATTTATGACACTGATAATGAAGTTAAAAATCGTGTTGATGTTTTGAACTGATCAAACAAAAATGATAAGCTTGATGATGAAATAGTTGTTGGTCTTATTCAAATGCTTGATCAAACTAATGAATTGGTAAAACTTTTTAGAATTGCTAGAGACAAAGTAAAAAGTGATTCTGTTGATTGTTTCAGACTGAGGTTGTTCGGAAAAAGAAATACGTAGGATAAACAATACAATTTGCCGACAAGCAGTCATAGTTGGAAATATTGGCGATTTTATATCCGAAAGGGATATCATTATAGAGCTTAGAAATGGTTTATTGCAAAGGATAACAAAATTAAATCCCAAGTATATGGCTTTGCAATATCCAATGTTGTTTCCATATGGTGAAGACGGTTATAGGCCAGATATTCTCCGGAATAAACATTTTAAAGGCAAGAAACAAAAAAAACAGATACCAATGAGAGCATTTATTACGTATCAAATTCAAGATCAGTCGGAAAAGGATGCTACTTTGTTAAAGGGTGGTAAATTATTTCAGCAATTTTTGGTTGATGTATATGCCACACTTGAAGAGGATAGATTGGATTTTATTAGGTCGAATCAAAATTCTCTTAGGAGTGAGGTATTAAAGGGCATTCAAGATGCAGTTGTAAATAGAGATTCAAATGCTGAAGATTTGGGAAAAAGAGTTATTCTACCATTTTCGTATACTGGTAGTGCACGATATATGAAAAATAATTACCAGGATGCTATGGCAATATGTAGATGTTTTGGAAATCTTGATTTATTTATCACATTTACATTCAACTCAAAGTGGCATGAAATTCTCAGTGATCTTGGACTTAGGCCAGGTTGCAAATTGGAGGACAGACCTGATTTAGTGACTGGAAATTTCAGAGCTAAACTTGATGATATGATTAAATATATCAAATATGGAAATCCATTTGGTGAAATTGAAGCTGGTATGTTTTTTTTTAAAATCATGTTTCATATCATAGATTTTAAAAATAAATTAAATAAAATTAATGTATCTTGATATATATATGCATTTTTTTTCCTTTCTAAACAGTTGTTTATACAGTAGAGTTTCAGAAAAGAGGTCTTCCTCATTGTCACATCCTAATATGGATGAAAAAACAGTATAAATGTTATACAACATGTGATATTGATTCAATCATTTCTCCTGAAATTCCGAATAAAGAATTTGATCCCGATAGCTATACTGCAGTTTCAGAGTTCATGATGCATGGCCCTGCGGTCGTGCAACTCAAAACTTCCCTTGCATGATAGAAGGTGGAACATGTTCAAAAAAATTTCTAAAGCATTTTACAAATGAAACTTCTTTTGAACCAAATGGTTTTGTTGTATATAAACGGCGAGAAAATAAAAATGTTTTTGTTATTAAAAGTAGTAACAAGATTGATAACTCTTTTGTTGTACCTTATAATCATGAATTATTATTAAGGTATCAAGCACATATAAATGTTGAATCATGTTGTCAGTCCATGTTTATTAAATATCTCTTCAAATACATAACTAAAGGTACTGATAGAGTAAGGGCTGTATTTGAGGATAAACAATTTGACAAAATTGTCGCATACCTGAACTGTAGATATATATGCCCATATGAAGCAGTTTGGAGAATGTTACAATTTCAAATTCATTTTAGAGAACCATCCATAGAAAGATTACCCGTGCATTTGCCCTTGCATCAAAATATTGTCTTTAATCAACATGTTAAACTGGAATATGTGGCTAATGCAAGCAAACTTAGAAAAACTATGTTGACACAGTGGTTTGAGACCAATGTTAAAAATCCTGAAGCACGTGAACTATTGTATATTGAATTTCCATCAAAATTTGTTTGGGACAATGATGAGAGAGAATGGAAATGTAGAAAAAGAGGTGGTTCCTTAGGTAGAATAGCTTTTGTTCACCCTGCTGCAAGTGAATTATACTATTTAAGAATGTTATTAAATCACCGAAAAGGTGCTTTAAGTTTTGAAGATTTACGAACAATTTATGGCATTTATGAGCCCACCTTTCAAGCAGCATGTAAGTCACTTGGATTATTAGGTGATGACAATGAATGAAACCAAGCATTGTTAGAAGCAGTGAACACAACATCTTCAGCCCAACTAAGACAATTATTTGTAGTGATGATATTGTTTTGTGATGTTAGTGAACCATTCATTTTGTTTGGAACTTTTTGGAAATTCATGTATGATGATATTTTGTATAGAATGAAAATAGTGTTTATTTATCTGATGATGAGCTTCAAAATAATGTTTTGTATGAGTTAGAACATTTAACACATCAAATAGTTCTTTGATTGAACATAAACTTCCTTTTGTCAGATAGTCACTTGACGAGTAAAATAAAAATAAAGCACTAAGAGAGGAACTGAATTATGATGTTCGATTACTAGAACAACAACATTCTTTGTTTTTAACACAATTGAATAAAGAACAAAAGGAAATCTATGATTGTGTTGTTGGAACAATTAAAAATAATAATGATGGTTTATTTTTTGTCCATGGCCATGGTGGAACTAGTAAAACTTTTTTGTGGAGCACAATCATAGCAAAAATTAGATCTGAAGGTATAATAGTCCTTGCAGTAGCTTCTTCTGGAATTGCATCACTATTGCTTCCGGGTGGAAGAACTGCACATTCTAGATTAAAATTCCTTTGATTGTTAATGATTGTTCAATGTGTGAGATAAAAAAAGGCACACAATTTGCAAAATTAATTCAAGATGATGCATTAATTGTATGGGATGAAACGCCTATGAATTATAGAAAATGTTTTGAAGCTTTGGACAGTTCATGACATTTTAAGAGGTTTAAAACCAGATGCAGAAACGTGTCCATTTGGTGGAAAACCAATTTTGTTAGGTGGTGATTTTAGACAAATTTTGCCTGTTGTGCAAGCTGGCGATAGAGCTGATATTGTTGATGCTTCTTTAACAAGTTCGTATTTATGGCCTCATTTCCAATTATTCTCTTTGAAAGAAAATATGAGGCTTTCTAAAGTAGGATTAGATGAAAAAGAAAAACAAGAATGAGCTGATTTTGTAAGCTAGATATTACGAGTTGGAAATGGTGATGTTAGTGATTTAATAATGAGTTATTATCAGTTGGGTCCCTATCTTTTTCTGAATGATCAATATTTTAAATGAGTTTGCTTTTTTAGCAATATTTTCCCTGACTTTTGAAAATTATATCAAATAGGTCTATTCGTTTGTCAAAAGTTAGTCAATGTTAATGACCCTGGGGTTATTTTTGTCATTTCATTTGTGATATGTTTAGTTGCACACGTGTCAAGGATTCCTTTATTATATAGATATCTTATCTGATATCTTTTAGAAGGAAAGTTCCTTTTTAACCTTAAATCCCTAGAAAGCATAAACAAAACCTTGCATCTTGTCCCCACCAGCCATAGAAAGTTCCTTCGTGTTTACCAGCTGGAAGTGAAGAAGGTTTCGCGCCACCAATCTTGCACCAAAGACAACGCTTTCACTCACCTACGACGAAGAACAAAGAAAAATCTGTAAGTGTAGTTTGCGAACACGAATCTGCAAACAACAATCTATATTGTGAATGTGTTTTTTTTCGTTTTTGGGGAAAAAAAATTGGGGCTTTTTCATGATATCTATATACTAGTAAGCAAATTTTGTTCTTGAGGAAAAAAATCAATAATTTGTGTTGGTTTTGTTTTGTTTGCAAACACCAATCTGCGAAAAACAGTCTAATGCGTGAATATTTTTATTTTTTTTTCGTTTTTGGGGAAATTTTTTTGGGGCTTTCATGATATCTATCTAATAGTAAGAAAATTTTATTTATGTGAAAAAATTAACGATTTGTGTTGTTTTGTTGATGTGTATTACCGATTTAGGGTTTATTCAAAAAAAAAAAATTCTTCATGTCTTCTACTTTTTCTCTATAATTTTATAGTTTAATCAATATGTTTATACAATGGGTTTCGCATGGGTGTTCATGTAGGTTTCCAGATTTTTTTGTGAAATTTTTGTACATTTTTTTTTGTTCATTTTATCGTGTTTATTTACTTTAAACTTTCTGAAATAAAAGTTTTTATTGAAACAAAGAATTTGGTTGGAAAATAATCACTGCAATAACACTTGTGAAATAGAAAATAAATGTGAAAGACTGGAATTATAAATGATTTGGTGAGGTTGGAGAAGAGAGCTGATTTGGTGAGGTTGGAGAAGAGAGAGATATGAAAGAGTGTGAGTCAATTTCCAATATAAAGGGAAATTGTTGACCGTTGTTCAACGGTAACAATCCATCTCCCAAGATTTTTTTTAAAAACAAACTTCCAATATAAAGGATTAAAAAAGTAATTTCATATTTTGGTTAAAGAATTTGGTCACTAGTAAGTAAGGGTATTTTTGTCTTAATAGATCCAGGTAAAATTGTCATTCTAAGAAATCTTAAAGGTTAAAACAATCATTGCAGCCATTAATAGGTGTACAAGGGCAAAAGAGACATTTAACCTTTTCTGTGACGTTTGGCCGTTTAAAAAAATGTCAACATGACCTATTTGATATATTTTTCAAAAGTCAGGGAAAGTATTGTTAAAAAAACAAACTTATTTAAAATATTGATTATTCAAAAAAATATAGGGACCAAACTGATAATAACCCTTTAATAATTGCAAATGATGAAGAAAGTTCATGGATTAAAGTACCTAATGATTTTTTGGTTCATTTTAATGAAAATCCTATAAAAAGCATAGTTTATGCTGTATACACAGACTTTGAGAAATTTTTTGATGATTTTTCTTATCTAAGAGAGCGAGCAATTGTCACTTCACGAAATGAAACTGTTTCAAAAATAAATGATTATGTGTTAGGTATTGTACCTAGCCAGAGTCGGATATATTTAAGTTCAGATTCTTTGTGTTCTTCCGTAGAAAATGTTGAAAACCTTGAAATTCTTTTTCCGGTGGAATTTGTGAATCAACTTGAGTTCAACGGTTTGCCATCACTTAAATTGATATTAAAAATCGGCATGCCGATTATGCTGCTAAGAAATTTAAATCAGAGTGTTGAATTATGTAATAGAACACGTTTAATTATTACTCAAATGGCTGATAGAATTATAAAAGCTAAGATAATAATAGGTAGTAACATTGGTGACAAAGTTTTTATTCCTAGGATCACTTTGACAACAATAGATAGCAACTGGCCATTTATTCTTAAAAGGCGTCAGTTTCCTGTAAGACTTTGCTATGCACTGACCATTAATAAAAGTTAGGGACAATCTCTCAAAAGTGTTGGATTGTATATGCCCCAACTGGTTCTTACACATGGACAATTGTATGTTGCTATATCTAGAGTTACATCAAATAAGGGTTTAAAAATTTTAAAGTTCATGATGTTGATGCAACTTCTAATTATACAAAAAATATTGTTTATAAAGATATTATTGAAAATTTATCAAGAGGTACCCGTGTCTTTTATTTCAGTAAATTTAATCTTCTCAACATATTGTTTATTCATTATTGTTTCAAAACATTTGTCTTTGTTGTTTGCATTCCAAATAATTGCTTTTTTTTTCTATTTTTCACTCATATTCTGTTTTATTATTGATATTCTTAAATTTATTTCCAGCTTAATGGATATCACACCAGTTTATGCACTGAAGCCCTATGAACATGGTAATAGAATAAGGGTCAGAGTGTACAGAATGTGGACAATAAAAAGTCTTGGAAGCAACTCTCAAGCCTTGAGCCTGGAATGTGTTTTTGTGGACAAAAATGTAAATATTTCAAAACAGTTACTGAATTGGTTAGAAAACTCATTTATTGACTTTAACATTTTTATTCAATTATTTAGGGAGATACAATACATGCTACAATTCAACCATGGGATGTGAAACACTTTTAAACAATTCTAAAAGCTGGAGACATATGTGAAATCAACAAATGTCATATTGTTCATAACAAAACTTCAAACAGAATAGTTCCACATGATGGGATGTTTGAATTGAACAAGATAGTTCAAATATTTCATCTTCAAGACACTCATCCACTAATACCCAGACATGGATATAATTTTCTTCAATTTGATGAACTTCTATCAAGAGTAGATAATGATGTTATCCTTACAGATAATTAAATAAATTATAAAGTGTTTCATATTGTAAACCATATTTTTTTTATGTACACTAACATAATTATTTTTTTTTTGAAAGACATATTTGGATGTCTCATTGCTTCTGCAGGCAACTGAAGTGGTTGTTGTTGAGAAAAAATCACACACACAAATCTAATCACAAATAAATAATATGAAAGCAATAAGCCGAAAAAGACGACACCAAAGATTTTACGTGGTTCAGCAATTTGCCTACGTCCACGGAGCGCACCGCACTCAATCCACTATTTTTAGAGTCGATTACAATCTCTCAGTCTCTTTTTCAGTCTCTCTATAATTGCTCTCTCTCTCTAGCAATTTTTCTCACACATTACGTACTAATTTTGAGTACACATAATGGTAGTATTTATATGGGAGCACTAGGGTTGGCCAAATCCTTATCGGACTCTATTTCCTTTTTTCATGTCTTCTTTGCGTAAGATTTATTATTTCACGCGGATTTGTGTTTGACCGCTGTATGTGCCACAGCGCTCACACATCGCTCTTCAATTTGGCCTAACCGTTGTGCCACCGCTGTCAAAGAGCACAGTGTTGCCACAACAGTGTGTATAAAATTGGTCGTTGTCCCTTTGCATAAGTTCACGCCGCTGTACAAAGACACATCATGAAGCAATTTCAATTTGCTTCCTTTGTTGGCTTTGGTCTGCAAAATTCAATAAAGCAAATTAATTTTGATTTTTTAATTTCACAAAAGACAAAAACTTGTCTTTACTTTTCAAATGATTTTGGCCTTTTTTGTTGACTTTGAGTTTATTCTTCGTATAACACTAACAGTGGTGTCAATCCATAGTATTAGATATGAAAAAAAAAGATCTTCATGTTCAAAATATAAAGTAAATATCAACTTTTAACTTTTATATTTATATACTGGTATGTTTACTTATTCATTCAATTTAAGGTATAAAAACATAATATTAATATGTTTCATATCTTTCTTCTTATATTATGATAGAAATGAGAAAATCGAAATTACTTTATGGGCTGATGTTGCGATGAACTTTGATGAACAAATATTGGCAACACTTTCTCCTCCTGTGTTCATTGCTATAACAGGCATAAAAGTCAAAGAATATCAACGTTGATCTTAATCTTCGTTATTTTATATTGTAACAACTTACAATACTATTAACTTTAGGGTAAATTACACTGAACCCCTTGAGGTTTGAGCAAATTACACTTAGATGAAACATTTTCTTTATTATACACTAACACCCCCCAAACTTAAATTTGACTTTTAAAATACCTAAAATGCCCCTAGTTATATTATTTTATATTTTTTTTTTACCTTTTAACCAAAAACTTTATAAACTTTAATAAAAATAAAAAATTAAATAAAAATATGATTCATTAAATAAATAAATAGTTTTAAAAAATAAAATAAATAAATAGTTTTAAAAAATAAAATAAATAAATAGTTTAAATAAATAGTTTTAAAAATAAATAAATAAATAGTTTTTTTAAAAAATAAATAAATAGTCTTAAACAAATAAATAAATAGTTTTAAAATGTAAATAAATAAATGAAAAAAATTCAAAAACAAAATTTTTTAAGGATATCCATTAATAGGAACAAGAAAAACTCTAAATATCCAAACTTTTATGGTAAAGATGATGGTGAGAGAAGCTTCAAGGTTCCCAACACTCCTTGGATATTTAGAGCTTATCTTCCATATTAATGAATATTCTTAAAAATTAATGTTTTTAATTTTTTCATTTATTTTTTAAACTATTTATTTATTTGATTTTTTAATACTTTTTTATTTAATTTTTTAATTATTTATTTACTTAATTTTTTTAAAACCATTTATTTATTTAATTTTTTAAAACCATTTATTAATTTAATTTTTTTAAACTATCTACTTATTTAATTTTTTAAAACTATTTGTTTATTAAATTTTTTTAAACAATTTATTTATTTAATGAATGATATTTTTATTTAGTTTTTTATTTTTATTAAAGTTTATAAAGTTTGTGGTTAAAAGGTAAAAAATAAAAATAAAGTATAAAATAATATAACTAGGGGCATTTTAGGCATTTAAAAGTCAAATTTAAGTTTTGGGGGTGTTAGTGTATAATAAAGAAACTTTTCCATCTAAGTGTAACTTGACCAAACCTCAAGGGTTCAGTGTAATTTACCCTTAACTTTATTAACAATTTCTTATTTACTATAGAAAAACCGGTGCTTAGCAGCTCATATTCTACCATGTGCTTCTTCAACCCTGATGTCCCACAACTTTCTGAATATAAGAAAAAGTAATTTATTTGTTTGTATAATTTTTACCTTCTTTATTTTCGTTCTTCTTATTTTAATTGCATGACTCATTGTATAATTATTTTTTCAAGATTTCAAAATATGGAATCACCCATCGTTACTCTTCCACCATCAGTAAGGAGTGAACTAAACAGTGAAACTATCAAAAACATTGAAAGTAAAAAAATTCAAGAATTATATTTGCTTGATCCTGCTGCAAATAAGGTAACATCACATCAACTAAAATTATAACTTTCAAAATCAATTATGTTTTTTTTCCTCGGAATTTTTTCTATTAACAAAATTTTGTATCTTATTCTTCAATGTTGTTTAATTATTGCATAGGATAACACTTTTGCATGACAAGCAACTATAATGGAGTATGATCTCAATAGAGGATGGTGGTATAAATCATGTTCTAATTGTCATAAAAATGTCAAACCAAGTTCGACAGGGTTTTCGTGCTTCACCCACGGACCACTTAATAAACCTCTAGAACCATGGTAATTACTATTAAATTATGTTATGAATTTAACTGTTAATAATTACATATTGTTTTAATATTTTATATTACCAATTTATGTTATTGTTTTAATCATATGTATTTTATGTATGTCAATTTTTATCAGGGCAGGCCCTGGTTATAGGCCCCGATTATAGGCCCACGAGGCGACCGTCTAGGGTCCCCATTTTCAAAGGGCCCATTTCTAGTGTATTTCATCTGTAGACCCCAAGTGTAGTTGTTTTTTAAAAACAGCCCATTGCCCATAAATCAATTATCAATTAAAAGGTCCACCACAAAAATATTTATACTTAAAAACAGTCCATATATTTTATATATGTTTTTTTTAATAAAAGGCCCACTAAAAAAACAAATTATTAAACTTACCCCACGTCCCCACCACAACAGATCAAATTTCAAATTGCATTCATTGTATCAGTCATCAGACATTCTAAATCTTTCTAGGGTTCTTTGGCAACTCTGTTATTACGAAACTGGGAAATTTCATATTTTTCTTGGATTGGAAATTGAAAAAAATATGATATAAAAACTTGATTATGTAAGCTTAATTAGTATTTTTGCTGCTAAAAATTTGAAACGAGTAATTTTTAAATGATATATTATTTGATGTAATTATAAAAATTTTATTTTAGTGACTTTATTTGCTATTTTGTTGTGTTGCAGTTATGATTTTTAGTTATTATAATGATTTTTTTAAGTATTTACTAGAGGAAAAAATCAAGTTAACATATATGGAAAGTCGGGACTCGGGGAACCTCATTTTTATAGTTCACCTTGGGCCCCAAAAATCCCAGGTCTGACCCTGATTTTAATATCTAATAGGCATTTGTATTTGTGTGTCCAAAAGTTTCTTCCCACCGTCAACTAAGAAAATTAAAAAGAGATAAAAAGAGAAAAAGTTAAATGAGTGCAACCAATGGTGAAGTAATTTTTCATCAAAAATCTAAATGATTGGAATTTCTTATTAATTATGTGTTTTCTTACAATCATATTAAGTTAATAGAATCCAAAAATGATTAGAATTTGTCATTAATTGTCTGTTATTTTTATACAATCGTATTAAGCTATATATATAATTAATGAGAGAAACATATGGATATAAGTTGTTATATATCTAATTCTGATTTTTTTTCTAAGAGTCACAATAATATTGTATCTTATTTAGTGCTAGATAAATTGATAGATTTTTTCTTGTGCAAATGGTGAGAAATGTCACCTTTTTGTCTCGCTGTTGCACCAACGTCACCGGTTTAATAACTTATGTTTAAAAGGCACCTATTTTGGTGAACTACCAAAATTGCCCTTAAATAATGAATTTATAATTGTGTCTTTACTTCCATCTCCACACTTGAAACGCTGAAGGCAGGAACTCCTCTCTTTCTCTGTCTACAATAAATTTCAAAACTACTCTACTCAACGTTCTTCAGTAAGCACAACAAGGTAATATGTTTGACTGAAATACTGTTTTTGATCCTTCATTTTTTTTAAACGTTCCTTTTGTAAACATGAAACTGGTTTTGTGAATATTGAATCTGTGAAATTTGAATCTCCGAACCTGTTAATAAAAAGCTCGGAGCCTGTTTGAAAATGCTCGGACCCTGTTTTAAAAAGCTCGGACACTGTTTGAAAAAACTCGGAGCATGTTTGAAAAAGCTCGAGCCTTTGGACAAAAGGCTCGAGCCTTTAGAAAACAAGCTCGGAGACATGAAAAAAGCTCGAGACTTTGTAAAAAAGCTCGGGACTTTGTGAAAAAGCTCGAGACTTTTGTAAAAAAGCTCGGGAGTTTGTGAAAAAGCTCGGGACTTTTGTAAAAAAGCTCGGGACTTTGTGAAAAAGCTCGGGACTTTGTAAAAAAGCTCGGGACTTTCTGAAAAAGCTCGGGACTTTCTGAAAAAGCTCGGGACTTTTGTAAAAAAGCTCGGGACTTTGTGAAAAAGCTCGAGATTTTTGTAAAAAAGCTCGGGACTTTGTGAAAAAGCTCGGGACTTTTGTAAAAAAGCTCGGGACTTTCCGAAAAAGCTCGGGACTTTGTGAAAAAGCTCGGGACTTTTGTAAAAAAGCTCGGGACTTTTGTAAAAAAGCTCTGGACTTTTGTAAAAAATCTCTGGAATTTGTAAAAAATCTCTGGAATTTGTAAAAAAGCTCGGACTTTATAAAAAAGCTATGTACTTTGTAAAAAAGTTCGTAAAAACCTCGGCAACTATTTTAAAAGGCTCTGAGCCTTTTCCATAGCTTTTATGTTTGTTATAATGGTTTGTGGTGATGAATGTTACAGGATAATGAATCGGGTGAGAATAGTAATATCTTACAACGGTCGATGGGAGCAGTTACCCGACGGAAGTCAGAGGTTTGTTGGATCCGACAACCAAGGAATGTATGTGTCAAAGAATATGAGTTACGAAGAATTGGTGTCGATCGTGCATACCGTTGTGAAGTATGATGTAAACAAATACAATGTTGATCTACAGTCAATATCAATCGTTCCTGGCGCTACATGTCGCACATTTGTAAGAAATGACGATGATGTTCAGTTTATGCTAGGGGAAGATCGGGTGATCCCTCAAGTATGTGTTAGTCTAATTGAGAGGGCAACTGGAGATGTGATACGGAATGATATTCCTGCTCCTGAAAATACCCAACCATTTGGATCCGCTAGCGGTAGCAACCAAGTGTTCACACAAAGGAGTGCCACTGAAGGTGGGGAAAACATATGTGCTGTCCAACCGGTAGTGGTCGACCATGCAGATGTTTGTGAACCTCAATTCGACGATGTGTTTGGTTGTCGATTTGAGATGAATGATGAGCGGTACAATGAGCAATACAATGAGATGTACAATGAGGAGAACACTGAACCGAACCTTGGGCCTAACCAGGAGGTGGATAATGAGGCAAATATTGATCTGGTAGATCCTGTAGAGAACACTGATGAAGATCATGTCCAAATTGAAAGACGTGGAAGACGTGTAGAAGGAGTTAGTTGCACCGGAGCAGATATGCCTGGTACTTCCGAGGTCCGGCATAATGTATCTACAGATGATTCTGATAATACCACAACGTGGGTTATTCCCGGAGCAGATTCATACTCGTTTGGGATTGGTAGAAGCACAACCTTGGTAGCAGAAGAACCTACATCCATGATTTATAAAGGTCAGTTCTTTCCGACAAAAAAGGATCTGAAGAGACTAGTTGGCCTTTTCGCAATGCGGCGAAACTTCGAATGGAAGGTGAAAAGGTCCAATAAGACAACGTTACATCTTGTTTGTTTGATTGACAACTGTACATGGAAATTAAGAGCGGTGAGAAGAGATGAAGGGATGTACTTCCAAGTAAGAAGTTTTGTCAATGAACACAGTTGTCCATTGGAGGAGATTCACCGTCGCCACCGACAAGCTAGTGCAGTTATAATTGGAGAAGTGGTTGCACCTAGACTTCAACAACAAGATGGTCGTCTCATGCGTCCCAAGGATATAATCGCCGATATGAAAACAATGTATGGCATCCAAATCATGTACAGTAAGGCATATCAAGCCTTGCATTATGCATTGTCACTGACCTATGGGACACATGAAGAAACCTTCCAACTACTGCCGTCTTTTGGTTACGTGCTGGAACAACAAAATCCCGGCACAATCACTGACTTACAGTGCGCTGACGACGGTAAATTCCTTTACTTTTTCATGTCATTAGGGGCCTCAGTTAGAGGTTTTCAGAGGTGCATGCGTCCGGTTATTGCAGTTGATGGTACCCATTTGAAGGGAAGATTCGGGGGTACAATGTTTGTTGCAACTGCCCAAGATGGAAACGAACAGGTGTATCCAATTGCTTTTGGGTACGGCGACTCCGAAAACAACCTTTCATGGGAATGGTTTTTGGATTGCTTGAAGGGTGCCCTTGGTCATATAGATGATCTGGTTTTTATTTCCGATCGACATGCAAGCATTGAAGCAGGGATTTCTAAAGTGTTCCCTTATGCAACCCATACCATATGTTGTTGGCACTTTGGTGAAAATGTGAAGAAGCGATTTCACAGAAAAGATGTTGCCAGCTTAATGGGCAAAGCCGCTAGAGCGTACACTGAATTCAAATATAACCGGTACATGGGTGAGTTACGTAACCTGCACAAGAATGCGTTCGATTATGTTGAATCTGCCGGTCCACACAAATGGTCTCGTGTACACTTTCCCCAACGAAGGTTCAGGGTGATGACAACAAATGTTGCAGAGTGCATAAACTCATGCCTTAAATTCGCACGACAACTCCCTATGTTGACATTGGCAGAGTTCATTAGGAATATGTTACAGCGTTGGTTTCACGATCGACATCGAGCTGCACAGTCCATGCGTCATCAGTTGACCGACGCAGCACATCTTGTGATGCTACAACGGGTCGAGAAGTGCGGTTATATGACAGTCAATCCAGTGGACTGGAACATTTTCTCTGTCAAACGGTCCGGAAAACAGTGGACTGTTGACTTATCCCGGAAGACATGCACATGCAACAAATTCCAAATGGATCAGTTTCCGTGTTCTCACGCACTCGCAGCGGCAAGGTACATTAACAGTATAAAATTATACCCTATATTAAGCAAGCGTGATTGTCACTTTTTTCATTGGTTTTGCAGGGAGCGGAATTTGGATTTCACATCGCTGTGTTCGGACTACTACAAGAGACAGACACTTATTGATGCATACTCAGTTCCTATTATGCCTGTTGGCCATCCTTCTTCATGGGTAGTGCCGTCCGACATCGCTGAGCGGGTGGTTTTAAATCCAAAGACCAAGAGACAATCAGGTCGCCCGATGGAGGGTCGACATGCATCGTCTTCCGAGAGGACAACCACCCAATCGTGTAGAAGATGTGGACAATCAGGTCATAATAGCAGGAGGTGTTCTAATCCGCCCTTGATTATTGAAGGTCCGAGCAGAATTGTTCCCGAGGAATACCGTCGTAAGTGTAGCGTATGTCATCAAGTTGGACATAACAAACAGACGTGCCCACACAAGGAATCTGCCGAGGATTGAACCGAGCCGTTCATACTTATTGTTTAATTGAGTTGGGGTGTTAATTATTACTTGTTTTATTGTATGATATGAAATGCGTGTGTTGTACTTGTAAATGAAAACACTTTAAATTTTAAACAAAAAATTTATAATTTGAAAGTTCATTACTATAATTGTTTGTACATCGACAACTACAACATCTAATGTGGCTTGGAGTTACAAAAAATCTCCACAGCCATCTTCTCCCGTATGGTGCACATATCTTCTTCTGACCAGTCGAACGTCATCCTGTTCGCCAGTACGTACTCCATCAATCTCAAGGTATGAGCACCACAGTTACCCCTGCGACTCAGCACATGAACAACCGTTACAATAGAAGTTGAATAAAACAAACTTAAAGTTTAAATGATGTTCGTACAGTCATACCCTCTAGTCTGTTGGGGCACATGTGTTGTAGACACCATGCTTACCCCAAAGGGCCTATTCCGCTTCTGATACTTCGCCTCGCCCGTTGGTCTGGCATCGTGAAACCCCACCTGATGCAACATCGAGGGTATAAACCACCGCAATGGAGCGACCTGCTCTTTCCTGATCTGTAGGGGGACTTCCTGTCTGAACGGGTCTAGCAGGTGGATCTTCCCGACAGTAAGGTCAACGCTGGCCACGAGCCAATGCTGGCCACCAACGTTGCACGGAATAAGGACCTGTACCAAGTGTTCAAGATATTGTTATGGTCAAAATAAGAATTTTTAATTAAACACATTGAAACCATAACTGTATTTTGCTCACCGTGTCAACCTCGTGCCATGGTCGGTTCCCTACCGGGAGCAATCCACGTACCGTCATCAGATCTTCAGGGGACCACCTGTACTTCAACACAGACCAGTTTTTTGGGGCTTTGCCCACAGCATCGCGAGGCATGATTCTCCGCCACTGAAACTCCAGCATTGACTGAAAATAGACAACGAACTGAAACGTTAGAAACAGGATGAAACACAACAAACAGACGGGTGAAAACAGTACATTTGAAACACTTACATAGAACTGAGAATCTAGTAGATTCATCCTCTGAATGTAGACAGTGGGGAATGCTCGTTGACGCTTCCGTAAAATATGCAGGTACGCGTCAATATGCTGACAATATAAACATTATACATTGTTAGTATTCTTCCATAAGTTAAACAAACTTAAAAGACAATCAAAGTAAGGAAAGTACCGTGTCCTCCAACTCCATAAAGTTGGTTTGCAACCGGTGGAACCAAGTCACAGGCACGGGGGTCATCAGATCCACATCACGTCTGTGTAATTTTCAATTATTTAGGAATACAACTAATTTAACTTAGGTGTTTCAAAATAAATTCACAATATTTTAATACTTACAATTCCCCCGTCACGTTCCTCTTGTAGGCTTTGTAAGCCGCAAGCTGGTCAGCGTCTACCAATCCATCGGGCCTGAATGTATGTGCTGATGACATGGGCAGTGTCCTTGGCCTCTTCGGCCGACAGGGGTCAGTGTATGGGCTCATCAACTGCCAGCCTCGTTTGCGCATCCGCTGCTGCCTATGCTGACTGTGGATTGGGGGGTGTTGGGAGGAGGAACTCTGAAATGGCTGATCACGTCGAGGGCTCCGGTGGGATGGACCGCCAGTGTCACTAGGGGGTGAGGTGTGACTGGATAGAGTAGAGGGGAGCGGTGTCGGATGGACCGCAGGGGTGCTCCCTATGGATCGCCTGGTCAGGTCAGAAGTGTGGACTGTACGGGAGGAGGGACTCTGACCCAGTGGACTGAACGGGTCCGCTGTGTGGTCCTGGATATAAACAGGAGGATCCACATCCTGTACCTCCATAAGCAGCGGATACTCTAATATCGCCTGGGTAACTGTCTCCCCAAATACTCCTGTATCCGTGCCACCAGGGACTTGCATCTGCTGGTCTCGTACTGTATCTCCAGCTGTTGGACCCTGTGTCTGAGGTCCATCAGCCTCCGTCGTAGGTCCGGTGGCTGGGTCTGTCCCTCCGTCTCTGTCTGTACGGGGAGAGTCTTGATCATGGGAGGGTGGACCATCCCTGCCAGACTGTGATGTCGAACCCCACCGCCCCCGGAGAAAGTCCATCACCTCTCTATGCTGCCTATCCCGTTCCCGATCACTCTTCCGGATATCCTCCCGTAACGCAGCGACTGCATCCATCACATCTTGGATTTTTTGTTCCAAACGATCCTGAAACAAAATCATTATTATCAGTACTAAAACCCAACACTTGTTTCAACATAAATAATGCATTACACCATTTTTTACATACCTGGCGATGCCCTCCAACGTCTTCTCGTGAATGTACTCCACTGGGCATCGCAAAGCGAACCTGTCTGCGCCTAAGAGGACTCCCAGCGACAAACTCCGGGACCGAACCCTCCGTATCCGGCCTGTGCCTGAGGGGACTCCCACCGCCAAACTCATGGTCGGAACCCTCCGTATGACTGGGTCCGGCAGTCGTATGATGTAAGGGATCCGGTACCGAGCCGTCGTGTCCATCGGCAGCCATATATAGACTGCCTCCCTCATTTATGCCCTCGTAGTACCGTGCAACCCTCTCAGCTGCTGTCGGCACCAGTGCAGTCCTCGCAAACATCTGAAATCGTGGTTAGACCATTCTATTTGTATAATCGTAATATGTAAACACTTTAACACAATAGATCCTTACCCTGGCTAAGAAAATTTTTCTGTCCAGCTTGTCCGACCTTGGTTGAGTTTGCAACTGCCATTTCAGAATACGGGGGGACAACTCAATCTCCCTACGTGTCCCAAATCGGGTCCCAAGCTCGGGGATAACCTCATACGCAAATACCTATGTAAAAGAACAAGTTATTCAGAATCCAATCATTTATTCCGTAACTCATGGAAAAAAAATTTCAGGTTTTCAAACGATACAAATTCTAAATTCTCACCAACAGTGCGTGAGCTAGACCGTAAATGTTGTACGTCTCCACCGTGTGAACGTCAACGCCCTTTTCATGCTGTCGTCTCTCATACCGCACACGTCGACCGTTTAAGGCATTCTTGAATCCAATAATGGACTGCCTATACACGTGGGCACCCCACGGGAATGCATCAAAAGCGTCCAAGTCCTCGACTAGCCGGATCTGCCATAATGGAACTTTCTGTCTCTCGTCCAACCCCATCAATATCCAGTTTAGCATATAAAGGAGGCACAGCTTCACAGCATCGTACTGCTCCTCAAATACACCCATCCGTAGAACAGCTTTCAGCTGTTCATAATCCACATCAGCTGCACCATTGAAATACCGTTGTTGTATCCCGTTCTGAACCATCTCATACCTCGTCGTGTCGGGAATCACTCCAAACTTCAATCCGGTGATCAGACAGAATTCAACCTTGGAGAACCGGACCGAACGAGTACCTAACAAAAATCTCATCTCATCCTGCGGCCCATCGTGATGTAGCTCGCGCAATAGCAGTCGATGGACTACGCTACCCGAAAACTTCATCCCCCGATCCATCCTCAGGAAATGACCAAAACAAGACTCTGTATACCGACGTCGGTCTTCGACCTTGAATTGTTCTGGTACACTGTCTAGTGCGACGTCGATATCTTTAAGGTCGCTGAAATGGTCATGCCGAGTTATTTTTCCATCGTACCATTCATCCTCTGGAGTTTTAAGCAAATCCTTTAGTTCACTACTCATCTGCATTTTCATAGAAAGAATGCATCAGTAAACTGTAAAAGGCTAGGACATAATAATATAAAATAGCAGAGAAGCAGTTTCAAAAAGCTCGGACTCATATTGAAAACGCTCGGACAGTGTGAAAAAAGCTCGGACACAGTTGGAAAATGCTCGGACTCATATAAAAAAAGCTCGGGCACAGTTTGAAAAAGCTCGGGACCAGTTTGAAAAAGCTCGGGACCAGTTTGAAAACGCTCGGACTGTTGAAAAAGCTCGGACACTGTTTCAAAAAGCTCGGACACGTGTTGAAAATGCTCGGACTGTTTAAAAAGCTCGGACTCGGTTTTAACAAGCTCGGACTCAGTTTAAAAAAGCTCGAACTTTTTTCAAAAAGCTCGGAAACTGTTTCAAAAAGCTCGAACACGTGTTGAAAATGCTCGGACTGTTCAAAAAGCTCGGACTCAGTTTAAAAACGCTCGGACTCAGTTTAAAAAAGCTCGAACTTTTTTCAAAAAGCTCGGAAACTGTTTCAAAAAGCTCGAACACGTGTTGAAAATGCTCGGACTGTTGAAAAAGCTCGGACTCGGTTTTAACAAGCTCGGACTCAGTTTAAAAAAGCTCGGAAAATTTTTCAAAAAGCTCGGACACGTGTTGAAAATGCTCGGACTGTTCAAAAAGCTCGGACTCAGTTTAAAAAAGCTCGAAATTTTTTCAAAAAGCTCGAACACGTGTTGAAAATGTTCGGACTGTTCAAAAAGCTCGGACTCAGTTTTAACAAGTTCGAACTGTCTAAAAAAGCTCGGCAACTGTTTGAAAAAGCTCGGACTCAGTTTCAAAAAGCTCGGACACTGTTTAAAAAAGCTCGGGCTTTTTAAAAAATCTCGGGCACTGTTTCAAAAAGCTTGGAAATTGTTTTAAAAAGCTCGGCCACATTTTAAAATAGCTCGACAATAGTTTCAAAAAGCTCGGCCATTTTCAAAAAGCTCGGAACTAGTTTGAAAAAGCTCGAAAACCCAGAAAAAGCTCGAAAACCCTGAAAAAGCTCGGAAAACGTTTTAAAAAGCTCGGAAAAAACTCTTAAAAAGCTCGAATAAGCTTGAAAAAAGCTCGGAATCACCTTGAAAAAGCTCGGGAACCCAGATCTTCAACGGATTTACAAACCCTAACCTAACCCACAACCATTCTCAGATCAACAAACAAACATAATCTACAAGTTTAATCAACAACCAACCAACATCAAACATGAACTTATTACAAACAAAATCAACAACATAATCTGACTCAACTTACCGTCGATTGAAGATGCTCTCGTCTGAACACCCGATAAACACTGTTGTCCTACCGCCGGTTACTTCGACGTCTTTTTCAGACGGAAAACCACTGATCTTCCAACGCCGGTTCTTTTTCCAAGAGATGTTTTCTCTCTCTGGTTTTTCTCACTAGGTTTGAAAACGACAAAAACTCACTTGGAAGGGGTATTTTTGTCTGGACACCTATATTGGTGCCTTTTAAACATGAATTAGTAATGTAGTGATATTTGCACAACACCCACCACAAATAGTGCTATTTATTTTTTGACCCCATTTTTTCTTATATTTTGTTTTATATGACTTATTAATATTTATCAATTTATATTAAAATACAAAATTAATTGCATTGTTGAGGACAACAAAAATCAAATAAATTTTCTCATCATAGGAAGAGCTGCTGAAAAGCTTCTTGGCATATCTTGCCAAACATTAGTCATGCAGCAAGGATATGATGATCCATATACATTACCCCCGAACCTTGAAAAATTGATAGGCATTGCAAAAAAAATTCTGATCCGATTTGGAAAGCAAGAAAACGATTATTACAAATTAGATTTTATAGTTTCAGCTATCATTGATAAGACTCTGCCTCAATCATTAGTGGATCAAATACAAGTTAATAACCCTCTCACACTATCACCAACACCTCAAATTGTTGCAACAACTCCTATCACCTCCTCACAACCTCATCTCATAGAGACAACTCTGAAAACAAGCAAATGTGTGAATTGAAAACTTTTTTCCGGATCAAAGGGTACAACACCACATAGGTAAACTATAGTAAACATATTTTCATTTTTATTTCATTAACTATTTTTGTATTTAGAGCTACTAATTAATATAACATTCGTTGCCTTATGTATTTAAAATGCTTTTAGCAGTGCAAAACAAACACATGCGGAAGAAAATGCTTCTGAAAGTAATCTCGACTCTATCAATCTACCAATTAGTGCTTTCAAAGATACGTCATTCCACAAAAAAATAAAAAAAGAGGTTAGAAAATTTAATTAGTCAATAATTGTTTGCAGTTTTTATGTTCAAATAAAATCTTACTTTTCCTCTTTTTATTCTTTAATTCAGCACTGACGGTCGTTCTCAAAGGTCCCAAAAAAGGAAGAAATGATGTGGTTGTAGGATAACAAATCAAGCATGTAATATATTGTGTACTTTAATTACAATATATTGTGTTTTGTGTTTTTGGATTGTAATGATTTTCATAAAATATGTTTGACACTATACTTTTAAAATACTTATAAAAAGCTGCCTAGGTTGCATGATAACATGTCAAAGTTGTAATATTTTATGTGCTTTGATTATAATATTTTATGTTTTGGGTGTAATGATTTTCTGTTTCATAATTTAGGTAAATAAAATTTATTAAAAGTGAATAATGCTCCCACAGCAAAACGCGGGAAATTTTACTAGTGATTTCTATATTCACTCTAGCTAATCTATATAAAAATCTCAATTAGGCCTTGATTTGAATGCATCAGCAGCAAATAAGAATAGAAAATTGTGGTAATTAATGTCGAAGTTATAATCGCAGAGAAATTACAAGGAAGATTATTCCATTTTTAATAATATAATGATATTTTACGAAATATCTTCACAAACTCTATTTCACTGCCATCTAATTTCTAAACAAATCTAAAAAAAAGCCCCTTATCTTTTTTTCTAGTTTCTAACATGCAAATAATGCAATACTGCAGGTCTTATTCTCGGATTGGCATATCAGTAAGTCAAAATGAAAACACACATTGACGGGGTTGCGCTATGTCCGGGAGGTCATGTGTGGTACTGGTGTGGCTCACATGAAATAATTAAAGGAAAATATCTCACATCGTGTAGAGTTTTTATATGCACTAGGTGTCCCGGTGATCAGAAAATCTTGAGGCACCTGAACATGTAAGATGTAATATGCGGTAAGAAAATACAAGTGTAACAAATGAGTGGTGCAACTATAGACCGTTGGATATGCAAAGATGAGCTATTTAGTTCATTAAAAAAATTGAGAAATCGGTTCTTTCAACATACATGCAGCTGTTTTACAATCTTATTTAGTTTTAACATTAATCTGCATCTCTTCAAATTGCAATTTTGCATTAATTGTTGAATGTGGAAGTAAAAAGAGTTAAAATGGGACCAGCTACTTGCATCCATGTATGTAATACAACATGCCTCACACAACAGTACAAGAGAGAAAGTGTTGTTAATGGAGAGCGAAGAGAACAAGATAGTGTTGAGTGTTGTTGATGGAGATGGAAACAAAAGAGAAATAGAGAATATATATTTGTTTAAGCTTCATGTGACCCGCGTGACATCTTAAACAAAAGCAAAAGAACAAGATCCAAGGTAATAAGTCTTACATATTAAAGAATCATCTCCTCTTTCAAAAAGAAAAAAATAAAATCATCTCTTCTACAACATCATTTGCAGAAAAATCATGCTAAAATTCTTATCATAACTTGCGTATACCACCATGGAAAGCGAGAATCGTCCCCTGAGAGCTCACTTCATCCCCTACTCGACAACAAGCCACTTGATGCCACAAGTAGACATGGCCATGATCTTTGCAGCTCGTGGAGTTGACGTAACCATCATAACCACTTACTACAACTCCCTCCTTTTCCAAAAAATCCATAGACAAAGCCATCACTCGTGGTTACCGTACGTATCAATGTTCACCAGCTCAAGTTTCCATTCAGGGAGATCGGTCTCCCTGAAGGACTTGAGAACTTTAGTGATGCCACTTCTGGTAAAATCTGTGGCAAGATAGGGAAAGGTATCTCCATGCTCCAACAACCCATTGAGCAATTCATCAGAGAAAACAGACCCGACTTCATTGTTGCAGACATGTTTCACTTTTGGTCATCTGATTTAGCTTCTGATATCGGGATACTACCGAGACTTACGTCTCATGGGATGTGCCACTTGGCTCTTTGTGTTGAGGATTGTCTTTTTCTGTACGAGCCTCACAAGACTGTCCAATCCAACAAAGAACCGTTTTTACTACCAGGGCTTCCGGGTCATATCCATATGACAAGATCAGAGATTGCAGAATGGATTAAAGGACCAGATGCATTCACCGGTTTAATGAACATGATCAATGAGTCCATTGAAAAGAGCTATGGGGTTTTAGTGAATAGTTTCTATGAATTGGAGAAAGATTATGCTGATCACTATAGAGATGTCCTTGGAAAGAAGTCCTGGTCCATTGGATTTGTACGGCTTTTGAACTCAAGATACGACTCAGGAAATGATAATAAGCTTAACTGTCTAAGTTAGCTAGATTCTCAAAACCCCAATTCAGTTGTTTATGTAAGTTTTGGAAGCTTGTGTTCTTTCAACTTAGCTCAGATTTCAGAGATAGCAAAGGCCCTTGACTCAATGAATCACCCATTTATCTGGGTAGTTCGAAAAGAAGACAAAGAAAGCGAATGGCTACCAAGAGAATTGGAGGAGAAGATAACAAAGAGCAACAAGGGTTTGATCCTAAAGGGTTGGGCACCCCAGATCTCCATCTTAGAGCATCCAGCCGTTGGTGGGTTTTTGACTCATTGTGGATGGAACTCTGTCTTGGAGACCATAGCGGCAGGAGTGCCAATGGCTACTTGGCCACTCGGGGCTGATCAGTTTTACAATGAGAAGTTAACTCGGGTGTTGGGAGTCGGGGTCAACGTTGGGACGGAGTCTTGGACTCACTTGTTGGAGGAGAGCCGTTCGTTTGTTGACAAGGAGAAGATTGAGAAGGCAGTGAATGAGCTGATGGCTGGTGGTGAAGAGGCAGAGAAGAGGAGGAAGAAAGTGAAAGAGCTCTCTGTAATTGCCAAGGCCGCTGTTAAAGAATGCAGCTCATCCTACTCAAATGTTACCTCTTTGCTTGATGAGCTTCGACAGCGCCTCTAATTCAAATGAGTGTGTGTGTGTGATATGTACTCATTATGTCATTGGGTTGGGTATATGTAAGCCATGTAAGCCGTGCAAGGAGGGGATTGGTCTAGATCAGTTGGGACTCGGTCAATTGGTCAAGTTTGAATTTTGAAATTAGATAGCAGAAGATTAAATTAGTTAGAAGTCCTGAGGAGAATCATATGGTTGTTGCGCAACAGATGCTCAGCTATTTTCTAACTTGCAAAATATTTAACCAATTCTTCTCCTTGTTCACGTTCTTCTTCTTTTCCCAAATTAATTCTTATCAGTGTGGATGTGTTGTGCTCTACCTCGGCCAACACAAGAATTATATATTATTTATAAAAAAGACAGACTCAATTCTTGTTTCAAATGTTTAACATATTCAATAGAATTACAAATTAAATTACGGATATCAAAACATGAGTATGATTAGTATTCCTAATGTCTCGGAGAAGGTCGGATCGTATCGGTCGACGTTTTTGAGTTTAATTGTGACTGTCTTACCTTATTTAACTGAGTACATATATCTTGTTGAAGGCAAGCTTGTTATGGATTTGTTTCCTCTTTGGTCGAGTGGATTTCAGCGAGCAGAGTCCATACTCATTAAGACTTCTGTATATTATGGAAAGGATACTCCCATCTTTTCCGTTTCATTCGATACATGCAGTTATTTGTAAAACAGCTGGTTTTATTTAGTTGTAACATTATTTTGCACCTCTTCACATTGAAAGTGTTCTTGATGTAGAGCGAAGAGAACAAGAGAGTGTTAAGTGTTGTTGATGGAGATCGAAGAAGAAAAGAAGAGAATATATATTTGTTTAAGTTTCATAGGACCCGCGTGACATCTTAAACATAAGCAAAAGAACAGGATCCCAATGTATTAAGTCTTTCAGGCTCACTGGAACAGTCCGAATCAGCCGGAATCGCAATAGGCTCCTTAAAAACCACTGGTGGGAGAGTCGTTTGAGTGCCGAACCATCTCTTCTCTTTCAAATATAAAAAATAAATCATCTCTTCTACAACATCATTTGCAGAAAAATCTTGCTAAAACTCTTATCGTAACTTGCATATACCACCATAGGAAGCGAGAATCGTCCCTTGAGAGCCTACTTCATCCCCTACTTGACAACAAGTCACTTGATGCCACAAGTAGACATGGCCATGATCTTTGCAGCTCATGGTGTTGACATGACCATCGTCACCACTTACTTCAACTCCCTCCTCTTCCAAAAATCCATAGACAGAGCCATCACTCGTGCCCACCGTATCAATGTTCATGTGCTCAAGTTTCCATTCAAGGAGGTTGGTCTCCCTGAAGGACTTGAGAACTTCAGTGATGCTACTTCAGATGAAATCCGTAACAAGATAGGGAAAGGTGTCTCCTTGCTCCAAAAGCCCATTGAGCAATTCATTAGAGACAATAGACCCGACGTCATTGTTGCTGACATGTTTCTCTATTAGGCATCTGACTTAGCTTTCGATCTCGGGATACCGAGGCTTACGTCATGGGATAGGACACTTGGCTCTTTGTGCTGCGGATTGTCTTCTTCGATACAGGCTTCACAAGACGGTCCAATCCGACAAGGAGCCGTTTCTATTGCCAGGGCTTCCGGGTAAGATCCAAATGACAAGATCGGAGGTTGCAGAATGGATTAAGGTACCGAATGCATACACCGGTTTGATGCAAATGATCAACGAGTCCATTCGAAAGAGCTATGGGGTTTTGGTGAATAGCTTCTATGAGTTGTAGAAAGATTATGCTGATCACTATAGAAATGCTCTGGGAATAAAGTCCTGGTCCATTGGATCTGTAGGCCTTTATAACGCCAGAAACGACTCTGGAAATGATGATAAGCACGACTGTTTAACTTGGCTGGATTCTCAAAACCCCAACTCAGTTGTTTATGTCAGTTTTGGAAGCTTGTGTTCTTTCAGCACAGCTCAGATTTCAGAGATAGCAAAGGCCCTTGACTCTATGAATCACCCATTTATTTGGGTAGTTCGAAAAGAAGACAGAAAACGAAGATGGAGAATGGCTACCAAGAGAATTAGAGGAGAAGATAACAAAGAGTGAGAAGGGTTGATCATAAAGGGTTGGGCACCACAGATGTCCATCTTAGAGCATCCAGCCGTTGGTGGGTTTTTGACTCATTGTGGATGGAACTCTGTATTAGAGACAATAAAGGCAGGAGTGCCGATGGCTACTTGGCCACTCAGGGCTGATCAGTTTTACAATGAGAAGTTAACTCAGGTATTGGGAGTCAGCGTCAAAGTTGGGTCGGAGGCGTGGACTCTGTTGTTGGAGGAGAGTCGTTCATATGTTGAAAATGAGAAGATTGAGAAGGTGGTGAATGAGCTGATGGGTGGTGGTGAAGACTGAAGAGACAGAGATGAGGAGGAAGAAAGTGAAAGAGTTCTCTGTGATTGCCAAGGCCACTGTTAAAGAAGGCGGTTCATCCTACTCAAATGTCACCGCTTTGCTTGATGAGCATCGACAGCGCTGTTGATTCAAGAGTGTTTTGTCTACCTCTGGTTACTCAAAAATAAAATAACTTTGATTTATATTTTACAATAAGTTGATTAGTTTATTTGGATTGTATTTGTTCAATCTAATCTCTTCTTCATTGCTATCTAATTTATGTGGTGGTTGATTGATTTCTAATTTAAGAAGCTAAATTAGGTCCTTTGGTTGAATTGAGGGCTTACCATTTCCTGAGAAATAGGCAGTTGTCTGGTAAAATATTTAGCTGTATCTCAGCCTCAAAAAATTTACCAAAACCTGTGTGTGCATAGGATTATATAAGTGAAAACAATAGTCTTTTGAAAAAGTAGATGAAACCAGGTGGAATTTGTATATCAGCATGATTTACTGATATACAGAGTTCTACTTCTAATTTCGAGATTCCACCATGGTTTCAGAAGATGAACAACTTCATGTAATGTTCCTTCCATACATGGCACCAGGCCACATGATGCCAATGGTGGACATTGCCAGGCTATTTGCTGCGAATGGTGTAAGAGTCACTATAATAGTTACAGCTTTCAATGCTCTTCGTTTCAAACATATTATTGACCGAGATATTACATCTGGTCGGAGAATTGCTCTCGAAATTCTCCATTTCCCTTATGCAGAAGCCGGCCTCCCTGAAGGCTGCGAGAATTTGTCCTCCACTCCAACCCCTGAAATGAGCATAAAGCTTTTTCACGCCATAGATCTGCTCCAACCGCGGATTGAAAAGCTCTTCCGTGAACAGCGTCCTAATTGCATTGTATCCGATTATCTATTCCCATGGACTGTAAAATTATCAACAGAACTCGGCATACCAAGGCTTGCATTTAGTGGCAGTGGATTCTTCAATCTTTGTGTCGCACATAACATTGAACTTTACAAGCCTCATGAGAATATTCAATCCGAGACAGAAACATTTATCATTCCAGGCCTGCCGGACCAAGTAAAAATCACAAGATCACAACTGCCAGATATTGTTAAAACCAAAACTGCATTCTCCGCTATGTTTGAAGTACTCAAGGAAGCTGAGAGGAAGAGCTTTGGTGTGTTAATGAATAGCTTTTACGACTTTGAACCAGCTTACTTAGATCACCATAGAAAACATACAGGAATTAAGACGTGGAATTTAGGCCCAGTATCCCTATTCAACGGAGACACAGAGGACAGAGCTGCAAGAGGGGACACGATTAGCGTATCAAAACACAGTTGCCTGAGTTGGCTTGATTCCATGAAACCCGACTCAGTTCTCTACATCTGTTTCGGAAGCCTAACAAGATTCAGCAAAGCTCAAGTAACAGAGATTGCAAGTGCACTAGAAGCATCAGGCCATCCATTTATTTGGGTTGTAGGAAAAGTCATAGACGCTAACATCGACAACGAGAAACAAGAATATTGGTTACCAGACTACTTCGAGGACAGCATCACTAAAAATGATAAAGGACTGATCATAAGGGGATGGGCACCACAAGTTTTGTTACTAGAACATCCAGCCATTGGAGGGTTCTTGACCCACTGCGGCTGGAACTCTATTCTCGAAGGGGTGAGTGCTGGTGTGCCCATGGTCACTTGGCCAATTTTTGCCGAGCAATTCTACAATGAAAAGTTAATAACTCAAGTGCTGAACATAGGAGTACCGGTAGGCAATGAAACTTGGAAAATATGGGCAACACAAGACTCACCTCTTATAGACAGAAACAAGATCGAGAATGCAGTCTCTGCAGTCATGGGTGGTGAAGATGTAGCAGTAGAGATGAGAAAAAGAGTGAATCATCTCAGCAAATCAGCAAAGAAGGCTGTCGAAGAAGGTGGTTCTTCTTCCAATGACCTGAAGGCTCTTATACAGGATATCAGATTGTACAAAGAGACTTGTGAAATTGAAAATGCAAGATAGGAAGATCATAGATTTTTGACATTATTCAAACCTTAATCTACTAAAAGTTATACGATAGGATATCAGATTGTGCAAAAAGACTTTAGTTAACTTCATAAACATTTGCATCTCAACAGTTTTATTTTCGAACTATTGACTTACTATTTATTTGATTCCCAATACCAGAAAACCTATAAACAAAAACGATGGAGCAGCTGTGATACAGCTACATCTACTACCACAATTTCTCTCTATAGTCTATATACACCATTAATTTCATTTTTGTTGAAAGCAGCCCCCAATCCTTGCATTGAAATCACAACAAATAAGCTATAGACCCGTACGTAAGAAGGTTTCTCACCCTCTACCACAATACTCCTTTTAGTGGCATCAATATAGGGCATTGAAAAAACAAGAAACTCCCTTGCACCCCAACTGTATTTTTCCAATTGAGTAAGGCCACACCCACACTTTCAATAATAATACTAGTATTTTCACTCAAAATTGTCATTGTCAATCCATTAATAGTTTGTACTATTGTTTGCAGCTCCCAATGTCAGATAATTGAAAAAAAAGGAAAGAAAAAAAAGGATGAAGGACGACTTGCATACATGATCCACAACACATCGGTAGCATGATAGACATACCTGTATAAAAAAAGGTGTAAAAATTTACACAACTACCAAACATTTAAGCCATCGAATAATATTTTGTTTATGAAACGATATTTCTACTTGGTATACTTAAATAGAAAACCAAACCTTAATTTTATAAAACAACACGCATAAATATATATCCCAAGAGTTTCCAAATTGTCGGGATCATAAAAACATGAAATCTAATTAAAGCATCCATCACTCTAAAACGGGTAACAAATAGTCTATTTAACACTTAACTAGAACCACCGATACTTAAGTTGCTCTACTCCAGCCAGGAGAGTTGGACATTAACAATGTGAGTGACAAATGAGTTTCTCATATCCAGTGAAGATAACATCCATTATAGATTAGGTGGATATTGCTTGGATTGCTGTCGCACCCTCCTCTTGTATTCAGTAGGATCCTGCATTGTCAAAGCCACAGTCCTTGAGGAAGAAGGTTTTTCTTCAAAAACAACTATGGAAACTGAAAAAATACTGAAATTTGAGATTTTAGAGGGATGACAAAGGACCTGAATGTAGAGCTGGTACCCATCGGTTTGTGCAGGATCAGCAGGATTTGGCTGATCAAGCAAATCCTGAATGCCCACTAAAATTTGCTTCACAGTAATAGCCGGTCTCCAACCCTAAGAAAAATTTTCATGTTCATTTAACTGTAAATTAAGCTTATCTAAAATTAGGCACGATCTGAAAGAGAACATGAAGAGCAGAGAGAGGACTTACATTGTCCTCATTGAGGATGGACAGACAAACAGTTCCAGAAGGGTAAACATTAGGGTGGAAGAAACCTTGCGGAAACTTGCATTTTGGAGGTTTGCTAGGATAGTCTTCACTGAAGTAGAGTGATAGCGGAAAGTAGCCACCTTCCCAATCAGTCTGCAACATTAAGAAGGTTGATACAGTTCAAATGAGGTAGTAACATTGAATTACATCAGTTTGTTGTAATATCGATAAATAAAAAAAACAATGCAAGTCATCATATCACCAAACAAATCAGGAGTTCAAATGAGGCAAAAAGTTTCAATGTTTACTGTCCATCCTTCTCTCAATCTCATAGTTATTTCAACAAACCATCTCATAATGTAAGCATCTTAAAGACTAAAACCCAATAACAATAATTTCTTATATATATATATATATATATATATATATATTCATAATATTCATGGTAGCAATAAGCACACAATACAATTTGGAACATCCCATAAATTTGATAGAGATTATTCATTCAAATTACAAGTGTAGCTCAAGAAAGGAGAGTGAGATAACATGCATTAGGATAAATTAAGGAAACTACAACATATATTATAAATTGCAGTGCACATGTTTCTCTCGTTATAAAAGGCAAAATAACATAAATGTTAGTGTTACATGGACAAGAAAATTACAGGAATTGTGATGTCAAAAGTCCATTGGAAAATCTTTAGACGGCATGCTCAGACCATATCTTTTACAAATTGCGGCTGCAAGTAAAGCTTTCAAGCCTTCAGCTGGGTTACACACCACAAATCTCTTTCAAGAAGTATGATTTCTTCAATTAAACAAAATATTAAGAACTAAAACAACCTTATTCTAAACCCTAATACACAATTCACCGCCCAACCAACAAAAATTTCAAACTTTAAACTATCAAAGCTTCAAAAAAGAAAATCCCAAATTGTATTTTCTCAATTGACTATAATTTTGTTAAGAAATTTTAAAACAAACACTCACCCCTGCCTTGCCAGGAATGATACACTCCCAGACCATCAAATTGACGGACCCATCTTTAGCAGATTCTGGCTTGGCCACGAAACCCTAAAAAAAAATCAAAGAGAAGCAAAAATAGTAACATTAGAGGGCTGAAAAAGGAAAAAGGAACAGAGAGAGAGAAAAGCAATGAACATACATGAGGGTGATTTTTGCGCCAGGATTTACGCTCCTCCGTTAGACGGCCACGCGCGATGCCACCGGACATGATGAAGATGTTTGATCTTTTGATCTGCTCAAATTTCAATCAACACTTCTCTCTCTCGGTTCCTCTTCTCAACAAGAACAAAAGTCCCTTAGACTTGTGGCTGGGTGGGATTGGAATGTTGACTTATTTGTTTATATTTTCTAGGTGGGATGTTGTAGCTTACCGCTTACGCAACTCGGAAGCTTCGACTTGACGACCATTCGAAGATAGGGTTCAAAAAATAAATAGCACTATTTGGGGTGGATGTTGTGCAAATATCACCACATTACTAATTCATATTTAAAAGGCACCAATATAGGTGTTCAGATAAAAATACTCTTTCCAAGTGAGTTTTTAGCGTTTTCAAACCTAGTGAGAAAAACCAGAGAGAGAAAACATCTCTTGGAAAAAGAACCGGCATTGGAAGATCAGTGGGTTTCCGTCTGAAAAAGACGTCGAAGTAACCGGCAGTACGACAACAGTGTTTTTTGGGTGTTCAGACGAGAGCATCTTCAATCGACGGTAAGTTAAGTCAGATTATGTTGTTGATTTAGTTTTTAATAAATTCATGTTTGATGTTGGTTGTTGATTAAACTTGTAGATTAGGTTTGTTTGTTGATCTGAGAATGGTTGTGGGTTAGGTTAGGGTTTGTAAATCCATTGAAGATCTGGGTTCCTGAGCTTTTTCAAGGTGATTCCGAGCTTTTTTCAAGTTTTTTCGAGCTTTTTTCGAGCATTTTTAGAGCTTTTTCCGAGCTTTTTAAAATGTTTTCCGAGCTTTTTCAGGGTTTTCGAGCTTTTTCAAACTGGTTCCGATCTTTTTCTGGGTATCCGAGCGTTTTAGAAATGAGTCCGAGCTTTTTTAAAATGCCCGAACTTTTTGAAACTATTCCTGAGCTATTTTAAAATGTGGTCGAGCTTTGTAAACAGTTTCTGAGCATTTTGAAACAGTGTCCGAGATTTTTTTAAACAGTCCGAGCTTTTTTAAACAGTGTCCGAGCTTTTTGAAACAGTGTCCGAGCTTTTTTAAACTGTCCGAGCTTTTTCAAACAGTTGCCGAGCTTTTTTAGACAGTTCGAGCTTTTTAAAACTGAGTCCGAGCTTTTTCAATAGTCCGAGCATTTTCAATATGTGCCCGAGTTTTTTCAAACAGTGCCCGAGCTTTTTCAAACAGTGCCCGAGCTTTTTGAAACAGTGTCTGAGCTTTTTTAAACTGTCCGAGCTTTTTCAAACAGTTACCGAGCTTTTTTAGACAGTCTGAGCTTTTTAAAACTGAGTCCGAGCTTTTTCAACAGTCCTAGCATTTTCAACATGTGTCCGAGCTTGTTTCAAACTGTGCCCGAGCTTTTTCACACTGTGCCAGAGCTTTTTGAAACTGTGCCCGAGCTTTTTCTATATGAGTCCGATCATTTTCAAACTGTGTCCGAGCTTTTTTCACACTGTCCGAGATTTTTCAATATGAGTCCGAGCTTTTTGAAACTGTTTCCCTGCTATTTTATATTATTATGTCCGAGCCTTTTACAGTTTACTGATGGATTCTTTCTGTGAAAATGCAGATGAGTAGTGAACTAAAGGATTTGCTTAAAACTCCAGAGGATGAATGGTACGATGGAAAAATCACTCGGCATGACCATTTCAGCGACCTTAAAGATATCGACGTCGCACTGGACAGTGTACCAGAACAATTCAAGGTCGAAGACCGACGTCGGTATACAGAGTCTTGTTTTGGTCATTTCCTTATGATGGATCGGGGGATGAAGTTTTCGGGTAGCGTAGTCCATCGACTGCTATTGCGCGAGCTACATCACGATGGGCCGCAGGATGAGATGAGATTTATGTTAGGTCCTCGTTCGGTCCGGTTCTCCAAGGTTGAATTCTGTCTGATCACCGGATTGAAGTTTGGAGTGATTCCCGACACGACGAGGTATGAGATGGTTCAGAACGGGATACACCAACGGTATTTCCATGGTGTAGCTGAGATGGATTATGAACAGCTGAGAGCTGTTCTAAGGATCGGTGTATTTGAGGAGCAGTACGATGCTGTGAAGCTGTGCCTCCTTTATATGCTAAACTGGATATTGATGGGCTTGGACGAGAGAGATAAAGTTCCATTATGGCAGATCTGGCTAGTTGAGGACTTGGACGCTTTTGATGCATTCCCGTGGGGTGCCCACGTGTATAGGCAGTCCATTATTGGATTCAAGAATGCCTTAAACGGTCGACGTGTGCGGTATGAGAGACGACAGCAGGAAAAGGGCGCTGACGTTCACACGGTGGAGACGTACAACATTTACGGTCTAGCTCACGCACTGTTGGTGAGAATTTAGAATTTGTATCGTTTGAAAACCTGAATATTTTTTTACATGAGTTACGGAATAAATGATTGGATTCTGAATAACTTGTTCTTTTACATAGGTATTTGCGTATGAGGTTATCCTCGAGCTTGGGACCCGATTTGGGACTCGTAGGCAGATTGAGTTGTCCCCCCGTATGCTGAAATGGCAGTTGCAAAAGCAACCAAGGTCGGACAAGCTGGACAAAAAAAATTTCTTAGCCAGGGTAAGGATCTATTGTGTTAAAGTATTTACATATTACGATTATACAAATACAATGGTCTAACAACGATTTCAGATGTTTGCGAGGACTGCACTGTTGCCGACAGCAGTTGAGAGGGTTGCACGGTACTACGAGGGCATAAATGAGGGAGGCAGTCTATATATGGCTGCCGATGGACACACGGCTCGGTACCAGATCCCTTACATCATACGACTGCCGGACCCAGTCATACGGAGGGTTCCGACCAGGAGTTCCCCAGTGGGAGTCCCCTCAGGCACAGGCCGGATACGGAGGGTTTGGACCCGGAGTTTGTCGATGGGAGTCCTCTTAGGCGCATACAGGTTCGATTTGCGATGCCCGGTGGAGTACATTCACGAGAAGACGTTTGAGGGCATCGCCAGGTATGTCAAAAATGGTGTAATGCATTATTTATGTTGAAACAAGTGTTGGGTTTTAGTACTGACAATAATGATTTTGTTTCAGGACCGTTTGGAACGAAAAATCCAAGATGTGATGGATGCAGTCGCTACGTTACGGGAGGATATCCAGAAGAGTGATCGGGAACGGGATAGACAGCATAGGGAGGTGATGGACTTTCTCCGGGGGCGGTAGGGTTCGACATCACAGTCTGGCAGGGATGGTCCACCATCCCATGATCGAGACTCTCTCCGTACAGACAGAGACGGAGGGACAGACCCAGCCACCGGACTTACGACGGAGGCTGATGGACCTCAGACGCAGGGTCCAACAGCTGGAGATACAGTACGAGACCAGCAGATGCAAGTCCCTGGTGGCACGGATACAAGAGTATTTGGGGAGACAGTTACCCAGGCGATATTAGAGTATCCGCTGCTTATGGAGGTACAGGATGTGGATCCTCCTGTTCATATCCAGGACCACACAGCGGACCCGTTCAGTCCACTGGGTCAGAGTCCCTCTTCCCGTACAGTCCACACTCCTGACCTGACCAGGCGATCCATAGGGAGCACCCCTGCGGTCCATCCGACACCGCTCTCCTCTACTCGATCCCGTCACACCTCACCCCCTAGTGACACTACCGGTCCATCCCGACACAGCCCATCCCACCGGTGCCCTCGACGTGATCCACAGGGACAGAGTTCCTCCTCCCAACACCCCACAGTGGTCCACAGTCAGCATAGGCAGCAGCGGATGCGCAAGCGAGGGTGGCAGTTGATGAGCCCATACACTGACCCCTGTCAGCCGAAGAGGCCAAGGACACTGCCCATGTCATCAACACATATATTCAGGCCTAATGATTTGGTAGACGCTGACCAGCTTGCGGCTTACAAAGCCTACAAGAGGAACGTGACGGGGGAATTGTAAGTATTAAAATATTGTGAATTTATTTTGAAACACCCAAGTTAAATTAGTTGTTTTCCTAAATAATTGAAAATTACGCAAACGTGATGTGGATCTGATGACCCCCGTGCCTGTGACTTGGTTCCACCGGTTGCAAACCAACTTTATGGAGTTGGAGGACACGGTACTTTCCTTACTTCGATTGTCTTTTAAGTTTGTTTAACGTATGAAAAAATACTAACAATGTATAATGTTTATATTGTCAGCATATGGACGCGTACCTGCATATTTTACGGAAGCGTCAGCGAGCATTCCCCACTGTCTACATTCAGAGGATGAACCTACTAGATTCTCAGTTCTATGTAAGTGTTTCAAATGTATTGTTTTCGCACGTCTGTTTGTTATGTTTCATCCTGTTTCTAACGTTTCAGTTCGTTATCTATTTTCAGTCAATGCTGGAGTTTCAGTGGCGGAGAATCATGCCTCGCGATGCTGCGGGCAAAGCCCCGAAAAACTGGTCTGTGTTGAAGTACAGGTGGTCCCCTGAAGATCTGATGACGGTACGTGGATTGCTCCCGGTAGGGAACCGACCATGGCACGAGGTTGACGCGGTGAGCAAAATACAGTTATGGTTTCAATGTGTTTAATTAAAAATTCTTATTTTGACCATAACAATATCTTGAACACTTGGTACAGGTCCTTATTCCGTGCAACATTGGTGGCCAGCATTGGCTCTTGGCCACCGTTGACCTTACTGTCGGGAAGATCCACCTGCTAGACCAATTTAGACAGGAAGTCCCCCTACAGATCAGGAAAGAGCAGGTCACTCCATTGCGGTGGTTTCTACCCTCGATGTTGCATCAGGTGGGGTTTCACAATGCTAGACCAACGGGGCGAGGCGAAGTACGAGAAGCGGAATAGGCCCTTTGGGGTAAGCATGGTGTCTACAACACATGTGCCCCAACAGACTAGAGGGTATGACTGTACGAACATCATTTAAACTTTAAGTTTGTTTTATTAAACTTCAATTGTAACGGTTGTTCATGTGCTGAGTCGCAGGGGTAACTGTGGTGCTCATACCTTGAGATTGATGGAGTACATACTGGCGAACAGGAAGACGTTCGACTGGTCAGAAGAAGATATGTGCACCATACGGGAGAAAATGGCTATGGAGATTTTTTGTAACTCCAAGTCCCATTAGATGTTGTAGTTGTCGATGTACAAACAATTATAGTAATGAAATTTCAAGTTTAAAATTTTTTGTTTAAAATTTAAAGTGTTTGCATTTACAAGTACAACACACGCATTTCATACAATAACACAAGTAATAATTAACACCCCAACTTAATTAAACAATAAGTATGAACGGCTCGGTGTGGGCACGTCTGTTTGTTATGTTAATTAAACAATAAGTTAATTAAACAATAATTAACACTTCTCGGCAGATTCCTTGTGTGGGCACGTCTGTTTGTTATGTCCAACTTGATGACATACGCTACACTTGCGACGGTATTCCTCGGGAACAATTCTGCTCGGACCTTCATTAATCAAGGGCGGATTAGAACACCTCATGCTATTATGACCTGATTGTCCACATCTTCTACACGATTGGGTGGTTGTCCTCTCGGAAGAAGATGCATGTCGACCCTCCATCGGGCGACCTGATTGTCTCTTGGTCTTTGGATTTTAAACCACCCGCTCAGCGATGTCGGACGGCACTACCCATGAAGAAGGATGGCCAACAGGCATAATAGGAACTGAGTATGCATCAATAAGTGTCTGTCTCTTGTAGTAGTCCGAACACAGCGATGTGAAATCCAAGTTCCGCTCCCTGCAAAAGCAATGAAAAAAGTGACAATCATGTTTGCTTAATATAGCATATAATTGTATACTGTTAATGTACCTTGCCGCTGCAGGTGCATGAGAACACGGAAAATGATCCATTTGGAATTTATTGCATGTGGATGTCTTCCGGGATAAGTCAACAGTCCACTGCTTTCCGGACCGTTTGACAGAGAAAATGTTCCAGTCCACTGGATTGACGGTTATATAACCGCACTTCTCGACCCGTTGTAGCATCACAAGATGTGATGCGTCGGTCAACTGATGACGCATGGACTGTGCAGCTCGATGTCGATCGTAAAACCAACGCTGTAACATATTCCTAATGAACTCTGCCAATGTCAACATAGGGAGTTGTCGTACGAATTTAAGGCATGAGTTTATGCACTCTGCAACATTTGTTGTCATCACCCTGAACCTTCGTTGGGGACAGTGTACACGAGACCATTTGTGTGGACCGGCAGATTCAACATAATCGAAAGCATTCTTGTGCAGGTTACGTAACTCACCCATGTACCGGTTATATTTGAATTCAGTGTACGCTCTAGCGGCTTTGTCCATTAAGCTGGCAACATCTTTTCTGTGAAATCGCTTCTTCACATTTTCAGCAAAGTGCCAACAACATATGGTATGGGTTGCATAAGGGAACACTTTCGAAATCTCTGCTTCAATGCTTGCATGTCGATCGGAAATAAAAACCAGATCATCTATATGACCAAGGGCACCTTTCAAGAAATCCAAAAACCATTCCCATGAAAGGTTGTTTTCGGAGTCGCCGTACCCAAAAGCAATTGGATACACCTGTTCGTTTCCATCTTGGGCAATTGCAACAAACATTGTACCCCCGAATCTTCCCTTCAAATGGGTACCATCAACTGCAATAACCGGACGCATGCACCTCCAAAAACCTCTAACTGAGACCCCTAACGACATGAAAAAGTAAAGAAATTTACCGTCGTCAGCGCACTGTAAGTCAATGATTGTGCCGGGATTTTGTTGTTCCAGCACGTAACCAAAAGACTGCAGTAGTTGGAAGGTTTCTTCATGTGTCCCATAGGTCAGTGACAATGCATAATGCAAGGCTTGATATGCCTTACTGTACATGATTCGGATGCCATACATTGTTTTCATATCGGCGATTATATCCTTGGGACACATGAGACGACCATCTTGTTGTTGAAGTCTAGGTGCAACCACTTCTCCAATTATAACTGCACTAGCTTGTCAGTGGCGACGGTGAATCTCCTCCAATGGACAACTGTGTTCATTGACAAAACTTCTTACTTGGAAGTACGTCCCTTCATCTCTTCTCACCGCTCTTAATTTCCATGTACAGTTGTCAATCAAACAAACAAGATGTAACGTTGTCTTATTGGACCTTCTCACCTTCCATTGGAAGTTTCACCGCATTGCAAAAAGGCCAACTAGTCTCTTCAAATCCTTTTTAGTCGGAAAGAACTGACCTTTATAAATCATGCTTGTAGGTTCTTCTGCTATCAAGGTTGTGCTTCTACCAATCCCAAACGAGTATGAATCTGCTCCGGGAATAACCCACGTTGTGGTATTATCAGAATCATCTGCAGATACATTATGCCGGACCTCGGAAGTACCGGGCATATCTGCTCTAGTGCAAATAACTCCTTCTACACGTCTTCCACGTCTTTGAATTTAGACATGATCTTCATCAGTGTTCTCTACATGATCTACCAGATCAATATTTGCCTCATTATCCACCTCCTGGTTAGGCTCAAGGTTCGGTTCAGTGTTCTCCTCATTGTACATCTCATTGTATTGCTCATTGTATTGCTCATTGTACCGCCCATCATTCATCTCAAATAGACAACCAAACACATCGTCGAATTGAGGTTCACCAACATCTGCATGGTCAACCACTACCGGTTGGACAGCACATATGTTTTCCCCACCTTCAGTGACACTCTTTTGTGTGAACACTTGGTTGCTACCGCTAGCGGATCCAAATGGTTGGGTATTTTCAGGAGCAGGAATATCATTCCGTATCACAACTCCAGTTGCCCTATCAATTAAACTAACACATACTTGAGGGATCACCCGATCTTCCCCTAGCATAAACTGAACATCATCGTCATTTCTTACAAATGTGCGACATGTAGCGCCAGGAACGATTGATATTGACTGTAGATCAACATTGTATTTGTTTACATCATACTTCACAACGATATGCACGATCGACACCAATTCTTCGTAACTCATATTCTTTGACACATACATTCCTTGGTTGTCGGATCCAACAAACCTCTGACTTCCGTCGGGTAACTGCTCCCATCGACCGTTGTAAGATATTACTATTCTCACCCGATTCATTCTCATGTAACATTCATCACCACAAACCATTATGACAAACATAAAAGCTATGGAAAAGGCTCAGAGCCTTTTAAAATAGTTTCCGAGGTTTTTACTATGATCTTCGAGCTTCTAGTAAAGGTTTCAACCTTTTTTCCAAAGATTCCGAGGGTTTTCCCAAAAGAGCCGAGCTTTTTACAAAGTCCCGAGCTTTTTACAAAGTCTCGAGTTTTTTTACAAAGTCTCGAGTTTTTTTACAAAGTCCCGAGCTTTTTCACAAAGTCCCGAGCTTTTTTACAAAGTCCCGAGCCTTTTCACAAAGTCCCGAGCCTTTTTACAAAAGTCCCGAGCTTTTTTACAAAATTCCCGAGCTTTTTTACAAATTACCGACCTTTTTTACAAAGCCCCGAGCTTTTTTACAAAGTCCCGAGCTTTTTTACAAAAGTCTCGAGCTTTTTTACAAAGTCCCGAGCTTTTTTACAAAGTCCCGAGCATTTTTACAAAGTCCCGAGCTTGTTTTCTAAAGGCTCGAGCTATTTTACAAAGTCTCGAGCTTTTTTCAAGTCTCCGAGCTTATTTTCTAAAGGCTCGAGCCTTTTGTCCAAAGGCTCGAGCTTTTTCAAACAGGCTCCGAGCACTTTCAAAGGCTCCGAGCTTTTTATTAACAGCATCGGAGGTTCAAATTTCACAGATTCAATATTCACAAAACCAGTTTCATATTTACAAAAGGAACGTTTTTTAAAAATGAAGGATAAAAAACAGTATTTCAGACAAACATATTACCTTGTTGTGCTTACTAAAGAACTTTGAGTAGTTTTGAAATTTATTGTAGAGAGAGAAAGAGAGGAGTTACTGCCTTCAGTGTTTCAAGTGTGGAGATGGAAGTACAGAGACAATTAAAAATTGATTATTTAAGGGCAATTTTGGTAGTTCACCAAAATAGGTGCCTTTTAAACATAACTTATTAAACCGGTGACGTTGGTGCAACAGCGAGACAAAAAGGTGACATTTCTCACCATTTCCACTTCGAAGATAAGGGTATTATCACTAAATTTCCAAATTGTTATAATAGTCCGTTTAGTCCTTTTTTATTTTTTCCAAAATATATTATTTGAGATTAAAAGATATAAGTTCTAAGCAGCTGAACTAATCTAGTTCATTGTTGAAGATTTGCTGATTTAAATATATATATATATATATTATTATATAATTTAAAATAAACTTATATTTAATAATAATAATAATAATAATATATAAAAATATATTTATAAAAATGACAAAACAAAAGGAAACCCATTTTTCCTTTTCAAAAAATAAATTATTTTAATTTTATAATAAAAAAACCAGAAAATTAAAGACCATAAATTGAAAAGGGAAAAAATCAACAACAAAAAAGGAAAATAATAAAACAAATTAAATTCATATTTATATAATTTAAAATAAACTCATATTTAATAATAATATAAAAAACATATTTATGAAAATGAAAAAGAAAATAACAAAACAAAAGGAAAAAAAGGAAAAAAAGGAATTTTTTTTATTATTTTTTTTCTATGTTGTTGATTTTTTTTCCATTTTCAATTTACGGGTCTTTGATTTTCTGGGTTTTTTTTAATCAAATTGCAATAATATATTTTTTGAAAAGGAAAAAAATCCAAAAAGAAAAAAGAAAGAAAAAAAATATAGCCTTTGATTTTTTGGATTTTTTGGGTTTCCTTTTATTTTGTTTTTTTCATTTTCATTTTCATAAATATGTTTTTATATTATTATTATTATTAAATATGAGTTTATTTTAAATTATATATATAATAGTTTAATTTAAATTATATAAATAGATTTAAATTAGTTTAAACAAATTATATAACTATATATAAACATTTAAATCAACAAATTTTAAACAATGAGCTAGAGTAGCTCAGCTGGTTAGAGCCTATCTCAAGGTTGAAGGTTCAATCTTTGATGGAGTCATTTTAACTTTTTCAGGGGTTAACCAGCTATTATTGAAATTAGAGGGCCTTAAAGGGAAATTTTTAAAAACAACAATAAAGGGTAAAATTGTAGTTTTACATATTCTGTTATAGTTGACCGTTAGTTTTTGGTCAAATGGACTAAAGTGATGTATTTTGAAAAAATAAGGGACTAAAGTAACTAGTATGACAAAAATGTTTAAAAAGGTGACAATCAATGAAAAAGTAGGGAGGGACTTTAGTGATAATACCCCTTCGAAGATATGATCCCTTTTTATTTAGGGTAAGTGATATCTAAAGCCACTGATTTGGTGAGTCAGTCTCTAAATGGCTATTAATTTTTTAAATTGTTCAAATTAACCATTTCATAAAAAGAAAGTATAAATTGTTGCCACTTTACCCATTAAGGGGAGTGTATTGGTTCAAGATTTTATTAGACAATTTAAGGAAGTAAAAGTCTGGTGGTATTGGATTGAGACTTTTTAACAAGTTAGATAAGTCTGGTGGTATTCGATCAAGACTTTTAAGATTTTTTTAAAAAGTCCATATTATCTTGTGGTATTGGATATAGACTTTTAAGATTTTCTTAAAAAGTCCATATTGTCTTGTGGTATTGGATCTAGACTTTCAAGAGACAGCAAATTGTCTGCTGGTATTGGATTGAGATCAAGATTTTTAGGATTTCATGACAAAATAGATTTTCCAGACTTTTTAGTGATATTTATAAATAACTTGAACTCAAAATTGTCTTGCTCTCTCCCTCAATACTTTTTTTGACTTTTTATTTGATTTTAGATATTTGGTGGGTGTATTGGCATATAATAAATGTAGCAGCCAAACATGCAAAAGACAACACAAAACTACACTTGATAGTCGAGTACCAAATGACTGATAAAATGCCTATGTGAGTTAAAAAATTGTTTTATGCTAGATTTCCATGATCCCACCACCACCACCGGTATCTAAAATCTTTAGGAACACTAGTAAAAATTGATCAAATACTTTATCTACATCTATAAAAGCTGGATTTGGCAAAAAATAAAGATAAAGAGGAAGTTGATTTTTTTAATATATATATATATACACACACACACACACACCTGATAAAAAGAGCTGGTCTATTACTGATAATATCGCCCTTTGTGTAGATTGAGTTCAAAGACAAAAGAAGATGATCACAATTTCTATTGATTTATTGATTGAGCGAGTTAAAAAGATATGTGTCTCGCATAAAACCATGTTTCTATAAAATTAGATACATGTTTTTTTTTTGAAATCCGATAACATAAGGGTATGCCGAAACTTGTCGAGAGCCAGCACTAGTTGACCGTTTGGAGTTATTATTATTTTTTTAAATATGTATAGTTAAATCTTATATATCAATTTTTTTTGGGTTACTTACATTTATATTAAAAAAATTCTTATCATGCCCCAACCCTCCAAATTTAACCAATGCATGCATAGTCTGTATATCAACTCATCTCACCGGACTTAAATCATCTATCACTGACATGAAAGGGGGACATAGACTGTACACACCACTAGAGAAAAAAAGAGAGATTAAAGAGCTGTGAATATCGGAGTTTGATAACATATGAATTAATGAAGTCCAAAAAGCCAAACGGAAATACTTTAATGTTCAAGCTATTGTTTTTCCCTGTTTCATGTCATTTCTAGTGAGGTAGTGGAGGATGGGTTGTTGGTTATTATATTTATTTCATATGGTGACATTTTCTGCACCATATGAACCAGCTGAAGGTTATGTGTTGGGTGGTAGTATTTTAAAATTTTATTACCATCTCTTCATAGGTTATACATGTTTTTCATTCAAATTTTGTCATTCAGTGACTGCCCTCAACAAGATTATAGAGCACTGAAACTTTGGGAGAAAATTGAATACTACAATCGACTCTTGAGAGTCCATATTTTTTAAAAGTCTAAAAAGTCTTGAAATAAAATCTAAATAATCCTAATAGTCTATAAATAAAGTCAACTCTTTCAGAATCCTAAAAGTATAGTCCTAACTGTTAGGATTATGCTCAATAGCAAGAGTGTAATATTGTAATTGACAATCTTTTCATATAAATAAAGTGATTTCTGATTCTGCAAAATCTTATAGCATTTATAATTATAATTGTCAAGGTAAATAATCATAAGGTCAAAAGACTATGAGATATGAAGAATTGTTTGTACATCCGGATATGTATGAGGTAGACACAATTCTTTAGTTAGTCTTGAATAACGTTCACAACTTAAGTTAAAGGTTGGGCACCTCTATCTTGATAAAGTTGTAGAATTCTTTTACTAGCATTTGAGTGGGATCAAATGAGTTATGATGAGTCTAAAATCATCGAAAGGTTTTCGAGTAAAAGAATCTAGTGCATTAGGTGCATTGAACTGGATCACAATGAAATACTTTATCTAGAACCGTCACTAGATATAAGTCTTTTCAATATCAGGACAATCGGAGAGTCTATCTAAATCCTGAGATAAATGATGGACTTATGGTTGCAAGTGTTATCATTTGAGCTATCAATGAGTACGATTATATAGCATAGTCTATCCTCGATAGTTTGGTGGTATTCATTTGTTAATCGATAGAGGACTTCATTTATAGATATGGACATCGTGGCTCCATTTATTAAATGAGAGTATAATATCATCATATGGATGTTTTGAGGTATTGGATATTAAATCTCAACGTTGAGTTTTCAATAATGATAATTGAAGACATGGCTTCTGGATAAGTCAAAATATCCAAGTTCAAAATGTGGTCATATGAGGAAATATGGTAACTTGGAGAGCTATAGGCGGTCTATGAGCTCTTGGCGATTACTGATATTATTCACGAGGATACACCATCTCCTATAAGATTGTCTAGGGTATGAATGAGAAACATCTCCTTATTCTATCTTTATTTAAGAGTTCAATTTTAGCTCTTTAGTGGAATGAGTTAAAATTAATAGATCGGACCTAAGTGAATCATTTGTTGATTGTGATTAGGTTATGTCTATTGAAGCTTAAATTTAGATAGCCCGCCAAGATCCACAATCCACACGTACTTGCATGGATCACTTGATATATTTTACCGGACTAATTTATGGGTCCATCTAGAATTGCATTTAATATATTAAGAATATAATATGTCTATTATTTATTTAATGGGCTGCACTATTATATTAATATATTAAAAGGAGACATGTAGGCTTGTTTCTTTTAGTAAGAATAAGTCTGGTTCACATGTGGGCTTTTATTTAAAGTCTAATGGATTAAATAAAATAAGAAAAATAATATTGGGCCCATATATACATGGTGTGGGCGGCAAGGCTAAATAAAATAGCCCAAAATATTATTTTATTTTATTGTTTTGATTAAATGGGAATTAATTAATTATTTAATTAATTAATAGTTTAAATCAAAATCTTTTCCTGATCAGTAAATTAAATACTATGTGTTGAATTAAGGTTGGAATTCTTTTAAGTGATATGAGTCTTAATGTGGTAAGGATTAAGTCCACATACACTCCTTATTATACAAAGAATTCGGCCACCACTAGTTCTACAAGGGTTAGGATTCTTGAATTGATAGGAATTAGGGAAAAGGACAATTCATTTTCAAGTAAGGAAATTAACCAACCCTAGATTTCCTATTCAATGAATTCGGCCAACCCTACTTGATGATGGAGAAAATTTGGCCAACCTATAAATATAAGGTTATGAATTTTAGGCCAAAAAGAAGCAAAATAGAGAGAGATTTTTGTTTGTTTTGAAAATAAAAAATCATACTCTATACACATAGATTTTCGGCCAAGAGAGAAAAAGAAAATAGGTTCTCATTCGATAGTGCACTTACAAGCCTTTAACATCAAAAGGTTTTGTGCACACTTTCGATTTAGGGTTACGCGAGTTTCAATCATATTGATTGTAAATTCAAAATTGACCGGAACTATTTTTTTTAGGCTCTTGGTGTTTTACTATTGAAGATAAAGATCAGAAATTCCATACATCCATTCTAAGGTAAGCAATTCAAAGAAAAAGGGAGACCACACTCCTAGGTGATTCACGTACGTGCTAGGATTGAAGATCTTACGGATTACCATCGACGTAAGTCAATCGGATCACGCGACAAAAGGTATTTAACTCTAACCGTATATTTGAGTTTAATTAATTAAAGGGTTAAAGTTCAAATCTTTAGAAAAATTTTAAACTATACGAAAATTATTTTTTCGTCTTCCGCTGCGGTTTTAGTTAATTTTTCGCTACACTAACAATCCTAATAATCATAATAGTTTTGCAAATCCATAAAATCCTTGCACTCCAAAATTGTCTATTAAAATCTCAATTCAATACACCCCTCTAATTGTTTGAAGTCTGTTTGCTTAGGTCATAACCTATTAGAATATGGGTCAAAATAGCAAAACATGTTTTGTACCGGTTTTTGAACTGGTTTTTAACAGGTTTTAAACTGGTTTTTTACCTGTATTTTGACTATTTTTTTACCATGATTACTTTATAAAACATGAAATATTACCCATAAAATTCTTATAATCAAATCATTACTTTTTATATAAAAGTAAATAATAAATTAATCATGAAATAAGTTTGATACCACCCCCAATTAGTAAGGAAATTAATCAGAGAATGATAATAAGTTTGATGTCACCCATAAACAAGAAGTATTGCCCATAAAAATAATAAATTAATCAAATCATTAAGTTTTATATATAATTAAATAATCAAAATACATACAATATTGCCTATAAAATTCTTTATGAGTGTTATATCACAGATAACAGTAGCGTTTTGTTAGATTTTAACAAAATGACTGCCAAATGAACAATGTTTTGTCAAAATGGTGATTTTGGAACAATTTAAACAATGAATGACATTTTTTGGACTTCACCCACCAATTAGTGGTGTCTATTGCTATTTTCTCTTTTATTTATTTAAATACTCAGATCACCTGTCCAAAAATGGTGTTCCAATTTGTATCTAACCAATTAAATTGGGATATGTGTCTATATTTATGGAAAAAGTTAAAAATATGAGTGGTGTTATTGGCACACCCACTACTAAACTATTTATACTTTATTTAATATTCTTTCTTCCCTTGATCAAATTACTTAAAAAGACATATAATTTTTATTAAAAAAATCTTGTATAGAGTAAAACTAATGAAACTCATTTTTCTTATTTCAAAACCCTAAAGACATAGATTATTTCAAATCATTGAATGTTTACTATTTTTTTAATATTCTCTTACTGATCTCAATCTCATGTTTCCCATGTTTAGTATTTATAGATTTTTATTGTTTCACATGTTTGTTTTGTTTTTCTTTTCAAATTTCAGATCCTTATTTTTTTCCTCTTGGTTTATGTTCTTTCAGATCTTTCAGACATACTATGATTTATATCAATTATATTGTAGATTTTATTTCGAATCTTTCAAAATGTTATTTACAAAAAATAAAACACAAAAAAACAACGAAACCACATCAAAACACTAACTCAATTGTTCAAAAAACCATCAGATGATCACTATCACAATAACAATCTACAATCAGCAATCAGATCGACTAAAGAAAAAAATTTGCATCTAATAAAGATGGTTTCACCATGAAATAAGAAAAAAAAACAAATCATATGAATTGATGTTAGAAAACTGTATATAAATATTAGATGTTATGCATCATTTCGCACCGACCGTAGAGACAGATACCGACGTCCTCCAGAAGTAAGTAAGGTTCTTCGATAATTATGAACTCTTATATTGCACACCGCCGCTGGGAAATGTCCTTAGACCCAGGGTATCCGAACATGATATCGGAGAATATCACACAAGATGACAATACTCTGACACGCCAGGGCCACCTATTGACTCCACCCAATCATGGACCGCCAAGGCGTCACTTGTGTCAGGAGCCAAACCTATATAAACCCCATCCTTTGTAAAGGAAATGGACACTTGAAAACTTTCCTAGAATTGTAACTTAACCACAATTAATCGGAGGCTAAAGATCATCTTACAATCTTGTACTTTGTAATTATATGTAATTAATTATCCAGGATAAGCCTCGTGCCCGATCATTAACCGAGACTCATTTTTGTCCCTAACAATTGGTGCTAGAAGAAGGGGGTGTTTCCAGCATATTCGCAGAAAGAATTCATTTTTGTCCCTAACAATTGGGGCTAGAAGAATGGGGTGTTTCCAGCATATTCGCAGAAAGAATGAATCCAAATTATGGGGAGCAATATCCTAACCTCCACCTCAAGCTTCACCCCGGGAGGTCAAAAGCCAAATTCGGTCCCACAAGGGCAACAACGCCACCCGGGCACCGTTCTGACTTGCAAGCCACAACACATTTCTTATCATACGTCGACGCATCCCGACCCGGGAATCCAGCAAGCACCGCACCCCCCAACTATGGATACTACCCCTGACAGATACAGTACATACCTCCGAAATATCAGCCCGGATTCCATAGACCCCCACAGTACTACCCTCCGGGACCACCAAATCCCTACTTCCTACCTGGACTTCCACCGATATATACCCCCACAGTAAACTCAGCGGTTCTTCCCACAAGTGGACGACCCTGTGATACGCGGAATCACCAGCATACTAGATACTTTAGCGCAGAACGTAATCAGGGTAGTGAACGTGGTAGACGGTGGGGGGCACCAAGGACATTCGGACGAGGTCAACTCCCACACAGGGGGAGAAAACGTGGGTAAACCTCTGAGGGGAATGAGAAGAACCCAACAACTCGCAACGCAGTTCGTCTAACCAAACCATAGGGAGCACATGAACCAACAGTAGACGCAGAGGGTAGCGGGGACCACTCGCAGCAGGGAAGAGAGCAATGGTAACGTTCGAGAGGAGATACCTCGGAGGACAGAACACTGAAATGAGCAGGGAGTTAGGGCCGACTACCTCAACTTAGACACTGAGCAAAACACCCTGGCCTACCATGAAGCCCTCCACGTCCTTCAAGACCAGCTCAAGAAAATACAAGATTAGATCCACATCGGCAATCACCGACACAATCGTCACAGAGAAATAAGCCACCGTTGAGGACGTCAGCCATTCCAAGACATCATCAACTTCGTTGGAAACAGGTGGATCGTCTAGAAAATGGTCCAAATCGAACAAAGACAAGGGAAAAGAACAACAAGCCCCCAGAAAGGTGAACAACAGGTCCACGGGCCGAAGCGTGAGGCTCCTGAGAAGTAAGTTCAACCGATACACCCCTCTGAAACATCCAGTGGGTAAAGTGTTCGAGATTGTTGCCAGGGCAACCTACTCTATAGCTAGCCCGATTATAGTCGCCCCTGGAGAATTGGAACCGGAACCGGAAAGTCCACTGCAAGTTCCACAAAGATCATATGTATGAAACCAAAAACTGTTGGGACTTAAATGAGCAAATAAAGGAGCTGATCCGAGACGAAAAACTCCAGGAATGTGTCAGCCCTGAAGATTCGAGTGTTGTTACTGTGAAGATGAATGGTCCCGCGAGTAGCAGATCCCACAATATCGCTCTAAACTTGGACGACGACGACGAACCTATCCACTTCATCCTCACTGAATCTGTCGCGGAAGACCCTGTCTGGTCATCCACCGGAAATGCACCTGCTACAATATGTTTGACATTAGCACCAGAAGACCCCCCTACCCCGAAAGAATGGGACCCGATTGTTTTCACACCATTCGAATCACAAGGAATCAGATACCCACACCATGACGCCCTTATCATTTCAGTAAAGATAGGGAACCGAACGATGAAGAAAACCTTCATCGACCACGGTTCTTCTTTAGACATCATTCACTAGGATCCACTATAGAAACTCGGGCATACCCAACAACAGTTACAAGCTTCCAGATATTGCATTAGAGGAATATGAGGGCATCGTACCATGCCCATCGGGCAAATTGACCTATTGGTTCGCTTCGGTGTCCGACCACAGATCCGAACTGTATGGATAAACTTCTAGGTCGTCGACATACCATTCATCTTCAATATCCTAATTGGAAGACCAAACCTTTACACTCTCAGAGCAACCACCAGCGTCTACTCCTTACGAAGGAAATTCACTACCGACATGAGGCCGGGGGAAGTAAGGGCAGGCCAAGAAGAATACAAGAGATGTATTCAAATCAGATCAAACCCAGCGCTCACGATTGGCAATTGGGTGGTGACCCCCAACAACCGATAGATGAATGAGAAGACCAGGAAACCAAAGAAGAAACAAATCAGGGACATAGTCGAAGCTCAAGCCTCCGACAACACACCCTTGGACGAAGTACACATTACCAGCCTAGGTCCACGTGAGATTGGATCCCGGCCAACCGGTGAACCAACGAAACCAATGATAAAGATCATCCTCCGCGTCGTAGAGCCCGAGAAGATGGTCTTCATCGGTGCCAACTTATCCCCTCGAATTAGGGGTGAGTTAACCCTCCTTATCCGAGAGTTTTCTGACATATTCGCATGTAGCCACACCGACATGCCAGGCATCGATCCCTCAGTTATTACACATTCCCTCAGTGTGGACCCAACCTTCAAACCAGTCTCGTAGAAAAGGAGATCGTTCAACACCGAAAGATGTGAAGCAGTAGCCACCGAGATAAACAAACTCCTAAGAGCCGAATTTATCAGAAACCTTGACTACAACGAATGGTTGTCGAATGTTGCCCTGGTGAAGAAGAAAGACGAAAGATGGAGAATATGCGTCGACTTCACAAATCTGAACAAGGCATGCCCCAATGATAGCTTCCCCTTCCGATGATAGACCAACTAGTAGATGTCACATCTGGACATGAGCTTTTTAGCTTTATAGATGTGTACTCCAGTTACAACTAAATACGAATGATCGAGCAAGACGAGAACAATACTGCATTCATCACCGACCGCGGAGTGTATTATTACCGAGTGATGCCATTCAGATTGAAGAACGCTGGGGCAACGTACCAAAGACTAGTCAACCAGATATTTGCCCGGCAGATTAGAAGGACGATGAAAGTGTATGTAGACGACATTCTCACCAAATCGGTAACTTCTGCCGAGCACACCTAAGACAAACGTTTCTCCTCTTGATGATGTATCAGATGCGGCTCAAACCAGTTAAATGTGCCTTCAAGGTCTCGTCTGGAAAGTTTCTCGGATTCGTTGTTCATTAACTGCGAATCGAGGCAAACCCCCATAAAATCAGAGCAGTAATAGATCTCTTCCCCCCAGAAAAACCAAAGACATCCAGAAGGTAAATATCATGATTGTCGCCCTCTCACGATTCATATCAAAGCTAACAGATCGTTGCCTCCCGTTCTTCAAAGCCCTCCAAAAATAGGGGGACTTCTATTGGACTCCCGAATGTTAGATTCCCTTCGAGGACCTAAAGGCCTACTTACATAAGCCAACAATGCTTGCCAAACCTACAGTCGGTGAAACCTTTTTCCTCTATTTGGCAGTGTCCGAAGTCGGAGTTAGCTCAGTCCTGATCAAGGACGAAGGCTCCACCTAGAAAACAGTGTATTATGTCAACAAAAGCATGACCGACCCAGAAACAAGATATCCAAAGATTGAAAAACTGACCCTCGGCCTTATTGTTGCATCAAGAAAGCTCAGACCCTACTTCCAGTCACACATCATCATCGTCTTGAAAAACCAGCCTATGAAGCAAGTTCTTCAGAAACTCGAAAAAGCAGGGAGGCCCATCAAATGGGTGATTGAGCTTAACGAATTCGACATCCAATTCAAGCCTTGAACGTCAGTCAAAAGCCAGGATGTAGCTGATTTCATCGCTAAACACACTGGACCGGAAGTGCTAAACCTCCAGGCTAAACAAACACAGAAGTGGGAAATGTTTGTTGATGGATTTTGAACAGACACGATAGCTGGGTAGGCATAATCATCAGAACCCTGAATGGTAGCATAGTCCAGACGGTCATCTGATTCTACTTCAAAGCAACAAATAACGTTGCGGAGTATGATGCCATCGCCACCGGATTAAAGATCATCCTCGATATAGGAGCCGAGCACGTTACCATCTAAAGTGACTCCCAACTAATCGTTAACCAAGTGAACGAAGACTACCAGGCCAAAGATACCGAAACGATCAGCTACTTAAGGCAAATAAAGAGCCTGATGGCCAAATTCATCAGATGCGATCTCCTCTGAATATCTAGGGACTACAATTCTCAGGGCGATGCCCTTGCCAAACTTGCCTCAACCACATATATGAAATTGACCCGTACCGTGACGGTGTTTTGATTGCCCCAATCAAGCATTGACGAGGAACTATACCCTAATGTCCTAGTTCCCGAAACCGAACGTGGAGTCAAGAACTGGATGACTCCCATTATGAACTACCTCGGGGATGGGACGCTCCCCCTAGACATGAATGTTTCACAGAGAATCAGGAGACAAGCTCTTCGTTATCTCATCATCAACGGAACCATAGACCACCGGGGATTTTCGTTGCCCTACCTTAGGTGTATATCCCCACCACAGACAGATCTCATCTTGCAAGAAGTACACGGGGGAACGTGTGGCAGTCACACCGCCAGTAAGAACTTGGGCCACCGAATAACAAGGCAGGGATACTATTGGCCTACTCTTTTCAGAGACTCGAAAGAGCATGCCAGATCTTGCAATAGGTGCCAAAAGACAGCTCTCATTCCTCACTTTCACACCGAAACGTTGACGCCGATGGCATCCCCAGTTCCACATGGCCGTTCTCAAGTTTCGGGGTCGACATCATAGGCCCACTCCCCAGATGAGCATCTGATAAAAGTTTTGTTGTAATTGCAATCAATTACTTGACTAAATAGGTGGAAGCGGGGGCCCTAAAGCATATCGCCGAATCCAATACCAAAAATTTCATTAAATACTCCATCATCTTTAGATTCGGAGTACCAAATGCTATCGTGGCGGATCATGGCACCCAATTCGACAACGCAAACCTCCGAAGACTTTGTTTGAAATATCACATCGACTCGAGGTTTGCCTCACTATCACACCCTCAAGAAAACGGACAGATGGATACGGTCAACAAAGTAATCAAAACCCTCCTCAAAAAGTAGCTCAGAAAATGGGCGTGGGTGGATAAGGTCCAAGAAGTCCTATGGGTGATCTGTACCATCCCACATTCGGTGACCAGAGAAATCCATTACTCCCTCACATTCGGCTCGGAAGCTGTCATACCCACCGAAACGAATGTTCCAACCAGAAGAGTTTCCTATTATAACCCCAGCGACAACGAAGAAGAACTCCGACAATGCCTGGACGAATTAGAGGAGCGAAGATATATGGCCTGGATCTAAACCGTCCATCATCAACAGCATGTGGCCAAGCACTACGATACTAGAGTTCAGACCCGAAGATTCAGCCAGGGAGACATGGTCCTTAAGAAGGTGATTCTCAGCACTAGAAAGTCTTTCTCAGGCAGTCTGTGGACAACTGGGAGAGGTCATACATCGTAGATTCCGTCTCTATGAGAGGGGCCTACAAACTGAAAATTGAGGACGGAGTTCCTCTGAAAAACCCTTGGAATGCAGACCACCTGAAGAAGTACTACCAATAACAAGAATCTCTTCTAAGAAAAAAAAAATTGTATCTGAACCTCAGAACAATCATGTAAGAACTACGGTTGGTATTAATCCTTGTATCGGCATCATTTACCTATTTTATATATCCTGTGATGGTTACAATTAAGACCCTTCAAGTAGGGGCAAAAGAGTCTCAGAGGGTCAAGACCTCGAGACAGCACCAAGCGTTCGACATAATTAAGACCCCTCAAGCGGAGGCAAGAGAGTCTCAGAGGGTCAAGACTCTGAGACAGCACCGAGCGTGCAACATAATTAAGACCCCTCAAGCGGGGGCAAGAGAGTCTCAGAGGGTCAAGACCCTAAGACAGCACCAAGCCTGAGATAGAATTAAGACCCCTCAAGCGGGGGCAAGAGAGTCTCAGAGGGTCAAGACCCCGAGACAGCACCGAGTGTGCGACATAATTAAGACCCCTCAAGCGGGGGCAAGAGAGTCTTAGAGGGTCAAGACCCCGAGACAGCACCAAGCGTATGACGGAATTAAGACCCCTCAAACGGAGGCAAGAGAGTCTCAGAGGGTCAAGACCACGAGACATAATAATAACTGAACTGAGCGACTTAAAGTAAATCAAAAGACAGCAATACAGAACATTAAAACACTTGTATTACGAATATAAACATCTGAAATATTACATAATACCAAATGAGTAAGAAAAAGTCATCTTAGGGGAACAAACCCCGGAAGAATGACGATGTCTGAATATTAGAAATACAAAAACAAAAAAAAATGAAATATACTAGCTCTGCACAATCGCCTTCCCATTTCTTGCCGTGTCCTCCACCTCTCCGGAAAACCGCTCATCATCATCCGAAATGGCCATGGACTTTTCATTAGAGAGGGACACATATGCGAAGGTCGAAGAAATATCCTCCACCGGATCTTGCATAGGCATCTCTCTAGACTCGACCGCCTTCCGGATCTCCAAGTCGAACTGGGCAAAGTCGAACCCAGGGTAGGCTCGAAGCAGCATCTCCTTCAGCTCCCCCACCGAGCGGTCGAAGGTCTCTGATTAAGAGTTGTAGAATTTATCAGAGGCTAAAAACAAATCAACTACATTGTCTCCGAGACTTTCCTTCATCCCTTTGATGGTCTCGTTCATGGACTTGATGCGGCCACGGTAGTCACAGAGCTTGGCATGATTCTCCCTGCACTCTTTCTTCGACTTCCAATATGCGGCAAACAGCTCTTCTACCTGAGTCCTCAGAGACTCGTTACGCCCAAGGCCATCTGGAGCTTGTTGTCAGCCTCGCTCATTGCGGCCTTCTGCGCCTCATACTTCTCCCTATTGGCCTCCTATTTTTTCTCCATCTCTAAGAGATTCCATATGGCCTGACCACCGACACATAAGAAATTGTTAACACCCGAAACAATCAACTTGTTTTTGTTACTTACCGATGAAATGTTCTTACCTGCCAAAAAGTGCCATGGGATTGTCGTATCCGATCAACGTTCGACGTCTTCCCAAATGGATGGTCTCCTTGCTCTTCAGCATATTCTTCCAGTACGAGCACATGAACTCGACGCCCACGTCGGGAGCGATGGGGCTCTCCCGCGGATCAAATTTTCTAGCCGGAGGATCTTCATAATAGTTTTGGGGAAATCTTCGGGTCACGCATGTACAATTCGAGGAATGTATCCCTATCGGAATCCATCTCAACCAGAGGCGTTGGCTCTCTCGCCTGAGCACCCACCGGCGCAATGAAGGGAATAGTCCTCGAAGGAAGAGTTCCTGGCTCCGATATGGTCACGGAGGCTGAGGTTCCAACTGTACGAGACCTCTTCTGGACTTGATCCGTATCGGAGGACACCGCTCTCTTTATCAAAGACAGACCCACGGGGATCCGACACTTTTTCTTCCGAGACTCGATATCCTGCCCTCGATTCGTCATCCTCCTCTTCGCACCCACAGTTAATTTCCCTGTGCAAAAGAAAAACAACCCATAAAATGGAGGATCAAACGAGATGCGAATTCATACACCCGAAGAAGCAATGATAGAGAAAATTTTTACTCATCTTCTCTAAATTCTTTCTCACGACCTCTTTCCTGGCCCCCGAAAGCTCAGGAATAAAGCCAAGGGCGTGAAGGTTTAGGTCGTCAAGTAAAATGTTGGCGTGCCTCCCATCTGGAGGAATAGACCACACCACGAAATGTGCTTTCGTTCCTCCTTCGTGAGATCCTCCAAAGGGACGCGCTCCCACGCAGTTGTCAGAACAACACAACTAGACAATAAAACATGAACTTAGTCTGAAAATAAATACGCCGATAAGATAAAAGGGAACCCCAAACACCTAGGATATTGAACGCTGAACGAACACTCTGACGTCTGCCACCTAGTTTAACGTATTTGCCCCAATCATCCCTTACAACGAACCAGGTCTTTTTCCATTCTTTGTTGGAAGACGGTAGCCCGGTGATTAGAGGTTTACCGTCCTGCTTGTCACAACAAGCAAGAGCCCACCAACAGTCGTCTCACAATTTGTGGGAGAAGTGGCTGTAGCAGTGTTCAATCTCTGCGAAGATCGAGGGTGGGAAACCTCTGCTTATCCATAGGTCGAACATCCCGATCAGGATCCTCCATCCATTAGGATTATGTTATGCAAGCGCGACCCCGATCTCTCTTAACATCCTCCTAATGTACAAATGAAGAGGATGCATCATGCCGATTTCTAGAAAAGCCTGGTGAAAGGCCACCGAAACACCTGCATGATTGCTTGCCAGTTCCCCTCAGTGGATAACCTGATACCTACAGACGGAGGTATCGAGAACTCTTTCTCAATCTGTTTAATCTTCGCCTTAGTCATCTTATTCTCTGCCACCTGGTTGATAGCAAATCGGGTATAGTCCATTTGATCCCGATAGTATTCCTTAGAATTATAACCTGCTTCATAATCTCTGGGGCCCATACGTAACATTGTTGGATCAACAAGGTCTGCGGCTCCCCCGGCGTCGAACTTGCTCCGATACTGCTCCCCTCCGAAACATCCCCTGATGTCGACTCATAAGAGCTCGAAGAAGAGGCAATACTTGAGGGACCAGTTTTCCAGACCATGACACCGAAACAGTAAAGACGGAAGGAAAAAGAAAAGTAATGGTAAAAAAGAAAATGTGAGACCTCTTCCGAAGGATAATCTTACCAATTACAGAAGCTTATCCAAAGAACCCCGAAACAACTCTAATCGCTTAAAAACTTGCAAATGACGAGTTTGGCTCTCCTCGCCCATATTTATAAGCCTCAAGCAATCCAAAGAACGCCGAAACAACTCTGATCGCTTAAAAACTTGCAAATGACGAGTTTGGCTCTCCTCGCCCATATTTATAAGCCTCAAGCAAATATGAAACGACGCGGCGGTTACCTCCCCAAAATGACAGAAAGGCAACCGCCTCCCCCACCACACGCCACATGGCAACTCCTACACAGAGCAATGAAGTGGGCTACGACGAGTAGGGCCCAAACCAGTGAGGCCTAGGGATCAAGCCCATAACCCACCATTCCACCAAGAGACCCCGCTCATTCCGGCCGATAGACTTGAAGGGGAATTGCTATGCATCATTTTGCACCTACCGTAGAGAAAGATACCAACGTCTTCCATAAGCAAGTAAAGTCCTTCGATAATTATGAACTCTGATATTGCACACCGCCGCTGGGAAATGTCCTTAGACCCAGGGTATCCGAACATGATATCAGAGGATATCCCATAAGACGACAATACTCTGACACACCAGGACCACCTGTCGACTCCACCCAATCAAGGACTGCCAAGGCGTTGCTTGTGTCAGGAGCCAAACCTATATAAACCTCATCCTCTGTAAAGGAAATGGACACTTGAAAACTTTCCTAGAATTGTAACTTAACCACAATTAATCGGAGGCTAAAGACCATCTTAAAATCTTGTACTTTGTAATTATAATTCTATTGTAATTAATTATTAAGCCACATGCCCGATCATTAACCGAGACTCATTTTTGTCCCTAACATTAGAGATAAATTGATGTGAGAAAATGTATAAAGATTAGAGATAAAGTGTATTTTTATTTATTTTATTTTTTTTGAACAAGATATGGGGTGTATTGAAACTAAGAAAAAGGGTAATCCTGAAAATAAATCAAAAAAATTAATGAAAACATTTAATTTTATATAATTAAATCAAAATTTAAAAAAGTAGGGCATAAATAGTTCAGTATTGGGTTGCCAATAGCACCACTCTAAGGGTGCGTTTGGTACGCGGGACAGGACAGGACAACGTGGGACAACTTTTTGTTGTTCCATATTTGGTGCGCTATTAGCGTGGGACGGGACGGGACAACGTGAGACAAATTTCACAAAAAAATTGTCCCACCTCAGACCATCGGCCAGACTTGTCCCATGCATAGGACAAGTCTGAAAAATACATTTTTACCCTCAAAACTTCCAAAAATTACAAAAATACCAAATATAAAACAAAACCAACATCCATTATTTTCTTGTCTCTCTCACGCTTCTCTCTCTCTCTCTTTTTTTTGGCCGCCTGCGAGGAGCAATCAGTCTCTCTTGCTTGTCTCTCTCTCTCCTCTCTCTTTCTCTGTTCGACCTCTTGCGATTTTGGATTTAGGGTTGAAAGAGAAGAAGAAGATTGGTCAAGAGTTGGGTTGTGCTTGGATCAGTGGAGATGGATGGTGGAGAAGTTGTTGATGATGATTGAAGAAGAAAATTGAGATCTAATTTTTTCTTTAACTGATGATGAAGATTGTTTTGTGTTTCATCAATAATGGAGATTTGTCTCTCAAATATTTAATCTTAAAATCTGTAAAAAAAAAATTCTTTAATTGATGATGATGCTTGAAGAAGAAGTTGGGATTGATGTTGCTGCCGATTAAAGACGAAGGTGATGAAATCCAAAGATTGTTTTTTCTTTAATTTTCTCCTTTGTTTTAAAAACATGTGAAGAAAAAATTTCAATTTAATTGATCTGGGAACGTTCCCAAATCTGCTTTAAAAAACAATGAATTATTTTTATATTAAAATTCTAATTTTAAGGAATTTTTTAATTTTTGTTTTTTAAATTCACAATATTTTTATTTTTATTAAGAATGATATATAAATATATTTATTTAATAAAATCAAATACACAAGACAATATGGGCATTTTGGTCATTTGAACCTCTTGTCACATCCTGTCCCAACCATACCAAACATATAACAGTACAATTAACAGTTTTGTCCCTGACATTCCAAACACAATATGGAACAGCTGTCCTGTCCCGTCCCGTCATGTCATGACTCATCCCGGTACCAAACACACCCTAATTAAATGTTGACACATATCTCAATTTGATTAGTTAGATACAAATTGGACACCATTTTTAGACAGGTGATTTGAGTCCTTTTATTTAATAGTTTTGGCTATTATATAGAAACATTAATAACCTAGATTGACTCAAATAAAAGAAGAATTTTAAAAATAAAAATAAATAACATCTCTCTTATAATCACTTCGTTTTTTTTTACGATATCTACCTATCTATCTATTTATACTATGTATTTTTTTTAAAGGTTTTATCATTAGTAGAATTCGAGATATTGATTTGAGAGTCATTTACCAAACTCAAGTGTATCCATCTACTAGCTAAGCTACGCCCCTAGAGACTAATCACCTTGTATAGTTAAAGTTATGTATAGTAGTTAAACTCGTATTTACTATATAGGTCATGTATAGTTACATATATGAATGTAAAAAAGCAAAAGTGTTTCAATTTTGAAGATGGGGATGATGATGGAAACATGAGCATGGGAGAATTTCACCACCAAAATGTAAACGGCAAGATGGCGGGGTCTGCGGAGATGAGTTCCTCCGACCCCGTTCCCATCCCCATTTGTTTTTGTTTATTTTTAAATACTTTAACTCTAGTCTAATTTCTTTGTAAATGATCCATTTAATTATATTATTAAACTTAATGAAAAAAAAAATTATTAGTGATTATTTTTAAAATTTTTGAGAGTATGGGGAACTAGAGAAAAGGGGGAAATTTGGGAACAAGGTAGGGACGAAGATTAGAGATGCACATTTTCCCCCGGATCCCCAAATCCTCACGTCCCCATCCCCATTTGGAAAATTTTTTTGGGGGAAAATGGGGAATGGGGTGGGGATGGGGATGGAGATGGGGGGACCACCCCCCATCCCCATTTCCCCATTTCCCCCAAAACATATATGAAAATACACTAAGAGTGATCAAACTAACCTAGAGGGGGGGAGGGGGGGTGAATAGGTTTTAGTTAAATTAAATACCATCTTTTTGATTAATCAAAATTAAACAACATAACCCCTAATCTCTAACACCATCAATCATTGCCATAATAAAAATGAGGAATAAAAAAAATGACACAATGATATGATTTACGTGAGAAACCCTCCAGCTGGGTAAAAACTCAAGAGCCTAATCGTCAATCGAACCCTCAAATCCACTATTTGCAAAAACGATTACAACCTAGGTTGACCACATCACACCTAATCGGTTACTAATCCGTTCTTGCTACCCGCAGGTCTTTAATAGTGATTTTAGGCTCTTGCTTGTATACTACCAAAGGCAAATACAAGCCTTAACTCTTAAATGAAGAGATATGAAACCTAAAGTGAATATGATGATATTCTAAATGCACAAAATGCAAGGTCAACACATTTAATGCTTATCTAGTCATGAATGAATGCTTCAAACAATCCTAGATATCATGTTGCTATATGACACACATATAACCTAGCTATATGAAATCAAAGCATTCCTAGATGCAATAGCTATCACAATACAACAACCCAAACATCAACAAAAATCTCTATTTATAATGAAAAATTATAATCTAGATGCATAAAAACCATAAAAGAGATTTCTTGTTAAGCAAGAACACAAAGCTGGATGAGAGTGGTGTTCTACTTACCAAGTAAGCTATGTTGATGAAGACCCATGCTTAGAAACATCCTAGATAAAGCTAGATGATGATAGAACCATGAATGAATGATGGATGATTAGGTTTTGGACAATAAAAATGGTTTCTTACTACCTTTTCTTGCAAAACACTATTGAGCTCTAAAAGGAATGAAAGATAGTGGATTCTGAAGCTCTAAAGGGGTAAGGAAGAGGAAAGGGCATATATATATATATATATATATATGAAGCCCTAGACGAAATGACACCGTTTTAAAAAACAGTAGCAAAATCCCGTCATTACCGCTGTGCGTACCGCGGCTCGGGCAAGTTGTCCAGACCGCGGCACACGAAGCAGTGTGCCTACTGGACAGCAGCGCGGTTGGGACCGTTGTACGTGCAGTGCACAGGCTGCGGTCAAGGCATCAAGGGCCTACTGATGTGTACCGCGTCAGGGACCACTGGGCGTACATGTGTATAGGACGCGGTTCAGGTAGCATAGGCCGACTAATGATTACCGCTCAAAATGCTGCGGTGCAAGCAGTGCTTGCCAAGTGGTCTAGGCCGCAGTCATAGAAGAAACCTTATTTTCTAGGCAGACTTAACACACAAAGTAATATGCAATATGTGCAAGTGTGGAGTGTGATAAGTGTCATACAGTGCATCATCCAATTGTATGTAAACAAGAATATAATGCATGCAAGTGAGTGTGTGCAGCTATATCCCTTCAAGTAAAAGTAGAGTCAAGTAATCTACCTTTCTTGATGCATTTGGAGTCAAATGAAAGATCTTCAATTCCTAATCTACCCTTTTACAATGATTAACCCCAATTGTGATTTTGTCAACGAAATAAGCCAATCATAAAGTGAGGCACTTACAATCTCCCCATTTGGCTATTTCGTGACAAAACCACCACTCACAAAGCAATCTCACAAAAACAAAAAAGTTGGTCAACAAAAGTTTCTACATTACAATAAAGACTATAGTCTAAGTCTTGAACATCTTCAAGTCAATCCAAAGTTTGTAGAACCATCCAACCTACACACAATCAACAAAACAAACAAGGATACCTTCCAAGATCAAGTGTGTGTGAGGTGCTTTCAATAACCATAAACAACAACAAACAACATCATTTGCAATAGCCTTAACAAAATTAACAAAATACAATTTATGCTTTTGAAGAGATCTGGGTTCTGAAGAGATTTCCAGATCTCAAGGCTACCCATCACCGGCGTCAGATGGCCGCTCCATCTGAGATGAAGCCTCGTCTCTACTCTTCCGCCGGCTTCAAATATAGACGATGCTCCTTCCGCCGACTTCACATGGGGTCGTGACTTCTTCTGCCGGCGTCGGATGTGGAATGGCGAATCTGAGATGAAGCTGCGGATCTGAGATGAAGAAGATAATTGATGATGATGATCTTCAACCTTCAACCTCAAATCTTTAATTATTATTTTTTTGTGGGATAATTTTGTGGTTTTTTAAATTTTATTGAAGAAGATGGTTTGTTATTGGTTTGGGTTGGATTTGTTTGTTAAAGAACTTTTGATTATGTATTTGGTTTATGGAGATTTTTTATGATGGTTCTCTGGAAGATTTGGTGAGTTGGAATTCATTGAAAGAAATGTGTTTGGTACCTGAGAAAATGAAAGAAAAAAAATATTTGAATGGAGAGAATATCAATTTTATGTTATTAAAGGTTGAAGGTTGAAGGTTGATGGAAGGTTGAAGGTTGAATGGTGATGATGATGGAATTATAAGGTTGATGATAAGGATCCATATTGGATTATGTATCAATTTTATTTCATTTGTTTTTTGTTTTTTGTTTTTTTTTTATTAGGTGGATATCCAATACGGATCTCCACATTTAATTTTTTATTTACATTTATTTTTTCTATTTATTTGTGTGTTGACACTTGGCATATCAATGTTTAAAGATAAAAATACCCTTAGAACTGTTAAATTTGACTAACGGTTGACTCACAGAAGGACGAAATTGAGTGGTTATTAAAAGCATATGGACCAATCCAGTGAAAAATGAATAAGTGAGTAAAAAACAGATAATTCAAAAAATATAGGGACTTAGATGATAATATCCCTTTTTTTCTCAAATTGACATGTGGCATATTTTTAAAATGTGTACGAATATTGTCACTCATAAAACTAATTAGTATACCCAATTTTATAAGTAAATCCAATATAAAATTAAAAAAATAAATGTTACTATAAGCACATATCCTAATGTCAGTGGCGGACCCAGAAATCTTAACGAGATGGGGCACTTGAACAAAATAATAATTATACAAAAAAATAATAAAAATTTAAAATCATAATAAAATGAGTTTTTTTTTATATAAAAAAATTGATGGTATAATGAATTTTAAATAAATTTAAAAAAAATAGAACACTTACTTGATGAACTAAATAATATTACATTCAAAAGAACTATAAACAAGAAACACAATATTAAAATAATAAAAAAAACAACATAAACAATGAAAATTTATAAATTTTATTCTTAAAAAAATGAAATATAATTTTATAATATTTTTTTGTATTTATTACCAATTCACTTCAAATTTATATAAAAAATAATTGATTAATAAATGTTACTATACGGGTTTTTGAATTTTTTATTCTTCTAATTATTGATTCTCAATAAAATAAATAAAGAAAATAAAGAAAAATATAAAAGATAAAATAAAATGAATCATAATAATAGATGAACTGTTTTAGTACAATAAATTAAAATTTGAGATTTTAGGTTTTATTGATTATATATGTTAGGTATGTCAAACTAAAAATATTATAAATAAGAAAATTTTAAAAAAAATAATAGATAATTTACTATATAATAAAATTGAATTAAGTAAATCATAAATTAAAGGTAGTTAAGAAGTTGACAATGACGGGAAAAAGAAAGTGAATTATTTTATTGTAGAAGAAGACAGAAATTTGAGAAAGGAATTGAAAAAGAGTGTAAAATAAAAAAGATGTTACAAAGAATATTTGTTTTGCTTATCATCGGTGAGCGGTGAGATGGAAAAACTCTACCAAATAGCCATGGTATGTTTCATAGTGTATTATTTGAGATATATATACATATATATATATATATATATATATATATATATATTCTTTTTATTATCAGTTCGAACTGATATAAAACTTGCATATGGGTCATCGAATTTAAAAGATGCTTTGACAATTGCATGCAGCAAAGTCAAAACATTTAAGTTCAATGACCCACATGCAAAAAAACTGATATATCTTATATCAGTTTGAACTGATAATAGAAAAATTGTATATATATAAACATAAAATCAATTTTTTCAAAAACAATATGAGGTGGGGCACGTGCCCTATCTAGTCTCCTCGTGGGTCTACCCCTACCTAATGCCAAAAGTACCCATATTGAAATTAATATATTCATTTTAATACATTTTATTTATAAATCCTTTTAAATTATTAACGCACCCAGTTTATAAAAAAATCATTTTATTTTTTGAATCAAATCATCTTCTAATGATAATCCAATTTACTTTTGAATTTTTTTTGAATGTAGGAGTTTTATAAAAGAGAAGATGTATAATTGGATTGTATATAAGACCAAGAGATTTTCATTTCGAAATTCTCTCATATATATAACTATCGTAAAAAATATATAAATAAATAAATAACTCATTGATATCTACAGTTATCTTTAAAAAAAATTATTTTGTTTATTGATAGAGTTTATAACTAAACATGAAAGAAATACAATATATATATATATATATATATATATATATATACACACATATACACACTTACTTCTTTATGATTATAGTAATCTAAAAATTCTGTTTCCATTACTTTGTTGTATGATATCATGTGATGATGAGAAAGTTTGATACATGAAATAAAATTATAGTTTAATTAGGGTTTATCATAAGGTTTTTTTTAAATAAAGGGATATAATTGAAGGTATGTGTGTAATTAATGAGTGTATATAGCATTTGTTTTTTTTAATTAAAGTAATTTGTCCTTATTGATACATTTCTATTGAGATATTTTTGTAATTGAAATTTTTAATAAAATATGTGTGCACTAATTAGTTTTATGAGATTCTTTCCTTACAATCCAATTTTTATCTTTTCATACATCTTTTCTAAATACACTTCATCTTAAAACTTAAATTTTAAAATATTATAAGAACAATTCATTTTGATTCAAAATTATTATTTTTAATGTTTGACACTTTTTTTATAACCACTCAATCATAAAAACCTATTTTTTAAAAAAATTAAAAAACAAAATCATTTTGTTTCAATTACAAAACCTGATGTTTTGTTTGTTTGTTTTTGGTTGGTTATAATATTACTTATTTTTTCTTTCTTGAGAATGGTTTTAATGTTACCGTTATCTGGCGAATTGAAAATAACAATAAAAAAACCCAACTTAAAACTTTTAATCAAAAAATAAACAAAACACAAAACAAAACAATAAAGTACTGAACCCTTGTTTGATTTCAAAGATCACCTTTGTTTGAAATGATCTACGACCTACAGATCCAAATTTTATTATTATTATTATTTTGTATTATTGGATTTTTTAATGAAATCTAAAATCTCCATTAATAAAGATTAATCTCCATCAATGGAGATATAAGATTTATATATATACCGTCTTAATTTTTATTGATCATTTTCGGAAGAAGAAGAAGAAGATGTTGTATGATTATAAAACAATGTTTGTAGTGTTTTTATAACTTTTTTTGTCTTTTTTAATAATTTTAATTTAGGTTAAGATTGTTATTAATAAAAAAAATTAGGATTAAATGTAAAAAGTCATTGAGTGGATTAAAAAAAATTAGAATTGAGTGTAAAAGACATTGAGTGGATTGTCAACAACATCACTATAATTTTACGGGTGGCAATATGATACCCTTATAAAAAATATTAAAACAAAAGTACCCTAAAACTGCTAAATTTGACTAACCGTGATAAATAAAATAACTAAAATTATGTATTATTGGAAATCTAGGGACATGTGATCCTAAAATAAAAAGATAATCAATGGAAGTATATTGTTTTCTTTAATTTCAAAATTGTGTCCCACACTCCTACTCAATTAATCAATTGGGATTCAATGATGTTAGGTTTATGATTTGTGTTGGCATTAATTCCATATCAAAAAGACATTTTTCTTCGTATTGTATTAGTTGTCTCGAATGCTTAATTATCAAGCTTCAAGGAAGGACAACAATGCAAACAACAATGCAAGCAAAGTGATGGCTTTAAGAGGAACAAAGTTTTAATGCATAACAAGGTATTTTAAAACATCTTTCCTCTTGCAAGGCCTTAAGTGCACACACATACATTGCATCCATTTGTGTCCATGCATCGTTATACTCAAATGGTATAGCACATACATACACTTATTGAAGTATACACATGCATTAGATTTAATTTGACAATTTTTGTAAAATTGCATGTTTTAGGAAACGGCATACTTGTGTGTTCTTATGCTTATTTGTTTGTGTGTTTGTGTTATCAGACTTGAATTTGTTCCTATATTATTCCTTATTGAGTTTCGGTTGTTTTGGTCACTCATTCATTAAGTTTCAAGTTCCGAATTGGAAGTTACGAAACTTTCCTTGTCTTTATCATACATGGTTTTCATCCATGTGTATCGAGTCAAATTTCATATCTTTTGTGGAAGTTTTGTTGATGTCCATGTAAGTGAGGGAGTCTTGGTTTGTAATAAGAAAAACGGATTCGAAATCGGAGTTCGGAGGCAGAAATACAGTCGAAGGACGCGAGGAGTGTACGAGGGAAATATGAGGTGCCATACACCCCTTCCCCGTGGAGGCTCGTGGCCTCCATGGGAAGGGATGCCTTCTGCCCCTGTGGAGGCCACATGCCTCCACAGGATGCAGAGGTGACGCCCTCCTATTGGCCACTTTCAAATGGTCTTATTCTCTCTCTTTTTAAATTCCATTTCCCTCCCAATTTCATTTTAAGAAGAAAAATTGAAAAATAAAAGCATAGAAAATTTATCTCAAACTTTCTCATCTTCCAAACACCATAATTCACTCATTCGAACTCCGTTTTGAGTGATTCAAGTTTGAAAATCTTTGTCTATCAGTCATTTATCCTTTACAAAAGATTTAGGAGTCATTTGAGTAAGATTTCTGGTAGCTACTCTCTCAAAAACGAGATTGCACGTTTTTCACTTAAGGTATTGATTTCTCTCTTGAGTTCTGTTCTTCAAGTCTTCAATAACCTTGGGTTTTCTTCTTCAATACATGTATGTTTAATATGTATACTTTGATTAGAGTTTGTTGAAGTTAGTTTGAGCATCATTAGAAACTTGTATATTGAGTTAGGTTTTCTTAAAAACATATGTTTTCACATGCTTGGGAGTTGTATTGTGCTAGCTTATCATCTAGGGTTATTTGTGTGTTGATTGATAGCTTTTATACTTGCTAGAGATTTATATTGAATATATTAATTGATTCTAGCATGTTTATTATGTTTGAACAAAATCTAGGTTTTGATGTGTGTTAGGTGTTTCACATACTCTAGATTATTGTTCATGTTATAAGATCTAGATAAACTTGTTTTATGTATTTTAATGACTATATCTAGATCTTCATGAAATATACTTAATCCATATATTTCATATGTACATGCATCATTTTGTGTGATGACATGAGTTTAGGATTGTGAACTAGAAAATCATATATTGTGTGCTCATTGTTCATTTCTAGTTTTCATATGGTATTTTGATCACATATTCTGTGTTGTATGTGTTTGCATCATTTGCATTACACTTAGATCATTCGTCTTGCAAAAGGTAGGAAGTCTCATTTGGAGTGTGAAGCTTCAAATTAAGCAAGGGAGTCTTGGTTAGGATAATGTGGATTTAGATAACCAAGCAAGAAAATCTTCCTAGTGGCATATGAAGTGCTATGGTTAGGGAGTTGCTCTCTAGTAGCATGTGAAGTGCTATGGATAGAGAGTACGGAAAATCTTTCTAGAGACATGCGGTATTGGAAAGTAAGTTGCTCTTTAATAGCATGTGGATTGCTATGGTTAGAGAGAAGGCAAAGCTTTCATTAGTAAAAGGCTTGCGGGAAGGATGAAATAGATATCCAATAGGAAGTGTATCCATGTGGATTGGTCACTTTTAAGGGTGTACTTTTATCCAATTAGTGAAAGTAGTTTTGCATGTGGTTATGGTATCAACCCGTGGATGTTTCCTCTAAGGAGGTTTTACCCCGTAAAAATAATGTGTTCAATGTCTCTATCCTTATCTTGTTGATATATGTATATGTATTGTTGAATATCTTGTTTGGAATTTTAGTGATTGATATTCTTGTATAAACAAGATCTTTGAATATATATATATATATATATATATATATACAGAAATTTTCAAGTCAGTACACACTGATATAACTTCATCAGTGCGTTGGATATGGACCATTAGATTTACATATTTTGATACAAAGTGTATGCACTTGTCAAAACTTCTTCATAATCAGTGGTCCACATGCAACGCACTGATATAAGTTATATCAGTGCGCACTGATGAGAAAAGTACTACATATATAAATATAGGGATATTAAGATTTTAATCCCTCTAGTTAGCGTTAATCTGGGTTTGGTCCACTAGTTTTTGGAATTACTAACTTTAGTCCACTGGTTCTCTGACAATACCTATTCCAGTCCCTACCGTCCAATTCCGTTATATTTCCTTTGACTTCCGTTAGGTTAACAAGGGCAAAAGTTAGATTTTCGTTAACTTTAGTCCACTAGTTTTTAGAATTTACTAACTTTAATCCACTAGTTTTTGGAATTTACTAACTTTAGTCCACTGGTTCTTTGACTTTCGTTGACTTAACGGAAATCGTTATAGAAGGACTAAAGTTAGTAATTTCAAAAACTAGTGGACCAAACCCAGATTAACGATAACTAGAGGGACTAAAATCATAATAACCCATAAATATATATATATATATATATATATATATATATATATAGTCATTTTCCTATCAGTGCGGACTGATAAAATTATATAAGGATATTAAATGTGAGCCTCTCATTTATAAAAGAGTTTTGACAAGTGCATACATACCAAGTCAAAGTATGTAAAACGAGTGACTCACATTCAATGTCCTTATATAATTCCATTAGTGCGTACTTATGTGTAAATTTTCGTATATATATATATATATATATATATATATATATATATGTGTGTGTGTGTATGTATGTGTGTGTGTGAATGATAGTGTTTTATTGTTTGTGTATAAAGTGAGATATCTTCACATGCAAAATTATAGACTATGTTGACTTTGCTTAACTAAACATGTCTTTCATTGATCTATAAGTGTTTATATTTACTTAATAGATTGTTATACAAACTATCTAGAGGGACACACTTTTGTTTGTTTTTAAACAAATTAACTGTGTTTGTATTTTCAAATGCACATACGTCTAACCAATTAAACATTAAATTAATTATATTTACCTATTTAATTAAATAAATTCATTGTAATTGTACTAATTTAATCAATTGAGATTCATTGTATATATTTAACCAACCAAACATTCATCTTGTTTTATTAATATAATCAATTAAGTATGCACTAATCTCAAAATACATTAACCAGCCCTTCTTGTTACAACATGATAATTCAATCTCATAACTCCCCTAGGTTAGCTTTAGACAAATTAACTGTATTTGTATTTTCAAATGCACATATATCTAACCAACTAAACATTAAATTAATTGTATTTACCTATTTAATTAAATAAATTCATTGTAATTGTACTAATTTAATCAATTGTGATTCATTGTATATATTTAACCAACTCAACATTCATCTTGTTTTATTAATATAATCAATTAAATATGCATTAATCTCAAAATACATTAACCAACCCTTCTTGTTACAGCATGATAATTCAATCTCATAACTTTCAAGTATGTTATGAAAAATTAGAATGAGATCCATCTAGACTTGAATTTTAAGAAGAAAGAAAAACAGTAAATTCAAGAAAATTATAAATTCATTACTCTATGAAATGAGTAGGGTAATATTTTTTACAAGGAAAATTTTAAAATGTAATGTATCATTTTATAATTTAATCAAAATTATTAATTTATCTTATCGACTCAAATTGGATAGAAAATTTTTATTATAAATTGTTTTATTAATTTATAGAGTTTATACTTATATTAGCCCGTTGAGCTTTAAAAATAAAGTAAATATTAAAATTTTTAATAATAAATCGTAAATGATTACAAATTATTGTTATTTTTTGAAAAAAAAAATAAAATAAAATAGGAGGTGGCCTCCACAATCAATTGAAGGAGATCTCAAATTTTCATCATGAAGAAAGAGATCTTAGGTCTCCTCCATGTAGGCCTCCTCCCCTATGTTAAATAATTTCCCCCTTTGTTTTTTAAGTCATACCAGTCAAACTAATTAGTTAGATAACCAATATCTAAACTCTTAAACCAAATGAATTTCCTTTTTGTCATTTTGAAAATTTAGGAATTAAAATGGCTTAATAACTTTTGTGAACCTTGAAGAAAAGTTTGTGGAATATTGTGAAGGCCCTATAGGCATTTTTTTTTATATTTAAGAGTGTCGATAATGACACCCCTCAAAAATTGTCTCTACACCCATTTCGTAATAACATCTATCGAAATTTTAAAAAATTTCTAATTTGTAAATAAACTCCATTTAATATCAAAATACCCTTTATTTAATTATACTGTATTGTATTTTTGTAAGTACACACTAGCTATGACTATTATTATGTTATCTAATCAACTTTATTATTATATTAAAAAAAATTTGGTTACCTTTAATTCTCTTGCTATTCTTTTTCTTCTCTACTTCTTTTCTCATCTTGGTTTTTTCAAAATCAAATTCCATTTTTCGTTAAAAATCCATTTTAAGATTTTTTATTATTATTATCATTGGAGAACCACTTTCTGTTTGAGATGGTTGTAATAATGTAAGGTTTGTGTAATATCCCAACTGATGTGGAAGTAGATAGATGTTAAATGATATTTAAAAAAAAGGTGTTCAATGAAAGTGAAGAACATCTAATATATTTTTTTTAACAAGAAAGAACATATAATATTGATAGAAAAAAAAATCTAAAGTGTGTTTGAAAGAAATAAAAACAATAATATAGTTAATTTAAAAATATGTTTATATACATAATGATTTTGTTCTTCTAATAAAAATTAATTTAAAACTTTACTTTTTCACAATCAAATTTGTCTCATGATTTTGATTCATTTTCCATACTTATCATTCAATTCGTATTTCCTTAAAAAGATTGACAATATTAAAAAGAGAATCTAGGTTTATTAAAATGGAAAGAGTTTTTATAATATATGTTAATATCAAACCATTAATAGGGAAAAAAATACAAAAGATTAAAATAGGAAGCTAATTAATAATTATCAGTGGGTGTACTAACAAACAATTAGTCATCTTAGTAATTTTACTCAATGGTATTATTGGATTTTTAAAAACATACTAATTTGGGATGTACATACGGTTTTTAAGAGGTGCAAATATCGTCATTCTTTTCTTAATTTTTAATTTTTATTTCTCTTTTCGAGAAGCCCCGTTCGATATCAGTATATCACACACCAGATTGATAGAAGTAGACATGACCACGATTCCGGTTCCGGTTCCGCCAGTTTGAAACTGGTATTAAAAAAAATCAATATCCTCATCCATGATCCATCATCCATTCACTATCATAGTATCATCATCTATTCATCTGTCATTCTGTCAAGAGACTCAAAACCAGTTACCCAAAATAAAAAAATCAAAAAGAAAGAAGAGATAAAAGAATGAAGAAATCACCCAAAATCAAAAAATTTGTAACTTCAAATGCATCCAACAATTTCTATTTGAACTTGCAAACCTTGAAGGGCATCAGAGGGAAGAGAGAGAGAGAGAGAGAGAGAGAGAGAGAGAAAAAGAAATAAGAGATCAGAGATAGATGACGATGAAGAGGAGATCGGCGACAGGATGAAGAAGGGATCGGCGTACCGGCGAAGAGATCGGCAGTCGGCAACGAGAAGAAGAAGAAGAAAGAAAGAAAGAAAGAAAGAAAAGAAAGAAAAGAAAGAGAGAGAGAGAGAGAGATAGAGAGAGAGAAAGAGATCAGATTCATCCGATTTGAGAAAGTGAGAAAGAAAGAAAGAAAGAAAGTTAGAGAGAGAGAGAAAGAAAGTGGGCATGAGTTTATATATATATATATATATGTTGGAATCGTCGGTTCCAATCCGGTTCAAACTGGGCGGTTCCTCAAAATTTAAAACCGGAACCATACCGATACCGGTTTCGGTCCCGATCTGGTTTCGAAACCGAAACCAGTTTTTCTAATTCCGATTCCGATTCTGATTTTTCCTGAACGGTTTCGGTTCAGTTCGAACAGGCGTCATGTCTGGATAGAAGGGCTTTAACCTTCCATGTGTATTTGGGTATTAAAGTTATTCATGATCAGAAACCAATTGGGCCTTCGAGATTTGAAACCACACAAAGCCCAAATCATCTCCTTGTCTGGATGACTCATGACTACTGACTAGCGATAAATAGTAGTGGACATTAGACAACAGCAGATTGTATTTTCTGGCCTACCCCACTACTACTAGATTTGCAGGCTTGCAGCTTCCGGCACTAAGTCCACGCAATGACGCATGCGCATGATGAATATTAGCTATGTCGCACATGTCGTGTCTCCACTCTCCAAAATCAACAGCTTTAGCAGAATTGCAGTTTATATCCAAGACAAGAAATGATGGTGATAAAAACTTAAAAAGAAAAAAAATACACACTTATTAGATTTTGCATTGCATTTTTTTTCCTTTGAATTGACAAGAGGGCTACAGATATGATTATGTGGAATCATATTAATTATCTCCCCTCTTTCTCTCTCTCTATGAAGCCCTCTATGAAGCCTAATTAGATCATGTCAAAGTGGTACTTAAAAATGAGTGGCACAAATTAACAGAGAACGACTATGCGATTGGACAGTAAGATAAGTCCAAGTTAGTTTAATAATAAGGTTTTTCATAATTTTAGTGATTAAAGAAGAGTTGCTTGTTAGATGATAGAATGAAAGGGGACAGAAAGATGGGTTTTTGGGATAAAAAGTAAGAGATGGGAATCATTTTGTGATGTAAAGGAGGGTGGGAGCATGTGATGCAAAGCTTCACATTGGTTGAAAAGCACAAAGTAGGAATAAAGAAAGCACTTCTACACAAGTAGTTGCTCATTTCTGAATTTTAACCAACTTATTAATTCGGTTAAAATATCGATTAATTTTACTCTAATTATGTGGGTTTCGTCTAATTGTAAAAAAAAAACAACAAATAAGAGGATATTTAGGATTCTCTACTCATCTAAGCTTCAACTATAACCTACATGTTAGATAAATTTAAAATCACGAATGATCGAACAGAATAATAAAATAAGTATAATTAAATTCTCGTTGTTAATCAAAGTTATTATGATTATTTTTATCATCTAGCATCATCATAATAAGTAGATAGAGTACTTGAAGAAATTTGTTTGGTTATCATTATAAAAGACGTGTTTGTGGTGAAGGTAAAAAACAAAAACTTTGCAAGTATATCAAGGTTATGAGTTTATTTCAATCTATTTTAGAGGTTGGTAAGTTAGGTTCAAATTTAGAAAATAAAATGAAAAAGAGCCGGTTTTTGCTGATGAACAGATCTCCATCCACACAAGATCGAAGAAGCTACAATGTCACGACAAAATTGTTCCAGCACAACTTGAAAGTGGGGTCTATCTATGTGGTTGCTTGGTGTGCGTCCAAGCTAACGGTCACTTGGGGAAATCCAATGAATGGAGAGTTAGGTCGAGAAAATGAAACTTTGTGTTAGGATCTTCGCATCAGCTAGTTAGCTTTCTTTCTCTGTTTTCCTCAAACTCTTCCTTGTGATTGAAGCAGTTTAAAAGATTTCTGCAGCGTATATTGTTTCTGCACTGCAGCAGTAGTAGTACATTGCTTCGCTTGCGGTCTACCGCATCATGGGAAAAGGGCACTGCATGTGCCCGACGAATCATCTCATCTCGTCTCAGTCTTCCGTGTCTACGGTTGGATAATAATAATAATGTAACGTTGGATACACAGGTAGCTGATAGATGGGAAATATTTGTCAAGAATGCGATACTTACTATTCATTAATATCCAAACTAGTAATGTTTAATTAGTTTCTGCTTGTTAACCCTACAAGAATGGAAAATTTGACAAGATGTCTCAGCTAAGGCCCACTTAAAAAAGTCAGGCACGCTCCATAATATGGTGGGGAAATCTTATCAACCTCCTAACAACACCCATATTTTATCGTTTAATACTTTAATGCACCAATGAGACCACGAAGAGAGAAAGTAAAAAAAAGATAAACTAAACAAAAATTGAGCAATATTAATCAAACGATTTGACCCTTTATATGTGTGGTTCTATTGCAACTAATATGTAATATTAAAATAAGCATGCTTGTCAAACACTCTGCAAATGAAAATTTGTCATGTAAGTAAGATATATATCCTATGAGAGAAATGAAAAATTGCTTCGGTGCTGGATTTTATTGTCATTGATTTGTGTTGTTTATCTACTTCGAACACTTGCTTTAACCCCCTCTTAACGACCCATCAATGCAACAACCATCTACAGCGTTTTAGAACAAAATTTGTATTATTAATTAGTGGCCAATAATATGGATGCTGCTGGGCTGCCACAGCCGTCCAACCATGGACCTGATTGCTAGTTAAGACGTACAAAGAAGAAGTAGTGGGTTGTTGCTCTTTTTCAAGACTCACTGAATAATTGAAAGAAACTACACCTGTAAATAGGCCAGTTTGTGGCTCTGGTTGTTGTTCATTCTATCATTCTCGCATGACATAATTGAAAAGAAATTGAAATAGTCGCTGTGTCCATTTGAATTGCATTTTTTTTGTAGTTAAATGAAAAGGACAGTGTTTTCGTTGATGACAATTTCTCAATAAATTAAAATAGAACAACACTCGTCACACCCCAGAATTCTAGCAATTTCCCAATTCAACAAATATGAAATAGAATGGAATTATTTCAAGGAACTTAATTTGGATTGGTGCTAATGACTAATGAGTTATTCTGGGGTTTAATCAAAGGGACACAAACCACAAAGAAAAGATTTAAAGGTGTGTAAAAGGCCTTAATGATCATTAAAAAATCAAGGGGGTTATATATATATATATATATATATATAAGAAAATAAATAAATAAAACAAAATAAAATGGTAGGTCATGATTAATGTATCAACAAGAGATGATGAGGTGTGTTGGCATCACAGTATTGGATGATCCTTAAAGTTGCAAAATACCAAAGATGAACTTATGAACTGCCACAAAATCAGTAAAACATGGGACCATCTTGCTTGAGTCTGACCGAGTTAAAAGTGGGGCCCACACAGGTTATACACACTAAAAAGGCCCATGTGAGGATGGGAGACCACCAGCTGGCTATGTCTATTTTGTGGGTCTCTCTTTTACTTCTCTTCCTCTACCACCACCTCCCCGTCACTTTCTATTTTTATTTTTTACAATAATAATAAATAATTATTATAATCTTTTTCGTTTCTTAGACTAATCCATGATATCAATACGAAGAAAATTAATATTTATTTTTTATTTTTTATTACGGTTTAATAATTAAAAATGAATATATATTTACAATAATAGGGTTTGAACGTAGTAATATAGTTTCATTTTAATACTTCTAACATTAAGACAATTAACCCTTGAAAATTAATATTCATTATTGGAAAACATATTAGGATAATTATTAAAATAAATATATAGAAAGGTAGGTAATGAAATTTTAATGTTGATTTACGTTTATGTTTGCTTATTTATAGGTACAAATTCACATGGGTATATAACTATACATTAATTACCATGACCAGTTCCAAGAATTGATCATGATTGGTTTGTAAATTAGGTTTCCTTAGTAAAATTAATTAAATAATGTAAAGATGGATTACTTTTTCAATTATTAAACAAATCCTAGTTTATGTTGAACATAAAACTAAAAGCACCACCGTATATGCACAGCACATGCAAAAAAAAAAAAAAAATTTGAAAAAAATTGAAAAGAAGAAGTTTGGTTGATATAGGTTGTACATGGAGGTTGTACACGGAACTTGTAAGAATGAATCCTCCTCCTCGTGCATAAAAAACTTGTCTCCAGAAATCGCATATGATTCGATATCACGTGGCTTGTGTGCTGTGCCATCTCTCTTTTTTCTACTTATATTCCGGGTACAATCATGACACATAAAAATCATAATACTGGTTCTTAGCACTTATTATAGCTAGCTTCCACACCCGAAATAAAATAAAAAATATATTTGTAATTTATACGAGGAAATCGTATAGTCACTTTTAGTAAAAATTAAAATGGTTGGTTTTTATTTTTATGATAACAATTTGTGGTTTGAATATTGTGATTATAATTTTTTTATATAAATAAAATAAAGAAAGGAAAAAAAAAAAAGCCGTTGTGTAAGGAGAAGGGCAGAATGGGAAAGAGTGTGGTGAAAGTTTATTTTGACACACACACACAAACGTCTAAGCTGGTTTGTGGTGTAGTGAAGCCTAAGGAAAATGATAGTGGTTGTTGTCATTGCAGTTAACTGTTTTGCATACTTGCTATTCAGCCGCTAAATTCCCCCAACTACCCCTCTCTCCCTCTCTCTAAAATCACTACACTTTTCTTCTTTATTTTTATTTTTATTTTTAACTCTCTCAGTCTCTCTCACACATTCTCTCTCTAAAACGCATTTTCTGAAACTTGACTCACAGCTTTTATTTCGCTTCCGTTGTGTTTGTTTGTTGTTGTATATCACTTTCTCTGTCTACAATTCTCCAAATTCGCAGACAATGAGAGCGGTTTATAGCCAAGGAAAAGAATATTGATATTTCCAGACACCGCATTAGATTACGCTCATTCTTAATTCTGTTTTCTTACCGTCTCTCAGAAAATTGTGAGTTTTTAACAAAAAAAAATTCATCTTTGAGTTGCTTCATATGGAAGCTGGCGGTGGTGCGGAGGACTGCTGCGTGAAGGTTGCAGTACACGTAAGACCGCTCATCGGCGATGAGCGTGCACAAGGTTGTAAAGATTGCGTCACTGTCGTTGCAGGGAAGCCTCAGGTATGCGCACAGTAAGAATGTGAATTGTGAGAGTTCAATGTCTGTGTGAATTTCGTGTGACAAGTTTCACGGTGGCTGGTTCAGTCTCTAGTGACTGGTCAGTGGATAGTTCTTCAAGTGTTTGGCTTTACTTTTAGGTGATGAGAGTTGTTGATTGGTGAATCTATGAAGATCTAGATCTTAGGATGCTGAGAAATCTGAAGCTGTTGCATGTTTGACTTGGAGAAAGAGTGTGTGTTTCACAAAAATCTGATTTCGGATAAGAAATTAATTTAGGCATCACTTTTCAGTTCCTTAATTGGAATAGTTTCATAATTGTCTGCTGTGATTACAGAGAATTACTGAAATAGGTGATATTTGCTAATTCTTTTGGTAATTCAGTGACTGCAATTCCTGTTATGATTCCAATAGAGGAATTCTTCAATCAACAATCTTTGTTTGTTTTTGTAAATAAAAGGTTCAAAAAGTCAGAGCCTTAGCTTGAATTTATTGGTAAAAATTATGAGTGTGAACAGATTCGTGTGTTTAGCTTAGTGCCAAAGTGGTCCTTAGTAAAATTTCAGAATATGTTATAAAAAAAAAAAAAAGTAGAAAAGTAACTGCAAATTCTTGTTGCTATCTGGACTCTAGTCTAGTCTGTTTACTTTGGCTTTCATATTCAAAGTTAATATCTTGTTTGGATTACTGATTACATATGCAATTTTGTATTTTCTTTTAAGATCACAAATCTCCCAGCCAGTTTGGAATTATAAGCATTTTATTCTCTTTTTTGGTTTGGGTGGGGAGGAGTGTGTTTCAGAAGTCAAAATATACCACATTAGTGTTTCATTTGTCTGGAGTATTTTCCTTGTCTTTGCATTTGCAGTCTTTATTTGGCATATAAGTTCAAATAAAATGTTTCAATTTTTTTTGAAGTACTATTTGTTTCACATGCTGGCTTAATAGATTGGATTAGGTACGGAGTTACAATAGATATTAGCTGTGAATTGCAGTGTCCCAGTTCATGGCCTGAAATGACTCACACAAATATTTAATGATGTTAATAGGGTGTATAAGATACATGCTAATAGAATAAATTTTTGCACTGCCTGTCAATAAGTTGCTAAGCTCTGTGGTCTGTATGCACGCGTGTGTGCACTGTGTGTTTGAAATGTGAATCTTTTGAGTGACATATCGGTTTTAACCATGCTGCAGGTACAAATTGGGGCGCATTCCTTTACTTTTGATCATGTATATGGGAGCACTGGCTCACCTTCAACTGCCATGTTTGAAGAATGTATTGCTCCACTTGTTGATGGTCTATTCCAAGGATATAATGCTACTGTTCTTGCTTATGGTCAGGTAAAAATCATATCCCATGAAAACTGCTCAAGTGGAGCAAAACTCATGTATGCATCGTTTGATTGCCGTTCTTGCAGTTGACATTCCAATATTTTGCAGACAGGATCCGGGAAAACATATACAATGGGTACTGGCTTCAAAGATGGATTGCAAACGGGAATAATTCCTCAAGTTATGAATGTTTTATTCAAAAAAATTGAAAATTTAAAGAACCAAACAGAATTCCAATTGCACGTTTCCTTCATTGAGGTTTGTTGAACCATTTCTTCTTCTTCTTCTTCTTCTTTGTGTGAAACAATTTGTAAGATAAGCCATCAGTCACACTCTATGGTACTATCTCTATGTACTTATTTAAGCTATATGCTGCTCTCCTAAAAGATCAATTTCAGTACAAAAATCAGTTGTACAGCTTAGATATGGATTGCATAAAAGATATCTAAATTTTCCATGTTTATAGTATGAAAAAAGAAAAATAAAAATAAAAATCCATGTCATAGATAGAGCAACGATTTATCGTCCTCATTGTGATTCAAGCAAGATTAGATAAAATTTTGCTACTGGTGCAGAATATATTTGTCGATTATTTATTATTTATAAATCATATGAGATCAGCAGTGTCTGTTATCATTCACCATTGATCTTGGTGTATGTGTCCCCGAAAAAACTATTTGTTCCAGAATTGTTTTTTCCTCTGTTCCAATATATCTGTTTCATGTTTTCTATAATATATTCATCAATTCATCATATAACTAATGTGCTGTTGCAAACATATTATAGTTAATAGCATACTTTTTTACCAAATTGAACTTAGGTTGTGTTGATTTATTAATGTAATATCAAAGCCATTATTTGGACAGTTTATTTATTGATATTTTCTTAACAATATCATGCATTGCTAGATGTTTTGCCTTCTTTTGGTAAATGCCTAACTAAAAAACCTGCTATGTAAAAGATTCTAAAAGAAGAAGTACGAGATTTGCTGGATCATACTTGTTTGAACAAATCAGATACTACGAATGGGCACACAGGAAAAGTAACAGTCCCTGGGAAACCACCAATACAAATCCGCGAATCATCAAATGGTGTTATTACATTGGCTGGATCTACTGAAGTCGGTGTTAGTTCACTAAAAGAAATGGCTGCTTGCCTAGAACAAGGATCATCAAGCAGGGCTACAGGGAGTACAAACATGAACAATCAATCAAGGTTAATTTTACATCTTACTTCTCTTTTCTTATTAATTATATTCTTTTTTAGGTAATTTCATTTCTCTTACTTTACAAATAGATGGTATTTAACTATATTTTATATCATAAGGAGAAGTCCTTTATAATTTTAAATTTCATTCAGCAAACCTGGTTTTGCATTAGTTTATGGATCTCATTATAATTTCCAATATATCCAAATATTAATTAGTTATCCCACTCTCAATTAAAAACCCGAGTTCAGTTTCACTATTGGATATACTGAAATCATAAATAGATTTCTAACGATTTAATCTTTTTCCTATTTATAAACCTGTTCTAGGGTTGGAAACACAGCATTTTCCTGAATACTTACTGTAATTTTGCAGTAATTATCACACCTTTCATTAATATGTGCCATTTTCTGGTATGTGTTCTTATAGTCGTTCACATGCGATCTTCACCATCACCTTAGAGCAAATGCGTAAGCTCAATCCAGTTTTTGTGGGTGATAGCAGTCCTAATGAGAGTATGAATGAAGAATATCTATGTGCCAAGTTGCATTTAGTTGATCTTGCTGGATCAGAGAGGGCTAAAAGAACTGGTTCTGATGGTATGCGTTTCAAGGAAGGTTGGTGGATATGTTGATCACTTGTTGAATCTTAATGTGCTTTTTTGGTCAAAACATATTTAACTAAGCATCTTCATTGTTGAAATAGGAGTTCACATCAACAAGGGCCTTCTTGCACTTGGTAACGTCATCAGTGCACTTGGAGATGAAAAGAAGCGAAAAGAAGGCTTACATGTTCCTTATCGTGACAGTAAACTTACCCGGCTTTTGCAGGTATGATATTTTTGAAGAGTTTTTTAAGTGATCACTTGTCCTTGTTTATTATTATGTAGTAAAGTGGCAAGGAAGGAATTAAACTGTTGATAGAAATTTCCATCCAAAAAATTGAAAGTAGCTCTGGAATCAGGCCTGCCACTTTACTGTGGTAATACTAGGTTTTGAAATTAGATGTATATTCATTTCAGAAACTCATTAAAAAGACATATAAACACTTTACATCTCACATCGCTAGCGAATGTGATCCTGGAGTAAGACATAGGCTTTGGTTCTCTCTGTTATATAGATGCATATGGGCACATGGATGAAGAATGTTTGCATGGAGCCCATGTACTGAAGCAAAATTGTGAGTTAAGAATGCTTGCTTGGAGCTTAAGCACAATACTTGGTGGGTTTGGACGGTTACATTTTGTATTAGAGCCAGCTCAATATTTGATAGTAGTGTGTGGTGGACTCTCAAGAAGACATAAGGTCCTAAAAGCCTTGGTGGGGGAGTTGGTCACTTCTGTATTACTAGCAATGGCGATGCATTAAGATATAAGCGTTGAGTTATCCCAGCTAATAGATTGTTGTTAAGCTCATGGGAAGGGGGAAAATTAGTCGCCTTCAGATTACTAGCAAAAGTGATATTGAACTAGGGATATAGCCTTGCGTTCTCTCACCTTAGTTGATTCATTTTGACTTCATGGGGGAACGACACTTGAGGAAGCCTATCTTATTAGTTTTTCCAAGCTATTATGATACTTATGTGAGTATTTGACATATTGAACGCTTTCAAGTTCCTTTTCATCTTAAAGAAAGGTTGGTTGTAAGTATTTGATATAAGAATTGTTTTAATTGATCATAACCAACGAACAGATGATGTGTGATTCACTAGGAAGTGTTTAATAGTGTTAGAAAATTTATTTTTCACCGTTTTCATTTATTATCTCAATAGTTTCATCTTTTTATATATTTATGTTTGGGCTAAGTTCATGAACTTTGGCAGGATTCACTGGGTGGTAATAGCAGAACTGTTATGATAGGTAACTTTTCTTTCCCTAGAATTTGATACTTGCTCAACTTTGCTTTTGCGCTTTTATTTTGTTTTTGAAATTATCAAAATTTTACCTTCTACAGCCTGCATTAGTCCTGCTGATATTAATGTTGAGGAAACACTCAACACTCTCAAATATGCAAACCGTGCTCGAAATATTCAAAATAAACTTGTTGTAAGTTTTTCGGAAAATTCTTCTTTATTTCAATGTTTTCCCATTCATACGCTTGCTTCATGGAGGTATAGTTTATGCATTTTCAATTTCGAATTTTGTCTTCAATAGGTCAACAGAGATCCTATGTCCAGTGAGATGCTAAAAATGCGTCAACAACTAGAGCATTTGCAGGCAGAACTATGTGCTCGTGGAGGAGGAACTTCATCCGATGAAGTACAGGTATTTGGGTCAATGAACTGTATTTTTTGTTTATCACTAAAGTAATCTTAATAGTTTCATTTTATGTTTTCTTGGAGACAAATTACGCCAGATTAATTATGCAAGTTTCTCAGTTAAACATTTCAGGATTGCTTGACTAAAGTGGACTAGTCAAATTTCTTTCTAGGAGATAGTTTTAATCAAATTCCATGATATTTTTTCTTGAGTTACTTTATGTCATTACTATTTGAATAGGTTCTTAAGGAACGGATTGTTTGGCTTGAAGCTGCTAATGAAGATCTTTGCCGAGAACTTCATGAATACCGCAGCAGATGTACAATTGTGGACCAGCGTGAAACAGATGCTCAAGTATGAGATAATTATCTGTCCTTTTCTTAGGACTTTTCTAATCCTTCTCTCCTTTCATTAAATATTAGAGATAAGTTTGATTTGTTGGTCTCTACTTATGTGAATTCAACACTTTTGTCTTTCAGGATGGTAGTCCATGTCCTGTGAAAAGTGATGGACTTAAAAGGAGCTTGAACAGTATTGTGCCAATTGATTATCAAATGGGTGAAACTATAACAGGTACAACACTTTTTTGACTTCAAAACAAGATAATACTTAATTCCCAATTAGTGTAAATGGGTATGCAATTTATTTCATGTTGCTGCATATGTCATTAGCTTTCTAATATTAGGTTGCTGCACATATGTCGTTAGCTTTCTAGTATTAGTATTTTTTTCCTCTCTCTCTCTCTCTCTCTCTCTCTCTCTCTCATAAACACAGGCGCGTAAACAAAAACTATATGCTGTACAAATTCAAGTTTCATTCAGTTATAATTTCCCAAATTATAAGCAGGTGATTCCAGGGAAATTGATGAAGAAGTAGCAAAAGAGTGGGAGCACACACTTTTGCAGAATTCAATGGATAAAGAATTACATGAGTTAAATAGGCGTTTAGAGGAGAAAGAGGTATATTTTCAATTTAGCAGAATTTTTTTTTATTATTTCATTGCCAATTGTAAGTTCATGTTCTCTAAACATTTGTTTTCATATTGCTTAAGGATGATAAAATTTGTCGCCTGCAGTTTCTATTTAATGGAATGCTGTGACTCATTTAACAAATATATCTGTATATTATCAACAATATATACTCTCAGCATTCTTGATAACTTATTCTTTATGTGTACAATCATATTTGATGGTTGAGCAGTCAGAGATGAAACTTTTTGGAGGGTATGACACTGTGGCACTAAAGCAACATTTTGGAAAGAAAATCACGGATTTGGAAGATGAAAAACGGACTGTGCAGGTAAAAAAGAAGTTTCTTGATTTTTTTAAGTTTTACTACCTGAAAAAACCCATGTTTCATTTGTGCATCTGTTTAATTACTGCAGCAAGAAAGGGATCGTTTGTTGACTGAAGTTGAGAATCTTGCTGCTAATTCTGACGGGCAAGCACAAAAAGTGCAAGATATCCACTCCCAGAAATTGAAATCCCTTGAAGCACAGGTAATAATAGGCTTTAGCCAAACTTCCGTGTGCTTTGGATTAAAAAACATAACTTTATTCAAGTAGTAAACTATCTTCATAATTAATGCTCACCAGATTCTGGATCTCAAGAAAAAACAAGAGAACCAGGTTCAACTTTTAAAGCAGAAACAAAAGAGTGATGAAGCAGCAAAGCGTCTGCAAGATGAAATTCAATTTATAAAGGCACAGAAGGTTAAATCTCATTTTGTTCTTTAATATCTCTTTTTGTTTACATTCTCCATGTGTAGCTAAATTTTCATTCTTTCTCTTTCTATGCAGGTTCAATTGCAGCATAAGATAAAACAAGAGGCAGAACAATTTCGACAGTGGAAAGCCTCACGAGAGAAGGAACTCTTGCAGGTGCAATACTTCTTCCCTTTGAAAATAAATAATTTGGAAAACATGCAAGACAGCATCAACTCTTATGCTCTTGCCATTAGGTTAAATGTCCTTTTGGATTTCAGTTAAAAAGGTAATTAAATGGAGTAGGAATAATAAGAATTGTATCTTGGTTTCTCTTTTGACACTAACACGGTCTTATTTATTTATATACGACTGTCACTAGTTATAATTTTGTGGGTGTATCTTTAGTCTTTCTGACAAGTATAACAAATTTCAACTTTTGGTAGTTGAGCTCATGATCAACTAAAGTTATTCTTTATCTTTGCATATCGTATCGCAGTTGCCAATTTATTCCTTTTGCATTTCTTAAACACCCTAATGACAAGCCACGGGATAATTATAAGTCTGACTATTTATTTTGAGTTCCTCAATTATGCAATTGCTCATGCAGACTTGGATTTCCCCCCTCTATTAACTTCACATAATGATTAATTGTAAAATCCGCTAGCTGTAAAATTTATATTTTATATTGACTTTTCATCTTTATTAAAGGAGCATAGTTAGGGTGGTTAAATCAGGATTAATAGCTTAATCATATTTTAGATACTTGCATATGTTGTCACACAAGTGAAAATGATTATGTTAAGTACATAAACATATAAGTTCTAGTTGAGAATGCTTCATAATTTTTCCATAAACTTGATGGCATATACTTGGATCCTGTTCTATATTTATGCTAATTACAAATTGATGAAAGCAGTTACGGAAGGAAGGAAGGAGAAATGAGTATGAAAGGCATAAGTTGCAAGCTTTGAATCAACGCCAAAAAATGGTGAGCACATCTCTCTTGCTTGCATATTTAATCGATCTGTTTCATTAAATACATTTCAAAGAAAATCCATATATCTCAAGTTTTGAACAAATTTCTTTCTTTCAGGTTCTTCAGAGAAAGACAGAAGAGGCTGCAATGGCCACCAAGAGGCTGAAGGAGCTGCTAGAAGCCCGCAAATCTTCTGCCCGTGACAACTCAGGTAAATTTATTAGTTTTGGGTAAAATCATCTTTTAGGCTGCTGATTAGAAAAGCCTTTGTCTTCAGTAAACCTGTTGCTCCTTTTATTTAAGGCTTAGAATATTCAAGATTACACTTCATCACATGTACTCAGTTAATGGTTACTGTGGTGGAGAGTAGACTATTTACCAGAAACATGGGATTTTAGACCATGGCCAATTCGTTTTTGTACTCCAATTTGCTAATTGTGTGCCATCTTCCAGCTATTACAAACGGAAATGGAATTAATGGACAGGTAATGATGATCTCTTCTTCTTCAAAGGATGAATTTTTTTTTTCTTTTTCTCAATTTAAGTCTTAAATTGATTTTAACTTAATTTTTTTTTTATCTGTAGAGCAATGAGAAATCCTTACAGCGTTGGCTTGATCATGAGCTAGAAGTCATGGTGAATGTGCACGAAGTTCGTTTTGAATATGAGAAGCAGAGCCAAGTGTACGTTTTTTATTCATATTTATGTAATAATTTAGTAAGAGAAGTCCTTCTATTTATTACTGCACAATCTGCAGGCGTGCTGCGCTGGCTGAAGAATTGGCAATGCTGAAGCAAGTGGATGAGTTTGCTTCGAAGGGACTTAGTCCTCCAAGGGGAAAGAATGGGTTTGCTAGGTATAAGTTGTGAAAATAATTCATTTTAATTACAGTCCCCTTTTTATGGTCTCGGATTGATGAAGAATAACACAAAGTCTTTATGTGTTTTTACTGCTTATCCAGAGCATCCTCCATGTCACCGAATGCTAGAATGGCCAGAATATCTTCACTTGAGAACATGCTTAGTATTTCATCTAATTCACTTGTATCAATGGCTTCACAACTTTCCGAGGCAGAAGAACGGGAGCGTGCCTTCACGAACCGTGGACGTTGGAATCAGTTGCGTTCAATGGGAGATGCAAAGAACTTGCTTCAATACATGTTCAATTCTCTTGCAGATTCAAGGTTCTTTCTGTGACCTATTGATGACCTAAATTATCTCATCTTTTTCCTGTTTGGAAAGTTCATTCAGTCGTCTTATATATGATTTGTAACATTGCTCAAAATAAATGAAAAATTCATGAAGGGGTGGAACTTGAATGGTAAAATCCAGTCAAATGATGTTAAGTGGGGAAGGTAACCTACAGAAAATGGGAAATAAAGAAAATTAAAAGAAGGTTTTCTCCATAGTGTCTTCATCAGAAAACAGAAAAATCACCAATATTAACATGGAGCTAGGATTTAGGTACCACACAAGAAATAAGCAGCGATTCCTATAATATATCTAGTTATTCCCTGTAAATATTAAAAACTTCACTTGAAAACTTTTGGAACAGGACTGGGGAATAATTTGCTTCTTCTATACAGTTTTTGCTGGAGCTGTACCCCATTGTTATGTTTTTCATCATCATCTTTACTGTCTTTCTCCCCTTGTTAATATCTATCCTATAACCTGTTTTCTCTTTGTTGGAGATCTGAAAGTAAAAATTCTGCTTGAGTCAACAGCCAACAACAAATCAATATATAAATAAACATATTTAATTCTACCTATAAAAATATTTACTCCAGGTTGATTCAATATATATATATATTTACACCAGGATCAGCGAGCTAAATTTTTTTGATATCTAAATCATAGAAGCACAAATTGTTTATGCTATGCATATTACTCAAATGAATTAATCCTGTAAACTTTGATTATATTTTTCATCTGCGTATACCATAAATTTTTCAAACAGCCAGTTTTATATTGTCATTTGAGTTCTATGGTTAAACAAAATTCTTTTACCCTGTCAAAATTCCAAATAGCTGTTTGCATGTTTATAACAGGTGCCAATTGTGGGAGAAAGAATTAGAAATCAAGGAAATGAAAGAGCAACTTAAAGAACTAGTAGGTCTGTTCCGACAGAGTGAGATACGAAGAATGGAAGTAGAGAAAGAGCTAAAATTGAGAGAGCAGGCTGTTGCAATTGCACTGGCTACAGCAGCTTCGGTGAGATTTCTGTAATTTGAGCATTGATCATATGCATATTGTTAGAGAGCCCACATAAGATTTTAGAAATAATGGGAATGAATCCCACATTGAAAACATAAAAAGCAAGAGAAGGTATATAGTATATATACTAATGGATGCCACAACCCTATATATGTATATATATATATGTACAGTCATTTTCTCCACAGTGCGTTCCATATGGACCACTGATTATGGAGACGTTTTGACAAGTGCATACACTTTGAGTTAAAGTATGTAAATCTAATGGCCCACATCCAACGCACTGATGAAGATATATCAGTGCGTACTGACTTGAAAATTTCTGTGTATATATATATATATATATATATATATATATATATATATCACTTCTCATAAACATAAAAAATGCCAAAATTATGAAAATTCCTTAACTACAAGCTCAAGTTTTTTTTGGTTTTGTGGTAACTTAACATAGCATTTCAGGCAGTTTTAGCATAAAATCGTGGGTTCAAGTCTGAATTTGTATATCTTAATTTATATTCAAGTTTGGGTTTAGTCCACATGGCAAGCCCATTGGTCTTGTATATGAAATGTGTTAGAACTTAATATTTTTATCTGGACGTTCACAAGCTTTAGCTTTTGCGTTTAGTGGTAACTTAACATTCCATTTAAAAGAGAGCACACAAATGTAGTTATATCCTGATTTGGACCTGTAAGGTAAAATGAAAACTGTTGGTCAAGTTACTTTTTGGTCCTCTAAATTTACTCTTACTTATCTTTGGTCAATGTCTCTGATGTAAAAGTCATTTGTCTTGGCCAAGGCTGTAATGTACTTTGTTTAAATTAGAGACGTCAAGAGGAATGACTTTTTCCTGATAATCCACAAAAAGGTATTCAGCCAAAAAGGTAGTAACTAGTAAGTACCTGCAAAGTAGTTTATCTTACTTAAGAAACCCTAATGCTACTCATCCTTGGTCAGATGTAGCAAATTTTACCCTGCATTCCCTCAAGAAATGCTTAAAAATTGTAATCCCAATTGAAGGAGGAATCTGTGATGATTCCAGCAAATTCCTGGGGTCCTTTCTACATGTTTACAAAGCTATTGAGGGTGTTTTAAATTTTAATGTTGGATGTATGTGTGTGGATCACTTTTTTAGTTTTGTCATTGTAATTGTTGTTACTACTACACCTAATTATTCAGGCTGGCCATGAACAGGGGAACTCGCCCAACTCGCTAAGACACTTTGCCGACGATATGAGTGGTCCCCCATCTCCAATACCTGTTCCAGCACAGAAACAGCTGAAATATACACCAGGCATTGTTAACGGCTCTGTAAGGGAGTCGGCAGCTTTCGTAAATCAAAATCGAAAGGTTAATATTCTTTTTCATCCTTAAATTATTGAATTATGTCTTGCCTTTCCACTTTGGCTGAGATTGACAAGTTTTCTGTTAGAGCAGATGGTACCACTAGGACAGTTGTCAATGAAAAAATTGGCAGCTGTAGGACAAGGTGGGAAGCTATGGAGGTGGAAAAGAAGTCACCACCAGTGGCTTGTGCAATTTAAATGGAAGTGGCAGAAGCCATGGAGACTCTCAGAATGGATCAGACAAAGTGATGAAACAATTGTGAGGTCAAAGCCTCGTTTACAGTCCCTACCACGTGTGGTGTGATGCTCTATGGTCTTGTTCACAAGCTTATCATTGCCCTATACTAATCTCTGACCAATAAGTATGATTCCAACCCATGGCAAAGGAAAGAGCCTAGGAAGGATTCAAGGTAATCTTATCTACAATTTTATCCTCAGTATACAACATTTTAGATTGCATCATTTGATGCTGTGGAGTTTTCCATTTTTCTGTTGATCGTCAAATACTTTCTCATATTTATATCTAAAAGGCACCTGGCTATAATTATGCGCTTTCATAATATGACATCTCAGATTCAGTTGCAAATATGATGGCTATAAGCAAATTTCTTCACTCATGTGAAAACTAATCAGACTTTTGGAAGAACAATTTCCAACAATTTTGGTGTTAGCTCTCAAGTACATGAACTAAAAATCCCCTAGACAATGAAAATTGATACCACCATGTTCTACTTAGGTGGCTAAATTGACTTTCTTGATTAGTAACAAACTTGCAATGTTGTAGCAATGCCATATCATAGCGCACTACACATAATTGAAGTTTATTCATTTTTATTTTTCTTAACAGATGCAGTGTGAATTGCTTTCAAGGAGCTCTGCTTATAGTTGTTTTGGATAAGTTGATTCTGGAAAACTTAGGTCTGTAATCGTGGAAATTTTTGCTGTGATTATTACATTCGGAGCATCCTGTATAGTAGTGTTGTTGCTGCCGATGGTTCACCCAGATACTTACAAGGAGATGCCAGAGACTGCGATGACACGAGTGTGTTGCATTGGTGAAAGAGTATTCTCACTTGCTGTTTCTGATATTTGGTACATTTTGTCAATAACAACAAATCGAAAGGAACAATTTACCCCCACCAAGTCACGTAAATTTGTATCAAAGATTTTTGTTTCGGTTTTTTCCCCATGTATTAGTTTTCCTGTCTAATATGTTTTGGTGTTATTGTGTGTAAGCACAATATTGATTTTGTTAAACTGATTGAACTCTGTAGTTAGCAACTACTATTACATAACAGAAAAAGAAAATTCTTTTAGTGATTTTTTTTTCATCTTTCATTCTTATATCTTATTTTCTTTTTCTGTTTTAAATGGGGAGGAGGGTGTTGTAAGTTGGCTCCATTTGTTGAACACTGCCCACTAGTCGTTTTACAACCAGGGAAGAATCATAATCAAAATATTAAGTGTTATTTGTAAGATAGTGTCATCTCGTGAGGAAGCTCACCAGGAAAGATCATCCGCTTGGAAATTGGTGCTTCCCATTTGATTAAGCATCTTGAGATTGTGATGCTAACAGCTAGCCTCACTAAATTATTTGTACAAAATTTTATTCAATTATTCAAATGATGCAATAAATAAGTTATAACTAATACATCATTCTTGTAGTTACAACTCACCCAATATAAAATTTTATGATTTTCTATTTACGTGAATGTGAATCACAGTGGTTAATACAGACGTTGCTTTTTCTTTTCTTTTTCTTCTCATTGATAAGCTCAAACAGTTCAAGATCCTTTTAGGATTGTTGGGTGTTTAGCTAGCGCTAGATCATTAACCTCTCATCTCTTATATTTACTTACATCTGAATTGATAATTGATATTTTATATATATCACAACCGATGATGTGACATGTTAATAATAATTTATCTAACTTGTCAAAAGTCATGCGAATCTAATTGTCATATGATATTTGTCATATTGGCCTTGATCGGAGGTATATCCCACAAATTTTTCTTACGTTTTCTTTACTACCAAGTTGTAACATTGATAATATTTATTTCTCTGTTTTGATGTTCGGTACAAAGAATGATCAAGAGATTTTTGAGTATTAAAGAAATCAATTTTTTTTTTAAAAAAATAAAAATCTAGTCTACACGACATTCAACTTCATTGATCATTCTGATAAGAACTGAGTTCTCTACCAGATGCACTAATCTAAACATTTTCCTCCACACCTCTGTTTAGTCAACTGGAATCATATGAAGTGTTTTCACTAGTTTCCTCTCAGTACTACCCTCAACAATTGAATCAATTAAAAACCATTTCAAGTTTTTAAAAATAGCCATGCATTCAAAAATCCTGAAACAGAAATAGTAATTCTACATATATATATATATATATATATATATATATATATATATATATATATAGTCATTTTCTTGTTAGTGGACACCGATAGAATTATACGAAAACATTGAATGTGAGTCACTCATTTATAAAAGAGTTTTAACAAGTGCATACATACCAAATGAAAATATGTAAAATGAATGGCTCACATTCAATGTTCTTATATAATTTTATCGGTACGTACTTATATAAAAATTATTATTATTATATATATATAAAGACTGTCAGTTCGTCCTAATATAAAATATATCAGAACAAACAATGTGGACCAAAGATTATGAAGAAGTTTGACAAGTGCATATTCTTTGAATCAAAACATGTAAATCTAATGGTCTCCGTTCTTCGTCCTGATATATTTTATATCAGGACGACCTGACAATAGAAAAATACTGTATATCATCTGCCACAAGTCAACTATTTTATCACAGTTGATCTTCCCGGTTATTGGTTTGTTCTAGCGTCCACTCTTTTCAGTTTCATGTTTAACAAGTGAGCTAGATTTCATTGCTTGTGTCTACAACAATATTGCAGTGACTTGATACAAGTGAGACAATCAAAATTTCTTTCTTCTTTCAAAATAAATTTAGGACAATACAACCAATATACCACAGAACCCAATTGTCAGCCATTTGATCTTAAGATGTCCTACAAAACTATAAAAGATCTCCCACTAAACTGACAAGTGCAGAACATAATCAATTTAGGAACTCATACTCTTGAGGTGACCATCATCCACTAGAAACTGAAAAACTTGTGAATGCAATTAGGCAAAAGAGGAAAATAAGCACAACCAGAAATCAAAGCATTATTTCCACAATCATTTGGTACAATTATATCTATACACTAGTATGGTACATCAGCATTCGCTTGATCAGATATTACTCGCAGTATTCTATTATAATGATTTAATCACTGAAAGAGTACACGGTTGGAAGATATTCTTAAATGGTACTATCCACTCCCCTTCAAAATGATACATGACCTCTAATTCCTAGATCAGGAAATTAGCGGTTTTCCGGCCAGTGACCAGCATATCTGACCATAGTGTGTGCTCATATGAAAAGCAAATATGCAGTCAATCGCAATACAAGTAGGACAACAGCATGACATAATTGTACTTGGAGATGCACCCCGTCAAGTAAAAGCAAATATCCATTACTTTTACCTGCGCATCAGAGATTGCAACACCAGTACGCATAGTGCTCATCTTTGCGATGGTTACTAACAAGACCCCCACACTGTAAGCAGATAAAGCTGCTCCCATCAGAGGAAGCGTCCAACACAATTTGTGTCCTCCCACTTTCCGCAAGTATAGAAGTTTCATCAGCATCCAGTGCAATAGATGGGTTGCCAATGTTACATGATGCTAGCTCGACATTCAATGGCTGAGCTTCAGCAATCGCACACTCAGCAAATAAAGCAGCCAGCTGATCAACACCAGTGTTTTCTTGAAGTCTACTTATGTACAGTTCACGAGCACGGTGAAGAGATTGAAATACAGCTTCCTCCCCACCTTTGCTTCTCATTGCCATCACCACCTGTTTCAAACATTAGATCAGCAACAAATATCAGGATTCCGCAGCGAGATAATTGCCAAGACTCCTCTTTGAGAAGAGTTCACTACCAGTGTAACTTCAAATATATATCATCAAAATATACAAAAACAACATAAATACGGGGTACATTTTCAAGGTATACATGATATCCATACAATACTATGAAAAATATATCGATCCTTTGAAGGCATAAACACAGAAGAATGATGCTAACAAAAAAATAATTACTGTGATTTCTATCCAATAGAAGGGAATTTTATCAAAGAAACTAACTCCACCATCAAAATAGACATTGTTTGCCATGTCCGAATAGAAATCCAATACACCTGAACTAGGTCCGATCAATTTAAAGGATTTAACTCAGTTGTGCAATCATTTCTCACACAAATAAAAATCAAATTGATGCACATCACAAGCAATAACTCAACATAGTAATTAATTTTAAACAAAAAAACAAACAAATAATATATATATATATATATATATATATATATATATATATATATAGGATGATAGGATCATAAAATAAAAATAAAAACGAAAACTTACAGCTTGCAGAGCCTGAGAAGGCTTGCCTTGATTAATGAGCTGGCGAGCCAATGTAAGAAGGTCTCTAACGGAATTTCCTTGGTTCTGCTGTGGCGACTGCTGCGGAGTCGCCGCCGTCGCGGTCTCGGTTTCCATCATCTCGGTGTCCGTACGGTCCATGTCATTAGTCATATTAATCTCGATTAATTTTTTCTTCCAACTGCTATTTATATCATTCTGATCAACTCAACTCTCAAATATGGCTTCCTTTTTTTTTTTCAAAATAAATAATTTTATTTATTAATTGCTCTGTTTTCCTTTTCGTTGAGCTAGAGGATTCTAGCAAACTCTGCTCTGGCAGCACTCGTTTCTTTTGCTTTGTGCATCTTTTCAAATACACTTTTTGAGTTCGGGTTTGGACTCCTTGGGCCTCGTTTAACTTTTGTGGTTCATGGCTTCATGCTTTTGGTTCATATTTCTGAGGCCCGCCTTTTTTTAAAAAAATATGCACTCCCTCCTACTTCTATTTCAATTTTCAACTTCTAAATGGCACCGCGGTGGGTTCATAAATTGAGGAAATCGTTCAAAATAATCCCATTAATTTTTGTTTTGTGTTTTTTTATTTATTTATTATTTTCTTCATTTTGAATTCGAATTCAAAGTGGATTCTTCTTCTGTTTCGGTATTTTTTTCTACACTAGATTCAGGACTAACCTCTGAATCACAACTAAAAACAGGGGACTCAATTAATAAATCATTAATTAATATGCACAATCGAAAAATACAATCCATTGGTTATAGATGTTAGGGATTTGAACCGATGATCGCGGAAGCGTCATGCCTGATATACGCTTATAACTCATAGCAAATAATAACGTTAATAGCAGAAAAATAAGATGAGAGAAAATAAATCAATCACAACACAAGATATACGTGGAAAACCCAAATCGAGTAAAAAACCACGGGCCGTTAGGACGACAGAGAAAGTTCCACTATATGATAAATTGTTACAATCATATACTTTAGGATTCTCTCTCACACCTCAACCCCAAACCACGCTCACAAGATCCTCACCAAGAACCCCCCCAATATCCTCTAGGTCTCCCCTGAATATCACCCACGAATCTCTAACTTGATCCACTGATATTCCCTTGGATCCCTCCCCGGATATTCCTTTGGGTCTCGCACCCGGATCTCACCACTCTCTGATTTTACATGATGTTTCTTGACTCCACGCCAAATAACTTAATTACAAGGTCTATTTATACTAGCTATAGGGAGTTAAAGATAAAAGGAAATCCTACTCCTAAACATACAAGAATTACTTGTTCCACATAAATACTATTTCCTATTTATGACAAGTCTTCTTGTAAGTAGAAATCTTTTCCTTCAAGCATAAGACTTTCCTATTCTTCATGAAGACAAACTATTTTTCTTTTTCCAATAAGTACAAGAACTTTCCAGAAGAAAACCTTACCTTTTTTGCGCAACATTCATGATTTGGGCAAAATCCGCTATTACCGCGGTCTAGGTCGCGGTGTGCACCCCGCTCCCTACACCGCGGAAAAGCCACTGAAGTCCACCGCTCAGAATACCGCGGTTGGTGCCTTTGCCTCCGCCGCGGTTTACACCGCGCTATACATACTGGAATTGACCGCTCCCTGTGCCGCAATCCATGCGCTTGTCCGCATCGCGGTCCACGCCGCGGTTTCTTTCAAAATTCGTTTCTTCAGTTCATTTTCGGTCTTCAAGCTCCCTCAAACACCAACTTTAACTTCCAAACGTACCCCACGTCTCCAGGAAGTTCCAACATCAGTTGAGTCTCGTTTGGTTAACATTGAGTTCACTTGAGAATACGAGCCAAAACCTAACAATAGACAGTACTTTTGTGATTATTCTGTTTCCAAAAAGGAGTGATTTTATTGCATGCAGTCACCCGCATTTAAAAAACACATCCCTTGGCTATACAGAGTATTTTGTGAATATTGGGTTTGTATAAATGAGATATTTTACTGCAATAACCTGCCGTCGAAAGTCGCATTCCTTCGGTTAAGATTGTACTATCAGAGATTGTTCAGTTTCTTTAAATTAGTGATTTTATTGCAATAACCCACAATTGAAAAACAGAGTCAATCGGTTAAGTTAAATAGACAGTATTTTTGTGACTATTTGGTTTCCTTAAATGAGTGATTTTAATGCAATCATCCGTTCAAAAAACACAGTCCCTCGGTTATAGAAACTCTTGCAACTATTCGGTTTCCTTAAATGATTGATTGTACTGCAATCACCCATGGTAGAAAACACAGACCTTCGGTTATTGGTAGTAGTCTTTTGATTATTTGATTTTCTTAAATTAGGGATTTTACCTCAATCACCCACATTTGGAAAACATAGTCCTTTGGTTATAAATAGTACTTTTGTGAATATTTAGTTTCCGTAAATGAGTGATTTTACTGTAATAAACTGCATTTGAAAAACATAGTTCCTCGGTTATAGCATCTCCAACCATATTCTCTAAATTTTAGCTATTTTAGCTAGTAGCTTTTCATTGGGTTACTCCAACCATCCTCTATAATATAGCTAGTCAATATTTTAATATTTTTTGAATTTTAAATATAAATAAATTTATTTAGATTTAAAATTGACATCATTTTTTTCAATAAAAAAATTAGTTAAAAAATAATAAATAATATGAGAGAGAAAACAGCCGGCAAGGAATGGCTCCCTAAATTCCTAAAACAGAGAGCCATACTAGGGAGTGCTATTTTGGTTAAGGAGAGGCTTTAAGGAGCATGGTTAGAGATGGTCGGACAGTTATTTCATGCTATTTCCCCAACAAAACAAATAAACAGCGGAGAGACAAGGGCCACAAGTAACACCTATTATTATGGTTATTTCCCCAACAAAACAAATAAACAATGTAGAGACTTGACGAGGAAAGAACCCAAGCAATATAATAATGTGGAAATTAAAGAAAAAAAAAAGTAAATGAAATTGCATTAGTTTCCATCTAGCTACTTTATAGAAATATTTACCAACTTTCTCTATGCATCAACCATGGTGTAGTACAAGAACACATTAACTAGGACATCCCAGAATGTGGGTCCAATTCACCATCCTCCATTAATACAGCCTCTTTAATCTCCTGTAACATCTTCAACACTTGCCACATAGTGGGCCTTTGTTCAGGTGAAGTCAAAATACAAGCCATGGCCACTTCAAGAAGCATACCTAATCTATCATCTCCAGCAGCATCGTCTTCTCTGCTGGATTTAACCCATTGCAACATCTCATCGGGCACCAAAGCCGGGTCATGCTGCCATGCAGGCTTCCCTGTTAAGAGTTCTAGCAACAACACTCCGAATGAGTACACGTCGGATTTTGAGGTCGATTGCTGACTTCCATCGCGAGTTTCCGGGGCTTTATATGCTAGATTATTGGTCGGGTCATGGTCATGGTCATCTGCAACTGGCGGTGAATTAGAGAGAGCGGCGAGGCAGTAATCGGCAAGACAGGCCTCGAAATCAGGTCCGAGGAGGACATTAGAGGACTTGAGATTGCCATGGACAAGCCTCCACGCTTGGTGGATATAAGAGAGGCCTTGAGCTACGTCTTCTGCTATTTTCAAGCATGAAGTCCAGTGAAGTGGCTTTGCTCTTGTTGATCTAGAACCTGCACACACATGCAACATGCAATTTTGGACCATACTCGTTAGATATTAACAATCAATAACATTACATATGTCATATGTGACCCTTTCAAAATATAAAAAACATTATGGGACCCAACAAAAAATAAGTGAGTTGATGCTTGACAAGGCGCGGGCGTAATATTGGGTATATCTACACAGTTCGGAGACAACTGGTGGGGTCCAGTGATAAACGGTGATTCAACTATCAAGCAGTCAATACTAGACACGTGGCTGGACATTTCGCACTTAGCAGGAAATGTGAGTCAAACATTAAAAAGTGACTTTCCACGCGCTCTATATGGAGCAACAGTACCCAACGTCTCAAATGCGATTGATTAAATAATTGTAGGAAAAATCAGACCAATTTCCAAAGTCAGTCAGCTCAGCAGCAAGATTCCCGGTGCTGTAGATAGCACCATTGCTACATGAGAACGTGTGCGGGTACTTAATTTTTCTTTTCTTACTATATAACCTAAAATATCACATTTTTTCTACAATATTATTAGATTTTCTCGGTTTGCGTGTCAAATCTAATTGGCTTTTTTTTCTGAACTCATGTCAGAGATACCGAGTCTAATCTCTCCTCATCGTGAGTTGACTCACTGAGTAGTTAACCAGATCTAGCAACTGAGAAAAAAAAAAAAAAATCTTACCGTGAATGAGCGAGAAGAGACTGCCATTGGGTTGATAATCATAGATGAGAAGCCGCTCTTCCTTGGCCTGGAAGTAAGCCCTGAGTGGCACAAGATTTGGATGTCTGAGTCCACCCACTGATTCCATGTGCCTCTCGTACATTTCCTTACTGGTTCCGGCTAATTTAGCAGCATCAAGCCTTTTCACACAAACAATCAGACGGTGATCAAGCACTGCCTTGTACGTGGACCCCAGTGTCCCTTTTCCCAGTAACTCAGCAGAGGCTCTCATCAGCTGATCCAGCGTATACAGGTGTGCCTCACCCGCACAGAATATTAAATTCCCACTCTTTGCCACTTGCATCCCTTGCATTCTCTTAACCTTCTCTTCCAACTCGTTCTCTTGCTCCAGTTGAATCATAGCCGCTGCCTGCGCAGCCGCCGCCGCATCATCAGATGTGATCACAGCCGTCGATCTTTTATTGCTTTTCTGTTTCTGGCTTTTCACAGCCATTGCAAAACACACGATTGACCCTATTAAAACTACGATCCCGGATGAGAAACCGATTATCACAGCGATTCTCTTGTGCTTCTTCGGACCCGGTTGAGTCAACTCAACACCATTTACTTCCGCACTTTGCCCTAGAACAATCCTTGGTGGCGGCGCCGCCGTCGTCGGACCTGGGCCGAAAAACGGCGGACTTGGGTGGCACTCTTTGTGTATAATCTCGCCACACAAACCAGGGTTATTAAACAAGAACGAAGAGATATCAAAACGCGACAAAATGGGTGTTACTGGTATCGCACCAGTCAGATTGTTAACGGAAACGTTAAATGTTCGAAGAGACGACTGGTTCAGTGGAGGAATCGAACCGTTAAAGCGGTTCACGTCAAGACGGAGAGAGTATAACCGGTCTATTGAAGCTAACCATTTAGGGATGGGTCCAGTGAGATTGTTGTAAGATAAATCAATGGTTTTTAGTCGATGAAGAGACAAGATTGAGAAAGGGAAAGTACCCGTGAAGAAGTTGTGATCAAGAAACAGAGTTTTGAGATTCAAGAGCCGGGAAAGATCAGGAACCGGACCGGTGAGCGAGTTGTTTTGTAGACTGAGTACTCGAAGCTGGTCAAGACCAGTCAGCGAGTTGGGAGTGAAAATGCCACCAAGATCCGAGTTTTCAAGAACCAAACGCACCACTCTCTGTTCATAACATATCACACCTTGCCATTGACAGAAATGCAAGCTTGTTTTTGGTGAAAACAGAAGGTGGTTTCTCAAATCGGCTTTGGATTTGAATGCAAGAAGCGCCTTAGCATCAGAAGGTAGTGAAAAGTTGACTGCATTTGGAGAATAATAATGAGTAGCAGCAAAAACAAGTGACGATGATATCAGTAGAAAAATATTCAACAGGAAAAACAAAAAATTTTGAACAAGTAATTTTCTTCTAATCAACATGGTTTGAAAACAGAAAACACTAGAGTGAGTGAGTGAGCGAGCTATAAAGGACAAGACTGTAGTTGGGTCGGGTCGGATCCACTACATTCCCTGATAGGGCAAAATTATTGAGAGAGAGATTAAAATGGTGATGGTAATGTGAGAGAGTGACAAAGCAAAGCATGTATAGAAGTGAAGAGCAGTTGATGTCGTGAAGTGTAAGCTCAGAGAATCACGTGAAGGAAAAGAGAATGGGCAAAAATATTTATATCTTAAAATTTTCATCTGAAAATCTACTAAAAAATATAAATGTAACGTAAAAAGTTAAAGTAATGTACGTCAGTCTAGTCATTATAAATGGCAGCTGGTATTCCGTATTCTGCAAGAGCACGCAAGCAAGGTCCCTCCTCTCTCTGGTGCTTTTCAATTTTTTTGCCTTTCTTCTAACAAAATGTTCTTGTGTGTCACACTTGTCACTCTGTGTTGGGTAAAGTTTTTGAACTATTGACTAATGGATGGTGCCACGTGATTTAACAGATTGTAATTTACTAGATTGGCTTTACTTCGTTTGTAGAAAAATCAAATATACATATCAAAACACTAGATTTCTTGGACCCATCTTTTATTCTTTTGTTGAGGGATCAAATTATATAATCCTTGCCTCTATTAGTTTATTATTGTTGAAGTTGACGGGTATGTATAATTATAATTAATTTTTTTAATTTAATGAAGTATCAATGACAGTAACTATACAGTTATATATCAGTTTTTCTTTGTAAACATATAACTATAAATATACAATATAGTATATTTATCCACGTCAAGAGAAAAGCTCAAATACATAGTTCAAATACAAGTGATTATATCATTTTAAGTTTCAGCTAGCTGCACATCTGCAACTGCATGTCAAATCATTTTTAGAACTTGTTCCATTTGAATAGGAAAAGAATCAGATAATTGTACGAATCGTATACAGGATATTAAAAATTAGTAAAATTAGTACCTCCTTGTCATCAAGTGCAAGATAATAGCTCTCCTACCATCTGCAAATCCATCAAGATAATGAATGATGAAACTAGTGGTTGGTTCCCCAATAATATCAGAGTTAAATAATACTCAGGTCATGCATGCTCTACCAGAAATTAAACCATCAATGGCTATTTTGGTACAAACTCCTTTAATAATTAAGAAGTTCAACAAACTAATTCATGAGTCATGACATGCAATAGATCAGAATTCAGACACAATATTATGCTCTTACAAGTTACAAGTAACTATAACAGCTACAAAAAAAAAAATGGAATTGATTAGGTACAACTGTACAAGTTACAACAGCAATCTAACCCATTTGATTAGGGGTCAGCTTTGCTAGTTTGGGGTTGGGGACATTGATCACAACAAGTTTACAGTTAGGCCCAGATGAGGAGGAGTTAAGTACCTCAATATAATAGGCTCCTAAAAGAATCTTTGGGCCTTGGTTCAATGGAAAGTCCACAGTACATACAACACGGTCCATGTTCATATGACGATATGAGGAGAGATTGGTTTAGAATTGGGCCCACTCCACCACTGCTAAGAGTTTTCTTGAGCAACAAAAACAACAAGGACCATCAATGACAACTCCCACAACATATATAACAGTGGTCGCACAACCACTCCATCAAGAGTTGACGTGCACGTTGATCAATTTTATGATAATCAGGCGATGTAAAATAGATAAGGATCAACGAGATGAAGTTGGTTCGGTGGTAAAATCCTTCACACCGGTACCTCAAAATTATAGATTCGAGTCCGTTTCCTTCTAAAAAAAATCCCTGCAATTGTGTAATACTTCAAATAATAATAATAATAATAATAATAATAAGATAAGGAGTGTACACATTAGACTATATGGACCTATCCACGTGCAACACCTAATATAAAATGGAAGAGCATTGAACTCCTAAAACGAATTTAATTTTTCTCAAAATTTTTGTTTATTGCTGGAACAACAGTGAGTTAATATTCATTACATCATCCTTAATTGAATGTCAATTGCTCTCTATCACATTTATGATTTATCATAAGTTTTTCCTCCTCTTGGAGTCCTAATCATCCGCCACTAACTATATAAGATGTACTCCTCCTTTTCATCGAGTCAATCCTCCACTATGTTTTTGGATATCAGAAAATACCAAATCATAATAATAAGGACTAAAGAATTAATACACAGCTCCAATGACATAATACACTTTCAGCTCTCCATTAGCATTTAGAACTCAACGAAACCAAGAACCTTGACCAATGACAAGGCTGAGCCATATAAAATTCTCTTTTTTTATTTTTTTTTATTGATATAGTTTTCATGTATGGCAACTTTTTGAGGTGGAGTGGACCACTTAGTTGCAGTCAGAGATGAAGTGAAGTGGGTTAGTTGAGTTACAATTATATGTGAATGCCCTTCTGCTACTATCACCAACAACTTGGTATATGGGGTGAGAATGAGATATATATATAGTGTCCTAAAAAAGTGACCACTGACCAGAACTAAGCTGGTTCTAGATTCAAAGCAGAAGAATGGTGCACCATTTTCATAATTGAGCAATAAATTTCAGGACCAATGGATCATATATTCTTTGACAGATAGCAAATGTCTTTAGGATTTTCTATGCTTATATTGATTTCCCATTGTGAGAATATGCCCATTCTTTTCCTTAAATTCAAAGATTGAATTGGGAGTAATACATTGTGATAACTTAGTTGGAGTATTATAGTGTGATATGATGAGATAGTATGTGGATACAACAAGAAGTCAAAGATTTTGACAAAATAATTGTTTCAATTGCTTTAAAACTATTTTGTTTTTGTTTTTCATGCTACTCAAAGGTGTTGTTGCAACTAGTGGAAGAGGCAAAATGGAAGACCAAAATACAATGCTAGTCTTGCATTTGAATGAAAACTTGGTAGAATCATTATATATAGTCATGTGATGCGTAGTATTTGATATGATCACAAGAACACATATTGGCAATACCAGATTACTTTTACAAGGACAGAATACTAACTTACATACAAATGAAGTGAAAAATTGATTGATCATGCGTACAATTGCTTGAAAATTCTCAATAGACAAGTAAAATTAGATCATGGTGAAGGAGCTATTTCAGGAATGTAAGGCTTACAAGGAATATAAACATAAGACCACATGTGGGGACAAAGTCTCGGGCGAGCGAAAAACTGTGCACATTCCATCACTGATCTTTGGAATGGAAGACCAGGAATGCAATTGTTCCTAACATCAAGCACTCCTTTATGAATCAAGAACCTACACAGAGGTCCTACATGGGTAAAATAATTACCGAACAGTGAAAAATTCACCAAATTGCCTAGCCCACATACCATCTCTGGCACCATACCAGTCAAAAGATTATTAGCAAAATTAAGCTGCTCCACCTTCTCTAAACAAGCCAATGAGAATGGTAATGGCCCTGTTAATTGATTGTTGCCAACATCAAACACTCTGGCCTCTCCTAGGTACCCAATTTCATAAGGTAAACAACCTGTTAACTGGTTGTTTAAGAACAGAACCTCAGTTAACAATGACAAAGCTTTGAAAATGTTTCTTGGGATTGGACCACTGAACTTGTTATTAGCCAAAGCAAGCAAAAGAATATGAGTACTGCCAATGTTGTCAGGTAGCATCTGCATGAAATTGTTGTTGTTGATAAAGAGAGCGTCGAGATTTTGAACGAATATTTGAGGTGGGACTGAACCAGCGAAGGAATTGAACCGTATGTCCAAGAATATTAAGCCTTCCATACCAAGAACGGCTGAAGGAAATGGACCTGAAAACTTGTTGTTGCTAATATCAAGCTCGTAGAGATAACGAAGCTTAGCAATTTTTGGGGAGATAACACCAGCAAAGTTGTTTGAATTTGCATGGAAGAGAGCAATATCAGGGAGCTGATCAAGAAAGCCATCAAGAGTAGGAGCACCAAGTTGGAATCCATTGAAGTCAATTGAAGCAACAGCTATAGCAGACTTGTTGTCTGGAGGATAGCTACAAAAGAATCCTTTGTAACTGCATATATCAGAACCAACCCATGTTTTTGTGATGTCAAGCGGATCAGATGTGATAATAGACTTGAATTTTTGTATCACAGGGTACACAACAGCGAGCTTTTTGTCTACAAATTGTAGAATATCTTGTTCTGAAGGAAGAGGTGGTAAAGCAAGAGAAGTTATTGGCTTTGGACATTGGTTACCACAGCCACCGCCTTTGACACCAATGACAATTTCTAGTGTCTCTCTGTTTGTAGTTTGTGCTACTGTGTTAACAATAAAACAAACTAGAAGGATGTAGTAGAGAAGTGAAGCTGTAATATTGAACTTGGAGATATTGATTCTCATTGTAGTGCTTGTTGTAATATCTTGAAGGTAGCTACTGTGGTGGTGACCTGCAAGAAAAAGTGTGAGAAGAAGCTTATTGGAAGGAAGGAGAAAGGAAGACTTGTATTTAAAACACTAGCTAGTGTGCTGCATTCACAATCATCTGGACTTGTTTCTGTTTCGAAGACTTTATCGGTCCACTTTCTACACATCTATGATTGTACCGACCCAAAATAAATTAGATTATATATTAAGATAAACATAAAGTTTCAAGTGATAGTATAATCATGTCAACATAATTAAGTGGTAGTATGTGTATAATCAATAAAAATGCATACATTCTTTCACCAAAAAAATGAATACATATGTTTAAAGAAACTATCAATCATAATAAGAGCAAGAAAGAAATTTGTAGGCCTACCCTATTAAAAACCAAATGATGTGTGTTTCTGTTGTTCTTTTCCAAAACTTCAAATAAACTTTTTTTTCTGTTTGATGAAAAATGTAGTGATATGTGATGTAGGACACATCTAGAAGTTTTCACGAAGGGGTAAATGATGTCCGTTTTACGCCCATAATATATTATTGGAATCGTCTTAACGAACCCCACCTTAACTCGTGCTAACCCCCATGATGCACTTTAGTTTTCTAAAATTTGATTGTTTCGGCTTCATTTTTCACTGATTTTCCTTTTTATGTAGTATTTTTCGAATCCTAATACAGTAAGTACTTTTTGTTGAAAATTTTGATTTCAATCAAATTTGTTTTGTTGCATATGTTTAGAAAGCTCTTTTAAGATTTGTCAATAACTCAAATCTGCCCTTTTTTTGGTAAATTTCGAAATCCAATTTAAAAGTTCGAGTCCTAGTGGAGTCATTTTTACTTGTTTTTTTTTTATATTTACTCAAGGATCCCTAGACTTATTGTGACTTATGATTATCATTAATAAAATTGTTCATTTGAAGCAAATTCTTGTTGTGCATTCAACTTTAATATCTTTGTCACTTGGTCAATATGTTACATTTAATTGGGTCAATGAGATAAAACCATAATTGTTTTTTCAATGATCAAAAGCCAATAGAATCCAAATTTTATTTCATTGTGACTGCCAGAACAACAATGGTTCCAGCTAGCACATGGTCTGGTCACTTTCAGTCAATCTAATGGATGGAAATCTTCTCTTTAGTGTAATCTTTTCTTTGAGTTTTTTGGATATTACTATGTACAATGCTAATGTGCAAAATTACTATTAATAATTTTAAAAACAAGAAAATATGTAGTTAATGTATCTGCCTACAGGACGACAATGAAGTGTTCCTCGTATTCAAACTATAAAATTATGAGTTCGAGTTATTTCCTATCAAATATTATCTTATACAGATTATGATTTCAAGATGCATGCTAAAGAGGAGACTGGAAAATAAGGTTAGGTGAGATCTCCAAATAATTTTTATATTTTATCAAGCTGGCGTGTCCCATGCTGTTTGCGCTTTATTCTTTACATTTTTGTTTCTTTTTGTTCGATTTTTGGGTCATTGGCCCACTATTTGTTTGGTTATTAAAATTCATGCTTATATACAAACATATGGGCCTTTTTTATTTTCGGTGACTCGTGTGATGATCTGGCCTGTGTGCTACTCAGTTGCACATATTGATCCATTTAAATTTTATATTTCCCAGATTTGGTATTTCTGCTGAGTGGTGCACCACACTTCAACGTAAGTAGTGAGAGGTTTAAATCCCACCATACACTCGACAGGTCCCGACAGTCCTAGAAATCTAGTTCCAACACTTACCCTCCATTCTAGATCGAAATAAATGGAGGAGGCAGTCCCTACCCCAAAGAAAATAATAAAATAAAAAATAAAAATTTCATATCTAATAATAATATTAGCAGTTTTATTTGTGTAATAATCGTATAAATTCCTAGAATTGCGCATCCTACATTCTGAATCGGAAAAAATGGAGGCAGGCAAGCAGACAGCCACCCAAAAAAAAAAAAACTTATATTTAATAATAATTGTTTGAAGTTTTTATTTGTGTAATAATAGTCTAAATTCTCTTTTGTTTTTTTAAAGTTTAGTGCGTTTGTCAGTGATTTTAATAATATATGCTGTATATTGATTTTAAATATTTTATAATTTATTTTTGTATAATATTTATTAAAAATAATGAAAGAAAGGAAATATATGGAGATAATGTGTAATGTTAGCAAGAAAACATGTTTTTTCTTTTTTTTTTATACGGCGACTTGAATGAAAAAAAAATTCAAAATTTGATTGTTGTTTCATGAAAAGAAAATATTTTCAAAATTTCGAGCCTTGCCGATATCATATCAAGCCAGTAATTGATACAGACAATGAGACAAATACACACATAATATACAGCACATTTATTGAATTTTTTTTGTTCGTGAATAGAGAGAATTTTTAAAAGTCGGAGAATGTAAGGGAGCATATAGTAATAGCTTATTGTGAAGACAGAAGACTTAAGGGTTTGATTGGTATGTCAGACAGGACTAGCACATCGTATAGTACTAATTTAGTATTGTACATCGTTTGATAACATTTTATAGTCGTATTGAATTGTGCGACGTACTGATTTAGTACCATCCGAACCGTATTAAATTGTACAATGGGAGGAGGTGTTTCTCAACCGTACTAGACTTAAAATTATTTTTTACTTGAGGCCAATAGCTTCCATCGTTGAGGCAGCCTGACTTCATCTCTTTAAGGGCTGTCGGCCTCCGTTCGTGGAGGGGAATGGCAAACAACCTCGTCGTCGAGGTCACCGGCTAGTCCCCTACACGAAGGAGGCTTGGCAACATCCCGTCGCGATCTCTAAGATGGAAGAACTCCATCACAGATGGAGATCCCACAGCGGGGGAAGCACGTCCCCCGCTGCCTCTAGATACCTCCCCCGACCGACGACCCTTGAAGAGATGAGGCCAGACAACCTCCACGATGAAGGTTGTTGGCCTCTAAGTAATTATTTATTTTTAAATAGTTTTTAAAACTCTAAATTAAATAAACAAAACAAAACAAAATTTAGAATTTGTCAAATCATTTTTAAATTCAAAATTTAATATTTATAAATGTTTAATTTCAATAAAAAATTATATTAGCCATACAAGTGCCGTCCAATATTATCCGGTACAATCCTATACAATATAGTCGTCCATTGCAGTACTTACTGTATGGTGTGCCAAACATAGCCCAAAAAGTTTAGGTATGTATTTTCAATTTTTATATCCTTATTAATAATTTTATAAATGGATTGTCTTAAATCACGAATTTAGACTGTACATACAATTTTAGAGGAGTGTATATAGGTCACCTTAAATCATGCCCGGTCTAGCTTGGGCTTCAGCCGGATTTGCTTGAAAGATAATGGAAGACCCAAAAGAGTACCATTTAACAATCCAAAGCCCATGTCAAGTGAAGTCGCAATTAAAGTTATCAAATAAGCCAAGTCATGCAATACAAGTATAGCTGCAAAAAAACAAAAGATCCCCAAGTCCATTTTAGTGCTTTTCAACACCTTGACGCTTGACCACTTCAAATTTGTGTTTCATTAACTTAGAAAAAAATTCTTACTTGACTTAGATGTGTAAGAAGCAAACAACCAAATTAATCCAAAAGCCACAAATAGAGATCCCATTTTCTCCTAGAATTAGCTGTCAATAACCTTTCAAAGTAAAGAAATTTTGTAACACACTACTGTTAGTTAGCCAATTTCAAAACTTGAGAAAGCAGCATCTTGAATTATAATTTATTTCTGCATAAACCCAGCAACACAGACTAAAGGCATAATAAAGTGGAAAGGTTGAAATTAAAAAAAAAAAAAAAAAAAAGTAAGTGGGGGACAAATTATCATCACATCAACCGGCCGCATTGACTTTGTTAACAATATAAATTCCCATTTTGGGTGGGTCACACACTCATAGATTGGTTTAAAGAAAGTCATCCAAACCAAACCCACATCACAATATTCTAATCCACTCCAAAATCTGACCATGAATCCATCATTTCAATTCCAATCTCACCAATTCACAATAATTATAAAATAATAATTAAAAATAATCTTGCAGGAAATAAACTAATTACAACTTGACAACACTAGCACCAAAATTTCTCTTATCACTTCCCAGTTCCCACTTTAGTAATAGGCTAAAAAATTAGGCATCAAAAGGGTCAACATCTTCTAAATAAACATTCTTCTGTGCCCCATTGACTAAATCCACATTAAAAAATTGTAGAAAACTTGAGTGGAGATTGGAATAAATTAAAGTCCCATCAATATATATTTTTAATTTAGATACATATATATATATAAGCAAAATTCCAATAAATACATAAATAAAAAAATAAGAAGAGCACTGCTTGCAAGATTCAACTCCCACAAAATCAACAATTTCTACACTTTGCTATTTCTGTTTTTTATCGTTTAGAAGAACAAGAAAAAAGAGAAAACAAAATGCAAGGAATCCCATATTGTTTGTTTTTTAAAAACAGCTAGGTCACCCACTTTGTAATCAATCTTCTTGTAGACAGAGCCCCATCTTGCATCAACGTTGACTAATCTGATCACGGTAAACAGTACCACCGATGGCTTGAATTTCACAGTATTGGACGGGCGTGATTAAAAAAAATCTTGAAGAGCTCTTCCTTTATAGGCCGTTGATTGCGTTGACTAAAACGAGATCAAGACGATTCAAGGACCATAGCTGCAGGTGAATCATGGATTGAGAAGGCGTGATTGTGATCACCTTCGTATGTCACAATCAACATCATTGGATCGTCAAGAGCACGCTCTACGTGCTTGCGTGCTGGACACCCTCTCACGCTACTGCATTTGTAGTAACCCCTGAAATCGTAACGATTAGGAGAAACATCAAACATCAGAGTACTGAGTTTTAATTTGGACTCGTTCAATCAATTGGGCATTCGAGTCGAGTCGACTCAACTAAATAATAATAATAATAATAATAATTGCAGAAGGAAAAGTCAAAATGTAACAGCCCCACTAACGAGTACGAGTCATTTCTCTTGACAAAAACAATTAATGACAGATGGCAGTATACGGAGCTGCAATTTTTTTAGTCAAACGTTTACATCAATGGAATTAATGAGTCAGGGAACGAGTCATACACCGAGTTACAGAAGTTCAACCAAAAAAACAGAGGATGTGAATGCGATTGAAGAAGAGTGAAAACACAAACCTTGGATGAGGAGAGCCTTTGATGGGTTTCTGACCATATTTTCTCCAAGAAAAATCATCCGGTGGAATATCAGCCAACTTTGAGCTAATTGCAGGAACTCTAATAACTCTCTTGACCCTTGATTTCCTGTTTAATCAATCAATCAATCAATCGATAAACATGGCAATCAAATTATGGAAGATTTTAAACTATTTTAAAAGATCGACTAAACTGACCTTTTCTTGGAGCAATGGCATCGGCCGGAAGATGAACCACACTTGTTAAGAGCAGCATCGTCCATGGAATTGCACTTCCTCTTTAGCAAAGTCGAAGACAGAGGTGGTTTTCCAACAGAGGAGACATGTGATGGTGTAGTGAATTGAAACCCGGATGAGAGAGAAGGTTGTATGCTATCTGTATCGCCTGTTAATGATGATATAAAAGAAGTTGCAGCAGAAATCTGTGGAGAAGCTGAAAAATTGATGGTTGCTTGAGCATCGTTTCTCTCTATAAACCCACCATTCTTGTTAACCGCCATAGAAGTAGTCTTGTGAATCTGGTGAGAGTGATTGTGAGGCAGAGGAGGCAAACGGTGGACAGGGGTCGGACAATAAACCTTAAAAGCAGAGACTTGTTCGTTGTTGTTCGATTGGTGATTGGTATTTGTAGATTGATTAGAAAGACCATCTTCATGAACAATTTTTTCTTGTTTCAGAGAGACAACAGGAGTTGGATTGACAGGAGCTCGTCTGAATCTTGCATGACCTGTTCTAGGACGACCCAGTAAAGAAATCACTTTCTTGAAATTGTTGACGGCAACTTCAGCAGCAACTTTGATTTCTTTCTCTGGTTCAAGATTTGAAGATGAGGAAGTTTCTTGGTATCGTTGTTGTTGTTGTTGATCAGATACTTGACTACGAGACAACAATCGAATAAACTCACCAATGCTCTGCATACCAGCCGATGCAGCTTCTCTTACGGCATTCTCTTCCATCTTCGCCGATGTTGGGAAACTATCGCCGCCGCAACCATAACCCATCATCAGCTCCACAGCCATCTCTTTTAACACCATGCAAAAGCGATAATAACAAAGGGGTTTTCAACTCTTAAAAGAGTTATAGGGCAGAGAGCTTTAAAAATGAAAAAAAAAAAACTGATGATAATGATTTATGATGATGAAAAATAAAGCAAAAGAATATAAAAAGAAGGGGAAAAAAACAAAGGGAAATAAATAGTTATTATTATTTATTAAAGACGATAATAATAAAAGGAAGGTATTCGAGTCAAACGGATGCCCTCTCTTGTAATACAAAGCATCGAATGACTGACCTGTCTCTTTGTATAACATCTTTGCTTTGCCGTCAAACCAATAATCCAGTTATGTCTTCCCACGTGGCGAATTTTGTCAGGATGTTGACCACTCTCATTGTTTGTGGGTCCCTGTAACGGAATTGGAAACCGTGTAAATTCAGTGTGATAAGGTCAAAAGGTTGTGATGACCCGTTAGATCGATGACTCGGTAAAATCGGAGGAGAGAGAGAGAGAGATGTTAGTTGGGGACAGTGAGGTAGAGTTGACCTTTAACAGCTTTTAATGCAAAAGTCATTGAGTGAAGAGGTGAGGTTTGTTTGTGGGACCCGAGAGTTCCTCTTTTACCGGACACCGGAAGCTACGTCAAACTCTCACCCCACAAGTCACATGGGATTCTTTCTTCATCCACAGCCTCAACCAGTTTTTTTATTTTTATTTTTTTATATATCTACGAGACTAGGCCCATCACCACCGTCTGATTGATCTAAGATCTTTTTTGTGCCGTTGATATCACTTTTTGATATCATCATTGAATCATATTTAATATTTTTGAATTCGGCAATGCTAGTCACACCCTGCATAGACCTATCTCTATAGATTGATTATGCTTCCAATTGGACGTTGAAAAAGTTGCCCACAAACTAGTAGACGTTGAAAATATATATATATATATATATATTTTTAAATAATTCAAATTTCAATTTTTTTCATTTCTAGTCAAACGGTTTCTTTTTTTGGTTTTTACGTGTCAACCTAATCTTTTATATCAATCTACCAATAATACCCGTTTCCACTTTAATCAAAACAATTTTATAAAGAAAGAAAAAAATATATGCATCTCACAGTAATTCCCAAATTTAACTACAACAGATTTCAACAGATAAACTAATTACAAAACAATTAATAGCTTAAAATAAATAAAATAGCTTATAAGATAAATTATTTAAATAAAAGAATAATAATTGTGTTATATCTAATTTACTATTCATTATAGGATTATTTTTAATATATATATATATTACATATAATAACTAAATAAAAACTATTATTTTAATCTGGATTTGGACAAGAACACAGAGAAAATGCATGTGGGTAGATCAAAGTGCATAGTGATTAGTGAGAAAGCTAAAGTCAAAAATGCAAATTAGGATGACGTGAAACCTCGAAAATCTATATATTCTTTTAACATATATAACAAAGCACTAAAGACTTCAAACGGCAAAAAAGATGCTCACTATAATCATTACCTGCGTTTTCATTCTTTTGATTATTTTCTTGAATTGACTAAATCAACGTTTTCCTCTTTCTAGTCAAAACCACAATCTTTTTTACACACTAAACCCGAACCACTATATAGTGAAATTTTAATCTAATGTCAATACTTTCTTCAAAAACAAAAAGCAAAAAATCAATAACAAAAGTAAAGTAATGCCCTTATAGTTATTTTCAAATGATAATAATTGAACAACAGTTACCAGATTTTTAAGTACCAGTTTGGGGCAAGTAAGTCATAGTGAATTTGAAGAAGAAACATGAAGTTGATTGAAATGAATATTTTGGGAAACTCTAGAACAATTTGGAAAAGCTAATTGGGAGGGAGATGGATGTTTGAAAATTGAATATGAACCTTTTTTTATTGAAGTATTATTATACTGTAATATAAATTCATGATCTTTTAAGGAAAGATTTGAACCCACAATCTTATAATATATGTGTAAAAAATTTACAATCGGACTAATTTTATCTCGTTATAAGTCCAAACTATTTTAAAAGTAATACTTTAACAAGTAGCTGCCATAGATTTATGTTTATTTGAATTTTAAACAAGGGATTAAACGGTCTATTGATTTAAATTTCAAACATTGACGACGAGTTAAATAAATAAAGGAACGGTCATATAAATTAAAGAAAATATAGAGCAAGACTTAGAATTTCTTTTTCTTTTTCTATCCTCTGATTAATATCCGTGGACTGTGACCACTAATATGATATTTTAAATCCAAAAATCATGCATAATTTAGGACATAATGTATTGACTTTACAAAACTTTCAACTCACAATCCCCTAATCTTTGGTTGTAATCTAATAATCACAAATAAAACTGTTTCCAGCGTTGCAAAAAAGTCAATATGAGGACAACTGGATTTGCTTTCAAAATTTTTGTTTTCTTTTTTTTAGTGGAGTGTAATGAAATAAAAAATAATCAACAAAAATACCTCTCCAATCCGCACCTACCCAGAACATGAAAAGAAAACATGACGATGCAATTGTTTGTGAACATGTTTTCTTCTTTTTCTTTCTTTCTTCTTTTGTTGACTAATCGATTTTGCAATATTTAATGTTGCTTGTTAACAAGGTTTTGCTTTCTTCCTGGGTTAGACATACGCTAGTGCCCGCGGACAACATGAAATTATTTTATATAGAGATAACTTGTCAACAAAGCTAAACTGATGCCAATTGCCAAGCACAACTTCAAGTTTTTTATTTATTTATTTTTATTTTTGGTAGATAGTGCAATTTGTGTAGGTTTGTTATCATGCCATTTTGGGGTATTTTTGCAATAGAAGTCTTGCACCTAACAAGTCCAGGCAAGTGGGAAAAGCACTCAAAATGTTAGGATATTTACAATTTGTGTAACCTTAGTCAACCACTCTAACTCAAATTTCAAACCAAAATAAATGGACTACCACACCATCCTCATTGATAAAATGACAAAACTTTAACAAATTGTTGTAAATAAATTGATTTTTCCTCATATTCATTAATTCCATTACTTACGGGATAGAATAACATTGATTAGAAGTAATAGTTTTGTTCGATACCAAATTAATTATAGTTTATTATGTTAACATATGCCAAAATGTTCATATTAACATCTTTCATATCTTAAATTATCCAAAAAAGAAAAATAGACTGATGGTTGGAGAATGAAATTTGATTGGGCTTTTAGTACAGGGTAGGCCCACAGTCTAAGAATTTGGGCCGTGGTTATGAAAGCCCATCAGGCCATCAAGTTTCGATGATTCCCCAAAATGAGCATATTAACGAAGCCTGTTATTCAAGCTAATCTAATTGTTAGTAGTGGGTGGGATGTTTCATTTGATTTCTAAGAATGGTTTTGGGGTTTTAGGGATGTTTCAAGCAATCAAGCGTAGCACTTTATATATAATATAGAGATTAGAGAACGAATAAGGGATGGCAATAGGTTGAGTTGGCGAAACCTAAACCTGATTAATTTCGTTGATTTGTGTTTCCATCCACGGGGTTTTGTTGAAATTCGAACACCCATCTGCTAAATTATTCAGGTTTGGATTTCAATCCGTTAATCCAAAACAATATTATTTTGAGTGTAGAATTTTAAATTGTTCAAAACGAAATCGTTTGAATTTTTGTTTCCAAGGTCAGAATTATTATTTTTTTTTTACAGGAACCCACTTCGGATTCACATTTTACACCCAAACATCCGAACCCAACCAACAACCCGAATAACAAAAATCATACCCAACTCATGTGGTTGGGGTCCGGGTGAAATTGCCATCACTAACAACAATATTAATCTTCCTCAAACCCAGCATCGAACTTGAAAGAGATCTAGTTCAAGACAGAAATTGCACCATGTAGTAGGCTAGTAGCCAATCATGTTTACGTCAACAGTATTTTTATTGGATGATATATGTTTTGATTGAATAAAGGTACAAATCTTCTCTAATTCGAGACGAATGATGTAATGAGACCGTTACATTCGAGATTTCTCCGATAATGAAGTAACAAACAATGCTTTGTAGATGATACAAATAATTATGTCTCCCTTTGCAAATTTCTTTTCCAAGTAATGAAGAAACTATGGGCGCGAATGAGCCATTGAAAAGCCTTCCACCTGGCTTAGGATTCATTTGCAAAGAACATGGCACATTAACTCTGTTTTCGATGCTTGAAAAATTACAAATATTGACATTAATCAGGCAAGACAAAAATAATAAACACTCTTGTAACAAATCGGATGGTTATAGTTAATTAGTTATTGATTGGCACCGCATCATCATACCACTGTTACGTTCAACACCAGTTCTGCCATTATTGGCTGTTAGGTTTGTTCATTTAAAACCAAAATGAAAAATTACAAATTTCAGTATTACTATCGAATATCAACTTGGAATCTCACGTTTCACACGCAGATTTATCATTTATCAGTTCGAGAAAGAAAGGCATAGGCTTGTGATACGTTTAGGGCATTAATATCCACCACGTAATCTTATGGCAAACACAAGTTTCTGAATTCTGACTGCTACTCCACATATTCTACCTAATTATCTACACTAATAATTATCAAAATTAAATGAAATTTGAAATATGAACCCTAAAAATTGTAGATGTTATCATATTTAGCTCTAATTTATAAATAAAAATAAAAACATTATATAAACAACAAAATTGACGGCCAAAATTGCATCACGTGGCATGGCGATCGGCAATATAAGATTAATAAGAACAACCCCACATTAACATTGAACAACCCACAAAATATAAAAACAACCTTTTAGTAATCCTTGTTGATGAACGGGGTTTCGGACCACATCAAGCCTCTCGATTAAACAATGTTTTCAATAATCGCTACGCGGAAGTGTTGGGTATAACAAAACAAACGATAATATCAATGAAGAAATAAATAAATAAGATGAAAGAAATAAAGTATGAATTTAAATACATAAACGTAATATCTTACGTGAAAACCCAAATCGATAAAAAATCACGAGCCGTCAGGACGATAAAAGATCAATCTACTACAAAGAAAATTGTTACAACTTCACTCAAGATTCTTTCTTTAATACCTCAAACTCAATTACAACCCAATGCCTACTGTCAGAGATCTCACACGTGTTTACTCCACTCAACACACATAATAATCTAGTTACTATGATATATTTATATTAGTTACATGGAGTTTAAATTTACAAGGAAATTCATCTCTTATACGTACAAGACTTTCTTATTCCATATAAATACTATTTCATTTTATGCATAAGTCTTCTGGTTCCACACAAAGAGAAATCATTTGTCTTCAAGCACAAAAACTTCCAGAAACATAATACTGCCTATTCCGCTGAAGCTTTCCCGATTCACACATGCTTATGATTGACTACGGTTCGGATTACAGTTGGACACCAGCTTCATACACCGTGTTAAAGTCACATGAAATTATATCGCTCAGAAAACCACAATCCACACGTTGCACCCAAACCGCTGTCTCCACACAACGCTTTCTTCTTGGAACAGAACGGATGTCCATACCATTGTGCATTGCATAGCGCAAGGCACATCGTTCTCACTAGAATTGGACCGCTGCCCATACTGTTATGCAATTGCACAGCACAAGGCACATCGGTTTTCACATCACTTCGTTTCTTCAGTTGTTCCAGGTCTTCAAGCCTCCCTCAAACACGATCTCATACTTCCAAACGTTCTCACGTCTTCAGGAAGTCTCTGCATTTGTTGAATCATTGTTTAGTAACCACTGGAAATACAAGCTATATCCAACACTCCTCTCTTATGGCAAGAATTCTCAAAACTTGTCCTCAAACACAATTCTCATTATCGAGAAGCAACATACCCACCACAAGGTATAACCACTTAAGAACACTCATCCTAAGCTTTCACCAGCACATGTCCAAAAATTACCCTATTGAAATTATGGTGCAACTCCTCACGTTAGATTCCTAGGGAGTTCTTCAGCCATCGACAACCTTGTCCACCACACACCCTGCATCACCTACCTATGTTCAATTATGGATTCGCTATCAGCAACACATCCTCTTCCATGGCAACTAGCAGTCATGCCATGAGGATGTACATGCCAATTTAGAGGGAATCATTATGGTAGAACTCAAGAAAGGTGATTGTCGGAACCCCCCCCCCCCTTTCCTTTTTGGAGCCATCAGCTGCACTCGCCTTATTGCTGTGACAATCCCTTTTCACATGTCCAGATTTTCCACAGCCCTAACAAGTTACTTTCCTATTGGAGTTCCTCTTCTTCCTACTTTCAACCATAAGTACAGAGTTATCAGAAGTTTTACCTTCACTCTTCAAACTTTTTTCTTCTGATATTAACTTGTTCGCCACATCCCCAAAACTTATAGCTAAACCCCACGCATTAGGATAGGCTTCATGTGCACATAAGACGGTGGAAAAGATCGGAAGAGTCATAACCCTTTATCCTCCATATCAATCTTCACTCCAATCGACTTTCGCTCGGAAATAATCCCATTGAATGCTTATAGGTGATCGAAAACCTTCATAGCTTCATCCATTTGCAGTGAATAAAATTGCTCCTTCAGGTAGAAACGATTGCATAAGTTTTTTGCTTGATAAAGTTCTTCAAGCATCTCCAAAAGTTCTTTCGCTGTATAATTATCATGAATATTTGTAAGAACATTCTTGGCCAGTCACAGACGAATTGCACATGCAACCCTTTCGTCTTTCTCCTCCTAATCATCATCACTCATCACATGTTTTTCAGAACTAGTATTAACTGCCTCCTTTTGAGAATCTCCATAGCCTTTTGAGTCTTCAAGGGTTGATCTGCTCTTCAACGCCTTGCTTAATCCCAGTTGGATCAACATATCTTTGACTTGAACTTGCCACAAGCCAAAGTTGATCTTTCCATTGAATTTTTTCACATCAAATTTCGTTCTAGACATAAGTTTGTTGAATCGCTACAGGCAACCTGGGCTCTGATACAAATTGTTAGCAATAATCGCTACACGAAAGCGTTGTCGGATAGCACAAACAAACAATAATATCAATGAAGAAAGAAACAAAAAAGATGAAAGAAATAAAGCACGAATCCAAATACCTAAACACAAGATTTTACGTGGAAACCCAAATCGGAAAAAAAAAATCACCGGTCGTCAGAACAACAAGAGATCAATCCACTATGAAGAAAATTGTTACAACTTTACTCAAAATTCTCTCTTTGATACCCCAAACCCAATTACAACCCAATGTCTACTCTCAGAGATCTCACATGTGTTTGTTCCACTCAACACACATAATAATTTAGTTATTATGATATATTTATACCAATTACAGGGAGTTTAAACCTACTAGGAAATTCATCTCCTATAAGTACAAGACTTTCTTATTCCACATAAATACTATTTTCTTTTATTCACAAGTCTTCATCTAGTTACAAGCAAAGAGAAATCATTTTCCTTCAAGCACAAGAACTTCCAGAAACATAATACTTCCTATTCCACTAAAGCTTTCCTAATTCACGCATGCTTATGATTAACTACGGTTCGGATCACGGTTGGCCACCCGATCCCTACATTGTGTTAAAGTCACTTGAAATTACATCGCTCAGAAAACCGTGATACCCGCGCTACACCCAAACCGATGTCTCCACACAACGTTTTCTTCTTGGAATAGGACCGATGTCCTTACCGCTGTGCATTGCATAGCGCAAGGCACATCGGTTTTCACACCACTTCGTTTCTTCAGTTTTTTCAAGTCTTCAAGTCTCCCTCAAACACGATCTTATACTTCCAAATGTTCTCACGTCAACAGGAAGTCTCTGCATTTGTTGAATCATTATTCGCTAACCATTGAAAATACGAGTCATATCCAACAAACAACACCTTCGAATGTTATGTAGTAAAATTACATTTCAATCACATATAAGGTAACACTTATCACAATAAATAAGACAAATTTCGCACGTACTAAACAAATGTGTGGCATCAGTACCAATATTGATCTATAAAAACATTTTAGTATCAAAGGGTGATGGACAACATTACTTGTTGCCCACCTTAACCCGTTTGTTCTTAGTTATTACTGTGATATGACACCGATTGAGTGGAAGCAGTTGCGTAATTAGGATCCAGACCATTCGCATTGAATACAAAATTGAAGTCAAATTCATCTCCAACAATATATATATATAGTCCAAAATTATTCAACTTATATTTCCTTAATTGTTGCTGCTTCTCAATTCAAGTACTCCTTATTTTACCTTTTACTTAGAAAGACGATAAAAGTATTGTGTCATGCAAATCACTGTATTACTCCATAAAAAAGGGTAGGTTCAATTCATCATTTTGATACAACTTCAAATTGAAGACTTGCACTAATGAATAAGCTGTTTGACCATTATTTTATCTAAGTTTGAAGTAATATTATATAGCTGAGGACAGATGATATGATAAGATAATAATGGTGGGCGTTCAACATCACATACCAGCTTCAAAAGACGTGGGTAATTAGATCACTTCTTCGGCAAATTGACACAAGACAAAAGATCCTAATAGAGATTGATTCTCTGCCGTATAAGACATAGTTTCTAATTTCCAGATTCTCTTCTATCTCTGATGTTCAAACTACTATCACACACTTCTTGTAGATAGCTTGACTAATATCCAACTAGCATGAAATTGAAACATATTCACAACTTTTCGATGCTTCCTTTTATATATACTTCATATGGATAGACGATTCGAAACTGGTATAATCTATTTCAGTTAACTATTCTCGTCATTCATCATTGATATTATATATATAGAGAGATTGTTAAGAAAAGACTAATAGCTTTCATTAAACTAATATATTTTGTCAATCAGTGGAGGGTACAGATTCTACTAATTTTTTGTTTCTGGATCACGGCTTTATAATTTTACAAGTTATTCTATAACATTATAGAGTCACGATTTTACACATTAAAATGTGTATCAAATTAGACCCTTTATATTATAAGTAATATTTAAATTAAAATAATATGCAATAAAAAAGAAAATCTATTATTTCAAAACATTTGAAATAGTATCCCCTAAAGTCTTTTCTTAATCGTTGAAGATTATATATGCAATTAATTTGATTATATATATACATAAATTTTCAAATCAGTGCGCACTGATGTAATTTCATCAGTGCGTTGGATGTTGATCATTATATTTACATATTTTGACTCAAAGTGTAAGCACTTGTCAAAGCTTCTCCATAATCAGTGATCCACATGCAACGCACTGATATAAGTTATATCAGTACGCACTGAGGAGAAAAAAAACTATATATATATATATATATACATGCAATTAATTAGAAAAAATATACTATATTCTAAAAGAAATTTAGAAAAAATATAATGAAAAAGGAAGTGACGCATTTGAGATTGGACAGTATACCTCATTTCCAGATAAGCGGTGAGGAGTTCAAATTCCACTATACATATTTTATAAATATGAGTGGGAGTTTTCCTCATATGTTGTGGGGAGTAGTTATATCCCATTATGAGAGTAAATATCCAAACCGTATATATATTATTTGATCTCAACAGATACCAGCAGTTCTATCCTAATAGTTCGTATAACATTAGAAAAAAAAAAGTTATTATACGAATGAACCAATCGAGCGGTGAGTATAAACCCCGCCCGTGCTCGTAATTAATCTTTACCGTTAGGAAGCCCAATTAATCAACGATTCTATATTCTTCAACTGTCGAATCCATGGGGTCACATTGTCACCGATACCAAACAAGACAGTGGGCCCAGCCCAACCACAGATAAAGTAATTAATCAAACAAATGGTAGAATAGTGGGTCCACATTCCACAACCCCGAAGAAAACAAATGAGAATATTAAACTTTGCTTTCTAAATCACAGTCACTATCTTTATTCTTTAAAATTAAGTTTCAAGTTTTACCTTTGCAGGAAACGTCTCAGGTTTAACCATTGACGTTATTATAGTTGTTGATATTGATAAGTGTCGGTAAATTCCTGATTTGTTGGTGTCTCATCGAAAACAAATTTATTTTCTAAGAGCATCTCCAATGATATAAGTAAATTTGGATTATTAAAAATTATAATCATAATATCTGAGGATTGTTTTCAGGGATTGCTAAATTTGATGATTATATAGTCAACAATGGTACACTTTATCTAAATCAAAAATTTAATCACATCTCATTTTCCACTGTTCCCGTTCATTTTTATTTCAAGGGTTAACAAAAATAAAAAATAAAAAATAAAAAAACTATAAAAGACAAAAAAAAAATGTATATGATATGAGTATTGATCCATTCGTAGTGAAGAGACAAATTTTACCTAATTGAAATTTTTTGGGTCGAAACAATGATGGGATACATAGATGATCAGAAGAAAAAAAACACATATAAGAGAGAAAGGATAAAATTACAATATAATTTATTTTGGGTTAAGTTTATTTTTAATGATTGAAAGTCAATCTTCAAATTTGATTATTGGAGAGACAATTTGATTATTGATAACTGATATTACTAAATTTTAATGACTCTGTTGGACAGTATTTTTGGATAAATAATCAAATATTGATTACTGTCATACTTTTGAGGATATAATTGGAGATGCTCTAAAAGTGCATAAAGAAGAAAAAGAGATCACAATTGACACAACAGGCTAACGAAAGCAGAACCAATTCACTATATTGCACCCTGAGGTAATCTCAGCGGCCCTGTAGATATAGTGAATAAAGAACTATATGGCGTTCTAGTGGACATATATGTTAGATAACGCTCTAACGGACGAACTCGAAAATAATCACATAGATTATTGGGATATTATTCATTTAGTCCCTATGTTTTTTTAAAATGTCTACTTTTTACTCACTTATCCGTTTTTCATTGGATTGGGCTCTATGTTTTTCAAAACCACTCATTTTGGTCCTTCTGTTAGTCAAATTAAACGGCTCTAAGGGTATTTTTGTCTTTAAACACTAATATACCACGTGTCAACACATAAATAAATATAAAAAAATTAAATTTAAATAAAAAAATAAAATTAATATATAAATACAAATTAAAAAAATATAAACAAAAGAATAATTATAAAATTAAAAATTAAATTAAAAAAATAAAAATAAAATATATCACTAACTCAAAATCTAAAACCAATCCCAGCAAAAATCAATTCTTGGAATGTTGGTGGCTGGAAATCTGTTCTTTACTGATGATTTCCAACAAAAATAAAACCCAGCCACCAACAAAACCTAAATATAAACCTAAAATCAAACTCAGACACAAACAAAATCTAAACCCAGAAACCACTACCTCTCTGTCTCTCTCTCAACCTCTCAACCATTCAAAATTCATCTCTCTCTTTCTCGACCTCTCTCTTCTTTATCGATATCTCTCTCCTTTCTCGGTCTCTCTCTGACCCCCATGAAACCCAGAAGAAGCTACTCTCCCGCCGGCCGCCGCGAAACGAACCAAGATCTGGTTCGAACCAGAACTGGGTTCGAACAAAAAGGAACCCAGATTTGGTTCGAACTAGAACTGGGTTCTAACCGAAACGAGCCGTTTGGGTTTTGGTGTTGGGAGGTGGACAGTTTGTTGGGTTTGGATTCGGTGGTGGTAGTGGTGGTGGTGGTAGGGGTTTCTAGGTTTCTGGGTTTTCTGGGTTTTTGGGTTTTCTAGGTTGATGATGGTGTTTTGATGGCTGAAGATTGATTTCGGAGGTCGGGTTGGACAGCTAGGTTTGATTTCGTGGGTTGATGGTGGTGGTTTGGTTTGAAGGGGTTTGAAGGGGTTTTTTTTTGTTGACAAATTTCTGGGTTGCTTCAATCTCTGGGTTTGTATTTAGGTTTCAAGTTGTTGTATAGTGATGACTATGGATGTGACTGATTTCGAATTTTGGTTTGAGTTTGGTATGGTGGTTGATTTCGAATATGGTGGTGGCTGGTTTCGAATTTAAGGTTGTGGGTGGGTTTGAGTATAGATTTGGTGTGGTGGTTGATTTCGAATTTGAGTGGTGGTTGGGTTCGAATTTAGGTTTGGGTTTGAGTTAGGGTTTGAATAGAAGAATTTACACAGGCATATCAGAGGAGATGGTGGTGGTGGTGGTGGTGTTGGCTAGGGTTTGTGTTTGAGTTGATGGTGGGAGATGATGATGATGATGACAGATGAGTGATTGAGTGGTGGTAGTTTTTTTTTTTGTTGAAAGATTTAATTATTTTTAATTTGTTTTTATTTTTCTTTAAAATTTATTTTTTAAAAGAAATTAAATGGTCAAGGGGTTAAAGACGTAATTTTGTTTTTTATATGACCGTTGACCGTCAAAATTCTGGTCAGAGGGACCAAAATGAGTGGATTTGGAAAACATAGGGCCCAATCCAGTGAAAAATGGATAAGTGAGTAAAAAATAGATATTTCAAAAAAACATAGGGACCAAATGAATAATATCCCTAGATTATTTTAAACAGAATATTTTTAATGTCAATTGAATTGATTAACAAAGAATGGAAAACATAGATATTTATACTACTTCTAATCCTAATTCTAAATAATAAAGGAAACAAATACTAAAAGAAATATAAATTCTAATTAAACTAAGACTAGAAAACTGAAACATAAATCATAGTCCATATAGGATTTGGCTTCCGTCTCCTGCTGTCCTGCATCATTCACCTTCTTGAAAGAACTCGGTCTCGAGTGAAATTTTGGAAGAGACTCAGCCCCATGATTCTCGAATAGATCTTTCATGTTAAAAGTCTTGGAAATTGTATTAGTGTCCAGGAGATCTGCCATATAAGCATTGTCACCAATCTTATGAAGATACGAAACGGGTCCAAACTTCTTTTGTTAGAGCTTGTTGTATTCATAGGCAGGAAGTCTTCTTTTTTGCAAATAAACCATGAATTGATCGAGTTTTTCTCTGGTAGGTATATAACTATGAGCATACATATAGCACACTCATTCACTTCATTGATTTTTGCCAAAAAAAAAAAAGCAATACAATTGGGTCGAATAATGCTTACATGGCAAAAATCGATGAAGTGGATAAATATGCTATAGGTATGATCACAGTTATATACCTACCAAAGAAAAACTCTAACTTGATCACCCTCAGCAAAAGTTTTTTTCTTTCTATGCTTGTTAGCAGTAGCTTGGTATTTAGCGGTGGACTATTCTAATTTCTTCTTGACCTCTTTAAGGATATCGATTACATTGTCTATCATATGATCTGCAATGATACTTATACCGGGTAGCTTCAACAAAGGAACCAAATCTAAAGTATGTAATGGAGGTCGTATGTAGACAATCGCTAAAGGTGACTTTCCAATAGGTCTATTAGGCACATTGATATAAGCAAATTTGGCTTGAGACAAAGCATTATCCCACTGAGAAATGTTCTTGTGTCAAGCAACACAATATATTGCCTAAGGTGCGGTTAACAACTTCGGTTTGCCCATCAGTTTGCGGATGACAAGTGCTACTATACTACAAAGTGATGTTTAGTCTCAGCCACAAAGTTCTCCAAAAATGACTTAGGAACTTGTTATCGGCTCTAGGGGTGGGCACGGTCCGGTTCGGTTCGGTTTTGACCAAAACCGTATTGAACCGAGTTCTATTCGGTTTTTAAAAATGTGAATCGGTTCGAACCGTATTGAACCCAAAACCGAACCGAACCGAACCGAACACCTTTATCTCGGTTCGATTCGGTTCGGTTCAATTCGGTTTTGGGCCTATTGGGCTTTGAGGTTTTTTAATATATATTTTTCAATTTTTTATCCTTTAACAGCCCAAAATAAAATAATCCAACATAGTAACATACAATCCATAATAAATTAAACTTAAAATACAATCCATAATATAATAAAACATAACAAAATATTTAAAATGTTATCATGTCTTTCTTCCACTTCAAATCTTCACAGACTTCACATGTACAAAAGAAAAATAAATTAACTAATAGGAACAAAACACATAATTATAAATAGAGAAAATGCAATACTAAAGCAAATACCAAATTAAATTATTACCTTCATTTCTTCTCAATGAGTCATGACTCATCAATTGTTATATTTGTCAATCCACTTTCATGCTCTAAATGAATAAGACAACAAAAAAATAATTAGCTAACTTAATAAATAGTAATATATATATATATATATATATATATATATATATGAATAAAAAAACAACAAACTTGATAATTTATTATGATTACTTACCAGTTTCAACATTGGTATAATATTCTAACAACTGAATGGATGTATCATCATCTTTAGCATGCTCTTCTGCAACACACGGTTCAGCAATAGGGCAAGATGCTGACAACCAATTTCCAGTCAAAATTAAGCCCTCAACTATTTTAGGAGTCAATGAACTCCTAAATGGATCAAGTATACGCCCTCCTGTGCTAAATGCGGACTCAGAAGCCACAGTTGAAATCGGTATTGAAAAAACGTCTCTTGCAATCATTGACAAAATATGAAATTTTACTGAACAATTCTTCCACCAAGCCAAAAGATCAAACTTATCATTCAGTTTCTCACAAGCCTCCAACAAATACAACTCCACCTCACTTTTCCCTATACTAACATCTTCTTCTTGTTGTTTTTGGCCCCACAAACTATCTTCTTTAAACTTCTCTTTTTCATAAAAAGTTTCAGGCACACCACTCTTTCCAGAGGACATATCATCATTTGACTTTACATTCACACTACCATATTGTGTAACATAATACTCATACAAATCTATCAACACTTCTTTCAAACTACAAATCATCGAATGAGATTGTGTTACACCATAAAATGCATCAAAACGCCACTTCACATAACCAAATTTGTATCTTGGGTCAAGAACAACCGCAATGATCAACAAGTTGTTAGTTTTATCTAAACCCTTCCAATACTTGTCAAATTTTTGTTTCATACTCACAGCCATTCTACTCACAAGCGGATCCCTCTCAGTGCTAAAAGATGTTAATTGATTAAAAATAGTGCACCAACTCTTAAAATAAATATTAGATGTCACATGCAATGAAGCACTGAAATCCAAGGTAATATCGTAAAAAGTTGATAAAAACCGAATAAATACCTTAGCATTCTCCCAATCATTTAAAAGAGGTGGACCAATCCGCTTCTCATTATCACTCTCCTTGAAGTAGTTGACATAGTGACCATCTTCCTCTTCCATTCGCTCAAATGTTTTTCTAAGTTTCACCGCACTTTCCAACATCAAGTAAGTAGAATTCCACCGTGTTGGAACATCTAACACCACGAAACCATTATTTCCCAACTTCTCATGCTCAACAGCTCTTTTAAATCTATCTAGCCTACTAGGAGAAGATTTCACATATTTGACCGCATTGCGAATGGCTACAACCGATTCATGCAAATCTTTCAACCCATCACTCACTATTAAATTTAGGATGTGTGCACAACATCGTAAATGCATGTACTTACCCCCCAAATTTGTTCCATCCTCACGCCAACTATTTAGTTTTCTATTCATATAACCAATAGCATTTGCATTTGCGGTTGCATTATCCACGGTTATTGTGAATATTTTATCAATACCCCACTCCAGTAAAACTTTCTCAATACACCTTCCAATCGAATCCCCAGTATGATCCGTTATTTGACTAAAACTCAAGATCCTCTTCTGCAGCCGCCAATCATAGTCAATAAAATGAGCCGTCACAACCATATAGTTTATATTTTGGATCGATGTATATGTGTCCGTGGTTAGACAAACCCTTACTTGACTAGATTTAAAGTACTTCTTCAACTTCATTCTCTCTTAACATATAACTTATAAAGATCTCTAACAATCGTTCTCCTAGATGGAACATCAAATCTAGGATTCATCGCAAAACAAAACTTATGGAATCCCCAATTCTCAACAAATCTAAATGGCAATTCATCTAGAATTAACATCTCTGCCAATGCCCTTCTACATTCTTCGGCACTAAATCTAGAGGCACCTAAGGTACTACCGGCACCCTCCATATTTGGTTGCTTAACCAAAAATAATTGTCTTGAATCGGTAACGGGTGGCCGGTATTTTTTACACCTTTTACGAATATGCATATTCATGTTTGTCGTTCCATTGGAACCCGACCCATGTTGGGGTTTTTGCCCTAAAGCTTGTAATATGTAAATATAATTTGAACATAAATAAAAGAAGTAGTATATTCATTCATTTTATGTCATACTTTATATAACATGTGCACTTAACATCCAAAATTGCCGGATGTAATTTCGAACTGAGTATATGAGTGTCATATATAGATGGATTCAGTTTGAAACGAGCAATTTAAAGAGTCCGTAGATAGCAAATAAAGCTGGGTACTTTATTTGTGGTTAATCTACAGCTGCGGTCCATTTCGTAGTGTACGGTGATCCTATCCTGGATCATTCATATATAGATATGAGAATGGAGGCACATTGTATGATGTGATTATATAGGACTGGGCCATGATCTATATGAATGTCTCACTAAGATCCGTTTAACGATGAGATTCATATATATCAACTAATGATGGCTATATGTGGGTGATCTTAATCCTGAGTGTCTTATCGACTCCTTCAGGTTAGATCGTGGTCTTTTATATACCATGGGTGAGGTCGGAGTTGCATTCCCGATCAATATACTACGTATGTTGGGATCGCGGTTTGGCTTGTGGCTGGGAAGGTTTGTACACAATAGTGGAATCCACTCCTTCTTGTGAGAAGTAGATGGTAGTTCTCTTAAGGGTTGATTCAGGGTTTGAACAATATGAGCTCTCTCCTAATTCCGTAAGGAATGTAGGATTTATTGTTCATTAGAGAATCAATGGTACTTAATGGAAAGATATGATTAGAGGGGTATAACGGACATTATAACCCAGCTCTAATTATGAACTACTTGTGGAGGATTATACCATATGTAATAGCTATATCGATGGACACCGAGAGTTATTGGTTTGTGTAAAAACGTCTACAGTTGAGAGAGTGCAGCTTCGGGTTTTTAGTGGAATAACACCGAAGTTAATAATCATGAAATATTAATTAAAGAGTTTAATTAATAATTTCTAAGGATTATTGGAGCTCAAAATACTGTGGGTCCATTAGGTCCCCTTGCTAGCCCGGTCGATTTAGGTAACTAGGGTCACGGTTAATTAATTGGATTGTCCAATTAATTGTGTTACGAAAGTGACACGTATTTATTCGGGAATTAATTGAATAATGAGATTATTTAATTACTGAATAATGATGATTAAATAAATTAAATAATAAGATTATTTAATTATGTTGTTAATCACTAAATGGAGGGTGTTATTTGATATTTGATTTTGAATAAAATAAGATAATATGATTATTTTATTTTATTAAATTAAATATTTGAAATTGAATTTGAAATGTTTGAATTCAAAAATAAATATTTAATTTAAAAAGATATGAGATTTTTTTTTTAAAAATCAAATAAGATTTTGGTTTGATTTTATTTGATATATATGAGATATATATTTAATTAAAATAATGATAACCGAATCAGTAAAATTAACACAATCAAATAAAAGAAAGAAAAAGAGAAGTGTGATCGTGATCACAAAACACACAGCAAAGAAAAAACAAACAAAAAGAAGAAAAAAATTAGAGTGTGGTGAGACCACAAAAATACTGCACTTCTAGAGTTTGTTTTTGTGTGTATTCTTCTCTTCTTCCTCCATACAGGTCCTGAATATCGTGACGCGCCCACACACTATTACCAGTTCCGGGAGATAGCGAGGAAGATCACGTGGTTCAAATCAGGAGCAGTTCGTATCAAAGTGAAGGAGCCTCCTACGTAGGTATGAAAATGTTTCATCACTTTACTTTATTAATGCATTTGATTATTACTGTACAAATGGGTTAGTTTAATGATTGCATAAAAAAATTTAAAACCTTCCGCTGCGCAATCTGTAACCCTAGGATCCAACAACCCACATGCATGCGTATCACCACAATATTTACACCTAGATCTCTTTTTTCCATCTTTTGTTTGGTATTCTTGAAAATGCACCCAACATTCAGATTTTTTTTTTACCTTTCCTATTGCCTACCCGTACACCTCTCTTTCCACTATTTTCTTTTGCGATAGAGCTAGAATCCTCTAATTCATCGTCAGATTGCGAACCTGATTTCTCCTCCGATGAATAGGTTTGCGGGTCGATCTCCATCCTTTAAAATCAAAGTAAATAATAAAACTATTTATTGACATTCCAAATAAATAAAAAGGCAAGAAAAAAATAAATTAAACAACACATGACACATTCATCACCCAAAACAGTATGGCATGTTCATGTTTAAGAGTACTCTAGTTGTGGGTGAATATGATTATATGAGTATTAACCAAAGCAGACAACTTTTTTTTCTTCGAGTGCAAAGCAAAGAGAAAGTTCCCTTAATGAAAACTAAAAACAAAGACACAAAGCGAAGCAAAATTGTAGAAGACAACTATCACAAACTAATAGCAATTTATACCCCATCTTTCACCGAATATTGTCAACAAAATGAAATAACAATTCATATAAACAAAGCCCTCCTGACTAATCAGATAGAAATACAAAAAATAACAACCACATCTACTGGTCATTCTCTTGAAAAGATCAAATCATCTCAAATTTTACATGTAAAGCACACCAAAATCAGATAGCCAGCATAAATCTATTAAATTCAAACAATTTAAAAGCAAAACCCTAAAAAATCACCGAACAAGAACAATAAAAATCAGTAATTTACAAAAAATCAATAATTGGTTAATACTCATATTCACCCACAGCCGAACCCATTTGAGATTTGAGTAATTTATATGGGAAAATCATTACCCACACATTTCTTTACATTATTATTATTATTATTGAACAAGAATTGTCAAAATCTAGATCCATATACAGAAAAATCTAGATCGGAATGGCGAAAGAAGAAAAAGAAAAAGAAAAATACCTTGAAGAGAGATAGACGATCGCAGAGAGAGGATTGAAGGGAGATGATTGAAGGCGGAAGTCGGAACTCGGAACCGTGGAGGAGAGACGATCGCAGGCGGAAGAGAGATTTCTGGTGGGTTGTTGGTTGAAGTCGCGGTGGAAGAGAGAGACCTGGTGAGTTGAAAGCGGCGGAAGAGAGAGACCTGGTGAGTTGAAAGAGAGAGATATCAGACAAGTTAGCAAAATGTAGGTTTTTTTTTATATATACCTCGGTTCATACGGGTCGGTTCGGTTTTAAAGACCCAAAACCGAAACCGAAACCGAACCGACTTGAATTCGGTTCGAACCGAATTGAACCGAATTCAAGTGTAAAACCGAACCAAACACCCAAAATCGGTTCGGTTCGGATCGGTTCGGTTCGGTTCACACAACCGTGCCCACCCCTAGTTTTTGCAATCAGAAACTATAAACTTTGGTAAACAATGCAAGCGAACAACTTCTCTAAAGAACAATCTAGTAATATGGCTTGCATCTGAAGTCTTCTTATAATGAATGAACTGTGCCATCTTAGAAAAGCGATCGACAATGACAAAGATAGAATCTACTCCTCTTTGAGTTCTTGGAAGGCTAAGAATGAAATCCATAGATAAATCTTCCCAAGGAAAATCAGGTATTGGGAGTGGAGTACATAAGCTAGTATTTTGTGAGTGTCCTTTAGCAGTTTGACATGTATAACACCTCTTCACAAATTTGTCGACATCGCGCTTTAGATGCGACCAATAATAATGAGCTTCAACTAAGGAAATACTTGTCACGACCCATATGTCCTCCTAAACCTACTCCATGTAGTTCACGGATGATGTGTTCTCTTAGAGATCCTTGAGGGATACACAAACGATCATTAAAAAATAGAAAACAATTATATATTTGAAATAGTCCAGCGTCAAGAGATCTAGAGAGGCACTTCTGCCAATTGTCTTTAAAGTCCTCATCTTCCCCATAAAGATCCTTCAAATAATCGAAGCCAAGAATTTCGCTCCTAACAACGGTTAAAAGCGTATCACGACGACTCAACGCATCATCTACTTTATTCAAACGACCTGACTTATGTTTGAGCGAAAAGGTGAACCGTTGAATATAAGCAATCCATCTAGCATGCATACGATTCGTGTTTGTAGAATTATTCAGAATCTTGAGGGCTTGACGATCACTGTGTAAAACGAATTCCTTTTGAATCAAATAGGGATCCCAATGATACAATATTCGAAACACGGCGTACAATTCTTACTCATATGTTGAATATTTCTGACGTGACTCGCTGAGATCTACACTAAAGAATGCGAGAGGCATGCTCTCTAGTGTTAATACAACTTCAATTCCAACTCCGGAAGCATCACAATTGACTTCAAATATTCTTTTCAAAATCAAGAATTGCCAAGATTGGTGCAGTAGTTAATTTCTCCTTCAAAATTGAAAAACTTTGCTCAGCTTTCTCAGTCCACACGAATTGCTTTTGTTTTATCAAATTAGTGAAAAGTACTGCAATGCTATTAAAATTCTTGATAAAAACGCATGTAGAAAAATGTTAGCCCATGAAAGCTTCTAACATCACCAATTGATAATGTGGGGATTGACTTCCGTCTCTACTATTTGCCATACGAATGTTACGCAAGTCTCCTTAGGTTTATTGTTAATTGACAGCACATCCACCATTCTTCTAGCGCCAATTGTTGACCTTGATTTTTGGGATTATGTAGACTTGATCACACGTCACACAAAATATATCGAATTGACAATTGTTTTATGAATAAAAAAGAAATAACTAAAATCATGCAAGCAAGAACTTACGTGGAAAACCCAAAAGGAATAAAATTACGGTTGCTGATGATCGCGAGAAAGCAATTCACTATGGAAAAATCGTTACAATCTCAACCTTTCTTGCTCTCTGGAATTTCTAATGATTTTGTGAACCTTTTTTGGGTGTTTTTAGGGTCTATTTATACATGCATAGAACCCTAACTCTTGGAATACAAGTAAAAGGAAGAGATGGCAGAGGTTTTCTGAAATTCTGACTTATCGGAGTCGTTTTAGTCTTCCCTCCTGTTTTGCACTGTTTGTGTTTAAGACAAACCATGTCTTTTGCCTATTTTGGACTCTGATATCTTTAAAGAAATCCGTTTCCTTATTAGAGTGTGCTTCATGAGACCTTATTTGAGGAAGATTCTTCCTTTGCGTATTCGAGTCGTGATTGAATTGAACTCAATGTTGTTGACGTGTCATGACTCCCAGCATATCTCGAAACTGCATACGTGTCACTTAGCCGACCTTCTGTCAAACCTAGCCAAATCTCTTTTACCCCAAACCAGGGATCTACACCCGATCGGATAGCTAGACCCAACCATTTGGGCTTCCCCGACCATTTTCTTTATTTGACCAATCTAAGCGCCTTAGTTGAATATTTTTCCACTCAACCATCTAAACAACTTTGACCAGTTTATTGGGTTTAAGTTCTAACCAACTTAGGTTGATTCAATCATTCGTTGTCATATCATTATTCAATTTCCATATAATTCGTCGTTCATGCTGACACGTCAGCTTTCCGGATTTTACCAATAACACCTAGTATGATCACATCTAAGTTTATGACTTTGAGGTGGAGGAACCACCATTTCGGCATGAGCAATAATTTGAGATTGTAAGGGATAAAGAACAGTTGCTTTAGGAAAGATATTTTGAGGTTGTGATGTGCTAACAACAAGTTAATTAGAAGAAGCAACCCAAGTTTGCAAAGTGCTTGCGACGGTTATGTTGTTGACTTGTAAGCCTGATACTCCCAGAGAACTTTGGAAAAGTCGGATAAAAGCTTCTATATTACGCACATAATGACGACGATCGTCCACGGACTTCTTTATGTGGAGTGTGATTTGTCGAATTTCCTCTACATATGTTTTTGTCATGTAACGTTCATCAAGATTTGAATAATATTCTGATGCCATAATGGAAATTAATCAAAAGAAGTTACACCTCTAGCAACTTGCTGGCAAGGCACTGGGTGGCCTAGGATTGCTGTGCGAGGCACAAATTAGGCTTTGTTACTAATTGACGCATCGGGGTAACGAAAGCAGAACCAATTCACTATATCGAATCCTGAGGTAATCGCAGCAGCCCTATAGATGTAGTGAGTAAAGAACTAGATATCGTTGTAGGGGACGTATATGTTAGATAACGTTCTAATGGATGAGCTCAAAAATAATCACACAGATTCTTTTAAACTGAATATTATTGATGTCAATTGAACTGATTAACTAAGAATGGAAAACATCAATATTGGTTCTTTTAAACTGAATATTATTGATGTCAATTGAACTGATCAACAAAGAATGGAAAACATCAAAATTTATACTACTACTAATCCTAATTCTAAATAGTCAACAAATTTTCTTTGAATAGTCAACAAATTTTTGTTGGTGGATGGTTTTCTGTTTCGGGGAAATCAACTTTGTGTTCCCGATTGTAGTTTGCGTCTGCAAATTATTAAGGAATTACATGGTGAGAGCCATGTGGGTAGAGATCGTACTCTTCAGTTAGTCAAAACGTCCTATTTTTGGTCAACAATCCGGAAGGAAGTGCAGAGATATGTCGAAAGATGTCGGATCTGTCAAATGTCCAAAGGGGAAGCAACTAGCGCAGGTCTGTATATGCCATTACCCATTCCTACTCAACCATAGACAGATTTGAGTATGGATTTTGTCTTGGGGCTACCAAGAACTCAACGGGGTTTTGATTCCATCTATGTAGTTGTTGATCGATTTTTTAAGATGGTTCACTTTATTCCGTACAAAAAAACTACCGATGCTATAAAAATTGCCCAATTGTTCTTTCGGGAGATATATCGTCTTCATGGATTACCTACGTCAATTGTTTCTGACCGGGACACTCGATTCCTCAGTCACTTATGTTGGAGCCTTTGGAAGATGGTCAATACAAGGTTAGATTTTAGTAGTGCATATCATCCACAAACGGATGGGCAGACCGAGGTGGTGAACCGAGCTCTGGGAGATTTGTTGAGATGTCCGGTAGAGGATAACGTCCGGTCATGGGATCTGAAACTTAGCCAAGCTGAATTTACCCACAACCATACTGTCAACAGAAGTTCTGGGTTCAGTCCTTTTCAGGTGTTTTACACATTGGTTCCTCGTAGCCCACTAGATTTGTTGCCTCTGCCTAGTAGGACTAGGATTCATGGAAAGGCTGAAGATTTTGTTCAAGGCTTACAGGAGGTTCATCAGCAGGTGCAAGAAAATCTGTTACAGTCAGCAGGGAAATACAAGCTAGCTGCTAACAAAAAGCGGCGTCATTTGGAGTTTAATGTGGGCGATTTTGTTTGGGTAGTCCTCACAAAGGACATGTTTGCTGTGGGAGAATATAATAAACTTGCTGCTAAAAAGATAGGACCACTCGAAATTTTAGAGAAGATTAATCTGAATGCTTATCGTCTAAAGCTTCCCAGCCACATTCGTACTCATGATGTGTTTAATATTAAGCATTTGATTCCTTTTCATGGCGACTCTTCGGATGATGATACTTTAGGAAATTCGAGGACGAATTTTCTCTAACCTGGAGAGGATGATGCAGCAGCATTGGATTACATGGCATTGGAATATATGAAGGGGTGGGATAGGAAAAAGACCAAGGAAAAAGACCAAGAAAAAAGGTCAATTCATTCCTACTAGTTCGGGCGACGGAGTCGGAAAAACGTGAAACTTTCACAGTTGATGCGTTTCGCTGAGATCTTCGTTTAGTCGGATTCCCCCGTTTAGGCCTCAAAAAGACTGTTTTTGCCGTTTTAGGAAAGTTTCGTTTTTACAATAATTTCAGTTTTCCAAGTCCAAATCGACTTCCGTCAATTTCGGCTTGCTTAGGATTTTTAATAGTATTAATTTCTGCAATAATCTCAATTTTGCCTATTTTGATAATTTTCGTATTTATGTTCGTTTTCTTGTTCTGCAAGGAATTCGATTAGGGTTAGGATTTGTTTGGTTTAAATAATCATGTAAGGCGAAGGACTATTCAGTTTTTGATTTATAAAATTTAGAGTTTCTCTAATTATATCTAATTTCGGTATTCCTTACGAATCAACGAACTTGAAGCCTAATATTCTGGTATTCGTGTGCGAATCAACAGAGCATTAGTAGGTTGTTCTCGATTGTTTCTTGCAAGTTTTTCTCGACAAAGCTTCCGCTACATCACACGGATTCTTTTAAACTGAATATTATTGATGTCAATTGAACCGATCAACAAAGAATGGAAAACATCAACATTTATACTACTACTAATCCAAATTCTAAATAATAAAGGAAACAAATACTAAAAAGGAATATAAATCCTAATTAAGCTAAGACTAGAAAACTAAAGGAAAACTGAAACATGCATCAACAATGGGGAGAAAGTTGCATCCTCCATGTCCATTTGGCTTCCTTCGATCGTCGGATAGATCCGACTGGAGAGTCACAATCACAATCACAATCACAAATTAATGGTTTTGGAGGGTTGGTTGTTAATACGGAGAGATATGAAGAGATTTTTTTTTTTTTTTTTGGATATTTTAAGTTATAGTGTACGGGTCGTGGCCACAAATATCTCATCAATGACAACTTGTTATTAGTATCACATGGGCCTCATCCTCGTTTCAACTTTCACTTTCAACATTCAACATTCAACATTCAGGTTTGGGAGGATCACCCGACAAGAGATACGGGGCATTCGGCACACCGCACGCTTTCCACCGATATCATATCATGTTGTATAAAATTATAAATGATTAAAGATTCGTGTGACATGATTTAATATGAACAAGAAAAATGAGTTGTTATATAATTACATTATTGATATTACATAGTGTGATATGATTTGTGTGTAAAAGACACACCAGAGTATTTCTTGTATTTAAATTCAGATTCAAAAATTAAAATATTATATGGTATGTATCCACCTAAATGATCACCATCTCTGTCCATTCATTTTATTAGTTTGTCAATTATTGAAGATATATAATTAATGTATTTATTATTTTATTATAATAAATTCTGTATTTATTTTTTATTTATGGTAATTAATTGGTTGTTAACATCTGTCCTTACCCAATAATAACAGGCCGCAACTTATCTCCATTTTCTTAAATTTCAACAAGAAGTCTACAAAATCCCATCAGAACATGATGGTATCAGCGAAAATATGTTTTCTGCAATTAAATATATGAGGTTATTAAATCAAATTGAATGAGTCTTTTTGTTCAATTTTTTTTTTTTAAATGATTGATTGGAATTCGATTTGAGAAACATGGAAATCTCCGTAGTTTAAGCGTTTTTTTTTAGATTATAAAATCAAATCAAATCGTTTTAAATCAGCCTATACATATATAAATTAATTAGTTAATATTAGAAAATTAGATTGGTATCCAGTTATGTACAAAACACATTAATATCTGAAATTCAACTGAACCTGAAAAAAATTTATAAATTCATTGAAGTTAGAACAATTAAGGGTTATAATATTTCAAATTCGGTAATCAATAAAAAGAATTCCTAAAATTTGAATTTAAGTTTGTTTGATTTGGTTCTGGAAGTTCATGTACATTAACAGAAACTGGTGAATGATTTAGAATTAATAAACATTTTGTCAAATTATATATGTATCAAAGTTATTTTTTTTAATTACATATTTACATAATATATTGTGTATGTGCCAAATTGAGATTAGATCCATGTGAAATCAAATTAACTAAAATATCTTGTTTTATAATTCCAATGTGGCAAATTTATCGTTTGAAAAAGTAAACTGTATTTGTTTAACATTAAAAAAAATTAAGAAAAAATGAATATTAAACAGATACACGAATGATAACGTGATTCGAATGGGCATTGTTTAATGAAATTTAATAATCACTATATAAACCTAATTTTTTTTATTAAAAAGTGGTATTAATCTATGTTTTAAAGAGCATGTTAAGACCACACAAATTATTATATAAGAAAAGTCAGCTAAAATATTTAATGTAGGGACACGGGTTAACACTAAAAATGGAAAGATTAAATGGAAAGATTAATATTGTATTCGGTGTCTTTAATTACAATAAATGCATAAACAGATAATAAATATATTTTGACTTTTCATTTTTAGTTTTATAACCTGTGTTCTAAGGGCACAGTTTAACACTACTCATTGTTATAATATAGTAATTACATTTTTATAAAATAAATTTTTATATTTTTAATAAATTTAGATTCTCATTTTATCTCATGACACATAAATATTACAATAAATAAATGAATAGTTATGATTTGATTGACACTTTATCCATAACAATCACATTCTTTAAAATGATGGAAAAAAATGCTTGGTTGGTAGAGGCACCAAACTGCCCAATAATAAATATGAAAAGCCATAGACTTTGTCCATTTTTTAATTACTGTAATAAAGTTGAAAAGATTCATAAGGAATCCTATTCTGTGGCCTATTTTTGCTAGTTATTTTCAGAGCTTTTGCAGCACGTCATCACTGACGCTCCTTGTAAAGTTGTAATGCTATCATTTGGAAAATCAATTCAAAAGAAAGAAAATGGAAGTAATGATAAATATCTTTTTACGTATACATAAAATATATATTTATTTTTCAGAATATGAATTCATATTTTAGAATTTTAAAAAAATAAATCATGTTTAGAATAATTATTATGAATTTTCTTTGAATAGTCAACACATAGATTTAGATATTAACACGGAAACATTATTTACTAAATCTAGCACAAACCTCATCGCCTTTTATTGAGCGAATATTTTAACTTAATATTTAATTTTTTTTTAGTTATTTGACATATGAAAAAAATAAAATAAAAACAAAAAATGAAATATTTTAACTATATATAACATTCTATGAATTATAGACCTCATCCAATTTGTTTGAAAGTGAAAAAAAAAATGTTCATATCCTTCTATGATTACAATAGAGGTTAGACTATATCAATAAAAATAAAAATTATCTTTAAAAAATATTTAACTAAAACATTGACATAAATCATGTAGCTTCAACATCCATCATGATTTAAATCTAAAGGTTGTTATTTATTCTTTCTTTTTTTCAACCATTAGATTATTAACTAAAACCATTAGATTTTTGACAAATGGAAGGTTGTTGAAGTTATATTTTAAGTTGATTTAACATAATCCAAAATAAAATTATTTAAAAACAGTAAGAAATTATGTATTAAGAAGGATGTATATGTGTCTCAAAAAAAAAGGATGTATTCATGTATATGGATAATTTAATGCTTTTAATTGAGTACTATTATTATTATTATTTTTAAGACATTAAGATATTCATTATTCACCAACTCTCTGACCAAGTAATGGCAAGAGAGTTTGGATGAAATGGGCAATTGGTATGGTCTAGTATTAATAAACAATAAGACGATGAGCAATGTCCTTATCTGATAATTTAGTATTTTTTTTTTTCGTTTTTTGTTGAAATATATTATTTTTAAGGATATTTATTTCCCTTTTCTGACAAGGTATTGATTGATCAAACATATATATTTTAATATTACAAATTTACAATAATTTAAAGCTTCAAGGTATGAGATAGGTAGACAACGGATCAACCTCATTTTATCTTGTCAAATTTAAAAGTTAAAATTAATAGTTTCTTATTAGACCATCTCCGATACATATGTCAATACCAAAATTTACATAAAAAATAGTAAAATGTTATATTTGGTACATCATTTAGTATTGTATTTCAATATAAAATTCTATTTATTATGTTATGTTTTTATTTTTTTAATTATTCAAAATTATAAAAGTCAATAAATACAACCAATATATTCGATGAATACATTGAATATTTTTTAGAATTATTTCAATCTTATTTTTTTTTACTAAATTTGTAAAATTGTTAAAATTAAAAAAGTCATCAAACGTGCCAAATTTCGTACGTGATAAAAACTTAGAAGATGTTATTATTTGCTTAACCAATACAAGGGTGTGTGCCGAATCCAAGTGGGACGATACTATAGATATTTTATGAATTCATTATTGAATGACATGACAGATTAAATTTTTATTTTTAGATCCTTTTAAAAAAAAAGTATTTTTTGAGAAAAGCGTTTGCGTGATAAAACTGTACATATGAGTTAGGCAATACAAGTATAACATACATATTCATGTTTTGGAAGTAGTGAAATAAAACATACATAGATTATTATTTTTTTCTTTTGAAATAAACAGTGAATCATTTTTATTTTTGATTAAGTTATCCATATTAGCAGGAATTTTTTTTTAGAAATGTACAGAATCACGAATGATCTGGTACTTATATGTCTATTGGTTCTTTGAAAGAGAGAATTTTTGGAAAGAAAAAAAAAAAAAAAAAAAAAAAAGGGCAAGGGAAATACCAAAAACGATAAAAAGATAGAAGTGATGACTCACGAGCCTATTCAGTAGTGACAGCGACATGGGAAGAAATTATTGATGCAAAACAACACGCGCTCTCTCTCTCTGAGTGGGTCCTACATCAAAGACAAAAGACAAGTCTCAATCTCCCGTTCATGTAACTCACCTTATAGAGTCGTACTACGTGGAACATCCTTATTCGCTTGTAAGATAATACAATTATCACGCTCACCAAAAGCGTGAAAATTTAAAAAACATATTTACTATTAAAACTTAATAACCGCGCGTGCAGTCCAGATGCCATATTATTTCTATTAACACAGCTCCAATTTTAGTGGGTCGTGTTTTTATTTTTTCACTTTTTTCTTCAGCCTATCAAATCGCATCCACTTCGTTATTCTATTCCAGTCTAATTTTATCTGTATTTTCTATATTTTAAAATATCAATTAAATTTTATTCGGTTCTCATAGTTTATATCAAATTATAAATATTTTTTTTTTTCTAGAGACCCTCTTCGTTTTCCTTTATAATAACACACCTCCTCCACTTTTCTTCACTCATTCTCAGAACCCATTTTCTCTAACAATCCTGTACAGTCGTAAAAACACAACCCAAAAAAAAAAAATAGAGCCTGGAGAAAAAAACTAAACCGAAGATGGGTCTGTTTAGATCTTCATCGGCGACAGCCGTGGTCATGTTCCTGTTCCTGTTCACTTTGTCGTCGGCCTTAGACATGTCGATCATATCGTACGACAACACCCATGTCTCGAAATCAAGTTTGAGGACCGATGATGAGGTTATGGGGTTATACGAGGCCTGGCTTGTGAAGCATGGAAAGGTGTACAACGCGTTGGGTGAAAAGGAGAAGAGGTTTGAGATTTTTAAGGATAATCTCAGGTTTATTGACGAACACAACTCGGAGAACCGGACCTACACGGTCGGATTGAACCGGTTTTCTGATTTGACTAACGAGGAGTACCGGTCCATGTACTTGGGGGCCAAGAAAAGTGTTAAGAGGAACACTTTGAAGGCAAAGAGCAGCGATCGTTATCTGCCTCGTGTCGGCGAGTCCTTGCCGGACTCCGTTGACTGGAGGAAGAAAGGTGCCGTTGTTGATGTTAAAGATCAAGGAAGCTGTGGTGAGTTTTTGTTTATTATTAAATTAAATCTTTTAATCTGTTTTTTTTTCTTAATTAAAATTAAATATTTAAATATCATATATTATTTGATTCAATCTTTACTGCTAACATGTAAACAAATATGAACAAGATAGGTATCTGGTCACAGATTCGTTGATGTTGTAGGATTATAGGGTAATTTTGGTATTTTCAGGGTGTCAAAAAATCAGCTGTTTGGTTACTTAACCAGAAACCAGAAGAGCTTTGACCACTATGTCCACAGATCAGTAGTAGATTTTAGCTTGATAGAATTTGATTACCTTGAGACAACTTTGCCCTTATCGACTAAACTGTTCCAGAATTTGCGGCATCGTTTCCATGGAATTGGGAGGTTTCAGGTTCCCTAGGCCACTGCGTATTATAATCGTTAAAATTAAGTTTTTTTATTTATTTATTTAAATCTTTTTGTAGAAAAATATCAGGCATTGATGAAGATATTTTCTGACAAAAAGCAGTAAAAAGAAACAAAACTTGTAGGCTCCTTTGTCGGTGAACGCAACTGCTGTTTGGATTCACCTTCACGGGCCTCACAGACAAGAGTAAATATTTATTAGGGTCTGCGATTGCAGATTTTAAAACAATTGAAATCTACACGTTCGGTGGATGGGTCCCTACCGCCGAAATACAAATGGGGTCACAAACTCACAGGACACGGCACTTTTCACGCCAGAGTGTGTGCTTGTGGCCGCTTTGTGGACCCACTGTATCAACCAGTGACACAGAGACTCATAGAGGCACTATAATATAAGTCTGTCTATATTCTATAATCAATTCTAGTGCCTTGATTACTTAGCAAGAAATGTTAGACTCAAATTCTTTTGCTGTGTGTCTCATATAGTACGAGGATTGATTGACCAAATCAATTTGCAATGTAGGGAGTTGCTGGGCATTCTCAACAATTGCAGCTGTGGAAGGTATAAACAAGATCGTTACAGGTGACTTAATCTCACTATCCGAGCAGGAGTTGGTGGACTGTGATACATCTTACAATGAGGGATGTAATGGAGGTCTGATGGACTATGCTTTTGAGTTCATCATCAACAATGGTGGCATTGACTCTGAGGAGGATTATCCCTACACTGCTAATGATGGCAGATGTGACACTTACAGGGTAGGTACTTGTTTGTGAAGAAGTAAATAATATGTTGTAGATGATCTCTTCTTATTCTATGTTTTTTTTTTGGCTTTCTGCAGAAAAATGCCAGGGTTGTCTCAATTGATTCTTATGAAGATGTTCCTGTAAACAGTGAGAATGCTTTGTTAAAGGCAGTTGCCAATCAACCTATTAGTGTTGCAATTGAGGCAGGTGGCAGGGCATTCCAGTTCTATGAATCGGTAAATTCTATCTCTCTATACTTGATTGTTGGAATTTTGAACTGTTTTAAACGATGTGAAACTTTTGTGGGGGATTCCGATTTAATGTAGAAATGTCTACCATTTTTGTCAATGAACTATCTTGCAATCTTTTCACCTAGTGTATTCTTTTTTTTGCCAAATCTTCTAGGGTGTATTTACAGGAAAATGTGGGACAGCACTTGACCATGGTGTTACTGCTGTTGGATATGGCTCTGAAAATGGAGTTGATTACTGGCTTGTGAAGAACTCATGGGGCGGTAGCTGGGGTGAGTCTGGCTATATTAAACTGGAGCGCAACCTGGGTAACACTGCCACAGGCAAGTGTGGAATTGCAATGGAGGCTTCTTATCCTATTAAGAATGGCCAAAACCCCCCAAATCCCGGACCATCTCCTCCATCTCCAATAAAACCCCCAACTGAGTGCGACAGTTATTACACCTGCCCTGAGACCAACACTTGCTGCTGCCTTTATGAGTATGGTAACTACTGCTTCGCGTGGGGATGTTGCCCGCTTGAGGCTGCTACTTGCTGTGATGACCATTACAGCTGCTGCCCACACGATTATCCAGTCTGTAACGTTCGCCAAGGAACCTGCTTGACGGTAAGAGCCACTTAACTTTCCTAAGTTGTATTCTTTTACGTCTTCCTTGTATCTGTTTGCTCACTTAATTTTTTGCTACAGAGCAAGAACAACCCATTGGGTGTAAAAGCACTGAGGCGCACTCCGGCTATACCAAACTGGGCTCATGGAAGTGAAGGCAAAACGATCAGCGCTTAAGCGGAAGTTTGGACTATTAAGCAGGAGATGGCAAAAGGGAGGAGGCTGAAAACATTCATATATACTTGCTAGAATAATATTGAAGTTCCCCTTTTTTGGTTTATCATACTGCATAGCATGATTTCTAAACCTACGGGTGGATGGTGGTCCATTAAAGATTATTTAGATGCTCTGATTATGTACATATCTTCTCTCCCTGCTTTGCATTTGAACTACCAACAATCAAATTGTTGTTGATTTCCGATTTTCTGTTGTAAATCCTGGCATTATTCAGCATTCGCTTCTATGAATTGGTTATTTGAACGGTGGAAATGGTGAGAAATGTCACCTTTTTGTCTCGCTGTTGCACCAACGTCACCGGTTTAATAACTTATGTTTAAAAGGCACCTATTTTGGTGAACTACCAAAATTGCCCTTAAATAATGAATTTATAATTGTGTCTGTACTTCCATCTCCACACTTGAAACGCTGAAGGCAGGAACTCCTTTCTTTCTCTCTCTACAATAAATTTCAAAACTACTCTACTCAACGTTCTTCAGTAAGCACAACAAGGTAATATGTTTGACTGAAATACTGTTTTTGATCCTTCATTTTTTTAAAACGTTCCTTTTGTAAACATGAAACTGGTTTTGTGAATATTGAATCTGTGAAATTTGAATCTCCGAACCTGTTAATAAAAAGCTCGGAGCCTGTTTGAAAATGCTCGGACCCTGTTTTAAAAAGCTCGGACACTGTTTGAAAAAACTCGGAGCATGTTTGAAAAAGCTCGAGCCTTTGGACAAAAGGCTCGAGCCTTTAGAAAACAAGCTCGGAGACATGAAAAAAGCTCGAGACTTTGTAAAAAAGCTCGGGACTTTGTGAAAAAGCTCGGGACTTTTGTAAAAAAGCTCGGGACTTTGTGAAAAAGCTCGAGACTTTTGTAAAAAAGCTCGGGACTTTGTGAAAAAGCTCGGGACTTTTGTGAAAAAGCTCGGGACTTTCTGAAAAAGCTCGGGACTTTGTGAAAAAGCTCGGGACTTTTGTAAAAAAGCTCGGGACTTTGTGAAAAAGCTCGGGACTTTTGTAAAAAAGCTCGGGACTTTTGTAAAAAAGCTCGGGACTTTCTGAAAAAGCTCGGGACTTTGTGAAAAAGCTCGGGACTTTTGTAAAAAAGCTCTGGACTTTTGTAAAAAAGCTCTGGACTTTTGTAAAAAATCTCTGGAATTTGTAAAAAAGCTCTGTACTTTGTAAAAAAGCTCGTAAAAACCTCGGAAACTATTTTAAAAGGCTCTGAGCCTTTTCCATAGCTTTTATGTTTGTCATAATGGTTTGTGGTGATGAATGTTACAGGATAATGAATCGGGTGAGAATAGTAATATCTTACAACGGTCGATGGGAGCAGTTACCCGACGGAAGTCAGAGGTTTGTTGGATCCGACAACCAAGGAATGTATGTGTCAAAGAATATGAGTTACGAAGAATTGGTGTCGATCGTGCATACCGTTGTGAAGTATGATGTAAACAAATACAATGTTGATCTACAGTCAATATCAATCGTTCCTGGCGCTACATGTCGCACATTTGTAAGAAATGACGATGATGTTCAGTTTATGCTAGGGGAAGATCGGGTGATCCCTCAAGTATGTGTTAGTCTAATTGAGAGGGCAACTGGAGATGTGATACGGAATGATATTCCTGCTCCTGAAAATACCCAACCATTTGGATCCGCTAGCGGTAGCAACCAAGTGTTCACACAAAGGAGTGCCACTGAAGGTGGGGAAAACATATGTGCTGTCCAACCGGTAGTGGTCGACCATGCAGATGTTTGTGAACCTCAATTCGACGATGTGTTTGGTTGTCGATTTGAGATGAATGATGAGCGGTACAATGAGCAATACAATGAGATGTACAATGAGGAGAACACTGAACCGAACCTTGGGCCTAACCAGGAGGTGGATAATGAGGCAAATATTGATCTGGTAGATCCTGTAGAGAACACTGATGAAGATCATGTCCAAATTGAAAGACGTGGAAGACGTGTAGAAGGAGTTAGTTGCACCGGAGCAGATATGCCTGGTACTTCCGAGGTCCGGCATAATGTATCTACAGATGATTCTGATAATACCACAACGTGGGTTATTCCCGGAGCAGATTCATACTCGTTTGGGATTGGTAGAAGCACAACCTTGGTAGCAGAAGAACCTACATCCATGATTTATAAAGGTCAGTTCTTTCCGACAAAAAAGGATCTGAAGAGACTAGTTGGCCTTTTCGCAATGCGGCGAAACTTCGAATGGAAGGTGAAAAGGTCCAATAAGACAACGTTACATCTTGTTTGTTTGATTGACAACTGTACATGGAAATTAAGAGCGGTGAGAAGAGATGAAGGGATGTACTTCCAAGTAAGAAGTTTTGTCAATGAACACAGTTGTCCATTGGAGGAGATTCACCGTCGCCACCGACAAGCTAGTGCAGTTATAATTGGAGAAGTGGTTGCACCTAGACTTCAACAACAAGATGGTCGTCTCATGCGTCCCAAGGATATAATCGCCGATATGAAAACAATGTATGGCATCCAAATCATGTACAGTAAGGCATATCAAGCCTTGCATTATGCATTGTCACTGACCTATGGGACACATGAAGAAACCTTCCAACTACTGCCGTCTTTTGGTTACGTGCTGGAACAACAAAATCCCGGCACAATCACTGACTTACAGTGCGCTGACGACGGTAAATTCCTTTACTTTTTCATGTCATTAGGGGCCTCAGTTAGAGGTTTTCAGAGGTGCATGCGTCCGGTTATTGCAGTTGATGGTACCCATTTGAAGGGAAGATTCGGGGGTACAATGTTTGTTGCAACTGCCCAAGATGGAAACGAACAGGTGTATCCAATTGCTTTTGGGTACGGCGACTCCGAAAACAACCTTTCATGGGAATGGTTTTTGGATTGCTTGAAGGGTGCCCTTGGTCATATAGATGATCTGGTTTTTATTTCCGATCGACATGCAAGCATTGAAGCAGGGATTTCTAAAGTGTTCCCTTATGCAACCCATACCATATGTTGTTGGCACTTTGGTGAAAATGTGAAGAAGCGATTTCACAGAAAAGATGTTGCCAGCTTAATGGGCAAAGCCGCTAGAGCGTACACTGAATTCAAATATAACCGGTACATGGGTGAGTTACGTAACCTGCACAAGAATGCGTTCGATTATGTTGAATCTGCCGGTCCACACAAATGGTCTCGTGTACACTGTCCCCAACGAAGGTTCAGGGTGATGACAACAAATGTTGCAGAGTGCATAAACTCATGCCTTAAATTCGCACGACAACTCCCTATGTTGACATTGGCAGAGTTCATTAGGAATATGTTACAGCGTTGGTTTCACGATCGACATCGAGCTGCACAGTCCATGCGTCATCAGTTGACCGACGCAGCACATCTTGTGATGCTACAACGGGTCGAGAAGTGCGGTTATATGACCGTCAATCCAGTGGACTGGAACATTTTCTCTGTCAAACGGTCCGGAAAACAGTGGACTGTTGACTTAGCCCGGAAGACATGCACATGCAACAAATTCCAAATGGATCAGTTTCCGTGTTCTCACGCACTCGCAGCGGCAAGGTACATTAACAGTATAAAATTATACCCTATATTAAGCAAGCGTGATTGTCACTTTTTTCATTGGTTTTGCAGGGAGCGGAATTTGGATTTCACATCGCTGTGTTCGGACTACTACAAGAGACAGACACTTATTGATGCATACTCAGTTCCTATTATGCCTGTTGGCCATCCTTCTTCATGGGTAGTGCCGTCCGACATCGCTGAGCGGGTGGTTTTAAATCCAAAGACCAAGAGACAATCAGGTCGCCCGATGGAGGGTCGACATGCATCGTCTTCCGAGAGGACAACCACCCAATCGTGTAGAAGATGTGGACAATCAGGTCATAATAGCAGGAGGTGTTCTAATCCGCCCTTGATTATTGAAGGTCCGAGCAGAATTGTTCCCGAGGAATACCGTCGTAAGTGTAGCGTATGTCATCAAGTTGGACATAACAAACAGACGTGCCCACACAAGGAATCTGCCGATGAGTGAACCGAGCCGTTCATACTTATTGTTTAATTGAGTTGGGGTGTTAATTATTACTTGTTTTATTGTATGATATGAAATGCGTGTGTTGTACTTGTAAATGAAAACACTTTAAATTTTAAACAAAAAATTTATAATTTGAAAGTTCATTACTATAATTGTTTGTATATCGACAACTACAACATCTAATGTGGCTTGGAGTTACAAAAAATCTCCACAGCCATCTTCTCCCGTATGGTGCACATATCTTCTTCTGACCAGTCGAACGTCATCCTGTTCGCCAGTACGTACTCCATCAATCTCAAGGTATGAGCACCACAGTTACCCCTGCGACTCAGCACATGAACAACCGTTACAATAGAAGTTGAATAAAACAAACTTAAAGTTTAAATGATGTTCGTACAGTCATACCCTCTAGTCTGTTGGGGCACATGTGTTGTAGACACCATGCTTACCCCAAAGGGCCTATTCCGCTTCTGATACTTCGCCTCGCCCGTTGGTCTGGCATCGTGAAACCCCACCTGATGCAACATCGAGGGTATAAACCACCGCAATGGAGCGACCTGCTCTTTCCTGATCTGTAGGGGGACTTCCTGTCTGAACGGGTCTAGCAGGTGGATCTTCCCGACAGTAAGGTCAACGCTGGCCACGAGCCAATGCTGGCCACCAACGTTGCACGGAATAAGGACCTGTACCAAGTGTTCAAGATATTGTTATGGTCAAAATAAGAATTTTTAATTAAACACATTGAAACCATAACTGTATTTTGCTCACCGTGTCAACCTCGTGCCATGGTCGGTTCCCTACCGGGAGCAATCCACGTACCGTCATCAGATCTTCAGGGGACCACCTGTACTTCAACACAGACCAGTTTTTTGGGGCTTTGCCCACAGCATCGCGAGGCATGATTCTCCGCCACTGAAACTCCATCATTGACTGAAAATAGACAACGAACTGAAACGTTAGAAACAGGATGAAACACAACAAACAGACGTGTGAAAACAGTACATTTGAAACACTTACATAGAACTGAGAATCTAGTAGGTTCATCCTCTGAATGTAGACAGTGGGGAATGCTCGTTGACGCTTCCGTAAAATATGCAGGTACGCGTCAATATGCTGACAATATAAACATTATACATTGTTAGTATTCTTCCATAAGTTAAACAAACTTAAAAGACAATCAAAGTAAGGAAAGTACCGTGTCCTCCAACTCCATAAAGTTGGTTTGCAACCGGTGGAACCAAGTCACAGGCACGGGGGTCATCAGATCCACATCACGTCTGTGTAATTTTCAATTATTTAGGAATACAACTAATTTAACTTAGGTGTTTCAAAATAAATTCACAATATTTTAATACTTACAATTCCCCCGTCACGTTCCTCTTGTAGGCTTTGTAAGCCGCAAGCTGGTCAGCGTCTACCAATCCATCGGGCCTGAATGTATGTGCTGATGACATGGGCAGTGTCCTTGGCCTCTTCGGCCGACAGGGGTCAGTGTATGGGCTCATCAACTGCCAGCCTCGTTTGCGCATCCGCTGCTGCCTATGCTGACTGTGGATTGGGGGGTGTTGGGAGGAGGAACTCTGAAATGGCTGATCACGTCGAGGGCTCCGGTGGGTTGGACCGCCAGTGTCACTAGGGGGTGAGGTGTGACGGGATCGAGTAGAGGGGAGCGGTGTCGGATGGACCGCAGGGGTGCTCCCTATGGATCGCCTGGTCAGGTCAGGAGTGTGGACTGTACGGGAGGAGGGACTCTGACCCAGTGGACTGAACGGGTCCGCTGTGTGGTCCTGGATATAAACAGGAGGATCCACATCCTGTACCTCCATAAGCAGCGGATACTCTAATATCGCCTGGGTAACTGTCTCCCCAAATACTCCTGTATCCGTGCCACCAGGGACTTGCATCTGCTGGTCTCGTACTGTATCTCCAGCTGTTGGACCCTGTGTCTGAGGTCCATCAGCCTCCGTCGTAGGTCCGGTGGCTGGGTCTGTCCCTCCGTCTCTGTCTGTACGGGGAGAGTCTTGATCATGGGAGGGTGGACCATCCCTGCCAGACTGTGATGTCGAACCCCACCGCCCCCGGAGAAAGTCCATCACCTCTCTATGCTGCCTATCCCGTTCCCGATCACTCTTCCGGATATCCTCCCGTAACGCAGCGACTGCATCCATCACATCTTGGATTTTTTGTTCCAAACGATCCTGAAACAAAATCATTATTATCAGTACTAAAACCCAACACTTGTTTCAACATAAATAATGCATTACACCATTTTTTACATACCTGGCGATGCCCTCCAACGTCTTCTCGTGAATGTACTCCACTGGGCATCGCAAAGCGAACCTGTCTGCGCCTAAGAGGACTCCCAGCGACAAACTCCGGGACCGAACCCTCCGTATCCGGCCTGTGCCTGAGGGGACTCCCACCGCCAAACTCATGGTCGGAACCCTCCGTATGACTGGGTCCGGCAGTCGTATGATGTAAAGGATCCGGTACCGAGCCGTCGTGTCCATCGGCAGCCATATATAGACTGCCTCCCTCATTTATGCCTTCGTAGTACCGTGCAACCCTCTCAGCTGCTGTCGGCACCAGTGCAGTCCTCGCAAACATCTGAAATCGTGGTTAGACCATTCTATTTGTATAATCGTAATATGTAAACACTTTAACACAATAGATCCTTACCCTGGCTAAGAAAATTTTTCTGTCCAGCTTGTCCGACCTTGGTTGAGTTTGCAACTGCCATTTCAGAATACGGGGGGACAACTCAATCTCCCTACGTGTCCCAAATCGGGTCCCAAGCTCAGGGATAACCTCATACGCAAATACCTATGTAAAAGAACAAGTTATTCAGAATCCAATCATTTATTCCGTAACTCATGGAAAAAAAATTTCAGGTTTTCAAACGATACAAATTCTAAATTCTCACCAACAGTGCGTGAGCTAGACCGTAAATGTTGTACGTCTCCACCGTGTGAACGTCAACGCCCTTTTCATGCTGTCGTCTCTCATACCGCACACGTCGACCGTTTAAGGCATTCTTGAATCCAATAATGGACTGCCTATACACGTGGGCACCCCACGGGAATGCATCAAAAGCGTCCAAGTCCTCGACTAGCCGGATCTGCCATAATGGAACTTTCTGTCTCTCGTCCAACCCCATCAATATCCAGTTTAGCATATAAAGGAGGCACAGCTTCACAGCATCGTACTGCTCCTCAAATACACCGATCCGTAGAACAGCTTTCAGCTGTTCATAATCCACATCAGCTGCACCATTGAAATACCGTTGTTGTATCCCGTTCTGAACCATCTCATACCTCGTCGTGTCGGGAATCACTCCAAACTTCAATCCGGTGATCAGACAGAATTCAACCTTGGAGAACCGGACCGAACGAGTACCTAACAAAAATCTCATCTCATCCTGCGGCCCATCGTGATGTAGCTCGCGCAATAGCAGTCGATGGACTACGCTACCCGAAAACTTCATCCCCCGATCCATCCTCAGGAAATGACCAAAACAAGACTCTGTATACCGACGTCGGTCTTCGACCTTGAATTGTTCTGGTACACTGTCTAGTGCGACGTCGATATCTTTAAGGTCGCTGAAATGGTCATGCCGAGTTATTTTTCCATCGTACCATTCATCCTCTGGAGTTTTAAGCAAATCCTTTAGTTCACTACTCATCTGCATTTTCATAGAAAGAATGCATCAGTAAACTGTTAAAGGCTAGGACATAATAATATAAAATAGCAGAGAAGCAGTTTCAAAAAGCTCGGACTCAAATTGAAAACGCTCGGACAGTGTGAAAAAAGCTCGGACACAGTTGGAAAATGCTCGGACTCATATAAAAAAAGCTCGGGCACAGTTTGAAAAAGCTCGGGCACAGTTTGAAAAAGCTCGGGACCAGTTTGAAAAAGCTCGGGACCAGTTTGAAAACGCTCGGACTGTTGAAAAAGCTCGGACACTGTTTCAAAAAGCTCGGACACGTGGTGAAAATGCTCGGACTGTTTAAAAAGCTCGGACTCGGTTTTAACAAGCTCGGACTCAGTTTAAAAAAGCTCAAAAAATCTTTCAAAAAGCTCGGAAACTGTTTCAAAAACCTCGGACACGTGTTGAAAATGCTCGGACTGTTCAAAAAGCTGGGACTCAGTTTTAACAAGCTCGGACTCAGTTTAAAAAAGCTCGAACTTTTTTCAAAAAGCTCGGAAACTGTTTCAAAAAGCTCGAACACGTGTTGAAAAAGCTCGGACTGTTGAAAAAGCTCGGACTCGGTTTTAACAAGCTCGGACTCAGTTTAAAAAAGCTCGGAAAATTTTTCAAAAAGCTCGGACACGTGTTGAAAATGCTCGGACTGTTCAAAAAGCTCGGACTCAGTTTTAACAAGCTCGGACTCAGTTTAAAAAAGCTCGAAATTTTTTCAATAAGCTCGAACACGTGTTGAAAATGTTCGGACTGTTCAAAAAGCTCGGACTCAGTTTTAACAAGCTCGAACTGTCTAAAAAAGCTCGGCAACTGTTTGAAAAAGCTCGGACTCAGTTTCAAAAAGCTCGGACACTGTTTAAAAAAGCTCGGGCTTTTTAAAAAATCTCGGGCACTGTTTCAAAAAGCTTGGAAATTGTTTTAAAAAGCTCGGCCACATTTTAAAATAGCTCGACAATAGTTTCAAAAAGCTCGGCCATTTTCAAAAAGCTCGGAACCAGTTTGAAAAAGCTCGAAAACCCAGAAAAAGCTCGAAAACCCTGAAAAAGCTCGGAAAACGTTTTAAAAAGCTCGGAAAAACTCTTAAAAAGCTCGAATAAGCTTGAAAAAAGCTCGGAATCACCTTGAAAAAGCTCGGGAACCCAGATCTTCAACGGATTTACAAACCCTAACCTAACCCACAACCATTCTCAGATCAACAAACAAACATAATCTACAAGTTTAATCTACAACCAACCAACATCAAACATGAACTTATTACAAACAAAATCAACAACATAATCTGACTCAACTTACCGTCGATTGAAGATGCTCTCGTCTGAACACCCGATAAACACTGTTGTCCTACCGCCGGTTACTTCGACGTCTTTTTCAGACGGAAAACCACTGATCTTCCAACGCCGGTTCTTTTTCCAAGAGATGTTTTCTCTCTCTGGTTTTTCTCACTAGGTTTGAAAACGACAAAAACTCACTTGGAAGGGGTATTTTTGTCTGGACACCTATATTGGTGCCTTTTAAACATGAATTAGTAATGTGGTGATATTTGCACAACACCCACCACAAATAGTGCTATTTATTTTTTGAACCCTATTTGAACGTTGCTTCTAGTTGTTCTCAATGCTCTTTTATTACCTTGGCTGGTGACTATTTGTTTTTTTTTTTTTTAATGTTTGCTTGCCTTGTGTTGTGGATCAAATACAATATGTCACAGCAGTTGATCTTACTTAAACTATAAAATCATGTTTAATGAGCTTCAATAGGTTCATGAATTTCAATCCAGAAGGTTTAATTTGTACCAAGACAGTGGAAATGTACAAAAAATCAGGATTTCCCGACAGAAGCAGCAAAATGGAAAGCTTGTGTGGTGACGTGCTTGGGTACGTCATTGCTCGTTATGTAATTCCCTGATTGGTCTGGGGCTGATAACCATTTAGTCTAGAGGTATATGGGCCGTTTAAAGCCCAGCCCAGTCAAATTTTCATTCACAATCATTTTTACAGCCCATCGGTGATGTGCCCGGCCAAGTTTTTAGGTTATGTTTGGGATTGCTTTTACTTGAGAAATAATCACTTATTTTTCAAATTTTGAGCAAATTGATGTTTGGTAAACTTTCCAAAAACAGCTTGTTTTACAATTTGCTCTTCCAATAAGCAGTTTTTGAGAAGTTGTCTAGGGGTTACTTTTTGAAGCAAAAGCTAGTTTATCGTTTATGTAATGTCTAAAATGCCCTCACTATTTTATGAAAAGACAATATTACCCTTACATTTATTAAAAACTAAAGAGTAAAAATTATGAAAATAAATAAAAAATTGATCGGGGAATGGTGGTGACCATAGTCGGAAGTTGATGTCGGAGGAGGACCGCATTCACCGACGACTATCCCGCCGCCGTCGTAGCGCTGAGGAAGGCACAATCACAGGGAAGTTCGCTGAAGAGTTCCATTTTCCCAGTGAATCTCCCTGGCAAAGACCACCACAATGGCGACGAAGAGTTTCTACTTCGCGGTGGAGATCTGATCCCATCTGGTTCTTCGCTCCACAAGTTCATCAATGGCGACGACGCGTTCCAGAATCAGGGGCGAGCTTGATAAGCAGTGGCACTGGATGAGCGGTGGCCTGCACTAAGGTGAACGAGCAACAGTTGGCGTGGTGCGGCGACGGGTAGGGGTTTCAAGCAACTGAGTCGAAGTCACGGATCTGTTATTTTTTGGGTCTAGTTTTCAACGAGTCCAGTCTCTCCTATGATATTTGAAAAGCCCAAAACTATTATTTTAAAATTGCTTAACAATGTTAGTACATTAAAATGATGCCCATTTTTTTTTGTCATTTCATCAAATAAGTATTCCACATTTTCAAAAACAAAGCAATTTTAAAATTTGGTTTACCAAACACTTATTCACTTTTTTTTAATCTAATTACTTCTAAAATTAAGCTATAAACAAATTATTTTTTAAGTAAAACAATCACAAATATAGCCTTAGACTATTGGTGACGTGTCTGGCACGTCATCACCCATTATGTAGTTCTCTGATTGGTCTTGGGCCAGTAAATATTGAAACAAGAGGATTATGGACCGTTTAAAAGCCTAGCGTAGTTTAGGGGCTGTTTGTTTTAGATTTTGAAATACCTTTTTTGTTTTTTGGATCACAAAAACATAGAGATGGTGTCTGGTTATGTTTTCGAATCAAAATAATTTTAAAATCAAAGAAAAATGTTTCTTTGTTTAATCAGTTTGTTGTTTTCTAACACTTTCTCTTTATTGTTTTCATTGGACCCACTGATAATTGTATAGTTGATCTACAGTTAGTGAATTGGGTCGGATCGAATTAGGCCTAAGCAGTCTAGTTTAACTAGTTGAATTGGATAGGTCGTCTGCTCCAAAATCCTACAAAAAAGATGAAAACAACAACAGAAAAAGAGAAAAGACGATGATGGTCGATTCTGGCCTTAGGTGTGCTTGTGCTGAACATTAATGAATAGAACGATTGGATTAGAAATAACGATTAGATTCCGGTGGCCGGAGTTTCTATTTTAGTAGAGTTTTGGCTAGCAAGAGCATTGAGTTCAGGGAGAAAAGTTAGAATCCCTTCTCAATGGATGAGAGGTTCTATTTATACGTCTTCTTCCCATTGGTTTACATGGGTGGGATCCTAAATCTCATAGATCAAGGTCTGAGATCGTGGAGATACATGTTTAACTAAACTCAAACTCCGTTTGAATTGTTATCCGATGATGAAAGATCCTGGACCAAGTCAAATTAGTTGCATTTCAAGTTATAAGCTCACGGGTCGACCCGTCACATGTGGGTCTGACCCATGGTAACTATATAATCGACAGTTGGCTTAGGTGTTGGGCCTAGAGGACATTTTTTGCTACCACAATAACCACATTTTTTATATATTTGTGTGTGTGTGTGTGTTAATCATTAATAATGTATTCATTAACAATTAAAATGATATAAAAGCCAAATAAACTTTATTTCTCATCCATTCGGTGTGTGTGTGTGATTCGGTGTGTGTGGGTGTGTGTGTGTGTTTATAGATATATATATAAGATTATACAGCAATAGTAATGCTAGACGTCTCAATTTTTTTTTCAAATGTGTGTGTGTGTGTGTGTGTGTGTGACACTTTATTTCCTCACATGAAAAAATAAAATAAAAATTATTTCCTCACATGAAAAAATAAAATAAAAATAGTTATAATAAGAGTTAATAATTATGGAAAAAAATTGAATTAAACCTTATGAAAAGTTTGATTATATTATTACAGTTAGTTGAAAATGATTTTGAAAATATTCTAACATACATGTTTTTTTATGTTTTGATTTTCTGAATATCGTTTTCAATAATTGCTACCACACGTGTTTTCGAATCTGAAAAATTTAAAAATCAATTTTTCAAAAACAAATAAAAACGAGAAAACAAAAAACTTAAAACAAAAACATTACGAACAACCCTTTAATTTTCATCCATAACCTTTTTAAACCCATCTATGACGTGCCATGCACGTCATCAGCAAATTGTGTAAAAATGTACTTGGTCTAGGGCTGGCACGTCATTAGCTGTTGGTTTGTTATCGGTTCTTTCATTTTAAGAGCATCCACAATGTATATGATCCAAATACAAGACCCATTATGTGTCACATCACTATTTGTGGGATTTTCAAAAAAATAGGTCTTCCTATTTAGATCCTCTCTACATAGGTATCATTTTCCCACAATACAACTAAATTGGAAAAGATAAATTGGATCCACTTTTTTTTTATGCTTTTTTCCAAACAATCATTACTCTTCGTTAAAATATTATATATATATATATATATATATATATATATATATATATACACACACACACACACATTTACATATATATATATATATATAGTAGTTCTCACATAAGGGGTCTCTTATTTTAATTTGGGTAAGAACCTTGATGAAATCACGTGATTTCCGTAAATTTTGATCTGAATTTTTGTGTGGATGACAAGCTCAATGAAATCTACCAATTGAAAAAATTTAAGAATTTTTCAAGCACTACAATTATTTATCCCGATTTTGTTAAATATGAAGGCATCGAAAAATAGGCGAAATATAGGAAAATTCAAGAAAAATAGTTGTAGAACTTGAAAATTTCTCAAATTTTATTCATTGGTAGATTTCATTGAACATATCATCAATAAAAAAATTTAGATCAAAATTCATAAAAATTAACATGATTTCATCAAGGTCCTTACCAAAATTTAAATAAATGATCTCTTATGAAAGAACCACTATATAAATATATATATATATATATATATATATAAATAAATAAATTATATAATAATAATAATAATAATTAAAAAAAATTACGTACCTATCAAATATTAATTTTATAAGTTTTTACATTTTAATTCAATTATATACATAATTAATATTAAAATTTTATATATAATTATTTAAATTTATAATTACGTATAATTATATATACATGTTATAAAAAGTAAAATTAATTAAAAAATTAATGTTTTCGTTCAAATTATTTTAATGAAATTAAAATAAAATTTTAAAATAAAATTAATTTTTTATAATTTTTAATTATATATAATTATTTAAAATTTTAATTATATATAATTATTTAAATTTATAATTATATATTAAAATTTAAATAAACCCAATAATTAGGAGTTATTGGAAACCAAACTTCTAATCGTCGGGCAAGCTCCAAATTGAGTTCCACATTTAGAACTCAAGATAAAGCTATTCTTGTAGATCCCTTAAGTTGAGTTTTTTTTTTCTTTTCTTTCTCATGTGCTCTTTAATCCTATGGTTGATAGGGTGAAATCAACAAATTGAGTAAGAAATTTGAGTTGATATAAGATGATCTTTTAATTATATTAGAATTATAAAATCCAAAAATCTATGAATTATTATATATCGTGGAGTTTGTTATCCGTGTCTTATTAGTACTTCATTGTACCCCCAACCGGATATATTCATAAGTGAAGCTTATTATTTGGGTCTTATTAAACCCCACTGTGAATGCTCTTATAAAGTATGGTAACCGGTAGTTGAATAGGTTTTCCGAATGGTCGCAGTAAAGTAACTTTTTTTCAAAAAAGTTACTGTATTGTTAACGAATCTACTGAACCCACTGCGACAGAGCAATGGAGGAGGAGTTTCCTGAAAAACAAAAGGGTCATGTCATATTGTCATGTGATTCATTGACATATTTTAGGGTGCGTTTGGTACGCGGGACGGGACGGGACAGGACGGGACAACTTTTTGTTGTCCCACGTTTGGCGCGCTATTAGCTTGGGACGGGACGGGACAAGGTGGGACAAAACCCATGAAAAGTTGTCCCACCTCAGACCCTCGGCCAGACTTGTCCCATGCATGGGACAAGTCTGGAAAAAACATTTTTGCCCTCTAAACTTCAAAAATTACAAAAATACCAACTATAAATTAAAAACTATTTTCATTTCATCTTCATTCTTCACTCATCCTCAGCCCGCTCCTCTCTCTTTCTCACACTCATCAGCTGCAGATCCATCCTCGCCGTCGACGCCGCATCAGATCGCCGCCGACGCCGCATCAGACCGCCGCATCAGACCGAAGCCGATGCCTACCGCTGCTTCCAGATAGCCGCTACTGCTGCCGTTGATCCATCAGAGATCGCCGCCTGCCATTTCTCTATTGCTTTGTAATAAAAAAAATCAATTTTCAGTTTTGATTTGAGTTTCATTTTTTGCTTCAATTTTTGGAGTTTTTGCATTTGAGTTTCATTTTTTTGCTGCTGCTGATTTGAGTTTTTTCATTTGAGTTTCATTTTTTGATTTGGACTCAAATTGGGACACACTTCAATTGGTTTTGGTTAGATGGAGTTTCAAATTGGTTTTGGTTAGATGGAGTTTCAAATGAAACTCAAATGGGACACGCTTCAATCTCTCACTCAAGAGCTTCCATTCCCATAAATGGAGTCTCATCTCTGTCCCAATTTGACAGTGGGCTATGGTGGGTTGGATTTGAGAGGGTGTAAATGGTGATGATTTATGGAAAACTGGTTGGAGATGGTGATGATTTCTGGAAAATGGGTTGGAGGTGGTGATGATTTCTGAAATGGGTTGGAGTTGAGATGGTGATGATTATGATTTCTGGAAAATGATATTTTTATTTCTTTTTTCTTTTTTTATTATAAAATTGGATCTCCAACGTGATCCAAGTCATCCAACTACCTACTTTCTTAAAAAAAAATTGTTATATAAAAATAATTAATTGTTGGTTTATAAATATATAGTTTTGTTATATTAATAAATTATTTTTTAATATTTTTATTTTCTTTTTTTTTATTATTATGTTTCAATCACAATATTAATATATATTAATATTGTTATGTGTTTCAATCACATATATATTAGAATATGAAAGGGGCACTTTAGTAATTTGAATCCATTGTCCCGTCATGTCCCAGTCATACCAAACACATAACAGTACAGTTAACAGTTCTGTCCCAAACATTCCAAACACAATATGGAACAGCTGTCCTGTCCCGTCCCGTCCCGTCCTGTCCCATCTAGGTGCCAAACGCACCCTTAGGGTCTTGCAGTGGTGTTCAACAAAGAAAGGCAGCGTTTTCGGTTCATATGCAATAAAATCTCATCAAAACGCCGTAAACAAAACACAAGCTTAAATGAAGAAGACGAGCTATTCTCAAATGGGTACTGTACTGGTGTTTTTTATACAAAAATTTGTTAAATGGGAAATGGATTTCAATGGACTTCACTGACTAGCCATTCAAAAAATGATCACAATATCAAAGAAACTAATAAAATCCATCATTGTATTCGATCCAATACAAAACAATACACAGTCTAATACCAGATGCCATATGGTAAGTGCTTCATGGGTTGCCTTGGTTTTGTCTTGTCAATCCCTAAATATTCTCTATAGATATTGTCTTTGTCTACTAGTTGCTAACTTGCTTTAATCATTTGGTAGTAAATTATGTCTATTTCAAATTTCTTACCATTGCTGCTATAATATTTAATTTTGTTTAACCATTTATGTTAAAAAAAACCATTCCATCGAATATTCTTAAAATGATTTTTTTTTCTTACATGAATCTTAAAAAAAATAACATACTCATTATGATTTTTCAAATTTATTGCAATTTCCATAATAGACAGATGTTGTATGTGATTGTTTGGTAGAGCATTTGTGAAGAACTAGCACCGATTTTGCTGCATCACTGTATCAGTGGTTGATCACTGTAATGGTGTTTACAGAGTCATTAAATTTCTCATCTTAAATATCTTTGATTTTATTCCCTATCAGTGGTTGATCTATGCTCTACATATCATCATAGTATGGCCTACAAGGACAAAACATAATTGCCCACTTCAAAGCTGTCATCTTTGTACATGTTTTCATTGCAAACTATCACATATAATGTTGGCAATATTCGACCAGTGTTGCTGTGAAGCTACAAGATCAAGGGGAGGCAATGCAATCCATCAAGTTTTTTGTGTTCTGTTCTGGTTTAGAGATTAATTTATGTCTTTCCATCTAACAAAACAGCGCAACTTCGATGTCTCGTAACACGAAATCACAACTCGTTTTCTTAACGATTATGAAAAAAAAAATCTAAAAGCAGAGGCCGGGGACCATCCAAATTGTCGGAGGATGGATACCAAATGTCGCTTACAACAATTTGGTGGTCAAATTATCTGCTTTCGTATGGTTTCCGGGGACCATTACACATGGTGGAGTCCATTAATTAGCTAGCAAGAGATAGGGATAGACCACGGCGGTCCCGTCCCGTCCCATCCCAACCCTTTTTTTTCTCATAACTACGAAATCACTCTTGATTATGAAAGCTGTCCTCACTAAGTACGGTTTTAATTATGGTTTTTGTTGAGCTTTGCTTTACATCTTTAGTACAATTTTGCTTCTTTTTGTTCTTTCACAATATTGCTTTGCCCTGTTCACCATGGCTTTTTGCAGTTTTTTTTTTCAATGCAAAGTAAAACATCTATTGATCACAAGATATTAAATATATATATCTTGATTATCTTTTATTACACTAATATTTTACAAACAATGGCACTTAATTAATTGATATTTAGAGCACTTTCTCCCCCTCTCAGAAGAAGTTCAAATCCTAAATTAGTGTTCATGTAAGCAGGCTTTTGTTCTTGATCTTCTAAGTGACACGATGTAACTTGGACTTCACTTGATACGCCGCCATTATCAGTCTTCAATCTCTGGCATGCAGCATTATTATTGTTGTTGTTGTTGTTGTTGTTGTTGATCAAAGGTGGCTCAGGAGATTCATTGACACTATAAAATGGAATAATAGAAGGTAGCTTTGATAATAAAGCTCCGAGGCTGCAAGACATGGAAGGGAAAAGAGGAGGTATCGAATACATTGGCGCGCCTGCTATGCCATTTTGTGGGGTGTTCCAGCCTAAATTGATGGACTTGATTGGAGAGTCTTCTGGTATTTCATTGAATAATCTTTTTGCTCCAGTTAATTGGCGCTTGTTGTCATAATCGGCAGCGGCTAAGAAAGCTGTGTCCTGGTTTTCATTATTTGGTTTGATGATGTAGGGATAATGGATTGGTAGATATGGTCTTTGTATCGCAAAGACGCCTGGAATGCTTTGGAGATAGCTCAGTTTCCTCTGTACGCTAATCACCAGGTTGAGATCTTCTACAATCTAAGACAGCAAATCATGTCACCATTTCGTTTAGTACACTACGAAAACATAGAACAAAGAGAGACATAGAGAAAAGAGAGAGGGACCTTGTCAAATGAACCCAGTTGAATTATGCCTTCTCTCACAGAAATGATGGCAATTGTCTGTAAAATGGAAGAAACTTATCATATATGGTCTTGTAAAATCAACATTTAACTCTACTAAAATGTCTGTTTTTTTTTATAGTTATTACTTTGAGAGTTTGAGTGAAAATGACAAACCTGAATGCCTGAATTGAATTGAAACTCCCAAGCCCTTGGTTGCTGCGCGCATCATGAAATGAAATCATGATGAAGTCAGAAACAAACATTCAATTTCCATTAACATAAATAATTTAATAATTCTCTTACAGGCTCAATAGATGTATTCCAAGAGGAGATGAAGCTAGGATCATTTCCTCTTGTCGCTTCTCTAAACACCCACTTGTGACTGTTTTCTGCTGCAACTTTGCCCACTAATCTGCAACCAAGCAAAGCACATATTTTGGCAATTTAACTTCTTTAATACTCTTTATTTCACTCATTATTATTATTATTATTAATTTTCTTTTCCATTTAAAAAGTTGGAAAAAAAAAATTGGAGGATTATCACTTGTCTCACCCCTCTCCATAATTATAAACCTCATGAGACATTTTGAAGAAAATATCAGCTCCAAACCTCCCCTTTACGTATCCACTCCCGGCACATTCACATTCATAGAAATCACAGAATCCATCCTCCCAAACAAGAATCCTGAATGATCAAACAAAATTCCACTTAAAAATTAAAACTCAAATTTTGAACGCTTAAAAGAGTTATTTGTTACAACCCTCTTGAATTACCAGTTCCTTTTATTGCCTTTGGAGCGATCAAGAGCACTGTCTCCATAATCCCACCTGCAACAAATTATTAAGTAATGTGATCTACAAACATTAACTAAACTTCAAAAAAAAAAAAAAAAGTTGACATATATTTTAGTTATAATTTTCTTACTTTGGTGGAGGGTAATTTCTAGGCAGAATCCTCCAAAAAACAGCATACACCCACTTCGAGGAACTAGAAGAAGAATCAGAAGAACATGAACATAGACTTCTCAGTGTATGCTGCAACAGACAGTTAAGCATGGGCAGCCCACCTTCCATTGTCACACTTCACACTTCACACGGAGAGAGAGAGAGAGAGAGAGGAGCCACCACCACCAAACAAAGATTAAAGAGTCTTGGTTCAAGCTCTCAATTAAAAAGGAAAAAAAGAGAACAAAAAACACAACACAACACAACAATAGCCAATCTCCAAGCGCAAGAGAATCGAGTGTACCAAAGACGCTGTCAAGTAAATTAAATTGATCAAATACTACATTGGTCTTTCAAGTATTTATGGCGGGACCCTTTGATAATTATGATTCAAGAACCACCTTTTGAATGACAATTAACTCTGGTGTAATTTACTAGTTAGATTAATTGTTTTTTACAGCCATTGATTTAGTAGATGCACGGTCTCATTAGGGGCGTGAGGGTGTTCCTAGTTGTAATTTCGAACTTTTTTGTTGTTGCTGTTGTTGTTGTCTGTGTTTCCTATGCAACTACTCTTATGAGATACTCAACTATCCTCCCAGTAAAAAGGACTCACTCACTCACTGGCATGCAATGAGAGAAAGGACAGCATCAATTTAAACTTTAAAGAGATGCTATTTGTGTTAGAATAAGATGGATTCTCTTAATTTGATACGAAAATTTAGGTCGTATCAATGATTTAGTCCGTGTCATGAATTAAATTGTTACCTAATACATAAGATGCATATTTAATATTATGGTTAATTGCACTAACTCACTTTTACTTTATTGAATCTAGTTAGATTTTAAAAGGATATCGTAAATTAACATAAACACACATTGTTATTAAGTCAATCTGTTAACTTTAACGGTTGGCTAATCTTAACTTATAGAAAAACAAATATACCCATACAACATCATCCCAAATATAAAATATTTTTTAATTAAAAATTGAAAAAAATAATAATATATCGCCTGCTGATGGAAACATCAATTCACAGAGGAGTCTCATCTGCGAACTGCAGGAGGTCGATCTCTTTCAATAGGTAGGAGATTCTTAAAGATTTTTTGTTTTCTTTGGCGGTGTAGCCTCAACGGCGTAGATTATTTTTTAATTTTTTTTTTTGATTTTTCAATTTTAATTAAAAAAATATTTTATGTTTGAGATGGTATATCAATAGTATATTTGACTTTACAAATGTTAAAGTTAGTCGACCGTTAAAATTAATGAGTTGACTTGATAGCATAAGGTATTTGTCTTAATTTATGACATTTTTTAAATCTTGCTAGAATTAATAAACTAAGGATAAGTTATAGTATAATTAACACTTAATGTTACTACGTCAAAATCTGCAAGGGAATTCATTTATTCTTAGAGAAACTAATAATATCAAGAATTGCAAGGCTTGCCTTGCCAAAAAAATGAAAAAAGAAAAATCATAATATCAAAAGATGATAAAAAAAATAACTAGGCCAGCAAATATATACGATCCTTATTTTTGAGTACCGAAAGTAGATTATAAAGTTTTCAATATCAAGTGACATCACAGTGTTTAAATTTGTCCTTACTTGTTGCAGTGGTCCTCATAAGGTTAATAGGTGTCCAACATATTGCTCCAATGTTCTTGTTAACATTAATATTGGCTAAAACGACATCCTCCTTCTATGAATGCATGCGTATAGCTGATAGATACTACAACATTTGTAATGTGAACAAGGGTTAGTTTCAGATTGTTGTAATTTTTATTTTAACGATAGAGAATCATTGTCTCAAATATAGCTAAATCCGAGATTCCGAATCTAAGAAGCTCTCTCTCTCTCTCTCTCATTTGTTACATAATACATTAATACATATACTTCATAAGTTGATCATATTCTAAAAAGGGTTTGGTTTTGGAAAGTTATTATCAACTAATTAATTAATTATACAACTAATTTTTTCATTATAGTTGAATTATCTGCCGATCACTTTTTAAGCATCAATTATATAATTCATCAACTAGACAACAATATAGTATCAAATTTCTGGATTGAAAACCGACTGATTGAGGCAAAACGAAGAATGCTGGTCCTCCACCGATGGATGTAATAGATGAGAAAGACATCATGAACTTTGTCAATAAGTCCAGTCACCTTTGCTTGTACATGCACCGTTTGTGCACTTGCTTGTTAGCTAGATTCCCATCCACACTGCAATTCTCCAGCCATTTGATGAACACTAGATTTAGAAGAGTCACAAACTTGAGGACCTTGTTGATTGTCAACTGGTCCACCCACCATTAACATTCAATGTATTGTGCACATGTTTTTGTCAAATTCTCACACATATGAATAGAGAGATTAGTCTGAGCTAATAAAGCTAATCAAGACAAGATTCAAAATATCCAAGCAAATCACATAACTAAGCACCCACAAAAATTTAGCCTGTCCATTCAAATTTAAAAACCAAGATGTGACTTGACCAACTCATAAAACCAATGAAGTTATGAAATCCCACCCAACTGCAAGAGAGATCTTCTTCTATAACTAAGAAAATATAGTTTTTGTGTCTTTATTTTGTAACAATGTCACTTCATCATCAAAGATATAATCAAATATATGGTTTTGTTTTTAATTAATTATATATACCCAAAAAGAGTAGCTTAGAAGAAAAGTTAACGATTTTAGAGGAAATTAAATTGGTCCTGGTTGAAAAACACACACAAGATGGAGATGGTGATTAGTGCCCCACAGTGGGGGATGGTAAAATGATTGAAAGATACAAATAATAAGGCAAAGGAACATCCCACTCCTTGTAAAAAGGACATGCATATAAGGCAGCCATGGCCCTCTCTTCTCCTCTCCCCTACAAATATTTGTTTTCTTTCATCTCCTTATCGCTTTGGATAAAACTTTTTTAACATAACAACCCACCATTGGTGCAGTGCAACTTTATGTTCTTACATCTCATCCTCATAGCTACGCATATCTAACACTAGTGTTCGCCAATAATCCTACTTTTTTTAGCGTCTCAGTGAAGATATATAATCCCACCTAAATTGACAAGTTTATTCACTTTTTTGAGTTATTACAACTAATTCGGAGTTTGGGATTGGATGACACGATTTGAACTCACAATCTCGATACTTGATATTTATATATGATATTGACATGCATTGCAGCATACCAGAATAAGTTTCAAGGAAGATATATATTGTAATGCAGGAATATGCACCGTGATCATCAATTCATCATTATTCATATTCTGTTCAGAGCCAAATATGAATCCATATCGCCTGCGCCCAGTAATCATTGTTCATTCACTAGAGAGCAAATCTTTAGGGAGACATGGTCCACACATTTACACTTGCAAGTTGCAACACCCAAAACCAAAGCAGTGGCCAGTAACCACCGAGTATTTGGCATATTTTAGTGATTTTTGAGAAGGCTAATTGTCACAGATTCCCCTGAGTATATCCGAATTCGCATGTTGCCCCCTGAATTTGTTTTTAGGCATTAAAGCCCCTGAACTATCGAAAATTGGTAAAAGTGGACGGAATGCTAATGCCATCCACTGATCTGTCATGGCAAAATACACTAAGTACTCTTATTATATATATAATTGCATCAAATCGGAAAAATATAATAATATGACATAAATACCCTTCTTACCAAATTTTTAAAAATCACATTTTAAAAATAAAAATTTAAAATTGAAATACTAGTTAAATAATAATAAAATTCTGAACTTTTTGATAAAGAAAATTAAATAAATAAAGAAATGGAAAAATTAAATAGATTTAACAATTATTTAAATTATCCTTTTTTATTTAAATATCCCAAATATAAAATCCAGATGAATATATAAATTATTTAATGTGAATTATCATTTAAACTATCTTTTTTATTTAAATATCCCTAAATATCACTTATTCATTCATAATAACAAGGTTATTAATAATGTAAAAAACAAAAATAAAAAATTAAATAATAAAAATACTAATAAAATAATAATAAAGATAATAATGATAATAATTTAAATACCCTATACTTTTTTTGCCATTATCTTTTAAATTATCTTTTTTATTTAAATATCCGTAAATATCACTTGTTCAATTACAATAACAAGGGTATTCGTAATGTCAAAAACAAAAATAAAAAAGTAAATGATAATAATAATGATGATAATAAAAAAATTAAAATAAAATAATAATAATAATAATAATACTTTAAATACCCTATACTTTTTTTAGTCATTATCATTTAAATTATCTTTTTTATTTAAATATCCCTAAATATTCTTGCACCTTACCCATTACACTTTTTTTCCGCCATTAAACCCCTAAACTTTTATAACAATGGATATTTAAATTATTTAAGGGGAATTATCATTTAAATTATCTTTTTTTTAAATACTCATGTTATTGTAAATGTACAAGTGATATTTAGGGATATTTAAATAAAACAAATAGTTTAAATGATAATTTGTATTAAATAATATATATATATATATATATATATATATATATTCATCTGGGTTTTATATTTAGGGATATTTAAATAAAATAAAAGATAATTTAAATAATTATGAAATCAATTTAATTTTTTCATTTCTCTATTTATTTAATTTTATTTATCAAAAAGTTTAGAATTTTATTATTTTTTAACCAATATTTAAATTTTAAATTTTAAATTTTTATTTTTAAAATGTGATTTTTAAAATTTTGGTAAGAGAGGTATTTATGTTATATTATTATATTTTTTCCAATTTGATGTAATTATATATATAGTAAGGGTACTTAGTGCATTTTCCTATGACAGAACAGTGGATAGCATTAGCATTCCGTCTATTTTTACCAATTTTCGATAGTTCAAAGGGTTTAGTGCCTAAAACAAATATTCAGGGGGCAACATGTGAATTCGAGTATACTTGAGGGGGTCTGTGACAATCAGCCTTTTGAGAATTCACAATGTAGTTCTCAAAGGCCAATTTGAGAAAGGTAAACATATCAGATATCTGGGCTTCATGCTCTGTACTTTAAGAGTCCAAATTCGATAGAGGTAGACCGTAGACGCAGTCAGCCCAATTAAAGGTAAACAATTAGAGTGAGGATATTTGTATCCCTCAAAAATTGTATCTACATTCCTGGTTATTACCCCTAAATATTTTGTAAATATACTCAAAAATTATTAATTGTTTCCATTTAAAAAAAAAGGTCAAATTATCATTTTAAAACCAAAACACAATTACATCAAACTAATAATATCCTCTGAACTAAAGAATCATCCCACGAAAGAATCAACGCACGAAGACATCTCAATCCAAATTCCATAACAAGTCATCTTTCTTTAAAAAATAAATGTCATCTATCTGGTGATTCATCAATAGAGAATGAGTCATCCGGAACAATATAAAATTGTTTAGATTTTTTTTAATGGATATTTAAGTTTATTTATTAAGCTTCATACTCAACATTTACTTGGTTCCGATAAATAATTTTAATTGTCTACATTATTTGATTTTCATTGTGTACAGTAATATCAGTCAAGCACTCATGTTCACATATCTTGTTTTATCTTCTTTTTTTCATTATTTTTATCTGCCATGTAAACAAAATTTCCTCAAATCCCAACTCATTTTGGTATACTTTATGTATTTTGGAGTTAGAAATTATTTATTTGAGCAAAACTAAATATATATATATATATATTTAAACAATAACAAAGTTGATTAGATAACAAAATAAATGTAGATATGTATACTAACAAAAATACAATAGAATAAAATTAGATAAATGGTATTTTTGTCATTAAGTAGGGTTTAATTACAAATTAAAGATTTTTAAAATTTTTAAATGAGGTGTACTTATGAAAGAGGTGCAAATATAAATTTTGAGGAATGTAAATACCGTCATTCAAACAATTAGCTAGAGTGATCCAAAGCAGATGCCCAAATGGCCTACTAATGGTAATGGGTGTACCCAATGAAGTAAATATCAATATTTATAATATTTAGAAAGAACCAATATAAAAAAGTATAATTGAATATCCTCGATATTTTGAAAATATTTTCGATAATTTTATTGAAATTTTTACAAATTTGTTCCCTTGCACTTTCACCTATATTTACCTTTTTGGAAGTAACTCAATTATGTTGAGTTATGAGAAGTTTCGTCGTTGTACATCCCAGAAACAAAAAGCAATTTGGGTTACCTTGTTAGTACTTAGGTCCCGTCATGCAGCTGTTTTTCAGTTTTTTTTCGTTTTTGTTTTCTAAATATGATTTCGAATTCACATTTGTTAACCGTTTTTCGTTTTATTTTTTACATTTTATTTTTTAAAAACAAAAAACAAAATCAGTGTTAACAATGAAATATTTGAAAAAACACAAAATATTTGTTTTTGTTTTTGTTTTTCAAAAAAATTAACAATAAAATTATTTTCTTTTTTCTTTTTTCACTTCAACCGTGACTTCTTCATGTTCTTCATCATCTTCTCTCTTCACATCTTCATCTTCTTTCTTCCTTCGCCGTTGCGCCGCCGCTGATCAGCTCTGCTTCGCCGCTCGTCGTCGCCGATCTTCTTCAGCTGGTCTTCTTTGTCTCCTGCTCGCAATCTTCTTCTTCTTCTTCTTTAGATGAACATGTTTTTTTGTTATGTTTTGATTTGTGATGGGTTTTGATGTTGTGGTTTTGAATATGAAATTCTGAATTGGGTTTTGTATTATATAAAATAATTAAAGTTTTTGGATTTGTTTGGTTGGAGATTGAGGATTGGTTTTACCGGTGGGAGTGTCATGCCTGAATTGACATTTTTTTTATATTTTTGAGTTGTATGGATCGATTTGGATCGGTGAATGCAGATGTGGTGTGCATTCACGGATCTGAATTCTGGAATGTGCATCAATGTCTCATCATCGAAAGCATTCACAATTACTATCCAATTCTAAGAGAATTCAGATTTTGCAATAAAAATGAAGATTTTTTATTCTTCTTCATCTGGAATGTGCATCAGTTAAAAGAAAAAAGCTTTCAATCGAATGTGCATCAGTTAAAATGAAGCCTTTTTTTTCAATCGAAAGACTTTATTTATTTTTTATTTTTTTAGTAAAAAATTAATATTTATTTCTCAATTATAAGATATTTGATAAATTATTGACTCACTTTATATTCAAATTAAAAAATAATACTAATAGGAAATTACGATTTTTGATATTTTTCGGTTAACCTACCAGACGCGTTTTTTTCCGTTTTCATTTTGAGAATCCAGCTTTTATCATAAGCTACCGGACGCGTTTTCGGATTTCGAAACTGAAACCAAAAACACTGTTTCATTTTTCATTTTTCATTTTTCATTTTTCTTTTCGAAAAACAGTCAACGAAAAACGCTTACAGGACGGACCCTTAAGGACCGTTTGGTATGAAATAATCAAAATAATCTGATTCATGGAAAAATTAAACATAGTAATGTTATTCCTGGGAAACCTGTATATATGTGTTTAGTTGTGCATGAGAATATTATGTCAGATTCTTAGGAATGTTAGATAATTATGTTTGGTTGCACATAGAAATCTTATATTATATATAATATATATTCAGATAATTTAGATAATATATATTATATTTATTATATATATTATAAAATATATTATATATAGATATATGTTATAAAATATATTATATTATTATATTATATATATAATATAATATATATATTACGTATATAGTATTAATATATATTATTATATATAATATATATTATATTATATATTATATATATTATATTATATATATTGCATATATTATAAAATATTATATATATTAAATAAAATATACTATAATATATATATATATATATATATTTAATTTATATTAATTATTATTTTTAATTTAATGTGGATCTGACGATGGGAATCAGATGGAAGGTAATGTGAAACACACATGTTGTGGTAGGTTTTGTTGGAAATTTTGTGATGAACACACATTTTGAGAGTATTATTTGGGTATGATTGATTCCATGAAAATGGAATATCAAAGTATATTCGAATTCTCCTCCGTGAGAGCTTCGAAATGGTATACTCAAACTCACAAAATTATTATTGGGTGAATGAGAAATTGAGTCTCAAGGTGAGCCCATTGTGTAGGGAAAAATGTGCATCCCACATTGGTTGGGGAAAACACTTATATGTGGTATATAGGTGGTTGTGTGATAGTAGCTTATAAACATGTGTGTGGACGCGTCCTGCGTACACGAATACTGCACCGATTGGACCGTGAGAGTACAATCGACTTTTTGCCACTATTTTAAATTTCTTTTTTCCTAAATCAACATTTTATTGATTATGAAAGAATTAATTTAATTTATTTTTCCCTAAGTTAGACGGTTTAAATGATAAGGAAAAGTTGACTAATGAAATAGTTAATTTCCGTTTTGGGTTATGGAAATTAATTAGATTAAAGAATGAGTTGATTTCCTTTTTGGATTCTGATACTTACTTGATCACTAAGAAATCAGAATCAATGCTTAATTAGGAATATATCTTTTTGAAGATTATTCCTTAATTATTTTCCTTTATCATTACAACCCTAGTAATTAAGTATTTCCATATCAATCCTACTGATTAGGTTTTCTATTTAAACTCTAGTCTATTTTTCCTCATTAGTTTTAATTCTGGAAATCACGAAATTAAGAGAAAACAATTGTTCTCTTTTCGGTTCTTCTGTTCTTCGTGTCTTGGTAAGTTTGAATTCAATTTGAGTTCGCTGAGAGTGGTTTGTGTTCTACACATCCACTGTTTAAATCGTTGTATCCTGGGAGACAATCGTCATACACATACGGTGTTAGCCGGCGAAATTGTCTTAAGGACACCGTGTGAAACACGGGCCTTGATTTCCCTAACATGATGTTTTCTATTTTATTGTTTTCTGTCTCTTACAGATTCGAACCAGATTGTTTTTGAGCAATACAAACAACATGTTTCACATTACTCTCATGAAGGGTAATATGATTCTCATGATAATCACTTTTTTGGGAATCAAAAAACACAAATCTAGTAATAAATATTAGAATGTTATCAGATTTTCATTCCCTGCAAACACTGCTCCATACCAAACGGCCACTTAGTAGCTAAGAGGGTGAATTATTGTTTTGAAACAGCCATTTGAACTGAAATAGAGTGGATAATCCCATATAATTTTGCCAAGTCAAAACGACAAGCTGCAATTTGCTAATAGTTTTTGAAATGGCATCTCAAATTGTCGTCATTGACTTTCCCTTAATTGGAACAGGTTTGGTCTCAAGTGCATTGTCATTTGTCAACGGTGTGGGAAGACAACTGGAACCAGCACTAGTCCGTTACCATAATGTGGTTCAATTAAAAATCTCCTTTAAAATCAATGGATTATTCGATTTTGACTGACTATTATTATGGCAGCTAGCAAACATTATTGATTTTATTCAACCCTTACAAGCTATTCTTTCATGAGGTTTATTTTCTCTATTTCTCTTCAGGATTATTAAAAATTTGAAATAAGTGCCAATATATTTTGACAAAACATTCATTGACTTTGTTAGCATAACTATTAGCAACTTGAAGGGATTTTTTCATTATTAATTCAAGCCTATGTGAATCTGTGATTGAGGTAGGAGCAGAGAAGACTTGAGAGTTTGTGTCAACTCTCCACAAACAAGACTAGGGATGACAACGGATCGGGTTTGGATGAGTTTTACAAAATCCACAATGCACCCGTGCAAATTTACCTCACCCACGCCCGCCCATGAACCCGTGTAGGCAATCGGGTTTGGGTGCGGGTTTGCACCCACGGGTTTAGGCTGCACCCATACCCTCACCCGTGAACCCGCGAACCAATGTGGGTTCCCAGGTGGATGCTTCACCCGCGGGGTACCCACAAACCCACAACCCATAAACCCGCGATTTGTCACTTGTAAATTTCCATATGTAATCACGTATCACCTGCTTTATACTTGATTAATTGAATTGAATTTCCATCTTTAATTCCCTACTTGATACATTTACAAAACAATAATAACCAAAAAAATAAAATGACTAAAAATAATTCAAAAGTCCATAATTTAAGGGTTCTTACTTCTTAATCCATAAATAGTTAAGTACATAATCTATAAATTCATAATACATAAGTCTATGAAAATTTTGTAGGGTTTCATACTTTCATGTTTTGACTTTTGACTTTTATTTTATTTTCTTAAACAAAACGACATAGACACATAGTTTCAAATACATGATATTTTATTCATATGAGTTCGAGGGTTCGCGGGTTCACCCACGGGTCTGTTTTCCTTGCCCGCACCTGCACCCACACCCGCCGGGTTTTTATTTAACGGGTTTACAGATTCACGGGTCGTAAATTCTCCACCTAAACCCGACCCTCTAGGGTCGGGTTTGGGCAGGTGTGAGTTAAATTGTCATACCTAAACAAGACCGATGCTCTTCACTCTTGTATAAATACTTATTACGTATCCTGTTGTTACATAACATTCAATTACCAAGTCCATTCACAGAAAAAGTGTATCAATGTCGATTTCTGGTATCCAAGGCCTGCCTCTTGAAGTCACAGGTGTGTTAGCATTATATTGTATACATTAATACAAATATATATATAACTAGCTACTGCTTTCTGATGCAAATATGGTTACTTGTTTTTGCAGTTGTTGGATGTTATAACTTGGAAGACAAAGAATGGATATCAAGACAAGACCCTTATATCTGCATCGAATATGGAAGCAACAAGTTTACAACAAAAACTTGTACAGGTATTGTTTCTGACTTCTGAGTCTCTTCAATGTTTTCATCTACTCAATTATAAATATGAGATTTATTTTCGAATTTTCCCTTCTCATAATTTTATCTACTGGTTTGTTAATTAGATGGAGGTAGGAATCCTACTTTCCAAGAGAGATTCGTTTTCACACTCATTGAAGGTCTCCGGGAACTGAATGTTGGGGTCTGGAATAGCCGCACCATTAAATCCGATGAATTAATTGGTTCTGGAAAGTAAGTGTATCAGTTTTCATATAATAAGAAATCCAAACAAAAGTTTGAACTTTGAACTAACCTGGCCCGGATCTTGTAATTTCTTTCCAGGATTCAACTTCACAAAGCACTTTCTCAAGGTTTTGATGATGCAGTCTGGCCGCTTCAGAGTAAAATTGGCAGGTTGAATAAATAAATTAAACAGACAGACAGACACCCAATTATACAATTAATCTATGAATCCCTAGTCATTCTTTAATCTTTATATATATATATATCTCCTTACACTACTTCTTTTAATTTGATGCAGACACTCTGGAGAAATCCGACTCATATTGCACTTCTCAAGTAGCAATGCAATTTCCAAATGTAATGTGGCACAGGCACCGGCACCACAGCAGCAGCAATATTGCAAGACGAAAGTAGCTCCATCAGCCCCACAATACGCAACACCTTCTGGGGCCTTGACTCAACTCGTACCACATGCTCCCACGGCCTACAATGCTCCTACTCAGTACACAAGCTACCCACCCCAGCCAACGACGTATCAGCCATCTACATATCCTCCTACCCCTCAGGCAGCCTATCCTCCACAGACAACAGGGTATCCTCCGCAGACTTACCCTCCACAGACAACAGGGTATCCTCCGCAGACTTACCCTCCTTGTCCTGCAGGGTACCCTCCACAGACTTACCCTCCTGCAGGGTATCCTCCGCAATCCTATCCACCTGCCCCTCACGCTCCAACTTATAATACTTATCCTCCTACAGGTTTATTTCTTGAATTCTCAAGTGTTAGCTTTGACTGTTTTAGCATTTTCCCACCTCTAAAGCCTGATTTTTTTTATTTATTTTTTTTGCTTTTTCTCTGAATGATTACAGGTCCTCCCGGAAGCTATCCACCCCCACCATACTACTGAGCTCTTGTGTGTGTTTCCAACATCCATGCTTGAGTCACTGCAAATGCTGGAAATGCTAGTCATGACATTAATTTCAACCAAATTGTTTTCTGCTAAAATTTTATTTTTTAATTGGATGACCAGGTTCTCAGTTGATTTGAACCTGAAGGATTTCTATGTTTCTTCAAGCTTATGATGCATGTAATGTAACTCTATTTCTTGATCAATTCCTTAATTTAAATAATTTAATGCTTTCTAATCGAACACTCATGATTATAGAAATCACAGTAATATGAATTAGTTAATGAGTACATAATAATTATTTACCTATTTACAATAAAAATATGAAGAAATACACCATCATTTTCTCATGTGACTGATTCCAAAGGTCAACACTACAATTAAAAAACATTGTTGAATAATACAATTTAATTTGAATTATAAATTAAAAAACATTGTTGACTTAAAAAAGAAGAAGTTAACAACACTACAATTTGAATTTTGATGGTTTTATTTAAAATAAATATAGAATAATACAAATAAGCTTTAATACTTGTTTAAAAACAATTCCTTTTTACCAATGATTTTTTTTTTTTATACATAATGACCTTTAAATTTTATTAAAAACAAATTAAGAAGAAAAAAGAAAGAGAACCTTTTAATACTAATATATACGGTGAGTGTCTCACGAGAGATTCCTTAATAAATTTTAATCTAAATTTTTTTTTATGGATAATAAATTCAATGAAATATACATATGAATAAAATTTAAGAATTTTTTGAATATTTTAACTATTTTTAAAAAAAATTTAAATTTTATTCATATATTGATTTCAATAAATTCATCGTCAATATTAAAATTCATTAAAATTGATACATTTTCATTCAAATCCTTACCGTAATTAAAATAATAAGATATATACTCGCTTATGTCATGTTAAAGGAATAATTAAAGGCATCTGTCCGTCCCGTGTATTTTAAGGCAGCTACAGAGTTATCTGTCCCGGCAAATACTCGAATTTCGAATTGGATATTTGGATCCATATATATATATATATATATATATATATATATATAGAGAGAGAGAGAGAGAGAGAGAGAGAGAGAGAGAGATGGAGTATTTTGGGATCGATCTGGGCTGCGCAATCGGATCTCTTCGAAATGGAAAATTTCCAGAGAAAGATTGTCTGCTTCCACTCATTTCCAAGGTCCTCGGCTACTGCATCGTTGCTGCTTCCACCACCGTCAAACTCCCTCAGGTCACTCTTTTATTCGTCTTCTTAAAGTAATTGTTTTTTTGTTTTTCATCTTCTTAGTTACCTTCTTCTTTCAATTATCCGTGTTTGATTGTAATTCATGAATCAACCTATGCGATTTGCAGTAGTAACCCTTTCAATTTACACTTTTTCTGTTCTTTTTTAATACAAGGTTCCTAATTTGCTTATTTAACTTAAAAGCTACTCTTTTGAAAGCTGTATTGTAGTTGAACAGCAATCGCTAGTGCAATTGTGGAATCTACGTTTATTTATTAATTTTTGTTCTAGGTTGTAGAATTTGTTCCTCGCAGTTTAGGAATGTAACAATGCTTCTTTTTTTTTAGTTTAATGTTATCAGTTTATATGATATAAGTTTCATTGCACAATTTTAGATATTGAAAATTTTGAAACATGGAAGCGTCAGAGGGCTTAGTATGGTAGCCTTTGAGATGGAAGTAGTTGGCTATACCATTGCTCTGGCGTATTGTCTTCACAAAGGGCTTCCGTTTTCGGCTTACGGGGAGTTGGCATTTCTTTTAATCCAAGGTATATTTGTAGATTCACATGTATTTTTGTAGTGGTATGAAATTAAAATAAACAGTTTTTTAGAGTCTTCATGTGAGGACAGTCGGTGATGTGATTGAGAGTCAAGTGATTTTCAGTGTAAAACTTGATTTCTCATTTAAAAGAGTCAGTTTAGATCTCTTCACAGCCATTTCTTTGGCTTTGCTCTATTTAATTATGTGTTTGTTTGCAGTTATTGGACTCTTCGTATTTATACAATTGATTGTTCTCAAGTACAGCAGCTAATAATGTTTTTGTAATGACTATTACATACATTTTATGTATAATCTCATATCATAGATCTTTGACAGTTGAAACTAACCAGGTTAGATTGACTGCATTAACTAGTCTTAATCGTCACCCATGTTGCCAAATTTTTCGCAAGAAGTTTTGTGGAACTCTTGTCAGTTCTAGGTCAACAGATCATTTTGGCCAACTATATGACGTGTTGTTATCTTCTTGAAATTATGCATCTTTCTCGTAAGCTGATGCTAATCCTCGTTGGATCTAACATACTTTGTTCTTTGCTTGTCTATACAGGTATCATTTTAGTTGCTATAATATACCACTATTCACAACCAGTTGGTACCTTAACATGGATCAGGGCCTTATTGTATCCTGCAATTGGTTGCCAATCTATTTATTTTCTGACTTCTTTTTTTCACCTATAATTTGTAATATGCTAGTATAACAAATACAGTCAACTTTTCAGTTTTCCCGTGACCTGATGATATTTCAGATACTGTGCTATAGCACCAACCATCTTAGCTGGACAGATGGATCCGATGCTTTTTGAAGCTCTATATGTGAGTAGCAACATTTACCTTCCCAGTCTTCATTTGCCAAATATTATGAGGTTTTTTTTTTTTTTTTGAGAACCCAAATTTTATGAGTTCCTTTCCCTATTTTTTTCTTGTGGACGTATATATTCAGAATTTTTCTTTATTTTCATTTGCAAACTTCTGTAGACTGATGCTTATAGAAATGATCTGTTGCAGGCATCGCAGCATGCAATATTTTTCTGTGCCAGGGTTCCACAAATATGGGCAAACTTTAAAGTAAGTTTAAACTTGAAGATTTCATTCTGCTGTTTTTATCTGTAGGATATTACTAATTCCAGATCTCATCACTGAACTCGGAAGGACACTTGTTCATTATATTCAACATTTATTATTCATTGAACTGTGTAGCCCACTGCACATTTAGTCTGTTAAATCCATTTTCATCTTCTTTCTTAAATAATAACAAAACACCTAGATAACCCAAAAAATTAGCCTAAAAACCAACCCCATTGGTAAGTGGTTTTTTCATTAACCACATCATCTCATGATTTGTGTGGTAAGGACAATTCATTTGCCACATCATTTGGGTTGGATTTTGGATTAATTCTTTGGGTTGTATTGTATTACTCATAACAAAAACAAGAATCTGCTTATGTCTAGTGACACTTGAGAAATTCACATAGTGGTTGGTTTTCTTTTGTTAAATTGTTAGACTAGTAAATGTAGGTGGTAGTTTTACAAGTTCTTGAATTTTTTACCATAAGGTAGAGTGTCACCTTAGTTGTTGGTTTAGAGCTAACTTGTAGGTTAAATTTAGAGTGCATGAGAAGAAAATTTTCTGCTTCTATTTGATGCGAGGATTTAACAACAGGAAGGACAAGAAAGATTTGGAAGGATTAAAAGTGGGTATGGGTAATGCAATTTTTCCATTGATTTGTTTAACATGAGGGATGGAATCATGGAAGGAAAATAGTATCACTTTCCCTTGCTTGTATTTGTCGACAGATAGAATCTAGAGCATTTTCTACTGCATTTTTTCTACTCAAAATTAAAGTAAGGAATATATATATATATATATATATATAGAGAGAGAGAGAGAGAGAGAATTTGGACTGTTATACCCTTATATGTTGGCACAATGGCACGGTGCATAGGATCGGAAGGATATGGAAATAAGAGGATTGTCACTTACTAATATTTTGTATCTATTAAGGAGGGAAGGGAAATAAAACCGTCATATGTTGATTTGATATACCCTTATAAGTTGGAATTGTATATATTTATCTCTGTATGTAAGATTTATGCAGGACAATAATGAAAATATAAAGTGATTTATCTTCGTTAAATGGGCTTTATGCATCTGTTCCTTCTATCTAACATGTTAAAGAGAGTTCTCTTACCAAAAATCGAGTAGTGAAGTATCCTAATTCTTTTTCTTTTTCTTTTTTGGCTGTTTAGTATGAGTATGTGCATATAACATTTTGGGTTAAATTGCATACGCACTAGCACTTTTCTAATGTCAGTGATTGATAACTACTCCTTGAACAGAACAAAAGTACTGGGGAGCTCAGCTTCTTAACATGTTTCATGAATTCTGCTGGTTCCATAGGTGAGTTCATATTATTTATTACAGTTGTAGCTCATCAATGAGTATGGTTTATATTTTCCTTCGAGATAAAGTGAAGAACTTACACTGTTCTGTTCTGCAGTGAGAGTTTTTACCAGCATCCAAGAAAAAGCACCATCAAGTGGTATCCTTGTCTATTTTTCTCTCAGTTTTGATTAAAATTCATTGAATGAGTTTCTTCAAGAAATATTTTTTTATCACAGGTGTTATATCACTTGCACACAATTTTCAAAAAGGTTACCTTCTGTAGCTAATGGCATATAAATAATACACAGAAGTCCAAAAGCTTTTTGAAATTAGTAACGACTAGTAAGATATTTAAGTTAGACCTCATAGTTTGTTTCACTTACAATTCCCTATAATTTTTCTATTTTCTGCAAGTGTCTTGTTTGTTTTGTATTTTCTTTCTTTTCTCATTGCATTTATATACTGGAGAGTTAATGATGTGCTGTTAAATGTGAGGGAAGTCAAGATGGGATGGGTGTGGATTAAGTTATTAATATGACAATCTATGACACTGAGGCATTTGAGTTGAGTGTGTCCACAGAGGTGATCGGAAATCTTGCCATGACTGTACCTTCTATATAATTTTCTAATTTAACCACAGATGCTGTATTAATTCTTCTTAATGAGATTGGATTAAAATGAATGCTTCCCCACCCCAGTTCCTTTTCGTCTTTCTTTTTAAAATAAAAATAAATAAAAAAAATTACTTTACTATATAAGCTGAGCATTTGCTTATTTATTCTGCATATCGCCAAGCATTTGCTGTCCTCGACTCTTTTTAAGTTATCCTGGGTTCTGTAATTGGTATCATAACAAATGGTACCATCCTGAGTCAGATTATCATATACCAAAAGTCTCAAGTCAAGAAAGACAAGAAAGTTAAGTGAAAGGAGAACAGATTGTGAGTATCTAAGCGTTGCATTAGTAAGAGATTCAACATGTTTAGCGAGTGAATCAGCATTTCAAGTCGGAGGTGGTATCATCCTTCCATTACAGAACTTTAATCAAGTTTTGGTGGGTGTTGGGCCAGCTCACCTTATTCTGTAAAAGGTAATATTTATACATTGATACTCTTCAATTAGTATATAAACCATCAACAGAAGGTAACATTTTACATTTGATAGTCTACTTCAGTAGTCTCGTATGTGCTTCAGGATTTTTTTGAAAGTTAATTGAAAGCTTATTGTTAGAATATTTTATATCATTTCGGATTTTTGTTTATATATTAGTTCGACTCTATCTTCACATGTTATTTTAGTCCGGTACTTATTTTATCACAAATGCATCAGTGTAACTCTCATGCCAGGTGATGGGGTAATGACAGAATTGGTTGTTCGGTCAGTCTTTCAGCGGCTGTACAAACAACTAATTATGTGATTAAATCTTGGACTGGACGGTTCAAAAACTGAAAATGTAATTTTGATTCAAAGTTGGAACTGATGTTAAGCAAGATGCATATTTGACTATGTTGAGATGGTCCGCCTGCAAATTTTGCCTTGCTGGGAACTGAACCCATCTTAGTATGCTGTGACCATAGCTTACCACGAACAGTATGATTATACTGTCATGAGAGAAAAAGAAGCTCGGAATCTGATGATATGAAGAGGCAAAGGTAATATCATAAATTTACTAAACAAACCCATTTAGCAATAAATCCGTGATGTTAAGCAAATAGCACAGGGATCTATGTCTAATTGTCTATTAGTTGTTGTTAATGCAAACTTTGAAAGCGAGCAAAGGAAAAGACCGGAGGGAAAAAACATGAAACTCGTGATTTAGATATTGGTTATAATAGTCATATAAAGTAAATAAGACCAGACCACTTGTAACTATTGGAAAATGTTAGAAAGATTGAAAATGACAACCACTTGCCACAAAATATATCCCTACCGGTACGTTTTTTATTGACAAAAACTTGTATGTTCTAATAATACTGTTTTAGTAATGGAAAGCTCTTTATAGTTGGATTTAGGCGTCGATGCTCAATTTCTAGGCGGTCATGCCGAGTTTTGATACTTAATTGCTTCACGGTTTGGCTCTTTTTGGTGGAAGACCAGCTACGATGAGAAACCCTTTTAAGGAATAAGACAAAGGAAATTGGTTATGAAACTTGACCAGTTAAGCGATGATGACGATGACCACACAAATTTTAGATTTTTAGTTTCGCATACCTTTCAATATCTCTTAAATGTTGTCATTATCCTTCGCCTAATATCTCCTCTGTTCAATTTTCTTTCAATACCCATTTAAAAGTCGCTCACGTTTCTCCTTAAAATTTTGTCAGGCCACGTTTCCCCTTAAAATTTTGTCAGGCCACGTTTCCGTAGCACTTATGTTAGATGAAGTCAATGATCACCCCAGTCCACACCATACCACTCACAAAATGGTAAACAGTTTATTGTTCCATTTAAAGGAAAGTACTTGATTTCGAGTCCTTAAAAATCGCAATTTTCTTCTCATTCATTGTGCATCAACATAGTTAAAACGCACTTGAAATTGGCTCGAGAGTCAAGTCAAGCCTCACATTATAAAATCTTGCACGTTTCACATTTTACCAGAAAATGGCCGGTTTGCTTCGATAGCTAAAACCCCTATGCCCCTCCCAAATCCCTCCAAATATAGCACTAACACCTAAAACAAGAGTCATCTTGCTTAACGGGGTAACATTGGTTCTACTAATCAATTAAAAAACACACGTATAATATTCATTCAATAATTTTGTTTCCATTGCATGTCCGATAAGCATTTTAGAAAGAATCCAAGCCAAGCATTTCAAGAATAGTACAACAAACATATAGATCGTACTGCCGCAACCTCACCTTAAACGTAAACCACACCTCCTCCTATAACCCTACGTGAGATGAATTTGGACCCAAGACCTCTTACACAACTGTTAGAGACCTTACCAATTAAACTAGGTAGCACCACAAAAATAGAAAGTTGATCAAATCAACAACATTTAATCATTTTAAACTTTTATTCAACCTAACTTTACCAGATCATCATTAACAAAAGTGACTTGAACCAACAAACTAGCTGTATTAGGTTAACAGGTTACCAAACTTAGCTGTTACAACTTCAAAGATAACCTTGCTTTTAGTTAAGATAAGTACCATCTAATGCAAAAGAAGCCCAACACGCAAGAAAGTGCATATCAAGTAGAAATAGCTGTCTCAAAAACATCAAGGCAGGCACCATCTTTCATCCTAATTTAACTCTACTTTCAACTTCAACTCCAACACCAACAGACACACATCAAAATTTACCAGTAAATTCACCAAACTTCAAATCCCTAAAACTCCACAGTTCCTCACTCAACATCTTTAAACTTTTAACTCATGACCTCTTAACCCACATCCAGTTGTGAAGCCTCTTTGAAAATTCAGCTATTAACCGATGCTTAACAAATATGTAATGAGAAGATCAAATAATTCTATCAAGAAAATGGCTTCTATGCACCGATTATCAATAACTATACCCAGAGAAATTATGTGAAAGAACATACGTAATGCAATTTCAATACATAAAAACATTGCAAGTGTGTTCCCTCAAACGGCAAAAACTACCTTCTTAGCATGTGTTTTCATCTTTCTACCCAGATTCCTAATAAGATAATCAGGAACTACTAGAATCCATGTAAAATTATGAAAAGCGACCACCATTGAAAGGTTAAGTGACTGAATACAGAAACACAAATTCAGATAAACAAGAGATTAGCACAGAAATTAAAATGAACGGAGAAATAGCAACTTCTGCAAGGGAAATTTCAATTCAAAAGACAATAAAAACCAAGCACACATAATTAAATACACTGAGAGGACAGAATCAGACAATCCAAATGAAATTAATGTAAAAACAGTTGAAGAACCAAGTCCAGTTTTTTTAACTAAATGTTTCTTGAACTGTTATTAACACCTGACCACCTCCTTAGAGTGCAAGCCACCAAATTCCTCCCACTCAAAAGCCCTAACCTTGCCTTGAAGGATGTTGATCGACTAGTACTAGCCGATGGAATACTGGGGGCAGCTATTTGCGGAGGAATTTCAATGCCGTTATCTTGAAGACCACCACCATCACTGGGGTCCTGTTGTTCAGGCTCGCAGCTATCTAAATTTACAACAACCAATTCCCTTCTTGCTCTTAACCAATCCGCGCCTTCGGTGGTCACTCCTCTACACTTCTTCACCTTCACTTTGATCAAGTTTGGACAACCACTAGCTAGCGCTTCCATTCCATGGTCAGTCACTTGACAACTCTTGATACAAAGCTTCTTCAAAGCTGTGCATTTTGCAGCAATGCATGATATCTCCACATCACCAACTGTGTCACTACCACACAAAGCTAATCGCTCTAGATTCTGGCAATTCGACACCAAAACTTCTAAACTCAACTTGGTTGGATTCACACCAATAAGAACCAATTCTTGTAAATTAGGGCAACATTTGGCAACTGATATCAGTCCTTCGTCACCTATCCGATTCGCTTTCCATCCATCAATGTGGAGCTTCCTCAGCAACCTGCATCGCTCGGATAAGGCGGCGAGGCCGAGATTCGTGCACTCTGGAGTTTTAACCAGATGCAGAATTTCCAGATCTGAACAGTTGGAAATAGCAGCGAGACCTACGTCGGTGACTTGGATTCTCTCTACATGGATCTCTACCAAACTGGTGACCCGATCCGTTACGAGCTGAAGAAGCTTGTCCCAATCACCAGAACACCTAAAAAGCTTTAACGTTCTTAGATTCTTTGCACCAATAATTAGGGGACCAAAACACTGTCCATTATAAAGCTCCTTTAAGCAAATTGTTTTAAGCGAAGACGAAGCCTGACCCGGTCCAATCGGCTCGGCTGTTGCTCCGTCTGTGATTCCGCGAAGCCGTTTGACTGATAACTCTTCTAAATTCGAGCAATTATCCAGAACTGCGTTCATGCCTTTGGCTCCAAACGTGCAAGATCCGCATGATAGCTTCTTCAAACCCTTGCAGTTTTTAGCAAAAGCTGACATTCCAGCGTCGGTCAACTCCCGGCATGCTCGCAGCTTCAAGCGAGTCAGATTTCGGCATCTTAGAGAGATTAGAATAAGCGCATCGTCTCCAATACTCACAGATCTACGGTCACATTTGAGAGCTAGTTTCGTGACCACGTCGAATCGGGAAAAAATAGATGGAATCAAAGAGAGGAGATCTGATTGAGCGTTGAGAGAGAGACGGTGACGGCTCTGTCCCTCGATCCTGAGCCAGCGTCGACACACAAGAGAACACTTTTTGCGGTCTGCGGTGCTGAGAGACTGGAAAATGCAAGCCAAACACTCGTCAGGCAGATTCGATATGTAATCGTTGGCTCCGTCGAGGAGTTGGACATCGCTTTCGTCAGATATCATTGGGGAGATCACAGCCGTCGATTTGGACTTATAGCGGTGGCTGTGGTTGGATTCTCGGCGGCTCGGGGTAGCGGCCACCGAAGCTGACTGGCCCATCCACGGCGACGTGAAGTATTTATATCACAAGGCTGATATTTGAAGCCTCAGGTTTGTTATCCTGGACACCACCGCAGTGGAGCTTCGAGGCTCGAGCTAAGCTAATGTTAGGAGGAGCGTAGGTCCTGCCATGTCTTGCCTGACTCTTTTGCTTCGAAATTGTCAGACACGGACATGAAATCGGATTTCAATTTGGCTTTTTGTGGAGTTTTTGTTTCCTTTTAAATATTATCTTTTGAACAAAATAGTTCCTCCACTCGAAGAAAATTTATAAAGTTACCATCCCCACCTACTTATCATAGACTCTTCTCGTCGCTGAAGCCAAACCCATCTTGATTTTGATTTTCCATCACGTGATCTTGATTTGAAGATTGATCAACGGGAAAAGTCAGAAGAAACGGAAGCAGACAAGCAGTCATACTCATGATGTGTGATTAAAATTTGAATGGGAGTGAGGACTCACGGTAAGGCCCTGAGGGGTTCCACATCGGATTATTTTTCTTCAATCATCCCTAACCAGCAACCAATTATCTTTCCTTCAAACATAAACTATATGTTTATCCTGAATCTCCGTGCAATATCTGATGAATAATGGAGGTTGCCACAACCAGGTGGTCATGATTTATCGAATTTAATCATGGTTTGATATAAATAAAATATATTCTTTCCCTTCGACTCAAATAATAAATTGTGCCCTCTACTGCTAGAACAGTAGAGAGAGTCTTGGGTGCATCCGATGCACTATGTATCTCCCATCCTAATGCTGCCATATCAGCAACTTTAATGATGTGGCAGCATCAGGGTGAGAGATACATGGAGTATCATGCTGCATCCAAGTTTTAGTCCTATAATTAAAATACCACTTAAAAATATATCCTTATACCTATTTTTCTTCTTACGTTCATATTAAAAATTAAAAATTATTAATTTTACTCATTATATCATTTAAAATATCCAATTTATTTTTAAGTAGGTTTTTTTAATTTTAAGCATACATTTTTTCACATTACTCTATTTTTCTCATATTACCCAATTTTCTTATGACATCCATAGTTACAGAATTTGTAAGAATAAGTTTCAGATTTTATAAGATGTTATTACTATTATTTTGATTCAATATTATTTTAAACATTTAAATCAAGCATTAAAATATCATATAATTAAAAGATGAAAAAAAGAGGCTTTGTTGCAGAAGCAAGTTCTGCAACAAAACCTTCCTGGCTTTTTTATACTCCTCTTGCACAAACTCTTCCAAATTGAAGTTAATCAATTATATTGTTTGCACTATTTACTTGTGTAAAAATAAAAACAAATTTAACTTTAAAACTAATTATATTTTTTCGTTGTTATTTACGGAATCAAATCTATTGAATTAATTATCTACAAAACCATGAAATCATAATGGTTTACACACTCAATCATCTTCATGAAAAACAATAACAGTAATAATTAAACAAACAAAAATATGAATCTTTTTTTGTCTTAAAAAAATATTTTTTTAATCACCAAACAAACCAATTTTTTTCATTTAAAATTTTGGTTTTTTTAAAATCCATCCACAAAGTTTTTTGGTTTATAAACTAATTAAATTAATAAGAATTTGTAGTTGAATTAAAGTAAATTGAGTGAATGAGTTTTATTTGAGATACATATAGACTTGGTCGAATTCTACAATTGTTTAATAAAAATTCTATAAGACTACTAATGTAACATTTTTTTAATTCAATTACAAAACAATAATAAAAATTAAAGTAAATATATCTGAACGCATTCGAAATCTATGAAATCAATTTTTTATTCATCAATTCTTTGACTATATACGAAAAAAAATTCCCGATTGATGTTGGGTTTAATTAAGTTTATATTATTACGGTTTATGATAGATTGAGTGTTTAACTTATGGGTGTATGAAGTAAATTTAATTTATAGTAATAAAGATATGTATTTTAAGTAATTAAATATAAATATATTTTATAAATAAAAAAAATTATTAAAATATAGATATAGAAAGATATTTTCTGTCATCGATAATATAATATAAAATTCACATCTAAATTCAGATTCTGGAATTTATTTTTGACAGGTTTTGACGTTATAAAGGATAATAAATTATGTTGATTTTCTTTAAAGTTTAATTCAACGGTATCTATCTTTGAGGATAATAAATTATTTATGCATTTACCTCTTTCGTTAACTTTTTGAGGTTGTTCTCTACATTTATTAGATCTGTGACTGTGAGTACCTCCAATTGTATTATGGATTCAAACTACTAGTATCCAAGTCGTCCAATAAACCATAGTACATGCGAATTTTCCTTTGGCTACATTGACTAAACTCCATCATTTTGTCTCATGCTCATGTGAGCCTTGAGCTTTAATTAAAAGATGATCTGGTTTCCACTTTCCGGGTCGAGAAACGTTATACAACAATAAACATGATCTATAATTTTTACTTAAGATATCACAAAGTTTTGACATTCAATTATATACATTTAACTTACATATGACGATTTTCAATCGAGTTTCAAATTGAAGCAAATCTTCAATTTGAAGTACCACGTCATATATGGCCCAACACCGTAGAGATTAAGTAAATCTAAAGTTTTATAATACCAGCTTTACTCTTACATTTATAACTTTTAATAAAATTTATTTTAATTATATCTAATAATTTTGTTTAATTTATATTTGTTTTTGATTTGGTGCCCTTTTTTAGTGTAACATTTGGTGTACTTTATTGGAGATAGAAAAACAGAAATGGTGTAAAAATATAAAAGTGATATCAAATTGAAGTAATTGGCTCGAGATGGCCTAATAATTCTTAACGAGATCATAAGAGAACCTAAAGGTGTTTGTTTTATTCAACCATTAAAACTCTGTATTTCTTTGTTACAGAATTGTTAATAGTTCAAAGATTTTGATTAACAAGAAAAGTAATATCACTTCATCTTAACTTTGGAAACAATTAACATAACGAAGCATCGGAAAACAACTACTTTAAAATATCACTAATGCTAGACAACCTAAAAATTTAACTTAAATTTCAATCAAAATGATGTGGCAAATGGTTTTTTTATTAACATATCATCCTCATGTTATGTACGGTGATGACAACTCATTTGCCACATCATTGAAGTTAATTATTTTGGTTGTATAGCATTACTCTTAAAATATAGGAACACGACTTTCTTGCATTACCACTAGATGGAACATTTTCAATTTAATTATTTTCTTATGCCATTAATCAAGTACAATATCGTAGTATTATTGATAAGAAATTATTTATTTATTTATATGTCACAATCAATCTATAAATTAAATGATAAAATCTTGTAGATATCCCATTATAAATTTATAAGGGTTCAAAAATTAAATGACATTTTTTTTGAGGTGACATTTAAACACTATCACTGTTTTAATAACTTACGTTTAAAAGACACATATTATAGTGAACGAACAAAAATACCTCCAATAGTTTTTCCACATCAGATTTCTTTCATTCAGTTTACAGTGATAAAGTTATGAAGTAGAGAGAGAAAGTCCCGTTGAAACCCAGACAATCACTCGAACGGTGACAGAGTGAAGTTATGCAGATGCATTCGATGGTCGAACTCCCCGCTGAGCTCGCAGTGGTCGCCCCCCCCAGAGCTTTTTTTTTCAATTTAAAATTTAAATTGAGTTTCAGTTTTGAATCTTCCACTGTTAAAGTTGTTGAGGGTTGAGATTTTCGAGTGGGGAAGATGATGAATAGTACTACAAAAGGCTCAAAAATTATTTTCAAAAGACTCGGATTACATTTACAAAGGCCCGGGTTATATGTCAAATGGATTGGGTCAGTACTTAAAAGGTTCGGAGATACAAAGTTGACAAACTTAAGGTTTATACAAAAGGCTCGGAAACACTTACAAAAGGCTCGAAATGTAATTACAAAGTTTCAGAAACACTTACAAAAGGCTCGGACACTACTTTAAAAGGATTGGACACTTCTTTAAAATGTTTGGACACTACTTTATTGACAAACCTCACGGTTATGCAAAAGTCCTTGAAACAACTTCACAAAGGCTCGGATAGTGCTTAGAAAGGCTCGAAGATTTAAAATTTACATAACCAGCAAAATTTACAAAAGACTCGGAGAACAAACGAAAATGATCGAATAAAGTGTTACAAGACTCAGAAATAAAGGTATAGAAAAGAAATATTTAAGAGATATATTGTTAGAGAGAGAGAGAGTTACTGAGTTGGGACTACTTAGTTGAATGTTAGAAGTATGGAGATGTTAGCTGAGATGAAAGTACAAACACACTAAAAAAATGATTACGTAAAAGTAAATTTGGTAGTTCAACATGATATATACTTTTTTAATATAATTTATTAAAACACTCGTTTAGATGCAAAATAAGTTATAAAAAGCGATATTTTGGACCGTTTCCCCAAATTTATAATTGTTGAAAGGAATCTTGCAAGGGAAATAAAAAGTCTATCTCAATAATAATAATAATAATAAATATCTCGCAGAAAAAGAAAATAAAAACAAAAAATAAAGTGACAGGCTGATATTGGGTCTAGTTATATCACGTGGCAGATAAAAGGGATCGTCACGTCAGTGGCCCAGCCCAAATGGAAATTAAAATTAGGCCTGAAAATTAGGTCCAAAATATCCATATACTGTACGTGGAATGTGGATAGATCGCCAATACGACGACGTAACAGTCATTTCCAAGCCACAAGTAGTAACTAGTCAGTAGTCACTCCACACTCACAAGCTCCGCTAAAAAAAAAATCTCTATGGCTGCTCCTCTGCTGCTCAGAGGCGTCCCGCTACAGCGCCTCCGTCTCGCCGCCAGGCTGCTAGTGCAGCCGAGCCGACAGTTTTGCTTAGCCGCCGCTTCCGAGTCGAATAAGCCGGAGGAGAACGTATCCTCTGCGGAGAAGACCATCACTACATTGTTGAGCGCGAAGCACCCCGTCAGGTACCATAGTTTGGACGATCCTGATTACAGAAAATGGAGAGATAAAGAAGAGGAGATTCTCCGCGATATCGAACCGATAACTTTTCTAGCTAAAGATATTATTCACTCCGAAAGGTACTTGCTAATAATTTCAATTTATTTCTTCAAGTTATTTATGCATATATGATGTATGTATGTTTTGTATCTTACAAGTTACAAGTATTTATATTGTAAATTTTATTGAGTGCCATTAGTTGCGTTTTTATAAAAGTTAATAAGTTAATGATATTTTGTGTGTATATCTCTGCTCAGGATCATTTCTGTTACATTCAACAAAAATTGATTGAATTAATCTTAAGTAAGATTAAATATGACCTGTTAAGTGATTTGCAATTGTTCCCTGCTGTACAGATTATGTAATGATGAAAAGACAACAAAAGATTGAAAAAGAGAGTTATGGTGGATTTTCAGGAAATCTAAAACTGACCTTAATCAATAAGTGTATTTATATATCTTCTGTTGTTCTTGATGATCTTATTTTGGAGTTTTAATGTCTATACTTGTATGCTATGTGAACACAGTTAAAGAAAACAAAACCTAGGTTTTAGAAAGAGAAAAGAAATTAATGTGTTTTTTTTTTATCTTCTCCAGTATAAAAAGTGAAGCCAATTTACCTCTTGCCTCTTAGGAGCAGTACACTACAGTAGACATTATAAAGGCAGGCATTCAAAAGAACTATCAGAACAAGTATGGAATTCTGATTATATTGTTGTTAATGTCTAAAATAAAATCTAGTATATTGGTTTTGAGAACCCTATAGAATCAATCGACCAATTATAATACCATGTTATATGCTTGGGTTCCAATAAATGCCTGGTTATGTTTGGGAGTGCTAGAATCTAGGCCATCCTGGTTAGAACCAAGTTTTAGATGTGTAGCTCATCCTAAATCAGAATTTAGTTTTGATTGATTTCCGGTCAAAAACCAATTTTTCTGATACTGAAATGTTGTTTTACTTTAAGATTTATAATATTACAAATACATCATAGGCACACCCACAGTTCTAGCCAACGACCATGATCTATCTTCAGCTTAACTTATCAACTAATTGTACTCTGCCTTGAGCTGCACACCATCCTGCCCTGCCACCTCAAAAAGTAAAAACTCTCTTTGTCCTGCTCCATGTCTGGTTCGAAGCTGCCTTCTATTTCCCATTACTGCTTTAAGAAGAAAACAAGATATATTTATGTCACCAAACTGCCTCTACTGTAATACGGGGAAAAGTACATATCTAAGGGGATTATTGTGCAAACCACAAATATTCACATTATGTCAATCGCTGAGACTTGACGCATTACCATTAGAGATGAAAGAGAAGAAAAGACAACTACTAAAACAAAACAGAGACCACTAGTTTCTCTCTCTTGTTAAGCATGATTTCTAAAGCCCCAAGATTAATTCGTCAAGGAGCAATTTTATTGTGTATTTCCTTAAAAGCCCTTTGGTTACAACCTGTCGGTTCCTTTCAAAACACTTTGCATTTCAGGATTTTCCCTCTTTTCTCTTTAAGTTTTTAGTTACCAGACACTTATTAACATGAAGAATTACTAATAAGAGAGTTTTGTGAGGCGCCTTAAAAAGTAACTTTCTAGATTACTGGAAGTCCACAGTTTAGCCTAAATTAAAATTTAATAGATTGATATGTGTCGCTTGAGGGACTTACAAACCTAAAACTCAAAGTAGTTGGAACAGGACTATAGATGGTGACTTTGTTTTTGTCTTCATGGCTTCTCCAAGTGGTTCCTCATAAATCATAACGTGCTTAACTTGAAACTTTATAATAATTGGGAAAGTAATTAAATAAAATATGGAGAACATTTGTTAAATGTACTTCAACTTCTAAACTTGTGAGAGGTTCAGTGACTATAAAGGAACATAGCAAATTTGAATACTAATTTTAAATGATTTTCCAAAACTATGCTGTAAGGCTCATAGATAAGGTATTCGGCTGAGTCAAAAGGTAGGTCCCCATATCACTAGCTCATTTACAAGTTATCCATCTTACACAAACACTCTGAACTAACAATTTTAGATTTAATGGAAGTTAATAAAGGACAGTTGACAACAATTACTGAAGCTAAAAAATAAATCTCATATTTGTTACTTAGTGTCTGGAGACCAATAACTCTTCATGAACAATAGCATCATCCTCATAAATTATCCTAACCATATTTCTTTGTATTTCTTGCTTCTAGGTATATGGATGGAGAACGTCTAACAGTCGAAGATGAGAAAGCTGTGGTAGAGAAGCTTCTTGCTTACCATCCTCATTCCGAAGATAAAATCGGATGTGGCCTTGATTCTATTATGGTGAGTTTTAGTTTACATTACATATTATAGAATCCATTGTTATTTTAGTGAAGCTGCTGTAGTGAAACATCTCATTGTTATGTTACACATTCCTTCAACGTTAAATTTTTGTTTGCATTTTAGACAATTCGGGAATTGCATCATGGATACAAAATATGTAACCCAACTATATGCATTAAAAGATTCATCTTGAAAACTCTTTTTGTTCCTCTGGAAGATACTGTTATGCTATTTATCAATTAAATCTTACGTAAATATTGGTTACCATGCTTATTTCACCTTCCAAGTCCATTTTTTTGTGTCCCTTTGTCCTTATTGCACCTTGAACTTGAGCCTCAGTTCTTGTATTATGCAAATATTGGTTACCAAGCCTATTTCCCCTTCCAAGTCCATTTTTTTTGTCCCTTTTTCCTTATTGCGCCTTGAACTTGAGCCTCAGTTCTTGTGCTGTATAATTGATTTTTGCTATTCAAACTCCCAAAAAAGGGGCTTTTGATACCCATCATTCATTTTTCTATTTGTCTGTTCGTGGTTTTCTCATCTCCTCATTTAGTTTAAGAATCTAAAAGAAGTAATGTAATCTAGTTGTTGACGCATGCCAGCAATGCAGTTTCGTTCTTTGATACTATATTGGTCAGGGGGGCAAACTAGCTCTAGCTATGAAGCTCACTCTTGCCTCTGTATTTTTGCCATGGGAATATTTGATAGTTAAGTTGGTTAGTGAGTTGACTATCAAGTTCTTGCTTTACAGAGTTTATAGCTGATAGTGGATAGTTCTGTGCTAGAGTAGTTTTTTAAATCCTGAAATGACATAAACCATTTATGAAGTAGAAATCCTTCTAAATTAAAAATTGAATTCTTAGCTAACATGTCTGCACAGTCTCAGAGACAGACAAATACTGGATTGATTCATTAATCTCCAGTCATAATTGGCTGCCTAAACATTTTCAAATGCAGTGACAAACTATTGGGGGTCAAATACAAATTCTTATAAAATTTTCTTGCTTCTGCTCTAGTTTATACTGAATTTAGTAGTTGGCTATCCTTATAAATCATTTATAGTGGTGGTCAACACCCCCCCCCCCCCCCCCCCCCCCCCCCCCACCACCACACACACACACACACACATATTTGGATTTTTATTTCTCAAGTGCAGTTCCCAAATAAGTTGCATAGTGCATAAGTGCAGTATGCTGACCATTACATCAGTGAGAGTGAAAATGGTAGTATAGATCGTAATTATAACTTAGAGAGATGGTTTTAGAATGCAGTAGAACAGTTATTCAGGCAATACCGAGTGGTATATGGTATACCTGAACCACTTTCAGTTTAGCCTATTTTCATATCACATATCTTACTGTGGCTAAGCTTGAAGGGGAATGAGCTTCAGTTTGAACTTGGACTAGACCTATGGAATGCAACCCAATAAAACTCTTATTCAGCAAAAGTTTCAAAGATTCAGCTTCACAAGGTCTTTAACCTGAAACTTTAAGGTTCAAACTGATCCTACTAGCTGAAACAAACTTTTTTTTTTTGTGTTAAAATTTGATTTATTTCAATCAGTAAACATCAATAACAAGATACTTAGACACAAACGTGCACAGACATCCGTGTGCTTGTACTGGTGCAGTTTTTTCTGAGGCAAATTCATGGTGATTTCAATTTCAAGTTATGGTTAGCTTGAGCGGAAGATATATAATAATTTGGGCTAGCTCTCCCCAAAGGATAGTCTTATTGTGCTTGTTCCAAAATCTAGACAATTTGACTACTAGGTAGGCACCTTAGGTCGATAACGTGGTTCTTTTTTTTCATCTTTGACTTGTGGAGATCAATTGATTTGAATTTCCTTCAAAAAAAAATTTAATGTGTTTCCTTTTTCTTTTGTGGGATATAAATTTTCATTTTTGACATAAAATAATCCTTAACTGTTAATTCACATATACAATGGTGTCAATACCTTCTGTCATTTTTCTTCAGATTGCTTTAGATATTTGTTGGGTGTTTGTCTCACATGTAGTTGGTATGAAGACTCACAGGCAAAACCTTTTGACCGCCGTCTGTCTTCCTTCAATTATCTGTCAATTGGAATACTCTTTTAGTTTAATTTTTATTTTTCCTCATACTTTGACGTTTGTTAACAGAACTGATTATATCTAATTGTTGGCTATGTATTTTAACTCTCAAGTACATGTCCTTGGTTGTTGATGAGCGGTCTTGGGTATTTTCCCGATTTAGCTTATGTTTTTTATGTTATGATTTAAATCTTTGTGTTGTTCATGAGAATAAACTATTAGTGTGTTTAACTTCTCTCTGTGAAGGTTGATCGGCATCCCCAATTTAGACAATCAAGGTGCCTGTTTGTGGTCAGAACAGATGGTGGATGGATAGATTTCTCCTATCAGAAGTGTCTTCGGGCATACATACGAGATAAGTATCCATCTCATGCCGAAAGATTTATTCGCGAACATTTTAAGCGTGGTAGTAGTTAATATGTGTTAATCCTGCTGCAATATTTGGTATTTTACTACGATTTCGAGCCACTTGAAATTTCAACATGGTTATAGAATTTAATCCATCTGTAACTGTAACCTACATATAACATATGTAGCCTAGATCTACTGATTGCCATTTGTCAATGTAGTAGATAATTGTTGACTGGCACTTCGAGTTTTGGTTACAATTGAAGACAAAGAAAATGATTGAAATGAACTTCACTTTGTTGACTAGGGGCTCCTCTTTTCTTGGCTTTGCTTATATGTTGCTGATGCAGTCCACTTTCTTGAAGTTTCTAGGGCTTTTTCAAAAGGACCCAATTTTCGCATGATAAGAATTTTAGAGTATTATTTTATTTTTCTCCAAAACGCAATTATATTATATCTGCTATTCAAAGACCATCATAATATTGGTCAACTAGCATCATACACCCATCAAAATCAAAGATTCCAATGGAATCAAGGGTTATATTCCACTAAGGTTTTAGTGTGATCATATGATCAAATGCTTTGCACCACTTAGGTATCTTCTAAGGTATTATAAATTTATAATACAATACTGATAAGTGATAACATCCCATTTGGTTTTCGATCGCATATTCTCATGGTCTTTCTGACATTTTTGTTGCAGACAGTGTCATTTACTGATCCATCATCCATGGCTTTGATGCTTGGGTGATGAGGTAAGTGATATACCACCAAATTTACTTGTTTTCTTTTTTTAATAAATAGATTCTTGGGAGTTACACTAGTAAAATTCTAAGAGTACACCTCAAAAGCCTAAAGTGGTCCCCGCCAACCAGTATTCTCATTAATGTGATTTCGGTAAGTCAAAAGAGTCAAGCGTAGTAGCTAGAAATTATTATCATTCTCTAATCTCTACCACTTCTGAAATGTCCACAAGTGTGTTACTATTCTGTAGGACACAAACATCTTTATTCAGTGTATATGCCGTATTTCTGACTTCTGATTAGTCAAGGCACGCATTGTTCAATAGATCAGAAATGTCATTCACATGCAATCCTAAAACTTTTCCAATCAACACCCAATTATTATTTTGCAATTTGTCATCTTCGCATAGATAGGGCCGACAAATTCGTAATTTTGAACCTTGTTTGCAGGAAGAAAATAATTAATGTCAAAGGCGTGTAAACTATTGCAGAATCACAAACTCTTACCTTACTTACTGGCATACAATTATTGGTTACATGGAAATCTGTTCCAGTTACACAAATTTTTGGTTAGAGTAACTAGCTAAGTGTTGCATTGGAATTCATAGCTTAGGTAAAGTCGTGAAGATTTAAAAAGGGAAGCAAAGAATAGAGAGAGAGAGAGAGAGAGTGAGAGAGAGAAGCTACAAGTGATGGGTAATAGGAGGTCAACTCTTGCTCATCATTATCATTTTACAATTTACAAGCTTGAAATATCTAGTTGTAGTAGTTACCATCGATTATGAAAAAGATGTATAAGCTAAGCTATAATTACGGGACAAGCATGATCATTAGACTCGGACTATTTGTGGGTGGACCACCCAAAAAATTAAAAATTAAAAAGTTGGAGGTTCTCCGGCCTCTGCACAGCTGGATGAAGTAATCCATTTGGGACTCACCCCACAATTACCCTACAACCATAATGAAAAAATTTCTTAATCGGTACAACATGGAATGGTGCAAGCCAACATAATTTGTTTTGTTGAGAGCTCAAGGAAGATTATGATCCAGATCTTTCCTTTGTCTCGAGGGCAGGTGATTCTTTAGCTTAGTTTGGTGACTTTGGTCCCATCGCCATAACAATTTGGCTATCAAATTTTTAGGTCTCTGTCTGTGTCTGTCCCTGGAGAAAAAAAAACTTCTCATATGGTTTGATGATGAGTTCCAATAAAGGTATTTGAACTTTTGATTGCGATTGAAATGTAAATAGAAAACGAGCCTGTGCTTTCTGATTCTGAACAATAGTGTGTGTGTGTGGCCTTTATCTGATTTTGACTAGATTGATGAAACAGCTGTTGTTGTTTTACAAACTTGAGGGTTGAGAGTTTAGAGCCCCATTTCCCAAAAAAAATATAAAAAATGAGAGACGATCTTGTAAAAAGAAAGAAAGAAAATGTAGAGTTAAATAGTTAATAACTTAATATTATATTTTGAATGGGGTGATAAATGAAAACAGTGTCAAGAAAACCCTCTAGTGAGCTCTCAGAGCCTCAGGCCTCGGCTCTGGTAGAGTGTTTTGGGGTATTGGGGGTGTGGTGTGGTGTGGGGTGTGCTGGAAACCAACACAACCACCACCCCCTCACATTTCACCTCCGTCATTGATCTCTATTTCACCAGCGTTTTTTATGTCCTCTCAATGTACTAGTTACTACTACACTCAAATAGCTTCATTTCTTGGATATCGAGCCTGCACAGAAGAGAAATAAAATAAAAAAGAAAAAGCAAAGCAAAAGAAAGCAACATATCAAAACAAAAAACCTTACACGCGTCTCCATGGTGACCAACATATACTGATTACACTGTATTGGACTTTCATTGTGTATACGGCATTCATAAATTTTACTTCCCTCGTAGCACAAACAAAGGCAGGAATTCTAGACAAACAAACACAGCCAGATCTCTCTCTATCTATCTTCATCTTTTTTTTTTTTATTGTGTTGTCAGCTGTTAACATTATAGTAGTGCGCAGAAGAGAGAGACCCTCTTTTTGCATAAAAGAGCAATTGAGTTGTCCCTCTACTTGAAAGAGTAAAAATGGGAAATTGTCAAATTGTTTCTTCCACAAAATTTATCTATCACATTATTACTGGCTACAGCTTTTTTCTCTGAAAAACAAACATAAAAGAATGAAAAATAAAATAAAGAAGAATGCTTGAGTTAATGTGTTATTGGAATTTGCTTTACCTTTACATTAAATTCTACATTCAATAAAACTACAAGCTAAACCAAGATTAGATACCAGAGGCATGCAATGCCTTTTGTTGCTTTTTGCTTAGACCCTTCTGCATATTTTCAAAGTAGGAATTCGTGAAATTTAAAATGACTTGATTGAATTTGTTAATTCGAGAATGGTAAACCCGTGAATTATACAGCAGTGATACTAAGTATCAGTGTGATGTGGTGATTTAGATTTAATATATTATCGGGTTGAATGATCATTTTTTTACTATTAAATTTCATCAAACGGCGATGTTTCTTTACAAATTTATTATGATCTGCTACTAAGCTTTATCGAACCAAACCTATTATTGTATACTTATATCTTCATCGGGATTTCCGATTATTAGCTTCTTTTTTTTTTCTTTTTCATTTTCAACTAGGTCTACTTATCCCATGTCATGCAAGTGTGTATTGAATGGAAAATGGAATATGTTTATTAGTCTTATGTACCTTAAGCAAAATTATCATTCAAACTCTAGATGCAAATTTGGATACGGCGCTTGCATTTTCTTTGATTTCTACTAATGTATATGATTTTGTTTTACTTGGTATACTTAAATTTGTTGAATTCATTGCATATTCACCAATATTTTTAACCCCATCATGGTGTTTTGGCTCTATAATTTTCAATCTATCCTTTTGTCCTGACCAAATAGCAAGATTTGAATAATTTGTAATCTCATCTATGGTGTGAGAATTGAATTTGAGATATTACCAACCGAATATGCATCATTCACGGTCGAGTAAATAGTAACAAGTGGCCTGCTGAGTGCTGGCACAGTCCTAAATTCCAATTCAATTTTTTTTTTTTCGTGAATATAAATATTTTGTGAGGTTGTAAAAGCTAAAATCTCTTTGCTTTCTGTCAATCAACAGCGGCATCAGATTCAGAGGTTATTTTCAAACATTGGGGGCCGTGTTTGCTAATCCCGCCCGCGCCAGTTTATATTGACCTTTTCTCAGAAACAAAATGTCGAATTTTTATAAAATTCCATTGAAAACAAACAAAAACATCTCTTATATATAACATGCTCACACATTCTCTCTGACGTTATGGAATAGTCTGAGATCAATCATGACCGTTGAAGTCAACATCTTACCATCTGAAATCAGGAAAATTTAAAATCCATCGAGTAGGGTCCATTCATTTTCAGGGTCTCTTTAATATTTGAAGGTACAGTGGTCACGTGTCGAGTTATTGTGTTGCATGGCCCATGATTCAGGATCTACGACGATAAACACAAAACACTGGACACTTTCTCCAATAAAAAACCCCAAAAAATAAAAAAACACAAGAGAAACCCACAAATAAAAACATAACCTTTGGACTACTGTCCAGTCCCCTTCCCACTCTCACAAAGAGAAAAGAGAGAGAGAGAGACAGACACAGAGAGAGAGTGAGAGAGATTTATCAAGCGAGGTCTTTTCAGGCCTTTAAGGCCTCTCTCTCCCTTGTAAATCTCTGGTGTATAATGAACCAAGATCTCTTCTTCTTCTTCTCGGAAGAAGATTGTTATTATTATGGCTCCACAGCAACTAAACTCTGCATTTTTTCTCGTGGACTCTCTCTACTGCTCTGAAGAGAATTGGGAGGAGGATGAGGAACTCAAAGCTGACAGCTTTAGTAATAATAAACAGAACCCATTTCCAGATTTGTTTGAACAAGATTTGTATTGGGAAGATGAAGAACTTTCAACTCTGTTATCAAAACAAGAATCAAACCAACTTTGTAAAAAACTAGAAGTAAATCCATCTCTTGCTAGGGTTCGTGTTGAGGCTGTAGATTGGATGTTGAAGGTCAATGCTCACTACTCTTTCAATGGTCTCACTGCTGTTCTTGCAGTCAACTATCTTGATAGGTTCCTCTTCAGTTTCCAGTTCCAGTCAGAGAAGCCATGGATGACCCAACTTGTTGCTGTGTCTTGTCTCTCTCTTGCTGCAAAGGTGGAGGAGACACAAGTGCCCCTCTTATTGGACCTACAAGTATGTTTCCTCATTGGATCTTGTTTTTTTCTACGTGGTTGTGACGATTTGTAATTTGTTAATGTGGGGTTGTTTGTTTTGTTCAGGTGGAGGATAGTAGATATATGTTTGAGGCCAAAACTATCCAGAGAATGGAGATTTTGATCCTCTCCACTCTCCAATGGAAGATGAATCCTGTAACTCCACTTTCCTTTCTTGATTATATTACAAGGAGACTTGGATTGAAGGACTATCCCTGCTGGGAATTTCTCAAGAGATGTGAGCAGATCCTCCTCTTTGTCATTTCAGGTAACCAATCAGATTCTTTCATTTTGTCTGTCTCATTGATTCAATAGTCCCTCATAAACCCTGTTCTGCAAAACCATCCATCATCAACCCAGAAAGTATTGATTTTGTTGTAAAATTTGTCCAGATTCTAGGTTTATGCAATATCTCCCCTCAGTGGTGGCCACAGCAACATTACTGCACGTTGTCAAAAGCTTGGAACCATGTCTTGAAGTAGAATATGAAAAGCAGCTATTGGGCATGCTTGGAATCGATAAGGTTTGTGATTTGTCAATTTAATCATGTATTCTACACATTGAATCTGTCAAATTTGATGACATTATCATATAAATGTATTGATTCGAACTTTGATGGATGTACAAACAGGACAAGGTAGAGCATTGCAACAAGCTGATAAAGGAATTGGCAGTGGGAATCCAATATTCCAAAAAACGCAAGTTGGGTTCGATGCCAGGCAGTCCAAACGGCGTAATGGATGTGTCGTTTAGCTCTGACAGCTCCAATGACTCGTGGGCTGTGGCACCATCTGTCTCTTCCTCACCCGAGCCTCTCTCCAAGAAAAACAGAGCAGCAGCGGCTCAGGACGACCAGCTAATTCTACAGAGCCTCAACCCCACCACAACCACTGCGGATTTTCTCACCATCCCTCGCTAGCTCTTCATCAATCACACCCCACTTTCATTTTCTCATTGACTATATATTTATATGGTCTCTGTAATAATAGACAAACCCTTTTCTTTTCTTTTTTTTTCCTTATATGCAAGTTAAATTGCTTACCATCTCATGCATTTTCCTGACCAAAGCCCCATTCAGGTACATGTGCGTAAGATCAATTATGCGTAGGACCAATTTGAACATTATATGTTTCTTTACGGGCAATGGTTATGGAGATTTGAAAGCTGAGATGGTTTGCATTTTATCCGGACGAGAGTTTTAAAGAACATGAACATAGCAATGAAGAGTCCTTCGAATTAAATATTTTACTTCAATTTATTCATAATTCATTCCTCGTTGATGGGTACACACTTTTTTTTTTAATGAACATAAAAAACATGTTACATATATATGATAAACGGCTAGAATATATACAAGTTATAATAATAAAAATGTTCAGGATTCATTGTTTTACAGAGAATCACAGGCTTTCACTTATACAAACAAATAAAACATGAAAGATTAGCAGGAAAAACCAAACAGGATGAGAATTTTTTTGTTTGCATGTGATGGGAAGAAGAAGTTGTCGGCCACTCACTGGCATTTGGTTTGACCTCGTTTGAAGAGCTTCATTTTTGAGACTGTTTGAAATGGGCGAAATGACTGGGACTCAGTGTGAGAGATCACCAGCTGTAAAATGCCATCCATTTCGATATTCAAAATACAATCTTTCGAGTCCCCACCTAGAGTGTATATGCATCATGCATGTATGCTATTGCTAGCTAAGCTAGCTCTTTGTCTTTTTTCTGGCTTTGCTTGCTATTAATACACGCAGAACAGAGTTCAAAAGAAGCAAACCTTCCTTGTTGTATAGGTCTTCTCAGTCTACACAAGCTTTCGTTTTGATTCCCAAAATCTAGAATGCTTAAACTAGAAATTATATATATTAATGACTTGTTTCTTTCACTCGTATTTATTATGATTCTTCTTTTCTTACTTTGATAGCGATAATGAACTGCACAAGAAGGTTTCTGTTCCCTATCTATTATTAATGTATTATCACTAGTTAAAGTAAAGTTATACAATGTATTGTTACTTTGTTTTTAAAATTGTAACTATTATAATTAGTCGGAGATTTGACGAAGTAGGTGTGATGGACATATCACTGTTTAATAGTGTGAATGTGAACTGATACATCAGATTAATCTCATTCCGTTCAATTATTGTTACCTGATAATTTCATTAGGGTAGTGTTAACATGTATCTAAGGACAAATATTAACAATCAATTTATTTTCATAAAGATAAATAAAAAAACATATTATTTATTATTTTATTCCAATAAATACAATAACTATTTTCTATTAATAACTATAAAGTGGTTGTTAACATGTACCGTAACATTATGGCACAGGTTAACACCACCCCCAATCCAATATAATGTTTTTTAGTTGGTGAATTAGGACTTGGTCACTAGAGGTTAGGGGGATATGTTTTCAAGCACCAAGTTTGAACTCTGAGGCAGCATATGTAGATTTTAGAGTCCAAACTCCAAACTAATGAGTGATGAGATAAAGTCAATGAGAATTGAGAGCTACCTTTCATATTTCAGACTCCATTGGATGTGCTTGTGGAAATTATCTCACTTATTTGCTTATTTAATAAGGTAGAAGAAGATGAGAATGAATGGCGACTAAAATTTTATTTATCCGCATAAAGAATTGGAAAGGAACATATGACCTACTAAGTACTAACTCAATCTTTTCATTCGAGTTTTGATATAAATATAGATATAATTATTAATTTTTTGGTTTAATAAATTTTATTAATAAAAACCTTGGAAATGTATTCTCTTTTATTCAATGTTATTAAAGTCTTATGTGTTTGTTTTGAATTTGTGCACTATAATTGTGATGATAATTGATTTTATATACTTTATAGATAGATTTATCAGAAGATCATATGGGTCACTAAAGAAATATATTTTTCTGACATAATTTGTCTTACATATGTTAATTAAAATATATTAAAAAATAATTAGTTATTTAGGAACGAATCACCATCATCTTATGTTGGTCAAGTTGATGGAGGAGGAAACTAAAGAAAACTTAACACAATAAAGTCTTCCCTCTCGCTAGTCAATACTTTACTAACATAAACTTCAAACAAATTTTCCCAGTCGCTTCTGAAAATTGTCGATGCTAATAAAAAGACAAATCCACAACAAGGCCTGCATGTGATTTCTACCACTTTAAATTAATTAACAGAATCATGACTGGCTTTATTCTCTAACGCTTAGATTATTAGATACACACCTCTCTAGATTTCTTACTAAATTTTACTTCAAATATAATATAATTAAGCACTCTCAACATGGGATTTATATAATTTTTTTTTTATAGGTATAGTGACTGTTGGAGTATTATAAAACATAAAAACCAATCTCATTTTCGTCCATGTTGACCTCGTTATGTACAGTCTCAATCTTCGGTATTTTTTGAACTCACACTCACAATATTTTAAATGTGATCGAGGAATATATAACTAGACCGACTTTATATCTATGGGTGTCTTCAACGTTATTGCTTGAGTGCAATTCGGTAATAAGAATGCAGTCTCTTTAATTAGTTCTGAATTACAGCTTGTTACACAATAGGCTTGTCTTTATATATTTTGTATTATTAATTTTTTGTTTTGTTTTTGTTGGGATTTGTTACAAAAATTGAAAAACCCTACAAGCTTTCTTGGCGAATCTGCCAAATTTTTGATTCAAAAACAAAAATAAGAAAAGAAAAAGGAGCTAGAGATGTATCATGTATGGTATGAAAAAAGAGAAGCCAAAAAGAAAGTACAGGAATTAAGCCGCATTAAGGACATAAAAGGAAGAATAAGAGAAGATTAAAAAAGATTTTGGATACAATTAGATCCAGCGAAAACACACCAACTAAAAGGGAAAAAGGTTAAAGGTGTGAGAATGTTGAAATTGGGAGACAATATCTTTTGATTTTGTTTGAAATGTCTTTGTTGCTTCTTTGGTCTTTGGCTTTTGGTAGTTGTTAGGAGCGTATATATAGACTGTAGTATATTTCAACCTAAACCTAAAAAGTTAATGGAAATAAAGAAATTGATCGGAGACAAAGTTCACCGAGTGTCCGAATTTTGTACCCCTTTTTTAAACCGATCCTGATTGGCATCAATGTAAAATATATATTATTTTTCACTTTACGTGGGAGTTAATTAGGATCATGTATGAATAATTAGGATCTGTATGAAAAACCGTAGTGAAACATCTTCTCTTCTTTTATGACAATTGCAATCTTTAAGCAACTCAAAGCTCACCCTTTTGACCTATATTGAGAGCATTTATGTTTTTATTAAAGTTAAAAAAGAAAAAAAAAATGGCCTTTGTTCACTGTGGAAGCAACCACATTTTCCACCTTATGTAAACCCAATCATGCCCTCACATCAGTATTCACTATTCAGTACATCACAGTCAATATTTGACGACAAACCATGTGATATCATTGATCATTTCAATCATATTTCATAGTTTTCAATGTATACCAAGAATTTAATCATACACACTTGGATACACGAGAATGTAAGATTGCTTTGCTGAAAAAAAAAAGTTTACATTATCATCACTATAATCAAAATATGATGACTACAAATATATTTATCACATTACTTACAATATATATATATATATTTTTTATCGATATAGCCTTAGCATTATTGCTTTAAATTTTAACAAATATTGGCAATTGGGGCATGAATCTACCACCACAACCACTTATATTTGGTGGATTGAGAACTTTCCATTAGTGTATATTGTATATCCATCCACCCTCCATTCAATTAAATAATATAAATTTCAGGTCTTGCAAGTGATTGAGTATCAAAATGCAACTATATGATTCAATTTCGACGGCCACATAATTCTTTCTCAGAAATTCATTTTTCACCAACCGGCATCACAATCACTTCTTGTGTGCATGCGACACTGCTACCTATCTATCTCCACATTATTTTACGTATGGTGATGACAAAATGATTGAATCACTAAAATGAAAATAATAGACATTGATATGCATATATAGGAGTCGCATCCTGACATTTAATGTAGAACACAACACACTAATTAATCTGACCAAAAATAAATAATAAATCAAAACATCTATTAACCGCGCACACTCTATCTCTAGGTGCCAAGCATATATACTACATGCATGCATGATTGACACATGATGGTGGAGTCTGTGATCTGATTCCAAAATAATAGACAAATAACAATTAACAAAGCGATCGATATATTCATGAAACAGGCCCACTATTGTGGGACTGTCGTTGGATGGGAAGAAGATTGAGTTAAGAGTGATATGGGACGATTTGATGATTTTGATTCATCTACTTGCCAGAAGATATATGCAATTACATGCGTGAACGTTATAATTGTGATTTGTGAAGGACCCTCTTCTATATATCCTGACCAAAAAGATTGTAATATATACATATTTGCATGTGTACAGGTTTGGTTGCAGAGGCAGCAGAGCAGTTGATAGTGAAGTAGTAATAGTAGCTGGAGCCACAAGATGAGTATCCAATGGGGCTGGTGGTGGGCTGGGCTCTTCTTTGTCTCGTTTTTTGGGTGTCACTATCACAGGTAATGCCAAACTAATTATTCACTGCAAGGCCAATTAGTTTTCTTGTGTTGATTATGGACCCAAAATTCATCATGGTTTGTGTAATCAGAATTCACAGTTTATGACAAATTGTTCTAAAGAAATTGAAATTTGTCAGAAATCATGATAAGGTAAATATGTAATGCAAACCAACTAAATCTAGGGAGACATAACATAATGTGGACCATTCATATATGATGTTTTGAGATTTCTATGAGGTGGATTTCTCGAAGGACACATTATAATAAAGAAAACATCAAAAGAAAAGCCGAGGGACAGTTATTGTAGACCGAACTGTGATCGAGTGCAATGCAATATTGGTGCAAACTGCAAAGTGGTCCTCTGTGGTGGGGTAAAAATAAAATGGCTCATTATATTGCCTCTCTTATAAATCTCTGCATACTTCACACTGATTTTCATCTTGGTGGGGACTTGTTTGTGGTATATTTATTGTTGTATCTAATTAAATACAAGCTTTCCAAATGACATTTAAGTCTATAGTGTCACTTTATTGGGCAGAAGGAAAAGGACATGCCTAGATTTTGTGTTCCTTGGTGTTAATGAGGCCGCTGCGGCCGATTGGGCGGGAACTAACCATATGCTAGAGCAATGCCAATTGCCAACAGTTGTTGATCTGTTTTGGAATCCTAGATTGTTGAATTAACCGTATCCATTTTTTGACAGAGATTTCGAATTATTCTTTGGACTGTGTAAAGAAAGATAGATATGCAATATTGGTCACTGTTGCATTTGAATCAGATAAGAGGTTCTAATGATTCATACATTTTATAAAAGATAGAACCGTCAATTTCTGACTCAACCAGGAATCCAACCATCCATTCCCTTTGAATTTTGATAGACCCATTAAGGTTTAATGTTAAAATCATGGAAGATATATCATGTGCTTGAATTATAGTAAGTGTACACATTCTTTGCACTTTGCAGGCAGTTGTTGGCCCTAATTAGCCTTGGTTGGTCCATAATGAGACGTGCAACAGCCCACTAAAATAAGGCCCAGATATTGTGTGAAATAGGTACACTCTTATTCTCAAACTTAAAGAGCAGACTATAACATTCGTAACATATCCTCATTTGTAGCAACACTTAAAAAATTTTATTTGAAATTAGCAATATATTCGTGTCGTGTTAAAAATTTCTAACCTAAACACAACTAGTTAGTTTAATAGATATAAATATAAGTATTTAGGTCATTTTCAACCCATTACTTCAATGTGATGCAATATTTACATCAAAATGATGTAACTTTCGCACCATTTTTTTTCCATCTCCATCTCATTGCACCAAATATTACACTAAAAAGAATATTCTCTTTTATTATTATTATTATTATTTCTCATCAATTAACATTTTAACAATTATTTAATTATACATTAATTAACATAATATTGGAATAATATATTTTATTAATTAACTAAAAATAGTCCTTAAAAAATTAACTAAAAATAGTAAATTAAGAAATTAAATTTAATTAACTAAAATATTGCTAATTAAATTAGTACTTTTTTGTATTATATACTTAATTCTACTTTATTATAAATTTTAATATAAATAATAATTAAAGTAAAACAAATATAAATTAAACAAGATTATCAAATAATAAAATTGACACAATTGTAATTAAATTGATTGATAGTTATAAAGTCAGGGTTAAAATGGGTGTTAAAAAAAACTTCATATCTACAGTATTGTTCTATAGAAAACTTTAAATTGACGTCAAATGATGAAGTTCGATTGGAGAGCATTTTGTACTTCAAATTGAAGTTTTACACCAAAATGATGTTCGGTTAGAGAAACTCTTAAACTCAAAATTATTTATTAATTTAATAGGTAAGCCTACTCAATCAGTTTATTAACTATTACGTAATCACTACAAATAATTAAATAGTTTAAAATTAGTATTTAAGAGTCAGCAATTACATTACAAATTTTCACAAAATACTTTATTACCGACACGAAACGCTGCTACCGTGAAATATTAAAAGAAAAAAAATTGAAGATCGGTTAAGGTTATGGTTACAAATAAGTGATATAATCTATTTGTAGTTTTTAGAGATTTCAATTATAGAAATTCCGGAAATTAATTATTACAAAATATGTTTACCATAATTGCAAGGATTGTTTTTCAGAATTTCCATAAATTTAAATATTAAATTTTTTTATTCATAATTATAGAGATTTATGAATAAATTCTATAAACTAATTAATATGTTCACATTAATGAGTTAATAATTTTTCAATAGTAGTGTTAACATGTCCATTAAGCGCACATGATAACAACTATTTTATTGTTGTAAAAGGAAAAAGTCACTACATTTATTATAATAAGAAAATAAATACAGTTGTTGATATGTATTTTTATTTCCCTTTACATAAATAAATTTGGTGCTAATATATACCATTATGGTACAAATTAACACTACCCATTTTTATATCCAAAGCTGACCCATTATTATAATGTGTTTAATAAGCTGACTCAAAATTAGAGGTCGTTTGTTTTTTCTACTTAAAACTTAATGGGTCTGAATCATAATTATTAAGTTGTTTTGTTTGTTTTTATAAGTGGTCAAACAACTTAAAAATGCCAAAAAACAACTTAAAATAAAAAGTAAAAAAACCTGACTTTTCACTTAATTGCAAATCACTGAATTGCATTAAATGCAATCCAAAATCTTTTCTTCCGATACTATCCCCTATATATAACATATTTCCGATTTCGTCATAATTATATATGGTACAAAAATCTTTATTTTAATATATTGCTTATTTTAAATAACTTTAAAAATAAAAAAGAACCCTAATTACTTCTTATATTGGTGTTTAATATCAATACTTTAATATGATATTAGGGTGATGTATTTATATATTATTTTTGTAGAGTGTTTTGTGTGAGTTTTCCTATTGCCCATTTTATTTTTGAAATAAAAAACATATATATTCTTAATAAAAATGAAGTTTATTTGTAATTTAAGAAGAAGATCATGATCATATGTGTTTATATATAATTATTATTTTTGGATTGTTTTTATTCCATATTACATGTATAATTGTTTAATATGGGCATAAATGTAAAATTACTTAATTTCAGACAATTTTACTTTTAAAAAACAAACATGTTGACAATACATTCAGATGTGAGGAAAAAAAAACCAAACATATCATTTAAGTTCAGATTTCAGTCTCTATTCAGTCTTCAGAAAAATTCAGAACTATTCAGTTTTCAGACAAAAAAACAAACGACCCATTAATCTCAACCCATCGACCACTTTTTTCAAATAGACTTGGGCTGTGTGAAGTTTTTCCTGGGTTTACTTAAAATTAAGCAATGTTGTTTAATATCACATTGGGAAAGCAAGAGATAGGCTTATCACAAGAAATTTACTAGCACTGTAAAATTTTCTGAGAATTTTAATAGGAGGAATATAAAGTATATAAAGTAATAAAATAAAAGTTTAAGCATTTCCAAAAGTCTCTCTCCTAGAGACTCTCTTGTTTAAGGGTGGAATGGTGGATGTTATTGTAAATAGACATTAATAATGTATATGTTCTAAGAATACTCCTTTAAATGATTCATTTATAATTTATTATTATTATTTTATATGGAGCACACTTATTTTTTATTATTTTTTATTATTTTTTATATACTCATGGGTTATAAACTATATTTCTTCTTTATATATATATGGAGCTCACGTAATTAAGGGAGGCTGAATCCACCATTTAATTAAGGAGTGAGTTCCACTAGATTCTGATTAAGGGAGTCATTAAGAGATATTTTGGAGCCATAAAAATTGCAACTTCTTCTTTAAGGGTATTGTTAACTATCATAATAAATGGGATAAGGATCCTCTCCTTGATCCTTGTTTTTCCTTGGCACTTTTCAAGTATAATTAAAACATCAAGTTGCATGAGAGGGATAAAAGTGATCAAATATTGACAATATATTTTATATTTTGTTTAGGTGTCATTATATTATGAAAAGTCAAGGAAAAACAAGACAAAGAGAAGATCTTTATCCTAATAAATGTAGTGTTTTTTTTTTTAAATAATGGAAAAATGTTGAAGGGCACATGTTAACATTGCCCCTCTTTTAATTAAGCTAAGGTTTTTTGACAGTATCTATTTATCCACCTATCTAAACTATATATATATTTATAATTTTTCTATTGTCAGTTCGTCCTGATATAAAATATATCAGGACAAAGAATGTTGACCATTAGATATACATATTTTGACTCAAAGTGTATCCACTTGTCAAAACTTCTTCATAATCTGTGGTCCACATTCTTCGTCTTGATATATTTTATATCATGACGAACTGACAGTATAAAGACTGTATATATTTATATTTATATATATATATATTTATATTTATATATATATTTATATTTATATATATATATATTTATATTTATATATATATATATATTTATATTTATATATATATATATATATTAAAGTTTTGTCATTTGTAGGATTTGAACTTATGGCTTAAAGTTATTTATTCAAATCTCAAACTCGTCTATCTATCAGTTGAGCTATTTATCTGGAGATTGACTAAGACCAACTCCGACCCTGCTCCAGTCTCCACGCCATCTCCAATTTGCTGTAGATATCGCCTCCAACGCAGCGCCATTCTCCACGCCTTCTGTTTGCTGAAGAACAGTGTCGCGCAATATATTGCGCGACATTGTTCGTTGGCGCAAAACAAATTGGCTTTTTTTTCAACCCTCAACTTTTATATAATCACAGTTTAACCCTATTTATTAAAATCTAGTTTGATTATATCCTTTATTTAAAGGTTTTGTTTAATCACTGTTTTACCCTAATCAATTAAATTTATTCCAATTTGGTCTTTTTTATTATTTAATGATTTAGATGTGATTTAATTATTATTGTTATTTACATTTATAATAAACTAAAATGAAGTTTATAATTAAAAAAAATTAATGCAATTTTTTTAAAAATAAATCACTTCATTCAAAACAGCAGAAATAAAAGCAAAATACATTAATTAATACATACATTAAAAACAAAATACAAAGTTTATAGTGATAAAATAAATTACCATTAATTGGAATACAGTAAAATGAAAGAAAAATATAACATAAATTACAACAACAATTTAGCAGTCTGGAAGACCATTTCCAGGTCCTTTGGTATTACTGAAAAAATCACCAAAAGACCCAGATGTATTTTAGGATCCCTGGTCTTGTTGCCGAACTTGTTTTGCCATAATTTTTAATAGATATTGCTTCACAAACTCACGCGTCATTGGATCAATTATGGTATTCAAATTCATCGTCTCAATTTTGGTTTCCAGGCACTCCAATTTTCTCTCCAAAATATCGTTAGTTTTTTGCCTCTCCCTAGCGTTTTGCTTATAAACTTCCATGATTTATTGTTGCCCTTCTTTCAAAGTGTCACAAAATGTTGAATTTTGTTCATCAACCCTCCTTTTAAATTTTGTTTTCTTCACCCCAATGGGTCGTTGAGGTGAACTACCCCCAACATCATTACTAGTTATATTCAGAGAAAATGAAGTTAGTCGAGGTGATGCCATTGTGGGAGACTCTGGAGTTGGAGAGTCTTCTTGTGATGATACAAAATGACCACTTTCCATTTGAAGGGCTGATGTTGCAGTATCGTTATATGCAAATTTTTGCATATCTTTTAGGATGGGCCACACATGGTAAAACTTGAATCTATGTTTATATTTGTTATATTGAGCTAATAAGATTTTTGCATGGTTCATCTGCAAAGTTAAAACTAAATATTAAATATAATTTTCTACAATTTTAATATTAACAAATACTCACAATATCAGATTCGGAGGCACCACTAGGTTTAAGAGTTTCAATCTGTCGTAAGCATTCTAGGAATCTTCCAATTGCGGTAAGGATAGTCTGCATGCTACACTGCAAACTTCTCTTATTAGGAAGTTCAATGATAAAATCTGGTTTGTTGTTGTTGTAATCATTCTCAACTCGAACCCAAAACATATCCTTCGATTGGTAAATACCTATGATCAGGTTTTACGAAACATTAAGATATATGTGACAAAGATGTGTGTCTTCTGCATGTGTGTATGAATAAGTTCTTTTGTAGACATTTTATGGAAAAAAATGATTTGAAGGGAAAAGTGACTTGAAGAGATAAGAGATTCGAAGGAATAAAAGATTCGAAGGGATAGGTTTAATTTAGTGTGTGTTGATATTTATAGAAACTATGAGGTACTATTTTCAAATTTCATCATACGGTTCAAATGGTGAGGAAATCCATCAAATGATTGGTATTTGAAATCAGATTTCTTATCCTCAGATTTTGGGAAAGGTGAAGATAAGAATTTTGGAGAAGTTAAGATATTATTTTCGAGATTTAATCTTACGGTTTAAATGGTAATGCAATCTATCCAATGATTGGTATTTAATAGCTCAGATATCTTATCTTCATATTTTGGGAAAAGTGAAGATCAGATTTATGAAAAAATTGAGATATTATTGCAGAAAGGTGCTCTGAAAACATTTTTTGAAATCTAGATATTATTTTTGTTTGTATCAACTTTTTCCACGTGGGCTTGCAGTTATTGTCAGTCACATGGACAGAGATAAGAGATTATTTTCGAGATTTAATCATATGGTTCACATGGTGATGAAATCCATCCAATGGTTGACAATTAACCAAGCTCATATTTCTTATCTAGAATAGTATATTTCAGGGTTATAAATAGCCTACACCAAAGTCTGCTAAAACTCATTCAATTCAACTCCAAGCAAAAATGAATTTAAATATTGGAGGTCCATCTAATTTCTCATCTTCATCTTCATCTTCCTCTTCCGACATTGAGGAAGATCAACTTATTGCATATCTTGAAGCGATTGATGCAGAACAAGAAGCGATACTTTCCCAATATGGTAACATCCAACGGGCCATCGCTCAGTACCTCAATCAACAAAACAACCCAGTAACCCGTGGAGGTTCAATTCCCGGTCATATAGTGATCAATCGAGACTGGGAAAGTGGTGATCGTCGTTTGTTTTACGACTATTTTGCCGAGAACCCACTGTATAATGATCAAATGTTCCGTCGACGCTTTCGAATGGGTAGGTTTATTCCTTCGTATTGTTGAAAAAGTGGAAGTTCGTGACAACTACTTTGTGCAACGAAGGGATAGTGTGGGTAGACTGGGTTTGTCTGCTCTTTAAAAAATAACAGCAGTATTTCGGATGTTGGCATATGGTTGTCCAGCGGATGCTATTGATGAGTATATAAAAATAGGAGAGTCTACAACAATTGAAAGTTTGAAGAGATTTTGTCATGCTGTTGTGGAGGAATTTGTAGATGACTATCTAAAATCACCTAACGCTACTGACGTTGCCAGACTACTCCGTAAGGTCTATAGTGTCACTTTATTGGGCATAAGGAAAAGGACATGCCTAGATTTTGTGTTTCTAGGTGTTAATAAGGCCGATGCGGCCGATTGGGCGGGAACTAACCATATGCTAGAGCAATGCCAATTGCCAACAGTTGTTGGTCTGTTTTGGAATCCTATATTGTTGAATTAATCGTATCAATTTTTTGACAGAGATTTTGAATTATTCTTTGGACTGTGTAAAGAAAGATAGATATGCATTTTGGTTGCATTTGAATCAGATAAGAGGTTCTAAGGATTCATACATTTTATAAAAGATAGAAGTATAGAACCATCAATTTCTGACTCAACCAGGAATCCAACCATCCCTTCCCTTTGAATTTTGATAGACCCATTAAGGTTTAATGTTAAAATCATGGAAGATATATCATGTGCTTGAATTATAGTAAGGTACACATGCTTTCCACTTTGCAGGCAGTTGTTGGACCTAATTAGCCTTGGTTAGTCCATAATGAGAGGTGCAACAGCCCACTACAATATGGCCCAGATGTTGTGTGAATTAGGTACACTTTTATTCTCAAACTTAAAGATCTGGCTATAACATTCGTAACATATCCTCATTTGTAGCAACACTTAAAATTTTTTATTTGAAATTAGCATATATCCGTGTCTGTGTTAAAATTTTTCTAACCTAAACACAACTAGTTAGTTTATCAGATATAAATATTAGTATTTAGTTCATCTTCATTACTTCAATTTGATACCACATTTACATCAAAATGATATAACTTTCGCACCATTTTTTTTTCCATCTCCATCTCATTGCACCAAATGTTATACTAAAAAGAATATTCCTTTTTTTATTATTATACTCAACAATTAACATTTTAACAATTATTTAATTATACAATAATTAACATAATATTGTAAAAATATATTTTATTAATTAACTAAAATAGTCCTTCAAAAAATTAACTAAAAATAGTAAATTAAGAAATTAAATTTAATTAACTAAAATATTGCTAATTAAATTAGTAATTTTTGTATTATATACTTAATTCTACTTTATTATAAATGTTAATATAAATAGTAATTAAATTATAACAAATATAAATTAAACAAGATTATTAAATGATAAAAATGATACAATTGTAATTAAATTGATTGATAGTTACAAAGTCAACGTTAAAATGGGTGTTAAAAAAACTTCATATCTCCAGTGTTGCATTATAGAAAACTTTAAATTGACATCAAATGATGAAGTTCGATTGGAGAGCATTTTGTACTTCAAATTGAAGTTTTACACCAAAATGAAGTTCGGTCGGAGATACCCTTAAACTCAAAATTATTTATTAATTTAACAGATAAGCCTATTCAATCCGTTTATTAACTATCACGTAATAACTACAAATAATTAAATAGTTTAAAATTAATATTTAAGAGTCAGCAATTATATTACAAAATTTCACTGAATACTTTATTATCAACACAAATCGCACCTACCATGAAATATTAAAAGAAAAAAAATATAAGAAGATCGGTTAAGGTTAGGGTTACAAATTAGTGATATAATCTATTTATAGTTTTTAGATATTTTAATTATAGTAATTCCGGAAATTAATTATTACAAAATATATTTACCATAATTGCAAGGATTGTTTTTTAGAATTTCCATAAATTTAAATATTAAAAAAAAATATTCATAATTATAGAGATATATGAATAAATTCTATAAACTAATTAATATGTTTACATTAACGAATTAATAATTTTTCAATTGTAGTGTTAACTTGTGCATCAAGGAGACTTGATAACTACTATTTTATTGATATAAAAGGAAAAAAGTTAATGCATTTATTGTAACGAGACAATAAATATATTTATTGATATATATTTTTATTTTCCTTTACATAAATAAAGTTATTGTTAACGTATACCAGTAGGATGCGTTTGGTAGACGGGATATGATTAAACTATTTTTTAAATATATGATTGGATTAGATTGGATTAATTATGGTGTTTCCGATATTTGGTGCAATATAGGATTAGATAAAAATATTATTATCCTTTGTTTGGTATGTAATGGAATTGGAGAAAAATAATGTAATTATAAATAATAAAAAATAAAAAATAAAAAGTTGTTTAAAATAAAAGCCCAATCTGATCTGACGTCTCTCTTTCTCTCATCCATCTCTTTCTTATCTTTTTCCTATTACCACGTCTCTCTCTTCCATCTCTTTCTCCTTTCTCTAGATCTTTCCGGTCTCTCACCTCCATCTCTTTCTCTTCGTTTCCCTATTACCATGTTTTTTCTAGTTTTCATCTCGCCGACTAGATCTTTCTCTTTATCTTCCCCTTTCTTCTTCTTTCCATCTATCATCATGGGGTAGTGGCGATTGTGGTGAATGGGTATCTTTTTGGGTTTAAGTTGGGGGTGGTCGCCGGCGATTTGATCAGCTGATGAGGGTGGTTGGGTGCTTCCGGTTGTTGGGGATTATTGTTGGATTTGAGTGTCGATATTTTTTGGATTTACTTTTAATTTGATTTTGCAAAAAAAATATAATAATAATTGGTGACTTTCTAGTGTTGAATGGAGTTACAGGTGGGGAGTTGTGTGGATTCAGTTTCATTTTTTTTTTTGGGTTTCTGGGTTTCTATTTCTTGTTGGTGGTGGATCGGTGGTGCTCTATGGGAGCTGGTGTGGGAGTTGGGTGATGACTGGTGTTGGTGGTGGTCTGTGTTCATTCAATTTTTTTTTCTAGGTTTGTTTTAATTGATCGAAGATGAAGAACTGTCAAACTTGGAGGGGATAAAAATAATCCCATTGATTTGGAGGGGATAATTCAATCCCCTTCTGATGGGATAAAAAAAGCTATGGATTAAAAATAATACTGGTTCCCAGATCTCACTAAACATGAGATTAGATTAAAAATAGTACAATTTGGATACGTTTGGTCCGCATGATAGGATTAGACTATTTTTAAGATATGAGATTGGATGAGTGGTGCTATTGGCACACCCTATTCATGTCCCATTTTTTAATTATATAATATTCTTTTTTTTTTCTTTATCAAAATTACTTAGAGAGACATACAATTTAGGAAAGAAATCTTCTACAAAGTAAATCTATTAAAATCTCATATTCCTTTTCAAAAAAAAAAATCATTAATCTGTTTCTTCAAAAAAAAATTAACCCTTAAACGCTAAAATCTGCTTCTTACATACATTTAAAATATTATGAAAGAGTTTGAGAATGATATCAAGAAAATTGAAGAATTGTCTAAGAACGATATCAAACATCTTGAAGAATTATCTGAGAATGACATAAAATAAGATTTGTCTGACAATGATAGTAAGCATATGGAAATATTCGTTCATTAGAAATAAGTTTGAAGTTTATTTTTTCTTTAAAATGATATCAAGTTGTCGTTGTGTTGAAGTACCCTGTTATTTTTTATTTTTTCGTTTCCGAAATAAGAGGAAAAAAAACTAAAAATAAAGAAATAAGAAGAAAAAAAATAAATCAATCAATGGAGGTGAGAGAGATGTATACAGATACAGAGATAAGAGATATAGAGATCATATATGGTATGTATTAAGTTTGAAAAATAAGTAAAATGGGTAGTTTTAGAAATAAATAAAAATTTTAATAAAAACATTTAATTTTATTTAATTAAATCAATATTTTAAAAAATGAGGTATGAATAGATCAGTAGTGGATGTGCCAATAGCACCACTCTTAGATTAATTATAGTATTTTTCGTATTTGGTGCAATATGAGATTGGATTAAAAATAATTCAATCAGGTGTTTGGTATTTGATAGGATTGGTTAAAAAAATGGTCTAAACTCTTTTAACTCCTCTCTTCTCTCCTCTCGTCATACTATCTCTTTCTCTTCCCTCCTCCGTTAACTTATCTCTCTCTCCTCTCTTTTCTCTCCTTCTCTCTTCTGTTACCATCACGATGGTAAAAGAAAATTGAATCTTCTCTTCTCTCTCCTCTCTCCTCCCACCTCTTTCTTTCTTTTATGGTTGAAAAACAGGGGAGAGCAACTACAGAAACCACATACGAAGAAGATTGGATAGATCTTGGACCTCCTTGACCAATCTCAGTCCATATCTTCTCTGTTGAGAGGAGATCGGACCAGAGGTGGTGGTTGCGCTAACAGTTGGCGCAACGGCAGTGAGAGACACAACAAAAGTTAGAGGCATGCGAAGATCTGGTGGTCGCGATGATGGACAACACAACGGCACAACGGAACTTGGTGGCCGGAGATCTTGTGGCTATTGAAAGAGTTGAATCAGTGATGACTGATGATGAGATAAAAATAATCTCATTGATTTGGAGAGGATTATTTTATCTATCTCTATCAAGATAAAATTGAACTTAGGATAAAAATAGTCTGATTGTCTGAAGTCACCAAACAAATAGTTCAATCCTAATCCTATCTAGCGTAACAAACACACCGTCCCATTCCAATCCTCGCCAACAAATAGACTCTTAGGCCCCTTTGGTATGCGGGATTGGATTGGACTATTTCATAGGATTTGATTGGATTGGATTGGATTAAGATGAGACTGAGATTAGATGAGACTAGACTAAATTAATATTATACTGTGTTTGGAGAAACATTAGATTTGACTAAATTAATACCATATTTTGTTTGTTAAAACACAGGATTGGATTAAATATAATATATTTTTTAATTTGATAATATTTTAAAATTGAATAATAAATTATCATGAAAATAGAATTTTAATTTGGAAAATAATCAAGAAAAAAGAATTTTTGATAATATTTTAATTTGTAAAAAACAGATATTAATCAAGAAAAAAATAAATTGGACAGATCTGGGTTCAGAACCTAGATTTTTATCGTCAACTATAATTTTTTATTTAAAAAAAAAGCGGTTAAGCTTTTTTATTCCAAATCTTCTTCTAGAAGTTCAATCTCACAATGCACCAAATCACCGTTATCATCTCTCTCGATCCACTATCATCACAAAAGTGATGTGCTAACCCCTGTTCTCATCCCTTTTAGTTTATATTTTCTGGGCTTTTGCCTCATTTGTACCAAAAAAAAATCACCATTTTTTTCTTTTGATTTTTTCATCATCAAACGCAAATCCATATTTTTCAATCCTAAACACAAATCAATCTTCTACCATATCAAACAAATCAAACTTCTACAATCTTAAACAAAAATCCATATACTACAATCTCAAACTAATAAAACAAAACAAACAAAACAAATCCAGATTTTTTATTTTGTAAATCAATTTTTCTTAACTTCAAACAAAAATCCATTTTTGTGAAACACAAATCAATCTTCTACCATCTCAAACTTGATGGAGCAGTAGATCCACAAATTTTTTTTAAAAAATCTGAAGAAGATTTAAGGAGCAGATCTGAGATGGAGTCAACTCCATCGCTCTATCTTTTCTTCACCAGAAATAGTTAATTTTAATTTCATAAAATAAAGTGGTTAATTTTTTTTAACAAAATAAAATAAATTTTGGTTGAATAGAGAGGAGAAAATTTGATCGACGAAGAATCAGAAGAAAAAAAAGAGAAGAACAAAATAGAGAAGAAGAAAAACAGAAGCAAAAAAAATTGCAATAGTCCTAGGACAACTAAAACCATGAGAAGGGGTGGGTTTATTTAGTCCGGAGTTTGTAGGATTAATTAATACTGTTCGGAGAAGGTCTCTCAGTCCTGTTGTTAAACCAAACGTGGGCTTTGGACTATAATAGTTAACACTATCTACTTTTATATCTAAAACTGACTCATTATTTTACGTGTTTAATGAGTTTACTGAAAATTAATCTCAACCCATTGACCACTTTTTTCAAATTGCCTTGGGCTGTGTGAACTTTTTCTTGGGTTTACTTAAAATTAAACAATATTGTTTAATATCACATTGGGAAAGCAAGAAATAGGCTTATCACAAGAAATTTACTAGTAATGTAAAATTTTATGAGAATTTTAAAAAGAGGAATATAAAGTATATAAAGTATATAAAGTAATAAAAAAAAAAGTTTATGCATCTCCAAAAGTCTCCCTCAGAAACTCTCTCAGATACTCTCTTATAGGGTGGAATGGTAGATGTTGTAAGACGACATTAATGAGGTATATGTTACAAGAATACTTCCTTAAATGACTCGTTTATAATTTATTATTATTATTTTATATAGGGCACACTTATTTTTTATTATTTTTTATATACTTATGGGTTATAAATTATTAGTCTTTTTACTGTCAATTCGTCCTAATATAAAATATATCGGGACGAAGAATGTGGACCACATATTATGGAGAAGTTCTGACAAGTGTATACACTTTAAGTCAAAATATGTAAAACTAATGGTCCACATTTTTCGTCCTGATATATTTTATATCAGTACGCACTGATAATAGAAAAATAAATAAACTATATTTCTTCTTTATATATGAAGCTCAGTTAATTAAGGGAGGTTGAATCCACCCTTTAATTAAGGAGTGCGTTCCACTATATTCTGATTAAGGGAGTCATTAAGAGATATTTGGAGCGGTAAAAATTGCAGCTTCTCCTTTAAGGGTAGTGTTAGGACACATGTTAACAACCACAATTTTTTTCATAAATGGAAATAAAAGCACATATCATGTATTTATTATCTTATCATAATAAATGTTGTGTTTATTTTCCATTAATGCATAATGAGTAGTCGTTAACATATGCTCTAAGGGCACAGGTTAACATTACCGCTCTTTTAATTAAGATAAGGTTTTTTGACAGTATCTATTTATCCACATATCTAAACCATATATATATATAAAGTTTTTTTGTTATTTGTAGGATTTAAACTTCTGACTTATGAGTCATTTATCCAAAGCTCAAACTTGTTTATCCACTAGTTGAGTTATCCACTTGGAGACTGACTAAAGGATCTCGTCGATACACTATGATGGACTCTATTTTAGAATATAGAGATTTTTAATGCAATCTCCATCGAACCTATTTTTTCTTATTCTTTTGGTTAGGGAATCAAAACCAATTAATTATTTTCCTTTTTTTCTTTTTGACCATAATATTAAAAGTGGGCATAGGTATATTGCACAATTGTATTGAATTGTGTGCTTGTTAAACAGAACCAAAACTCGAATGGTTCTCGTTGGAACCGTATTATTTGCATTGGTAATTGTGGAATAAGTCCAGCATGAAAATGCCTGTCAGTGTCACATGTAGAAACCCTTTTAATTGGACTAGATTGTGTGGTACGTACTGGCCCTGATCCAATAATGTACAGCCCACGTATATAAGGGTAATGGGCCTACCTCTAGGCTTTTGAGTGACAATATTTGCATGCATCTCCTATTATGATTTTACCGTACGAAAAAGTTTAGTAGGTGACAGGATCCTAGTAGGACAAAAGATTATTTTCATGGGACAAAATATTCCCATATCGAACCAAGATAAGGTCACTATAAATCGTTCCACATAAATAGTTGAAGCACAAATTCACTTAGTGGTCTGCAATTATTCTTGATTTGAAATTGTAATCTAATAGTATCGTACAGTGTTTCGCCTAATGTAGAATACGCACCCACTGTGCAGCGTTGGAGCACAATAATTTCTGAAGAAATATGTGATCTGTCAATTTCATAACCTAAAATCCACCATAGTTTCTTTAATATGATAACGAATACCAATCAATCAATCAATCAATCAATCAATCAATCAATCAATCATAACCCTCAATCAGAAGAATTTGCTACTATTTTCTATCGAACAAAACAAAATTTGATATTTTTTTTAGTTTTGATAATAATACACTTGATGCGACATTATCATTTATACTAATTAACTCAGTTGAACGGAAATTGATATTTTTTTCACTTAAAGAAATATATTTTATCAGACTAATTTTATCACCGATTTCACAACAGGGACGAACGGAAATTGATATTTTTTTCACTTAAAGAAATATATTTTATCAGACTAATTTTATCACCGATTTCACAACAGGGACGACTTATTGTTCTGATGGGCTAATTTAAATATATATTTTTTATATACCACCTACGATGCGACGATTTAAATTTAGGATATTTTAATATCGAATGAATGTAATTTTCAATCCAAGTTATACCAGAAGATAATACAATTTTTTTTAAAATAAACCTTATAATACAAATTTCCCAATTTAAAGTATGTATTTATATAAGTCAAAATTTTTATATAAGTGTGCACTGATAGAATTATATAAGGATATTAAATGTGAGTCATTCGTTTTACATACTTTTACTTGGTATGTATGTATTTATCAGAACTTTTTTATAAATGAATAGTTCACATTTAATGCCCTTATATAATTCTATCTGTGCGTACTGACAGAAAAATGAATGTTTATATATTCAATACAAAACAAAGGAAAAAATAGTAAAATAAACTAAACGCTCATTTTAGCAAACAAAGTAAGATTCATAATTTGTTTATTTTATTTATGAAATGAATAGAGAATGAGGAGGAAATGAAAATTTTATTAATTTTTTGAGTGTCAATAAAAATATTAAACATATCACCATAGTGAATCTATTAAGATTATATCAATTAAATTAAATTTTAGACTATTTTATGACTTATCAACTATCGAACGATATTAATTTTGTCATTATCTTATATTTAAAATTTTACTTTAAAAAACTAAGAAAACATCAAATTAAACTCATTACTGTTATTATTATTTTACAAAAAAACTCAGGCTAACTTCGTAATACTTACGCCCCTGTTTCATAATGATTTTACAATATTAAGAAATCAATCCAAATAATTTCTTCTAATTTAGAACAATAATATGTTGAATAACATAGTAGGACAGAACTCGTCCTTTGAGTTTGAAGCAATGGAGTGGATTTTTTTATTATTAAATACTACAATAAATTAAGATTTTAAGAAAGAGATATTACTCGAATTCGGATATACAACCCTATCAATCTCATTTTATTTTATTTTATTGCCTTAGAGCATCTTTATATGGAGCCGAAAGGGTACAAACGGATAGGTGTAGAGTATACTTAAAACACGTGATAGCAATGGAGTGGAATTTTATTATTAAATACTACAATAAATTAGAATTTTGAGAAAGAGGTATGATTCGAATCCGAGTATCCTATCATATCAATCGCATTTTATGGCCTTAGATCATCTTTTGATGGAGCCTATAGTAGACCATGACGTCGGTTCTGGTTTTGGTTCGGAATCGGCTGTTTCGGTTCTGGTTTCGGTTTCGGTTCCAGTTTTGGAGAGCTAGAACCGGAACCGGAACCGGAACCTCCTAAGGAAGGTTCTGGTTCCGGTTCCGACGGTTCGGTTCTATTTTTTTTTTTTCGAAAAGTAACATTTTATTTAAAAATAAAAATAAAATGTTAGATAGGACATTATAAAGTATTGGGTTAGGGCCCATAACCCTTGTCCAAGAATGTTTATTTTCCTTTGCATTCTCCTCATTTTTATATTGGTTATGTCTCTCTCCACTTCTCTTATTTATCCAATGTGGGATGTATGATTGAATTTCCATTTACATTCATTGATATAACATAATGAATTTCCATTTGAAAACTTTTTTAACTTGTTATTGGATGTAAACAAATGGAATATTGTTAATAAATGACAAAAGAATTGGATCATTTTTGGATTAAATCACATCATATCTCTATATATACTTTTCTTAATCTTCTATATTATGTGGATTGTGAATGCAAATATATAATAATATGTAACATTTTTTTTAATATACTATTAATATGTATATATATATATATATATTAATAAATCATCAAATCTCATTCACATATTATTCTTTTATAATCTTGGTCATAGAGTGATTGCTTATAATCTTAGTTTTATTCAATCCTAGATCCTATATTGGATAAATAAGTATTGAATAAATAAGACAATTGAAGAGTTGCTAACCTATATAAAAAGTAGAATAATCCATTAGAAGTTATATATATTTGGACAAGAGTTATGGGTCATGACCCAATACTCTACAATGTCCATTTTTTTAAACATTTTATTTTTATAAGTAAAATGTTTTTTTTTTAAAATTAAAATTTCGGTGGAACCGCCGGTTTGAACCGGAACCTGAACCGGAACCTCCGGTTCCAGTCCGGTTCAAACCGGACGGTTCCTTAAAAAAGGAACCGGAACCGGAACCGGACCCGATCAATATCGATTCTCGATTTGGTTTGGAATCGGAACCAAAAATATCAATTCCGATTTCAATTTTTAGACGCCGATTTTAGTTTGGTTCGATTTACCGGTTCGAACCGAACCGAACCGGTGTCATGTCTAACCTAGAGGGTACAAACGGATAGGTGTAGAGTATACTTAAAACACGTGATAGGAATCTCCCGTTATGCACTATAAATTATCTTTATTATAATAACGGAAAAATAGAAGTATCTTGAAGATTCAACGGAGCTTTTGTGGGTTGATGTGATATGATGTGACGAGCACCAGTCCCTTTCTCTCTTTTTATTTTTCACTTTGATTTATACCTTTTATTTGTTTTCTGTTTGGCTTCAGCTGTCGTCAGATCCTAATTCCTGAATGCGATCTAGACGGTAGACACTCCCAACATCTCCACTTCTTGATATTCTTTTAATTCTATAGTGATCGGACCTAAAAGTTTGTTTGATAGGAAGGAAAGAAAATACGAAGGATATAAAAATTTGAAGGGATAGAAAATACAAGGGAAAGAAAATAAAAGTTATTTTACTTAAGCTATTTGATAAACATAAAAGAAAGAAGAGAACTTTTTTTAATTTTACTATTTTATCATTGCATTGTAGTTTATATGTTAAAAAGATAGATAAATTTGTAATTTTAATTAAACCTTAAGAAAATGGACAAATTTATAATTTTAATTAAACCTAAAAACATTTCATCTTTTCTCTCCCTTTTCCATCCATTTTTGGAATGATCAAAAATAGTGGGTCACACCCATAAATTTTTCTCTCCCTTTTTCTTCTTCCTTCTCCCTCCACCCATTTTCTTTCCTCTCCCTTCTCATCCCTACCAAACACACTCTAAAAGTTTTTGGATTGTGTGTGCAAACTCTTAGATAAAACCAATGTTCGAAAATACACGGCTAGGCGGCCGTCTAAACCCTGCCTAGGCACTAGGCGGCCGTTGACCGTCCTGATTAGGATAAAATCGCTCGTATTAGACGACTGATAAAATGACAGGCGATTTGACCAATTTGTCAGTCGATTTTACCGATTAATCGTTTAGACAGAGTTGATGTTGTTTTTATATCCTAGTAATACTGTTTAAAATTTAAATATTAAACATTTTTTAAAGAGATTACATATTGGTTTTGCATGTCAGAAAAATAATTAATAAAATAAAATAAATTCTCGACCTAGGCGCTAGGCGCTGGGCTGCCGCCCAACTAACACCTAAAGTTCACTAGAACATTGATTAAAACCAAAAACTGTACACACAGATTATTTTTTTCTTCTTCTTCTTTGTTCAGTGGTGGCTAAACGTGTTGTTTTGATTGTATTAAATTGGTGTTTATTTGGGTATGGAAACAACTAGGATTTTGGTTTGGCATGGAAGTGCAGTTAGGTGTATTCAAAGGTGAAGCCAGCTCTAGGATTTAGGAGGTCAATTTGAAGGTTTATTAAAATTTTAATAGAAAAATATAAATTATTAAAAAAATATGTTGGAGTAAAGTATTAATAATTTTTTTTTTAAACGTAGACTTAGAAGGTTAAGGAATTGTTATTCATTTAGTTATTGAAATTAATGGGTTGTTGTTGATTGTGTTTGAGAGGATGATGTTCATTTAAGCTTTATACATTATTGATACTTCATTGGAGAAACAGAAAGATCATTTGCAGAGTAAAGGAAAGAACTTCTATAGATTCCTTGTCATGGTGACTCAAAAAAGAAAAATAGAAAACCTATCAAAAACGAAGAAGATCTTAGAACATATTTTGGCGGAGAATGAACTAACAGATAAACTTGGAGCCTTGGACCAATCGTTAATGAAGATCGTGGATGAAAACAGTGGCATAATGTTTTTGTTGATTATTTTTATTAATTACTTGTTAATGAACTGTTATTTAATTTATTACTTTACTTTATTATATATATATATATAATTTTTCTATTGTTAGTTCGTCATGATATAGATCAGGACGAAGAATGTGAACTATTAGATTTATATACTTTGACTCAAAATGTATGCATTTATCAAAACTTCTTCATAATCTGTGGTCTATATTCTTCGTCATAATATATTTTATATCAGAACGAACTGATAATTTAAAGAGTTAATATAAAGAGTATATATAAATTCCTTTTGTATGGTAAGATTTGACCCATAAATTAATATATTTATAAATAAAGTGTATGGTAAATAACTAAATATATAAGATTTGAAAAAAACTATGTTCATCCGGCGGTAAAACTCTCATAATATATAAGATTTTAGATTCGAGTCAAGACCCGTTTAAAAATATTGTAATAGTTTAAATATAAAAAAAAAATTGGAGAAGATATTTATCGTTTGTTGTCTTTTCACATATTAAGATTATGTTTAAAGATAAAGCATGGATAAACATGGAGAATGACCTAAGCATGGTATTATATTGATTTTCATAGCCGAGCTATTCCTCACCAAAAACAACTCCATTAACAATTAGTTTTTGTGCTGTGGAATAAATAAATGAAATAATAAACCATAGAAAGATAGCTTATACTATTAATTTTCGAATGGATATACATAGGACTTAAAGACAAAACAAATTGAGTCGGTGTTATATCCCTTTCTCAATCCCGAAATATTATAACAGTTAAAAAAAATGTTGTAAGTTATAACCCAATCACAACATGACATTTATATTGCCACAAGGCAATTCATGAGGCCATGAAAGCCATCAACTGAGTCAATTGACTAATGTACCAGCCGCCACCCATATATGATACAAGTTATTCCCTTGACATGTAAAGTGTTGGTCGGCCACAAATTTTACAACATTTTTATCAATTTTTAAGATTATGTTTTTATTTAATAATTTGTTAACAACTAATTTATTTTCATAAATAGAAAATAATCACTGCATTTAATATAATAAGATAATAAATACAGTAATTGATACATACTCTTATTTCTATTTATAAAAATAAATTAGCTGTTAAAATGTACTTTCTAACACTACTCAATAATTAATTGATAGTCATTCTATTTGTTTTACGATAATTAGGGGTGGACGTTTAATGGATCGGTTCACTTTTGGAGTGAACCGATAAAAAACCGATAATGTTCGGTTTTTGAAAAAGTGAACCGATCCGATCAACTTAACAATTATAAACCGATCAAAAACCGATTAAATTTGACCGGTTCGGTTCGGTTCGGTTTTTTCGGTTTTAGACCAATTGGACCAAATTTTTGGGTTTTAATTAGTACACATATTTTCATATTTTAATCTTTTTGGGCTTTTGACCAAATTAAATTATGGGTTTGAACAAATTATAATACTAGCTTAAAATAATATTCATAATAAAAAACTAAGAAAAAAATATGATGTGACACACTTTCATAGTTTTATAGTTTCATGGACTATTAAACATTAAAACTAAGGTTATATATATATATATATATAAATATAAATATATATATGTATATATATATTTTGGATCTCGTTCGGTTTTCCGATTTGGGATAACGAACCGGAAAAAAAACCGATCCAATCGGTTTTCAAAAAAATGAACCGAACCGAACCGGTCAACATAAGAAAACCGGAAAAAAAACCGATTGGATCGGTTCGGTTCATCGGTTCGGTTTGATTTATTGGTTTATTGGTTTTTTGCCCACCCCTAACGATAATCATCGCCACAAATTGTCATATGCTAAAACTACACCATAAGAAGACTTTCATTTTATATGGATTTAAGCAAGGGTGCATATATTCTATCATCTATTTAATTTTTTTATCTTAAGCCTTGTAATATGTTACAGCTGTTTAATATGATTGGATGATAAATAGTATCTATTAATCTAACAATTTAATAAATTTAATTTGACATGCTTTTGTTAGAGTGTAACGTTATATTGGAAATTAATTTTTTTTTAAATCATTATTTCTTTAAAAAAAATTATAACTCTTATATCACATTTTGTTACCTAAATTTTGATAATTTAATATTATTTATATTTATATTTATATAAAAATGGTTTCCAATAAATTCCCAATAGAAAGTTGATTGCTAGGTTGGTTGGGGAGGAAACAAAATTGCATATGTATACGTCCACTTAGAGGTAGAGCAAGCCTAATCAGCGATCACCAAGTGGAATTTTGGAGGATTTACAATGGACATGCACTAAGCTATCGTGTAGCTGACGTGTCAACATGCCTTTCCCCCAAGCTGTTGGGTAGTGCATCAGTGCATGAATCCCAATTATTATTTTTAATTAATTTGTTTAAATTTAAACGTGGAATAAATATAATCTAATCAGTTTAATCCCCATTTGATGATCATCGAAAAGCATTATCATATATTAGTCATCAATCTTTAAGCAAATCCAGCCAATCACCATTCTTATCAGATGATCATCATCATCATGATCCATTAATTACCAAGTAAACGGAGCTGCATTCCAGGAAAATGAGAGTCCTGTCATGTGGGTCCCTTTTTCTTTTTCAATTTTTTTTCTAAAATTTTGTACCCAGTTGACCCGACCCTGCACCTGGATCAGGAACCAGTTTATATAGTCTCTATGTACCACTGTCAGGCATCAACCAGGGCTTTTCTGTTTTTTTTTTCCTTCATTGAATACTGTTATATTGACATTCAAAATATTTTTCCCTATACCCATTTTTTTAATGCTTTTTTTTTATTACTGAAATATCTTTATACTAAATTATTTAAAAGTATATAACTAGTTAATGAAAAAAAAAAGTTACTTTGTACAATATGTGTACTATTTACATCACAAACCCTAATACTTATATTCAAATTCAAAATACAATTTTATTATAATTAATTATGCTTTTGACATGGTTATGAAGGACAAACAAAACAAACAATTGATTTAAATGTTTGAATATATAAAAGTGTTTTTAGTATTATATGAAAATATTTTTATATGGAAAGAATGATTTTTTTTTTTGTTCTTTCAAATCAAAGCAATTATGATTCATTTTTCTTTATTTGCAGAAGTCAAGGAAGTGGCTGCCAACAATTTTCAAATTTGAAAACGAAAATCATCTATTAATCACAATCTTTTAAGTTCTAACTCTTCATGTAGAAATTATAATCAACCACCAACTTCAATTCTTAATATACAAATGCTTCAACCTTTTTGATTTGCTTCACGAATGATTGATATTTCAATCAGGGATTTTTTTTTGAATTATGATTATTTTATTTTTATGGGAACTTGATAGGTGATAAAACTAATAAAATGGGGTTAAATGAAAAAATAATATTTATAATATTTATAATATTAAATGTTAGCTTCAGATAATTTGGATAATTATTTGAGTGGTGCTATTGGCACACCCCCAACTGATCTATTAATGCCTCACTTCTTAAAATTTTGATTTAATTAAATAAAATTAAATGTTTTTATTAAATTTTTTGGTTTATTTCCAAAACTACCCATTTTACTTATTTTTCAAACTTAATACATACCATATATGATCTATTTATCTATTATCTCTGTATCTGTATACATATCTCTCACCTTCATTGATTGATTTATTTTATTCTTCTTATCTCTACATATTTCTTACCTTCATTGATTGATTTATTTTATTCTTCTTATTTCTTTTTTTTTATAGTTTTTTTTTCTTCTTATTTCATGATTGAATCGAAAAAAATAAAAAATAACATGGTACTTCAACACAACGACAGCTTGATATCATTCTAAAGAAAAAATAAATTTCAAACTTATTTTCAGAGAATGAATTGTTTTCAGATGCTTACTATCATTGTTAGACAATTCTTGCTTTATGTCATTCTCAGACAATTCTTCAAGATGTTTGATATCGTTCTTAAACAATTCTTCCATATTCTTGATATCGTTCTCACACTCTTTCATAATATTTTAGATGTATGTAAGAAGCAGATTTTAGGGTTTAAGAATTTTTTTTTTTGAAGAAGAAACAGATTATTGAGTTTTTTTTTTTTGAAAAGGAATATGAAATTTTAATAGATTTACTTTGTAGAAGATTTCTTTCCTAAATTGTATGTCTCTTTAAGTAATTTTGATAAAGGAAAAAAAAAGAATATTCTATAATTTAAAAAGTGGGGTATGAATATATCAGTAGGGGGTGTGCCAATAGCACCACTCTAATTATTTTAAATGATAGTAATATTTTAAATGATAGTATTAACATGTGTCTTATAGATAACAACCATTTTATTTTATAAGAGGAAATTAAAGTATATGTTAATCAGGGCATTTATTGTCTTATTACAATAAATGCAATACTTTAATTTTCTCTTATAGAAATAAAATAGTTGTTATTATATATTATAAGATACAAGTTAACATTACACTTTCTAAATTAATGTCAAATTTTTTTTTTTTTACCAATTCTAAAATTAATTTAAGATTGAACCAAAATAATTTGACAAATTGGTTGTTCTTATCATACCTATATGTGAATAACTTGAGTACAATAATCACTTGCAACGTCATTAACACATCATTTGAATTGATTTTTTAATTTTTTTTAATTGTCTAGTATTAATAATTATATTATTCTAGTGCTGATATACTATAATTAGCATTAGTGGGTGAGTTGGACATTTGCAGTAATTAAATGGGCCACGCTTCCCGATGTGGTATTAGATTCTACATATGGTATAGAAATCCAACCTTGAAGTAATGAAAATACAATTTAACAAATAAATAAATAAATAAATAATTAATGGATAAAGTAAGCAAAGCAGACAAATTCACTAGAAAATATATAGGAGAATTAATTTACTGGTCAAGTCACGTTCAATGTAAAGATTTCGCGAAGAAATCTATCTATAAATATTATCAAAGTACAGCGTCCGATTTTCCGTGCAACAATTTTTATATGTTATTACAAAAATAAAGTACATTATCTTTTTTATAATGTCAGTATAATTATTAGAAGGTAGTGCTAAAATATACTATAACAACTTATTTATTTTTATAAATAGAAAATAATAATTATAATTAATGTAGAAAATAATTATTATAATTAATATAATAAGATAATAAATACTGATATACATTTTTATTTCTATTAATCAAATTAAATTTATTATGAACCTATATCTAAAAAACACATGTCAACACTACCTTTTAAATAATACAACCTGTTCAAAAATAAATAAATAACACAATGGGCAAGAACGTAACTTGAGACACGAAACGACAATGTTTAAAGTCTCGTGCGCCCGAAACACGTGGGCAGAGAGACACAGAAGTGAAGACGGAAACTAAATTGTCGTGGTTAATCAAAAATTAAATTAAAATAAAATCCAACTCATAGACACCCTTGGAGTCCGGAAAACCCCTATAAAACGGACCCAGTTTTGGTCACATTGTAGAAATCAGGGCAACCGAAACACAGGCAAAAGCGAGAGCGAGAAACAGAGTGTGTGTGTGAGAGAGAGAGAGAGAGAGAGAGAGAAAGAGAGAGAGAGAGTAGAGAAAAAAAAGATGGGAGGGTGGGCTATAGCGGTGCACGGAGGCGCTGGTGTGGACCCAAATCTCCCAACAGAGCGACAAGAAGAAGCCAAACGTCTCCTCACCCATTGCCTAAATCTAGGCATCTCTGCCGTTCGCTCCAATCTCTCTGCCATCGATGTCGTCGAACTCGTTGTATGTTCTTTTTATTTAATACATTTTCTGGGTTAATCTCGTTTAAATACTGTTTTTTTAAAAACATAAAAAGAACCCATTTTGGGGTTCAAAAGGTGGCGCCTTTGTATCGTATGTTATTTGTTATTCTAAATTTTGCGCATGATCTTTGGCCATTAACTTGTGAAAGCAACGTGAGTGTAACAGTTTTTATTTGTATGAAAAATGAGGAAACGCTGAGAGGGAATTGTTGTACACAGGTTAGAGAACTGGAAACCGATCCTCTGTTCAATTCTGGCCGTGGATCTGCACTGACGGAGAAAGGAACGGTGGAGATGGAGGCAAGCATCATGGATGGACCTAAGAGAAGATGCGGTGCCGTATCCGGAATCACCACCGTTAAAAACCCTATTTCTCTCGCTCGTCTCGTGATGGAAAAATCTCCACATTCCTATCTCGCTTTCGCTGGCGCCGAAGAATTCGCCAGAAATCAGGTAATTTTTTTTACCGCAATGCCTTCACAGTAATTTTTTTTTTCCCGTTTTAACATTTTGTTGTCTGCAGGGTGTTGAGTTGGTGGACAATGACTACTTCATCACTGAAGACAACGTGGGAATGCTAAAATTGGCCAAGGAAGCAAACTCAATTCTGGTACGTAAGATTTTGTTCGTGTTTGTTAATCATGTGGTTGGATTTGAGTGGGGCAATTTGTTAAGTCTTTTGACTTTTTTTATTTTATTTTACAGTTTGATTATAGAATCCCAATCGTTGGATTGGAAACCTGCAGCGCCGGTGCTGCAGCCACAGAAAGCCCGTTGCAAATGAACGGACTCCCAATAAGCGTGTACACGCCAGAAACAGTAGGGTGTGTGGTGGTTGACAAGGAGGGCCGGTGCGCTGCAGCCACTTCAACAGGAGGGTTGATGAATAAGATGACCGGTAGAATCGGTGACTCACCACTCATAGGTGCAGGGACGTATGCATGTGACTTGTGTGGTGTCTCTTGCACTGGGGAAGGTGAGGCCATCATACGCGGGACTCTGGCGCGTGAAGTTGGGGCTGTGATGGAGTACAAAGGGTTGGGGCTGCAGGAGGCTGTGGATTATGTGGTTAAAGTGAGACTCGATGAAGGGAAAGCTGGACTGATAGCCGTGTCAAATAATGGAGAAGTGGCTTGTGGGTTTAATACTAATGGTATGTTTAGAGGAATAGCTAGCGAAAATGGGTTCATGGAGGTTGCTATTTGGGAGTAGGCAGAAAGTGTTAACTTTTTTAATTATTAGGTGTTCGTGAGAGGTTTGCTTTGTTTGTGTTGATGTTGTGCTCATACATCTTTGTTATCATGAAAGCCTTTACTTGTTTGGTACTTTTATGTATTATTAGAAGCAACTCTCAATAATAAGATAGACCAGTGCTTTGTTAAGCCTAATCTAATGGTCATTTCACTTTCTTGTTTTTACTACTTTTTTTTTAATAAATAACATCTGCAACGCAGTTACCAAACTCCATCGTACATGAGAGGGATTCGTTCGATTTATTGTCAAGTTGAATGAATAATACGTTAAATGATTGAGTGGGGGTAATTGTCATTTTTCAATGATTTCATCTTTATTTCCATTTCATTTTTGTACAGTTTTTATAAAGTAAATATTATTTTACCTTCAGGAATATATAATCAACCTATCTAAAGAGAAATAGCAAAATGAGAATGGAACAACCAATATGATTTACTTTATTATATTTTTTTGATATACCAATATGTTGAATTTTTTTCATTATTCAATTCTGATTATAAAAAAATGGGAATAGAATTAGAGCCATTTGAGATTGAAACAGCCAACATGTACTTTAAATGCTCATTATTCTCATTCTGATGAAAATTCCGTTTTTAACCTCATATCTTGTCCTAAAATTTAACCAGAGTTAACAAGAAAATAATCACAGAGGCAAAAATAGACAAATTAGTTAAAAAATAAATAAATAAAATAAATCTAAACCCAAACGGCCAAACACCCAAATCCCATCTTCATCGTTTAATCTTCCCATCATCATCATCCCTGATGTCCACACCCTAATGATCTAAACTCAAAACAACCACTGCAACTCCAAACCCATTGAAATCACACCAACCACCACTCACGATCTCCTCCATCCGCCGCTCTCGATCTCCTCCTTCCCGCCACCATACCCTTCTCTTTCTCTTAACATTTGACAGAGGGATGGCCGCCGCCTCGTGGTGAAGGGGTGGCTGTTGGTGGGAGTATTTGGATTTGAGATTTAGGTTTTGGTGATTGAGATGGATGATGGTGGGTTTTGGTTTAGAAGAAGTTGGTTTCTGGTGTTATCCGGAATTTTTTTTATTTATTTTGCAGTTGATATTTTCTAAAATTGATTTTCAATTTCTGGTTTGGATTTTTTTTTCTTCAAGTGTTAAGAAAATACACGAGTGAAACCTACATGTATCACTGCTAGCTTGATGTGTAAAGGCCACACTACTTCAATTAACCAACTACTCCAACATTATTTTATAAACCGAGCAAACCGACTCAAATTAGTAAGGTAAACCAATATGCGAGTCACGAACTACAAATATTGAGCACCGCTCAGGTTTCAACTATGAAAATAAGGAATAGCCAAGAAATTTAAGAACACATAATATAAGTTATTGATGATGTATACATCTATTCAAGCAAATATAAACATGTTACTGTGTAAGTCTCCCTCACTCATTTTTTGTTGGTATTGATGATGTATCCTTGTGCTTGCCTGAAATGGCCTCCTTAGCAGATTCAACAGTTTTTACGATAGCGTCTGCAGCACCAGTCAAGATGTCACCGCCCTTGCTTCCAACTTCAGGATCGTCCTTGCTAGTCAGATGAACCACCCCAACTTTCACCGGTGTTGCCTCTGTTTCCCCTGCTGATGTCCTGTAATCCGTTGTCTCCACTGTGCTTTTCACGTCTCCTTGTTCATTTTTCTCTTCGGTTCCCTGTGGAATTATACAGACATATGAATAAATACAAATGAAGAACACTTTGATAATTAAATTCACTAAAAAAAAGGAACAAATTGATAAAACTACAAGAAAAAGGAGACTGATTTGATACCACTGTTGAGCTCATGTTGCTTGATTTCTGTGGCTGTGGAATTCCTACTAGAGCTTCTCTAAAGCAAAACCCGATGTACATATAAATAGTTTTGTAATGGCAAGAAACCAAGTTGTAAGGACAGGTTGCCAATGCGGTGGCTGATTTTGATTGGATCACCGCCAAATATCCGATTGCATAGCCACGTGATTGATTTTATAAACGGCTGGATGTGAGTAACGTGGTCAAACACCGGTGTTGGATTTTCTACAAACTCGAATCAAAAGATAGGTGAGAATGATGTAGGCCAAAGCTGTCACATGCGAAAGATAATTCTAGTAAAGTATATTAGTTGGGGCCTCTATCGTTGCCCTGTTTTGTTATGGGCAACTCATGGTCCAAACTCCAACAACACAAAGCTACACGAAATAAAATAGAACAAAAAAATATCTACGAGAGGAGAAAAACTTGGATGCAATCGATGCACCACATTATATTCTGATGATGGTGCATTGGTTCCACTCGGCGAGTAACATGTGGATTCATTTAAACTAAACTTTTTTTTCCTCTATCTTTATCTTCGGTTTTAGGTTTTTTAATTGAGTGGTGCTATTGGCACACCCTTTACTGGTCTATTTATACACTACTTTTTAATTATATAATATTTTTTTTTATCAAAATTACTTAAAGAGACATACAATTTATAAAAGAAATCTTCTATAAAATAAATCTATTAAAATCTCACATTCCTTTTCCAAAAAAAAAAACCCCAGTAATTTGTTCCTTCAAAAAAAAAATTTAACTCTTAAACCTTAAAATCTACTTCTTACATACATATAAAATATTATGGAAGAGTTTGAAAACGACATCAAGAATATTGAAGAATTGTCTAAGAACGATATCAAACATCTTGAAGAATTATCTGAGAATGACATAAAGCAAGAATTGTCTAACAATGATAGTAGGCATCTGGAAACAATTCGTTATCTGGAAATAAGTTTGAAGTTTTTTTTTCTTTAGAATGAAATCAAGATATCGTTGTGTTGAAGTACCATGATATTTTTTATATTTTTATTTTCCACCATAAAACAAGAAGAAAAAAAAACTAAAAAAAGAAATAAGAAGAAAGAAAATAAATCAACCAATAAAGGTGAGAGAGATGTATACAGATACAAAGATTATAGATAGAGAGATCATATATACTATGTATTAAGTTTGAAAAATCAGTAAAATGGGTAGTTTTGGAAATAATCCAAAAAATTGAATAAAAACATTTAATTTTATTTAATTAAATCAAAATTTTAAAAAATGGGACATAAATAAATCAGTAGTGGGTATACCAATAGGACCACTCTTTTTAACCGAAGCCGATTCACTTGTCTCTCTCTTCGTCCTCCCATCTCGACGTTAATTTACGATCTGTTGTGGTCTATATACACCCAACTGTTACCATAATAATTAAAAAAAAAAAAAAAATTGGGGAGAAGGGTCTTCAACTTTGATGATTTGCAAAATAAAATAAAAAATAAAAAACTTTGTTGATTTGCAGTCACCCTAGATTCTCCAATTTTTTGGAAGGATTCTGCTATAACTAGCTATTAGTGATGTAATTTCAGATACTTCTTCAGAAGTTTAATAGATTTGGTTTTCCTTCAAAAACAAAATTAAGAGGAAGCAAACCAGCTTTCGTTCATCCCAACCTGCATTTGTAGCTGTTTTCACATTCAAATCAATGAACTATTAGAACAACAAACAATACACATAATTGAGTAAATTCCCGTCAAGATTTTGATATACATGGAACTCAGTGATATATAACCATACATACAAATTGACTGGCAAAGAAGAATCACTCTCGATTACCTACAACGTGTAATAAAAAAAATGGCATTATACAGGAATCAATGCAAGATATTATTGACCGCACTACAACTTGAGGAAAACAAACTCTTCAACTGCTGCTATGTCACCAATTTTTTTCAGTACTTCCTTCCTGGGTTCTTCATCAACACCAATTGTCATTACTGCTTGTCTTTGCGTAGCTATCCTTCCCACACTCATGAAATTGACATTTACATTCTCATCACCAAGGATACTCCCCACTTTTCCAATTATACCAGGCTGATCAACCTGTCTGCATAATATGATGCTGCCTTCCAGGCTAACATCAACTCCAAAGGATCCCACTTTGGTCAGATGGGGTTTTCCATCCTTCACTCTTCCTTCCACTCTAATCTCACCGAAATCTGAAATTGCACTAGCAAATTTAGATTCCACATTGGCTATTTGAACCTGGATATACTCCAGTGGGTTCTCAGGTGAACCATCCAATGTTATACGCTCCTCTGTCAGATTTACTCCCCTCTGTTTAGCTATAAAGTCTGCATTTACCAAGTTGACAAAAACACTGGAAATAGGCTCAATTACACCCTTGATAATCATGGCACGGAGCAGCCGAGTGTCGATATCATCTGGACCTCTGGCAGAAGCATAAGTCACTTTCACTGATTTCACACCACTTCCACCTGCAACCAGTTGCACAGCCAATCTTCCAAGCTTCTCTGCCAGGGTAACAAATGTAGCAAGTTCTGATAAAACCTGTGATCATTGGCGAAATTTAAATGTATTTGTTCACCAAATCCAATAAGAACAGGGGTAATGTATTCAAAATCACATAAGGGAGAATGTCAAAAATATAAATAAATAAAAGAAGGGAGAGCTCAAGATACATCGATCAATTGATTCTCGCTACAATTCCATCATAAGTAATAGGGGAATTTTGAAAATCAGGGAGAGGCAACCTGAGTTCTCTAGAAACATTTTAAGTCAAGCCGATTTTAAGTGGTTAATCATGACAATTAAGCTATTTGGGGACCCACCAAATGTACAAAGATATGTAGTAAAATTATTGTTGGACACGATTGTAAACCTCCAAAGACACCATTGCTGCATCTTCTTCGAGATGTCACGCCTCCGAAGTCACTATGTATCGGTGGTTATATTCAGAGGGTTGATTCCTACCATCCGAAATCAGACACCCGTCACCAACCATCGATATCCTTCCGGTAGTACTGTTGACGAAATGACAGTTACTGACAAGGCAGCGATACCTGTCGGACTCGACCAACCACGGGCTGACACGACACCCTGTGTCAGGACCAAACCTATATAAACCAACATTATACCATTGTCGAGGGGACTTTTTACTTCTCTCTAAACTAAAGCATAACTTCAACCAATCGGAGGTTGAGAACCCTTTTTACCATATTTACTCAAAACGAACTTCTTTCTCCATAATCAGGCTACCGAAAGTCTCGTAACTGATTTCTTCCCCAACAATTATATATATGAAGTAAGATGGACATTGCAAAATGTACACAAGATAAATGTTTGGAATTAGTGCGAAACCTATTATAGAATAAGAAAGGACTTGTATTGAGAAGTTTCAATTTTTCATGATTCGGGAAAGTTTCTAATGTACACCAAGTAAAATATATTGTGCATGAAGAAACAGATTACAAGAGTATATATAAACAAAAACAGTGGCACATGTATGAGATGATACCTCGGCAGAAACCATGGGCGCATTTACAGCAGTAGAAGCAAGCTCTCCCTTCAAGGCCCCGACAACTGCTTCTGCTATTTCAATGGCCACGCCTTCCTGGTTACAACACTCCAGAATCATATAGCTACATAGCTGAAAGTCATAAGATAAGGTTATGACCAAAGCCAAGATAGATAATCAAGCATACCTGAGCCTCTGCGGTGCTAGCACCAAGATGAGGAGTCACAGTTACATTTTCATGTAGCACCAACTTATTGTCTTTAGCTGGGGGTTCTTCTGTGAACACGTCAAGGGCAGCCTACACAAACACAGAAATGATCAGGTTTTCCTCCCATTTGTGTACACAATATATAGCTAATAATGTATCCATCAACGAAGAACCTGAGCAACAATTCCAGAATCCAAGGCTCGTAGTAAAGCTTCCTCATCAATCACACCACCACGAGCAACATTAACAATTCGGGCTCCTTTCTTCATCCTAGAGAAAGCCTCATCATTGAAAATTTTGGATGTCGCAGGGGTGAGAGGCATGTGCAAAGAGATAAAATCTGCAGTTGATATGGCTTCATCGAAACTCATCAACTCCACACCTATTGCACGAGCACGGTCTGCTGGGGCATATGGATCATGTGCAATCACATTCATCCCAAGGCCTTTAGCTCGCCGGGCTACTTCTGAACCAACCTTTCCAAATCCCATCACAGCAATTGTTTTTCCAACAAGCGACACACCTACATATTTGCTTCTCTGCCACTTCCCTGAACACACCCAATCCCACCAATGAATTATAAATCATACAACTCTCTTTTATTCTAATTCTACAGAATTCACTAAAGTCATTAGACATAGCATTTTAGACTACCAAGTTCTGATAACTCCAACAATTTCAAAAATACTCAGTACAGCGAAACTAAATTGTCACATTAATTTGAAGAATTATTGGAAAGTGAACATATATATATATATATATATATATATATATATATATATATATATATATATCAAAATCAATTAGCCAATTACCGTAAGACAATGAAAACCTTCGCTAAACGAAATCACGTCACCTGTTTGAAGAAATGTCAAACCGAATAATTGAGAAAGGAAAAAATTCAAGACAAACCAGATTTAATAGAAGCATCAGCCTGTGCAATATTCCTAGCCATAGCCGTGAGCAAAGCAATCCCATGTTCAGCAGCAGCAATGGTATTGGCTGTAGGCGCATTAACAACAAGACATCCATGTTCAGTCGCCGCCGGCAAGTCAACGTTATCAATACCGACACCAGCGCGACCAACAACCTTAAGCCGACCACCAGACGATTCGAACACTTCTCGAGAAACCTGAGTACCACTCCTAACAATCAATGCGTCACAGAGAGATATCTTAGAGCAAAGCTCCTCGGGAGACAAGTAGTAAGAGCAGTCAACGTTAGCGAATTTCTTCAAGAGGTCGAGACCGGCTTCTCCAAGCTTTTCGGCGACGAGGACGGTGGGTTTTGATGTGGATATAAAGGTAGCGAAAACGGCAAATCGTTTGGTCGTTTTACGAAGGGGAGGGAGTGTCTTTGAGGGAAGAGTAAATTTCCATGAGAGAGTTGGTTTGGTTGGAGCGAAAACGGAGTTCCGTGTACAACATCCGGCCGACATTTCACTCGTCTCTGTTTCTCTGACTGCCTCAGAAACAAGTCAGAACTCTGAGGATTTATGGAGGCATTAGGCATACAGAATTGCGATTTTAATAGATAATTTTTGGAGTTATGGATATTATAAATTTGTATAATTTTAAAGACCGTTAGTATTATCTGGACTAGACTTTAAAAGAGTTTTTGGACTTTATTCATAGACTAGACTATTAGGATTTATTCACTATCATAGCCATTTCCATGTCTAAGCACTTGGGTAAAAATTTATAAGTGCACACCTCACATAGTGATGAAACACCAAATAGAAATCAAGGTATTAATTTTAATATTTTTATTTTTATTTTAATTTTGACAAAATGTGATTTTCAAAATTGAGTAAGGTATCTTTGTGTCTATGTGAGTAGGAAAAAAATTAAAATGTGAGTAGAATTTCAATATTAAAATTACACCTGACTCAAAATTAACCTTAAAAATTAAAATTCTACTCACACCTGACTCATACGGACATCTACTCACATAGTGCTTTTGTGTTTTTTTATATTATCAAAATTTTTATATTATCAAAATTGATAATATACGTAAATACTAGTTCGACGAGTTTGTAGATAATTACACCCATATGTGTTGCACGTCCACCACATGTTTGATAAAAGTACTCAATGCCCTCCATATGTGTTGTATGTTTTGTCACATTAACCTTTATTGAGTTTAGGAGATAATCTGGGAAGATGGCGAAGATTTGAGAAGCTAATGACGAGGCGGCGAAGTTTGGGAAGATGAAGCTGATGTTGAGAGAGAGAGCCAAAAAAAAAAAAAAAGTCTAGAAAGTATTACGGGAGAGATCAAGACAATTTTAGAGTCAAGCTATTTATACATATCATTGAAAAGTCTGAAAAATTCATTTTGTCGTAAAATCCTAAAAATCTTGATCTCAATCCAATATCTCCAGACAATTTGATACCTTTTAAAAATCTAGATCCCATACCACAAGACAATATGGACTTTTAAAAAAAATCTTAAAAGTCTTGATCGAATACCACAAGATTTATCTAACTTATTAAAAAGTCTCAATCCAATACCACCAGATTTTTCCTTTCCAAAATTGTCTAATAAAATCTTAAACCAATACACCCCCTTAGTTTAAACTTTAAAGATTTTAGTTTCTTTAGTGACAGTTAACTAATTATCTTAAAGTTTAGGGTAAATTGCAGTAAAGCTGTAAAGGTACCCAATACTGTATTTGGCGTAAAAACACGAACAATGCCAATTTTGTCGTAATTACATACAACAAGTCAACAACTATACAAGTACATTTGATTGAGTGTTGTCTTAACCGTTCAAGGGTAAAATGGTCTTTTAAGATGAAATAAATGAATAAAAAAAACATTTCTTATCCAATCAAGACATGCTGCATCATAATTGGAAAAAACTTATACAAAATATATAAATAAACAAATAATTGAAACGACAATTGCCAAATGCCAACACCTACAGTGACCTACCAGACCAACTTCCTCACTATCACCATCACATCTTTTCTCCAACTTAATCTTATCTCCAACTCAATAACCAAAATCTTGAACATGGCAACCAATTTTTTTTTTTAAGTAAATAAAAAAGAAGATAAAAACAGAAATACATTTATTTGGAGATTTAGGAGAATTGTTAGATCTATAGAATTGAGAATATTTGGATCTCTATAAGTATATATGGAGTAAATATTATTATAATAATAGTTAAGATAGGGATTTCATACCTGTATAGGAAGAAAATCTTATTGAGCGATCATGATTGGACGGTCTGACAGGTGATCTGTGAGACACTCCTGTATAAGATTCTCTCCTTTATTGGAGATCCGGTTCAACCAAATCTCCGATGACGTGGGAGATCGCTTTTATATTTAGATCTTTTATTTTGTAAGAACATTATATTTATTAATTATTCAAGACATGATTAGTTAAGTCATTTCACTATTAAATATTGGTTGAACCATTAATTTTAATGAAGTCAGCTAATAGTATGGTATTTGTATGTAATTACATAAAAATTGATATTATTTTTCGTGTATTTATATAAAATACAATGTATTTGATTGCAATTTTACGATCAATAGTTGTTTATCATATTTGTTTAAAATCTACTTTTGGTTGAGCACTTGGATTTTATTTAAGGGTAGCAGCCCCTTCCATTGTATATATTTACCGGGCGATGGTATATTTTTCTCGTATACAATAGGAATAGATATTTTTTGACCATGTATTTACATTGTATGTCATTTTACAAAATAAATATCTTTAGTGTATGAGAGTAGATATTTATATAGTGCATAAACTAGATCTCAACACGTGGAAAGAAAATTCTATCAGAAATAGGAAACTTATTAAACAAATTGAGGTAAGAAAATTCGAAAACTCAATTAATCCCCAAATCAAACATATTTATTCACTCAATACATTTTGGGTAACTTATTAAACAGAGAGATAGGCAAGGGCCAGCTTTATACCCAAATGAGCCTCAGATATTGTGGTAAGGTGAAGGTGATCTGATTCCAGCCGCAATCCTTTGGCGTCTACTAACTTCACATTCCCCAATTTTATTTCTTGCTGAGATTTCCTCACAGTCTCCACAAATTTGCCTTCTCCTGATGCCAGTCCCACCTGCATCCAAACACAACAAGTCAACAACAGTTAATATTGCACATGGATTTTTGTGGCTCTTTACTGTTTTTAGTATCGACGTTTTTACTGCAAAGGTGGTAGTATATCTTCTGTTCACATTAATGGTGAGGAGTTAAAATCTTACCTTGTGTATTTTATGAAGAAGTTTTCTTCCTGTTTATCTGCACATGTAATGTTGATCTCGATAGGTCTTATTGTATTAATTATTGTAATTCTTCTATGAATAAATAAATAAATACATTTTTACCAATTAGGAATTCTAAGAGGAAAAAGATCTTACTTCCCCTCTACATTTAAGGAATCAAATTCCATTTCCTGATTTACTTTCATTTCGATTTTCGATTAATAAACACGCTATAAGAGCTAAACTTCCGGACCATCTTGGCTCGCACAAATCAAAACATCAAGCAAGAGTGGAATGGAGGAGGTAGCAAACCTGAATAATGAGGAGAGATGGGATGCTGAGATCAGTTCTTAAGTCCATAATAAGCCTCTCCATATTTCCTTTATATGCCTCGGCGTCCACTTTCCTCACTGTATCACTCTCACCTTGATACCACAAAATCGCCCGAATCACTCCTCCTTCACTCACCGACACATTGGCTCGCTTGATCAACTCACCATACAATCTACTTCCTCTGACCCATTGACTGATTTCGGTACCACCAACAGCACAAGGGACCAAACCCACAACACCAATCCTGGGAGAGCTAGAATTGGCTCGTGATAATAATTCGTTGGCAAATGCCATTCCTGGTCCAACCCCACAAGCCTTGCCAACATCTATGTCCGCATGTAGTGGCTCATGTGCTGCTTCCCAAGACAGTTGAGCACTGAGTCGAAGAATCGACGGGTTTGGTTTGCACTCCGTTGGGACATTACCATCCCATCTGCCGCCGTGTACGCCCCCTCTGCCGGCCATGTTGCTCTGCCCTGCTAGAATAAAGATGTCCTTAGCAAGGTTGGCGGCTAAACTGGAATGGGATATTATCAACATAGAGAATAGCGATAGTGATAATAACTTGGTGATGCCCATATTTTTTATTTGACTTAACAATGACACAACTCCCGGTCAGATAGTTGGGGTTTCAAATTGAAGACGTTTGGCTAGCAATAAAAATTTAGCAAAAGTGACATTTATCTTCTAACGAGGAAAATGGATGGGCAACTAGGCTGGCCGCCGTTACAATGACCTAAGTAATTTTTGCCAGGTTTAGACGTTTAGTAATCAAAAAACATGATCTATGAGGGGTATACCACCGAGATAATCTCATCTTATCTTCGGTAAGTAAATATATGTTTACTAAAATAAATTTAGAATCAAATTATATAGGTTTCACACATAAATAAAAAATAAAGTTCCTTTTAGAAATGGAATTTAATTTTTTCATACGTATAAAGAATCAAGTTCCTTCACTATTCACTTTACATATAGAGTAATTTATTTATTTATTTTTTCATTTCATTTTCCATCAATAAATGCGTCATTAATGTAATTTCTTATTAAAATGGAAAATTAAAGTTGGTATAATTTATTTATGGCAATTACAACATTCCAAAATACATGAGTTTAATAGAAGTTTTTTGTGAGTTAGTTTTTCTGTACAAATTATACATTCATTAGTTCGATAGGAAATAATCGAAATCTACAAAGTTTGATAGGGTTCTAATTTTTAACGCTAGAAATTAGAATACATATAGTTGTATATCTTGGAAAACAGTCACTTGAAAGCACAAGAAAATGGGTTAAAATAAATTGCAACCATCTATATTCGGTAATCAAGTCGGTATTTTAATTTTACTACATACAATAATTTTTGTGTTGCCATATCAAGTTTTGGTGAGTTAAAATATTGATGTATATATTTTATTGTATAAAAATTCTTCTTCTCCTTTAATTTTTTATCACCGATTGTTTTGTCCCCAACAATTTTATATTAAAAAAAAAAATCAAATTAAAGCAATTGGACTTGGATCCTCATTTTGGAAGTTGGAACCCAATGATTTTAAACTAAGCTCAAAGCCGAAACATGAATCTGACAAGTTTCTGAAAATGAGTAAAGCCCATTACTGCAAGCCTGCAACCCAAGTAAAATTTGAAAATAGAAATGAAATAAAAGGAGCATATTCAAGCTGCTACAAAGGACAAGGACAATTCTACTTCCCACTACTAGTACTGACTACACTACTTGTGAGTTGTGTCGTGTCGATCATCAAGAGTTGTTAACTTGTCCTTTGTCAGTTTACCTGTATTCGATTATTGTTCTTTTCATACCTTGTCAATTGTCATTGTTGTTGCAAATTAAATGGCTATTTATTATCTTCATTTGTCATTATGAGAATGGCTTCCCCACTATTTTTTTGTTGCATCAAATATAAATAAATTCAAAACTTAATTAATTTATATACAACTTTAAGAGAACTTACTAGCTTGTACGAATTATAGCTCAAACACACCCTATTTACAAATCTATTTACAGTCACTAGGAAAATTAATTTAATAATATGATATAATCCTAATCAAACTGAAAATGTTAATATAATCTAATATACTAACGTTGATAATTGATAAACATGAAAAATGAACTAAAACATAATGACAAACTTGGTTTAATTTGATCCTAAACTAATGAGGGAAAAATAATTTAATTTTTAAATTAAGAATCAAATTATACGAGTCTCACATATAAATTAAAAATTAAATTCATACAGGAAAAAGAATTTAATTCCCCCCACTTAAAGGAATCAAATTATTTCTATTGATTACATTTCTTATAAAACTTGATTACATTTAAAAACACACCGACTCGTATGAACAGATATATAAATAAAATAAAAAAACTTTTTTATAACTCGTTCAGACCTAGTACTCTAACAATTGCATATATCTCTCTTTCTTTCTGTCTCTCACAGTCACATGGTCCCTCTCTCTCTCTCTTCCGCTGCTTCATAACCGCACAATCCATCGGAAATCGCTCTTCTGCATGCACCCGTCTCTCTTCCACAGTTCCACCTACACTCGTCAATGTATTTTTCTTCTTCTTTCCACCATTCTGATCTAGATTTAACTCGTTCATATATGATTTTGGTGGATAGTTCATAAGGACAATAGTCTAAATAATTGGTCATGCTTTCTATTAAACAAACAGTCCAAAGTCAGTTGCCTAAAGGCCCAAATACAATAATATTAAAAGTGACGATATTTGCACCCCTAAAATAAATGGTATCTACATCCCAAATTAATATATTTTTAAAATTCTAATATTACCCCTGAATAAAATAACTAAAATGACTAAATAGTTTATAAGTGAACCTACAAATTATTAATCAGTTTCCTATCATAAAACCTTTTCTCTTTTTTTCAAATCCTAACATCTCTTCTAAAGATTAATTTCAAATATGGAATTATTTAAAAAAAAAATACAAATTAGAATCATCTACGGATTGTAGCACCTTTTGGAAGACAATCACGAATTTAGAAAGTCTCATCCGTTCACAATTATAAACTCACACTATCCTCTAAGACCCGTTTAGCAGCTGGGATAAGATATGATTGAGTTTATTTTAGTCTTTTTCCCATGTTTAGCTAAGCTATTGTGATAGGATAAAATAATCCGAGCTGCGATCATGATGATTGGAGTCGTATTACTCGTCAGTTACATGATGTTTAGTAACAAAAGGTCCCCTTCTACCTCCTTGTACTTAGGGATGGGCGTTTCCCCACAGGCCCCCATAGGGTTTTGAAGGTAAATTTTGCCCCCAAATGAGTTTTGAGGGTGAGGCAGAGGCAAACATGGCTCCCATTTTATAAATGGGGGAGGTGGCCGGTAGGGGGACCCTCCCCCAAACCCATTCCCTCATTTCCCCCAATATATATATATATATATATATTATTTTTATTTTTATTTATATCTAAAGTTTTAACAATTAAAAAAAATTATAATATTAACCTCAGTTAGTAGTTACATGTTAGTACTTAATACATGAGTATTGATCGAATATGTAAACTTTAAATTTGATTTGTTGTGTAATACTCTATTAGAAGTATTTGTATTTATTTTAAATTTATTTAAACCAATTATATATTTTAGAAAAAAATATTTTGATTACTTTTTGGATTGAATATTTTAAGATGATCAAACTAGAGAAATTGTAATGACCGGATTTCAAATTTCGACTACCAATTTCAGATTGGGAATTGAAAATTTAGAATTAAAAATGAAAATAAATGGGGAAATGAGGTTTGGGGTGGGGGAGGGAGAACCGCCCCCACCCCAGTCCATCCAAATGGATTTTTGGGAGATGTAGTGGGGGAAGGGTTGAGGAATGGGGGTGGGAGGACCCTCCCCCGCCCCATCGGGCCCCAAGCCCATCCTTACAGTCGTACCCTACATAGATGAAGGTGTGCCTTAGCATCTTTTAATTTTTTCGATTATATATCAATTCAATATTAGTTGACCTAATTTATATATCAGAACCAACTCATGGATTTTGTTGGGCCTCTTTTATATCCTACGGACACCGAACGATTCATTACCGTACCATATCCTCCGAAGACAGTGATCCACCGAATAACAGCTAAAGTCTCTCGAAGGAGATACCGGATACCACGTCATCCGCTGTGATCATCGGAGGTTACCAACAGGGCGACATATCTCTGACATGCCAGGAACACCTGTCACAGTCCAGGCAATCGTAGATAGCCAGAGGATCGCCTGTGTCAGAGGTCAAACCTATATAAACCCCACTACTTGTACAAATATGAGGTTTTTTTTTTGGATTTTTAGAAAAGAAGTATTAAGGAGCACTAATCGAGACTTATGGTCTATCCCACTAGTCTCTCATCTTGTAACTTGTAATCTAATCCGATCAATATATACTAGGCTGATTCAGATCGCCTTTCAGGCATTTAACCTGAGATACATTTTTACATCTAACAGATTTGTATCTATATATTTGTTATTTTTCAATTGTTCGCATCAATTTATTGTTTGGTGAAAGTGAATGATTTTCGAAATATCAATGAACTAGATCCGTAGTTGTCCGAATTAGGCCGAAATCAATGTAATATTTGTTAACATGTTCTGTTTGGTTGCCTGGAAAATGTAGGGTGAAGATAGAAAATTTAAATTGTTTATAATCTTGATTAATGAGGTATATAAGAGAAAAGTATTGAATCCTATTAAATGGAGGCTAATGCAAAAACCATTCTGGACATTTAGATGCAAGGTTTCGATTTTATTCATGTTATCTGTTTTTTCAAGCAATTCAAATTCAAAATCGTTTATTTATTTATTTTTGTTTAGGTTGTTGGAATGTGATTATGTGGTGGCTAGATTTGTTATCACTGCTTGGTTGATTTGGTTTAGTAGGAATAGCAACCTACTAAATGTTGATTATCAGATTGTATTCTTCGTGTACGAGGAGCCGTCACTTATTCTTAGCAACCTCTCTGAAACAATTACCTTACAAAGTTTGGTTACTTTGTGAGTTCTCTTTTGGTCATCATTTTTGTTTGCAATGGTAATGCCAGTCAATATATTTCTGACATTCTTAATTGGGTCTGCACTTGCTTGGATTCTTATTAAGATCACTTGAACCCCTCCTCATCTTCCATGCCGTATCCTTGGTTGCTGCTCTGCTAGTATTTTACTCGATCACTTTTTTTTTTCTTAAGGTTATCTATATTAGCATTAGATTAACAAACCCATCTTCATAATTGTCTTTTAATTAATGTGCACAGGCAACTTGGAAAATTTGCCTCCGATAATTGTTCCAGCTCTGTGTGAGGAGTCAGACAGTCCTTTGCTCCACATATGGAGAGGCTTATGCTTCCCTTTCTATGGCTGTATGAAACTCTGCTTACCTCTAATTATTTGATGTTTTTGGTTTGAATCATTGATGAGCAACCTTTTTGCATAAGCTTTAGATGAACAATTTTGTCAACTGGTCACTTGGTATTGAACATGTGAACTTTTGGGAACGTGTTGGGGAATTGTTGGAGGAGTTTGGAGGGTCCCTTTCTGGTGTTAGGGCTTCTAAGGTGTGTAAGCCTGTTGTTAAAAGCTGGACTTTGCCCACTGCTGGTGGCTTTAAATTGAATGTGGATGCATGCATATCAATATGTCGTTAAAGAGTTTGAAGAAGATGAAAAAGAAGGCCCTTGATAGATCTGCAAATATAAATGTAAATTCATTGAAACTCCTCTTCTGTCATATGTTCTTTGTGATTCTAATTTTAGTCCATTCATCTTTTTTGTCATTGGTGTTTATCGATGTCTATTGCGTTTGTAAGTTTACAACTTTTCAAATTATTGCTGTCAAATGATTAAAATATTTTAGGTTACAAAATTTCAAATTATTATTGTCAAATGTTATACATGATGTGATTATAAAAAATAAAAATAAAAACTCACTGGGAAGTTACATAAAATGATTTTAAATATGATAAAATTAATTTATTCTAAAAGTTATTTAAATTTATTTTAGGTTATTCAAATAAATTTAAATATTTATATTTATAAGAAAAATTCTGATAAACATGATATTATAATATTTTATCCAATCATATACCATACAAAACATAAGATTATTCTATTTTTAATTATATCTTATGTTGCACCAAATAAAGGATTATTATTTTTTTAATCTTATCTTATACTTCGTCAAACACGAAATAACATTAAAATTAATCTAATTCTATAATATTTTATAAAAATAATCCCATCTATTCTACACACCTAATGGGTCCTAAGAGTCGAGAAAAATTCTTTATCAGTATATTTTCATGGCCTTATAGGCATTTTTTTCACTTACCGGATCTTTGGCAGAAACTAGAAACGCAATTGCCTTTATTTTTCTTTTTTTTATTAACCTTTTTTATTACCTTTTTTTTCTACCATTTGTACTTAAAATTAACTTAAAACCCAATTTATTTTGATATAATTTATGTATTTAAGAGTTAGAATTTTCTTTTTGAAAAATAATAAATTTTTAAATAATACTATTGCTGATTAAATAATAAAAGAGAAATGCTAAGCCTCACAGATTTTTTGCCTAAAAAACTTCATAAATGATGTGGCATGTGAGTTGTTAATATCTTGTAAATCATGAATTTAAAGCATCTCCAATGCAAGAGTGGTTTGTGAAAAAAAAAGATACCACATAGGATAAATAGACTGTCTATTAAAAAATATATCTTCAATACAGTTGTGCATATTCAACCTCACGCTGATGTGACAAAAAAATTATTAGACATTGTCAACATGACCGTTTACTTTCAGACGACCTGTTGTACAACTATTTTACCGGATGACTCAGCAAGTATTTAAAATTAATATTAATTTTTCATCTATTTTTGGTAAGGAAATAAAATAAAAAAGAAAAAAAGGACAAAAACTGAATACATCATTAAAAATAAATGTGTTTTAAACAGAAGCACTGTAGATCAAATTTTGAATTAATTGTCTATCAAGCCTATTTTTATACCATATAGGAAGCAAGTATCTTGACATTGGTGCCATGTCAACGATTTTCGGTATGCAAGTTACTTTTACATCGAAGATGCTCTTATATGGTGAGAGATGTGATATTGAAAACTTACATGCCACATCATTTGGAAAGTTTTTTGAGAATTTTTTTTTGGAAGCCTAGCATTATTTATAATAAAATAGGTGTAGGTGAGGGTGTAGTTACAAAAATACAAAACAATAGAAATAAAAGGGTATTTTTGCCATTGAGTGGAGTTTATTTAAAAAATATAGTTTTTTTTACAATTTTAATGAGGTGTTCTGACGAGAGGAATGTACATACAGTTTGTAAGGAATGTAAATATTATTACTCTAATATTAACAAAACAAAAAAACAAAACTGAAAGCCCAATAGGCCTAAAATCGAATTGAACTGAACCGAGAAATATGTGTTCGGTTCAATTCGGTTTTACGATCCAATATGGTTCAAATCGATACAAGTTTTTTTAAAATTGAATATAAGTTGGTTCAATACGATTTTGACCAAAATTGAACCGAACCGAATTGCACCCACTACTATCAAGCATAGAGGACAAAGCAATACTATAATCAACGAAGAATAAGAAACAAACTTAGAAAACTTTATTGGAGCATTGCTATAACTAGGACCTGTTTTAATGGTGTTGGGCATGAATTGGAGGAATGTATCGGCCATCATCTCCCCTAGTCGAACCTGAGACGACGACGTTAGGTGCAGCTTGTCCGACTCAAGAGGCAGTCCCTTAGCATCCACCGTCCGAACATTTAGGAGATTATTTTCTAATTGACCCTCTCTCACTATATCTATATAAGGTCCCTGTCCCGACGCCAGAGCCACCTACCAAAACCAAAACCAACCACCAATTAAACATAAACATAACCCGTGGCAAAGTTATGAATAGTTTATATGGCCCCTCATGCCTCTTGGAAAATTTCTTTTTAGTTCTTATATTTTGTTTATATTTTTTTATATTTGTTTCCTATAAAATGAAAATTTTACTAATAGACCTTTCAAACTTGATTAAATTTGAAATGCTAGCTTCGCCTCTACATTAACAATCAAGATTGGTTATTGAAGTTGATCGGAATGAGGAAAGTGTACCTGGATTATTGGGAGCATTGGAACCTGGAGATCAGAGCGTAAATCAATGAAGAATTTCTCGGATCTTTGTTTATACAATTCAGCATCTTCACGACTAACCATATCACTCTCTCCATGATACCAAAGAAGAGCTCTAATAACTCCTCCACCTTGCAAAGCCTCTAGAGTTCTCATCACCATCTGATTGTAGAGGAAACTTCCTTTCTTCCACTCACTGATATTTGTCCCACCGATTGCGCAAGGGACCAGACCGATCACACCAAAAGTGGGGTCCTTGGTCAAGATTGTGTTGGAAAATGGCATTCCCAATCCAACCCCATTGATCTTTTTGACATCAATATCGGCATGGAGTGGTTCGTGGGCTCGAACCCACTTGAGCTTAGCACTGAGTCGGAGGATGTAAGGGTTTGGTTGGCATTGTGGAGGGACGATGTTGTCCCAAACCATAGTACTGGTTTGGGTGTTGTTGGTTACCCCACCTCGTCCGGCCATGTTGCTTTGTCCTGCTAAGATAAATATGTTACGTGGTGGTTGGCAAGGTTTTACGAACCAGACGTGAGAGAGAAGGATCAACATCAAAAAGAGAAGCATTTTCCACGATTCTCTCTCTCGCCAAGATTTCGCAAATGAAGAAGGAAAGAATAGATTATGTTTACAGCTCAAACACACCCTATTTATTGTCACTAGGAAAATTCATTTAATAAAATAAAATACAAAACTGATAATCCTAATCAAAGCTTAAAATATTAATGAATAATGCTATTTTGTCCAAATTTGGTGTCCAAATGATGTGACAATACTCTAATCCATTCATTTATATCAAGTAAAACTAATACAATTTAAATGAATGGATTATAGTGTTGCCACATCATTTGGGCACCAGATCTGAACACCAAATTTGGACAAAATAGCATTATTGAATGTTAATATAATCTAATAAAATAACAATGATAATTGATAAACATGAAAAATGAACTAAAACATAATATGACAAACTTGGTTTAATTTGATCCTAAACTAATTAGGGAAAGATAATTTAATTTTTTATTTGAGAATCAAATTATACAAGTCTTACATACAAATTAGAAATTAAATTCATGCCGGAAAAATAACTTAATTCCCCCATCACTTAACACTATGTTTGGTTTGATGGAGTATGAGTGAAATGTAAGGAAATGATTTGGATGGATTTCTAATATCTTGCTTGGATTGTTAAATGAAAGAGAAATGAAAAGAAATTGAAGAAAATTGTTAATTGAAAGAGAAATGAAAGGAAATTGAAGGAAAATGTGGGAATAATTTCTTCTTGTTTCACCCAATTTGGTTTCCACCCAAATTTGGAAGGAAAAAGAGGGAAATGGATCCAGAATTAATGATTTTTTCAATATCCCCAAGCTAACCATATCAATATTCGGTATTCATATCGTTGACAGAATGGTATTTTCGTGAATAGAATAAAATGAATTCATTTATTTCTCCCTTCCAAATAAGATTGGTTTCCTTTCATTTCTTTTATTTTTATAACAATCCAAACAACAATCATTAAAAAACAATTTATTTTCCTTTCCTTTTCCTTTCCTTTATCTCATATTCCACCATTCCAAACATAGTGTAAATGAATCAATTTATCTTTATTGATTACATTTCTCATAAAACTTGATTATCTTCCATTTCATTCTCAATTAGTAAAGCGTTATAACTACAAACCACAAAATTAATGGGGATTCAATACGACATTATTTATTTTGAAGTAGGTTAAACTCCTCACACCGATATCCATGAGATTGAGGATTCAAGTCGTACATCTTTTACCAATTTCGAAATATAGTAATTGTTTACAAAGAAAAACTAGTAATTATCTGAAATTTAATATCAAGCATAGAGAACAAAGCAATATTGAAATCATCAAAGAATAAGAAACAAAATTAGAAAACTTTGTCGGAGCATCGCTGTAACTAGGACCAGTTTTATTGGTACTAGGCATGGATTGGAGGATTGCATCAGCCATCATCTCCCCTAGTTGAACCTGCGAAGGCGTCGTCAGGTGCAGCACGTCCGGCTCTAGCGGTAGTCCCTTAGCATCCACTGTTTGAACATTTAGAATATCATTTTGTAATTGAGCCTCTCTCACTATATCTATATAAGGTCCCAGTCCTGACGCCAGAGCCACCTACCAAAACCAAACCCAACCACCAATTAAACAAGAACATAACTAGCAGCAAAGTCCCTCCGGCCTCTTGGAAAATTTCTTTTAAATTCTCATATTTTGCATAACATTTTTTATTTGTTTCCTATAAAATAAAAATTTTACTAATTGACTCCTCGAACTTGATTAAATTTGAAACTCTAGCTTTTGGATATTATTACTTGTTATGTTTTAAATAATAACTAAATGAGATTGGTAATTGAAGTAGACCGGAATGGAGAAAGTGTACCCGGATTATTGGGAGCATTGGAATTTGGAGATCAGAGCGTAAATCGACGAAAATTTTCTCAGATCTTTGTTTATACAATTCAGCATCTTCACGAGTCACCGTATCGCTCTCTCCTTGATACCAAAGAAGAGCTCTAATAACTCCTCCGCCTTGTAGAGCTGCCTGAGTCCTCCCCACCGTCTGATTGTAGAGGAAACTTCCTTTCTTCCACTCACTGATATTAGTCCCACCGATTGCGCAAGGGACCAGACCGATCACACCGAAATTTGGATCCTTGGTCAAGACTGTGTTGGAAAATGGCATCCCCGGTCCAACCCCATTGGTCTTGTTGAAATCGATATCGGCATGGAGTGGTTCGTGGGCTTGAACCCATTCGAGCTTGGCACTTAGTCGGAGGATGGAAGGGTTCGGTTGGCATTGTGGAGGGACGATGCCGTCCCAGACAAGAGTATTGGTTTGGGTGTTGTTGGTAACTCCACCTCTTCCAGCCATGTTACTCTGTCCAGCTAAGATAAATATGTTTTGTGGTGGTTGTTGGGGATTTACGGACCATGCGTGAGAGAGAAGGATCAACATCAATAAAAGAAGCATTTTCTGTGATTCTGTGTCTCTAGGATTTCACAATTGAAGAAGAAAATGACAGGGTATGTGAGTTGTCAAATCATATGACAGCTTAGCGGTACTCAAACAAATAATGTTGGATTAGTCCAAAAAAAAAAGTTATCCAAATTGTCCAAATGAAGAAGGAAATTACATGGTATGTGAGTTGTCAACATCACGTTACATTATGACAGTCTAGCAGTACTCAAAGAAATAATGTTGTATTGATCCAAAAAGGATATTCAAATTGTCCAAATGAACAAGGAAGAAACTAATGCCCGTTTGGTATTGGTTTTGATGAGTTAAAATCTAATTATTTAGTAATTTTGACATAAAAAGATGTTTGTGTTATAATATGTGGATTTTATCACATGTGTAATACATACAAATATTACCCATTTATATTACACAATTATCTTCATCATCCACCGCCTCTCCACTTGCCATCATCATCACAAATCACTTCCTTATTTGCCTATATATATACACACTGTTCTCTTCAGTTAAGCGTGAGTCTTTACAGAATATCAATACAAAAGCTTGCTCTCTCTCTCTCTCGTGTATCTCTCTCTTATTCATCTCTCACTCTGTTCTTCAATTTTTCTGCATTTATTCTATCTAATTACAACACGTTATCAGCACGAATCTAGTCTAGGACTTCTAAAGAAAGTTCTGGACTGTTTTTAGCTTTGATTTTTGAGTGTTCGATTGAGTACAGAAATTTTGAAGTGCTCAAATCACTTTTCGGAGGATACTTTTGTGTTCCTCTCAGAAATACAATTCCGATGCCGCTGACTGCGTCTCAAACGGAGCTCTAACGAACTCTCTAGATGGGTCAAAGTTCGGTCAACTCTGAAATTTTTTCTAGTTTTTCCAGCAGCTTTCCAAGGTTGAAGACGACACTGTAGCGCCACGTCAACAACGCGTCACTGCCACGTCAGTGCATATGTCATGACACGTCAGCGCCACGTCATCATGCGTCAGCGCTACGTCATCATCAGGCTGCCACGTCATCGACACGTCATCGAGCTGTGCATGCCACATCAGCGCCACATCAGCCAGAAATGTTTTTCGTCCGGTTCGGTGCATTTTTCGCCCGTTTTCGGCCGATTCGAACTTGTTTCTAGCTATTTCGACCGTTCCGGACGCAACCATGCCATCCGTTTCAGCTAATTCCGCTTGTAAGTATTATTTTGACTTATTTAAGCTTTATTAACTCTGTTTTCGGGCACGATGGAATATCCTGAACATGTAGATCTAGATACAGTATTATATACATGGTTGATGCAATATTCAAAGAAACATTCAGAGAAATATACACATCCAGTCGGATGTTGTAAGCATCATAAAAATAATCTAAGATCCTAATGTATAATGAAATGAGAATAATATTTTATTCCATTTCATACACATCCAGAAGGATGCTCTGAATATCATAAAAAAGGTTAAAAATCCTAACGTACAAGATGGCTATGCCGTCAATGGAACATATATATATATATATATATATATATATATATATATATATACTGACTATAACTCTAACTTTGACTTTGACATTTATTTTTTATGCAATATATGAGACTGACTTATGTTGTATCTCTGGACTGGCTTATGCTGTGTCTAAGGTGATCTTATGACCCTGAAACTGTTATTTTTATGTAATATATGAGACTGGCTTATGCAGTGTCTCGGGACTGACTTATGCAGTGTCTCAGGACTGGCTTATGCTATGTCTCCGAATAAACTGTTTAAATTTTCAGTATTTATTTTTATACAATATATGAGACTGGCTTATGTCATGTCTCGGGACTGGCTTATGTCATGTCTCGGGACTGGCTTATGCAGTGTCTCAGGACTGGCTTATGTTGTGTCTCCAAATAAATTGTTAAATATTCATATTATTTATACGTAATATATGAGATCGGCGAGACCAACTAACTAGAACTTAAAGTTTTTGGAATTATGATATTTAAGTTGGTACGGTTTTGAAAACCGATGAGAACTTGGAATTCTGGATTCAATATTATATAAATGAATGTCATACTTCATTATTTGGAACCTGGGGTTTCAAACACGTTCATAATATGAAGTTATCTCATATATATCAAGTGATATATTTACATATCATTCATTTGAAGAAAAAAAAGGGATCTACACATCCAGTAAGATGTAGTGAGTATTATAAAAGAGATTTAAGATCCTAACGTATCATTCATTTGAGAAAAAAAGGGGGATCTACACATCCAGTAGGATGTTGTGAATATTATAAAAGAGATTTAAGATCCTAACGAATAAAGAAAATGGAATTAATATTTTATCCATTTCATACACATCCGGTAGGATGTTGTGAGTATCATAAAGAAGAGATTTAAGATCTTAACGAATAATGAAATTGGAAATAATATTTTATCCATTTCATACATCCAGCAGGATGCTGTGATTATCTTAAAAGGATTTAAGATCCTAATATCATGTGTAATGAGATTGTAAAGGATATTTTATCCATTTTATACTTATTCATGAAAGAGCAGTATTAAGAGAGTAAATTTGGATATATTTATATTCGTGAGATATCAAAACATACCCAGGAGTGGATGTTTGTAAATGACAAGAGGCAAGGTTTATAGAATAAACCTATTGAAAATATTATTATCATTTCAGATGAGATATAAAAAATGACATTACATATAATGTCCATAAAATTCCCAGAAGGGAAAGATATGTCTTGCCTAGAGTGCAATGACTCATACAATTCTGCGGAGTCAGATATATTTTATGAATTGGACTTTGATCTGAGCAAATATTAATGTTGTATCAGGTCCAACGGATCTGATAGAAAGCTCTGGAAGAGCTATGATAGAAAGCTCTGGAAGAGTCATGATATTGTTATCAAACAATACTAAATCATGTATCAGTGATACTTGATATTATTCGAGCAGAACTTAAAGAAATATTCTTTGTTCAAAGACATATAAGGTTAATACCAGTTCAAATCCAGGGGATCTGATTAAAGGCTCTAGAAGAGCCGCAATCTTATTACCAGATGGTATTAAATCGTGTATCGATGATACTTTATATCATTCAAGTTTCAAAGATATACGAATGAATGGATATCATATTGAAACTATGAGTAATGAGAATGTTTAATATATATGTATTCCTCCTCATGATTCAGGCCATAAACTCATTATAGAAAAGCTGCGTGCTTTATCATCTGGATTATAAAACACTATTATAAAGAGTGTAGATGTTTATACAGTTATGAATCATGAATTAAAGGTTCCCAGATCCGAAAATGTTTGTGTTTTGGCATGACCGTACTGGTCACCCAGGATCTACAATGATGAGTATAATCATTGGAAATACTCATGGATATCTATTAAAGAACCAGAAGATTCTTTATCCAGTGAGTACTTATGTACTGCATGTTCACAGGGGAAACTAGCAGTAAAACCATATTATTCTAAAAGTTGGTTTTGAATTCTCATCATTCTTACAAAGAATTCAAGGAGATATATGTGGATATATTCATCCACTAAATGATCCATTTCATTATTATATGGTTCTAATTGATGCATCTACGAGATGATCATATGTTTGTTTATTATCAAACATCTCCATATTGCTTACACTTGTTAGCAGTTTTCAGATATAATCATAATCAAAATGGATCAAGGGAATCACTTATCAAATATCTCCAGATTATTATATTGATTAATTTCCAAATGGAAAGTTTCTCAAGAAGAGAAAAGTAAATGTAAAGTTACTTATATACAAAATAGAGATACCAGTTCGGTTCTCTATGTATATGTGTGTCTCATTTCAATCTTCGTATCTCTCAAATACGAAAGATAATTGATCATCGAATGATTATTAATCTGTTACCTGGTATATTAAAGGTAACAAGGTTTTATCAGTTGTTATCTCATAAACCATGGCCGGGTGATTGTTCTTGAAGAACGATCAGAGAAAAATGCAACAAATAAATAATCTGATGCATATCATAAACTTATAAACATTTTGAAAAGGTATTGTTATTGGGATCCCAAGAGTAAACAAAACTCGAGTTATGAATAAATCCACTTTCTCTAAATCAATTTTATAAGAGTCTGATATATCTAAAAGAGACACAAGTTTATAAAATGACTAAATCCATTGAAATGGAAGAAATCTCAATAGAGATACAAGAATATAGAAATTGAGAGAAATTCTATAAATCATACGGAGTATATGAAATGACTAAATCCATTGAAATGGAAGAAATCTCAATAGAGATACAAAAGTATAGAAATTGAGAGAATTTCTATAAGTCATATAAGAGAAATGTGGAATCATAAGGAAACAATCATTGATGATGTATTTTTATACACAGTAGCACTACTGAAATTATAAAAGATAATTATGATATTCATAATATCAATGATTGTAGATAAAATGCATGATTGGCCTAGATGAAATAAGCAATTCAAGAAGAATTGACTTCATAAGCCAAAAAATAAAGTGTTTAGATCAATAGTACTTCAGACACCTGGAGATGTCAAATTAGTTGGATACTAATGGATCTTTATACGAAAACGTAATAAGAAAAACGAGATCGTGAGATATGATGCACGACTCGTAGTATGATGTTTCTTACAGAAACTTGGTATTCACTACTGATGAATACGACTACGTTGTTGATAAATTTGGTTGCCTTTAAAAGGCTTAAAATACATTTTCAAGACGTAGTAATCATTTATATATATGATTCACTCAATGCAGAAAGTTATAAATCTTGAAAGATTCAAAATGCTAGAAGCATGTAAATCGAGATCTCGTCATCTGTATTTGATGAACATACAAAAATCCTTATATGGATTAAAACAATATGAACGGATGTGGTACAACCGTCTCAGTTAATATCTGATAAAGATAAGGATATAATAATCATATTATATACTCATGTGTCTTCATAAAGAAATGAGAAAGAATATATTGTCTCGACCTGAAGATCGAGCATAGATTAAATGGAATGCTTGTCCATCAAACAGAATATGTTGAAAAGATTCTGAAAAGATTCCATATGGATATTACTTCACAAAAGCAAGTATTTGCTCATACTCCCACCAATCATTTAAGATGTTATTGTATTTGATGAAATAAATATCAATATACATCAGTTCTAGCAATCCAGAAGGTTGCTTCAAAAGAACTTTTATCAGTGGGAGCGTCTCATCAAGGGGAGCGTCCCACCAGGGGGAACATATCAGATAAAGTATATTAATTATTTGGGGCATATGTGCATTGTACTATTTTTCCTTTCAATCAGGTTTTTCATCCCATTGAGTTTTCCTGATAAGGTTTTAATGAGACAATTCTATAAGCACACCCAAAATTATTTGATCCATAAATATTACATTTATCCAGTTGATCATCGTATATATGTTGACTTGATCAAAAGGATCATTGTAAATATTACTTTGATCTTGTTAATCATCGTATATATATTACTTTGATCCAGAAAATCATCAAAATATTACTTTGATCCGACAGATCAATGAATAATTTTGACATAAAAAGATGTTTGTGTTATAATATGTGGATTTTACCACATGTGTAATACATACAAGTATTACCCATTTATATTACACAAATATCTTCATCATCCACCGCCTCTCCACTTGCCATCATCATCACAAATCACTTCCTTATTTGCCTATATATATACACACTGTTCTCTTCATTTAAGCATGAGTCTTTACAGAATATCAATACAAAAGCTTGCTCTCTCTCTCTCTCTCTCTCTCTCTCTCTCTCGTGTATCTCTCTCTTATTCATCTCTCACTCTGTTCTTCAATTTTTCTGCATTTATTCTATCTATTTACAACAGTTTGGTAAAATTTTCAAAAACGATTATTTGATAATTGATTTGGCAGCAATTTTAAAAAGTTGGTGGGGTTTGTTTTTGTAAAGTTATTATGAAAGAATCTGCTCTCAGATTTAATGGATCTTTTTAAGAACTAAATTATCCATAATGATTTAACATAAGACAATTATATCTTAGGTTTAATTTCTCATAAATCAATTTTACTTCAAGCACGTTCATCATTGATTATCTCCGTTAACAACATATGCCGTCAATTATCATTGTCATTAACTTTCTGGTCCTTGTCGCCGGTTTCTCTTCCGATCACTGTTACTAGTAACTGTTTTTTTTTTAAATTTATTTGTCTTTGTTATATGTGTTTTTCAAATTAGATTAGTTCTGAAATTTAACCGATTTTAAAAAAAAAACTAAGAATATTGTTAGGTTTTGGTTGAGGAATTTTTCTTAGGACTGTATGAATAATACCCCGTTATTGTTTTATAGGGCATAACGAAATTTAATGGTCCACATTACTGATATATATATATTTATCAGTACGTACTGAGAAGAAAAGTTTCATATATATATATATATATATATATATATATTACATTTTAGATATTTGAAGGAGATATTTGTTTGGTTTGAAAACCAAGTAAAATATAACAAATTTCCATTTCATATCTATTTTAGTTATTATGTAAAATCACAACAATTAACAGTTGTCTGATTAATTTCACAGCAGATTATTTCTTTAACACAGCTAATCGTAATTATTTTAAAAACTATAACAGTACCAAACTGGTCCTAAATTTTTAACAATTATGTCATGACATGTTGTCCCTTCCCTCAGATATTTTATACAAATTAATATATTTGCCTTTAAATTTTGTAAACTCAGTTCTTTGGCCTATTTTATGTTTTTTTGTTAAAAGGTTTTACACCTCCAAGAATAAATTTTTGGTTCCACTTGAGCCGGTACTCACTGTATCATTTGAAAAATAAATTAAAACAATATTTTAAAAAAATTTAACAATACTCTTATAAAAAAAACGCAAACATTGATACTTTTTCCTTTTCAAAAGAAAAAACATTTATAATTTTTTCTCGAATATTGAAAATTGATGAAATGATTATGTATGGAGTAATGCTAGGCTTCTCAAAATTCCTTCCAAATGATGTTGGCACGTGAGGTGTCAACATTATATCACTCACTACATAATCTCATAATTTACAATATGTTAACACCTCACATGCCAACATTGAGAAAGAATTTGAGAATAATTTTGGAAAACTTAGTTTTACTCTTATGTAATTTACGTCTTGTCAATTACCGTATTAAACAATTTAAATTTTTTTTATAAAAAAAAAATTAGTCTCCACTCCCATTAAAATATCAAAACTAACCTTAAATACTATAATTAATGTTGATTATTATTACGATTAATAATAAATATATAATCAAATACTTATATAGCATTCAAATTAATACCTTTCACCGTCGGAAATCCGAATCATGTGGCTCGTGAGCGGGTTGTATCATTGGTCGGAGAACGATCATAGATTCTGGAATCTAGAAAGTTCCCTCAAATCACCGTGCAATTTGCTGTCATCGGAAAAGACCAGCAAAATAGAAACACCCTGTCTGTATATCAGACTCTGATATTGTACGCTTTGAGAAACTCAGATGAGATGAATAATCAAAGCACACTCTGTTATTTATAGGGTCTAGGCTTCTATCTGGATGGATTCTGATATTCAAATTTAAATAATATTCAAATTTAATATCTTATTTATCCATTTAACGTTTTATCTTATCAGTTTGAATTTAACTCAATTATCACTATCTCTGATAATTTAAATTCAAACTATCATGTGGTTTAATCCATATCGGTAATTTTCAATTAATTAACTAATATAACCACTTCAGCGTATTTTTCCAACATCTTCCACTCGCACAAGTAGAACAATGCAAACTTTACAGAATCATGTTTCTCAAACTTTTGGGTTTAATCACAAATCGTTCATACAAGCAAACGCATAGTGTGACCGATGAACAATTTTTCTAAATGTATTGGAGCATGCAATTTGATATCTCATATATCAACTTTATTGTTCATGTGTGTCTCAGACATTCATTAGTCCAATCATACTTAACCCTTCTGTATACAAAGCTATGCTTGACTATTTCAAAATTCATGTACTCACAATTGTATTCTTGTCTATCATAGACAATACAATTGTTGACCGGTGAATACAAAAATCAATAAAGAAACATTAAATCTTCCCATCAAACACTTGTATCTCAGTTTCAAATCAATTGCTATCCTAGTCGTGTCTTATAGACTGAATAGTACCATAGCCATAGAAAAACATGCTAAAGACGCTAACATTATTTTGTTACCTTGATACAAAGTCAATGGTCACAAGGACACCATTTAAGGTTTTATCAATCCTTAAGGAACTTACACAATGAGGAAGTGAGGATTCGTTCACTTATTTTCCTTATTTGTCACATAGCACACGTTGTATGAGGCATGTGCTACAGTGAATTTCATTCTTTACAAAAAATGTATATGTCTAAAATAATATTTACTGTACAGATCTTAGTTCAGTTGCTATCGAACGCCTAACCTGAGTCCTCAAAAGCTCGCTTACTATAAGCGCCAATTAAGATCTCACATCTGGCTTAATCAGGTTTCATGATTATGTGGTATATCATGATCGGTTCTAAAATTAAGATAATTTTAAAAAAATAAACTTCATCTTGACCCAGTCAAAGCTACATACTAATATATATAAGCTCAATGAGAATAAAACATCTACTTTATTCTCTTCTATATATGTGTCTCATCTTAGCATGCTATCTTAGCATCTAAGGCGACCGCACGTGTAAGAATGCCGGTCTTAATCTGACGAAATATTTTCATCAACTTATGTGTGTAATTATGCATGCTAGCATAATGAGTAGTTTGTTGTACTTTTAAGGTATGTCATAATCCTCTTGACAACATTTTAATGTTTCAATCCAGGATTATATTGGTAATCCACTCACCAATCTTATGACATAACTGATATTGGGCCTTGTACATATCACAATATACGTGAGACTCTACATGATACTAACATGAGGAATTTATCATCAATTTCTTGATCTCATGGAGTTTCAGGGCACATATGGCTAAGAGTTTGTGATTATGCAATAGGAGTATCTATGAGCTTATAATTGCTCATTTTAAATCACTTAAGAATCTTTTTAATATATAACTCTTGTGACAGAGATAGAATTTTCTTAAGTAATTTTAATCGACTTTCACTCCTAATATATAAACGACTTTGCTTATTTATCAAATTTCAATGAAATTTGAGAATAACCATTTCATTATGGTTTTACAAACTCTTTATTATTTCTAGCTAAAACATGTCGTCCACATATAGAGATAATATCAAAAATTATCTTCAACCAGTTTGATGTACATATGGCTTTCTTCAGTCATCATGAATCTGTAAGACATTACATCGATGAAATCAAAGATACCATTTTCTAGAGGATTGTTTCAAACCATATGTTAACTGTTTAAGCAAGCATACTTATGCGCTTCTAGCCTTTTGAAACAAAAAATTTACAGGATGTTCCATGTAAATTTCTTCCTCTAGTTCTCCTCTGAGAAATACAATCATTATATCCATCTGATGTAATTTCATGTTTATATGTGCAACGAGTGCTAGAATAAGGCATATGGAAGAAAATTTTACTTCAAGAGAAAAAGTTCTTCATCTGCAACTAATCGTGCCTTATACCTTTCAATAGTGTTATCCATCTTACGTAAGGTATGTGGAACCCATTTGTTCACATTGGTCTGACGACCTGACGGCTAGTCAATCAAGTTCCAGACATGATTACTTTCTAGACTCCATCTCTTCTTCCAATGCTTTCATTCATAATTTCTTAGTAGATGAAGTGATAGCCTAATTCAAAAAACCTTGGCTCATCACTATCAAGTGAAGCAATCATAAAATCCCTTCTTTCAATCTCCAAAAGATGATAAGGTATAACTTTACTATTATTTCGACGAGTTGGTAAATTATCACGGTGGCTGATTCAACAGTTGTTACACTCCCATTAGGGATGAAGGATCCAAGTAGACTTCCAGTTCCATTAAAAATGGAAGATCCCATTTTACCTGGCAAATTATCATGGTGGCTGATTCAACAGCTATTCCACTCCCACTAGGGATGGAAGATCCAAGTAGATCTCATTTTACCGCCACTCGTGCATTAACACAAATCATCTAATTCATAAAATCAGATATTTATATCAATTCCATCTATACTAGGAAATTCTTTCTCTAAAATAATGACATCTTGTGATTTTAATTCAGTCACACTTCCATCGGATGGTACACCAGTGTTTATATGTCATTTGGATTGCAAAAAGTATACAATAAAGATACACTTTTTCTTCTTGCATCCATTTTCTCATTTCTAAGAGATGAATTATAAACATAATCTGCATACCCCCAGGGTCGCAGATTAATCAGACCAGGTTATATACTTGTCCAAAGCTCTTAAGGTGTGGAAGTGTTTAGTGGAACAAGATTAAGCATTTCGACAGCAATCAATTAACATATCTTCTAGTAAGATGCTGGAAGATTTACTTGCTCCATCATAGACCTAACCATTTTCAACACTGTTTTATTCCTTCTTTCCGCCACACCGTTTTGTTGCAGAGTCCTAGGAATAATTAAATACCTTTCTATACCCTTCTGGTTAAACAGTTCCCTTGAACCGTTCAGAAATATATTTACGTCCTCGATTTATTATTAAGATTCAACTTTATCATCTAATTGATTCTCAACCAAACTCAAAACAATCTGATGCTTTTGATTTATGGGAGATCAAATAGACACAACCAAGACGTCTAAAGATATTACTGAATGTTACTAGGTATGACATTTCATGTATGTGCTTTACATTCATTCGATCACAAACGTCATAATTAATTAATTTGCAATGGAATTTCAGATCTTGTTCCTTTACTAAATGGTTTTCAATTTGTTTTTCTTTCCAGATAATTTGCATGACTTTTAGACTAATGATCTTAATTAGCCCTCTCAGGCTAATCTACTCATTCTATCTAGTTCAACATGACTTAGTCTAGCATGCCAAATACCGACATCATCATCAATATCATAAGATGAAATGAATGAAAAAACGAACATAATTATAAAAGTCCAAACTGACGTATAATATTATAAAACCATTCGGCCACTATCAAGTACCTTATGATTATAATTAGCCAAAATAATATTCATATTAATAATAACCTGAATCAAGGATGACAACCGCAAAGACTAAATTCAATTAGATCTTAAGTGTATATTATAACATTATGGGGTAAAAATTTAAGCTACCATGCAAACCCAGTTTGTAGGTATTTAATTTCAAAAATGTTCCCACACATATACACCTTGTTTCTATTAATCTAACTTTACTCCGTATATGCTTCGTAGTTTCTTGCTAAACGGTCTATTTTCACTTATCTATAGTCCACAAAGGACGAGATTCAGAAAGAAAATACCTAACTAGAAACTTAAGCATAACTTAATAGTTTCAGGAGTTTGGGTTTTACTCTTTTCGACGAGCGAAAATGACCTAACTTGTCACCAATTGTAACAAGTAATTTTAGTCCAATCCCTCTTAAATTTGGAACCCACGTTCCTCTTGCATATTCCGATCTAAGATTTACTGTGGCTATGACTAGATCCTCTTCCTTTTTGGAAATATCTATTTCCACTAATTCGCTCAAAACTAAAAGTTTTGTGCAAGTTGGAATATATCATATAAATTTGGGTTGAAACCTAAGCCCCCTCTAAACGCTCATAATATGTCATATAAAATTGGCTAGAAGTTTGAGCTGCCTCTAGGCGCTCATCCTCCACTGCCAAAGTGATGAGATACATTAATATCGGTATGCGTCAAATTAATTTCTATATGTTCCAACTATCTAGAAGAGATCAAATCATTTAGTTCACACATCATGTTTTATATCCTTATTAGAGGCTGCCACATTTTGTGATTTTGGCGCTTCCTGTAAGTACTCCAAACTTGATACTGAAACTACTAAAATTTTGGTATTCAAAATACTACCAAAATTGCCCTTCAAGCGTAATCCTTTAAGGAAATCCATATCACTTAAACCTGTATATACTTATCAAACACAAAAATGAGGTCACTATTCAAGCTACTCAGAAACGTATGCGAGAAATTTAATTTCTAGCTTGATAAACCTTCATATTTTGTATGTCAAGCAAAAGTACTATGCCAAAGTTCAATCATGGTTCGTGTTATAGTCTTAAGAGCCTCTTGCTCATTAAAGATATACTGAATCTTATTGTGTCAAGTCTCATAGATTACACAATTCAATTTATCACTTTGGCCACAATATTTTTTTTAGATATAAAGTTATATCTTATATTGATCTATGTAGAGACATACAATCTACTATACAAGCATATTACTTTCCAAAAATAAACACATTTAATTTTACCGTAAACACAAACCGAAAATATGATAAAATAATTTAAAGAGCACAATCGAAAAGTCGTCGATGCTTCTAATCATCATCCATTTCCAAAATTTTAATTATCATAAATTTAGTACTTTGCTTAAAATTCTAATTCTAACATTGTACTTAACAATTTAGAGTTCCCATTGTTTGGTGATCATACAACAAAACAATAAGCACACGTCCCAAAAATATTTTAGAGTGTGTTTAGTAGGAATTAAAGAAAATACGAAGGATATAAAGATATGGAGGGATAGAAAACATGAAATAATTTTCCCTTGAACTGTTTGGTAAACGGGAAGAAAAGAATGGATCTTTCATTTCCTTTGTTTGGTATTGTAAAGGAATAGACAAATGATGAAAAATTTTCTTTATCAATTTTACTATTTTACTCTTATATTATAGTTTATATATTATATATTTTTATATATAATAAATAAATATAATTTAAATAATATTTATCCAACTTTTTTTTACAGAATGACTTCAAAAATTTTAACCTATTATATATATATATAAATTAATACATTGTGCTTTATAAGTTATTTTAAAAATAAATTTTAAATGACTTTTTCTAGTTGAATTATATCTTTTTTTAAAAAAAAATGCTTCAATTTTGATTTTTTATTTTATTTTAAACAAGATTTTTTTTTTTGCTTCAAATATATATATATATATATATATATATATATATATATATATATATATATAACATGAGGATTAAAAAAAGGTAAATCTATAATTTTAACTAAACCGAAAACTAATACCTCTTTTCTCTCCCTTTTCCTCCCACTTTTGGTAGGATTAAAATTAGTGGGTCACACCCATTAATTTTCCCCCCATGTTTTCCTTCATTCCATTTTTCTCTATATAACAAACACAAATTTCCCCATCTTCTTCTCCCTTTTCCCTCCACCTTTTTCTTTCATCTCCCTTTTCACCCCTACCAAACATACTCTTAAGGATGAAACCGATTTTTCCAAAAAATATTTATTAAAGAATGGTTTTAAAAAATATTTTCTAAAATATGGGATTTTGCACATTGTTCTTTCTTCTATCTCATATTCATATGGATTACCACCAAGAAAGACTTTCTCAGTCTTCATGACTCATCTAACTGCCACTTTCTCGAGCCTTGGTCCTCTTTCACATGCACAACAATTCATATGCCAAGCACAATGAATATTTGAATGCGAATTCTTAATGCAGTAGATCGCCTCATATTCGTGAGAATGTTACGGTCCTCTACAATTTCAAGCTCAGCGCTATTTGACCAAAAACATCGCGGTACTCTATTATAGCTTTTCCAACCTTATAGATCTAGTCAGACTTAACTATTCGGAAAATTTCATTAAAAGACTATCCACTACATCTCTCTACATATAAAGCACAAGTCCAATTTGACAATGACTATATGTCATTAATAAGATTCATAGAATCTTCTATATTAAGACATATGAGACGATGTCAGAATAATCCCAAAATTTCTAAGTCACTTAGAAATATTTGTCTTTAATGACCTCATACATTTACAAGGTACATTGAAACAAAATCTTTTATTACAGATTGCATAATTGATTAGACGGAGAAATTAATCGAAGGTATTTAATTTAGCTCCAACTAAAGTTAAATTCCATTGAATTCTGTACACTTGATTTAAATATATATTTTCCAAACTCAAAATAGCTGGAAATATATTTTTCTTGTTTGTCAAATATATTTCCCAAACTCAAAATAGTTGGAAATATATATATATATATATATATATTTATATTTTAAAATTTTCTTTTAAATAAAAGAAGTGATAAAAAAATTGTTGAAAAATAATTTTTATAAAAAACAATTATGGATCGGTTGCCGCAAAAAACGCCGGTAAATAGTCGGACGGTGGCTCGTGCAAACAAAAAAAATGTTGTTTTTTTCTGAAAAGTAAAATAACTTTACTTTTCTATTAAAAAATCACTTTATTTAATAAAATTTGAATTTGAAAATGATGGTCAGGACTCAGGAGGTGTAATCAAGCCACGCAACTCACATAGTCACACGCACTGAAAAAACATGTGGACACTATGCGTGTAGCATGCACTGCCTGTCGCGTGCATTCCACGCGTAATGCATGCATTTGCTGACTTGTACGTGACACGTGCCTCTATGCGCCTCACATGCACCGCAGAAACCACTGTATTGACCGTTACACTCGCAGACAACGGGAGTAATGTATACGCGCCGTTCTCCGGTCATTTTCCGATGACCAAACCACCGTATTCCGACTCGGTTTTTCATACTGAATTCAATGGTACCATCGGTTACTGTGTTTGGTTAGGAGTGAACGACCATCGCTGCCCTAAAGCGATGGTGAGCTGCTCTCCATGTTCATCATCCAAAAACAAACCCAGAACCATTTCCATCTTTCGATCTACGACTGAAAAAAATCAAAACAGTTTTTCTCTCTCTACACTAATCAGAGTTATGCATATGACCTATCGTCGGAATTCTCACGGAAAATCCTTTCTAATGGTACCAAGATCGCGAGTTTTTACCCCATTATAGTTGCGAGTTTCATACTAAGATTTTCAAAAAAACAACTTTCATGTATAGTATTGAATCGTAATCATTATATACAGAACATATAATATAACTGAATATACACACACGCATACATTCCAAAAAAAAAATAGAATAGATTCAACTTGTGTGTGATCTTATGCCCCCTTTTTTTGTGTTCGTTTATAAAAAATAAAATAAACAAACAATACTAAACATGGCATATATATATAATACTAGAATACAAACCCAAACCCACTCTGACACCGATGTTGATTATTATTATGATTAATAATAAATATATAATCAAATACTTATATAGCATTCGGATTAATACAAATTATGCGTTGGAAGCTGGATGCTAAGTGGGTTGTATCACTGGTCGGAGAACCGACTGTCTGTATATCGGACTTTGATATTGTATGCTATGAGAAACTTAGATGAGATGAATAATCAATAGCACACTCTGCCATTTATAGGATCTAGGCTTCTATCTGGATGGATTTGATATTCAAATTTAAATAATATTTAAATTTAATATCTTATTTATCCATTTAACCTTTTATCTGATCAGTTTGAATTTAACTCAATTATCACTATCTCCGATAATTTAAATTTAAACTATCAGGTGGTTTAATCCATATCTGTAATTTTCAATTAATTAACTAATATAACCATTTGAGCATATTTTCCAACAATTACTTTCATTATTTGTTTTTCCCTTAAACCTATTTTATTTGTTTTCACAACCAAGAAACCCAAATAACCATATTGAAATATCATTTGTTCGATTTCCTTGTTCTTCATCTCCATGCCAAAAGCATATATAATTATAATAAAATTGTATTTTGAATTTGAATAAAAATACCAGGGTTTGTGATTGAAATGTTACACATGTATAAAGTAACTTTTTTTTTTCATTAACTAGTTATGTATGTTTTAATAATTACATAAAGATATTTAAGTAGAAACATTTTCGAGTATAATAGAATCAACCATAGAGATAATTGAACCTGCTTTAGGCTCAGTTTGACATTGTTTTCCAAGTTGCTTTTGGAGCCAAAAGTGATTCTGGATTAGTGATAGGGTATTTGGTAAAATTGCAGGGAAATGCTTTTGGTCACTTTTAACTTCTCCCAACTGGGTTTTTGAGAAGTTAGAAACTCCGAACTAGGTTTTTGAGAAGCTAGAAATTGTAGCTTTTGGAAATCAGTTTCCTAGGGAAACAATTCTGAAAACGCTCTACAGTGCAAAGATTAATGAATTTTTTACCAAACTTTCTATTTTATCCTCTGCCTTTCATGAAATTTACCAAAATAAACTCATATCTTCTTCTTCAATCAACTCCAATAGCAGTCACGCTGCTCATCTCCATCATTCCAGACGGTCGCCGTCCATCTCATCTTCCCGTTGCTCATCTCCATCGACGACTTTGTGATTTGCGATGGCGTGATCATCTCCTTCTTTGGTAGTGGACAGTCACGCCTCCTCTATTCGTAAAAGAGGGCCTCGCCGTCTCCGCTAGCAAACCGGAAGCGCCTCCTCTGATGATGTTGGTCCAGCTCTGGTGTTGGTGTGGTGTTCTAGGTTTGTGATGATTCATGATAATGATGAACTTGTGTTAGGTTTGGTATCGTGTGATGATTGATAATTCACGGTGATGATGAATTGGTGTTGGGTTTGGAGTTGTTGTTTGTGATGAATCATGGAGGAGAGAGATTTGGTGGATCTTGAAGAAGAGAAATTGGAGGAGTTAAAGGGTGAAAACAAATGATAGATTTCAAAGCTTCTTTTTTGTTAGCTTTTTTGAGTGAGAATTAGCTGAAAAAACAGATGATTGAATGGAATTTTATATACAGATAGATTTTCAACTTCTAATAAATTCAGCAACACAAAACAGTACAAAATTCAATCTTGAAATTCACGGTGTTGTTTGATGATTGATAATTCACGGTGATGATGAATTAGTGGTTGGTTTGGAATTGTTGTTTGTGATAAATTATGGAGGAGATAGATCTAGAATTTTCTAGATCCCTTTTAGATTTTTCTTTATATATATATATATATATATATATATATATATATATTTTAAATTTTTTTCTCATTTTTTTCTCTGTTTTAAGATCTCTCTTTTCTCATTTTTTTTATTATAATTATTGTGTTTTTGTAAGAATATGTTTTCAATGGTGTCAATTTTTTTCTCTGTTTTCAGATCTCTCGTTTCTCATTTTTTTTTAGTTATTGTGTTTTTGTAAGAATATGTTTTCAATGGTGGAATTTTTTTTCATTTTTTTTATATAATTATTTTTTATTTTAAAAATAAATAAATCTCCACCATCCATCTTCCAAAAATAAAATGTTTTAAATCTCTACCATCAATTTTAAAAAATGAAAATCATGTTTGAAAAACGTATTTATTAAAAGTAATTTTCAAAAACGAAAACAATATAAATATGTTTAATAGTGTTTTCTAAAATGAGTAATATAGTTTTTGAAGAGAAAAGTTATGGTTGGTTATGAAAATGATGGAAAACAGCAAATTGTTGTTTTCAACTTTTAATTATAAATTTAAAAAACATTGTTTTTTATTTTCGAAAACACAAAAAAAATATATATATATATATATACCGATCTTTTTAAAATAAAAAATAAAAAATCATTTTAAACAACAGTAATGCTACACATCTCACCTTAAATCCCACATTTTTCATCCCAACATATGTGGCACTTGAAATATCAAATGGTTAGTGGATACATGTGGATAGGCGAGATAAAGCATCATTAATGTGTATCCACTCACAATTTGACACCTCACATGCCACATGTGTTGGGATGAAAAAAATGAGATTGTAGGTGGGATGTTTAGCCTTATTCTTTAAACAAATCCAAAAGAGCACCTCAGTGTGCATTGTAAATCCTCTGCAATTCCACTCGGTGATAGCTGATCAGGCTTGGTCTCTCCGCGGATGTATACATATGCAATTTTGTTTAGTCCCTAACTAACCAAGGTTTTTTCTAGTAGACATATAACTGTGACCATACTTATAACACACTTATCCACCTCATCATTTTTTGTTAGAAAAAACAATACAATTGGATTAAATAATGCTTACATGGAAAAAATTGATGAGGTGTACAAGTGTGTTATAAATATACTGAAAGTTAAATGTCTACTAAAAACTCACAACAAACCTATCAATCAACTTTCTACTGAGATTTAATTTGAAAAAACGTTTATTTTATTTTTATTTTTTTTTATAAAGCAATTGGACAGGAGCCCCATTTTGGAACAAAATGACTTCGAATTATGATCAAAGATGAAACAAGAATTTGAAAATTAGTAAGGCACATTGCAGCAACCCAAGTAAAAATTGAAAATAAAAGGAGCATATTCCAGCTGGGGTCGAAGACCAGTTTCACTTTTCCTGAAAAAGGCAAGGCTAAGACAGATACGTTAGATAAGCCATTATGGTCCCAATCCCAGGTTGATGATGTAAATAATTGTATGCATTGCACAGCTGCTACAAAGGACAAGAACAATGGACAATACTTGTGTCGTGTCGATCATCAAGTGTTGTTAACCTGTCCCTTGTCAGTTTACCAGTTACCACTATTCGATTAATGTTCTTTTCATACCTTGTCAATTATCATTGTTGTTGCAAATTAAATGGCAATTTATTACCTTCATTATGTCATTATGAGAATGGCTTCCCCACTATATATATATATATATATATATATATTTTTTTGCATCAAATATAAATAAATTCAAAACTTAATTAATTTATGTACAACTTTAAAAGAACTTACTAGCTTGTACGAATTACAGCTCAAACACCCCTATTTACAAATCTATTTACAGTCACTAGGAAAATTAATTTAATAAAATGATATACAAAAACGATAATCCTAATCAAAGCTGAAAATGTTAATATAATCTAATCAAATAATGGTGATAATTGAACTAAAACATGAAAAATGAACTAAAACATAATGACAAACTTGGTTTACTTTGATCCTAAACTAATGAGAGAAAGATAATTTAATTTTTGATTTGATAATCTAATTATGCGAGTCTCACACACAAATTATAAATTAAATTCATACATAAAAAAGAACTTACTTCCCCTCTCACCGATATGAATCAAGTTAATTTTATGGGCAATTACCAATTAGGTCATGGATTTTTTTTAAAAAAATTTCAAGTTGTTTACGACTTTTATAAAAGTGAATAAATTGGTCCTTACATTTTTCTCAAGTGCCAAATTAGTCCCTCTAACTAAGTTTCATCAGTTAGCTTTAACTGTGTAGGAGTAAAATTGTACTTTACTCCTAAACAATAGAATAAAGGCACCTGCACAATTTTTTTAACATATGTATATTTTGTTTATTTTATTTGTGGGTTTTGATTTTTGAATAATTTTGACTATTATGCTCGTATAACATTAACAAAAAAACAATTTATATAAAAATGGTAAAAGATTAAACTGAGATAAAATAAGGGTATAATCGACATTGTTTTATTAAAATAATTTTAGATTTTTTGACAATTTTAATTAAAAAAAATACAAATGGTGTTTCAATAATAATATTTTTGGATTTTTTTTTGTAATTATAATAGTGAATTTAATACACAAAAAACAAAACAACTTTGCTCTAATATGATAAATAAAGGGTATTTACGTACTTTCACTAAAATTGTTAAAGTCAACTATTATATTTAACACCGTTAAACGTTAGATGGATCAATTTGGTCACTTCTAAAAAGAGAATGACTAATTTGGTACTTGGAAAAAAATATGAGGATCAATTTAGTCACTTTTATAAAAATCATAAACAATTTGAAATTTTAAAAAAATTCATGACCTAATCGGTAATTACCATATTTTTATTAATTACATTTCTTATAAAACTTAATTATCTTTCATTTTATTTTATTCTCAATTAATAAATACGCTATAACTACTGGCTACAAAATTAATTGGGATACTAATACGATATTATTTATTTTGAAGTAGGCAAAAATACATCAGCCGTTAACAATTCACATATAATAATCAGAACAATTATGAAATGACGGGTATACTCAAGTCCTAATATTCAAAAAGAAAAAACCAAAATGAGGTTGACTCAGAGTCAACCCCTTATACCTGTATTCATGAGATTAGGGATTCAGATCATAACTCTGTTTTCCAATTTCGAAATATCATAATCGTTCAAAAAGAAAAAGGTAGTAATTATCTGAAGTTTAATATCAAGCATAGAGAACAAAGCAATAATGAAACCATCAAAGAATAAGAAAAAAAATTAGAAAACTTAGTTGGAGCGTCGCTGTAACTAGGACCAGTTTTAATGGTGCTAGGCATGGATTGAAGGAATGCATCGGCCATCATCTCCCCTAGTCGAACCTGTGCCGGCGTCGTCAGGTGCAGCACGTCCGGCTCAAGCGGCAGTCCCCTAGCATCCACCGTTCGAACATTTAGGAGATCATTTTGTAATTGAGCCTCTCTCACTATATCTATATAAGGTCCCTGTCCTGACGCCAGGGCCACCTACCAAAACCAAACCCAATCAACCCACCAATTAAACATAACTCTGTTAAACTTTTGAATAATTAATAATCAAGATTGGTAATTGAAGTTGATCGGAATGAAGAAAGAAAGTGTACCCGGATTATTGGTAGCATTGGAACCTGAAGATCATAGCGTAAATCTACGAAGAACTTATCGGATCTCTGTTTATACAATTCGGCATCTTCACGCGTGACCGTGTCGCTCTCTCCTTGATACCAAAGAAGAGCTCTAATAACTCCTCCGCCCTGCAGAGCTGCCTGAGTCCTCCCCACCGTCTGATCGTAGAGGAAACTTCCTTTCTCCCACTCACTGATATTAGTCCCACCGATTGCGCAAGGGACCAGACCGATCACACCGAAATTTGGGTCCTTGGTCAAGACTGCATTGGAAAATGGCATCCCTGGTCCAACCCCATTGGTCTTGTTGACATCAATATCGGCATGAAGTAGTTCGTGGGCTCGAACCCACTTGAGCTTGGCACTGAGTCGGAGGATGGATGGGTTCGGTTGGCATTGCGGAGGGACGATGCCGTCCCAGACTTGAGTATTGGTTCTGGTGTTGTTGGTAACTCCACCTCGTCCGGCCATGTTACTCTGTCCAGCTAAGATAAATATGTTTTGTGGTGGTTGGTGAGGTTTTACGGACCAGGCGTGAGAGAGAAGGATCAACATAAACAATCGAAACATTTTCTGCTGGGATCTTCTCTCTCTCTCTGTGTCTCTCGCTTTGCGGCGTGATTTCGCAAATGGAGGGACCTCTGTTTTTCTTTCGCAATCTATCTTACATATACATTATATGAAAGCAAGTGGTTGCTTGTCATATAGTTTATCGGGTTCTGTTTGTCTTTTATTTTACTTTTAAGTCCTTTTATTGTATGATGTCAAGCCAATAGAGATACGATTGACTTAAAAAATATGTACACATTTTCTATCAAGAATCATGATACCTACCTAACTCATGTAGAAAGAATTAAAATAATACAAATATTAATGTCATGAAATTAGCTTTATTATTTGGAAAAACCGCACCAAATAAGCTTTCTCTCATTGACAGATAATTTTGATGATAAAAACTGTAAGTGTTGTTGACTGGTAGATGCCCTTCGGAGGATGCGTAGGCGGTTACGCTATTTTCTGATGTCCCTGGAAAAAGACCGTATAGAGGGACGTTGGTGAATACCTTCGAATGCTTAAACCAATTTTCGGTATTGAGATAACAGTGGAATAAAATTAAGAGTTTTACCGAGTAAAGAGTTATTTTATTTACATTATCGAGTAATATATAGATTTACTTTTAACTCTTTGTTTGGTTGTCAATGTCATTGTGGGCTTGGGGAACACTTGTTTGGTTCCTTATGACAAACGTCATGCTGCATGTTGATGAGGTGATAGGTCCACAGAGCCTCTCCTCCGAACCTACTTTCGGTGGTTTGGGTGACTCTGAATTGAGAGGTCTATCCATAAGGGTTGACATCCCTTTTTCTTATTACACAGCAAGTCAATTCCTATCCGTCATTGGGGAAATTCGTGGCTCTCGATCGAGTTTTTCATGTATCACATTTTCATTGGACTCCTTCCGTATATATCATTTATAAAATTAAAGAACTAATTATCGTTGTAAACCCAAAAATTTCTAAGAATATATGTATAAACTCTTGTTATGAGAATAGTAGTATGATGAATTTTTCTTCAATGTCATGGGTAATCTTACGTAGATCTTTTATCTGAATTATTGTTATGTCAATAAGAAATTACAACCTCCACAGCTTTAGGCTAATTCTCCACTTGAATACGTACGCATAATGCATCTTAGAACCAGTTGGAATTGAGCGTGGAAGTTAAAGAAAGACCTGCTTTTGTCAAGTCAAATCTACTCATTCTCCACTTGAATACGTACGCGTAATGCATCTTAGAACCAGCTGGAATTGAACCTGGAAACTAAAGAAAGACCCGCTTTTGTCAAGTAAGTCTACTCATTCCTTATACATAATGACATAATGTATATGGGGTCAAAAAATAAATAGCACTATTTGTGGTGGGTGTTGTGCAAATATCACCACATTACTAATTCATGTTTAAAAGGCACCAATATAGGTGTCCAGACAAAAATACCCCTTCCAAGTGAGTTTTTGTCGTTTTCAAACCTAGTGAGAAAAACCAGAGAGAGAAAACATCTCTTGGAAAAAGAACCGGCGTTGGAAGATCAGTGGTTTTCCGTCTGAAAAAGACGTCGAAGTAACCGGCGGTAGGACAACAGTGTTTATCGGGTGTTCAGACGAGAGCATCTTCAATCGACGGTAAGTTGAGTCAGATTATGTTGTTGATTTTGTTTGTAATAAGTTCATGTTTGATGTTGGTTGGTTGTTGATTAAACTTGTAGATTATGTTTGTTTGTTGATCTGAGAATGGTTGTGGGTTAGGTTAGGGTTTGTAAATCCGTTGAAGATCTGGGTTCCCGAGCTTTTTCAAGGTGATTCCGAGCTTTTTTCAAGCTTATTCGAGCTTTTTAAGAGTTTTTTTCCGAGCTTTTTAAAACGTTTTCCGAGCTTTTTCAGGGTTTTCGAGCTTTTTCTGGGTTTTCGAGCTTTTTCAAACTAGTTCCGAGCTTTTTGAAAATGGCCGAGCTTTTTGTAACTATTGTCGAGCTATTTTAAAATGTGGCCGAGCTTTTTAAAACAATTTCCAAGCTTTTTGAAACAGTGCCCGAGATTTTTTAAAAAGCCCGAGCTTTTTTAAACAGTGTCCGAGCTTTTTGAAACTGAGTCCGAGCTTTTTCAAACAGTTGCCGAGCTTTTTTAGACAGTTCGAGCTTGTTAAAACTGAGTCCGAGCTTTTTGAACAGTCCGAACATTTTCAACACGTGTTCGAGCTTTTTGAAAAAATTTCGAGCTTTTTTAAACTGAGTCCGAGCTTGTTAAAACTGAGTCCGAGCTTTTTGAACAGTCCGAGCATTTTCAACACGTGTCCGAGCTTTTTGAAAAATTTTCCGAGCTTTTTTAAACTGAGTCCGAGCTTGTTAAAACCGAGTCCGAGCTTTTTCAACAGTCCGAGCATTTTCAACACGTGTTCGAGCTTTTTGAAACAGTTTCCGAGCTTTTTGAAAAAAGTTCGAGCTTTTTTAAACTGAGTCCGAGCGTTTTTAAACTGAGTCCGAGCTTTTTGAACAGTCCGAGCATTTTCAACACGTGTTCGAGCTTTTTGAAACAGTTTCCGAGCTTTTTGAAAAAAGTTCGAGCTTTTTTAAACTGAGTCCGAGCTTGTTAAAACCGAGTCCGAGCTTTTTAAACAGTCCGAGCATTTTCAACACGTGTCCGAGCTTTTTGAAACAGTGTCCGAGCTTTTTCAACAGTCCGAGCGTTTTCAAACTGGTCCCGAGCTTTTTCAAACTGGTCCCGAGCTTTTTCAAACTGTGCCCGAGCTTTTTTTATATGAGTCCGAGCATTTTCCAACTGTGTCCGAGCTTTTTTCACACTGTCCGAGCGTTTTCAATATGAGTCCGAGCTTTTTGAAACTGCTTCTCTGCTATTTTATATTATTATGTCCTAGCCTTTTACAGTTTACTGATGCATTCTTTCTATGAAAATGCAGATGAGTAGTGAACTAAAGGATTTGCTTAAAACTCCAGAGGATGAATGGTACGATGGAAAAATAACTCGGCATGACCATTTCAGCGACCTTAAAGATATCGACGTCGCACTAGACAGTGTACCAGAACAATTCAAGGTCGAAGACCGACGTCGGTATACAGAGTCTTGTTTTGGTCATTTCCTGAGGATGGATCGGGGGATGAAGTTTTCGGGTAGCGTAGTCCATCGACTGCTATTGCGCGAGCTACATCACGATGGGCCGCAGGATGAGATGAGATTTTTGTTAGGTACTCGTTCGGTCCGGTTCTCCAAGGTTGAATTCTGTCTGATCACCGGATTGAAGTTTGGAGTGATTCCCGACACGACGAGGTATGAGATGGTTCAGAACGGGATACAACAACGGTATTTCAATGGTGCAGCTGATGTGGATTATGAACAGCTGAAAGCTGTTCTACGGATGGGTGTATTTGAGGAGCAGTACGATGCTGTGAAGCTGTGCCTCCTTTATATGCTAAACTGGATATTGATGGGGTTGGACGAGAGACAGAAAGTTCCATTATGGCAGATCCGGCTAGTCGAGGACTTGGACGCTTTTGATGCATTCCCGTGGGGTGCCCACGTGTATAGGCAGTCCATTATTGGATTCAAGAATGCCTTAAACGGTCGACGTGTGCGGTATGAGAGACGACAGCATGAAAAGGGCGTTGACGTTCACACGGTGGAGACGTACAACATTTACGGTCTAGCTCACGCACTGTTGGTGAGAATTTAGAATTTGTATCGTTTGAAAACCTGAAATTTTTTTTCCATGAGTTACGGAATAAATGATTGGATTCTGAATAACTTGTTCTTTTACATAGGTATTTGCGTATGAGGTTATCCCCGAGCTTGGGACCCGATTTGGGACACGTAGGGAGATTGAGTTGTCCCCCCGTATTCTGAAATGGCAGTTGCAAACTCAACCAAGGTCGGACAAGCTGGACAGAAAAATTTTCTTAGCCAGGGTAAGGATCTATTGTGTTAAAGTGTTTACATATTACGATTATACAAATAGAATGGTCTAACCACGATTTCAGATGTTTGCGAGGACTGCACTGGTGCCGACAGCAGCTGAGAGGGTTGCACGGTACTACGAGGGCATAAATGAGGGAGGCAGTCTATATATGGCTGCCGATGGACACGACGGCTCGGTACCAGATCCCTTACATCATACGACTGCCGGACCCAGTCATACGGAGGGTTCCGACCATGAGTTTGGCGGTGGGAGTCCCCTCAGGCACAGGCCGGATACGGAGGGTTCGGTCCCGGAGTTTGTCGCTGGGAGTCCTCTTAGGCGCAGACAGGTTCGCTTTGCGATGCCCAGTGGAGTACATTCACGAGAAGACGTTGGAGGGCATCGCCAGGTATGTAAAAAATGGTGTAATGCATTATTTATGTTGAAACAAGTGTTGGGTTTTAGTACTGATAATAATGATTTTGTTTCAGGATCGTTTGGAACAAAAAATCCAAGATGTGATGGATGCAGTCGCTGCGTTACGGGAGGATATCCGGAAGAGTGATCGGGAACGGGATAGGCAGCATAGAGAGGTGATGGACTTTCTCCGGGGGCGGTGGGGTTCGACATCACAGTCTGGCAGGGATGGTCCACCCTCCCATGATCAAGACTCTCCCCGTACAGACAGAGACGGAGGGACAGACCCAGCCACCGGACCTACGACGGAGGCTGATGGACCTCAGACACAGGGTCCAACAGCTGGAGATACAGTACGAGACCAGCAGATGCAAGTCCCTGGTGGCACGGATACAGGAGTATTTGGGGAGACAGTTACCCAGGCGATATTAGAGTATCCGCTGCTTATGGAGGTACAGGATGTGGATCCTCCTGTTTATATCCAGGACCACACAGCGGACCCGTTCAGTCCACTGGGTCAGAGTCCCTCCTCCCGTACAGTCCACACTCCTGACCTGACCAGGCGATCCATAGGGAGCACCCCTGCGGTCCATCCGACACCGCTCCCCTCTACTCTATCCAGTCACACCTCACCCCCTAGTGACACTGGCGGTCCATCCCACCGGAGCCCTCGACGTGATCAGCCATTTCAGAGTTCCTCCTCCCAACACCCCCCAATCCACAGTCAGCATAGGCAGCAGCGGATGCGCAAACGAGGCTGGCAGTTGATGAGCCCATACACTGACCCCTGTCGGCCGAAGAGGCCAAGGACACTGCCCATGTCATCAGCACATACATTCAGGCCCGATGGATTGGTAGACGCTGACCAGCTTGCGGCTTACAAAGCCTACAAGAGGAACGTGACGGGGGAATTGTAAGTATTAAAATATTGTGAATTTATTTTGAAACACCTAAGTTAAATTAGTTGTATTCCTAAATAATTGAAAATTACACAGACGTGATGTGGATCTGATGACCCCCGTGCCTGTGACTTGGTTCCACCGGTTGCAAACCAACTTTATGGAGTTGGAGGACACTGTACTTTCCTTACTTTGATTGTCTTTTAAGTTTGTTTAACTTATGGAAGAATACTAACAATGTATAATGTTTATATTGTCAGCATATTGACGCGTACCTGCATATTTTACGGAAGCGTCAACGAGCATTCCCCACTGTCTACATTCAGAGGATGAATCTACTAGATTCTCAGTTCTATGTAAGTGTTTCAAATGTACTGTTTTCACCCGTCTGTTTGTTGTGTTTCATCCTGTTTCTAACGTTTCAGTTCGTTGTCTATTTTCAGTCAATGCTGGAGTTTCAGTGGCGGAGAATCATGCCTCGCGATGCTGTGGGCAAAGCCCCAAAAAACTGGTCTGTGTTGAAGTACAGGTGGTCCCCTGAAGATCTGATGACGGTACGTGGATTGCTCCCGGTAGGGAACCGACCATGGCACGAGGTTGACACGGTGAGCAAAATACAGTTATGGTTTCAATGTGTTTAATTAAAAATTCTTATTTTGACCATAACAATATCTTGAACACTTGGTACAGGTCCTTATTCCGTGCAACGTTGGTGGCCAGCATTGGCTCGTGGCCAGCGTTGACCTTACTGTCGGGAAGATCCACCTGCTAGACCCGTTCAGACAGGAAGTCCCCCTACAGATCAGGAAAGAGCAGGTCGCTCCATTGCGGTGGTTTATACCCTCGATGTTGCATCAGGTGGGGTTTCACGATGCCAGACCAACGGGCGAGGCGAAGTATCAGAAGCGGAATAGGCCCTTTGGGGTAAGCATGGTGTCTACAACACATGTGCCCCAACAGACTAGAGGGTATGACTGTACGAACATCATTTAAACTTTAAGTTTGTTTTATTCAACTTCTATTGTAACGGTTGTTCATGTGCTGAGTCGCAGGGGTAACTGTGGTGCTCATACCTTGAGATTGATGGAGTACGTACTGGCGAACAGGATGACGTTCGACTGGTCAGAAGAAGATATGTGCACCATACGGGAGAAGATGGCTGTGGAGATTTTTTGTAACTCCAAGCCACATTAGATGTTGTAGTTGTCGATGTACAAACAATTATAGTAATGAACTTTCAAATTATAAATTTTTTGTTTAAAATTTAAAGTGTTTTCATTTACAAGTACAACACACGCATTTCATATCATACAATAAAACAAGTAATAATTAACACCCCAACTCAATTAAACAATAAGTATGAACGGCTCGGTTCAATCCTCGGCAGATTCCTTGTGTGGGCACGTCTGTTTGTTATGTCCAACTTGATGACATACGCTACACTTACGACGGTATTCCTCGGGAACAATTCTGCTCGGACCTTCAATAATCAAGGGCGGATTAGAACACCTCCTGCTATTATGACCTGATTGTCCACATCTTCTACACGATTGGGTGGTTGTCCTCTCGGAAGACGATGCATGTCGACCCTCCATCGGGCGACCTGATTGTCTCTTGGTCTTTGGATTTAAAACCACCCGCTCAGCGATGTCGGACGGCACTACCCATGAAGAAGGATGGCCAACAGGCATAATAGGAACTGAGTATGCATCAATAAGTGTCTGTCTCTTGTAGTAGTCCGAACACAGCGATGTGAAATCCAAATTCCGCTCCCTGCAAAACCAATGAAAAAAGTGACAATCACGCTTGCTTAATATAGGGTATAATTTTATACTGTTAATGTACCTTGCCGCTGCGAGTGCGTGAGAACACGGAAACTGATCCATTTGGAATTTGTTGCATGTGCATGTCTTCCGGGCTAAGTCAACAGTCCACTGTTTTCCGGACCGTTTGACAGAGAAAATGTTCCAGTCCACTGGATTGACTGTCATATAACCGCACTTCTCGACCCGTTGTAGCATCACAAGATGTGCTGCGTCGGTCAACTGATGACGCATGGACTGTGCAGCTCGATGTCGATCGTGAAACCAACGCTGTAACATATTCCTAATGAACTCTGCCAATGTCAACATAGGGAGTTGTCGTGCGAATTTAAGGCATGAGTTTATGCACTCTGCAACATTTGTTGTCATCACCCTGAACCTTCGTTGGGGACAGTGTACACGAGACCATTTGTGTGGACCGGCAGATTCAACATAATCGAACGCATTCTTGTGCAGGTTACGTAACTCACCCATGTACCGGTTATATTTGAATTCAGTGTACGCTCTAGCGGCTTTGCCCATTAAGCTGGCAACATCTTTTCTGTGAAATCGCTTCTTCACATTTTCACCAAAGTGCCAACAACATATGGTATGGGTTGCATAAGGGAACACTTTAGAAATCCCTGCTTCAATGCTTGCATGTCGATCGGAAATAAAAACCAGATCATCTATATGACCAAGGGCACCCTTCAAGCAATCCAAAAACCATTCCCATGAAAGGTTGTTTTCGGAGTCGCCGTACCCAAAAGCAATTGGATACACCTGTTCGTTTCCATCTTGGGCAGTTGCAACAAACATTGTACCCCCGAATCTTCCCTTCAAATGGGTACCATCAACTGCAATAACCGGACGCATGCACCTCTGAAAACCTCTAACTGAGGCCCCTAATGACATGAAAAAGTAAAGGAATTTACCGTCGTCAGCGCACTGTAAGTCAGTGATTGTGCCGGGATTTTGTTGTTCCAGCACGTAACCAAAAGACGGCAGTAGTTGGAAGGTTTCTTCATGTGTCCCATAGGTCAGTGACAATGCATAATGCAAGGCTTGATATGCCTTACTGTACATGATTTGGATGCCATACATTGTTTTCATATCGGCGATTATATCCTTGGGACGCATGAGACGACCATCTTGTTGTTGAAGTCTAGGTGCAACCACTTCTCCAATTATAACTGCACTAGCTTGTCGGTGGCGACGGTGAATCTCCTCCAATGGACAACTGTGTTCATTGACAAAACTTCTTACTTGGAAGTACATCCCTTCATCTCTTCTCACCGCTCTTAATTTCCATGTACAGTTGTCAATCAAACAAACAAGATGTAACGTTGTCTTATTGGACCTTTTCACCTTCCATTCGAAGTTTCGCCGCATTGCGAAAAGGCCAACTAGTCTCTTCAGATCCTTTTTTGTCGGAAAGAACTGACCTTTATAAATCATGGATGTAGGTTCTTCTGCTACCAAGGTTGTGCTTCTACCAATCCCAAACGAGTATGAATCTGCTCCGGGAATAACCCACGTTGTGGTATTATCAGAATCATCTGTAGATACATTATGCCGGACCTCGGAAGTACCAGGCATATCTGCTCCGGTGCAACTAACTCCTTCTACACGTCTTCCACGTCTTTCAATTTGGACATGATCTTCATCAGTGTTCTCTACAGGATCTACCAGATCAATATTTGCCTCATTATCCACCTCCTGGTTAGGCCCAAGGTTCGGTTCAGTGTTCTCCTCATTGTACATCTCATTGTATTGCTCATTGTACCGCTCATCATTCATCTCAAATCGACAACCAAACACATCGTCGAATTGAGGTTCACAAACATCTGCATGGTCGACCACTACCGGTTGGACAGCACATATGTTTTCCCCACCTTCAGTGGCACTCCTTTGTGTGAACACTTGGTTGCTACCGCTAGCGGATCCAAATGGTTGGGTATTTTCAGGAGCAGGAATATCATTCCGTATCACATCTCCAGTTGCCCTCTCAATTAGACTAACACATACTTGAGGGATCACCCGATCTTCCCCTAGCATAAACTGAACATCATCGTCATTTCTTACAAATGTGCGACATGTAGCGCCAGGAACGATTGATATTGACTGTAGATCAACATTGTATTTGTTTACATCATACTTCACAACGGTATGCACGATCGACACCAATTCTTCGTAACTCATATTCTTTGACACATACATTCCTTGGTTGTCGGATCCAACAAACCTCTGACTTCCGTCGGGTAACTGCTCCCATCGACCGTTGTAAGATATTACTATTCTCACCCGATTCATTATCCTGTAACATTCATCACCACAAACCATTATAACAAACATAAAAGCTATGGAAAAGGCTCAGAGCCTTTTAAAATAGTTGCCGAGGTTTTTACGAACTTTTTTACAAAGTACATAGCTTTTTTATAAAGTCCGAGCTTTTTTACAAATTCCAGAGATTTTTTACAAATTCCAGAGATTTTTTACAAAAGTCCAGAGCTTTTTTACAAAAGTCCCGAGCTTTTTTACAAAAGTCCCGAGCTTTTTCACAAAGTCCCGAGCTTTTTCAGAAAGTCCCGAGCTTTTTTACAAAAGTCCCGAGCTTTTTCACAAAGTCCCGAGCTTTTTTACAAAAATCTCGAGCTTTTTCACAAAGTCCCGAGCTTTTTTACAAAAGTCCCGAGCTTTTTCACAAAGTCCCGAGCTTTTTCAGAAAGTCCCGAGCTTTTTTACAAAGTCCCGAGCTTTTTCACAAAGTCCCGAGCTTTTTTACAAAAGTCCCGAGCTTTTTCACAAAGTCCCGAGCTTTTTTACAAAAGTCTCGAGCTTTTTCACAAAGTCCCGAGCTTTTTTACAAAGTCTCGAGCTTTTTTCATGTCTCCGAGCTTGTTTTCTAAAGGCTCGAGCCTTTTGTCCAAAGGCTCGAGCTTTTTCAAACATGCTCCGAGTTTTTTCAAACAGTGTCCGAGCTTTTTAAAACAGGGTCCGAGCATTTTCAAACAGGCTCCGAGCTTTTTATTAACAGGTTCGGAGATTCAAATTTCACAGATTCAATATTCACAAAACCAGTTTCATGTTTACAAAAGGAACGTTTAAAAAAAATGAAGGATCAAAAACAGTATTTCAGTCAAACATATTACCTTGTTGTGCTTACTGAAGAACGTTGAGTAGAGTAGTTTTGAAATTTATTGTAGACAGAGAAAGAGAGGAGTTCCTGCCTTCAGCGTTTCAAGTGTGGAGATGGAAGTAAAGACACAATTATAAATTCATTATTTAAGGGCAATTTTGGTAGTTCACCAAAATAGGTGCCTTTTAAACATAAGTTATTAAACCGGTGACGTTGGTGCAACAGCGAGACAAAAAGGTGACATTTCTCACCATTTGCACTAATGTATATACTATATAGTATAATACATCTGGCTTGGCTCTCTCTCTCTCCCTTAAAAACTCATTTGATTGGTCATACATTCTATATTTCTATATAGTATGAAATTGTTAGAGCTAAGATCTATTGCACAGAATAATTAATTGACGTGAATTTTAATTCAACACAAGTGGGCCGGAAAAATTAAAATAATCACGAGAACACATGACATGTTATTTAAATTTGTCCTTCTAGTAATTAAACTGAAGTGGAGACCTGGAAAATGGGAGATGCCAAGTGGAAGGATAAATCGCAAAAAGTTATACACAATAATACAACGGAATGAAATTTCCCCAACAATTAATAATAAAAGGATAAAAAAAAAAAACGATTGGTGGATTGAATAGAAAGTGTCATTACCAGATCAAATATAATACTTCCTAGGATTTGGTGTTGCATTCTATTGTCCAACTTCCAAATAGAGAACATGCAAGTATTTTTAAATTTTTAATTTTATAAGTGTTGGCTTAGTGGTATATGTATACTTTTTCTATACATTATTATACCGTATAAGGAAGTTAAAATGTATTAAATAATACAAAATGAGTGCTTAGAATACAAAATAATTTCTTTACCGCACTACTTAATGCAGAGGGTGGAGGTGGGTTTATCATGTATTAGCTCTAGGCTCTGGCCATCTATTTGTCCAGTCTCTTTTTTCTTTTCGGATTTCTCTTTCTTTTTTCTTTTTTCAAATTTATGTTTTTAATATAATATACAACTTTATGATGTATAAAATAAATACTTACTTACCAATTTGTTTGAAATTTCTTTTGAACTAATTTTTTAAAAAATGTAGAAATATTAATTATTTTTTTATTTAATATAATATAATATAATATAATAATGTAAACATGTACTAAACACCTTCCTATATCAAATATTTTTAAAATTTATTACATGAATTATAATTTTTTTTAATTATGCATTGATTATTATTATTTTAAATATAATACAACAAATATATATTTTATAATATCAATTTTTATTCTAAAAACATATCAATTTTTTTATTTAACAAAATATTCATAAACAAAAATCATATTCAAACTATGTATACTTTAATACAAAATATTACTAAACATATAATTGTATAAGAATAATACAGTCTAATCCAATTAAACACTAGATTGCATAAGAATCTTAATCCAAATCCAATCCTACCTAATTCAGTACAATCAAATCCAATACAATACAGTGTGCCAAACGAGCCACTAATTAAGTTATCATTCAAGTCGTACTCCTTCTCCCAAACTCCAAACTCCAAATTCATTGTAATGGTTTAAAAAATAGAAATGAATGAATTAGAAAGAAGACAATGAATGTTAGCTGCTCAGTATCCTTATAGATACTTTATAGAAGTATAGCTCTTTTTTAATAGACAATTACTTGTCAAGAGAATAATTAGCCACTCTAAGCCCAATATTGGCCCTGGAATGAAATATTAAAAAACCCAAGCCCGAGAAAAAGCCTAAACATGAACATATGTAGACTGAGCGAAACTTGACCTCTTTTGGACATCATTTTGACCGTATAATAATATTCTTTGCATATATATATAATCTGTTAATTGTTAATTTATCCTTGCCATAGATTTACATATAACTCTGCTTTTGTTCAATCATTGGGGAGCAAGTGAGCTGCTTTTAATTGGCTTTTGGGAGAGATGTCCAGTTCTAAATTGGACATGTTGAGCTAGCATTTCATGGTACAGATTGATTTGGGCCACTTTGGGGTCAGTGTCACTTGCTCTAATCTTTATATTTTGGTTCAATTTTACACAAACCTAAATGAATTTAAAATTTACCATATTTTTTCGCTATAATTAGAATTCATCTAGTTAGATGAGATATTTCTTATGAAGTTTAGGAATTACTAACATCGTACACTCATAAAAGGTTTTAGATACAATAAAATGGGCTGAGATCGTGTCTAGAAGTAGTTTTAGGCTATCAGGCTTCAAAAGGCTCAAAACTATTGGGCCAAGAGTTCCCATTCAGGCATACATTTTGTTATATCATCTCTTTGGACTTTTATCTATCTATCTAGAATCGATACTTAATAGAATGTCAGAGTATAAATGCCGATAACCAGTCGGCTCTCCTAACGTTTTTTTCTCTTTCTTGCAGATACCACCTTTACCAGAGGATCTCACCATCCAAATGGTCCGGCAACTACATATGTTACCCCCAAACACTCGCTCAAAAGTCTGCCTATTCAGCATTTCTATGTTGATTAGTCAACCTTTCATATTACGTGACTGTTTAACTACCATGACTCATGGTGTTAACAAATTTCACGTGTCAATTTCCAGTTCATTCATTTTTTTTTTTATGTAAATCAAAATGTATGGTTGTTACTGGGTGATTTGCGACAACATAATAATAATTGACAATCCAGCAACTAATTACCATGTTAAATGATAAAAATGCTTATATGCTATTGAGATTTCACAAAATATGCATTCATCAATGTCGTGGGTCATCAGTGGATGAACTAATCTGCAAACATTAACCCAATACTATCATTTTCAGCCATGCAGACAAATTTGAATAATTCTATCGTTTACTTTATAAAAAAAAAAAACTGTACATTTTTATGTATTAAATATAAGTGGTTCAACGTCAACCTATCAATTTTATGCCAACCTATTTGATTGTAATGTTTGTAGCCATATTATTATTTATTACACAGGAGCTGAATTTATTGGTAGCTTTCTAAACCCAAAATTAAACGTAACAAAATTCTAGAAGTGGGGTCTCAAATTTGTTCATGGATGGAGACGTATGACTTTAATTTCTTTTAATTATTTCTGCAAATCATTCACTTGGGGTTTAATTAAATATAAATTATAATTAAATTCTAAGATGAAAACAATGTTAGTTGTAATCCACTTATTTGATTAATATATTAGTCAATTGATAAAGACTTTGTTTACTATAATGAATAAACAAATGATAAGTGGAGGCAAACAACGATATAAAAAACCAAGTTGGGTGACTGAAATATCAGACCCTACAACTCCCAACGGCCGATTCCTCTCCCATCTATCTTTTGCTTGCTTTTGTTGACTTGTCCTGGTCAATTCTCCAACTTCCTTATATTCTGTTTCAATTTAAAAAATGGCACGAGAAACACATTACTGTGTTATCTAATCTTTCGTTTCTTGTTTTTGTATTTGTATAGTAAAGACTAAAGAGAGGCTCTTCAATGCATTAGGGCATATAATTAGTTAAATCACACACAGTATGATATACATGAGCATGTAAATATGTAATTGATAAATTTCATTTGTGACCCAGATACCATGTGACATCACAACAACGGGACTGAAGACAACCTAACTGAAGACAACCTATAAAAGCGTCGAAACAAGTAATTAAAGGTAAGCTTTGAATCATTTGTAAGAGTTAATATTATTAGCAATCATCTTTTGGCATTCATAATAAGATATGATTGACTTAAGCATCCGATGATGAATACCAACGACATCTGTTGGCACACCTTAACTTGTCCGTCTTTAACTTGTCCGTCTTTGTTGTAATAGGAATATCATTTGGAAAGAAGCCTTATTTTGAAAGTTTATTCAATCACTAATTGCATCAAACAATGTTTACCCTCAACAATAATCATTTGAGAGATCATATATAACACACGTATGTAGTATATATAAGAGATAATTATCCAGGTGGCCATCTATTTGGTTGGACAATATCAAAATATGGCCAATAGATGATTATTTCATTTCAAAATAATCATTTTTGACGAAGAGTGTAACACTAAAGGTTATTCCGTTACACTTTTCGTTAAAAATGACTATTGTAAAACGAAATTCTTATTTAGTGACCGTTTAAATAATGTCCAATCAAATGAGTGATACTGGGATAATTATCCTTGTATATAATATAAGTGATTCGGACTAAATTGAGTAAATTCGGATGTATGCACCTAATGCACTCAACCTTTTCTCCCTAGTTAGAAACATATATTAATTATGAAATCATAGAAGGCGAGATTGTTCTATTAATGATCTAGCTAGATTACCAATCTTAATGATCTATATTGTTCTATTATGGAAACCATATATGAGCATGAAAGGTCCAGAAGAAACGAGTTGGTGAGGGCATAAAATAAATTCTCAACAAAGGCAAACATGGTTCTAGATTGTTCTATTGGATGATTTACTACGCATATGAGATATACGTTTTAATTGTTTCACAATGATTGCCAAAGGTCTCTCAAACACCATTCTCAGGTGTTCACTGTGTTATTCCTTATGCAACTCTTTGTTAAGACTAGCATTCCACGCATCACCATAAATATAGAAAATCAATGTGATTTGTTGAAAATTGTGAGTTGCTATGTAGTTATAGATGACGGATTCAATAGGAAAAAAAAAATAATAAAATGAGATAAAAACATATATATTAAATTGTTACGTGTTGCCTTTGGATATTCTTTCGTATAATATAAGATTATAGATTGAGATTATTTTATTTTTTTACCACCATGAAATAAAAAAAAATAAGTTTTGGACGGTTTGAACTTTAACTACCCTTATCAAAATATCTCTATCATGGGATGGTGGTAGGCAATTACAGTGTGAACTGTGAGAGACAAAATTTGAGCCATTAAAGTCATTAACATTTTGATAAAAATCAATACACGATGATGTATAAAGAAAGATGACTAATGGGTGCATGGCCTACGGTGATATTGACATATGAGATGAGTTTGTTTATTTTCACGACCATATATGTCTAATTTTAATGGAATGTATTGACATTTCTCTTTAACTTTGCCGACATGGTGTAGCGAAAACAATGTTGGAAACAACTTTACAATAAACGACTCTTTAACACATTTTATTATTTTAGATTCAATAAATTATAAAAATTGTTTATTGGATTGTAAAGAAATTTCTGGCAATAATACTCGTTCGTTTGAATTCTTTATTTAATTTTTTTTTTTATTGTGAAACTTTCGGGTCAGATCCGACTGTTGACCATTTCCTTATCCATTCGAAGCTGACCAAATTCTTTATTTTCACAAAAACTTGGAAACTCTTGACTCTTTACATCTCTCGAACAGAAAAACAATTCATTTCAGTCGGTCTTTGCTGTGACTAATAATTTTGGTGGGTTTGTTATAGATTATCTGTCAACAAAGTTTCAAACTATGGTTTTTCATATTGTACTCGTTATTCTTATGTGTTAGCTTGAATATTATGAAAATAGATATCCAAATAAAACATATACTAATTGATTTCGGCAATGTAAATCTACATCTTACTTAATTAATTTCGCTGACACACTAGTATATATAAATTTCAAAATATAAATGCGGACTGCCAATAAACTTGCATATGATAAAAAGATTTAGATTTATACATATAGAAATAATAATAATAATAAAAGGATTTTGGGTTTGGATTTGGACCTGACCTTCAACGATCCAGGTTTTCACGACCCAATTTGACCCGGATTTGAATAAATATGAATACGGATTGGGTGTCGATACTTGTTGGCAGCGGAAATCGGGTTTTAAAATTGTTTACAACAAAGTAAATAATCAGTACGATACATAAGATTAAATAGAAGAAGTTAGAACATACCCTTGATGCCAACTCCTTCGTTTACTTTGCGTTTTATTCTGATTTGTTACCACTGGATCTTCCTCGCTATGACCCGTGATCCGGCAACCATGTGTGGGTGCGTCACGGACTTCAGGGAATTAATGGAAGTTAGACTAGAGAGCAGAGAACATAGAAACAAAACTCTTTTGTTTCTCTTTTGTTTACGGCCAAACAACTTAAACAAATTAATAAGAAAGAGTATGAAAAAACTATTTTTTTTCTCTCTCTCTTGTTCTCTTGGGCCTTGACAAAGTATGAATGAAAAGTTAGAAATCAAGATGAAAGAAACATCTTCCTTTATAAGTTCTTTTTCTTTTTATTCTATAATAAAATGTCTTTTGCTTTCCTTTAAAAAATGTGTAGTACTTATTACCTTTTCTTTCTTTAATGCATTACTGCCCCATTATCAAAGTATAAAATGCATTTGCTTTTACTTTCATTCATTGGTATAGCTTAGGGATGACAAAAACCCGGGTCCGGGTTGGGTATACCCTGACCCGGCCGGGTACCCAGGTTTACACAGTCCGGGTATCCACTCAGGAAAAACCCGGATTTTGAAATCCGGGTACCCGGCCCGGAAAGACCCGACTGGTATCCATACCTGGATTTTACCCGGTTTTTTTTATACAATTTTTTAAAATATTTCCTTTTTGACAATTTAAATATTACATTAATTAGGATAAAGTAAACACACCAATATCACAATATTAATAATAGAAACTCAAATCCTAGACAAAACATTAAATATTCCATTGACCCACATTTCACTCTCTTTCTTTTTCAATTGATTCCAAAACCGGTATTTGTTTTTATTACAATTTATTTTAACCGGTATTCCTTTTAACCGGGTAATGATTTTTTAAATTAACAAATTAATTATTTAAAAGTTTGAAAAAAATTAGGGTTTAGGTTTTTTTTTTGGTTTAATTTGATAGATTTAAAAAAAATAAAAGAAAATAATTAAACCGGGTACCCGGCCGGGTAACCGGGTATACCTAGACCTGGGCTGGTACACAACCGTCCGAGTACTTGGATATTCCTTACCCTGTCCCGGGTAAGAAATATCTGGGTATTACCAGGGTATTCCAGCCCAGGTAAGGCCGGGTAAAGTTGTCATTCCTAATATAGCTGAATGATTATGCATACCAAACTTTCTTCTTTTGTTCAATAGGCATAGTGCTCTCTCTTTTAATAAACAAAAAGAAAGTGTTCATTCTTATAATAAACAAAATGAAAGTGTTTATTCTTTACCTAACAATTAGTGGTGCTTTAATGAGTACTTCATATCTTTTATTGCTTTTGCTCAATTGACCGCGAGTCACCCTTATTAATTATAAAGGTGATGCTCTCATGTATTTCACTGGTCTCATCAGTTCGTGATTCAACCATTCAGTTTCCCAGTTATATAAATATATCTCCATATATTTAAACTGAATACTAAAATCTTTCCAAAAATATATCTCATATATTAAAATAAGACATTAAGTATTTTAGTGACAATAAGATAGTAGAATTCTCAATCCCACATAATCATGTTCATTGAGACTGAAACACTTGACTTAAATAAAACAATTTCATTATTTTATTTTAATCATGTTTTGAATCTACAACATCCAATTAATAATGATTTATCAATCAAATAATCTCATTATTCAGTTTTTATTAATTAAATAATCTCATTATTCAATTAATCCCTGAATTATTGTGTCACTTTCGTAACACAAATAATTGGACAATCCAATTAATTAACCTTGTCTCTTGCTTGCTACCTTAAACAATCGGGCTAGTAAGGGGACCTAATGAACCCACAGTTTTGAGCTCCAATAATCCTTGGAAATAATTAATTAAACTCTTTAATTAACATTTCACGATTATTAATCTCGGAGTTATTTCATTAAAAACCCGAGGTTGCACTCTCGCACTGTAGATGTATTACACAAACCAAAACAAGATCGGTGTTCATCGATATAACTATTACATATGGTATGATCCTTCACAGTAGTTCATAAATGGAGCTGGATCATAATTTCCGTTATACCCTCCAATTATATATATTCCATTAAGTACCATTGATTCTCTAATGAATAATAAATCATTTTTCCTTACGGAAGCAGGAGAGTACTCATATCGTTCAAGCCCCGAATCAACCCATAAGGGAACTACTATCTACTTCTTCCAAGAAGGAGTATATTCTACTATTGTGCTCAGACCTTTTCAGCCACAAGCCAAACTGCGATTCCAACATATAGAGCATATTGACCCTGAATCTCATCCAATCTCATCCGATCTCACCCATGGTATATCAAAAAACCACGATCTAACCTGAAGGAGTCAGTAAGATACTTAGGATTAAGATCACCCACATACAACCATCATTTGTCGATGAATATAAATCTCATCATGTAACGGATCTTGGTGAGAGATTCATATAAATCGTGGCTCAGTCCTGTATAATCACATCATACAAGGTGCCTCCATTCTCACATCACCATATGAAAAGTCTAAGATAAGACCACCATACATTACAGAATGGACTGCAACTGTAGATTAACCACAAATAACGTACCCAGCTTTATTTGTTATTTACAGACTCTTTAGATTGCTCGTCTCCGTATATGACATTCATATACTCAATTCGAGATTACATCCGGCAATCAAAGATGTTAAATACATGTGATTTAAAATGTATGAGATAAGTCTATCAAATGAATATACTACTTCTATTATTATTGTTTCATTTACATTTACAAATTACAAGCTTTAGAGCATAAATTCCAACAATTGACACCTATAAAACTTATTAGTACACCTATATTTTATTAAAAATTTTAATTACAAAAATATCCCAATAGAAATTTACCGATAGAGACAAATTACTTTAATTATAAATAAATCAAATACTATATACAATCATTAATTACATCAATATCTTCAACTATATTTTTTTATTAAAAAAAACTTACCTTTTAAAAAAAATTATGATAAACCCTAATTAAATTATAATTTTATTTTAAGTATCAAACTTTCTCATCATCACATGATTATTATATTATTTTATCTTTATTTTATATATAGTTATGAACTCTATCAATAAATAATTTTTTTAACGATAATTGTAGATATCAACAAGTTTTTTTTTAAAAGATAGTCGTAGATATCAATAAGATTTTTTTTTAAGATATCTGTATAAATAAGATAATTCCAGATTGAAAAATATATTTACCCAATATACGGTCCACATATTCTCTTTTATAATGTTTCAACATTTGAGATATTTCCAAAAGTAAATTGGATCATTATTAAAAGATGATTTGATTTCAAAATTAATATGATTTTTTTTGTTTATAAATTGAGTGTGATAATAATTTAAGATTGTTTATAAATAATATGTATTAAAATGAATATATTTATTTCAATGAGAATACTATTGACATTAGGATGAGTGCCTATAGTAATATTTATTTTTTAAAGGGCAATTACCAATTAGGTCCTGGACTTTTTTTTTAAAAATTCCAAGTTGTTTGTGACTTTTGTAAAAGTGATCAAATTGGTCATCACATTTTTTCTAAATGACAAATTAGTCCCTCTATTTTTTAAAGTGACCAAATTGATCACTCAAATGATTTAACAGTGTTAAATATAACAGTTGGCTTTAATAATTTTAGTTAAAGTATGTAAATACCCTTTATTTGTCATATGATTGCAAAGTTGTTTTATCTTTGTACATTAAATTCACCATTATAATTACAAAAAAATCCAAAATATTATTAATAAAACACCATTTGTACATTTTTTAAATTAAAATTCTCTAAAAATATATAAAAATATTTTAATAAGATAATGTCAATTATACTTTTATTTTTTAAATAAAGTTACCGTTCATTTGCAGTTTAGTCATTTACTATTTTTATACAATATTGTTTTTTTGTGTTAATATTATACGGACACTGTTTTCAAAATTATTTAAAAATCAAAACGCATAAATAAAATAAACAAAAATATACATTTGTTAAAAAAAATTGTGCATGTGTCAATATTATATTGTTTATGAGTAATGTATAATTTTACTCGTACACAATTAAAGTTGACCGAATGAACTTAATTAGAGGGACTAATTTGGTACTTCGGAAAAACGTAAGAACCAATTTGGTAACTTTTATAAAAGTCGCAAATAATTTGAAAAATTTTATAAAAGTCGTAAATAATTTGGAATTAAAAAAAAATTCCTAGACTTGATTAGTAATTGCCTTTTTTTTAATTTTAGATATAAGTATAGTTATAATAATAGGTGTACTAATAAATTTTATAAGTGTCAATATCCGTATCTATAAATTATATAACAGTAGCTTTTTATACAAGATTAGCTGCCATCAATATTTCCCGGAAAATGCATAATAAAAAGTACAAAACGACACCTGAACAGACTGCCGTTTTGTTAATGGCACTAAAACTGGTGGGTGCTCGGATCAAATATATATCTACCACTAACCACAGTCTCAATTGAATTTCAACGAAGCAGTAAAATAAACAGTTAAAAACGCGAAATACGATAACACACGGTGTCAAATGTCAGCGAAACGATCACATCGTACGATGGATGGATGCATGCAGCGGAAAATCATAGTAACGGGACCCACTCCAAAATTTTGCGAATCCCCATAGTATGATTCTCTTGGAACTCGGTGTAAGTGACTTATAGCTGGCAAATTATTGACGTGGCACGTTACATTACTCTACGGTTGTTTAGGTCCGTTAAAGTTGTTTCGAAAGCAACAGCTTTGACACAACGTCACCTGCTAACGGACAAAAATAGTTAACTGGCTCCCACAAACGGACATTGCGTGGCACCATAACGTGCTTGATTGGGTAGCTATTTGTCGGTTAAGAGTGAGCTTGATATGATTTTTTAAAGAGAGGTTTTAGAGTGTATCGTTTTAGTAACAGCAAAAAAATTCAATAATAATATATAGCTTATCTGTAATCTTATCATTTTTATCCCAATATATATAGCAGTCGAAGTGTCACTTGATGAGTGGATAGATATTAATTGGTAAGTCATTATATAGGTAAGAGAGATAAATATCAATTAATGTGTGTCCAATCACCAAGTGACACCTTAATTACTATATATGTTGGGATAAAAATAGTGGGATTATATGTGAGATGTTTAGTATTATTCAAAAAAAAATTTGGTTGTATAAATTATAAAAAAACGTTGAAAATGTATTTTTAAAAATAGTTTTTGGTTTGCGTGATTTATAAAAAAAAATATTGACAATATATTTATAATGAAAGAGTTGCATGTGAAATATCTAAAATTTGTAAAAGATAATTGAGGCAATTCATATATTTAAAAAAACACTCGAAACAGCTTTTTAAAAAATATCAAAATTTAGCCCTCTCCAAATAGATATAAAATAATTTTTATAACAAATAATTGAGACAATTCATATATTAATAAAACTGTTTTAGATTTTGTCAAAAAGTAAAAAAAACTTCAAAATTACTTCAACATTAACAAAAGAGCGCTTATAGAAACCATACCATACATATATTAATGCTATTTATCGTAGATGTGTCTACGTGGCTTTAATGTGCCCCACTCAACCAGCTAGGAAGAAATTTCAAACTTGATATCTATAGGTTGGTCACTTGGTCTACATCAGTACCCCCAATAATTTAAGAGAGAGAAAGGACTAAAGAGCACCAACATGAAGATAAGCCGTTTGGATTGTGGGCCATAACAGTCACTAGTTTGGTCAAAACGCACGTTTTTTTTCTTCCGTTTGTGCTCCACTATATTTAACTTTTTTATTTTTTATTTTAGCATTATTAATTAACAGTTTTTATTATGATATGATTTTGAAAAATGTTTAATATTGGCATTGCATGCCTAGCTTAAAATTGATTTATATTTATATAAATTAATTAAAAATATATAATTTATGTTCAAGAACATACATATGTGATTATCTCTTAATATACTTTGGTGACAAGAACACTTATCAATATAAAAATATTTTAATTCAAATTACCGTCGCCGTATATAATATATAAAAGTTTTATATCCATAAATCCTTTAAACCTATGCATTTGATGAACACATTAAAATGCCCCTCTGATCTTTATATGAAAGAATAAAGTTATAGCTCTTATATTTTATTTGTTTACTATTTGCCAATTTTATAAGACATTTTGCTAATTTTTTTTGATATGTTAGGTTAGGTACTTAAGTCTACCGACACTGGTGAAGCTTGAGAGGCTTGAGAGGGCTATAACCCCGTAATCTCTAAAAAAATTATTTTTAATCTTTATAACTAATTGAATTTTTTTCTTTTACTTCTTTAAAATGTTTTATATAATTTAGCCCTCAAAACTTGATGAAATTTAAAATTTTAGTTTGAACCCCCAGTCTAATATTAAATATTATTAGCTTGATATGTAACGTATGCAATAATATGCATAAATATAAAATGCTAATGTAAAAATTACATTTTAATAACAAGATGAAGTTAGTCAAGTGGTGTGCTCTTCACATATACATCATTGACATTGTGGGTTCAAGCAATGTTCCCCTTCCCCAAATACTGAATTTATTATAATAGCTAAAAAAATTATATTTTATTGAAATATTTTTCAAAATAAATTTGTAATGGGGCCAGTTTGCTATTGCTTTAGAAAAATTAAAATCATAATGATGTTTAGTAAAACTTATAAAATTGATTAATTGATAATCTGACAAATTCTGATAGTGATTTTGAGTGGTAGGTGGGGGATATTTTTTGAAAATGATTATGAAATAATCTATTTCGGTATTTAATGCATCTTTTAAAATATCATTATTATCTTTATAAAATCAAGTTAAAATTATTATATATCTTATTTCATCTCAAAATTAAATATTCTATTTAAATATTGATTTGATTTATAAGATCTTTCAAAAGTATTTATATTGTTCTTATGAATTTTTTTTTTCTAATTTAAATATTCTACTTAAATATTGATTTAATATATATAATTAATGAAAAAAAAATAGTTTAGTCATTGTAACTAATATAAATACTTTTGTAATAAAATTACCAAACATATGTATATTATTTTTGAGTAATATAGTAGTTTTAAAAATACAATTAACCAAACATCTACTGATTAACTTTACAACTGATTATTCCCTTAGTACAGCTAACATTGATTATTATAAAAGTTATAACAATATCAAACCGACTCGGAATCACTTAAATTAATACAAATACCAAGCAACAAAAAGAAAACAAAAAATTTGTTTCAATTTTTTTTTTATAAAAATAAAATCTACTATTGCTAATGAATTTGAACATAAAATTAGGTAATCTTAATCTTTTGGTTGTATTTAGAATTTTAAAATAATCTTAGAATATCAAAGTTTGAAATTACAGAAAGATCAAAACTTACATTACGGCTTTTCAGTACAAGTCTCAGGAACTAAAAGACCGGAAAAGAGCTTTAAAAGTCAAAAGCAATACTTCATAATAATTGTTGAAAGTGAAATTATTTATGGCCATCTAATAATAAGATTAACCTTTCCAGCTTTAATCTTCATCTCCAAGAAAACTCTTAGTCTCACTGAGTATTTCCATTTTATATCATTCTTTAAAGATATTGAATGACAGCAGAGGAGAACCTAGTAGATTTAAATCACAACAGGCAATTTTATAGTAATTAGATCATTGGCTGCTTCAACATCATTCAATCATCTACAAATTTGTTAAATCATTGCAAAGGTGGGGACACTGGGATACCATAAATCATCACAGCCAATCACTCTGCCTTTTTTTTTTCTTTCTGAAATTTATCATTGGAGGGATTAGAGATCGCCGAAACATGTTCAAATTAAGAATTATAAGAGCAATCTGGAATTCTACCCCAAAGACTAGGAGTATCTGCCTCACAATAAAGAGTTAAAAAACCCCGTATTTATAAATTCATAAAGTGAGACTCGAATCTAGATACATATCACTGAATTAAGAGGAGATATGTCTATTATTATATGCGTTATATAATTTTTCTTTCATAGGTATATATTATAAATATATCTATAGCATATTAATACAACCCACCATATTTTTACAATGTAAAGAACATAACTTTAACTATAATAATATATATAGTAAAAATATGGTGATGTTTACTATTATGCTATAAAAATATAGGAAAATTGTACAAACTTCCCATGAGTTTAACCAATATTGCACTCAGATGCAGCTTTTGATAAAATTACACATACTTCTCCTGAAAAGCATTGACTAATTGTTTGACTAGCCTTAAAATTTAAAATAACTAAATTACCCCAAAAATTAGTTATTTTATTATAATATTTATTGTATTTGAGGATTTTATTATAATAAAATTAATTAACTAACAAATTTTTTTTTATTTAAACGGTTAGGGATTTTATTACAAATAGAACCTAATTAATTAACTAACCATTTTTTTTAAAAAGAAAACATTTTTATCAATTTGTTTTTATTTTTATTTAAAAAATGTTTTTTAAATAAAAAAAATTGTTAGTTAATTATTTAGGTTCTATTTGTAATAAAATCCATAACCGTTTAAATAAAAAAAATGGTTAGTTAATTTATTTTATCATAATAAAATCCACAAATATAATAATTAATACAGGGGTAATTTAGTCATTTAAAATTTTAAGGCTAGTTAAACAATTAATCAATGAAAAACAAGGGAAGTATGTGCAATTTTGATAAAAATTGCATCTGAGTGCAATATTGGTTAAAATCATGGGAAGTTTGTGTAATTTTCTCTAAAAATATTTATAATATATACTTATAAGAGAAAAATAGATGCATTGTAATGCTTAATCGTATACATTCAATGATTCATTGCCCCAGCAACAACATTATAATAGTATCATCTTATCTTGTAATTAATAATCAGGTCTCTGTACTTGGTGGAGAGAATCTATATACACAGTAATGCTTTTTAGCTCTAAAATATCTGATTATCCTTTCTTTTCTTTAACATTTATATAGTATATATTTTAAAATTTTGTTTTCTTTTAAATGGGTTAGCCTAGCTATATAAAAAGAAAGCACCGATGAGTGCCCACTTGTGTTTTATTGGGACTTGCAAATTACTTTTTAATAATGTTAATGTATTATTTAAAAAAAAAAAAACAAATTCAACACTTAAAAGCAACCAACCCAGTTGGGAGGAAACATCCTCCCTCTTTCTGTAGCATGTGCTTCATGCCCAGTTTCACATCCCTTAAATAATTTTAAAATTACAGGACTAATCCGTATTTGGTTGTACTTATATGTAAAGTTATAATTAATATTTTTTTTCAAAAGACTGACACATCCACTTGTTGTCCCATAAAAAAAAACCCAGTTACACTAGGCATAATTGTGAGAATCCAATGCATAATATTGTTTCAAAAAGGCTAGCCAGTGGCCACAAGCGTGCCCATCCCCCGGGACCATTGTGTTTTTTTATCCTTCTTCTTCTTGCAATCACTCTAGTACATGAATCAGGGCAAAAATGCTGTCGATGGGTACTAACTACTCAGTATAGTACAATCTTTTTTTCTTCTTTTGGATTACTTCATGTTTGTAAAAAAGATTTTTACACCAGCTTAAACATTCAGTTTATTGCCACCCCAATCTTTAGAAGTAAAAATGTTGATGTTAAAGATACTTTATGCATTCTCAAAAGCAATTATTATTGTTTTCAAACTATAGCTCTTAGAAATAAATAAACCAAATTGACTTACATGAAACATATATGATTAACAATTAAAAAATTTATCGACGAGAAGAGATTGACTATGTAGTATTCCTTTCATGAGTGTTTAAGGAAGTTGTGAGTTCGAATTGTGTCATCTTATCCGAATTTTGAATTTTCTATACATTCACCTAAATATAAGACGGTAATGTCACGTGTGGGGGACTAAGGGCACGTGATGGGCTCACAAAGATGTAGCAGTACGGCTATAGGACAGTAGATGGTTAGGTTAGGTGCACAAGATGGGCGCGTGTGAAGCACGCGTCCTTTTCACAGCTGTCTGCCGCGAAACGACTGCTTTTTAAAAGTTGCAAATTTGCAATCCTGTCTTCCCTCTATTTCTGGTTTCTGTTTTCGTTTGCTTTTATTTTAATTTTTTCCCTTTGTGTTTTTTATTGGTGTGCCTTTTTTTCTCTTTCAAAACGCATTTCCACGGCAGTTAATTAATAAATAAATAAATTGCTTCCTACAGTTTATAACTGAAATTTTAATACGGAGGATTAAATAGAGATAACATTTTATTCCCCTTATTAATAATCTAACCACGAACCTCCAATGATTCATCAACCACCTGATGTGACCGTTGTTTTTATTATTTTGATTTTATTTTTCACAATAATCTCCTGACCTTAATGCTTCTTCATCAATCCTTATTGTCTGTTATTAATTTGTAACCATAAGTCATAAGATATTTATGCAATTATGTAACTGCCAGTCCATATAAGGACCACCGCTTCTGTTTGCTTGTTTCATACCATCCATCATGAAACTGTTAAATTTATATGCACAACAAATCAACCATATGAGATTAATCGAGTGGTATAAGATTGTATATTCCAGTAGTATGTACTTAAAAAAAATAAAAAAAATGTACAATCAGGGAAAGAGACAGACAAAATGGTTAATTTAAATAGTTTTTTAAAGCAGGTAAGACGGTAGAGTCGGTTTTGGCGGTTCAGTAAGGGCAGTGATGGTGACTGGCACGTGGCAGTGGGTTGGGGGAGTAGGCCGTTGGAGGTACAGTAGTATTTTTTAAGTGGGCCCAATTACAGGCTGGACTGACAGAATTGTAGTATCGTTCAGTTCCCGATTCTGCTACTTAATTTTGTCGTTTTGTTAGCCAGCTCAGCATTTCCGTGCGTCCTTTTCTTTCAAACAAATAAAAATCCCCTTCATCAAATTGCTATCCAGCCTGTCTTTTGGTCAAAGTCATCCCCCTCTCCCAACCGTACTCTTCAATTTTTATTTTATTTATTTATTTTGAAACGATAAGATAAATATCACATATCTCTCTCTCTCATCTTATTAAACCACCACGTTTGTTTTTCGATATATATTTCACCTCTCTTACAACTTCCAAAACGGTCATTTAACTTTTAAAACCTCCGTGTTGTTGATAATTTAAACCAAAAAAGAAAAAAAAAAAACCACTGAAATGGGACCCATGTGTTGATGTGGCGTGATTTGGGTGATCAACTTGACGAACTCTGTAATTGTAGCAACTGCACGTAATGACGTAAGGCAGTTTTTGATAGAGAGTGATATTATACGTGTAAGTTAGATAAGCGAGGAGGCGACGCGTGTCAGTTTGACAGCTGTATACTAGTAACTGCCTTGCCTGGAAGAATCCTCCATCTCTCAACGGCTATGACCGGTCATTTAACCAGTTCTTCAAGTCATCCTTATCTGCTCCGTATATATATACACCCTTATAACTTCCTCTTCCTTGCCTCTCTCTCAGACCCAAGGTGAGGCTCAGCCTCTACCAATTTTCAAAATCCTTAACAAATACAATATCAATCTTTTTGTTTTCTCTATCAACAAATTTTTTATTCATATTTTTAATATTAGTCGTTTTAGCTGTTTAGATTTTTAATTAGATTTCTCTTCTATATAAATCATCCATGGCTTCGACGAGAAAAGATGTGGATCGGATCAAGGGACCATGGAGTCCAGAAGAAGACGAGGCTCTACAAAGGTTGGTTCAAAACTACGGTCCTAGAAACTGGTCTCTTATCAGTAAATCGATCCCTGGTCGATCGGGAAAATCATGCCGGTTACGGTGGTGTAACCAGCTGTCACCTGAGGTTGAACACAGACCGTTCTCACCTGAAGAAGACGACACTATAATACGAGCCCACGCTCGATTTGGCAACAAGTGGGCTACCATAGCTCGACTCCTCAACGGCCGCACCGATAACGCTATTAAGAATCACTGGAACTCAACCTTGAAGCGGAAATGTTCCTCCATGAGTGACGATTTTAACGACGATGCGCATAATCCGCAGCCGTTGAAAAGATCTGCTAGCGTCGGGCCGGGTAATAATAACGTTTCGGGTCTCTATTTGAACCCAAGTAGCCCATCCGGATCGGACTTGAGCGATTCGAGTCTACCCGGTGGTGTGTCTCAGTCTCCAGTTTATCGACCTTTGTTGAGAACCGGGTCTCTTGTTCCGGTTGAAACCTCCTCCTCAACAACGGATCCGCTCACCTCACTCAGCCTCTCGCTGCCTGGATCCGATTCGTGTGAGGCCTCAAATCAGGGACCCGGATCTGCGACAGCTTCAGGACCCGGACCCAACTCGGTTTACAACTCAAGCATCATGGTAGTACAGCCCCAGGTGGCATCACCACAACCTTTGGCAGTGCAGGTACAGGCACCATCACTACCACTGCCGCCGGCGCTGCAGAGCGAGTTTGGGAATGAAAAGCAGTTTTTCAGTGCAGAGTTTTTGGCAGTGATGCAGGATATGATAAGAAAAGAAGTGAGGAACTACATGTCTGGGATTGAACACAACGGTATGTGTTTGCAGACTGAAGCAATAAGGAACGCTGTCGTGAAGCGTATTGGCATTAGCAAGATCGATTAGAGAGGAAAACAGACTAGTCACTCAACTAGTGAAAATCCAATGATCATCGAACGAGACAGACCCCATCGATGAGAAAAACAGACTCCAAAAAAAATTGTGAAAAAAAAACCTTTTATCTTTGTTTTTTTTAGTTGTTTATGGTTCCTTTGTTATACAAAGTAATAATTTTGGTAGTGTACAGAGGGATAGAACTGGGGATGGAAACAAGAGGGTTTTGTTTATGAGGCAAGGAGAAGGAAACAATTTCCTTTTGAATATAAACCAAAATAAAAAGAACGAAAATTTTCAATTTTCCATTCACCATTTTTGCGAAAATCAAATCAAGGAAATTAGGGTTTTGTTAACGTTGATGATGATGATGGACAGAAAGGACATAACTGTTTTTTGTTTTGTTTTCAAAGAATCAATTTGAAAAATGGAAACACTGGAGTTTTGTTTGGAAGTGAGAACAAGAAAGGAAAAAAAAAGGGTTGGTTTGCATGATTTTGTTTGGTAGTTGGGTAACTGGGGAATCTGGACAAAGTGAATGTGATTTGAATGGTGCTATTTTAATTAAAAGCATGCGAAAAACTTGGATACATACAACATTCATCTTGAAGAGAGAGGCTGTTTATGGAGTTGGAACAGCACTAGAATCTAGATCTTTCATATTTGTTTGTAATCATCTTTTTTTTTTTGATGTTGGTTACAGCTTATATTGATGTTGATAGGAAGAATAGTAAAATCAAGAATTGGCTCAAATCTCAATCATAATTTGTTTGGTATTGCACTTTGGCTCAAAACTGGTAGACAAATTAGGTGATGTTTTGTACCCACATGATTAGGTAGTTCTATTCTACAAAGAAAAACAAAAAAAGAAACCTCTCCTCAAAGACAAGTGAAGAACCTCAAGGGTAGCATGGTGCTATATTGCAAAATGTATAGGCTTGATTCTTGAAAGTAGAAAAGCTGAATTTTTGCTCCACCTAGTTACAATAGTTTTACTACTAGGGTGAAATTGTAGTTACAATCGTAACATAACACAGTTATAATTTCAAAATCTAATTGTTTTCTTGTTATTTTTATTTATTAATGAATCAATCTATGTATGATAATAGAGAAGAGTATTACTCAACTAGAAAATTAAAAATGAAAACAGATTTTATATTAACATAGGAGTGTAGAATTACTAACTATATATTTAAAGAAAGGCCTTGATAGTAATGTCTAGGAAAAAATATATCAGAAACCCCTTAATTAGTTTGTGTTTTGGATGTGACGTTTGAGCTCATAAAATTCTTATTTTAGAGGTAAAGTAGGGCTAAGTTTCTTTCCAAAGCTGACCATCACAATTTTGGTCATCAATAACTCCTTTCGTATAAAATTTGTTGAGGGTTAAAATGATATGGGATGATAAACGGAGATTGCCTTTCCGATGGTGAAATCAATGTCTTTTGATCCTCTAAAAAACTTTGAAAAGTCAAAAAACAAACAATTAAGGTGTTCGATGGACGTTGTTGAAAAACCTCCAATGCTTAAATCATTTCTGGGATTTATATAAAGCTTTAAGGTTAAAATTAAGAGTTTTGTTGAATGAAAAAATTTCTTACCATATTTACATGCTTGGAGGGTTTATAAAGTTTCTTTTATGACTTGTGGTTGTGCTTTTCGTTTCACTGTGGGTTTAAGGCAACACTTTTGTCACGACAAGTGTCATTTTACATGCTAGTGAGATGACAGTTTTTCGTAGTTCGATCTCTGACGCCGTCGTTGATAAACTGGGTATCTTTGTGATGAGCAGTACATCCATATCTCTGTCACCGCCGCGAAACCCAAGCTTCGTGGTGGTGGTTTGATTTTGGTGGTGGGAGAGGTTTTTGAATTCGGTTTTGGTGGTGGAAGGGGGTTTCGTGGTGGGTGGTGGTTGGGGGTGTTCGGCTTCGACGGCAGCAATGGTTACTGGCTTCGGCGGCGGTGTGGTGGCTGTCTTGGAGAGGAGATCTGAGAAGAAGAGAATGGGAGAGAGAAAGAAAAGAGAGAAAGTTAGGATTTGTAATATTAATTAATTTAAATGTTTTTTTAATTATTAGTTTGTGATATTAATTTTTTAATTTATGTTAAAACTTATTAATTAAAATATATATTTTTTAATTCTGGATCCAAATCCAAGTTCAATAGATGTAAAAGTGCGGGCCAAAATGAGGGTTTGGGTAAAATCCTTACTTTTGCGAGCCGGGCTTCAACCCTACTGGCATAAATAAATTTCTAATATGGTCAGGGTTTAGGCTCTTTGAAAAGTTTGAAGGCTTTTTAAGGGTTTGGGTTTAGTGCGGGCTTGGACTTTTAAATTGCCAACCTATTCATAACCGGTCGGGGGACATTTTTAGTTTAATGATGGTATGTGCCAAGTGTCATGCTCTTATTGGGTTCCTATTATATTTATTATTTATTGTCAACAAAATCATTTACTCTTATATAACGTTTGTGAGTCTTGTCACCTCTATGGAAAATAAAAGGGAGATTAAGCATTTATCCTAATTCCTATCCCAAATCACAAAAGTGTGACAAGTTTGCTGAGGGGTTGTTCCTTTATGACAAGGAACGCGAGAAGATTGTGTCAAGGACTTGTGTGGTGGGCATCTTAATTGGCGCTCAACACCTGCTAATTAGGGTACATTGCTATCAAGACTCTGTTAATATAATTTCTACTTAAAAATTTACTTGTAAGGAGAAGATATGCCCCAGAGACTTGTATATCTTCAGTAATTGCATACCTAATCGATTTAGAACACATCCAATTAAGTGAGATCCCAATATCTCATACCACATGACATGACAACTGTGGCTTGAACATATATGTGATATGTCTAATGTCTGAGTGCATGCAGTCGAAAACATGAAACCTTTTCCCTCGAAATCACAATGTATCAAAAATTCTCGCAAGGAAACTTTGATTTACAGTACCCGTAAATCAAGTTATATTTATGAATTCTGAGTATTATTCTGTTATGTACAAGTTGAATATTCAATATGTTTAAATTCATATCTCACCTAATGTTCTGCCCTTTGTTAGTAGTCTCATCTGTTAAAAACTGTAATCAAATTGTCTTCACAGTATCGAATACACTTATACGAGTTGTGTTTTACACAAAATCTTCGTTTTTGTTTGACATTATAAAGAGAACTTGATTCTTTTAATTTGACATAAATGAACCATTTGTGTTCTTCCTGCCACCACACATCCACTTGATGCATTTTCTGTCTGGTTTCCAACGCGTGGAAACAAGTCAAACAGCTAACACAAGCTTGACAAAAGGTTAATTTTTAAAAACAGTATCCCACATATGAATACAAGAATTTTTTTCAAATTCGTAGATTATTCCAAGTCAATAAGCGTACTCAACACTGCGATTTATAAAGTAAACTAATTTTTGTTGAATATATAATTATGAGATTCGGTGCAAAAGATTAGTTTATTGCGTTGTGACATTTATGAGTATATATACTATTCAACTGTTATATTTATATTTCCATTGCGAGATTCATCCCATCTTCCTGGGATTCCCACATGGGATCTCTAACACAGTTTTCTCGCTAACTAAAAAACCAAATTTGACTAAATTAGTCTTGCTTGCTTAGTTGTGCACTCCCCCTGTTACAAGTGTGATATGAGTACGTTCGAGTTCAACTATTGTTCGTAAATATTCAAAATATAAATGTGGGAAGATACCTCCATTCTAACGGTAGTTCGATGTCAGGTTTTATAATATAAAACTGTAAACAGTTGCTTGGGAGTAGGGCAGTAATTTGGAGTTTTGGACCATAATGTATATAAAACAAGGGCAGATGACCATCTGTAGCTTTCCTCTTATGAGGAGAAGTTTCTGAAGAATATTTCAAATTCTGACTTGAAATTTCCAAGTCGTAATTGTTTCCTTCTTCAAATTAACATGGGAATGTAATAACGTTTCGTGTACATTGATTATTAAAGCTCTCCTGTATATATATATATATATATAGTTCATGCTATATTGCTATATATAACATCCTTATTGATTCTTGCATTATGGATTTCTCAATTTCCTTTCTTGTTCTTCTTCTCTTGCAAACCCCTATATCATCTTCAAAAACGTATGATAATAATATTCTAAGACAAGGTTCATCATTATCTGTTGAGAAATCAAGCGATCAATTTATTTCACCAAATGGTGTTTACTCAGCAGGGTTCTTCTCCGTTGTCGACAATGCCTTCAGCTTTGCTGTTTGGTTCACCAAATTTTCACCTCTCACTGCAGCTTGGATGGCTAACAGAGACATGCCCGTCAATGGAAAAGGCTCAAAGCTTTCACTTTTAAAAAATGGCGATCTTTCCTTGACTGATGCTGTTGGCATTCATATTTGGAATTCAAAACTTTTTCGGGTAATTCTCAGCCTTTTCAATTAGTCCTTTCAGACACCGGAAATCTTATTCTGTTTACTCTAGAGAATGTACCTCGATTGCACTGGCAAAGCTTCGATTCGACAACAGATACACTTCTACCAGAGCCAGCTTCAAGTTTTTGAATCCCAATTTTTGTCACTTCTAGTAATGATAATGCCATCTACATAGACTAGAAAAATGGTGATACCTTTTTCAGATCGATGTAGAAACATGGAAGGATCGTTGGTGCTTTGAATGAAGTTGTTATGTGTATTTTAAAATAAAATTCGTTTTTTGATTTTTAGGATTAGTTTTAATAATTCTTAGAATAAAAGAGATGATTTAGTTGTTTTAGTTTTTTAGGATTACTTCTTGATAATTGTTTAATAATATTAGATCGTAGTTACCCAATCTAATCAGATGTCTTTTAGAGATTTAGTTGTTTCCTGTTTGTCAACTCAGTTGCATAAATTAAGACTTGCAGTAATGAAATAATATGATTAAAGTTTATTCTGAAATTAAATGTTAGTTTACTCTGATATTTTGGAGATTTTGGTTTCTCTCGAAGTAAACCGGTATCATTTCTCCTTTGATCCAATTGTGTACGTAACAGTTGATATCAGAGTCTGGTTATGGATCAAAGGCTAGAACGTTTGGAGATTTCTTTTGTATCACTCCGAAAGGAGATGACATAAATGTTCTTAGCATGGAATGCTCGCTTTGAGCAACTCTTTGAGTCTCAGACTCGAGTTCATAAATAGGGAGATCTACAGGTTGATGTTTCTGCAATCAAACATTTTGTTCAAGTTTGCAAGACATCAATGACCGATCTTCCAGCATCAAAACCAACAACAATGGCTGTACAACCGTCCAAGTCAACACTTTCAGCTTCAACCAGTTCAATTCAAACAGGTATAAAGAGACTCATTCCGAAAAAAACCAACGATGTACAACAACTCTTTATCGATGACAAGATTGAGTCTGGACAAATTGAAGAACATTAAGAAGAAAGGTTTGTGTTTCAATTGCAACAAGAAATTGGACCTAATCACCGATACAGTATCCTTGAAGTAAATGGTCTAGAGGAAGAAGATGATGCAAACAAGGACACGACCTTTGAGAAATTGGCTAAATGAGTTGGATGATAAAAAATCCAATCAATATCCCTGTGGACAAGGAAGTTTTAAGGGGAAAGGAATGTTACGTGCATTTTAAAATAAAATTAGTTTTTTATTTTTAGGATTAGTTTTGATAATTCTTAGAATAAAATATATGATTTAGTTGTTTTAGTTTTTTAGGATTATTTCTTGATAATTGTTTAATAATATTAGATCTTTTGATCCAATTGTGCACGTAACAGAAGCCAAGTTGATGAAGAGTTTTGCCAAAATTTTCAAACCATGTTTGCGGAGCTTGTTTTAGCCCATATAGAGAATGTCAAAGATGATAAACATGAGATGGAGAACAAGTTGTGATCCCAGACGGAAGCTTCATATATACCTTTTCTTCAAGATCACCATGTAAAAATAAGTTTTTCACGTCCATTTGGAATAAAGGCCATGATTGAGAGGCTGCAATGACAATCAATGTACGAACTGTAGTCATCTTGGCAATTGGGGCAAATGTCTCCTGATAATTGATTCTGTATTCTTGCCAATTTCCAGGAGCAACCAAACGAGCTTTGTATTGATCCAATGAGCCATCAGATTTAAGTTTAACAGAGTATACCCATTTACACCCTATTGGTTTGCATCCATCTGGACAAGGAACAACATCCCATGTGTGATTTTTTTTTTTCTTCCAAATGCTACTAATTCTTCATTCATGGTAAATTGCCAGTGTGGATGTTGTTTGACCTGCAGATAAGAAGTAGGAACATAAACAGATTATAATGTAGTCATAAGAGATAAACAATCAGGTGGTTTTACCATTCGAGTGGATCGTCTAAGAAGTGGAGGTTCTTGGTGAAAGTTAGCCGAATGAGCTTCTAGTTGAGGGTCATGAGTAAGAGAATTTTCTTGGTCAGGATCCTTTGTTTCTTGGCTGTGGATTGTACCTCTTCTTTGATAAACTAAAACAGGTTTAAATTTTATAAAATTGGAGTTTGTAGCATCATTGGAGTTGTTATCATCATTGAAGTTGTTACCATCAAAATCATAAAGATAAGAAAAAGAAGATGGAGGATTAGGGAAAAAAGTATTTGGAAAAAAATATTGATTCTCAATGAAGACAACATTACGAGAGATACGAATGCAATGAGCAATTGGATCATAACAAAGAAAACCTTATCCATCAGGTGCATAACCAAGAAATGCACATCTAGCAGATTGTGTAGTAAGCTTATTTCGATCTGATGGAGGAACATGAACATAAGAAAGACACTCAAAAATACGAAGTTGAGTATAATTGGGATGCATTTTGTATAATCGAAAATATGGAGACTCATTGTGAAGGTTAGGAATGGGCAACCTATTGATTAAATGGACCGCTATTGACATAACTTCCACCCAAAAATGAAAAGCTACAGACATATCGAGTAGTAATGTTCGAGCTATATCTAAAATATGACGATTTTTATGCTCGGCTACTCCATTTTGTTGGGGAGTACCTGAACAAGACTTTTGAGAAATGATTCCCGACTTTTGAAGAAAATTTTGGAACACAACAGATGTGTATTCACCCCATAATCAGATCAAAATTTTTTAACGGAAGTTGAGAATTGATTTTTTACATAAACTAGAAATCGTTTAAAGGCATCAAAGACCTTAGATTTAGCATGCAAAATATAAATCCAAGTATGGCAACTATAATCATTGATGAACGTGACAAAGCATTTTTGGCCAGAAAATGATGGAAAAGGAGACACCCCAAACATCTGTATGAATCAGGTCAAAACAATTTTTGCTTTGATTATGACTAATTGGAAATGAGAGGGTTTTGCTTTTCCCCAACTTACAACTATCACAATTAAAAGATGCAGAATCATCATCTGAAAATAAACTAGAATTTGAAAGATACGATAATGTTTTGTCATTAGGATGACCTAAGCGTTTATGCCACATTTTGGATGAAGAACTAGATGAGAGAGAAAAATGAAAACAAATTTTTACTCATGGGATAGTTCAGCAAGCTAAGTGAAAACAACCTTCCACATTTAGGTCCCTGCCCGATCACCTTCCCCGAGTCTTGATCCTACACAACACAACCAAATTTTAAAAAAGAAATATTACAATCTTCATCAACAAGTTGACCATGAGAAATAAGATTGGAAGTCAAATCTGGTGCATGGAAAACATTTGTTAAAGGTAAAGTATGTGGAATATCACCAACAGATTTGATCATAAGAGTTTCACCATTAGCGGTACGAATTTGCAAATTTCCCACATATGGCTTTACATTAGCAAGAGGCGCTAAAGAAGAAGTCATGTGATTGGAGGCTGCAAAATCAATATACTAAAGAGAAGATGAGACATTTTTACCTGTAAGGCCAAAGCAGAGAATGCAGATTGAATCATTTGTTGTACCATCTCAGAAGTGAGATTATGAGACCCGGGTTCAGATGGAATGGTTGTTGTAGTAAATGTTGAGCTAACAACTTTAAAAGCTTAGGATGTCCGATTCTACCGTCGGCGTCGACAATCAGCAATTAGATGTCCATATTTCTTGCAATAATTACAAAACTTCTTTTTGCATTGATTTGTTAGATGTCCATATTCATTACATTTGTAACATTGGACTTTGCTCATATCTCTTGCTCTTACTTGAGTTGCAAAGGCTACGTCTAACGGATTAGAGGCTCCATTTGTCTATTCAATCACATTTTGAGTAGTGCACCATTGTTCTTCACGCAAGAGTTCACCAAAGCATATATCAAGAGATAGACAAGGATTCCTAGCCATCAAATTTGCATGGACAAGTTCAAAATTGCATCTCAACTTCATAAGAAAACGATCCCTCTGAGAAATTTCTTATACCTGTTGCAATGCAGACAACCGGGCACATTAGCATAAATCAATTCTTTATATTCACTTCACAAATTCATGAACCCCGAATAATAATCCTGCACAAACATATTCCTTTAAGAATATTCAGATATCTCAAGTTCAAGTTGGAATCACCTTCCTGAATTTTCTTGGTGATAAACCTTCTTAAGATATTCCCATATATTCTTAGCACAAGTATATGATCGTAGATTAAGAATAATATGAGAATCTACAGAGCTTAAAATCCAACTAATGACCTTAGCATCATTTGATTCCCACTTAGCAATTTGACCACTATCACTTCCTTCTGCTGGCTTAGGAATCGATCCATCTATATAACCCCATAGTTCTTTCCCTTTCACAAACATACGAAATTGAAACTCCCAAGAAAAATAATTTTTCCCATTGAACTTAACAGACAAAATTTCTGATTTCTTTGACATTTGAGAAAATAAACTCAAACTATATTAAGAGAAAACATCGACAAATACCTGAAATATATCTCCACCACTATATTAGGGAAGAATTCTATAGAAGTGTTATTATGTCTACATAATTGAGAGACATAAATTATATATTTTTTTTGATAGAAGGTGCACACAAAATATTATCTAAAGTAAACGAAGTAGATGGTGAATCAATAATAGAGTAACCGATATGAGAGATTGAGATACCATTACCATTGCCAACTATTACATCCTCACTTCCAGTATAATCAGAGTGCATGGACATATTTTGAAGATCAGATGTTATGTGTTGTGTAGCCCCTAAGTCGAGTACCCAATTGTTGTTTGATGATCCAGAGTTACCGTCCATGTAATGAGCTTACGGCCAAGAGGGTTTGCCTCGGAAACGACAAGTTTTTACACCATGACCACGCTTGTCACAAAGCTGGCACACAATTCTGGGTTGCCCTGATGGTGTGGAGGACCGACCCTGGTTGTTAAAGGAATGATATTGTTGCTGTTGTCCCGGATAAGTAGTGAAACAAGGATTGAATGGATGGCCAGAATACCTTGTTTCGTTATTGGTGTTTGGATTGAAGGGCTGGCCGGAATGCCATGTTCCATTGTTGATGTTGTTATGGCCTCCCCTGTAACCTTTGCCGCCTTTGCCTCGATTGTATAAGCCTTTGTGAGCAATCTGAGCAGTAATTTCAGATTCATCATCTTTTGTTTCACCATGTTTTTGAGATATTTCCTCATCCAATAGTTTGTCATAGAGGCCTTCAAAGGTGATGGGAGTATCTCTAACTCGAATAATAGCCTTTAGTTCTTTGAATTCATCAGCAAGACCATTCTATGTGTGAGCAATAATTTCAGCATCGCATAGTGGATGACCGATCAATGCTAATTCATTCACTGTACTCTTGATTTTGGTCATATAGGTGGCAACCGTTGTTCCTTCTTTTTTTGTACTCATAAGTGTAGTGAGAAGAGAGAGCATACGAGTATTGGATCTATTCGCATAACTGGAGTCAAGCTTGTTCAATGCTTCAGCGGAAGAAGAACATGTATTGTTTATGGGGGAGATTGTACTCGAACCGTGGCTTGATTGCCCAACAGAACCATCCTATCTTGCCGAAGCCATAATTGATAGTCGGGTTCGGTATTTACCGGGTAAGCACGAGAGCCATCCACAAAACCGAGAAGACCATAGCCAAAGAGAAGGTTGGTAATCTTGGATTTCCAAAAAGAGTAGTTTCCTCCTCTTTTTGCAAGTTTGAAGGGGATCTGGTAGGAAGCATTCAATGAGATTAGATGACCACCAAAAACATTCATAATACCTTGAGTTATTGGGTTGGAAGTTGGTGTAATCACAACAGGAATTCCAGTGGTGGCCGAAGAATTGATGTTCTGCTGGTTGAGAATATGTGGACTTTGTGAGGAGATTCCATCAGTTGCAGATGAACCAGTTTTTGAAGAGGGAGACGAGGCCATATGTTTCACGCTGAAGGGAATGAATGATTTAGAGGAGAAGAAAAGAAGACGAAGAGAGGATCGATTATTCAGAGATAGTGATGCTCTGATACCATGAAGATTTAGAAAGAATTGTGTAAGAATGGTAATGAGAAATGTTATTACAATTGTCAACACTTATACACAATTACAGAGAAGACTTTCCAGAATACGGTGATATGTTTCCTAGACTGTAGATACAAAGGTGGAAACAAATCACAGGTAATTAAGAGAATAATGCATAATAATTAGGGAATAATACACAATAATTATAGGAGATTATAGATGAGAAAAGTAAACGTTCTATTAATAAAGCCGATATTTATACTTTTCATGGAGAATTATCGGTTAAAGCCAATGAGGTTGAAAGAGACATAGTTAAACAGATTCCTACTAATGAAGCTGAAGTTATTGAAGCAGTTATCCAGGTGTGAGAGATGAACTCTAGAGCTAGTTCGTATGTTCGCTTTCTTGTGAAATGGATGGGAAGATTTGATTGTGAAAGTTCGTGGATAAATGAAGTAGAATTTATGAAGATTGATGTTGAGAAGTGCCCAGCAGCAAAGATGGCAACTCGTGCAGAGTCGACTTCTTTTTAACTAGGAGGGAATGATGGATATCAAAGTTTGAATTTTTCAAAGAGTCAAATATCAATCAATATTGGTTTTACAAAATATTATTGGGAGACTAGGAGGTTCATTTATTTAGTGTTAAGACTTTAAGACTATTAATTAAGTTTGTTGAAGTTTTTATTTTTATTTTAAATAGTGTCTGTAACTCTGTATCAAGAAAAAAAGGGTCAGAGTGTTTTTTATTTCTACTGTGATATTCTGGATTTGTTTTCCAGATTTCTTGTTTAAAGATTTGGAAGAGTTGGGTTTTGAGGAGTTGACCTTGTAGCACCTTTCGGTCCCTCTATCGATGCGTTTCGAGCAAGAGGACAAAGTCTGCCACCTATTTTCCTTGAATAAACCAATATTTTTATGTTTTAGGTAGTGTTCGTTTGGTCGTCTGAAATCTGCACTGAACTTTATTGAAGTCTAAAAAGTGTTTGAAATCTCAATTCAGGTAACATATTTGTTTTTTATTTTTGAGATCTAAATATCAATATCTGAAAACTAATAAAAAGACACATATACCCTTAACAATTATTAGTTTGATACAGTTGTATTAAAATAAAGTTAATAAAATTTTTTAAAAATAAAATAAAGTGAAAACAAATAAAAACATGTGGTGCAAGACTTATAATAAAAAATAGTGGGAATTGTTGAAAATAGCCTTTCTCAACGTTTAGTTTTTCGAAAATAGTCCATAGGTGAAAAAATTGAAGTTTTAGCCATTTTACGAATCACATTTACTACATTGCCCTTTAAAGGCCCTCACATGGAATTTCCCTCAATTCCCTCCTTAAATATTTTATTCAATATAAATTGTTGGAGTTTACTAAAATACCCTCTAATGTTTTTTCCCACAAAAGTCTTTGTTAACAGAACAATTCAAACTAAAACAAATTCAAAAAAAACTTGCTATGCAAAACCGAAACCTAAACCAAACATTTAGAAAGCAGACGACCAATGTTGTCGTCGCTGTCGCCATAGCCGTGGCTGTCGCTGTCGCCGTTGAATTAGAAATCCAAAAAAACCCTTGTTGTTTGTTCTGTGTACCCAAACGACGAAAAAAATTCAAGCCCAAGCAACACAACCTAGAAATAGAGAGGTTGGAGAAGCAAGGTAGTCGATCGCCATTTAAATCACAAGGCAGACGGTCGGCATTGATCGAAGCACCCCAAACCCTAGATGAAACGCGAAGTTAAAGAGACAATTATAAGGTACTAATTTGTTCTAATTTGTGATTTTGATGAGAGGCCCGATTGTTCTTGTTTGTGTTTTTGATGAGAGATTGTTATTGTTTGTGTGTTTGATAGGAGATTGTTCTCGTGTGTGTTTTTGATGGGAGATTGTTTTGTTGTTTGTGTTTTTGGCGATGTTTGTGTTCCTGTGTATGTGTAGGTATTTGGAGGGTGTGGTTTGTTCGAAGGCCAAGCATCGGCATTAGTCATTGCTGTGAAATACACTGGAAAAACATTGAAAAACACTTTTTAGTGGGATGTAATTCAGTGGGAAGAAAAATGTTTGCAGACGTTGTAATAGGCCTAGGATTAATGGATGAAACATGTAATTTGATGAGCCTATGTTTTATGGTGATTGTAAATGTTGAGCCTATAAATGATTGTCATAAGCCTAGGGCCGGTGGATGGATGGGATGATGGATGTAATATTTTGAGCCTAAGACAGATGTTGAATATGTATTTTTATCCTATGAGGCTATGGATGTTTTTCATGAGCCTAGTACTGATTATGAGCCTGAGACTGATGATACATGCATAATTTTGAGCCTAGTAATAATTGAAATAGACCTAGGACTGGCAGATGAAACATGTAATTTGATGAGCCTATGTTTTATGTTGATTGTATATGTTGAGCCTATGAATGATTGTCATAAGCCTATGGCCGATAGATGAATGTGATGATGCATTTAATATTTTGAGCCTAAGACAGATGTTGAAAGTGTATTTTTATCCTATGAGGCTATGAATGTTTTTCATAAGCCTAGTACTGATTATGAGCCTGTGACTGATGATACATGCATAATTTTGAGCCTATGACTTATTATCATTTATAATGCTGATACATGTATAATGCTAGAATGACTTATTTTGCATGTATGTATTATATTAAGCCTAGTAATCATTTAAATAGACCTAGGACTGACGGATGAAGTATGTAATTTGATTAGCCTATGTTTTATGTTGATTGTATATGTTGAGCGTATGAATGATTGTCATAAGTCTAGGGCCGATGGATGGATAGGATGAGGCATAAATTATTTTGAGCCTAAGACAGATGTTGAATGTGTATTTTTATCCTATAAGGCTATGAATGTTTTTCATAAGCCTAGTACTGATTATAAACCTGAGACTGATGATACATGTATAATTTTGAGCCTAGGACTTATTATCATTTATAATGCTGATACATGTATAATGCTAATTTTGAGCCTTGACTTATTTACATTTATAATGCTGATACATGTATTTCATTTTTGAAGCTAAGTTTTTATTTTGTTATCTTTTTTCTTTCATTTTACAGATGCCAAAAAATTCAAATAAAAAGCTGTGGCCGTTCCCAGACCATGAGGAATGGATTCCAGTGAGAGTAAACAATCAGAGTAAAATGTTTTTGATTAGAGACTTGAAGGTGGTCCTACAAAAATTTGGGTTGGTGGAAAAATTCAAGCAGGTCCCTTTCAGCCAGTACTTGGATTTGAAACAACCGTTGATTGTTTATGGGCACCTAATTCATAATCTTTTGAAAAGAGAGATTACTCACCCCTGTAAGAACCTCATTTTTATGATTGGCTTATTTCATGACAAACCACATTAGGGATTAAATTTGTAAAGGTAGATTAGGCCTTCAACACGCCTGATCAAGCTTCAAAGGCATTCTCAAGACCTCAAGCTCAAGAACACTTCAAAGGTATATCACTTGTGCTTAACTTTTTATGAGGAGATTTAGTTGCACACACTCACTCTCATGCATGTTTTATTCATCTTGCATTAGTGTTTAATTGCTTACATGTGTGCTTGGTTGGTGTGCCTTTTGATCTTGCCTTAGTCCCTAAATCCCTTGTAAAAACATGTGTGCGGGTAGGTGCGCGGGTAGGAGACCCGAGCTCATTGAGTTGGACACTCGCGCACTGCGCTATTTTTTGCCTGCTCACAACCGTGGCACCGCTGTTGGTGCGCTGTGGATTATCATAGCAGTGCGTGTCCAGTAGGTCACCGCCGTGGCACCATTGTTGGTGCGCTGTGAGATTTCACAAATGTGCGCGGGTGGGTGCGTGGGTAGGTGACCCGCGCACTGCGTGTAGCAGACCCGCACACTGCAGATTTAGAGGCAATTTCATCTTTTTATTGCTGCTCGTTTTCCCCACTATAAAATCCCCTTTTTCTCTTCTTCTTCCCCAACTCTCCTAAATAACCCTAGAGAGAGAAATAAAGAGTCTAGAGAGAGAAAGCTTCAAGCCTTGTTTTTTTAACTCTACCCAAACCCATGAGCATCCAAGCATAGTCATGCATCATCTTATCATGGGTTTTCTTTATTAAGTGACTTGGTAAGTAGAACAAACTTTATCTTTCATTAATTGTTCTATCTACTCAAGGTTTAGTCTTTAATGCATATTAATTGCAATACTCATGCTTTGATTGCATATTCACATGAGTTATGACTTAATTGGGTTTTGTATAGTGATAACTTGCCTTTAGGACATATTTACCCTTTAGCTAATTAGGACTCATTGATTGCTTTTGTTAATTGCATTTATTGTCCTTACCATTTTATATGACAACATGTGTTGATATGGCTTTGGTTGATGACTAGATTTTAGACTTGCATATTGTAAGGACCTCGATTTTATGATTGGCTTATTTCATGACAAACCACACCACATTGGGGATGATTATGTAATGGGTAGCCTGGGTCCGTGTTGGCAAGCTTCCAAGCATCTCCATGACTTCAAGAGCAAAAGGTATACTCACTTGACTTTGTCTCTTGAAGAGTTTAGGTGCACACACACACTTCATGCATGTTTTGTTTATCTTGCATTTGTGTTCTTTATTGTTTATATAAGTGTGCATCATTTTCAAAAACACTCACTAGCTTGCATTGTATCTCATTTGATAAACATGTTTGACATGTTAATTGTGATTCATTGTGTGCATCTCACTCACTTCACACTTGCACAACATTCATGTAAGATAGACATTTTTCTTGAGTGTTAAAAAGGGATTTTTCCCTTTAGCGCGGCCTAGACCGCTCGGCAGGCTCTGCTTGCACCGCGGCGCACGAAGCGGTATTCTCCAGTGCGTCATGCGCGACGTGGACCGCGACCTGTGCACTTGCACGCTCAGCGGTCCCAACCACGGTGTTGTCCAGACGGTGCACTGCTGTATGTACCGCGGTCTGGACACTTACCTGAGCCGCGGTCTAGCAAGCGGTTTTGACGGGATTCTGTTTCCCAAGTTCAAAACGATGTAGTTTTAACTAGGGCTTCATATATATTCTCCCTCTTCTCTTCTTGGCCGACTAAGAGCTCAGAAAATCATTTTTAGAGAGAGGTTAGAGCTCCTAGAGAGAGAAAGCTTCAAGAAAGCATCTTTGACTCTCCAAACCCAAAACCCATCTCCATCTTGCATAATTCAACATCATATGAGCATGGGTCTTCATTGTTTCATGACTAGGTAAGCAAGAACTTCTTTGAATATCATTTATTGTTCTACTTACTCTAGATTAGGTATTTATTGCATGATTAAATACCTAGACTCTACCTTATTACATATTTATGAGTCTTTATAACATGATTGAGTTTGTTTGTGATAGCTAAATTGATTAGGTCATTTTTGCCTAAAAGCTAGGTCATAAATATTCATGTGTGATAAATTGATAACTAGGTTGAGAAATTGTGTTTTAATCAACCAGTTAATGTTCATGAATATTTGATTGTGTTTGTTTGTGATAGCTTGCATTATTAGGTCATATATTCCTAAATAGCTAATCCATAAATGTTCATGTATGCTTAATTGATGATTAGGTTGACTTTGTGCATCTAGTCAAGTTTATGAATGTTTATGTGAATTTAATTGACAATTAGGTTGTTAGAATTTCTCTACAACTAATTGAGACCTCATGTGTGTACATGTAGGCATTGTTTGATAACTAGGATGTTGTATTGCATTATCTACATCTAGTTAAGCATTGTATGTTTGGTCTAACATATTTTGTGTTGAGCATTCATTGATTGTTCACTTAGACCTTATACTCTTCATTGAGTCAAAGTCTTGTGGCTTCGGGGTGAAGTTGCACAAGCATTGAAGTCTTACAACCAAAGTGTGGTTGGCAAGCATCAGTCAAGAGCCACTATAAAAGGCCCGCTGGGTAGAGTAGGAGGTGCTCACGCCAAGAGTAGTGTATCAGGGGATATCACTAGGGACTGAACCAATAGTGGTGAGTGGTAGTGTCCATAGCCCGAGGTTCTCGAGATTGAGAGTCCGAGTATCACTTGAGGGTGTAACTTTTTACTCATATAGTGAATTTCTGTGATCGTGTGTGGCTAGAAGGATAGCCCGTAGTTTTTCCCTTGTTGAAGGGTTTCCACGTAAAAATCAAGTGTTATTTATTATTCCGCACTTTACACTTGATTTTGTATGTTTGTTTTAATTGGGTTATATGTTTAATACTGACTAATCGAAAAAGTTGGTAATAATCGATTAACAACCCATTCACCCCCCCTCTAGGTTGTTAGACACACGTTAAGAGCTGTATTTTCACATATCTATATCTAATTAAGTCTTTATGCTTTCATATAGACATTGGTATCTAGGATTTGTACTTATTGACATCCTTAAATCTCTAGATAAACATTTAGTGTTGCCTAGCATTATTTGCATTTTGAATATATATATATTCACTTAGGTTGTTAATCTCTTTTGAGAGTTAAGTCTTGTGACTACAAGGTGTAGTGCACAAGCAAGTGAAGCCTCGCAACCAAGGTGTGGTTGACAAGCAAAGTGATCAAGGATTCACTATAAAGGCCCGTTGGGTAGTAGTGGTGGGTTAGTGACCGATAATGGTGTGACTAGAGGCCAACCTAGGTTATAAACACCATTACAATAGTGGATTTGAGGATCGATGTGGCTAGAAGGATAGCCCGTGGTTTTTCCCTTATTGAAGGGTTTCCACGTAAAAAATCAAGTGTCTTTTAATTTCCACATTTAAACTTGATTTTATACTGTTTGTTTATTGGGTGAATTTTTAATATTGATTAATCAAGGAAAATTGGTAATTCACTTGATTAAAACCTATTCACCCCCTCTCTAGGTTATTAGACACACGTTTTAGTTTGTATTTTCAACCCCAATGGACAAAGACCAGATGAGATGTGGTTTGGGCTAGGGAAGTTGAAAGCTCATTTCGGTCAAGAAAAGTTTTGTCTATGCAGCGGGTTGAATATGGGATAGCTGCCTGAAGGTTTTGCCAACAACAATGAAGTAGAACATGATTCAATGCTTGGAAGAATATTCAAGGAAAAAGACCTACTGCTGAGGTATTGTATGCCACTTTGAATAAAATGTCGTCCAAAGAGAGTGAAGATGCGTACAAGATGTTGAATATCTATATGGTGAGCCAATTATTTAGCATTGATGACAGACGGATGACAGCCATCCCGGGGTGGTTGTTTTCATTAGTTGAAAACGAAGATGAATTCAAAAAATTTCCATGGGGTTCTTACATCTTCAGTTTTACATTATATTTTCTGAAGGATGTACTTAACAAACGCCTCCACTAACTAAGAGGTGAAGAAGAGAAGAAAGATAAGAAGGGGAAGATGAAGAAGAATAAGAAGACAGTAGTAGTAGAAGAAGAAGATACGAAGAAAAAGAACAAGAAGAAGAACAAAAAGTCAGAAGAAGAACAAAAATTCAGAAGAAGAAGAAGAAGAATAAGTGAAAGGGAAAGGGAAAGGGAAAAGGAAAGGGAAAGGAAGGCTAGAGGGTGAGGAAGAGAAGAAGAAAAAGAAATCCAAGTATTATACCTACAATTTGTCTGGGTTCCCTCTAGCACTTCAGGTAAGTTTTATAAAAGTTGCTCATGTTTTGATTGTTATGTTAAAATTTGGAAAAATATTGCTAGAAAGCTAGCTGTTTTGGTAAGGGGTTGGTGCTGTCCAGTATTTTTGAACAACAAAAAGAATCTTTTCCCAGTCCATTTCTAAAAATATGTATTCCATTTCACATCTCCGTTGTATAGGTATGGGCCATGGAGAGAGTAATTTGTTTAGAAAATCGCGTTGGAAAAAGAGTTGCTACGGGGTATCCACGGTTCAGTAGATGGGAATTCAGTGCAAATGTTACAAATATTGAATCCAAGTTCAATACATTGGTGTGTACTTAATTACCCCTTCTTTTTAGTTATATAGGGATAATTATTTGTAGAAATTCCCTAACAATTGTTTGTTCCCGATATGCAGATGGCTTTATTTGCTTGGGATGTTGAAAGTTTTGAAAAAGGTACAGATTACTTCAAATCCCTCAACCAGAAATTTGTGTGTGGCCCACTAATTAATAAGAAGAGGAAGAAGTTGGCTCTACCTCGAAGTGAAGATGAAGAAGATCTTGGTTCTGACGATGAAGGTGATGATAATCAGACAGGCAATTTGCAGGGTGATGGGATTGACTCTTCTGTGTAGATAGAGGATAGAGGAGGTTCTGTCGGGAGAACTAGAAGCATATTTTCTAACAAATATTCCCCAATTTCTAAGAAGCGGCTATTCTTCGATAGAAATCCTAAGGTATGATTGCATCTACACTGTTTGGTTTAAGTATGCTATTCTTGTATGCTATTCTTGTATGCATTGTATTAATTATTGCAAATTTCAGGTGCCTTCCACAATACCAGAACTATATGCTGCTATGCTTGAAAGTGAGCAACGTATCATTGCATTTTGTAGGGATGAATTTTTAAAAATTAGAAAGGAAATGAAGGTTGGATATGAAGTTGTTGAAAATTATATTATTATTATATATATATAATTGTTTAGTCCTTAATAATTTCCACTAATTTATTGATGTTGATGTTTAGAAGGGTGCTGAGCAAGATGATGATTCTGTTGGTGAAGTTGGTGAACTTGGTAAGAGTGTCCAGTAACATGGTGATGCTGTTGCTGAAGTTGGTAAGAGTGATGAGGAAGATGATGCTTTTGGTGATGTGGATGCTGCATTTGAGTGTGGTAAAGGTGTTCAGCAAGATGATGATGTTGGTGAAGTTGGTAAAGGTGATGAGGAAGATGTTGGCAGTGATGGTGTGGTTGTTGCAGATGGTGCATTTGAGGGTGGTAAGGGTGATGAGCAAGAGGATGGTGTTGGTGAAAATGGTAAGGGTTCTGAGCAAGGTGTTGGCAGTGATGGTGTGGTTGTTGCAGATGCTGCATTTGAGGGTGGCAAGGGTGACGAGTACATTTCAGATGCTGTTGGTGAAGTTGGTAAGGGTGAAGAGCAAGATGATGTTGTTGGTGATAGGGATGATGCATTTGAGAGTGTTAATGGTGATGAGCAAGAGGATGGTGTTGGTGAAAATGGTAAGGGTTCTGAGCAAGGTGTTGGCAGTGATGGTGTGGTTGTTGCAGATGTTGGCAGTGATGGTGGTAAGGGTGATGACAACATTTCAGATGCTGTTGGTGAAATTGGAACGAGTTCTGATGAAGCTGTTGGCAGTGAAGGTGTGGTTGTTGGGGATACTGCATTTGCGGGTGATATTCCATTTGAGGTACATTTTATAAAATGATGATTGTCTCGTAATTAATCAATAGCTTATGCTATACTCAATTTTTTTTTGTAGGAGTCGGGGAAACAATCTATCCTTGATTTGGATAAATATCCATCCCTATCTGTGTGATTTATTACCCAGAACATTCCCGGTAGTGTGGTAGAGCTTGATGGGGCGGACCCTGATGTTGAATACAGAGACATCGACAAACAGAGGGGCCGAAAGCAGTCAAGGTGGCTCGAAAGCCCATGGACAGATCCTATACCTAAGAAGAAAAGGAAACCATAGTCAAACGAGGAAGAAATAAACTTAGTTGAGTTCACGTCTTTCCTAAAGAACGAAGACCAATATAGGTAATATTCCATTCCGATTATCTGTTATATTGCCAGTATTAATATATATTCATTTGTATAGTTTTTAATGTAATGTACTGCTGTACTTGAATAGTTTGTATACTGGTCAAATCCTTCCAATATTGCTTCAAGATTTTCTAGACCTGGTCAACATCGAAAAGTGGATATTAGATTTGGTAACATAGTTAACTATTTATTTCTCCATGGTTTGTGGTTTTAAGGGTTTATGTTACTTATTAGCTAACGTACATCACTACATTTACACAGCACATTCACATTTACTTTGATATCTTATGGAGGAGGTGATCGAGCAGTGAGCTTAACTACTTACAAAATGTTGGATTGGTTAACACATCTTTCTTCGTAAGTATCTCCCTTGTTATATGATATGGTGTATGAAAATGGGGGGTTTATGCATGTTTATGAAAATGTGTTTTAATGCATATATAGTTTTGAGCCTAGGATTGATTGATAAGAGCCTATGATTGATTGATAAGAGCTTAGGAATGGATGCCATGGGACTAGGAATGGATGCCATGAGCCTAGGAATTATCAGCTGCGAACTAATGCATGTATGCTTTTGATTTATATAAGCCTGTTAATGGAATTATCAGCTGGGAATTAATGGTTGTATATGCAGACTAATCAAAACATTAAGTGAGCAATTGAAATGGATACATTGGATGCCATGAGAAAGATAGAAAAATTTGAGAAGGTTGAGGAGGAAAGACGTCAGCAGAAAGAAACTTGTTCTCCTCCACAGAAAAAGGATCGTAAAAAAAGGGCAAGAAGATCAGCGATCCTTCTCCTCATGCTGTCAATGTCTGGGAAGACTACCCAGAATTCGTTCCTTTAAACTACCAACCAAGTGCAGACATCCTCAGACATGTTACGGGGCATGACCTTTTGTACCTTGAACCTTGGTGGCGAATGGATTCGGTAAGTTTTTGGAAATGACTTTGCGTTGTCATTATCTATTTTCTTAAATAATTTTTATCCATTTGCTTAAAACATTTGTATTGTAAATACAGGTGCTCATCCCGTGCCACCTTCCCAGCCATTGGGTTTTATATCATGTACTTTTGAAGGAAGGAAAAGTACTGTTATTTGACTCTTTGAATGAACGGGACAGAACTAGTTATCGGCTAAAGGACATTCGTGCCCTACTTTACCTATTGCCATCTTTACTGAAGCATGCTGGTTACTACGAAGAATTGAAGATGGATCCTCATGCCAGCCCATTCACAGTTCAAAGCATGCACTCTGAATTCATTCCGCAACAAGATGATGGGTATGTGTGTCATATTTATTTACTTTCTTAAAGAAACATATGTTTGATAAAGTATACTGGACTGATTCTTGGTAGAGTAAAAACTCCATGGAAATGGGTATTTGGACAAAAGGACATCAAAGATATTTGTAAGGGCATTGCACTTGACATTTATGTCAATGGTCAACTCTGCAATTCCCCGTAGAATATTTTGCTTTGGTGGAAATGGAAAGGGAAGCAGTAGATACTAGTACATATACCTTCTTCCATTGCAGGTATGCCTGCCCAGTACATATACCAGTTGTGGCTATAGTTTCTGTGAAAGTTTTGTTCGCCTGTGCTTTTGGAATTCTTTGGAGAAGTGATATGCAAGTCTTTTGTAACTGTGATTTAGTGTATATAGTTTATTATCTTGTTTTATTTAAACAGTTGTAGTAAGCTTGTGTGATAATGTTACCGAATTTGTCAACTCTAGTAAACTTGTGTGATAATGTTACCGAATTTGTCAGCCCTGTGAACAATTCTCTTAGACTTGTGAATCAATTCACTTAGGCCTGAGAATGAATTCTATTAAGCCTAGGAATCAATTCACTTAGGCCTGGGTAGAATCATTTTCATAAACAAATGTACAATATTATATCTCTTCAACTGAAGTTACAATGGTTAGTGTACCCACTGTTTAGTTTACAATGAAAATGAATGTTAATAAGTTACAAAGGTTCATTTCAAATCTAAAGGTTACATTAGTTCATTTCAAATCTAAAGGTTACAATGATTCAATTAAGTTATGTAAAGGTGACTTTTCAGTGATATGGGTCATCTTGTTCCGCTATAAATACCCCATCTTTGCTACATATTTTCCTCACTTCATTTCTACAAGTGAAAATGGAAGCAAACAGTTTGAGTAGTAACAGGTTAAATGCCATTTACAAATGTTGGCATGAACGGATTGCAAAAGCTGAGGAGACCGTCATCAAGGAGCATGAAAATGCAAAACAACTAAGTGTTGATTATAATGTTTTGATGGGAAAGTATCAGAATCTAGAAGCTGAAATTATCAATTTATATGTTCAAATCGAAGCAAGGGACAACGAACTCAATGGACTCTACCAACTTGTTGAACAAATGCAGAAGAAGTTGATGGACTTAAATATTCCAGCATCAGCTTGAAGATAAACACACCAAATATGCCTTCTATAGAAAAACACATTTCAATATTATGTTTTGTTTTTGTTTTGTTTTTTATTCAAATGCTGTACCATTTAAGTTCTTCATGGAAGTAAATGGTTTTGTTTGTTTTTCACATGCTGTACACATTTCACATGATGTCATCGTATTTCTGATTACTAGTCTTAAATACGACCAGCAATTAACAAGATCCACATACAACCATCAGTGTTTATATACAGAACAACTTCAACATAAACAACAAATCTTTCAAACAATCTTGACTACTATAACTCCAAAAATAAAAACGAATAGAAATGCAAACAACATGATACCAGTGCATTGACTCTTCTCAGATACATTCTCTTCAATAGTCATATCAGATTCAGGCCGATAATGGGATGAATTGACGGAACGGCTACTAATCGCTTTATATGCTTCATCAGTTAAGTTAAACTTTTGGTAAGATGCTCATGGAAAACCATCTACATGTTCATGACATTCAGCCCAAGAAGTAAACACACCGGTTTTTCTTCCTTTGAAAACAACATAAACACATTTCTTCCCCATTTCATATGACACACTTTACAGATATCTGAAAACTGAAAAATTTAAAATTTAATAATAAATGTTACACTATACGACACTTATATTTCAAACAACACAAAATCGTCTCTGTCATTAAAAACAAAATGTTGCAAAAATGTTGCAAAAATGTTGCAAAAATGTTGGGAGAAGAAGATGTTAGATCTCAAGGAGATGTATAAAAATGATGAAAATTGTTTACCTGCAGATGTGGACGACAACGAGAGGAAGAGTTGGGGTATTGGAGAATCAGGTTTCGGTTTGGGAAAATAAGAGCAAATAAGATTGTACACGTGAAGAAGAAGAAGATGGGTTTGCGTGTTTGACTAGGGAAGTAGAAAAAGATTTAGTGGGATCCAGGCTGTTATCTAAGAAGAAGATTTAGTGGGATCATTCTGTAATCCACTACCAATGGATGACATGGCTAGCAAAATCCCCTGAGCATAGGGAATATCTACAGGCCTATGTATAATTTGTTTAGGCCTAGGTATGATTCCCAGTTCTTTGAGTTTTTCTTTATAGAAGAAATTATGTGGGCCCCGCAATAATCTCAACGATCGGCACTGTACGGCGATGAAGAGATATCAACGGAAATATATATGTTAAGTTTCGAGATCATCGAACGGTCCAATAAGGTTGTCGCTATCATTACACTAGAGATAGCAACCACTCCATTAAATTATGAACCACTAAATGCCTAAGATTTCCTTCACAAACTAGAAACTTGTTGGAGTTACTCGCTCTCGGTCCCTGTATTAGCTTCCAAGTTCCGAAATCGAGTCTGATGGATGCACAATGCTTTTTAAAAACATCCCGTGCTGTCGGAAAAAAAAATCCATAAAAAATATATTTAATTCTCAATTAAATCCACACAGGGCCTAGGCATTATTCCTAGCCTTACCGTTCCTAGGCCTGCAACATCCCGGGCTTAATCCAAATGATGACGTGGCGAGCGAATATAGCAAAAGCTCCAGAGCCCAGGAAATATTTTACAGGCCTAGGTATAATTCATTTAGGCCTAGGTATGATTCCCAGTTCTTTGAGTTTTTCTTCATAGAAGAAATTATGTGGGCTCCGCAATAATCTCCACCATGGGCCTATGCGTTATTCCTATGCTTAATGTCCTAATTCTGTTACAGGCCTAAGTACAATTCTGTTAGGACTAGGTACAATTATGTTATGACAAAGCCTAGGTCAGATTCCCAGGCCTACAACTTTCCTCCTGGGCTTAGTAGATCTTCTGTTTTCAAATTCACTAGCACAGACACCTGTTTTCATAATTCCTCAATCTTTCAAAATCATTATACATACACCAAAAACCATCACAAAAACACATAGAAAATAACATTTCAAGGAAATACAAATGATACATACAAAACAACTAATTTCCAGGCAGTGTTTAACAAAAACTAATATACATACACCATACACATTTTCCCCACCAGACCATACAACACCATAAATGTGCAAACAAACATACAACACTATTAAGGAAAGTTCAACAAAGCTTCTCCACCAGCGTTCTTTTCATCCAGGTCAATCAAGGTAGGTTCATGTGGCTTGTCTGGGCACTTCAGTCTGTTGTGTCCTTCTTTCTTACAAATGCTACATGTTCGATATTTTTTGGCTGGTTTGCATGTGCTAGATGATGGTTTCGGGCAAGTTATTTTATTGTCTCCTTTTTTTCCACACTTTGAACATGATTGTAACTTTCTTTTTTCCCCAGCAGATAGTATCCTCAACTTCTTTGGTCTTCCTGGCAGATTCTTTTTCTTCCATGTCAACTGTACTAGTTAGAATTGCATCAGGAATGTCCCAATATTCGGGATTCGAAACAGGGTTGACACCCATTTCATGAACATGTTTAAGAAATTCTGTTGTGTAAAATTCAGAAGTCAGTGCGTTGATTGACACACCTTTGAACCTAAGCCATGATACACCAATAAAAAAAAAAAATTAAAGTTTGTAAAATAAACCACAACAGATAAATGTAAAGAGTTAATAGACCAGGAAGCATACCTAGCAACCTCCATTGCATGAGAACATGACAAATCATCTAAATCCCATTGACGGCATGAGCAAGAATGTTCATCAAGGTCGACGGTTGTTTCTTTCCATTTGTCGTCTACCTTAAAGGTATTGAAGTGAATGGGATGAATCTCACACCGATGCGCTGTTTCTGTCATATCTTTGATGTGTTCGACTGCAAACGTTGTCAAGTATGTAGACATTTCACGTGCATTTGTCCGATGATTGTAGAACCACATTTGCAATAAATCTCTAATGAATTCCGCCATTGCTGTGATAGGCAATTTTCGGACCGCAAGTAGACACGAATTCATTAACTCAGCAATGTTGGTGGTTATCAAAAAGTACCGCTTTCTAGGGCTATGTACATGTGAAAACTTCTCTACCCCAGCACCCAAAAGCTCATCGTAAACCTTACGGTAGGTGTCTTTCAACTCAGCCATTGCACGGTCAAACTCCTCGATACGGTATGCATACATAGCAAGGTAGTAAAGCCAAATCACATCATCCCTCTGCTTGCAAAATCTTTTAAGATTTTATGCCAAGTGGTATGCACAAATCTCCTGTGCTGCATCTGAGAATATGGCTTTCATTGCATTAAATATAACATTGTGCTGATCCTAAACTAACATCACACAATCAGGATATTGGATCAATTTACGGAGTTTCTTCAAAAACCAAGTCCACGACTCTGTGCATTTAGAGTTTGCAAACCCAAATGCCAAAGGGTATATCATCCCATTTCTGTCTTTGCACACCACAACTAACAACACACCCATGGTCCTAGCCTTCAAGTAGGTAGCATCAATGCAGATAACTGGCCTAATAACAGAATTGAACCCCTCTATAGAGGCTCCATTTGCCATGAATCCATATTTAAACCGGTTTTTCAAGTTGGTCTTGATTTTTGTCACAGTTATGAGGCTCGATTGTTCCAAAACATAAAAATAAGCTGGCAACCTCTAAAAGGATTCCCATAGATCACCAAATACTTGATTCAAAGTGTGTTCCTTCGACCTCTAGGCTTTGTTGTACGAGAGGTGTATGCCACACTGCTCCCTCATCTCAGAAACTATATCTTTAGGTCAGATGCGGCGTCCAGGATTGTAAAATTTACTTACAAACAAATCCCCTATCACACATTCACTTACACATTTAAATTCAATGTTGCAGTTGTCATTTCTGTCACATGTGTGCTCATTAATGAATGACTTCACATGCTAGTAAGTCCCCCTATTAGACTTCCATGCCTGAAGTACCCATCCATAACTTTTATGTGTACATTCAGCAGTGAATCGTGTATTAGAGGATCATGAAACCCTGTACTCAAACCTCTCTGCAAATGCATACGACCCTACATCTTGCTTCAATGTTGGCTTGTCTTTGAACATCTGTCTTTCGTATATTGGACCTTGGTCGGATGGTTTTTCAAACACGTCCACTGATCGACTGACTTTAATTGAGTAAAGCTTTGACCCTGATACTGTCCACTGTGTGTTCATGAAAGGTGAAGAACTATTGGGTGTTCCACTCACCCCTCGTTCTTCTATTCCATCTTCTGTTACCGATTGCCCACTATCATCATCACCAATCTCATCTTCTGTATCACTGGTTTTAGAACTATCAGACCTTCCTGAAGTATCGATGCTTTCAGAACTATCATTGTCATCCACAATTACTTGCTTGGTAGTAGATGCTGGCGTAGCCTGGTCATTGCCTGCTGATGTAAATCCAGTGAAGCCTGTGGTCCAAGTGGATTATTGCTGCCACTAACTGAATTATAGTTTGGAGTACCCGACGGAGACCGTAGATTATCAGTCGATTTAATAGGAGAGACCGTACATGCTGATTGGATTGGATTTGCTGGAGGTCGAAATTCATGTTTGTTGACAAATTCAACATCAATTGCAGCCCAACCTTTTTCCTTATGAATAATCACAAACTCTACATCGTCGTCACTCATAATAGACAATGCAATTGTATCATCCTCTATTTTCACATGCAAAGTTATCTTCAACTTTGCTTTGTCACTAACCCATGTCCTCTCGTATATCGTTTCTACTAATTCATCGTAGGCTCCGTTGTATTTTTTTTGTTAGATGTACTAAAAACGAAATAGGCCTAGTAAACTGGTTACCCTTCCAATGCTCACCGCACTGAACTAACAGCCAAGACATGGTATCCTTAGACCCTGAAAAAAAACCCTTAATAACAGTATTATACCTGAAAAAAATCAAAATCACTCAACTGTCCATAAAGACTACATATTGAGAACTGTTTCATGGAAGATAATTCCTAGACTCATGGCATCGATTCCCAAGCTTATATCAATCAATCATTGGCTTAATGGTATACATGCATTAATTCCCAGCAGATAATTACTAGGCTCATGTCATCGATTCCCAGCCTTTTATTGATATCAATCAATCCTAGGCTCAAAAGCATACATGCCATTATGCCCCATTTTCATAAACATGCATAAACAACATTTTCTATATACCATATCATATAAATAACTAAGGAGAAACGTAGGTACGAAGAAAGATGTGTTAACCATTCAATTATAGGCTTATATCAATCAATCATAGACTCAATAGCATACATGCCTTATAACACATTTTTGGAAACATACATAAAAACATTTTCAGATATCAGACAAGTTGTGGAATGAGTTTGAGGATACAACTGTCCATAGAGACTACAAATAAACAATTGTCTAAGATATGTTTTTGGAAACATGCATAAATACATTCTCTACTACACATTTAAGCCATTCTATGGTCACTCGCAATGTGTTTCCTATGCACATTTGTCATTTCAATCTACTGCTACCTCTTAACTACATCAAACACCTTAACATGTATTTCATTGACTGTGTCAATCTACAACTGCCTCTTAACTACATCAATCTACTGCTGCCTCTACTGTCTTGATGTCTAACATGCATTTCATCAAACTCCTTAACTACACCCAACAATACTACATACACAAACCCCAATTCATGGTCAACAAAACCAAAACCCTCAATCCCTCATTCTATCCACAACATTTCAAACTTAAACAACAATAATAGACCCAGAGGAGGTGGCTTGACAGTGTATGGTCGATTGACTCTGTCAAACTTAAACTCAAACTTACATTGACTATGGTCGATTTCAAACTTGACAGTGTAAGCTCGATTGAAGAAGGTGGCTGCACTGTCAAGCTCGATTGAAGGAGATGGAGGCACTGTCCTATCAATATTTTGATCGCCGGCAAGATTCTAGTTGAGAGGACGATGGGTTTGAAGAGCTGTGGATTTCGGTGGACAGTACGGACGGTGGGATTTGAAATGGGAAGGATGTGCCATCGATTGGATGGAAGATGGGAAGAATAAGTGACCGATTCCGTTTGGAGAACGATAGATGCAGAATAGTCGTTTTGATTTTCTTCAGTCAACGGAAGGAGAAGCAGACAAGGGTAGTTTCGTCATTTCACTTTATAAGAGGGTAATTTGGACATTTTGCAGGGTTTTATTGAAGAGGGTATTTTTTGTCTTACAAAGGCTATTTCCTAGATACTAAACATTAGGAAAGGTTAGATTTACAATTTTTTCACCAATGGGATATTTCCTAGAAACTAAACATTGAGAAATGCTAGATATTCAATGATCCCTAATATATATATATTTTATTAAAAGTAAAAATTAAATAAATAAAAAATTGGAGATGAATTGATCTCATTTGCATAAGCTTCCTAAAATGGCCTCTCTTCCATCTCTCTAACATCAAGCTTCTCCCTACTAAAAAATGGGGATAAAATCTTTTGTGATCCTTCCACTCTCTCCAAAATCCCCAAATTAGAAAACACTCCATTGTCATCTTTCTTCTACTTAATAGCCTGCAAGACTGCAGCAGCAATTGCTTTACTCTAAGCATGGAATAATTCGAAGAGAACATTATCAACTATTCCAATTCCAAGCTCTCAGTTACAGATTCGAGAGACCCCAATTCAACAACTTCAATAGTCCAATATCAGTAGAAACCAAAACAATGGTTTGAATCCTAGCAGACTTTGCAACAAACGACCTAACACTGTAATCAGAACCCAGACAATCCAATTTATTTATTATTTATTTTGTAATATTGTGAAGATTTTGAGGTTATTTTTGGAAAAATAGTGTTAAAATTACTTAGGGATTTCAGACTTCAGATTTAAGCTAGGATTTCCAACTCACTGTAATTCGGACATTTTTGACACTATTTCAGATTTAAGATCTGAAAAAAAAAACAAATAAAATGTCTGATAACATGTCTTTTAAGACTTCAGACAAAAAACAAACACTGCCTTAGGGGTCATTTGTTTTTTTATCTGAAGATTGAACAATCCTAAATTTTTTTAAAGGCTGAATAGGGACTGAAATATGAACTTGAATGACATGTTTGTTTTTTTTTTCTTCACATCTGAATGCATTGTCAACACGTTTGTTTTTTTAAAAGTAAAATTGTCTGAAAATAAGTAATTTTACATTTATACTCATGTTAAACGATTATACATATAATATGGAATAAAAACATCCAAAAATAATAATTATATATGAACACATATGATCATGATTTTCTTCTTCGATTACAAACAAACTTTATTTTTACTAAGAAAAGAAAAATGTTTATTTTTTTCAAAAAATAAAGGGGCAGCAGGAAAACTCATACAAAACACTCTAAAAAAATAATATATATATATATATATATATATATATAAATACATCACCATAATATCATAATAGAATATTGATATGAAACATCAATATGAGATGCAATTAGGGTTCTTTTTAATTTTAAAAGCTATTTAAAATAATCAATATATTAAAATAAAGATTTATATGCCATACATAATTATGATGAAATTGGAAATATGTTATATATAGAGGATAGTATTGGAAGAAAAGATTTTGGATTGCATTTAATGCAATTAAGTGAAAAGTTAGTGTTTTTTACTTTTTATTTTAAGTTGTTTTTTGGTATTTTAAAATTGTTTCACCACTTAAAAAAGCAAAAAAAAAAAAACTTATTAATTATGATTCAGACCTATTAAGTTTTAAGTGGAAAAAATAAACGACCCTTTAGTGTGTTACTCGTTGAGTTATTGAAATTCGGTTCACATCAAAGACCTGAATTTTGGGACCCATTTCTCAACAAATAATTTTGCTTCAAAGTTGCTTATATTTCAAGACTTGTAATTGTTCTTTTCGGTTTCTAATATTGCCAAGAACACAATCACGACAATTTAGACAAATCAAGCCAAGTAATTGGACCTAGGCACCTTTTTAAAAGTTTGACCATTTTAAAATACCAAAAACTCAGTAGAATATATCAAGTGATCCATGCAAATACGTGTGGATTGGGGATCTTGGCAGGCTATCTAAATTTAAGCTTCAATAGACACAACCTAATCACAATCAACAAATGATTCACTTAGGTCCAATCTATTAATTTTAACTCATTCCACTAAAGAGCTAAAATTGAACTCTTAAATAAAGATAGAATAATGAGATGTTTCTCATTCATACCCTAGACAATCTTATAGGAGATGGTGTATCCTCTTGAATAATATCAGTAATCGCCAAGAGCTCATAGACCGCCTATAGCTCTCCAAGTTACCATATTTCCTCATATGACCACATTTCGAACTTGGATACTTTGACTTGTCCAGAAGCCATGTTTTCAATAATCATTATTGAAAACTCATCGTTGAGATTTAATATGCAATACCTCAAAACATCCATATGATGATATTATACTCTCATTTAATAAATGGAGCCACGATGTCCATATCTATAAATGAAGTCCTCTATCGATTAACAAATGTATACCACCAAACTATCGAGGATAGACTATGCTATATAATCGTACTCATTGATAGCTCTAATGATAACACTTGCAACCATAAGTCCATCATTTATCTCAGGATTAAGATAGACTCTCCGATTGTCCTCTTTTATTAAAACACTTATATCTAGTGACGGTTCTAGATAAAGTATTTCATTGTGATCCAGTTCAATGCACCTAGTGCACTAGATTCTTTTACTCGAAAACCTTTCGATGATTTTAGACTCATCATATTCATTTGATCCCACTCAAATGCTAGTAAAAGAATTCTACAACTTTAACAAGATAGAGGTGCCCAACCTTTAACTTAAGTTGTGAACGTTATTCAAGATTAACTAAAGAATTGTGTCTACCTCATACATATCCGGATGTATGATAGACTCCGATTCCATCCGGTCCAATAACAACTAATATGTTAATGGAATTACAGATATCATATAGAAGGTCATAACATGCATCAAACAATAATGTGGCAAAATAACATTCACCATACCGGCATCCCCAGTTAAGGCCAAGGCGCAATACTATCTTTTTTCCATTTCTTATTTATATTTTCATTTCTCAACCCCTGTTTGTAGAAATTAAGTAGAAACAATAGTGGTCATGCAAAAGCAGCAGTGGCAGGCTGTGGAGGATCAATGAGAAAAATATCGAGAAGTTGATCGACTGTGGTGAATACAGAATCTGGATAAAGCTTGGAAGCGTCAATGTCGTCATTGCCAAGTTCAAAATTCATCAATTCTCCCTTCACAAACAGGCTGTGTAAAACTGATACTGGAATGTTTTCTGGATGTGGTAGGGGCTGCATGCATACATGATACATGCAATATTAATATCAAACTTAACAAATTCTAATTATTCTATCATATATTAAAATTAATCTTACTCTGAGATTGCTTCACCATTTCTTCTTCTGGAATATGAACTCTCTTGAAAGATCGACCAGTCTTTTGCTCCCAAAGTGAGATCAATTCAAGCTGTGATATGATGTTTGTCTCCGGCCGATAATACACAATTCTATTCAATGTTCTTGGGTCATTTGCCACTTTAATTGTATATACACCTATATCTTCTTCATAATTTAGAACAGCTGAAACCAATTCTTTAGTTCAGTTTTCAATTCATACATGCATGTCCAAAAAAACGAACATTTATAATTGTGTACAAGTACTTAATTATTTTAAATGTTAAAGAGAAATAGGAACCTTTTGATTGGCCAGTTCCATAGACAACAATATAGTCTTGTTGGTGGTGATCACGTGGACGAAGTAAGTAATTGACAAAGTAAGCACCAAAGCAGTTTGCAGAAACAAAAGTGTATGGAATGTTAGCTGCTTCTATTGCCCTTCTGATTTTTCTCTTGTTTTCAAGGATAGCATTAAAAGGAGGTAGAGGACTCGCTCTGTCCTCTTCACATCCAAAATCTGATGGAAGAAATCTCTAACAAATAATAATAATAATAAAAATACATGTTTAAGATAGTTAGATTTCCCAGTCGGAAAAGCTTCACTAGAACAAGCCTATAATGTCAATGGTAGCATGTGTGTTTTTAAATACTATTGTTGATAATTTCCTATGTTTATAAGTTTTTTAGATTTGATGGTAAGTTGGTTACTAATAGCATGTTCCATAAATTTTCTTATCCATATTTCTAGTGAATACATCTATTTAAATATGTATATATATATATATATATAGAGAGAGAGAGAGAGAGAGAGAGAGAGAGAGAGAGAGAGAGAGAGAGATTGATTTTAAAATTCAAATTTTCGATGACCTTTTTGGGAAAAAAATTATTAAGAGGTCATAAGTCCAACATCTCAGAATAATGAACGATTAAGGAGTTCGGGGGGTTTGGTTTAAGCATTACCCCATTTTCACATGTTGACAAGTGTCCCAAAGTTAACCAAGGGTTAACAATTGACCAATAGTCATAAATTCCCTAAATAAATAAGGGTAGATAGATAAATTTGTAAAAAAAAATATAATTTTTTTTAACAAATAAAAAAAAAAATCATAAATCATAAATCATAAATAAGAAATAAAATTTTCTCTCTCTCTCTTCTGCCTAGGGATGTCAATGGTATGGGTTGTGGACAGGTTTTCCATTACCATCCAAATGAATTTGGATCCTCTCCTCACCTCATCTTGTCCTCATATAAATCAGTGGTCTAGATTAATTCTACCTTTTGGTTGTGTAAAACGTAAAAATTAATAGAAATAAACCAGAATATTGATTTGCTATATTAGACATGTGTCAATAGATTATAAAAGTGAGGAAAAGGTGAGGACATGATCCAGATCATCACCAATACCAATTTGGATGAAAAATATCATCCCCGATAAATACCCACCTTAAAATAAACGGTGCGAGTACATGGATTCCTCATAAGGGGATCAATTTTTTGCCTCATACCATTCCCTTCCCATTAATGTATTTTTAAATAACTTTTTGATAAAGATCATATCAAAATTATTAAATAATATGATATATTATATATAATGATCTTGAATAGAGTAGTGTTTCAATGGAGGGAATAAAAAGGAAAAAAAGAGAGGGGAAATTATGTTAGTGGGAGGGAAAAAAGGGGAAAAAACGAGAGAAAATTATGTTTTTTGAATACATCGGTTCCTTGATTTAAGTCATAGATTATGAATAAGCACTGACAAATGCATATACAATGGGTCAAAACAATTAAATCTAATGGTCCATATTCAAGGAATTAATATATTTTGTATCAGTTTGAACTGATAGGAGAAATATTGTGTGTATATATATATATATATATATATATATATATATTGATAACAAGTATGGGGAAGGGGCGTGGACTTGAAATCCAGTAACCGTACCGAAATTAAATTGAGAATTGAAAAAAATATCAGCTACATACCATAACATAAATGGTAGGCAAAAACCCGTCCCTAATGAGGTAGGTCCCCAGACCAATGAATAATTTTGACATCCCTACTTCTACCATCTTCTTCTTCTTCGGTTCCGCCAACTCCAAATCGAAAAAATGGACCTTCGATGGTGGAGAATCGAAGGTTTCCGGTGAGGTATGGCGGTTTTTGTGGAGATGATGGTTTGTATTTTGAGGATGAACTATGTGGAGATTGTGGTTTTGGATTTGATTTTGACCAAAAATGGAGTCAAAGAAAAGTTGAATAGTTTGATTATGAAAAGCAACAACAATCGGTTATCTTCAATTCTTAAAGTTGTTCATAAGGAAGCTTAGATCGATCAAAATTTTAAATCACTTTAAATTGTTTTCATCTCCGATCATTACAACAGAATCATCCTTTTACTGCACACAAAGACCGCATTAGATCAACTCCTACCTCCCCATCTCATACCATTAAACAATTTCGTTCATATCAGATATTGAACCTGAGACATCATGATGTTTACCCAAAGCCTTGGCCAATTTTACTACACATTTGAACTCGTTAATAATTGCATAATATTTATATATAAACTATAAATGTTATTCATTTTTTATTGATTATTTTTAAATCAAAATTTTATTTCCAATAATATAAAATTTACTTTATATGATAGACAAATTAACATTTATTTTAGCATTTTAATTAAACTTTCTTTTCAAGTTATATATCGTCAGATCAAGGGATATTCGTTAATCGTACCTGAGATGGAGAGATGATTCTGTACATTCACAATTTAATAGATAAATGTAAGACTTGAATCCCTATCACAAAAGGGAAGGGGAAATGTAAATAGATTTTTCTAAAAAGTGGTTTTGTATTTTAGATTCTTATTATTATATTTATAAATTAAAATAATATATTTTTTTCTAGATTTTTTGAAATAATCTATAATAATTAGTATAAAAAATTGAAGAAAATTTAATTATTAATCCGTCTATTAGGAAAAACTTTTAAAAAAAATCAAAATAAAAAAGGAAAAATGTAGTCCCTAAAATCATTATCAACAAATATTATTTTTGTCTTAAAACACAGCCTAACAAAAAATTAAGTATTAACCTTAGTGTTCCTTTTAGGAGCCAAAAAGCTTGATTCTAAAAAATGTATACATCGCGCGAGTTGTATGTCTTAAAATACTTGAAATAAGGCACGCAACATGTAAGCCGTAAATAATCCATTTTTATGGCGTTCTTCAAATGCACGTCGTCTTTGAGAAATTATGCATCATTTTTACGACTTGCACTGAACGCAAGTCGTGAATAATAACATTTACGGCGTGAGTTGTGTGTCTTAAAATACTTGAAATAAGGCATGCAACATGTAAGCCGTAAATAATTCATTTTTACAGCGTTCCTCAAATGCATGTCGTCTTTGAGAAATTAGGCATCACTTTTACGACTTGCACTGAACGCAAGTTGTGAATAACAACATTTACGGCGCGCTATATATGTGCGCTGTAAAAATCAAGCCGTAAATGACTGAATCTAGTGTAGTGAATACCCATCCCAAAAGATGTACGGTGGAGTAGTGGTGGCAATCTCGGCCGGCCCGGCCCATTAGGCCTGAGCCCGTATATGAAACGGGCAGGGCCAGGCCCGGACCGTCAGGGAAAACGGGCCAGGCCGGCCCGGCCCGAGTCCAGGGCCCGTGTAGGGACAAACCGGGCCGGCCCGTTTAAGGCCCGTCGGGCTTCAAATTTTTTTTAAAAAATTGTAAAAGATTTAAAAAAAAATGTAATTTTTAAAAGTTTTGAATATTTTTCCCCCCTAACGTTCACCTGGCTAATTATAAAATCCACCCTTCAATTCAAAATTTTAAAAAAATAATTCAAATTTGAAAAAAATTGAAAATTTTTTTTGGCGGGCCTTGACGGGGTCGCCCATGGGCCGGGCCCAAGGACGGCCAGTCAAGGCCAGCCAGAAAATTGAAAAAAAAAAATTTGGCAAGCCCGCCAGAAAAAAACATTTCAAAATTTTTTTGGGGCGTGGGCTTTGCGGGCCTTAACGTGCCCGGCCCGGTTTTTTCAAATGGGGGCCCCACCTGGCCCGCCAGCTAAACGGGCTTGGGCCTGGCCCTTTTTGCTGGCAGGCCAGGCCGGCCCAAGCCCGTAAAAAAACCGAGCCGGGCCGGGCGGCCGGTTTGGGCCCGGCCCAAATTGCCACCACTACGGTGGAGATCAATATATATATTTCCATTTACAGAAACAAGGGGTTTGAGTGGTTTTGATGGTATTTTGAGGTGGATGCTGGGATTGATTTTCTGGGTTGTGTTTTTGTGTTCTTATGTTTTGATTTTTTTTTAATTGAGTTTTCCTGTGAAATGGATGTTTATATTTGGTTTTTGGGATTATTTATTTATTTATTATTCTTTTAGTTGCGTTTACCGTGAATACATGTGTTTATAATGGAAATGTTTTATTGTTTTGATTTATTTTAGGCTTTTGATATTTCTTTTATAAAGAAGATGGGTAAAATCGATAGAACAATATTTAAATTATAAAACACACATGTCAACAACCGGGGAGGAGGTCATTCCCTTGAATGGGGTTGAGAAAAATAAACTCATGATTGAGTATATGTTTACTAATTAGAAAATTAACGTGATATAAGTAATAAGTTTGTACTGGGATTCATATAACTTAATTCTCTAAAATTGTAGTAAATAAAATAATTAAAATCATGAATCAAGTTTATTTTTTATTAGAAATAATTCATGACTGTACTTTTAGATGAGTTCAAAACAAACAATATCATACTTGAGTTCTTACTTATTTTAGCATCTTTTGGTGGGTTAACACCACCTAAATAACTCTGAGTTTTTATAGCATTAAAAATATGTTTATGACAAAAATACCATTCAAACACAAACACTAAATAAGTTTCATGTTTTCTGCAAGCCTTTAGTTGAGATTTATATTTTCTTTGGTCGAGATTTATTTCCTTTGGTTGAGACTTATTTCTTTCAATAGAAACTTATTAAGTCATGAACCAAAAACTTATTGATGGAAATTTTTCCTATGCTTTTTGTTTATTTTTCCATATTTATCTTCTCTTGCGATTGTTTTTTTGTTTTCTCTTCCCATCAATTCCTTTCTTCATCTCATTCTCACATTTGAATCATTTACAAGAGCGATGAAATCGCGAATCCCCGACATTTTTCTTGAGAGAAAGAGAGAGAAAAATGAAAAAGTGAAGTCAAAGGGTATTTTTGTTGATTGCCATATTTTGATGCTATTAGAACTCAAGTTATTAATTTAGTGTTATCCCAATAAAATCAACCGAAAACTGTGTTATATCCATATATTTTCACTATCATACTATTCACAATAGTGTCAAGTATGTACGTGGTTATAGTGGTTTTTTTTTTCACCAAAAATTAAAGAGAAAACAGAGAGGAGGTGATGAGTACCATAATGTTACCAGCAACTTTGATGGCATGTATAATTTTGAGTTGGTCAAGAATTTGAGGGAATGCGAGTGTAGATATCACCACATCTACTTGCCTAAGCACAGATACCATCTTCTCATGCTCCTCTACTTCTTCCTGTTATTAATTACTTGTACATTAATTTTACATCTTGTTTGCATTGTTTTTCTACTTGAATGTGGTCAGAATAATCACCTTGATAGCTCAATATTACACAACTATTCATGCAATTGATCACAACCGTGACAACTTGTTTAACTACCACGCTTATAACCTGAATAGAAAAACGATGGAGACGACAGAGAGAAAGTACGTACCTGGACAATGGTGACACCCATGGAGTGGAATTCCTTGTGGAGTTGTAGCTTGGAGGGAGTGGTGTGTGGTATGATGGGACGAGCATAAACAAATGTTTTGTGGCCTAACAAAACACTTGCCTTCACCATGTACTTACCAATGTACCCCGTTCCTCCAAAGATGACAATTTTGCTCAACTCACTCTCCATTTCTTCCCTTTCAAGTTTCACCTCCTCCAATCCATCGATCTCCTCAACTCCCTTATCTTTTGATTTTTGAGGACCATCTCAAATTTTGGAAAACTACTTATTTCACCCTCAATTTGCTCGTCAAAAAATTTACTTTTTACATGAATATTTTGACAATAAAAGCTGTGATGAGAAATGCCAAAATGTGTACTTTACGACGCCATAAATGTAAGATTTATGTGTCGGATATTATTTTCAAGTTTGTCGTGCTTGTAATTGTTATACAGTTATACCTTATGTAGAAATAAATCTTAATTATTTTTTCAAAGCTATTAAAAGCTTATCAAGAACTCAGACCTATTAAGATTTTTGGGAAATGATATCACCCTCATCATGATTCATGCTTATTGGAAATAACAGAAAATATCACAAATATATTTGTGGTGTAAACTCTTCACTAGTACTAGTACTAGCTCAAATGTCTCTGTCTAGAGATGTCAATGTGTATCACATTTCTTCATATTTAGGGGACCAACATCCTGCTGCTATTTTCCAGCTAGATGCTGTCAAATGTTGCTGTGGTCACTCAAAATTAAAAAATGGATGGACAAAATCTGCTTAGCTCTTTATGGTACTGTAAAAGTTAACACAATCAATCTTTTATTTCTCTTACCCAAACGACACCATATAACAATTATTCAATTAAGACAGAATTTCAAATAAGTCCCCTTTTTTTGGCGATTTGTAACATTTATAAATGTCTTTCCATATTCATCACCTTTGTCTCTATTTTTTCAAAAACTCAACATTTTAGTCTATTTGACTAAATATTTGAAAGTTAACTATTTTAAAACCTGTCAAAGTACACTTTTGCCATTATTACTATTTAATTTAGTTAAAATGATTATCTTAACTTTAAATTAAAATGAAAAATAATAAAATTCTCAATAATAAAATCTTAAATAAATAGATTACAAAAAATCTTAAATAAAAAATAATAAAAAAATCCATTATTTTTTTTCTTATTTTGTATTTTTTTTTCATAATGAGTATTTATTTAGCTAAAATGATTATCTTAACTTTAAATGATTATTTTTCATATATATATTTTTTGTAATCTATTTATTTAAGATTTTATTATTGAGTTTTTTTTATATTTTAATTTAAAGCTACGATAATAATTTTAGCTAAATAAAAATTCATTATGAAAAAAAATACAAAATAAGAAAAAATTAATGAATTTTATTATTATTATTTATTTAAGATTTTTTTGTAATCTATTTATTTAAGATTTTATTATTGAAAATTTTATTATTTTTCATTTTAATTTAATGCTAATATAATCATTATAGCTAAATTAAATAGTAATAAGGGTAAATATGTATTTTCACAGGTTTTAAAATAGTTGACTTTTAAATATTTGGTCAAATGGACTAAAATGATGAGTTTCAGAAAAAAAAAAATAGGGACTAAAGTGATGAATATGGAAAGACATTTATAAATGTGACAAATCGCCACAAAAGTGGGACTTATGTGAAATTCTGCCTTCAATTAATCATATCATATTTTCTAGGAAAATGATCATTTTGCCCCCTGACCTTTACCCTATTAGAAAGGTGAGGACATGGTTTGCTCATATTGGCCGGTTTTCCCCCTAAACGATCACCACTAAATGATCAAACCCTAACCGAAATCAAGACCAGATCTAATTGAAAAATGGATTTGAGTTGTTGTCCACTGTCCATCCAGAAAACAAGAACAAGAATAAGAACACAAACCCAAGAATACGAACACAAACCGAGAAACAAGAACACCTACACCAACCTAGAAACAAGTGCACCAACACCAATAATCGAAACCCAAGATATGGAACTAAGAGAGAGAGGGAGAGAGGGAGAGAGAGAGAGGGAAAGAAGGCATGGGTGGTCGTCGTCGTCGCCACGCTTGTTAGTGCCGGTGAGTTCGAGCGCCAACGGTGTGGTGGCAGATAGTGCAGAGGAACTCAGTTTTGGTTCGATTTTAGTTCTGGGTCAAACCCATCTATGCGTGAGAAAGTGATAGAGATAGTGGTTTGGTGTGTGAGAGATTTGGTCATTTGATTTTGTTTTGATTTTGATTTTTTTTTGGTAAAGATATAGATCTGGTATTGATCCAATCTGATCCACAAGTTTTGGTTTGTTTTGTTTTGTTTTGTTTTTTTTCCTAAAGAGATCTGGTATCACCATATCTACAAAAAAATCTTTAAACAAATTTTTTTATTTTTTTATTTATGTAATAATCTTTAAACAATTTTTTTTAATTTATGTTTTAAAAAATTAAATAAAAAATAAAAGGAGATATCTCTACCATCCATCTCAAAGATGAACGAATCTTTTTTTTTTTCAATTATGTTTTTTAAAATTTTTTTGTTTTCTGTTTTTTAAATATAATATAATTTTATTTAATAAATATTGTAGGGGTTAAATGCTCATTTCCTGATTATATTGAAGGATAAAACGGTTATTTGACCTTGAGGACTGACGGTCAACACATTTTTGGACAAAAATTCTAACAGAAGAAGGGAGATTTATAATATTTTTCATTTTAAGTGAAAGACTGACCATTATAGGCAAACCATGTTTTCACCTATCTAATAAAGTAAAGGTCAGGAGGTAAAATGATATTTTCCCTATTTTCTATCTTGCTGCAACTCTTTACTTGCTTTTTGCTGCAACTGTTTACTGTTTGTCATGATTTGTTTATATGTGGTTGTATGAGGAGGAGAAAAACAAAATACATAGCCAAGCTTGTCCATCCATTTTCTAAGTTATTACATCCGATAAAACCAGACCGGAGGAGGATCTGGATCCTATACTAACTATTTCCAAACCACTTGGCGAGTCTCAGCACGAAATTGGCCTCCCTCCAAAACCTACAACCTTTTGCTATGTAGGTACTCGATCACGAGGGGATACAAATGGCTAATAGCACTACTACACGATTGAATATTTGAATTTCGAACAAGTGGTTAAAATGGTCAATAACTTTAGAAAAAAAAACTAGTTGGGAAATACTTACAACATCCTTTGTACATCTTGTTCTAATAATTTTTTTACACATACACCTATTATATTAACTACCAAATTTGGAGGTGATTTTGAATGCATACATGACAATATTTTATTATACAAACAAACGGATGATATGTACCTATAATATTCAAGCTTTTCTCGTCGTGTTGAGAAATGAAATACTAGATCTCAGCACTCCAACAACCTAAATCTAAGACATATGCACATCACATGATCCTATCAGTGATTTGTAATGAAGGCAAACCAGAGGATCTAATGTGAATTGTAGTACAAGGGAGTCTCAAAAGGATTCACACATCTTATCTCAGAACTCAGAAGTAGAGGCTACATAGACTCTGCACTTACAATATCCATGCAATGGGTACTTGTATCAACTAAGAGTGATGGAGATGAGGTTGAGAAAGATTTGCAAAAATCATGGTGTTGATAGCACATTGATTTAAGCAATTTAATTAATCATGGAGATGATGAAGACATTTGCTTGATTTATGGGATTTGATGATGGATGCATATTTTTAGGATTTAAATTGGTTATTTTTATTTGTTTCCTTTTATGTAATTTTCCTACTGCTATATATTAGAGCTTTGTAACCATTTGATGGGAGAGTTGAGTTGATTAATAAAATTTCAATTATGAAATTTCTTGTGTTTGCTCTCTCGGTATTCATGTGAATCAACGAGTTAGTAATATGTTCATAGTCCTGGGTATTCCCAGAATCAACAGGGCTTGATCACCTATCACGCTGCATCATTTTGGTATCAGAGCCAAATCGATTCAGCATCGATTTAGCTATTTGCTAGTATTCATGGTGAATCAATAGCATCTAGTTCTTATTTCGGTTTCAGTATTCTTAAGAATCAACGGATCTACTTTCCGGCATTCCTAGAATCAATGGATTGTAATTTCCGGCATTCCAAGAATCAACGGATTCGAAATAATTATCCTCATTTTGTATTTCAATTTTCTTTAGCGTTATTTTTCCGTTACATTAGTAATTTCAGTTTTATGTGTGTTTTTATGATTCATATGTTCCTCATCTTTCAAATTCGAGGACGAATTCTTTCGACTATGGCGGAAATGATGGAGATGAGGTTGAGAAAGATTTGCAAAAATCATGGTGTTGATAGCACTTTGATTTACGCAATTTAATTAATCATGGAGATGATGAAGACATTTGCTTGATTTATGGGATTTGATGATGGATGCATGTTTTTAGGATTCAAATTGGTTATTTTTATTTGTTTCCTTTTATGTAATTTTCCTAGTGCTATATATTAGAGCTTTGTAACCATTTGATGGGAGAGTTGAATTGATTAATAAAATTTCAATTATGAAATTTTTTGTGTTTGCTCTCGCGGTATTCATGTGAATCAAAGAGTCTAAGAGTCCAACAGCCCCTTTACATGTACACGAGTATTTGCACATGTCTGTATCTAGCTAGGGTGGGTCATTTTAACTCATCCACCTTTCTGTTGGATCTTTATTACCAAAGGCAAAAGCACAATAGAGAAGGCAACAAAGGCGGCAAATTTTTGGGAGCGAAAATATTACGTTTTTTTTTTTTTTTTTTTACAAGTGTCATCATACTTGAGAGAAAAAAAGGAATATCAAAGATAAAGAATGTTTATAATTAAAGATGATGCTCATGAAATAAGACTATCACATTTCAGCGAGTATTTTCTGTTTTGTGGTTATATACTCATATATATATCTGTATATGAATTATAAAAAGATGCCCATTTGGAAAGTGATAGGTGCAGACCAAGCTCAGTTCTCACAGCTTCAAAACCCAAAAAATATTGAAGAGACGTCATAGTCTTAAGAGCAAATTTGTTGTTCAAATCCAGAATAAGTTGTTTGATAGAAGAGGAATCTTTACTTTTGATGAGTATATCATCAACATAAATGAGCAAAAACAGAAGTACAGAACCACACCATTTGATCTTCGAATAAAGAGTGAATTATCAAATACTGAACTAATGAAACCCCATTGAATAAGTGCACCACGCAGCTTTTCAAACCAAGCTCTAGGGGCTTGTTTTAAACCATAGAGAGACTTGTGAAGAAGACATACATGAATTGGATATTCAGAACTAACAAACCCGTCGGTTGTTCCATGTAAATGGTTTCATGAAGATCACCATTTAAGAACGCATTGTTAACATCAATTTGTTGGATGTCCCAATGCAAGCTGACATCGATAGCAAGAATAACTCTGAAGGTTGATGCCTTTATTATAGGGCTAAATGTTTCCAAAAATCAACTCCTGGGGTCTAGTGAAACCCTTCGTCACTAGCCTCGCTTTATACTTCTGAAGACTACCATCCTGATTGAATTTTCTTCTGAAAACCCACTTATGACCAACAAGAAGGAACAAATGGAACAAGACTCTATGTATCATTTGACATTAAAGCATCATACTCCAATTGCATTTCTTGTCTCCAGTTTTCATTAGTTAAAGCTTCTTTAGCGTTCTTAGGTTCAACATCATCAACAGTACTAGAGTAAGCTTTGGGCATGTGATGAGAATTTACTGGAATAGACTGCTGAGGAATCGAAGATAATTGAATTTGGGAAATGTTATCAGACTGTTTTGAAGAAGATATGTCTTGTGAGAAAGAATCACAAACAGGTGAAGCAAAAGATGACAGATTAGAAGATGACAAAGTTGTAAGAATGTTAGGATGAAGATTAGATCTGGCTTTACCACTAGAAATCAGAAAAGAAAAAGGAAACTCCTTTTCATTAAACCAAACATTCCTAGAAATATACACCCTCCCTGATGAATGTAAACATTTATAGCCCTTGTGTTGATTGCTACAGTAGAAATGGTGAAAAATGTCACCTTTTTTGAGCTATGTTGCACCCACGTCTCTGGTTTAATAAGTTATGTTTAAAGGCACCTATTATGGTGAACTACCAAAATTGCCCTTAAATAATCAATTTTTTATTGTTTGTGTACTTTCATCTCCACACTTGAACACTAAACGCAGTAACTCCTCTCTTTCTCTCTTTACAATAAATTTCTAAACTTCTCGACGTTCTTCAGTACAACAAGGTAATATATTTCTGAAATACTTTTTTTTATCCTTCATTTATGCAATACGTTCCTTTTGTAAACATGAAGCTGGTTTTGTGAAGTTTGAATCTGTGAAATTTGAATCTCCGATCCTTTTAAAATAGTCTCCGAGCATATTAGTAAAGGCTCCGATTCTTTTAATAAAAAGCTCGGAGCCTTTGGTAAATAGCTCGGAGCTCTTATTAAAAAGCTCGACGCCTTTACAAATATGCTCGGAGACTATTTTAAAAAGCTCGGAGCCTTTGGAAAAAAGGTCGGAGTCTTTGGAAAAAGCTCGGACCTGTTAGTAAAAAGCTCGGAGCCGTTAGTAAAAAGATCAAAGCCTTTGGTAAAAAGCTCGGAAACTATTTTAAAAGGCCCCGAGCCTTTTCCATAGCCTTTATGTTTGTCAAAATGGTTTGTGGTGATGAATGTTACAGGAGAATGAATCGGGTGAGAATAGTAATATCTTACAACGGTCGATGGAAGCAGTTACCCGACGGAAGTCAAAGGTTTGTTGGATCCGATAACTAAGGAATGTATGTGTCAAAGAATATGAATTACGAAGAATTGGTGTCGATCATGCATACCGTTGTGTAGTATGATGTAAACAAATACAATGCTGATCTAGAGTCAATATCAATCATTCCTAGCGCTACATGTTGCACATTTTTAAGAAATGACAATGATGTTCAGTTTATGCTAGGGGAATATCGGGTGATCCCTCAAGTATGTGTTAGTCTAATTGAGAGGGCAGCTGGAGATGTGATACGAAATGATATTCTTACTCCTGAAAATACCCAACAATTTGGATCTGCTAGCGGTAGCAACCAAGTGTTCACACAAAGGAGTGCCACCGAAGGTGGGGAAAACATATGTGTTGTCCAACCGGTATTGGTTGACCATGATGTACCACCGGTAATGGTCGACCATGCAGATGTAGGTGAACCTCAATTCGACGATGTGTTTGGTTGTCAAATTGAGATGAATGATGGGCAGTACAATGAGCAATACAATGAGATGTACAATGAGCAGAACGTTGAACCGAACCTTGGGCTGACTAGGAAATGGATAATGAGGCAAATATTGATCCGGTAGATCATGTGCAGAACACTGATGAAGAGCCTGTCCAAATTCGAAGACGTAGAAGACTTGTAGAAGGAGTTAGTTGCACTAGAGTAGATATGCCTGGTACTTCCGAGGTCTGGCATAATGTATCTGCAGATGATTCTGATAATACCACAACGTGGGTTATTCCCGGAGCAGATTCATACTTGTTTGGGATTGGCAGAAGCAGAAATTTGGTAGCAGAAGAACCTACAAGCATGATTTATAAAGGACAATTCTTTCCGACTAAAAAAGATTTGAATAGACTAGTTGGCCTTTTTGCAATGCGGCGGAACTTCGAATGGAAGGTGAAAAAGTCCAATAAGACAATGTTACATCTGGTTTGTTTGATTGACAACTGTACGCGAAAATTAAGAGCGGTGAGGAGAGATAAAGGGACTTACTTTCAAGTAAGAAGTTTTGTCAACGAACATAGGTATCCGTTGGAGGAGATTCACCGTCTCCAACGACAAGCTAGTGCAGTCATAATTGGAGAAGTGGTTGCACCTAGACTTCAACAACAAGATGGTCGACTCATGCGTCCCAATGATATAATCACCAATATGAAAACAATGTATGGTATCCAAATTATGTACAGTAAGACACATCAAGCCCTGCATTATGCATTGTCACTGACATATGGGACGAATGAAGAAACCTTCCAACTACTGCCATCTTTTGGATACGTGCTGGAACAATAAAATCGTGACACAATCACTGACTTACAGTGCGCTGACGACGGTAAATTTCTTTACTTTTTCATGACGTTAGGGGCCTCACTTAGAGGTTTCCGGAGGTGCATGCGTCCTTTTATTGCAGTTGATAGTACCCATTTGAAGGGAAGATTCAGGGGTACAGTGTTTGTTGCAACTGCACAAGATGGAAACGAACAGGTGTATCCAATTGTTTTTGGGTACGGCGACTTAGAAAACAACCTTTCATGGGAATGGTTTTTGGATTGCTTGAAGGGTGCCCTTGGTCATATAGATGATATGGTTTTCATTTTCGATCGACATCCAAGCATTGAAGCAGGGATTTCTAAAGTGTTCTCTTATGCGACCCATACCATATGTTGTTGGCACTTTGCTGAAAATGTGAAGAAACGATATCACAGAAAGAAAGTTGCCGCCATAATGGACAAAGCCGTTAGAGCGTACACTGAATTCAAATATAACCGGTACATAGGTGAGTTAAGTAACCTGCACAAGAATGCTTTCGATTATGTTGAAGCTGCCGGTCCATACAAATGGTCCCGTGTACACTGTCCCCAACAAAGGTATATGGTGATGATAACAAATGTTGTAGAGTGCATAAACTCATGGCTGAAATTCGCACGGCAACTCCCTATGTTGACATTGGCAGAGTTCATTAGGAATATGTTACAACACTGGTTTCACGATCGCCATCGAGCTGCACAGTCTATGCGTCATCTGTTATCCGACTCATCACATCTTGTGATGCTGAAACGTGTCGAGAAGTGCGGTTATATGACCATCAATCCAGTTGACTGGAACATATTCTCCGTCAAACGGTCTGGAAAGTAGTGGACTGTTGACTTAGCCCGGAAGACTTGCACATGTAACAAATTCCAAATGGACCATTTTCTGTATTCTCACACACTCGCAGCGGCAAGGTACATTAACAGTGTATAGTCATACGTTATATTAAGCAAATGTGAATGTCACTGTTTTCATTATTTTTGTAGGAAGCGGAACTTGGATTTGACATCTCTGTGTGCGGACTACTACAAGAGACAGACACTTGTTAATGCATACTCAGTTCCTATTATGCCTGTTGGCCATCCTTCTTCATGGGTAGTACCATCCGACATCACTGAGCGGGTGGTTTTAAATCCAAAGACCAAGAGACAATCAGGTCGCCCGATAGAGGGTCGACATGCCTCGTCTTCGAAGAGGACAACCACCAAATCGTGTAGAAGATGTGGAAAATCAGGTCATAATAGCAGGAGGTGTTCTAATCCGCCCTTGATTAATGAAGGTTCGAGCAGAATTGTTCCCGAGGAATACCGTCGCAAGTGTAGCATATGTTATAAAGTTGGACATAACAAACATACGTGCCTTGACAAGGAATCTACCATGGATTGAATCGAGCCTTGATACTGATTTAATTTTCATTATTGGGAATTGTATGACTTTTTCATTAACCTATTGTTTAATTAAATGAGGGTGTTAATCATTACTTTTGTTATTGTATGATATGTGTGTCTTGTACTTGTAATTGCAAACACTTTAAATTTTAAACAAAAGTTTCATTACTATAACTGTTTATACATCAACAACTATAACATATAATGAGGCTTGGGGTTACAAAACATCTCCACAGCCATCTTCTCCAGTATGGTGCCCATATTGTCTTCTGACAAGTCGAACGTCTCCTTGTTCGCCAGTACGTACTCCATCAATCTCAAGGTATGTGTAGCACAGTTACCCCTGCGAAGCACCACATGAACAACCGTTACAATTGAAGTTTAAGTTTAATAAAATAAACTTTAAGTTTAAATGATGTTCATACAGTCATACCATGTAGTTTGTTGGGGAACATGTGTTGTAGACACCATGCTTACCCCAAATGGCCTATTCCGCTTCTCGTACTTCGCCTCGCCCCTTGGTCTGGCATCGTGAAACCCCACCTGATGCAACATCGAGGGAAGAAACCACTGCAATGGAGCGACCTGCTCTTTCCTAATCTGCATGGGTATTTCCTGTCTAAACCGGTCTAGCAGGTGGATCTTCCTGACATTGAGGTCGACGCTGGCCACGAGCCAATGCTAGCTGCCAATGTTGCGTGGAATCAGAACCTGTAAGTGTTTCAAGAAACTCTTATGATCAAAATAAGATTTATTAATTAAACTTATTGAAACCATAATTGTATAACACTCACCGCGTCAACCTCGTGCCATGGTCGGTTCCCTACCGAGAGTAATCCACTTATCATCATCAGATCATCAAGGGACCACATGTACTTCAACACAGACCAGTTCTTCGGTGCTTTGCCCACAGCATCATGAGGCATGATTCTCCGCCACTAAAACTCCAGCATTGACTGAAAATAGATAATGAACAGAAACTTTAGAAACAGGATTAAACACAACAACACAACTGCGAAAACAGTACATTGTAAACACTTACGTAGAACTGAGAATCCAGTAAGTTCATCCTCTGAATGTAGACAGTGGGGAATGCTCGCTGATGCTTCCGTAAAATATGCAGGTACACGTCCATATGCTGACAATATAAACATTATACAGTACATTGTTAGTATTCTTCCATAAGTTAAACAAACTTAAAAGACAATCGAAGTAAGGAAAGTACCGTGTCCTCCAACTCCATAAAGTTGGTTTGCAACCAGTGGAACCAAGTCACAGGCACGTGGGTCATCAGATCCACATCACGTCTGCGTAATTTTCAATTATTTAGAAAACCAAGTAATTTAACTAAGGTGTTTCAAAATAAATTCACAATATTATAATACTTACATTTCCCCCGTCACGTTCCTCTTGTAGGCTTGGTAAGCTGCAAGTTGGTCAGCGTCTACAAAATTATTGGGCCTAAATGTATGTGCTGATGACAGGGGTAATGTCCTTGGCCTCTTCGGTCGACAAGGGTCAGTGTATGGACTAACCAACTTCCAACCTCGCTTGCGAACCCGCTGCTGCCTACGCTGACCTGGATAGTTGAGGGGTGTTGGAAGGAGGAACTTTATCCTTGTGGATCATGTGGAGGGCTGCGATGGGGCCCGATAGACCTGCGGGGTGGGCTGTGACGGGATGGACCGGCAGTTTCACTGAAGGGTGTAGTGCGATGGGATGGACCGGTAGTCTCACTGGGGGTGGGGTGCAACGAGATCGAATAGAGGAGTGGAGTGCACTCGGGTGGACCGCAGGGGTGTGCTGTATGGATCCTCTGGTGCGGTCCGGAGTGTGGACTAGACTGGAGGAGGGAATCTGACCCAGTGGACTGAACGAGTCCACTGTATGGTCCTAGATATGAACATAAGGATCCACATGATGTACCTCCATAAGCAGCGGAAACTCTAATAAAGCATGGATATGGGTAACTGTCTCCTCAAATAATTATGTATTTGTGCCACTATGGACTTGCATCTGCTGCTCTCGTATTGTATCTCTAGCTTATGGACCCTTCGTCTGAGGTCTATCACCCTGCTTCGCAGGTCCGGTGGCTGGGTCTGTCCCATCGTCATGACTACGACGCCCGTCTCTGTCTCTGCGTGGAGAGTCTCGGTCATAGGACGATGGACCATCCCTGTCTAACTGTGATGTCGAACCTTGCCGCCCAGGAGAAAGTCCGTCACCTCTCTATGCTGCCTAGCCCGTTCCTCATCACTCTTCTGAGATCCTCTCGTAAAGCAGCTACTGCATCCATCACATCTTGGATTTTAAGTTCCAAACGATCCTGAAACAAAATCATAATTGTCAGTACTAAAACCATACACTCGTTTCAAGATAAATAATGCATTACACCATTTTTTACATACCTGGCGATGCCCTCCAATGTCTTCTCGTGAATGTACTCCACCGGGCATCACAAATCGAACCTGTCTGCGCCTAAGAGGACTCCCACCGACAAACTCTGGCTCTGAACCCTTAGTATCCAGCATGTGCCTGGGAGGACTCTCACCGAAAAACTCCGGGTCGGAACTCTCCGTATGACTGGGTCCGGCAGTTGTATCATCTAAGGGATTCGGTACCGAGCCTTCGTGTATATCGGCGGCCGTATACAAACTGCCTCCCTCGTCTATGTCCTCGTAGTACCGTGCAACCCTCTCAGCTGCCATCGCCACTAGTTCAGTCCTCACATACATCTGAAATCGAAATTAGACCATTTTATTTGTATACGTCTTAATATGTAAACACTTTAACACAATAGATCCTTACCCTGGATATGAAAATCTTGTCTAGCTTGTCCGACATTGGTTGCTTATTCAACACCCATTTCAACATACGAGGGGACAAGTCAATCTCTCTACGAGTCCCAAATTGGTTCCCAAGCTCGGGGATAACCTCATATGCAAATATATGAGTACAAAAAAGAAAAAGAATTCATAATCCAATCATTTATTCCATAACTCATATAAAATAAAATTCAGGTTTTCAAACGGATAGAAATTCTAAATTCTCACCATCAGTGCGTGAGCTAGACCATAAATGTTGTACATCTCCACCGTGTGAACGTCAACGCCCTTTTTTCTACTGTCGTCTCTTGTACCGCTCACATCGACAGTCCAAGGCATGCTTGAAACCAAAAATGGACTGCCTATACACGTGGGCACCCCACGGTAATGCATCAAAAGCGTCTAAGTCTTCAACTAGCCAGATCTGCCATATTGGAACTTTCTCTCACTCGTCCAACCCCATCAATATCCAATTTAGTATATAAAGGAGGCATAGCTTCACAGCATCGTACTGCTGCTCAAATATACTGATCCGTAGAATAGCTTTTAGCTATTCATAATCCACCTCAGCTACACCACCGAAATACCGTTGGTGTATCCCGTTCTGGACCATCTCATACCTTGTCGTGTCAGGAATCACTCCAAACTTCAATCTGGTGATCAGACAGAATTCAACCTTGGTGAACCGGACTGAATGAGGACCTAACATAAATCGCATCTCATCCTCCGGCCCATCGTGATGTACCTCGTGCAAAAGCAGCCGATGGACTATGCTAGTTGAAAACTTCATCCCCCGATCCATCCGAAGGATATGACCAAAAAAAGACTCTGTATACGGACGTCGGTCTTCGACCTTGAATTGTCCTAGTACCCTGTCCAGTGCTACGTTGATATCTCGAAGGTCGCTGAAATGGTCATGCCGAGTGATTTTTCCATTGTACCATTCCCCCTCGGGAGTTTTAAGCAAATCTTTTAGCTGACTACCCCATCTGCATTTTCACAGAAACAATGCATCAATAAATGTAAAAGGCTCGGATATAATAATATAAAATAGCTCGGAAGCAATTTTAAAAAGCTCGGAACACAGTTTAAAAAAGCTCGGACACACTTTAAAAAAGCTTGGACAATTTGAAAAAGCTCGGACACAGTTTGAAAAAGCTCTGACACATTTTAAAAAAGCTCGGGAACAGTTTGAAAAAGCTCGGAAAGTTTAAAAAAACTCGGACACACTTTCAGAAAGCTCGGAAACTGTTTCAAATAGCTCGAACAGTTTGAAAAAGCTCTGACACATTTTAAAAAAGCTCGAGAACAGTTTGAAAAAGCTCGGTCACATTTTAAAAAAGCTCGGGAACAGTTTGAAAAAGCTCGGTCACATTTTAAAAAAGCTCGGAGACACTTTAAAAATGCTCGGACACTGTTTGAAAAAGCTCGAGAATAGTTTAAAAAAACTTGGACACAGTTTGAAAAAGCTTGGAAACATTTTAAAAATGCTCGGAAATAGTTTTAAAAAGACCCAGAAAAAGCTAGGAAAATGTTTTAAAAAGCTCGGAAACCCAGAAAAAGCTCGGATAAAGTTTTGAAAAACTCAGAAATTTTTTTAAAAGCTTGTAAACAGGTTGAAAAAGCTCGAAAACCCAGATCTTCAACAGATTTACAAACCCTAACCTAACGCACAACCATACTCAGATCAACAAACAAACCTAATCTACAAGTTTAATCAACAATAAACATCAAACATGAACTTATCAAAGACAAAAACCACAACATAATCTAACTCAACTTAACACAATCGATTGAAGATGCTCGTCTGAACACTCGAAAAAGCACTGTTGTCCTACTGCCGGTTACTTCGCCGTCTTTTTTCAGCCGAAAAACCACTGCTCTTCCAACGCCGGTTCTTTTTCAGCCGATGTTTTCTCTCTCTCGTTTTTCTCACTAAGTTTGAAAATGACAAAAACTCACTTGGAAGGGGTATTTTTGTTTGGACACCTATATTGGTGCCTTTTAAACATGAATTAGTAATGTGGTGATATTTGCACAACACCCACCCCAAATAGTGCTGTTTATTTTTTGGCCTCGATTGCTATATCCAGTGAACACACACTTAGGGGGGGTGTATTGAATTAGGATTCTCGAGGACATTTAAAGACTTTATAAATCTGGATGTATTCAATTCGGACATTTAAAGACTTTAAAAGAGTCTATATTAATCCAGTTGTATTCAATTCGGATTTCTATGGACTTTTAAAGAGTCCTTCCAAATCCGGGTATATTGAACTGAGACTTTAAAAATGTCTGCAAAAATCAAGGTGTATTCAATTAGGACTAGATTTTAAAGGATTTTCTTAAGTCATGGATTTCGGTGGACTTGATGGTGAGAAGTATAAATATCAAAGGCCATAACAAGTCCAGCCTTCTCCCCAAGGATTTTGAGTTGTTGCTAGGATTCGTTGCTTCTATTTTCTTTTGTTTATCTCTTTCATGGTTGAACTTCTAGAATATGCTAGGTTATGATTATTGATATGCTCAACTTAATGAAAGTAGAGACCATGAGGATGATTTATAACATATTCAATACATAGTGGCGATTATTAGATTTATGTGTTTTCGAAATATACAAAGGCCTACTGAAACCCCTATATTTTGACAAATGGCCAGATTTTGTAAATTTATTTGGATGGGTTCTTCTATCTAGAAAATTATAAAAAGTTATATGTAGATAAAATATTATGTCTAATGTTATTCTGTAAAATTTCGTGATTTATAATTAATTATAAAAGTTGTTATAATTTTTGGAGTGAACAAATGTCAGTATTGATTTCTGCAGGACAGATTCGGGAAAAAAGAAAAAATGAATGTTTTCATATACAAATGATTATGTATTAAATTGATAATTTTACTGTAGTATTTTCTATATGTCTAGATTATTCATGTCAAAGTTTGTAAGATTTGGAGCTGTAAAGTATAAATTAAAAATCGTAGATCAAAGAGTGGTCAATTGTGTCAAAATTATTATTTTTTTTCAATACTTTATGTATAGCTTTGCTTAGTTATTTGATTAGTTGATTATTATTTGTTTATATGATTAGTTGACTAACAATGAGAATCAGTGAAGATGAGTTATGAATGTTGAGTATTTTCCTTTTAATTTTGCTCTGAAAATTATTATAAATTACGTCACTTTCTTTCATTTGTGATTGATTTTAGTAAAAATTATTGTCGTTAGTTTTTTTTTTGGTGTGCAACGTTTATTCATACGTGAAGTTTTATGTATTAATATATATATATATATTGTTTTTTGGATTTATCATGAAAGTTGAGATCTTTGTGAAAATTAAGCTTTAAAATGGAGCTTCTCTTCGGCTGACTGATTGACCCATATACTTGTATAATTCATCCATCTATAATAGAAGTCTGAGATAACAAATCCATGAAAGTCTGAGATAGATGTCTAAACGAATCTATACAAGTCTGAGATAGATGTCTAAACAAACCGATGAAAGTCCATGTAGATTTATCAAAATTCGTAGAAATCCATGAAAATCTGTCACTTAAAAAATGTCTTTAAATGTCATCAAGAATCCTAATTGAATACACCCCCCTTAGTTGAGTGAAAATTGAATTTATTAGAGTTGTGATGGGCATATTTTATATCATATTTATATCCCTTAATTTGGATTTGTTAGCTACTTGATTTATCTATTTTTATTTAATTTGAGTTATTTTGTGTTTTAGGTAAAATAGCATGAAACTTGGAAAATAATCATTAAAATGTTGCTTTATTTTAATTATTTGAATATTTGAAGATTTAAGCCCAAAATCAAAGTCCAAGTCTCATATTAGCTAAAATCAAGTTCTAAGTTAAAGCAAAGTCAAATAAAGCCCAAGGCAAAAATTAAGACAATGAAAAAATAAAAGAAAGTTGACTCATGCGTGGACTTTAGTTAGACCACAAGTGACATGGACCAATGGTGTTCAAGTGGAATTTGACTTTTCTATTTGATTTGGGAAACCGACCTGAAGAGTGATAGAGTTATAAAGCCCTTTCTTGCGCACGAATTGGGGGTAGGTTAGAGATGGCAATGGAGCGACCTCGGGGTGGGGTGGCCTTCCCCGTACCCCACCCCATTTATTTTTTGAAAACTCATTCACTCATAAAACCTCACCATAGATGAAGCGGGTTGGGGCGGGACCGGGTACAACGGGGAATGCTTTCCCCATCCCCACCCATTAACCCCATTTATAAATTTTTTTTATTTATTAAAATAACAAATATATAACCATTGAATATGATAAAAAAAATATAAAGTAATAAATAATTACAATAAACTATTAAAAAATATCTCATAAAATTCAATCATTTTCAAACATAAACATAAAGTATGAAGTCAAAATATTTGAAATTCATAACGCTAAACATCTAATAGTTGCATTTATTTCTTTAGTTCTCTCTTCATACGATCAACTACATTTATGGATGGCGATTCGAGTTGTTTGAGGATTAGAGACTTAGAGTTACAGTTAGCGGCTAGGGTTTTTTTAATAGTATTTTGTTTTGTCACTTTATGTTAAATAACAATGAAGAGATGCAAAGTTAAGGTTAATGTATTTACATATTTCCTTTTTTAGATATTTTTTTTTTGAAACTACGTAGTTTAACTAAGTATTATTTTAAGCCAGGCGGGGCGGGGCGGGGCGGGGCGGGGAGTATAAAACCCATCCCCGCCCCATACCCATTGCGGGTTAGACTATACATCCCAATCCCCGCCCCATCCCCACCCCAAAAGTGCGGGTCCCTGTGGGGAATTTTGCCATCCCTAGAGTACGGTCATTTGGGTGGACGACTCGTGGAGGCTTGGAGCTGCTTTGGACTGTGAAACAGGATTTTGAAGGCGGAGCTTCAATACATCTTCCGGGTTCTATTGTTATTTTATTTTTAATGTCTTTTTAATTTTCTTTGTACGAGGGTAGACAATGAAACCCTGTATTATAGAATAATTTTCAGATATTTTTATTAATTCCCAAATATTATTCTTCAATGTTTATGGTTTTCGCTTCTATTGATTTTTAAATATAAAACCCTTTCATCTCTAATATCATGTATTTTTGATAGTTAGGTATATATTTTAATCAATGCTTGGTTTCGTAACGTTAATTATAATTTCTTTGATTCTTTGTTTTTCATTAAATTGGATACATGGAATGTGTAGAGATTGTATTTTGAAGCGAAGGAAAACCAACTTAAGATTTTGATTAATGTATTTATCGTTAAATTCATGGGTAGACTATAAATTGATTTTAAATTGTCACTCTAATTTGGGGAATTAATAAATTATCAGGAAGTTATGAAATTTCACAGTGGTGGATTCCGATACCTTAGTATTCTTTAATTGATTGCTTTTGACCTTATTTGTTTTAGTTTAGTCTAATTTTAATTTTAATTCATCACATTGGGTTAACTAGGTTAGGATTAGATTAAATTTAAATTCGATTAGTTTTTCATAATCCTCGTGGGATCGATCTCGTACTCGCATTAACTATTCTACAATAAACTTGTGCGCTTGCGAGTAAAATATTTTCAAAATTTATCACAACAAGTTGTATGGATGTAAATATAGAAAGCAAGTGCACCCAAACACTTTAAGAAAAGTCAGATCAAGTTTATGATGAAAAACACATTCAAATGGTGATTTTTTTTTAAGAATAGGGGTAGGCATTCTATTAATGCGATAAACAGCGTTGTCAAAAAACTCCCGGCCACCACAAAGATAAAAGCATGGAAGCATGTGCCAAGAGTGTAAGACCGTCTCAATTAGATGTTTGTGTTTTCTTTCCGGGACCCCATTTTGTTGATGGGAACGAGGATAAGGGTGCCTAAATTTTACCCCACTTTGAGCAAGAAAAGGAAGAAAAGGGTCGTATTTACACAGACTATTCGGTCCGCACACACCATGAATCCTACACGGTTTGGATTCAAGTTGCCTGGAAACAACCCACTTCCTTGTAGTCTCTACTAAGCTATACATTCGGAGATAGCCATCATAATTGTAAGACCTGAATTTTTGTTTCCTTCTTTATTAGTAGTAATAATAATAATATTAAAAATAATATAAATAGAAACACATTCATTCAGTTTGTTTTTATTAAGGTGGTGGATGAATGTGTTAATGGATAATTGGAGATTAGATAGTGGTGGAGATGGTGGTGGATGATTGTTTTTTTCTTTTTCATTTTTAATTGGATTAAAAAAAGAGAGAGAAGATGGAGTGAGGTGTATATATATCATATGGTCATCATAGGTATGAGTGCATGTCTACCATCCAACTCATCATAATCTAATGGTCCAAAAATGGTGTAACATATTGTGTAATGTTTTGGGGCTGGGGATCCTTCCCATATATTATATATATATATATATATATATATATATATATATAGTTCATGCTAAATTGCTATGTATAACATCCTTATTGATTATTGCATTATGGATATCTCAATTTCCTTTCTTGTTCTTCTTCTCTTGCAAACTTCTATATCATCTTCAAAAACGTTTGATAATAATATTCTAAGACAAGGTTCATCATTATCTGTTGAGAAATCAAGAGATCAATTGATTTCACCAAATGGTGTTTACTCAGCAGGGTTCTTCTCCGTTGGCGACAATGCCTTCAGCTTTGCTGTTTGGTTCACCAAATCTTCACCTCTCACTGCGACATGGATGGCTAACAGAGACATGCCCGTCAATGGAAAAGGCTCAAAGATTTCACTTTTAAAAAATGGCGATCTTTCCTTGACTGATGCTGCTGGCATTCACATTTGGAATTCGAAAACTTTTTCAGGTATTTCTCAGCCTTCTCAATTAGTCCTTTCAGACACCGGAAATCTTATTTTGTCTACTCTAGAGAATGTATCTCGATTGCTCTGGCAAAGCTTCGATTCTCCAGCAGATACACTTCTACCAGAGCAACCATTTGCCAATAGCTCCACACTACTTGTCTCATTAAGAAGCCAAGAAAATTGCTCTTCAAGTTTTTATAAATTTTACTTTGACGACGATAATGTTCTGCGGCTTCTTTACTCTGGTCCTTTGATTTCAAGTGTTTATTGGTCATTGTTGTGGAAAGGAATCAATCTCTGGGATTTAGGAAGGACAACATACAACAACAGCCGAATAGCAGTATTCGACACTTCAGGATTCTTCAAATCATCCGACCATTATACATTTAAGCCTTCTGATTTTGGTTCAGGACCTTGAAGAAGATTGACACTTGATTATGATGGCAATCTCCGAATGTATAGCCTAGTAAAGACTACTGGGAAGTGGGACGTCTCATGGCAACATGAATCTAAACCTTGCAGGATTCATAGTGTCTGCGGACCTAATAGTCTATGTACATACGACCCTTATAATGGTAGGACATGTTCTTGCTTACCAGGATTCAAGATCAAGAATCACACGGATTGGTCATATGGTTGCGAACTTGAATCAGAAATCAACTGCAACAGGACAAGAGTTGGTTTCCTTTGGATCCTATATGTTGATTTCTACGGCTATGATATTAGATACATATCGAATTCTACTATCAGTCAGTGTCAAAAGGAATGCATGAAATTGTGCAATTGTAAGGGATTCATGCTCAGGTTTGTTGAATGGAGAGGGGTGAACGACTGTTTTACGAAATTCCTCTTGATTAATGGACACCATTCACCGGAAGTTAATGGAATCTTTGACATCAAACTGCCTATAGATAGAATGTTTTTGTTTTCTAATAATAACAAGACTCAAAATGTGTCAATGTTAGATTGCTCAGGCCTAGGTCCGGTAGTACTAGATAGAATGTACGAAAAAAATAGTGAAAAGGAATCATTGATAAGGATTTGGCTCTGGTTCGCCACTGGTTTCGGATGCTTTGAGGCGACGTGCATCCTTATGGTATTGTATTACCTGTATAGTGCCAATCAAGGGGCCGACAACACTACACAAGGCTACATTCTCGCTGCGACAGGATTTAAAAGATTTACTTACGGTGAGCTGAGAAAAGTCATGCATAGTTTCAGCGAAGAGATTGGTAGAGGTTCGGGAGGCATTGTTTACAAAAGCACATTATCTGATGGAAGAGTAGCGGCAATCAAGCAACTCAATGAAGCTAACCAAGGTGAAGCTGAATTTCTAGCAGAAATTAGCTCAATTGGGAAGCTTAATCACATGAATTTGATAAAGATGTGGGGATATTGTGTGGAAGGAAAGCAGAAGCTTCTAGTTTACGAGCTTATGAAGCGTGGATCGTTAGCAGAAAATCTTTCTTCAAACCAACTTCAACGGGATGCATGGTTTGAAATCGCGATTGGAACTGCAAAGGGTTTGGCTTATTTGCATGAAGAGTGCTTAGAGTGGATTCTACACTGTGATATTAAGCCAAAAAACATACTCTTGGACTCTGATTACCAACCAAAGGTGGCTGATTTTGGCTTGTCTAAGTTTTTAAATAGGGGTGGTGGTGGCCTTAACAATTCTAGCTTCTCAAGAGTAAGAGGAACCAGAGGTTACATGGCTCCTGAATGGGTATACAACCTTCCCAACACCGCAAAGGTGGGCGTTTATAGCTATGGGATGGTTGTGTTGGAGATGATAACTGGAAAGAGCCTGACGGGTACTTTGAGCTTTGACCATGGAGGGTTGACTTCACATGGAAGATTGGTGACATGGGTGAAGGAGAAGATGAATAAGGTTGCTGCTACAAGTGATCATTCTTGGGTTGAAGAAATTTTTGATCCCTCATTAGGATATGAGTACGACATAAATAAGTTAGAGGTTTTGGTTAGAGTAGCACTGCTATGTTTAGAAGAAGATAAAGATTCAAGACCTACCATGAGGCAAGTGGTAGAGATTCTAGCTTCTCTGCAATGATTCAAACATCCATCTTCTGGACACCCTTTGTGGTGAAGAAAATCTTCAGAGTGATACCTGATAACATTGCCACATACACCTTTTCAGGTCCTCATTTCCTATCATTTGCTTTCGTTTTCGAACCTATTTTTGTATATAATGTGTTTTGTGAGCCTTGTGCATGTTCATTTTGGTTTGGGGAAGTTATCGTGCAGAAACGGGGTGTTGCCGGGCCAAAACGCATCTTGGAGGACAAGAGGAGTGATTTCCGCGGTACATCTCGTCAAAGCGTACCGCGGATAGGCAAAACGTGAACCGTGGAAATCGAGCTGTGTATACACTGCCAACTTCCGAGGGTGGCTCAGTCCAAGCGAACCGCGAGACGAACCGTGAAAAACAAGGGCAGCTCAACTGCCAACTTTCATGGAACGTGTCGTCAAAGTGTACCACGGAAGACCAAATGATGAACTGCGGAAGCAAATCGAAGCAATCCCGCGGTTCAGTTCGTCTAGTTGAACAGCGGAACGTACCGCGGAACGCACCAGACTCGCGTTTTTAGGGCTTTTTCTGAGGGATAAACTTGTCCTTTCGCCCACAATTTGTACCCTAACCTCCCCTACTATAAATATCCCTTATTCTCTCAACTTTTTCAGAGACCCACGCCTCTTCTCTCTCTTTCACGCTTCCTCTCTTCTCTCTTCCATCTTCTTCTCTTTTCTTTATCTTCTCCACCAAATAAGGAGAGACCCAAGCTCCCATAGAGGTTTTTCCTCCATGGGAGCTCACCATTCATCTCCACCACACCATTTTGCCTTCCTCCATCCATCTTAGAGCAGCTTGCAAGGAATTAGGAGTCCAATTTTGAGCTAGGAAATATTTGGAGCATCTTTAGAGGGTTTGTCTTCAAGGGTTTGCTCCTTTTTACTCATTTCTTTGTATTTCTTGCTTCTTTGATGTGTAACCCCGATATGGGGACTATTGTAAACCAACACTTATGCAATATATGTATGTTTGTGTTTAAATTCATGTGGGTTATGTTTTACTCTTTACTAATTTCATGATTTAAACTTTTATTGTGAAATCCATGTGTGTGGAGGGTCAAAATTGATATGTATGCATGATTGAGATTAGGAATAGAGTAATTTAATGTATGAGTAGTGTAATTTAGCTTCCCATGAGTGTATGTTAATGAATGGCTAAAATACCATGTATTGAGTAATTTGAGTATTAGGGATTTTAGCCCTAAAGAGTAGAAAAGGTTTCAGTTCAGGCATTTAGTTGTTAAATTGGCCTTGGTTCAATCCTTATGCTTAATGGGTCTTTTTAAGACACAATTATCCATCCTTGGCCGGATTGAGTGATGAATTGATTTGGGATAATTCCTAAGTCAAGAGGATAAACCCCTAACTTAATTTGATGCTCTTAATGTTAATCAACCAACTTATTGCACATTGTTGTTTGGTGAACTTGTTTTCCATGTCTAGCCATCCTAGGGAGTTGACTAAATCAAATCTGTATCTAGAGTAAAGACAAACTGAATTCCTCTTATGCTCGTGTAGTTATAGGGGTATTTCATTGCTTAATGCTTTCTGAAAATACTGCTAAAGCGTGTGTCTACAACCTAGAGGGGGGGGGGGGGGGGGGGGGGGGGGGTGAATGGGTTGTTAATCGATTATTACCAACTTTTTCGATTAGTCAATATTAAACATATAACCCAATTAAACAAACATACAAAATTAAGTGTAAAGTGCGGAATAATAAATAATACTTGATTTTTACGTGGAAACCCTTCAACAAGGGAAAAACCACGGGCTATCCTTCTAGTCACAGACGATCACAGAAATCCACTATATGAATAAAAGATTACACTCTCAAGTGATACTCGGACTCTCACTCTAGATAACCTCAGGCTATGGACACTACCACTCGCCACTCTTGGTTCAATCCCTAGTGATATCCCCTGATACACTACTCTTGGCGTGAGCACCTCCTACTCTACACGCAGGCCTTTTACAATGGATTCCCTTGACCGATGCTTGCCAACCACAACTTGGTTGCAAGACTTCAATGCTTGTGCAACTTCACCCCGAAACCACAAGACTTTGACTCAATGAAGAGTATGGGGTCTAAGTGAACAATCAATGAATGCTCAACACAATATATGTTAGACCAAACATACAATGCTTAACTAGATGTAGATAATGCAATACAACATCCTAGTTATCAAATAATGCCTACATGTACACACATGAGGTCTCAATTAGTTGTAGAGAAATTCTAACAACATAATTGTCAATTAAATTCACATAAACATTCATAAACTTGACTAGATGCACAAAGTCAACCTAATCATCAATTAAGCATACATGAATATTTATGGATTAGCTATTTAGGCATATATGACCTAATAATGCAAGCTATCACAAACAAACACACTCAAATATTCATGAACATTAACTAGTTGATTAAAACACAATTTCTCAACCTAGTTATCAATTAATCACACATGAATATTTATGACCTAGCTTTTAGGCAAAAATGACCTAATCAATTAAGCTATCAAAATACAAACCCAATCATGTTATCAAGACTCATAAATATGCAATAAAGTAAAGTCTAGGTATTTAATCATGCAATAAATACCTAATCTAGAGTAAGAAGAACAATAAATGATATTCAAAGAAGTTCTTGTTTACCTAGTCATGAAACAATGAAGACCCATGCTCAAATGATGTTGAATGATGCAAGATGGAGATGGGTTTTGGGTTTGGAGAGTCAAAGATGCTTTCTTGAAGCTTTCTCTCTCTAGGAGCTCTAACCTCTCTCTAAAAATGATTTTCTGAGCTTTTGGTCGGCCAAGAAGAGAAGAGGAAGAATATATATGTAGCCCTAGTTAAAACTACATCGTTTTGAACTTAGGAAACTGAATCCCGTCAAAATCGCTTGCTAGACCGCAGCACAGGTAAGTGTCCAGACCGCGGTACATACAGCAGTGTACCGTCTGGACAACACCGCGGTTGGGACCGCTGTACGTGCAAGTGCACAGGTCGCGGTCCACGTTGCGCATGACGCACTGGAGAATACCGCTCCGTGCGCCGCGGTGCAAGCAGAGCCTGCCGAGCAGTCTAGGCCGCGCTCAAAGGAAAAATCCCTTTTTAACACTCAAGAAAAAAGTCTATCTTACATGAATGTTGTGCAAGTGTGAAGTGAGTGAGATGCACACAATGAAGCACAATTAACATGTCAAACATGTTATCAAATGAGATACAATGCAAGATAAAGAAATCTAATGCAAGCTAGTGAGTGTTTTTGAAAAGGATGCACACACATATAAACAATAAGGAACACAAATGCAAGATAAATAAAACATGCATGAAGTGTGTGTGTGCACCTAAACTCTTCAAGAGACAAAGTCAAGTGAGTATACCTTTCGCTCTTGAAGTCATGGAGATGCTTGGAAGCTTGCCAAAATGGACCTAAGCTACCCATTACACAATCATCCCCAATGTGGTGTGGTTTGTCATGAAATAAGCCAATCATAAAATCGAGGTCCTTACACTTTCACTCGGTTAGCCACCTTGTGAATGATATTTAGGTTGTGTGTTATATATCGTGTGGTTCACATTAACATGCTCATCGTGGTATCCTCTACATTTGACCAGTAAGTTGAGAGATCACTAAGCTGGCGTGTAGAGCTTGTGTGTGTGTCCCACCGTCCTTAATGGATTCATGTTTTTGCATGGATGCAATCTCTATGCACTCGAGAGAGAGTAGAGATTAATTAAAGGGACACAAGCATATAAAATACGTGTTGTATGGGTATCTCGTATTCTTAATGCTTTCACTTGGTTTCCATCCCGTATTTGGTTAGCCGAGTGGATGAATTATTGACTGTAGTATGGCCCACGCGGTTGCTCATTACATGCCCAACGAAATAACCTGTGTGTATGATCAGACAGTGAGAGTATCACTAGGCTGGAGTACATGTCTCCTTTGTGTGTGCCACGACACTTAATGAATCCATGAAATTGTGTAGGTGTGATCTCTGAGATATCAAGAGAGATTAGAGATCAATTAAGGGGACATGAGCCTATGATATACTTGCACATTTGAGGGACTAGGTGAGTCTAGTGCTTAATTAGGAGGATTGTTACGGTTGAGTCATTTCCCTAGCGTATCCATATTTCATGCATCTCTCCATTCCATCATATCCATGTATATATTATTTATGAAATTTATTTAGTTATATTATTATTTACTTTTCCGCACACGCAACACACAAGCTCGCTCGGCGTGTTGTACAGCTAGAACTAGAGACGGTCGATGAATCCCACCTCCCTGCGGAACGATACCCTCGCTTGCCGATTTACTAGTTTTCATAACTATATAGCACATTGCGTAGGACTTTTTAGAAACATCTTTTTGAGATCCGCAATTCCCTAAAGACAGAATAGCGGGTTATCAATACCTGGTGCATTGAAGATTTTCTCCTTAGATATGTACACACTTCATAACAGGACTTCTTGAATGGATTTCACGTTAGCTCTTCAGGTAGTAATTGATGCATTTGTATCTCATTTTTAATTAAAATTTGTATTCTACGTTTATGATCAACTAAGTTCCAGTGTTATTGATGTTAGAGATGAATTATCTTAGGGAATATGTACAATCAAATCACACAAGCAAAAGAAAAATAAAAGACACGAGATTTTACGTGGTTCAGCGTAAGCTTACGTCCAAGGAGCGCACCTACACCTAACTTCCACTATGAAATTGATGTTTACAATAGTGAAGCACTATCTCTCTCATTACCGCTTTCACTATTCTTTTCTCTCTTCTCTACGCAGCACACATTATACACAAGAATTACAGGAGTATTTATAATAGGTCTAGTCTAAAACTAGTAGGAATCATTTCCTAAATAAAACAATAAAAAACACTCCTAAGTAGAATAAAGAACCAATCCTAAACATAATAGGATTCAGGCTTCACAACACAACAATTTCCCACTTGAAGACTGAAACTAGAGTAAACTTCTTCCTCCATCTTCGATGACTAGCGGATAGGTACAGTGCGCTCATCTTCCTCCGTCTTCAACCTTGAAGACCTACTGAAGCTGCGCACAACTCCAGTTTCTCCATAGTGACTGGCTTGGTTAACATGTCAGCCGGATTCTTACTCCATGCGATCTTCACAAGCTTCAACACTCTATCATTGATTAACGACCGAATAAAATGATACCGCAGTCCTATATGCTTGGTCCTAGAACGGAACGCCAAATTCTTGGTCAAGTGTATCGCACTTTGACTATCAATGTGCAACACATTCATCACTTGCTCGAATCTCAACTCTACTAACAACCTTTGTAACCATATAAGCTCCTTGCTAGCTTCTGTCACAGCCACATACTCTACTCCAGTTATAGATATCGTCACTGTCTTCTGCAACTGAGAAACCCAACTAATAGCGCTACTCCCCATTATGAACACATATTCGGAGGTGCTCCTCCTGCCATCCACCTCTCCAGCAAAATCAAAATCCATATAACATTCCAGCTTGAGTTCATCTCTCCTGAAGATTAGACATTTTTCTGTCGTACCTCGCAGATACCTTAAAATCCACTTCACTACTTCCCAGTGTATCTTGCCTGGATTAGACATGTATCAGCTCATAACTCCTACTGCATGGGAAATACCTGATCTCATGCAAACCATGGCGCACATCAGGCTTCCAATGGTTGAGGCATATGGTACTTTAGCCATGAAGTCTTTTTCTTCGTCCGTTTCTGGACACTGCTCCTTGGACAATCTAAAATAACTAGCTAATGGTGTTCTGACCGGCTTTGCATTGCCCATGTTAAATCTTTATAACACCTTGCAAATGTACTCTGCCTGAGAAAGCTGTAAAGTACCCATCTGTTCGTCTCTGCTAATCCTCATTTCAAGGATCTGCTTTGCTGCACCTAAGTCCTTCATCTCGAACTGACTCGATAATTGCTTCTTCAAGTCGTTAATCTCTTCCAAATCTGCATCAGCTACTAACAGGTCATCAACATAAAGTAGCAATATTATGAAACTCGACTTAACCTTCTTGAAGTAGCAGCAATGGTCAGCATTGCATCTAAAGTAGACATTCATTTGTATAAACCCAACAAACTTCTTGTACCACTATCGGGGAGCTTGTTTCAAACCATATAAGCTCTTTATCAACCTACAAACCATTTTTTCTCTACCCTGTTCCGTAAACCCCTCTGGTTGATGCACGTATATCTCTTCTTCCAAATCTCTATGGAGAAAGGCAGTCTTCACATCTAACTGCTCAAGATATAACCCATTTACTGCGACAATGCTCAACGCTAACCAGATTGTAGTTAGTTTAACAACAGGAGAAAAAATATCAGTGTAATCAATACCTTCCTTTTGCTGAAAGCCTTTGACCACCAGTCTCGCTTTGTATCTCTTGGAACCATCATGCTCCTCCTTGATTCGAAACACCCACTTGTTATGTAGGGTTTTCTTTCCTTCAAGAAACTCGTTTAAATCCCAAGTCTGATTGGACACCAGCGAATTCATCTCATCCTTCATTGCAAGCTTCCACTTGCTTACATCCTCACTCTGACATGCCTCATAATAGTATTCAGGTTCTCATGCATTCGTCAGCAACAAGTAATGCAAGTACCTTTTATTTGGTACATGTGGGCGAGTGGATCTTCGTGGTTTACTCTGGGCCTGTGGGGATCTTCTTAAAGCATTCCCAATTTATGGATTTAGAACTCTCTGGCCCATCGAACTTTGTGGTGCTGGAACTTTATTCTGTGGTATAGGTTTTTCAACCTTGGGTTGCACACCTTGCTCTTCAACTTTCTGATTACTACCACATTCCACAACTTCACCACCTGATACATCTTCTGGCCCAAAATAGTATGGTTCTTCATGCTCATACGTCTTTGTGTTTCTGTCCTTGTACATGATCGGTCTATTTCTATACATATTTTAGGTCCCCATTTCCTATTATTTGTGCTTTGTTTTTGGGTGAAATTAGGTATTTTATGTGTTTGTTGAGCATGTATAGGTCACATTCCTTAGATGAAGTGTTTGAAGGTATTTTCAAGGAAAAGAGCTTAAATGTGAAGAAAAAGAGCAAAGCTGTCATCCACCGCTGTGTAGGTCGCTCTTCATGCAAGACCTCCACCGTGGCACGTCCAGCGGTACATTTCAGTAGGCTTTCTGTTCTTTTCCGCGGTCCATACCGCTTCTCAGGCATCAACCTCAACCGCGGTTTATGCCGCACATCATTCCGGGAAAGGCTGATTTAGCCAGTGCAGAATATAGCCAGATTGCGGGGGCCATATCTCTCAGTTCCAATTGAATTGTGTGTCCTACCACCTATGGATGGAAAGCCCCGGAAGTCTAGTTTCTGGTGTACTTTACGGATCGCAATTCCGATATTACTAGAAGAAGTTATGCCCGTTTTAGTATCCAACAGTCAGATCAGTCATAATTCCGTAAATAGTGACGGGATTTATTTTGCAAGTTGTGGAACGGGAAATATTACCTTCATGGACATGAGTGTGAGTCTTGGAAAGCAAGTTGACACCTAATCCTTATCATCCTTCAATAAGTAATCAATTTGAGTGGATTAGGAAAGAATTAAATCCCAAAAAGGTAGAGTTCCCAAAGGGAACCAATTTCCTTGTTGTTTAAGGACTTGGCTTATCATCTAAAGCCTATTTAAACCCCTTTGAAGCCTAATTTCGGGAGAGAAGCTAAGGGAGGTCCCAAGCCACCAAGGGGGCTATCCCCCATCACTCCATCACCACACATCACCTCAAGACCCATCCATCCATTGTAGAAGAAGACGAAGAAGACAAATAAGAATTGGAGGAGCTCTTTGATGATCATCTCGGGTTTTCTCTACTCAATCTTTTTTCTTTTCTTTTTCTATGATGTGTAACTAATCCCATAACTAGGGAATCAATGTGAACCTTTTGTGAATACTCATATATGGATTAATTATTATTTCATCAATTAAAATTCTTGATTTATTCATTGTTCTTAATTGCTTGATCCTCATTAGTTTTAATATTTATTCACACCATAGACCAAGGGTGAATAACTATTTGGCATGATTTTAGGGTTAAGACTATCTGAGAATTAGGGTTAGAGTATAGACCAAACCTAATCTTGATTAATGCTCTTTTGAATGAATGAATTTTATCTTTAGCATAGGCCAAACAAAGTATAGAATTTGGTTCTTAATTCTTACGCTTAAAGGGTTTTCGATCACTGTTCACACCATAGACCAAGGGTGAATAGTGGTTGGGAGCACATGACTCATCCCATGACCATACGGTAATAGTCACATTAAAGACAAAGAATGAACCCTAGAATTGATTAAATCTTGTTTACAAATTAATTCCATACATTGAGTGTTCATAATTGGGGATCATTGATAACCTAGTATTTCCTTCTCTTGATCACAACCATATTCTTTTTAATTGCTTTCTTAATTTAGTTTAGTTTAATTCAAATCTCAAACAAATCTTTGGTTACTTTTAGTTTAACTTTAATTAAAATTAGTTTTCAATCAATAAATCACTTTTCCTCGTGGGAATGATCCTTATTTGCAGTTGTGCTTATCTTCACGATTCGTGCACTTGCGAGTGAGTATTTTATAACACGATTTTACACATCAGTACATGATCTTCTCGTTGAAGACAACATCTCTACTCTTGATCATCTTGCGGTTTTGGTCATCCCAGAGTTTATAACCAAACTCGTCTTCACCATAATCCACCAAGGTGCACTTCAATGATTTGGTGTCCAACTTGCTCCTTGAGTGATCACCTACAAGTACATAAGAAACACAACCAAACAGTTTCAAATGAGGAAGTTTTTCATCTTTCCCATTCCAGATCTCTTCTGGTATAGCTAGATTCAAAGGATTTGATGGTCCTCAATTGATCAAGTATACTGTTGTATTGACTGATTCTGCCCAGAACTGCTTCGGCAACCTTGATTGTATGCGCATGCTTCTGGCTCTCTCAGTCAATGTTCTGTTCCATCTGTTCTGCTATACCATTCTGTTGAGGTGTGCCTGGCACTGTCCTTATGAGCTTTATCCCACTTTGATAGCAAAACTTCTTGAACTTGTTGTCTTCATATTCTCCACCATTGTCTGAACGCAGCTTCTTGATCTTCAAACATGTCTCATTCTCAACCATAACTTTCCACTTCTTGAAAGCCTCAAACACATCAGACATGTGTCGTAAGAAGTAAACCCATACCTTCTTGGAATGATCGTCGATGAACGTGACTAAATACTGTTTACCTCCAATTGATGAGACTGAAGTTGGACCCCAAACATCGGTGTGCACTAGTTCCAGCTTCTCCTTTGCCGGTGTTCTTCCGGTCCTCTTGAAGCTCACTCGCTTCTGCTTCCCAAGAATACAGCTCTCACATAAATCAACCTCAACCGATTTTAACCATGGCGGTTTACCTCTCGAATGCAGACACTTCAGCCATTGACTACTTATGTGCCAAAACCTCTAGTGCCACATATTCGGATCCACTCTACCCTCATCCACTGCGGCCGAACCATACCCATCGGTAGTCGTGTAAAAAGACCCATTCGTAGTTCCCCGGGCGACTGTTATAGCTCATTTCCAGATCTTTCACTTATCACCTGTGAAAGTCGTCACATAACCATCTAACGCTAACGGTCCTATGGAGATCAAATTCTTCCTTAAGTTCGGTACGTGCCTCACATTATTGAGTTTCCAAACTGATCCATTTAGTTGAATCTTTACATCTCCCATCCCGGTAATGTCGCATGCTTGATCGTCACCAAGATACACCTTACCCAAATTTCCGAAAACAAAGTTCTCGAACAAATTCCTGTGTGAGATGGCATGGAATGACGCCCCTGAGTCTAACACCCAAGATTCCGTCTTACTTTCCAATGAGCAGGTAAGGCAGTCGTCTGACTCCTCTAAAATACAATATGTACCGCTCTTTCTATCATTCTTCTTGGCAGACCTATACTCACTCGAGTAGTGACCCATCTTGCCACAAATCCAGCACCCGATGTCTTTCTTGCTTCTCTACTAATTACCCGAGTTGTTGTCTTAACGATTCCTGGACTTGGATCTTCCTCTTGACTTTGATATTCCCCGTTGTTCCGATTCATGTTTCTGCTTTCTCTACCTTCCATGTTCAATGCTGAAGATGATGCCATTGATCCCTCTTCACGCATCCTGATCTCTTGGGTCATAATCATATTAACGATCTATTGGAAGGCTAACTTTTCTTTTCCGAACGAGTTGGCGATTGATTGACATGTCGTATTCCAACTCTTCAGCATCTGGCCGAGAATTATGCCTGCCAACACCTCATCATCGAATACGATGGAAACCGAATTTAACTCATCTGTTACCTCATTAAACACGTTCAAGTGCTCTTTGAAACTCTGATTTTCAGACATCTTCAGATTCATTAGCTTCTTTATCAGATGGACCTTCCTTGCTGCAGAAGGCTGCTCATATCAATTTGACAAAGCTTTCATGAGATCTGTCGTTGTCTCTTGACCCTTGATGTTAAAGGCGACTGATTTTGACAAACTGAGTCGAATTGCTCTCAGCGATTTACGATCCAAAACCATCCACTATGCATCAGTCATTTCCTTTGGTTTACGTTGGACAAGCCAATCTTTATCAGACACGTCTTTCGGTTTCTCCACCATCGGCAGATACAAGTCCTTCTGGTACAGATAATCTTTTATCTGCATCTTCCAAAAGCTGAAATTCATACCATTAAATTTCTCTATCTTGTATGTATCCTTCCCAGACCCCATTTTTCCCACTCAAACTAAGAACGGCAAGCAATCTGAGCTGGTCAACGAAAAAGTCAAATCGGGACGGAATCGGGACGGAATCCGGTCGAAATCCAAACATTCTGTTTCAATGTAAAAAGTACCGAATCTGGAATATTTCACCACGCTAAGTCTGATGGTGGTGTCGGTTTTCTCAGGTTCATGACATATCGGCATAGACCTGACAATAACCATTCGGTTCTTCAAAACTTCGACGGCCGATTTGAGGACTTTTTGGTGCTCAGTTGACGACGGCCCATAAGATAATATTGAAGATCGGATCCTTCTGCTTCTTTTGATGGTGGTGGTGTGGCTCAACTCGTCGGTGACAATTGGGTGGCGAAACAGCTCCTCTTCAACCTTCGTTGGCTGATTTGACCACTTTCCGGTGATTTTTTGACGACGGCCCAGAATGAAAACCTGTAGATCGGGTCTTTCTGATTCTAATGGTGTGGGAGGTGACAATTCACTCTTCGTGACCGGCGGCGGCTTCTCCTATAGCTACTGTTTCGGCAGTGGCAGCTCCGGCGGCGCGTCAGTTGCGCAGCTTCTATTCCGAACTCCTAAAACCTTGTGCTACAGAATCTTTAACTCTGGATGCTACCCTAGTATACCCTAAGCCTCAAAACCTAGGCTCTGATATTATTTGTTAGGGATGTATTGGCTTAGGGAATATGCACAATCGAATCACACAAGCAAAAGAAAAATAAGAGACGAGATTTTACGTGGTTCAGTGTAAGCATACGTCCACGGAGAGCACTTGCACTCAACTTCCACTATGAAATCGATGTTTACAATAGTGAAGCACTATCTCTCTCCTTACGGCTCTCAATATTCTTTTCTCTCTTCTCTACATAGCACACATTATATACAAGAATTACAGAAGTATTTATAATAGGTCTAGTTTAAAACTAGTAGGAATCATTTCATAAACAAAACAATAAAAAACACTCCTACGTAGAAAAGAGAATCAATCCTAAACATAATAGGATTCAAGCTTCACAACCCAACAATTGGAACTCAAATAAAGAAAAATAAAAGTGGAGATGGAGTTTTTAAATGTAATCAGGCTTCAATGGCGAACACAAGAACTATTTCATCACTTTTTATTTCCAATTTCCTGTAATTTTTTCAGTTTGTTATCAAATAAGGTCGCAGCATCTAAGTACAACCTGCTAATGACTTTACAAGGCAAGCTAATTAACAATTTCTCCTAATAGTTTACTAGTGACAACAACATATGCTCAACAAGTAAGGTATACCATATCTAAAGTTTATGGAACCGTGTCTATAAACAACACTCACAGGCATATTAAGTTTTAGCTTTTTCTAGCCTAAATCAATTGATAAAAATAGTGAGATGACATCTACCAACATTAGTTCCATGGTGTTATTTACAAACCACGGTCCACATGAAACCCAGAGCTCAGTCATCTTGCTTGTTTGTACTTGTTTCAACATCTTCAGCAAAATGGTAAGTAGAGAGAAAAAATGCACTCTGATTCTTTTGCAGGAACCTGTGTGGCACAATATGAGTAATCCATCAACTAGAGTATTAAGATCCCGAAAAATGTGAATGAAGTCTTAATCTTTCACAAAAGTTCTTCCAAAACTAAGTGCTACATTTTTGGTGCATGATACATCAACCGTGAGATTGTTGTAATTTTTGAAAACCTTAGTAGAACAAACTTCTCTGTACCAAATCAACTGCTTCATTTACAAATATTCATGATAATTTTAAGGAAGCAAAATTTATTTACTTTCATGTCACAAAAATTGACTTTCAAGGAAAATAAGGTTCAAATGGATTATGTGTATTTCAGTGATAGCCTACATCATGTAACATATGTCATAAGCACTCTATAAACCACTTCATTTCCAGACATCAACTCTTAATCGTAAGATAAATTTGTTCTTGCCAGGCAAAAAAGAGAAATTGTAAGACAATAATCAAGAAACACACGGAGTACAAGTTTAAATAGTAGACTAATAAAGAGCTCATACTTGAGAAATTCAACTAATTTTTGCTACAATTCTTTCGGTGTCTCTTCTTCAATTTTAATCCAAAATAGAGGCATCTCTTCAAGATATATATATATATAAATATATTACTACTTGAAAGTTAAAATTGCTTAGTTTTTTGTGCCTTCAAATATTTTGGATTGATCAAAGGCTTTAAATTTGTTTAAATTTTTATGTGTAATACTATATTACTATAGTTATTTATATTAATTTTAGATTAAATTAAATCAATTATATATTTTAGATTATTTATTGGATTGGATATTGAAATAGGGTGAATCGAACGATTTGAATGTTTGAATTTCGAATCCTGAATTCTAAATTTCGGATTTCATATTGGAAAATATTAAGATTTAAAATGGGGGAAATGAGAGAAATAGGGGTCGAGGTGGGGGCAAGGGAACCTCCCCCCGAACACCCCCATCCCAACTTCCCCCAAATGGGGTTTGGGGGCAGGGTAGGGGGGGAGTTTTAGGAATGGGGTGGGGGTGGGGGGACCCTTCCCTGCCCCAATGCGCCCCCACGCCCATCCCTAAATTTATGTCAACTCGAGTTCTCAAAGTTAAGCTATCAAAAATGAGAATAAATTGGACTAAGAAAGCATGTTCAGTGTACATATAAGCAACAAAATGATCAAATGAAAATTAGTATCAATACTTGAATATGGAACTCATTTTGATGGTTTCGATGGATTCAATTTGAAATCGAATCCGTCGAAACAAGTGAAACTCGAGTTCTCTTATTTAAGCTAATAAAAAATGAGTATAAAGTAAACTAAAATTGAAAGTTTAATGCAATTATAAACAACAAAAGTGATCAAGTTAAAAATGGTACCCATAATTGCATATAAGAATGAGGAAATGGGTTTATATAGCACTTTTTCAACATTGACTCGCACAACTAACACTGCTTTAATAACTCATGTTTTATTAGCACTAAAGTAGGTGGTGAGACCAAAATGCCCCAACTTATTATTTTACTTTTATTTTTCATTTTTAATTTTCTTTAACTTCCTCTCTCTTTTTTCCTCTCCGTCACAATTCACAAGAACTCACCTCTCTTTGAATTTTTTTTTCCATTTAATTCGTTCTCACCGAACAATTTTTAAAGATAACTAAGTAATTTTTTTTTTGGCAAATTTGAGACTTGTTTTGCAAATTCGAGACTTATTGGGGCCAATTAGAGACCGGTCAATTCGAGACTTATTTTGGAAATTCGAGACTTACGAAATACGAATTTTTTTGTCTTTTTTCTTCCTCACGATGGTAGCAAACCTCTATCAATGGTGATATTGACGATTTGACAACGGCATCGGTTGACTACAGAAATAGTCGGATCTGGAAGATCGGACGATGCTGAGTTCGCTGGAGCCATCGGTTTTGTCGGATTCGCGAAGGATCGTCCCAGATTTGACAATGAAGCTTCGGAGACGATTCAGTTTTGGCTTCGTTTCTCTCTCCACACAGCTCGAAACTGAAAACGGATACTTCGGTTACAACAGGTGGCGCACGACGGATGTTTTTCCATTGGTTTTGTCGATCAACTCACCGATGATGACGTCGGTGGTGGAGCTCGAGCTCCATCAATGGAGATTTTGAAAAAAAATAATAATAATAAAAGAGGACTGGTAAGAGAAAATTGTAGAAGATGGAGGGTATTTTGTCCCAATCCCATATTTAGTGTTATTTAAACTAGAGTTATTAAAGTGGTGCTAATTGCTCAAATCACTCCCCAAAAAGTGCTATATAATTTTTCATACCTATAAGAATCTCATTCGATTTGAAACCAAATTTTTCGAAACAACCGAAACACAAGTTCTTAAAGTTAAGCTAAAAAAAGTGAGTATAAATTTGACTAAGATCGCAAGTTCAATGTTAATGTAAGCAACAAAACGATCGAATTAAAGTTAGTACCAATACTTGCATATGAAACCCATTTTTTGTGGTTTCGAGGGATTCGGTTTTGAACCGAATTCGTCGGGACAGCTGAAACTAGGGTTCTTGTAGTTTAGCTACAAAAAATGAGTATAAATTTGAATAAGAATTTCATTTTAATGAAAATAGATGTAATAATATCGATCAAATTAATGATGGTACCAACATTTGCATATGATAATCCGTTTTATTGGTTTCGACGGATATAGTTTTACGAAACTCGGGTTCTCAAAGTTATGTTACCAAAAATGATTATATATTGGACACAAAATATCATGATACACACATATTGCTTTTGGCTGGTCTGATATTGCAAATTTGCAATGAATATGTCAATATGACATGTTATTTGTTTTTTAACTTGCTGTGTATTTCTAATTCTAAAACTGTTACAGCTTTTCTTCTGCTTTTTCGGCTCATTTACAAGAATCTTGATCGTAGCAGTTTGCATCGAGTTCTCTCCAATAAGTGAGTTGAGGCCCATTTATTACTAACTGGACTTGGATTAAAAATAGAGGCCCAAAATACCCCATAAAAAACCTTTTATCTTTGTCTTTTTTTTTAGTTGTTCATGGTTCCTTTGTTATACAAAGTAATAAATTTGGTAGTGTACAGAGGGATAGAACTGGGGCCGGGATGGAAACAAGAGGGTTTTGTTTATGAGGCAAGGAGAAGGAAACAATTTCCTTTTGAATATAAAACCAAAATAAAATAAAAAAATAAAAAAATTTCAATTGTCCATTCACCATTTTTGCGAAAATAAAATCAAGGAAATTAGGGTTTTGTTAACGTTGATGATGATGATGGACAGAAAGGACATAACTGTTTTTTGTTTTGTTTTCAAAGAATCAATTTGAAAAATGGAAAAACTGGAGTTTTGTTTGGAAGTGAGAACAAGAAAGGAAAAATAAAAAGGGTTGGTTTGCATGATTTTGTTTGGTAGTTGGGTAACTGGGGAATCTGGACAAGTGAGTGTGATTTGAATGGTGCCATTTAAATTAAAAGCATGCGAAAAACTTGGATACATAAAACATTCATCTTGAAGGGAGAGGCTGTGTATGGAGTTGGAACAGTACTAGAATCTAGATCTTTCATATTTGTTTGTAATCATCTTTTTTTTTGATGTTGGTTACAGCTTATATTGACGTTGATAGGAAGTATAGAAAAATCAAGAATTGGCTCAAATCTCAATCATAATTTGTTTGGTATTGTACTTTGGCTCAAAACTGTGACAAATTAGGTGATGTTTTGTACCCATATGATTAGGTAGTTCTATTCTGCAAAGAAAAAGAAAAAAAGAAACCTCTCCACAAAGACAACTGAAGAACCTCAAGGGTAGCATGGTGCTTTATTGCAAAATGTCTAGGCTTGATTCTTGAATGTAGAAGAGCTGAATTTTTGCTCCAACCTAGTTACAATAGTTTTACTACTAGGTATAGGTAGCACATAACACAACTATATTTTCAAAAATCTAGTTGTTTTCTTGTTATTTTTATTTATTAATGAATCAATCTATGGATCATAATAGAGAAGAGTATTACTCAACTAGAAAAATTAAAAAAAGAAGAAAGATTTTATATTAACTTAGGAGTGTAGAATTACTAACTAAAAAAGTAAAGAAATGCCTTAATAGTAATGCCTTAATTAGTTTGTTTTTGGGTTGTGACGTTTGAGCTCATGAAATTCTTATGTTAGAGGTAAAGTAGGCTAAAATCCATTCCAAAAGCTAACCATCACAATTTTGGCCATCAATAACTCCTTTCATATAAAATTTATTGAGGATTAAAATGATATAGGATGACAAACAAAGATTGCTTTTCCGAGGGTGAAATCAATGTCTTTTGATCCTCTAAAGACCCTGAAAGGTCAAAAAACAAACGGTTAAAATAGTCGGTGAACGTTGTCAAAAAACCTCTGATGCTTAAATCTTTTATAGGGTTTATATAAAGCTTTAAGGTTAAAATTAAGAGTTTTATTGAATGAAAGACTTCTTACTATATTTACGTGCTTGAGGGTTTATGAAGTTTCTTTTATGACTTGTGGTTGTGCTTTTCATTTCACTGTGAGTTTAAGATGATATTTGTCTGTTTTGTCACGACGAGCAGGGTCGGAACCAAGATTTTGGTTTTGGGGGGGCCAAGACAGAAAATATTATTTAAGGTCATACAAGAAAAAATATTAATATACCAAAATGTAATACCGTTTAGTCTTTAAGATAATGATACAAAATAATAATAATAATAATAATAATAATAATAATAATAATAACAACACTAACTTTTAGAATCAAAATGAAACTGTACTCTATTTTGTATCTCAAAAATTATTTATAATTAAATTTATTTAAATTTATTTACGATTTCTATTTTAATATATATAATCAAAGAATTTGTGAGAAGAAATTAGAGTAAACAATAAGAACCACCTCAAAATAAGATGGATAATGCATAATAAAATAATAAAGAAAGTCTTAATTTGTTTATGTGAGTACCTAGTAAAAAAAAATATACATACATATATAGACGGATTTAGCTACTATATTGTTCATATATAGTTGTGAAAGTACTTACGAGAGGAAGTTAAAGGGGGCGTTCGGTATCCTTCCCTAAACTCCTAAAGCTGTTTTATCGTTTTTTAAGTTTAAAAATAAAAAAATTAAAAAAAAACCTGTTCAACATGCAACTTTTTGAAAAAAGAAAACAAAAATATTGAAAACCATTTTTTGGTTTAAAGCATAAAAAGTCGTGCATGTCAAAATCAATAAAAAATCGTTCTCTTATTTTAATTCTCGATTTTTATAGACTCACCACTTAAGTTATTATTATTTTTCTTTGAAAACGGACCCACCACTTGAATTATTATTATTTATTTTCTTTTTTGTTTTTTATATGCCGGCTCAGCCGCTCATATATATTATAATTAAACCAGAAGATATTTTATTTTTTTTGTTGAAAGAAACCCAGAAGATATGTTGTTACCAGCGAAGACCGAACTCAGAAACCTCAAAAGTGACGTTAGAAGACCGAGTTTCTTTATTATAATAAAAAAAGTGACGTTACCATTTCAGAGTATTAGGAAATGAAAAAACAACGAGAACATGTGATCTCAACTACAATCAACTGCTAACAATGAGAACACACGACCTCAACAACAGCTAATAACCAAATGACACCACTAAACACTAACATAAGAAATAAGGGAAATATGGGGGCAGTATTGCACATGTTAGCCACATGTAAAGCACTCATTTATTTCATCAAAACAACCTAAGACCAAGTCCTGATCTGTATGGTTTGTTGCAGCTTGTTGTGCACATATCACAGACTAAGATGATTATCAGACAAATTTAGCTGTTTGCAAACTGAGCAAACTAAAGGGCTGTTTGTTTTTCATGTCTGAAATCTGAAATGGTCTGAAATGACATGATGTTTGTTTTTCGAGATATAATCATTTTCCTCCCTCCAGTTTGTCATATTAGACACTTTGCCCTCTCTAATTTTAATAATGGTTAGTCTCTCCTCTAAAAACCAAAATATTGATTATTTTCCCCCCTTCCCTTGTGATCAAAAGCCACAAACTCTAACCAGCTGAGCTACTCTAGCTCATTGTTGATGGTTTGTTGATGGTTTGTTGATTTAAATCTATATATAGTTATATAGATATATAATTTGTGTAAAATAATTTAAATATGTTTATATAATTTAAAATAAACTCATATATATAATTTAAAATAAACTCATATATATTTATATAATTTAAATAAAATCATATTTAATAATAATATATAAAAACATATTTATGAAAATAAAAAGGAAAATAAGAAAACAAATGGAAAAACAATTTTTAAAAAAGGAATTTATTTTTAATTTTGGTTCCTTCTTTTTTTTTCCCTTTTAATTTATGGACTTTGATTTTCTGAATTTTATATGAAATAAAAATAATATATTTTTTAAAAAGGAAAAAAAATAAATCAACAAATGTTAGGACTCAAGTATAAATATGATTTTATTTAAATTATATATATGAGTTAATTTTAAATTATATAAATAAATTTAAATTATTTTACACAAATTATATAACTATATAACTATATATATATATTTAAATTAACAAACCATCAACAATGAATTGGAGTAGCTCAATTGGTTACGGCTATACTTTTAATCAACATTATTGTTGGATGGAAAATGACTAATATTTTGATTGTAGGGGAGAAACCGGTCATTTCTAAATGTATAGTGAAAAACGATTATATCAATGCATGTTAAGTAAGAGAAATTAGAAAAAAGTGGCTGAAGTCGGAAGTGAGGGAGGTCTGAAATCATTATAAACTTTCATACCAAAAATGCCCTTTCACAAATCAAATAATTCCCATTATACAACCCAAAACAAAATTATCACCACCGTCAACACCAGACCCAAATCCAAACAAAATCGGCCGCCGTTGGAATCCTCTAGTCGGAGGATAAAATATCAGAGATAATAACCCCAATATCCGCCATAGGAGCAGCACCCAACTTGATCATATCAACTACAACTTTTGCATCAGATTCAACAATTGCAGGCATCAAACCAGAATCCACCACAAATTGAATGCCGCGGAGGAGGGCAAGAGCTTCCGCAACCTGAGGAGAAACACGAGCAACGATTCTCTGCGTGGAGGCCTCTGTTTTCTACTTTGTTTCTGTGAAAATACAAAAGTCAAGAGTAGAGAATGAATAAAAAAAAAAAGACAAAGAAGGAGACAAGAAAAGAGTAGGCGTGGAAGAAAGTGAAGTTTATGGGCTGGGTCGTGTTTTGTACACACCTGTATTTTAGCACCAAACCATTGTTTTTTATTAAATTTAAAAAATATATTTTATTAGAATACCGTAAAAGAAATTACACAATCAATTTAAAGTTAATTATCATTAATAGTGAAAGATACATGACCATTAAAAATGTAGGGATAAAAATGTCAAATTATAGATTTTCAGACGTTGCATTTTGAAAAAACAAACATAACTTTCCTGTAGATTTCAAATACAAAAAGGCAAACGCCACCTAAGATCAGGAATTTCACCCAATAAGGAATTGTTTGAAAGATTCAAATCTTGAAGTTGAGTCAAATTCGACAAGGAACAAGGAAAGGTTCCATTAAACCAATTGTTAGACAAAATCAATTGGTTTGATGGAGTTAAATTCGACAAGGAACGAGGAAAATTGTTGACAAAATCAAGTAAAGCTTGCTTGTCTTCAACTGGATCTGCGTTGACAAAGCTTCCATTTTTACTCACTTGCTCTGCAACCACAAGCTAAAAACGAGTTGTTTTTGCCGGTCTCTCGAGTCCAGTACTGCACATTTGTGTGTGGTCTTTTAAGCTGAAGAAATCGTAAAGACTCGATTTGTGGTGTGATTCTTGACGACATTTGAGAACGAGATTTGGAAAAAAGTTTTACAATTATTGTTATACTTATTGTTTTTATTGATATTATTATCGATAAATTCAATTATTCTAAATATATGTAAAGAAAAAATTGATATTTTCACTATTTTTTCATTTTAAAGGATTTTGCCGGACGCGTTTTTATGTTTTCATTCTCGGAATATCGTTTTCAATAAATGTTACCAGACGTGTTTTCAAACTCGAAAAATATAAAAATCAATTTCTTGAAATCAAATAAAAACAAAAAATTTGAAAACTGAAAACGAAAACGTTACCGAATGATCCCTAATTCTTTTTAGTTTTAATTTCTTATAAATTATAAAATCATTGATTTTTGTAGACCTTTGAATTGCAATCCATTGATTGAAACCCTTAGTTTGCCCAATTTTCAACAGCTGAATTTATCTAATAATCATCTTAGTCGGTCTATTCCAACGTCACGCGAGGTTGTCTTCGCTGGTCACAACATATCTTCTGTGTTTCTTTCAACAAAAAATAAATAAACTTATCTTCTGTTTTAATTATATTATATGAGCGGCTGAGCCAACATATAAAAAACAAAAAAGAAAACAAATAATAATAATTCAAGTGGGTCAGTTTTCAAAGAAAAAAAATAATAACTTAAATGGTGGGTCCATAAAAACAAGAATAGAAATGAGAGAACGACTTTTTATTGATTTTGACATGCACGAATTTTTTATGCTTTAAACCAAAAACAGGATTTTCAATGCTTTTGTTTTCTTTTCTAAAAAAAATTGCATGCCGAACAGGATTTTTATATTTTTTAAACTTAAAAAAAAAAGAAAAAACAGCTCTAGGAGTTTAGAGAAGGATATCGAACGCCCACTAAGCATTTATCCTATCCCGAATCACAAAAACTGTGACAAGTTTGCTGACAAGGAACGCTAAGTTGCGGAGAAGATTGTTTCAAAGGACTTCTGTGGTTGGCATCTTAATTGGCGCTCAACACCTGGTAATTAAGGTATATTTTTATCAAGACTTTTTTAGTAGAATTCCTACTTAAAAATTTACTTGTACGGATAAGATATGCCCAAGAGACTTGTATATCCTTCACTAATTGCATACAGCATACCTAATCAATTTAGAAAACATCCTATTAAGTGAGATCCCAATATCTTATACCATATGGCATGACAACAGTGACCTGAATATATATATATATATATATATATATATATATATGTCTAATGTCCGAGTGCATGCGGTTGAAAACATGAAACTTTTTCCCACGTAATCACAATGTATAAAAAATTCTAGCAAGGAAACTTTGATTTACAGTACACGTGAATCAAGTTATATTTATGAATTCTGAGTATTATTCTATCATGTACAAGTTGAATATTCAATATGTTTAAATTCATATCTCACTTCATATTCTGCCTTTTATTAGTAGTCTCATCTGTTAAAAACTGTAATCAAATTGTCACCACAGTATCGAATACAAGTTGTGTTTTATACAAAATCTTCGTTTTTGTTGGACATTATAAAGAGAATTTGATTCTTTTAATTTGACATAAATGAACCATTTGTGTTCTTCCTGCCACAACACATCCACTTGATGCATTTTCTGTCTGGTTTCCAACGCGTGGAAACAAGTCAAACAGCTAACACACGCTTGACAAAAGATTAATTTTTAAAAACAGTATCCCATATATATATGAATACAATAAATATTTTCAATTTCGTAGATATAGTAAACTAACTTTTGTTGAACATACGATTATGAGACTCGGTGCAAAAGATTAGTCTATTGGATTGGGACATTTATGAGTATTTATACTATTCTCTTGTTATATATATATATATATATATTTTCAATGTGAGATTCATTTCATCTTCTTGGGCTTCACATATAGAATCTCAAACACATTTCTCTCGCTAACTAAAAAACCAAATTCGACTACATTACTCTTGCTTGATTAGTTGTGCACTCCCCCTATTACAAGTGTGACATTAGAACGTTCGAGTTCAACCATTATTCATAAATATTCAAAACATAAATGTGGGAAGATACCTCCTTTGTAATGGTAGTTCGATGTCAGATTTTATAACATATAACCGTAAACAGTTGCTTGGGAGTAGGGCAATAATTTGGACCATAATGCACGTAAAACAAAGGCAGATGACCATCTGTAGCTTTCCTCTCATGAGGAGAAGGTTCTGAAGAATATTTCAAATTCTGACTTGAAATTTCCAAGTCGTAATTGTTTCCTTCTTCAAATTAACATGGGAATGTAATAACGTTTCGTGTACAGCGATTATTAAAGCACTCCTAAATATATATATATATATATATTATATATAGTTCATGCTATATTGCTATGTATAACATCCTTATTGATTCTTGCATTATGGATATCTCAATTTCCTTTCTTGTTCTTCTTCTCTTGCAAACTCCAATATCATCTTCAAAAACGTTTGATAATAATATTCTAAGACAAGGTTCATCATTATCTGTTGAGAAATCAAGCGATCAATTGATTTCACCAAATGGTGTTTACTCAGCAGGGTTCTTCTCCGTTGGCGACAATGCCTTCAGCTTTTCTGTTTGGTTCACCAAATCTTCACCTCCCACCGCGGCTTGGATGGCTAACAGAGACATGCCCGTCAATGGAAAAGGCTCAAAGCTTTCACTTTTAAAAAATGGCGATCTTTCCTTGACTGATGCTGCTGGCATTCACATTTGGAATTCGAATTCTTTTTCGGGTATTTCTCAGCCTTCTCAATTAGTCCTTTCAGACACCGGAAATCTTATTCTGTCTACTCTAGAGAATGTATCTCGATTGCTCTGGCAAAGCTTCGATTCGCCAACAGATACACTTCTACCAGAGCAACCATTTGCCAACAGCTCCACACAACTTGTCTCATCAAGAAGCCAAGAAAATTGCTCTTCAGGTTTTTATAAATTTTACTTTGACGACGACAATGTTCTGCGGCTTCTTTACACTGGTCCTTTGATTTCAAGTGTTTATTGGCCATTGCTATGGAAAGGAATCGATCTCTGGGATTTAGGAAGGACAACATACAACAACAGCCGAATAGCAGTATTCGACACTTCAGGATTCTTCAAATCATCCGACAATTATACGTTTAAGACCTCTGATTTCGGTGCGGGGCCTCAAAGAAGATTGACACTTGATTATGATGGCAATCTCCGAATGTATAGCCTAGTAGAGACTACAAGGAAATGGGTTGTTTCCTGGCAACTTGAAACCAAACCATGCAGGATTCATGGCGTCTGCGGACCGAATAGTCTGTGTAAATACTACCCTTATAATGGTAGGACATGTTCTTGCTTACCAGGATTCAAGATCAAGAATCACACAGATTGGTCATATGGTTGCGAACTTGAATCGGAAATCAACTGCAACAGGACAAGAGTTGATTTCCTCCCGATCCCAAATGTTGATTTCTACGGCTATGATATTAGATACATATGGAATTCTACTATCAGTCAGTGTGAAATGGAATGCATGAAATTGTGCAATTGTAAGGGATTCATGCTCAGGCCTGCTGAATGGAAAGGGGTGCACGAATGTTTTCCGAAATTCCTCTTGATTAATGGACACCGTTCACCGGAATTTAATGGAATCTTCTACATCAAACTGCCTATAGAAACAATGTCTTCGTTTTCTAACAATAACAAGACTCAAAATGTGTCAATACTGGATTGCTCAGGCCTAGGTCCAGTAGTACTAGATAGAATGTACGAAAAAAACAGTGAAAATGAATCATTGATAAGGATTTTGCTCTGGTTCGCCACTGGTTTCGGATGTTTTGAGGCGACGTGCATCCTTATGGTGTTGTATTACCTGTATAGTACCAATCAAGGGGCTGACAACACTACACAAGGCTACATTCTCGCGGCGACAGGATTTAAAAGATTTACTTACGGTGAGCTCAAAAAAGTCACGCATGGTTTCAGCGAAGAGATTGGTAGAGGTGCGGGAGGCATTGTTTACAAAGGCACATTATCTGATGGAAGAGTAGCGGCAATCAAGCAACTCAATGAAGCTAACCAAGGTGAAGCTGAATTTCTAGCAGAAATAAGCTCAATTGGGAAGCTTAATCACATGAATTTGATAAAGATGTGGGGATATTGTGTGGAAGGAAAGCACAGGCTTCTAGTTTACGAGCATATGAAGCGTGGATCGTTAGCAGAAAATCTTTCTTCAAACCAACTTCAATGGGATACACGGTTTGAAATCGCGATTGGAACTGCAAAGGGTCTGGCTTATTTGCATGAAGAGTGCTTAGAGTGGATTCTGCACTGTGATATTAAGCCAAAAAACATACTCTTGGACTCTGATTACCAACCGAAGGTGGCTGATTTTGGCTTGTCTAAGCTTTTAAATAGGGGTGGTGGTGGCCTCAACAATTCTAGCTTCTCAAGAGTAAGAGGAACCAGAGGTTACATGGCTCCTGAATGGGTTTACAACCTTCCCATCACTGCAAAGGTGGACGTTTATAGCTATGGGATGGTTGTGTTGGAGATGATAACAGGAAAGAGCCAGACAGGTACTTTGAGCTTTGACCATGGAGGGTTGACTTCACATGGAAGATTGGTGACATGGGTGAAGGAGAAGATGAATAAGGCTGCTGCTACAAGAGACCATTCTTGGGTTGAAGAAATTTTTGATCCCTCATTGGGATGTGAGTACGACATAAATAAGTTGGAGGTTTTTGTTAGAGTAGCACTGTTATGTTTAGAAGAAGATAAAGATTCAAGACCTACCATGAGGCAAGTGGTAGAGATGCTAGCTTCTCTGCAATGATTCAAACATCCATCTTCTGGACACCCTGTAAGGCAAAGAAAATCTTCAGAGTGATACCTGGTGCATTGACGATTTTCTCCTTAGATAAGTACACACTTCATAATAGGACTTCTTGAATGGATTTCACTTTAGCTCTTCGGGTAGTAATTGATGCATTTGTATCACTTTTTTAAATAAAATTTGTATTCTACGTTTATGATCAACTAAGTACTAGTGTTATTGCAACTCAAATAAAGAAAAATAAAAGTGGAGATGGAGTTTTTAAATGTAATCAGGCTTCAATGGTGAACACAAGAACTATTTCATCACCTTTTATTTCCAATTTCCTGTAATTGTTTCAGTTTGTTATCAAATAAGGTCGCAGCATCTGAGTACAACCTGCTAAAGACTTTACAAGGCAAGCTAATTAACAATTTCTCCTAACAATTTACTAGTGACAACAACATATCCTCAACAAGTAAGGTATACCATATCTAAAGTTTATGGAACCGTGTCCATAAACAACACTCACAGGCATATAAAGTTTTAGCTTTTTCTAGCCTAAATCAATTGATAAAAATAGTGAGATGATATCTACCAACATTAGTTCCGTGAGGGTCCACATGAAACCCAGAGCTCAGTCATCTTAATTGCTTGTTTGTGCTTGTTTCAACATCTTCAGCAAAATGGCAAGGAGAGAGAAAAAATGCACTCTACTCTTTTGCAGGAACCTGCGCGGCACAATATGAGTAATCCATCAACCGGAGTATTAAGATCCCAAAAAATGTGAATGAAGTCTTAATCTTTCACATAAGTTCTTCCCAAACTAAGTGCTACAATTTTGGTGCATGATACATCAACCCGTGAGATTGTTGTAATTTTTGAAAACCTTAGTAGAACACGCCTTGAAGCCAATTGTATTAGTGTTTTATTTTGGGACTAATTTTGTTTTTGCAGTATTTGATTTGTTAACAGTATTTGGTTTGGGTTCAAGAACAGTGATTAAAATTTGACAAAATTCTACAACAATCTTAAGACGTTATTATCATCATCAATGGCACGAGTTTCATCATTGCATGACTTCGCTGTCGATTTTGTCAAATTGGATCGTTTTGATGGTGGAAATTTCAGGCACGGGCACAAGAAATTGCATTTCCAGTTGATAACTTTGAAAGTTGTATATGTGCTCACTACACCGAAACCGTTGGAACGTGAGGATGAGACATTGGCGGAAACTCGAACTCAGCAAAAATGGGAACATAATGACTACATATGCAAGGGACACATTTGCAATGCCAAGTCGGATGCACTTTTTGATCAGTATCACAACAAATCAACAGCCAAAGAAATATGGGATCTCCTGGAGGCAAAATATATGACAAAGGATGCAACAAGTAAGAAATTTTTGACCTCTAAATATTTTCAATACAAAATGGTTGATGGTAGCCGTGTTGTTGAGTGATTTCATAATATCCTGCATATTAATAATCAATTTCAACAACACAAATTGGTCATGGATGAGTCAATTGTTGTTTCCTCTATTATTGACAAACTTCATCCATCCTGAAAAAACTATAAAAATAGTCTCAAACATAAAAAGGAAGACATTTCTCTTGAGGAATTGGGCAGACATCTTCGTAATGAGGAAGAAAATAGACTTAACAGTTATGATGATTAGCCTATTGTGTCTTCCAAAATAAATATGGTGGAGGAAAAGAAAGAGTCTAAACAAACCCAGCACCCAAAAGACAACAAAAGAAAATTTGCTGCAAAGGTGAACCCAGATGGCAAGAAAAGGAAATTTTCATGCTACCATTGCGGTAAGTCGGGCCATGTCAAGAAAGAGTGTCGACTTCTGAAGAAACAAAAGGAGAGTTCGAGTTCAAATTTTGTGGCCATGATATCCGAGATTAATGTTCTCGAAGATGACTATGCATGGTGGATAGATTCGGGTGCTACAAAACATGTGTGCAAGGATCGTACCCTTCTCACATCTTATGAATCTATTGACGATGGAGGTGTGATGTACATGGGAAATTCATCTATTGCAGCAATAAAAGGAAAAGGCACAATACAACTTGAATTCACTTCTGGAAAAGTTCTTACTTTAACTGATGTTTTTCATGTACCAGAAGTTATAAAAAATATTGTATCTGGTAGCCTTCTTAATAAGTTTGGCTTTAAACTTGTGTTTGAGTCAAACACATTTGTATTGTATAAGGGTGGAACCTTTGTGGGAAAAGGTTATATGGATGAGGGCATGTTTAAGTTTAATATCAATAAAATGACTGTTTCTTCTGTTTATATTATTGACTAATTATCGTTATGGCATAATCGATTAAGACATGTTCATACAAAGCATTTGTATGATATGGCTAATTTAGATTTAATTCCTAGATATAACTATGACATGTATGAAAAATGCAAAGTATGTGCTCAAACAAAAATTACAAAAACTCATTTCCCTAAATTTGAAAGAACGTCATTTTTATTACAACTAATTCATAGTGATGTGTGTGATATGCATAGTAGTCTTACTAGATGAGGCAAAAGGTACTTTGTAACATTTATTGATGATTATTCAAAATATTGTTATGTTTATTTGTTGCATTCAAAGGATGAAGTATTGAATAAATTTAAAGTTTACAAAACTGAAGTAGAAAATGCATGTGACACAAAAATTAAAGTTCTTAGGAGTGATAAAGGTGGTGAATATCATTTCCCTGATTTTTGTGAATGTGTTGCCATTGTACATGAAACATCTACTGCATACACACCACAACAAAATGGGGTAGCAGAAAGGAAAAATAGAGCACTCACAGAAATGGTTAATGCAATGCTTTCAAATTCAGGTTTAGGTAAAGGATTTTAGGGTGAAGCATTATTAACTGCATGTTATATATTAAATAGAGTGCCTACTAAGAAACATAAAACAACTCCATATGAACTTTGGAAGAAAAGAAAGCTTAATTCATCTTATTTTAGAGTTTGGGGATGTAAAGCCATAGTTAGACTACCATAACCTAAAATAAAGAAATTAGGTGAGAAATGTGTTGAATGTATATTTTTAGGTTATGCAGAACATAGCAAATCATACAGGTTTTTGGTTACTGAACCTAATAATTCTGTTGAGATTAATACAATAATAGAATCTCGATATGCCATTTTTTATAAATCTAGATTTTCTGTTATACCTAAAATTATGAATTCTGATACACTTGTGGAAAATGTGGCAACACTAAAGCGAACTGCCACAGAAGATCCACCTGAAATACGGAGAAGTAAAAGGGCAAGAAAAGAAAAATCTTTTGGCCCCGACTTCATTGTGTATCTAGTTGAAGGTACAAGAGATGCACATGTGAGACAAACTATGGTCTCGCCGATAATTGAATCAGATCCCCTCACTTTTGAGGAAGCAATGAAGTCACAAGATGTTGCCTTTTGGAAAGAGGTAATTAATGATGAAATGGAGTCTATAATGGGCAATAAGACTTGAAAATTGGTTGACTTACCACCTAAGTCAAAACCAATAGGCTGCAAATGGATCTTTAAAAAGAAGATGAAAGTTGATGGAACAATTGATAAATTCAAGGCAAGGCTAGTAGCAAAAGGTTTTACCTAAAAGGAAGGCCTTGATTATTTTGATACATATGCACTAGTTGCAAGAATTGCTACTATAAGAACATTGATAGCATTGGCTTCAATTTATTGCCTTGAAATCCATCAAATGGATGTAAAAATGGATTTTTTTAATGGAGAGCTAGATGAAGAAATTTACATGGAGCAACCTGAAGGTTTTGCAGTTCCAGGACAAGAGCACAAGGTTTGTAAACTTGTCAAGTCGTTATATGGTCTCAAACAGGCTCACAAGCAATGGCATGAGAAGTTTGATAAAGTCATTGTTTCAAATGGTTTCCAAATTCATGAATCCGATAAGTGTGTATATAGCAGATTCAAAGGAAATAAAGGTGTGATTATATGCCTTTATATGGATGACATGTTAATTTTTGGAACTGATAATGAGAATATTGAACTCACAAAAACTTTGTTGTCATCCAATTTTGATATGAAAGACATGGGGCTTGCAGATGTAATTTTGGGTGTTAAAATTATCAAAAGAGATAATGGCCTAGTATTGACCCAATCACATTACATTGAAAAAATATTGAAAACGTTCAATCATTTTGATTGTAAGCCAGTGTCCACACCATTTGATTCTAGTATAAGATTATCCCCAAACACAGGAAGGGAAATTTCTCAATTAGAGTATGCTCGTGTTATAGGATGTTTTATGTATGCAATGACGTGTACTAGGCCTGACATTGCATTTGTTGTAGGAAGGCTTAGTAGGTATACTTGTAATTGATCAGTCCAAACTACACGTTTAAAAGACTCTCGCAATAGTACGAGGTTGCAATGCAGTATAAAGACAAAGTAGGGATCGTTCCCACAGGGACTAAGGATTCGATTACTGAATTTCGTCGGTTTTGCAAACTATTTGGACAATCGAAAATTAAAGTTTTCAGAATTTAATACGAAAATAATATGCTTGAAACAATTAAGAACACAAATCACAACAAAGAACGAATGTGATAGTATGATGAAGATGTGCTAGACTTCGAATCCACCTCACCCCTCTACTTATACACTCAACTCACTTAAACTCTCAATTGTGCAAGTATAAGTTATAGATTCGTGTTCCCTAAATTGATTTCTAATCTCTCTCGATGTTTTAGAAATCTCATCCACACATACTCAATATATGTAAATTCATTAAACACTATGGAACACACAATTGAATCCTATATGCTAGCCTAGTGATACTCTCACTTTCTAGTCATATATAGTGAACATTTTTGCCTATCAAATGATCATTCATAGTGATGGCCAATCAAGATAAAAGCATTGAGCATGCAAAACATTCATATAACTACACAAGCACATGTAGAGGAATTCAAGGAATCATTTGTAAGAATTATGGGTTCAGTTTCATCTTGCTCTAGCACATAAAAAAATTAGTTCATATCACAACATTGTGCTATATACATCATCAAATAAGTACAGCACATGGCAAATACAAAGAGAAATAGAGATGGAGTTTAAGAGGTAAACTAGTTGAAGATCTCCTCCTTGCAAATGCTTGGCTCCAATGGCTTCCTTCTTCCAAGAGTCCACTCTTAGCTGCTCCAAGATGGGTCGATGATCCACCTAAGTCAAGAGAGCTCAAGCTTTCTCCTGGGGAAAAGTAGTTAGAGTTCTTTTCTTTCTTTTCTTGCACTCCATCCTCCTCCCTCTCCCAGAAAGAGAAAACCTTCTAGATCTCTTAGAGAAATCCGACCCCCTCTCTCTCCTCGAATCTCTCTCTTCCGAAAAGAGACAAGAACCATCAAAGGTCATGGGTTCAACCCATACTTTAGACCAATCAAATCTCACTTCCTCTCTCCCACCATACCACCCAATCCAAGCTAGGCGTAGGATCAAACCAACTTACAATCAAGATCTCCACTCTGGCTCCCTTAAATGAAAATAGAAGACAAGGCTCCACAAAATCTGGGTTAGGAGCCGAAAATGTTGAAATCTGGAAACAGGGGACTCTGCTTCCGCAGTACGTTTCCACAGTACGGCTATAAGAACGAACCGCGGAATTCTTCAAAGCATCCACTGTCAACTTCCGCGGTACGCATTTTCTTCGGCCACGGTACGCGTACCGCGGAATTCTTCATTTCCTGCTGAAATCTTCGTTTCGCTTCAAAATTCCTCTGAAAATGCATCATGGGACCCCTAGAACAACGAGGACCTAAAACATAAAATTTAGATCATTAAAAGGGGGCATTTCTGTGGATACGAGAGCAAAAATATAGGAAAAGTTGGGGAACGCAATGCAACAAAATGGACTTATCAGTAATCCAAGTCAACTACATTGGCAAGCAGTATATAGAATTTTAAAGTATTTAAAGCATATTATGGATTATGGTATACATTATGCTAGCTATCCTTCAGTTTTGGAAGGATTCACTGATGCAAGTTGGATCACATATCGAAATGATCATGCAACCACAAGTGGATGGATTTTCACACTTGGTGGAGGAGCTATTTCTTGGGGTTCCAAGAAACAAACATGTATAGCAGACTCCACCATGGCTTCTGAATTTATTGCATTAGCATGTTGGAACCCCGTTCACTGGTAACGTAGCGGAAAGAGGTTTTAAAAATTTTATACAGATCATAAACGATCTGGAACCAGTGAACTTAGGATCGCAATTCTTTTTCCGGAACTAATACATACAATATGTAAACACAGGAAATTGTAATCAATATATTAAAAAAAATTAGAACCTTACCAATGTTTGGAGGCTCCTTCACTTCACGATATGCTCCTGATCTGTACCACTGATCTTCCTAGCTATTCCCGAAACTGGTAACTGCGTGTGGGCGCGTCACGTACTCAGAAACTTAGGAGGATGTAGAGAAACGAAGAAGAAACTTTTTCTTCCAAGAGAAATAATATTTATAGAACAACTCTTGTTCTTCAAAAGAGAAGTATATTAAAAATAATACTTTTTTTTTATAAATCACGCACACTGATGCGTTTTTTCTCTTCTCAATTCACGTCCACCACAAAAAACAAAAAAACCCACACAAAATCAACTCTCTTTCTTTTATGATAAATTGACTTCTTCTTCTTTTTTAATTTGATTGATTTACGCACAGACATCACTTGTTTCTCTTTTGTTTTTCTTTATGCATAATGAGTTTGTATCATATACAAACACTTGTGTATATCCTTTGTGTGCTATATTTTTATTATCAATATATATCATATATATATATATATATATTATTATAACTAAAACTCTTTAATTGATATCTCTTTAGATTTTAAAAGATAATTAAATATTTATTTTGAATTTAAACATTTTAAATTCAATTTCAAATATTTAATTTAATAAAATAAAATAATCATATTATCTTATTCTATTTAAAATCAAATATCAACTAACATCCTCCTTTTAGTGATTAATAACAAAATTAAATAATCTTATTATTTAATTTATTTAATCATCATTATTCATTAATTAAATAATCTCATTATTCAATTATTTCCCGAATAAATACGTGTCACTTTCGTAACACAATTAATTGGACAATCCAATTAATTAACCGTGACCGTTGTTACCTAAATCTATCGGGCTAGCAAGGGGACCTAATGGACCCACAGTATTTTGAGCTCCAATAATCATTGGAATCATTAATTAAACTCTTTAATTAATATTTCTTGATTATTAACTCCGGTGTTATTCCATTAAAAACCCAAAGCTGCACTCTCTCAACTGTAGACGCTTTTACACAGACCGATACAACTCGGTGTCCATCGATATAGCTATTACACATTGTGTGATCCTCCACAGTAGTTCATAATTAGAGCTGGATCATAATGTCCGTTATGCCCCTCTAATTACATATATCCTTTAAGTACCATTGATTCTCAAATGAACAATAAATCCTATTTCCTCACGGAATTAGGAGAGCGCTCATATTGTCCAAGCCCCGAATCAACCCTTAAGGGAACTACCATCTACTTCTCACAAGAAGGAGTGGATTCCACTATTGTGTACATACCTTCCCAGCCACAAGCCAAACCGCAATCCCAACATACGGAGTATATTGATCAGGAATTGCATCTGACCTCACCCATGGTATATCAAAGACCACGATCTAACCTGAAGGAGTCGATAAGACACTCAAGATTAAGATCACTCACATATAGCCATCATTAGTTGATATATATGAATCACATCTGTAAACGGATCTTGGTGAGAGATTCATATAGATCATGGCCTAGTCCTATATGATCACATCATACAAGGTGCCTTCATTCCCATATCTCATATGAATGATTCAGGATAGAATCTCCGTACATTACGGAATGGACCGCAACTATAGATTAACCACAAATAAAGTACCCAGCTTTATTTGTTATCTATAGACTCTTTAGATTGCACGTCTCTTACTATATCCATCCGTATATGACACTCATATACACAGTTCGAGATTACATCCGGCAATCTAGGATGTTAATATATGCACAAGTTATAAAATAAACAACACAACAAGAATGAATTGAACTTTTCTTTTTATTTATTTCATAAATCCATTTACAAAATACATCTTTAGGGCATAAACCCCAACAATCTCCCACTTGCACTAAAGCATGTGAGGCATGTCTCGTAACCCTAGACCATCTAGGTGACCCGAAAACACTTTAGCCGGTAAGGTCTTCGTAAATGGATCAGCATGATTGTCTTGTGAGGCTATCTTGGTGACGATCACATCTCCTCTCTGCACTATCTCTCTAATGAGATGATACTTTCTCTCTATATGCTTCCCTCTCTTGTGGCTTCTTGGTTCTTTGGAATTATCCACAGCACCACTGTTATCACAATAAAGTGTGATGGGCTTATCCAGATCTGGAACAACTTCCAGATCACTCAAGAACTTACGGAACCAAACAGCCTCTTTAGCAGCTTCACAAGCGGCTACATATTTGGCTTCCATGGTGGAGTCAGCAATGCAAGATTGCTTCATACTTCTCCACACAATGGCTCCACCACCTGGGTGAATACTGATCCAGACGTGGATTTTCTAGAATCCCTGTCTGACTGAAAATCAGAATCTGTGTATCCTAACGGGATCAAATCCTGTCCAGAATACACTAGCATATAGTTTCTCGTTCTCCGAAGATACTTGAGAATAGTCTTGACAGCAACCCAATGATCTAATCATAGGTTGGACTGGTACCTGCTGACTACTCTCACTGCATAGCAGATGTCCGGTCTCGTGCATAACATAGCATACATGAGACTACCTATTGCTGATGCATATGGCACAAGTCTCATATCCTCAACTTCTTGAGGTGTCTTAGGACACTGTTCCTTAGACAAGTGAACCCCATGTCTAAAAGGTAAATTACCTTTCTTGGAGTTCTGCATCGAAAATCGCACAAGAATCTTGTCCATATATGATGCCTGAGACAATGATATGAGTTTGTTCTTACGATCCCTTATAAGTTGGATCCCTAGAACATAACTCGCCTCTCCCAAATCTTTCATTTGGAATTCGCTAGCCATCCAGCCTTTTACATTAGATAACACTCCCACTTCATTCCCAATGAGTAGGATGTCGTCCATGTATAGGACCAAGAAAACTACCTTTTTGTCAATGATGCGCTTGTAGACACAAGGCTCATCGACGTTCTGCTCAAAGCCATAGGTTTTGATCACATCATCAAACCTGATGTTCCAAGATCTAGATGCTTGCTTAAGTCCATAGATGGACCTTTGCAACTTGCAAACCTTTTGCTCTTGATTTGGAGACAAGAATCCCTCTGGTTGCATCATATAGATGCTCTCGTCAAGATTGTCATTCAAGAATGCAGTTTTGACGTCCATTTGCCAAATTTCATAATCGAAATAGGCAGCAATGGATAAGAGAATCTTAATAGACTTAAACATTGCTATTGGTGAGAAGGTCTCTTCATAATCAACCCCCTCTTTCTAGGTATAACCCTTAGCCACTAGCTTTGCTTTGAAGGTCTCTACCTTCCCGTCTACTCCTCTCTTTCTCTTGTAGATCCACTTACATCCTATGGGTTTTACCCCATCTGGTAAGTCTACAAAATCTCAGACTTAGTTAGAGTACATGAACTCCATCTCGAGATTCATGGCTTTAAGCCATTCCTCTTTATCAGGATCTTCCATTGCATTCTTAAATGTCAATGGATCATCCACACTATCAGCAGAGACAACACTTTGTCCCTCACCTATACCTAAATAGTGTTCAGGTTGTCTTACAACCCTCCCACTACGACTAGGTGATAATGTATCCTGATCAGGAACCATCTGACTCTCAGATATTTGTGGATCAACAACTCTTGTTGATGAAGCACTAGTCTCATCAGGCTCTAACTCATTCAATACAATCTTAGAACGAAGTTTATGGTCACTAATATAATTGTCCTCAAGAAACGTTGTATTTGTTGATACAAATACTTTGTTATCTTCGGGACTATAGAAGTGTCCACCTCTGGTCTCCTTGGAGTATCCTACAAACAGGCAGACCACAGACTTGGAGTCTAACTTTCCACTTCTGTTTTTCAGCACGTGTGCTGGACACCCTCATACGCGGAAATGTCGCAAACTAGCTTTACGACCATTCCACAACTCTATGGGAGTCTTAGGTGTTGGGGTTTTTGCCCTAAAGCTTGTAATATGTAAATGTAATTTGAACATAAATAAAAGAAGTAGTATATTCATTCATTTTGTGTCATACTTTATATAACATGTGCACTTAACATCCAAGATTGTCGGATGTAATTTCGAACTGAGTATATGAGTGTCATATATAGATGGATTCAGTTTGAAACGAGCAATCTAAAGAGTCCGTAGATAGCAAATAAAGCTGGGTACTTTATTTGTGGTTAATCTACAGCTGCGGTCCATTTCGTAGTGTACGGTGATCCTATCCTGGATCATTCATATGTAGATATGAGAATGGATGCACATTGTATGATGTGATCATATAGGACTGGGCCATGATCTATATGAATCTCTCACTAAGATCCGTTTAACGATGAGATTCATATATATCAACTAATGATGGCTATATGTGGGTGATCTTAATCCTGAGTGTCTTATCGACTCCTTCAGGTTAGATCGTGGTCTTTGATATACCATGGGTGAGGTCGGAGTTGCATTCCCGATCAATATACTCCGTATGTTGGGATCGCGGTTTGGCTTGTGGCTGGGAAGGTTTGTACACAATAGTGGAATCCACTCCTTCTTGTGAGAAGTAGATGGTAGTTCCCTTAAGGGTTGATTCGGGGCTTGAACAATATGAGCGCTGTCCTAATTCCGTAAGGAATATAGGATTTATTGTTCATTAGAGAATCAATGGTACTTAATGGAAAGATATGATTAGAGGGGTATAACGGACATTATGACCCAGCTCTAATTATGAACTACTTGTGGAGGATTATACCATATGTAATAGCTATATCGATGGACATCGAGAGTTATTGGTTTGTGTAAAAACGTCTACAGTTGAGAGAGTGCAGCTTCGGGTTTTTAGTGGAATAACACCGAAGTTAATAATCATGAAATATTAATTAAAGAGTTTAATTAATAATTTCTAAGGATTATTGGAGCTCAAAATACTGTGGGTCCATTGGGTCCCCTTGCTAGCCCGATCGATTTAGGTAACGAGGGTCACGGTTAATTAATTTGATTGTCCAATTAATTGTGTTACGAAAGTGACACGTATTTATTCGGGAATTAATTGAATAATGAGATTATTTAATTAATGAATAATGGTGATTAAATAAATTAAATAATAAGATTATTTAATTATGTTGTTAATCACTAAATGGAGGGTGTTAGTTGATATTTGATTTTGAATAAAATAAGATAATGTGATTATTTTATTTTATTAAATTAAATATTTGAAATTGAATTTAAAATGTTTGAATTCAAAAATTAAATATTTAATTATCTTTTTGAAAGATATGAGATATTTTTTGAAAAGTTTTAAAAATCAAATAAGATTTTGGTTTGTTTATTTTTTGAATATATATGAGATATATATTTAATTAAATAAAATGGAGAACCGAATGAGAGAGAGAGCAAAGTAATTAGATTACTTGAAAAACAAAAGAGAAAAAGAAGTGCCGTGAGACAGCAAAAGCAAAAGCAAAACTAAGAAAAAGAATAGTGTGTGGTGAGACCACAAGTGCTGCACTTCTCCTTTTGTTTTTGTGTGTGTGTTCTTCTCTTCTTCCTCTATACAGGTCCTGAATATCGTGACGCGCCCACACGCTGTTACCAGTTCCGGGAGATAGCTAGGAAGATCACGTGGTTCGAATCAGGAGCAGTTCGTATCAAAGTGAAGGAGCCTCCTACGTAGGTATGAAAAGTTCCTTCATTTTATTATCGCATTTGATTATTACTGTACAAATGGGTTAGTTTAATGATTGCATAAATATTTTTAAAACCTTCCGCTGCGCAATCTGTAACCCTAGGTTTCAACATTAGGAACAGATTTGGATGGCACTACATTTAAAATGTATGCCGCTGTTTGTAACGCATATCCCCAAAAGGAATTTGGTAATGATGAGAAACTAATCATAGATCTCATAATTTCCATCAGGGTTCTATTTCTCCTCTCCGCTACACCATTTTGCTGAGGTGTACCAGGAGCTGTGAGTTGGGAAACTATTCCATGCTCGACCATGAAGTCTTCAAACTCTTGGTCAAGGTACTCACCTCCACGATCTGATCGTAGTGACTTGATAGTCCTACCTAATTGATTCTCAACTTCAGCTCAAAATTCTTTAAACTTTTCAAATGTTTCCGACTTTCGTTGCATTAGGTAGACATATCTGTATCTTGAGTAGTCATCTATTAAGGTGACATAATACTCATAGCCGCCCCTAGCTCTAACATTCATCGGTCCGCAGACGTCTATATGTATGAGTTCTAGTGGCTCTATAACTCTAAGCCATTTTCCAGTAAAAGGTCTCTTAGTCATCTTACCTTCTAAACAGGATTCGCAGACAGGTAAGGTGCTAACCTTTAACTCACTTAAAGGTCCACTTTTTACTAGTATGTCTATCCGGTCAAGGTTGATATGACCAAGCCTTAGATGCCAAAGATACGTGTCATTATCTGGAGAAATCTTATGTCGTTTAGTTTTAGGTTTTTCAACCTTAAACATTTCGGTGTTAAGCAGTGTAGTATGTATTAACGGTCTTAACACATACAAATTGTTTTCATTAATTCCTGAACAAATATTCAAACCATTCTTTCCAATAATAACAAACTTATTATTAAAAGAAACAGAATACAATTGTTCTAACAACTTAGAAATGGAAATCAAATTCCGTGTAAATCCAGAAATATAAAAAACATTGTTCAATAATAAAAAACTATTATTATTACAAAATTGCAATCTTATTGCTCCCACTGCTTTGGCCGACACGACATCCCCCGACCCCACACGCATGGAGAAGGCTCCCTCCTCTAGCTGTGTCCAAGAATCAGTCCACTGCAAAGAAGAACAAACATGGTTAGTGGCCCCCGAATCAACAATCCAAGGTGAAGAATCATCTTCCACTAAACAAGATTCAAGAACAAGTAAATCATATTTACCTTTCTTCTTCTTCTTTGCTACCTCTTCCAGGTACTGAGGACAGTTCCTCTTCCAGTGCCCGACCTTGTTACAATGGAAACATTTTCCTTTGTCTTGGTCGGTGGAGGTGCCCTTCTTTTTGCTTTGGGCCTTCTTGGGTTTGGGCTTACCCTTCGCCTTTCCAGCAAACCTCTTCCTCTTCTTATTATTGGAGGAAGATGGTTCGACAACATTTGCCTCACCGGTCTTACTTTTGCTGTCCTTGGTCAAGGACTCAAAAGTAGCGAGCTCATTGAGCAACTGTGTGAGACTAAACCTTAACTTGTTCATCCCGTAGTTGTTCTTAAACTGATCGAAACTCTTCAGAAGAGTCATCAGTATGATGCTCACTTGACTGGGTTCGTCAATGGCCCCGCCATTGACTTCTACAGTGTTGAAGTAGGACATCATGCTCAAGACATGTTCCCGAACTGATGTACCTTCCTTCATGCGAGCGAGCATAGCGGAACGAACAGCTTCGTGTCGCTTTTGCTCGGAGGGCTGCCCGAACATAGCTTGTAATGACTCCATAATTTCGAATGATGTAGTCATTGCTTCGTGCTTTGTGACAAGCACGTCTGTCATAGAAGCTAACAGATATGTTCGGGCCTTCTCATCAGATGAGACCCATCGCTGGTATGCCTCACGAACAATTCGTGTGGCATTGGCAGTAGGCACCGGAGGACATTTCTCCGTAAGCACAAACTTGAGGTCTTTAGTGACCAGTATTGCATTAATATTAAGTTTCCACTTAGTGTAGTTATCACCAGTTAATTTGTCGTTTGCGAGAATTTGAAGTAATGCAGAAGACATAATTGCTGAAATAAATAAAACATTCATTCAGTCATTTATTAAAACAAGTGCGAGTGCTTTGGCATAAATTTAAACATGATGCGTGAACATGTTTAACGAACTAGAAATACCCATAAAACAGTTACTATACCACGACAATCCAACATACCACAAAGAAGTGCCGCCTTAGGGTCGGTCAAGTCCTTGCATGTTGGACCGAGACATTCTCAATCAAATGATATTCTAGAATAACTCTTATTCCATATCATTCAGCCATCGTTTATTCAGTCAGGTTTTTAATTAACAAAACTTAATCAAAACCTTCGTGAGTGTAACCCAACATTTCAGATCTCATGAGCTTAACTCGAGAATTGCCGCCTTAGGGTCGGTCAATCCCGAAATACCCTCAGAAATCCTATCCGTTAGGAAGTCAACCTTGGTATTGATCTTTGTGGAAACCCTCCTTAGGGAGGACGAAAGCAAAGCCGTCAAGAGGCCTCACTCGGATCTCACGGTGTTGAACTAATAATGGAGACTGTGGGATATATATGTAATAAATCCCTCTCCCACTCACTATTTAAATATTAAGGTTTTCTATTATCCGTTAATGCACCTAGACTCTATAGGATCAAACGGCTAATTTTAATCAAGTTATCTAGCGTATTAACAAATTCATTATTAGAAATAAATTCTAATTTAACTAATAAATTATTAATGATTTTTAACAATTGAAAATCTAATCTATTAGTGAATAATCTAAATCTTTGTAAACTTTTTACTAAGGTCAGATTATTATGTAAGCGTTTACCAAGTTTTAACTATAAAAACTCTAACACTTTATGCGGTCCATTTATTATTAGGTTTTTAATCATATTAATCCTAATTACAATAAATGACCCTATTAATCTAACTTATTGAACACTTTAATAACCAGATTAATATTAATGAGAATTAACAAGTTTTCTAACAATTAAAAAACTAATCTCATTTTCATAGCCAATAATGTATTTACTGATTTTAATCATATTAAAAAAATAATACATAAAAATTAGGCTATGATGCATGTATGACATATCAAATATATTTGTGTAGGCACATCTAATCTAAATAACATACGTATGCATGACAATGCTTTTATCATCACATAATATAAAGCATACATGAATTGACCGAGTACTGTGGATTATTTAACCTAAAAAAAATTGGAATCTAAAATTACAAAAATACGCCCAAAGCATTCCTTAGTCTTCTTGTAATTTCCGAGTCTTCGAGTCTGTTCAGGTCACTCTGATTCATCTGATGAATCCGAAATAAGAAATCCGCACGGAACGCACTATGCAATTTTGCCAACGGAACCGTGCAAGACGATATGAATAGTGCCTGACATGAACAGTACCCGCATGAATATTACCCGAATGAACAGTACCACACATGAACAGTACCACGCATGAACAGTACCGTCACGCGTATTTTCGATTTCGCCCTTCCGACTTCGCGATTTTTCCAGGTCTTCAATATAGGTTACCTTTTTTTTTACATTACAATAACAGAAAAAATAATAATAATAATAATAATAATAAATATAATACAACCCATAAACCATAAATCCACAATACCATATAATTAACGATCAATCATGTTTTTGTAAATTAACAAATTCAATATACAAACAAAAACAACATACGGTCAATTTAAATAGTGCCTACACAATCATACATACAGGAGCATCGAAAACAATTTCCTGTTCCGAAAAAAAAAATTGGCTCTGATACCAATTGTTGGAACCCCGTTCATTGGTAACGCAGCGGAAATAGGTTTTAAAAATTTTATACATATCATAAACGATCTGGAACCAGTGAACTTAGGATCGCAATTCTTTTTCCGGAACTAATACATACAAGATGTAAACACAGGAAATTGTAATCAATATATTAAAAAAATTAGAAACTTACCAACGTTTGGAGGCTCCTTCACTTCACGATATGCTCCTGATCTGTACCACTGATCTTCCTAGCTATTCCCGAAACTTGTAACTGCGTGTGGGCGCGTCACGTACTCAGAAACTTAGGAGGATGTAGAGAAACGAAGAAGAAACTTTTTCTTCCAAGAGAAATAATATTTATAGAACAACTCTTGTTCTTCAAAAGAGAAGTATATTAAAAATAATACCTTTGTTTTTTTATAAATCACGCACACTGATGCGTTTTTTCTCTTCTCAATTCACGCCCACCACAAAAAACAAAAAAACCCACACAAAATCAACTCTCTTTCTTTTATGATGAGTTGACTTCTTTTTTTTTTAATTTGATTGATTCACGCACACACATCACTTCTTTCTCTTTTGTTTTTCTTTATGCATAATGAGTTTGTATCATATACAAATACTTGTATATATTCTTTGTGTGCTATATTTTTATTATCAATATATATCATATATATATATATTATTATAACTAAAACTCTTTAATTGATATCTCTTTAGATTTTAAAAGATAATTAAATATTTATTTTGAATTTAAATATTTTAAATTCAATTTCAAATATTTAATTTAATAAAATAAAATAATCATATTATCTTATTCTATTTAAAATCAAATATCAACTAACATCCTCCATTTAGTGATTAATAACAAAATTAAATAATCTTATTATTTAATTTATTTAATCATCATTATTCATTAATTAAATAATCTCATTATTCAATTATTTCCCGAATAAATACATGTCACTTTCGTAACACAATTAATTGGACAATCCAATTAATTAACCGTGACCGTTATTACCTAAATCGATCGGGCTAGCAAGGGGACCTAATGGACCCACAGTATTTTGAGCTCCAATAATCATTGGAATCATTAATTAAACTCTTTAATTAATATTCCTTGATTATTAACTCCGGTGTTATTCCACTAAAAACCCGAAGCTGCACTCTCTCAACTGCAGACGCTTTTACACAGACCGATACAACTCGGTGTCCATCGATATAGCTATTACACATGGTGTGATCCTCCACAGTAGTTCATAATTAGAGCTGGGTCATAATGTCCGTTATACCCCTCTAATTACATATATCCTTTAAGTACCATTGATTCTCTAATGAACAATAAATCATATTTCCTCACGGAATTAGGAGAGCGCTCATATTGTCCAAGCCCCGAATCAACCCTTAAGGGAACTACCATCTACTTCTCACAAGAAGGAGTGGATTCCACTATTGTGTATATACCTTCCCAGCCACAAGCCAAACCGCAATCCCAACATACAGAGTATATTGATCAGGAATTGCATCTGATCTCACCCATGGTATATCAAAGACCACGATCTAACCTGAAGGAGTCGATAAGACACTCAAGATTAAGATCACCCACATATAGCCATCATTAGTTGATATATATATGAATCTCATCTGTAAACGGATCTTGGTGAGAGATTCATATAGATCATGGTCCAGTCCTATATGATCACATCATACAAGGTGCCTTCATTCTCATATCTCATATGAATGATTCAGGATAGAATCACCGTACATTACGGAATTGACCGCAGCTATAGATTAACCACAAATAAAGTACCCAGCTTTATTTGTTATATATGGACTCTTTAGATTGCACGTCTCTTACTATATCCATCCGTATATGACACTCATATACACAGTTCGAGATTACATCCGGCAATCTAGGATGTTAATATATGCACAAGTTATAAAATAAACAACACAACAAGAATGAATTGAACTTTTCTTTTTATTTATTTCATAAATCCATTTACAAAATAAATCTTTAGGGCATAAACCCCAACATAGCATCATGCAGTAAAGAAACAGAGTGGTTAAGGAATTTATTGATAGAAATTCCTTCATGGCCAAAACCCATGCCTCATTTATCCATTCATTGTGATAGTGAGGCAACATTATCTAGAGCATATAGTCAGATACATGATCGAGCCGAAAATGTCATACATGTTGGCCCTCATATCTTTTCTCTTTGTTTTGTTCTTGAGCGTTTTTATGTGTATTTATGGCTCTTTTGGTCTTTATTGCGGGCATTAGGTAAAAAGACATGAAGGGGGGCAAAAAGGACTAATTGGTGCACAAAAGAGATGAAGAAGGCAATACTGCTCGGGTAGAACACCTATGCACTACCAGTGCAATCACCCGTGCACCGGAAGATGGAATTTGGAAGTATCTCAATGCACGGGTAATTGCACGGGTAACACCCGTGCAACCACCCGTGCAATCCACCAGACTAAGGAGCAAAGCCTCGGGCGAAGATCAACTGCACGGGTCACCTACCCGTGCACTAACCTGTGCACATTGCACAAGTCGGGAAGGAAACGAATATTACACGGGTAAATACACGGGTACCTTACCCGTGCTATACCAATGCTATACGGGATTCTTAGCTCGCCACATCAGCATTTTGGCCTAATTTTTGAAGGAAATATAAATAGTTTCATATCTGATTTTTCAAAGGGGGAGACCTACGACCATAGACCCATTCCATTCATTCTTTCTCTCTCTAAATCTCAAAAACATTTCTCTCTCAATACGTCACCAAAAATCCATCATCATCTTCATATATTACTACTCACAAGGACATTGGAGGTGGATTTGTGCTTGAAGAAAGAAGGTTCTACATGGGTCTTTTCTATTTCCCTCCTTTTTATTCTTGTATTACATTTGTTATGAGTAGCTAAATCTCATTAAGGGATTGATGTGATTCATATGTAAATATGAGTATTTGTAATGAACTCAATATCTTTTATTAAAATCTATCTAATTTGTTCTATTCTATGTTTAACTTGATTTCAAAAGCAATTTGTGTTTGATTGTACATGACTTTATTCATGAGTTGTTTGAGAAATTATATGTGTAGAGAATTGAGTATACATGATGCTTGGTTCTCTAAGCTCAATTGAATAGGAGGATCAAATAAGAGTACATGACTCAAGTGAGATCCGGACTTATTAATCTCACCTAATTCTAATCTTTCATGGGTAATCAAAACTATACATCCTAGGATTGTTTGCATGTGATAGATTAAGCTCCAACACTATATATGATATGTTGGTGATTTTAATAAAGAGATTTGTCACTTAGGTGATAGATGTTCTCTCATTGTATAACCAATTGTGGGTGGCCAATGCTATACATGATGGTTTGGGCATTCAAAAGTGGTAAATAATCACTCATATACATCATAGGGTGGTTGCATTAGTTAATGACCATTAATGTGAGTTCATTCTTTACCCATTGTTTGCTAGTTGAATTCATCAATTCCTTAATCCACATACCATATATCCATACCTTTTTAGAATAGTACACTTAGTTAGTTTTAGCTTAGCTTGCATCCTAGTTTTATTTTTCTTTAAAACCAAATCAATTTACTTTTCTTGCATTTTTACTTAAGCATTAGTTTAATCATAACTATCGCTCGATCTCTGTGGAACGATACTCATACTTGCCATATACTAGTTTTATACTTGTTTGAATGCATCTTGGATTTTATAAATTTGTTTGAATATTGCATACCACGGCAAAATGCACGTTCAATATACGGTAAGTCCAGACATATTGTCCTAAGACATAGTTATGTGAGGCAATTGCTCACAGATGGTGTGATAACCATTGATTATGTAACATCATGCCAAAATTTGGCAGACCCCCTAACAAAAGGCCTTGCAAAGGATCTAGTGTATAAAACATCAAGGGGGAAGGGACTGAAGCCAACTTCTAAAATCACCAATAATAAGACCTCAACCTAACACTTGAAACATCAAGATCTTGGGTTCAATGAGTAAAATACATTATATGTTGTGAATGTAAGCACTATAATATTTATGTTTCCCAAAGGTAAAAGTGCTTGATACCTGTATGTTTTGGGAAGGTTAAGCTATTAAGCTTTTAATAGAGTTATAACAGTTGTTCTGTTAGAATGTTTTTACAGGGATATTCTTGATAACATCTACCTATATGAGTTCGGAGATGGTGATGTCTCCTATGTGACCTGGCTAGTTACCAGAGCACTCATGAAATAGGATATAGGACACAAGGCCAATCCACGTATCGGTATTACGAACAACTGAGAAATTGACAACTTATGTGTGAGATGTGTCCGGTTAATCGAATAAGGTTGCTGGTTCAAATCTTGTCTACCATGCCACCTTGATTAACCTTGATGTATTTTCACTAAGTGGAGGTTCAAGTCGAGAGACACCTTCATTTATGCATTAAGGTTTCCAAGTCTATGCAAGAATGTTTTCAAATAAATTTATTTTGAAAATGGTAGAGGATTGTTAGAGAAATTTTTAAAATAATAACATTTGAAATTAAATTTGAAAAGACACAACTTTTTGTCATAAATAAAAGAATGTGTTGTTTCAAAAGACACATTGTTTTGTTTTAAATTTAAACTATTCTTTCAAAGTTTATAAATACCGGTATCAGACAGTATACAAAAAACACTTAATCACTTTCTTTCTGCTCCTCTGTTTTCTGAAAAATCATACAATATTCTAATTACTGCAGAAAATAGAATATTGTCATAAATAGACATGCAACTTTCAAAGGTGTTCCGGTTTGTTTTCGCAAGTGCACAGCACAGATAAACAAAGGCTTCATTGTATCCTAGAGACGTATTCGCAAACTCAGTGCATCACAGAATTGGTGGAGGCGAATAACGTCTTAAGGAGAGATACATCATATCGTGCCTTGAAACCAATTGTATTAGTGTTTTATTTGGGGACTAATTTTGTTTTTGCAGTATTTGATTTGTTAACGGTATTTGGTTTGGGTTCAAAAACAGTGATTAAAATTTGAAAAAACTCTACAACAGAACAAACTTCTTTGCTTCCAGGAAAAGATACTTGATAATTTAAGGAAGCAAAATCTATTTACTTTCATGTCACAAAAATTGACTTTCAAGGAAAATAAGGTCGTATTTCAGTGATAGCCTACATCCTCTAACATATGTCATAAGCACTCTATAAACAAAGCCGGCTCTGGGCCAGGGCACCAAGGGCGTCGGTGCCGGCCCAGGGCCCATCATGTCCAAGGGCCTCCATTTACATGTTCTAAGTTTTATTTATGGGCAAAATTTTGAAATGAAAAAAAACCCAATAGAAATATGTTGCTTCAAAAAAAAAGGCTCTTGTTTTAAAAAAAGCCCGAACTTGCAAAAACAAAAAAAAAATTACAAAGGCCCATTCCTCCATCTGATGCCCAATTCATTTTAGTTTTTTTTTTCTTCTAAACATCGTTTTATCAAATTTTTTGTTCATACAATACCCATTTATTTTAGATGTTTATTCACCCACGACTCCACCCACCAAAGATTAAAAAAAACAGCAAACTTCTTCACATTTTCATATGTTTATTCAAACGATTTGTTTTCTAAATTAAAATTGTTTTTCGGAATTAAGAGGGTTACAAGTTGTTTTACGAAGAGAAAAAAATATTGTCATTGAAATACTTGAGTTTTTAAAAACTTCACAGTGTTATCTGAATGTATCAGTTGCATATAGGATATCATTGATTATACTTGTAACTGTGGCATTGAAAATATTATTAATGAATTTGCTTCTCAAAATACTAGAAAAAGACATTTTCAATGATGTTTTGATACTCTTTACCGTGTTGTACGTGTGCTTTTGTTTTGTAAGACTACATTATAGCTAGAATATTACTGAAGAGTTATTGCCGAGATTTTTTTGGAACTTTTCATATGTACAAGGGGCCCATTTTTTAGATCTTTGCCCCGGGCCTCTAAAAAGTCAGGACCGGCACTGTCTATAAACCACTTCATTTCCTGACATCAACTCTTAATCGTAAGATAAATCTCTTCTTGCCAGGCCAAAAAGATAAATTGTAAGACAGTGATCAAGAAACACACAGAGTACAAGTTTAAATAGTAGACTAATAAAAGAGCTCATACTTGAGAAATTCAATTAGTTTTTGCTGCAATTCTTTCAGTGTCTCTTCTTCAATTTTAATCCAAAATAGAGGCCTCTCTTCAAGATATATATGTATATATATATATACATATATGTATATATATATATTCAAGATATATATGTATATATATATACATATATCTTGAAGAGAGGCCTCTATTTTGGATTAAAATTGAAGAAGATATTTTACTATCTTAAAATTGAAATTGCTTAGGTTTTTGTGTTTTCTAATATCTTGGATTGATCCAAGACCTTATATTTATTTAGACTTTTATATGTAATACTTTTATGTGTAATACTATATATCTATAGTTATTTGTATTAATTTTGGATTAAATTAAATCAAATAAATATTTTAGATTATTTATTGGATTGGATATCGAAACAGGATAAATCGAACGATTTGAATGATCGAATTTCGAATCCCGAATTCTAAATTTTGGATTTCAGATTGGAAAATATTAGGATTTAAAATGGGGGAAATGGGGGAAATGGGGCACAACTAACAATGCTTTAATAACTCATGTTTTATTAGACCGAAGTAGGTGGTGAGACCATAATGTCCCAACTTATTCTTTTACTTTTAGTTTTCATTTTTAATTTTCTCTAATTTCCTCTCCTTCACAATTCACAAGAACTCACCTCTCTCTGATTTTTTTTCTGTTTAATTTGTTCTCACCAAACGATTTCTAAGGATAACTAAGTAAATTTTTTTTTGCAATTTCGAGACTTATTATGACAAATTCGAGACTTATTTTGTAAATTCGAGATTTATTGGAGCCAATTCGAGACTTATTAGGGTCAATTCGAGACTTATTTGGAAATTCAAGACTTATGGGGTATTTTCATAAATTCAAGACCTACTGGGGTGAAATACGAATTTTTTTTGTCTTTTTTCTTCCTCACAATGGTAACAGACCTCCATCAATGGTGAAATTGACGATTCGACAACGGCGTCGATTGACTCCGGAAATAGTCGAATCTGGAAGATGGGACGACGCTAAGATCGCTGGCGCCGTCGGTTTTGTTAGATTCGCAGATGGATCGTCCCAGATTTGACGATGAAGCTTTGGAGACGATTCGGGTTTGGCTTCGTTTCTCTCTCCACACAGCTCGAAACTGAAAACAGATACTTTGGTTACAACGAGTGGCGCACGACGGATGTTTTTCCGTTGGTTTTGTCGATCAACTCACCGATGATGACATCGGCGGTGGAGCTCAATCTCCATCAATGGAGATTTTGGAAATAAAAAATAAAAAAAATAAATAGACTGGTAAGAGAAAATTGTAGAAGAGGGAGGGTATTTTTGTACCAATCCCATATTTAGTGCTATTTAAACTAGAGTTATTAAAAGTGGTGCTAATTGCGCAAATCAATCCCCAAAAACTGCTATATAATTTTTCATCCCTATAAGAATCCCATTCGATTTGAAACCGAATTTGTCGAAACAACCGAAACTCAAGTTTTTAAAGTTAAGTTACGAAAAGTGAGTATAAATTTGATTAAGAACGCAAGTTCAATGTTAATTTAAGTAAAAAAACGATCGAATTAAAGTTAGTACCAATACTTGCATATGAAACCATTTTTATGGTTTCGATGGATTCGGTTTGGAACCGAATTCGTCGAGACAGCTAAAACTCGGGTTCTTGTAGTTTAGCTACAAAAAATAAGTATAAATTTGAATAAGAATTTTATTTTAATGAAAATAGATGCAATAATATCGATCAAATTAATGATGGTACCAACATTTACATATGATAATCTGTTTTATTGGTTTCGACGTTTATTGGTTTCGACGGATATGGTTTTATGAAACTCGGGTTCTCAAAGTTATGTTTCTAAAAATGATTATATATTGGACACAAAATATCATGATACACACATATTGCTTTTGGCTGGTCTGCTATTGCAAATTTGCAATGAATATGTCAATATGACATGTTATTTGTTTTTTAACTTGCTGTGTATTTCTAATTCTAAAACTGTTACAGCTTTTCTTCTGCTTTTTCGGCTCATTTACAAGAATCTTGATCGTACAGTTTGCATCGAGTTCTCTCCGATAAGTGAGTTGAGGCCCATTTATTACTAACTGGACTTGGATTAAAAATAGAGGCCCAAAATACCCCATAAAAAACCATTTATCTTTGTTTTTTTTTTAGTTGTTCATGGTTCCTTTGTTATACAAAGTAAAAAATTTGGTAGTGTACAGAGGGATAGAACTGGGGATGGAAACAAGAGGGTTTTGTTTATGAGACAAAGAGAAGGTACAATTTACTTTTGAATATAAAACCAAAAAAAAAAACAAAAAAATTTTCATTTTTCTATTCACCATTTTTGCGAAAATCAAATCAAGGAAATTAGGGTTTTGTTAACGTTGATGATGATGATGGACCGAAAGGACATAACTGTTTTTTGTTTTGTTTTCAAAGAATCAATTTGAAAAATGGAAACGCTGGAGTTTTGTTTGGAAGTGAGAACAAGAAAGGAAAAAAATAAAAGTCGGTTTGCATGATTTTGTTTGGTAGTTGGGTAACTTGGGCATCTGGACAAGTGAATGTGATTTGAATGGTGCCATTTAAATTAACAGCATGTGTAAAACTTGGATACATACAACATACATCTTGAAGAGAGGCTGTGTATGGAGTTGGAACAGTACTAGAATCTAGATCTTTCATATTTGTTTGTAATCATCCTTTTTTTGATGTTGGTTACAGCTTATATTGATGTTTATAGGAAGAATAGAAAAATTAAGAATTGGCTCAAATCTCAATCATAATTTGTTTGGTATTGCACTTTGGCTCAAAACTGTGACAAATTAGGTGATGTTTTGTACCCATATATATGATTAGGTAGTTCTGTTCTGCAAAGAAAAAGAAAAAAAGAAACCTCTCCACAAAGACAACTGAAGAACCTCAAGGGTAGCATGGTGCTTTATTGCAAAATGTCTAGGCTTGATTCTTGAATGTAGAAGAGCCGAATTTTTGCCCCAACCTAGTTACAATAGTTTTACTACTAGGTATAGGTAGCACTTAACACAACTATATTTTCAAAATCTAATTGTTTTCTTGCTATTTTTATTTATTAATGAATCAATCTATGGATGATAATAGAGAAGAGTATTACTCAACTAGAAAAATTAGAAAAAAAAAGAAGAAATATTTTATATTAACATAGGAGTGTAGAATTACTAACTATAAAAATAAAGAAATGCCTAAATAGTAATGTCTAGAAAAAAAAAATCAGAAACCCCTTGATGGTAGCTAATTAGTTTTTTTTTGGGTTGTGACGTTTGAGCTCATAAAATTCTTATTTTAGAAGTAAAGTAGGCTAAAATTCATTCCAAAATCTAACCATCACAATTTTGGCCATCAATAACTCCTTCCATATAAAATTTGTTGAGGATTAAAATGATATGGGACGATAAACAGAGATTGCCTTTCCGAGGGTGAAATCAATATCTTTTGATCCTCTAAAGACCCTTAAAAGTATAAAAAAAAAATACAAACAATTAAGGTGGTCGGTGGACGTTGTCAAAAAACCTCCGATGCTTAAATCTTTTATAGGGTTTATATAAAGCTTTAAGGTTAAAATTAAGAGTTTTATTGAATGAAAGACTTTTTACTATATTTACATGCTTGAGGGTTTATAAAGTTTCTTTTATGGCTTGTGGCTGTGCTTTTCGTTTCACCGTGGGTTTAAAGCGGCACTTGTCTATTTTGTCACGACGAGTGTCATTTTACATACCGGTGAGATAACAGTTTCTTATAGTTCGACCTCCGACAATATTGTCGATAAACTGGGTAACTTTGTGATGAGCAGTACGTCCATCCACAAAGATTGACCACTCTACTTAATTATTATTCGTCGGGGACGTGACGAGTGTCATAATACATACTGGTGAGATGGCAGTTTTTTATAGTTCGATCTCCAACGTTGTCGTCGATAAACTGGATAACTTTTTGATGAGCAGTACGTCCATCCACAAAGAGTGACTACTCTATTTAATTATTATCCGTCGGGTACAATCTTCTTCCTATCATAACCGATCTGGGAATATTCTTAGCTTAATGATGGTATGTGCCAAGTGTTGTGCTCTTATTGGGTTTAAAAATTAATCTTTTGGCAAGCTTGTGATGTTAGCTGTTTGACTTGTTTCCACGCGTTGAAACCAGAAAGAAAATGCATCAAGTGGATGCGTGGTGGCAGGAAGAACACAAATGGTTCATTTATGTCAAATTAAAAGAATCAAGCTATTAATTATTTATTGTCAACAAAATCAATTATGCCTATAAAACATTTGTGAGTCTGTCACCTCTATGGAAAATAAATGGGAGATTAAGCATTTATCCTATCCCAAATCACAAAAAGTGTGACAAGTTAGCTGAGGGATTGATCCTTTATGACAAGGAACACTATGTTGTGGATAGGGATGGACATTTATCCCCGAATACACAAATCTCCACTTCTTCATCCCCATTTATAGCGAAATTTTAGAAAGAAATGGGGAAATGAGTAGGGATAGGGATGATTTTTATCCCCAAATTAAAATGGGGATGGGGATGGGGGGACCTCCCCCCATCCCCATCCCCCCACAAATGTTTCTCTTTTGTAATAATTACAATTTACTTAGGAACACGTGTCACCCAATTGTGGGTTCTTTTATGAGTCTTTGTATTGTAACAATTTTAGATAGGCTATTAAGCTACATTCGGCTAATTGTAAGAGGCATGTTAGAAATGGTTTTCCTTTTGTTCTTTATGTGAAGTCATTTGCTACGGTAGAAAGCCAGGTTTCTATCATTTTGGTATCCTCCCCCATCCTCATTTCCCTATGTCCCCTAAAATTTTATATATTTTTTACTCTTTTTATTTTTTAACCTAAATCACTAAGTGTGCCTATATATATTTCTTATATTTTTTTGTTATTTCTATTGTTAATATTTTGTAATTGTATTTGAATTTGTAATGGAATTTTTTAGTATGTAATTTTTAGTAAAACAAAAAACAGTGAAACGGAGCATGGGGAAATTGGGAAATAGAAGAAAAAAAAAAGGAAGACTTTCATTGAGTTGTGCAACAAACCTGTGTTCTCATGAGTCATGACCAAAGTATGAGGAAAGACAGCTAGTTCATAATCAAATACTTGATTACAGTCTTTTTCTTCTTTCTCACCTGCGAAGGCTCATGCTTCCAATGATTTTTTTGACTGCTACTGATTATCTCATTCAGCAAACCCTTAGGCAACACTTTTCCCACTGCACAGTCATAACCATTGAGCATTGCATAACTTCTGTTCTTGATAGCAATATTGAGGAGCTTAAAGCAGCTAGGATCAGTTTAAAGCCTAGTAAGACAAAGTAATATGAAAGGCATTAGTTTCAGTTGGGAAACATTTAAAATTTCTCCCATCATCGTGGATGATTAGACAGCAGCCAAGCTCTTGAACATATTCTTCCTGAATTTGTTGATACAGTAGAACCCCTATAAATTAATCTCCTATAAATTAATATCCTCTTTAAATTAATAAAAAATCTCGGTCCCGACTCGGACCAGTGTAAAAAATTAATAATCCTCACTATCGTAATAATTAATAATTTCTTTTTAAAACTCAGTGTAAAGTTTTGGTCCGACAATCGCATAAATTAATAATTTAATTAAAGTACAAAATATATTACATATTATTCATGAACTAAAAAGTACTTCAAGATACTAGTTTACACTAGACCACCATGTTTGATGTTTTGACTTCATCATTCCTCTTTTGAATTGTCTTCAAGAAGCTATTGTGATCACTTTCTTGTTGTAACCAAAAGGTTTCAATTAAATTTAGCATTTCAATAGCCTTAATTGTAGAGATTTTAGATACCCCATGACTATCATCGTTGTCGTTATCATATATCTCAACCACATCATCATTATTATGCCTTGTGATATCATTGACGATATCATCTTCAGTTGGAATGTAACATACTGCTTCTTCAAATTTGGTGGTATATAGTGCACTATGGTGTTTATGAGTTTGATGTGATTAGGTAGCTCTGTAAGTGGTACATGGGCAGTGCAATTGTCAAGGAGAACAAAACCTTTCGATTTGCCATGGACAGTGCCATTGTGATTAGAAATCCTAAAAAAAATGAATTTTCCTTAAAAAAGAAAACCGGCTAAACTAGAAATCCCGAAAGGGAACATTTCCTAAACAAAAAAAACCGACTTCCACACATTTTCTAAGACAAAATAACACTTTATAAGGTAAAACTCTTCAAATTAATAACCTCTCTAAATTAATACTCAAGGGTGGGTCCAAAAGTATTAATTTAGAGGGGTTCTACCGTAGATCAAGCCCAAGATGTTAAGGAGCTGAGAGAGTGTGTAATACTTCATAATGCAGTGACAAAGAGGTGCCTAAACTTTTCAATAAGATCTGGTGCCAAATATGATGTATTCAGAGGTCCAACAGAGGATCTAGAACCACTACCACAACAATGTAAGTAAAAATAGAGCAGAAATTATGGTTTTTTTTTTGGATTTATATTGACAAATCTTGTACCGTAAATAATGTAAGAGAAAATAGAGCAGAAATGCTATTGGTTGATAATGTATCTGAAAGACGTTTTTATTACAGATTGTGTACACTACACTAGCTAGTTAACTTTGATTTTGTTCTCACTGTAATCTCTTTGTGGAACAAATACTTTCAACAATGCAAAATTTTTTGTGGCTCGAATTAATCGAAAAAAATTTTACTTTTCAGTTCCTGTCAATGTTAAAAATGTTATGCTTTAGTCCATAGTGTTAAATGCAATATGAGTTATACTGATCTCTGGCCTCTCTGCCTATACTACTATGTCTTCTTGTTGAATGTTATAATTTCAGTGTAAGTACAAATAGTAGAGATATTACAACCAAGAAAATGGCTTCCCATTTTTGATAATACAGAGAATCAACACAATAGCGGTAACCGTTAAAAATGTGTGAATAGTGGAAACTAATAATGTAGACACTGGACTACCAGGGGAGAGAAGCAAGTGTTCTATGATATTACTGCATTTTCTGCAGACATGCATCAGATTTGTATATATTCCAATCAATTTTGTAGGACCTCTGCTTGGATGGCCATCTTATGAATTTTTGAATCTATTTGATAGTCTTTGAAGACAAAGTCATCATTGATTTGATAATAGTATTTCCTGCGCCAATATCTCTATCCAACATAGTACAGTCCAGTCACACTTGTTTGATAAAAAAACGGAAGTCATATGCTATATGGGGTTTAGAGTTCAATGAAAAACATGCCCAACACTAAGGGAGTCCAAATTTTTTATTATAAAACTGAATGTTAAATTAGAAGAAGGGGTCTAGAGTTCAAGAAAAAATTGGTCCAAAATAAAGGGGGTTCAAGTTTTATAATTTTTTTTTAAGTAAAATTACAAGTAGAAACAAAACAGTCCATTTTTTATTTTTGTCTCAGGCGGCCGGCCAGCCATCCTACATGCATGACCTATTCTAATTGCTTTGAAAAATCCGTAGAAAATGTGTGGACGAGCAAGACTTGGGGGTCGTTTGTTTTTTTCACTTAAAACTTAATGGGTCTGAATTGAACTCATTAAGTTGTTTTGTTTGTTTTTTTAAGTGGTCAAACAACTTAAAAATATCAAAAAACAACTTAAAATAAAAAGTAAGAAATCCTGACTTTTAACTTAATTCCAAATCACTGGATTACAATTAAAATATTATCTTCCAAGTCTATCCTCTAAAAATAGATATATTTCCAAATTTATCTTAATTTAATATGTTGTAATTTCTTTTAACATATTTCTTATTTTAAACATGTTTTAGAAAGAAAAAAAAAACTCGAATTACTTCTCATAATGAAAATTTTCAAGAATTGAACAATTGAATTTCTCTCCTGCCAAATCCCGGTAAGAACTATTTATTTATTTATTTTTATTTAACTATTCTTTTAGTGCTCAATAAATATGTCTATCATATTGAGTAGATTTCGTGGTTCGAAAATGTTATAGAATTATTGTATATAAAAATTTAAGAACCTTTTTTTTATTTGGTTTCCGGTGCATATGATCCAGGAAACCAAAAAAACAAAAATGGTTTCATGAATTATATTCACTGGAAACGTGGACAACATATAAAATTGAACTCTTTTTTTTACAATAAATTTAACTTAAACTTTGTTTGCAGAACATGCAAAATTATATTCTTTGATTAGTTTTTATTTTGTTAAATTAAACTTTGTTTGCAAAAAAAAATACAAAATGTTATAAAGAATGGTGCATATTAAATTACTTCTTTTAATTAGTATAGGTATAGATATAAAATTACTTATTTTTAGACAGTTTTATTTTTAAAAAACAAACATGTTAACAGTACATTCGGATGTGAGAAAAAAAAAACAAACATGTCATTCAGATTCAGATTTCAGTCCATATTCAGTCTTCAGAAAAATTCAGGACTATTCAGTGTTCAGACAAAAAAACAAACGACCATGTTGTTTGATTAATATTAATTTAGGTTAGAAGTTGCTTAATTGTTTAATTTCTTAGTATTAGAATGAGATGATTGAATTTTTTTTTTTTTAAGAATTGGATGATTGAAATTATTTCGTTTTAGGGTTTTAGATATAATCCCAAATTGTGAATTGTTTTAATTCAAAAAATATCCTGATTTGATCTTATAAAATTTTGGATTAATTTAATTAATTTTTAAAATGGAATGACAAAAGATAAAATGGATAATTTTGGAAAAAAAAATTGTCTTTAGAATTTTTATAAAATTAAAATTTTTAGAATTGAATGTCTTTAGAAAGGAGTGTAAAAAGAAAAAAAAATTAGATTGTATTACGAAAATCTCTAGAAATTTGTTCCGAGAGACTAAAATGATGTATTTTGAAAAAATGAGAGATTAAAAATTGCTAATATAATATAAATTTAGGTGTAATAAACAAATTGCCTTTGGAAAAAAAATAGAAATAAAAGTTTGTGGGATATTAAAGGCAATTAGAAATAATTAAGAATAAAAGTCTATGGAAATATTAAAGGCAATTAGAAATAATTATAAGAATAAAAGTCTATGGAAATATTAAAGGCAATTAGACATAATCAGGAGTTGACTTGTAATAAACGCTTTTATTAGTTTCCTGTTTAATGTTTTTAGAGTTAAAAATTGATTGGATTATATATATATATATATTCGTATGTTATATTTACACACAAAAAATAAAAATAAAGATTAAGTGGAGAGATGGCCGTTTGCCCTAGATACAAAGGAAGATCGTTTTGTAAGCTTCGACAATGAAGTTTGAGTAATTCTTGAGCTTCTAGAAATAAAGCGGATTCATAAGGGTTCGAAGTAAGTAAACTCATCTATGATTTGTTAAACATTTATATATTACATATTTAATGAGTTTTCGAAATATTGACTTATGTTTTGAATTGACTAATTAGTGTTATAGTTTTCCAAGTGTTCATTTTGTCAGAAATTTGATTTATAACTTCGTGTGGTATTAAAAGTATTTGAAACGTTTTGATGTATTGTTTATAAATGTTTAAAAGATACAATAAATTTATTAGTTGATATTCTGATTCTCAAATTTATGTTTTAATATGCGAAGAAAATGATTATTTCTATTTTGAATCATTGACTATAGTATTCGAATTATTTGGGCCGGGTCACCGGGATACAGGTGACACTACTGGAATTATTTGGGCTAGGTCACTGGGCTACGGGTGACACTATTGGAATCATTTGGGCTGGGTCACCGGGCTACGGGTGACACTATTGGAATTATTTGGGTCAGGTCACCGGGCTACGGGTGACACTATTCGGAATTTGTGACACTATGAGACATAGGCTTTATGTTTTCTGCTTTAAAAAAAAATACATTGATTTAAATCATGGCTATTAAATGATCTTTTGATTTCATATTATTTATACCGTTTTATGAAAAGTTTATGAGCAAGGTTTTGAACGTAAAGAATTTACGAAAACTATTTTATGTTACATGTTTTGCATGAATTTACTTACCGAGTTGACGGCTCACCCATCGTCATCAACATTTTGCAGATTAAGTTCTTAAATACGGAAGTGATAGAGTTTGTGTTAGCAATATTGGAGATACGTATCGCGAGAGGATTAAATTCCATGTGTGTAGGTGTTGTAAGGATTTAATTTATTTTATTGTTGTAATTTCGTTTGTCTTGGAGATTTAATTGAAATGTGTGTTATTAGGTTTGGGTATTGTATTGTGAGGATATATTGTTGAAGATTGTAATTTTGATTATATGTGAATTAAGGTTTTTTTTTGTAAGGTCCGTATCATGTAATATCCCGGTCCGATGAGTCCCGGATTTAGGGTGTTACAGGGTCGTTTGTTTTTTTGTCTGAAGACTGAACAGTTCTGAATTTTTCTGAAGACTGGATAGGGAGTGAAATCTGAACTTGAATTACATGTTTTTTTTTTCCTCACATCTGAATGTATTGTCAACACGTTTGTTATTTAAAACTAAAATTGTCTAAAACTAAGTAATTTTACATTTATACCAATGTTAAACAACTATACATATAATATGGAATAAAAACAATCTAAAAATAATAATTATATATGAACACATATGATCATGATCTTCTTGTTCGATTACAAATAAACTTCATTTTTACTAATAAAAGAAAGTTTTTTTTTCAAAAATAAAATGGACAGTAGAAAAACTCATACAAAACATTCTAAAAAAATAATAAATAAATACATCAACCTAATACTATAATAAAATATTGATATTAAACACCAATATAAGTAGTGATTATGGTTCTTTTTTATTTTTAAACCTATTTAAAAAAAGCAATATATTAAAATAAAGATTTATGTACCATATATAATTATGATGAAATTGGAAATATGTTATATATGGGGGATAGTATCGGAAGAAAAGATTTTGATTTGTATTTAATCCAATTCAGTGATTTGCAATTAAGTGAAAAGTCAGGATTTTTTACTTTTTATTTTAAGTTGTTTTTTGATATTTTTAAGTTATTTGACCACTTATAAAAATAAAAATAAACAAATTTATAATTATGATTCAGACCCATTAAGTTTTAAGTGGAAAAAACAAACGACCCCTTAATCTGAGGGATTAAAATGATGTATTTTGAAAGAACGAGGGATTAAAAATTGCTAATATAAAAAAACCTTTAAAAAGGTGATATTTCGTAATAAAGTAGGGACTGTGGTGAAAGTTTCCTTTTTTTTTAATCTTTTCTGCGTATAATTTTCCCCCAATCAAATGCTGACGTGTTGAGACACATCTGAGGCACGTCATTGTCTAGGCGTATGGGTGTCTCGTAGATAATCTTTTTCATTAGCTTTATCATGACTCGATTATCGAGTCATAAACAACCCGATTCAATTTGAGTGAACAAGGTTGAAAATTGACTCGTCTGTTTGTTGATTTTCTTTCTGTATTTTTCTCAATGATAAAATCAAATTAATTGTTTGTCAAATTACTTGATTTTCTTTCTGAGTTGCTACTCCTGTATTTGTAGGAGCTAGGTGTAATGGTGACCAATTGAAGTTATACAATCAAATTACTTGAATGATAACTCTTGTGAATCTAATTTGATTTCTAGAAGCTGATGCAGAGTAGGGCTAAATTGAAGGCTCTGAAGAAGATGAAGATGAAGATGAAGATGGGTTCATGAGAGAATCAAGAATGTGTTGAACAATTTTGCTGGACCTGTGGTTTTGCAGTTTAGACAAGTAAGCTTGATTTTTTAACTTGTGTTTTTCTTTGTTGCACAAACTATCTTCTTTGTCTTTTTCCATAGAATTAATTTGTTGCATTTCAAGAATGAGTTGTGTTTGTTACTTGGTTCAATTTGATTCCAAGCTACCTTTTTTCTAAACCCTAGAAACTACTCTCAAGTAGGAGATTGATTTAGACCCATGTTGGGAACAATAAAATTTTATCGAAATCGGTTAGAGTCGATTAGGGTTGATTAGAATCTTCAAATTTGTGGTGTTGGTGATGAAGAGATGAGAATATTTTAACTACATATATTTGAATACATTGAAACTCATATATTAGAAACAATGTTGCTTTTTGGCATGTCTACTTCAAACTTAGGACAAAGAAATAAGAAGAGCAATTTTTTAGTGGAAGACAACATCAGTCTTGGTACTCAATTATTGATGGGTGATGGATTAGTATATATTAATCTTAAAATAAAAAATGAATCTATAATTGTGTTTTCTTGTTTCTCTAATTATGATTCAAATTCTACTACTTGAAGGTGGAAATAGTCCATTCTACTGAGTACTGCCTTGGTTCGCTGTTTTTAAATATATATTTGGTCAAGCTACTTCAGATATCGGTTGCTGAATTCAAAATAATGGTAGGATTGACAAGTTTTCAATTTCTTTTTCCTTTTGTGAACACAATTAAACAAAGAACATATATACAACATAATTTCTGGAGTCTGTAGTAAAACTTTAGAGACCTGGGCTTTTAAACTACATCTTTTTTATCATAAGAAAGTTAATTTCTTTTGAAATGACTTGGTGCTCTGTTCACATTGTGCATGAGCTTTATCAACAAACAGTTATCGGCTTTTGCTTTTTGGACTAGCTTTTGATGGAGTATTATTGAACATAAAGGTAAGTAATTCTCTTAAAATGTTAGATAAAGAAATAATTAGTGCGCATGAACGAAAATGTTCGTGCTTGTATAGTTTTGAGCAGTGCTTGTATACTTAGTGTACTCTGTTATTCTACACTAGATTTTGGTCCGGTAGGAGAGAATCAGAAGTTATCATGATATTTTACAATATTTCCACAACATCATCTACATCCATCTACATCTAACTGATTATCAATTTTTGTATTCCAAACTACAACAACAACAAAATGAAGACTCTATGGTTTATGTGACATTAGCAATGTGTTAAACATGGTCTAGATAGTGTGATTTACGTGTCTTCGCTTTTCCTTTTGGAACGATTAGGTAGGTGCGTCCTCCATGCCCCACCATTTTCCATTGAATATTGCATTATAAAACCAGAATGTGGAGAGTTGGAGTCTACTTTCAACTTATAAAAATGGAAAATAGAATCCACATTCAGGGTTGTAAACTTGTAATCATCCCTGAAGAAGAGATGACCTATGGCAATATCATCATCTAATTAATTAACAATATCTAAGACTTGCTCTGGACTCTTGATTATGCTAACTGTGCAATATCTTTCTCTTTCTACACTGACCACATTTTTCTACACTGTGCATCAGCTGTATATTTAATTATATATTTTACATGCTTTTGGACTAGAGTTATGAATCTCGTGATAACAAATTATTGAAATTTCGGTAGCAATTATTGAAATTTCAGTTTGGAGAAAAGTCTTGGATGAGCGAGACTTGATGCAATTACTCCTCCAGCTCTGTCCTCACGGTAGCAATAATAACATTCATGTTAAATTATGAAAATCGTTGGAGTAGGTAGCAGATGGGAATATGTAGCTCTCAATGATATTTCAATAAAAATCATATCAATGTGGCTAGAAAGTCTGTTGTTTACATGCCCATTTTCTTCTTCCATTTAGTATGAGTTGTATGTAGCAATATATCAGTCACACTAATTATTCCATATATGGAGTCAAGTATCTTTAGATATAGATCATAGACTCATAGTTAGCATTAGTGGCTGCATACCTTCTTCCATTAATAGCCCCTCTTCCTCCTTTCTCACCTCCAAAACATCATCCTTACTTTCAATAACTTCAATGACCGGATTCATCGAAACTTATGTTGGGCAAGTCATCGCGAAGTCCAGTTCATAAATTGAGTTTTAACTAGACTAAAAACACAAGTTTGATTCAGTTATAAGCAACAAAAATGACTAAATCAATACTTCTTAAAAGTTATTACGAATAGAACCCAATTTTTGTGATTTGGGTTTGAAACCGAAATGATCGGATTCACAAATTTTTTTTTGGCGAATCAGAGTTCAGTTAGATCGCAAAACTGAGTTTTAAGTAGACTAAAAACACAGGTTTGATCAAGACTTTGTGCAGTTAGTTCCTTTAATGTCGGTCCTCACAACAACTCTAGTGTTCATATTAGATTAATCAAAATTACTGGACTAGCAGAGGGGAATAGATAGCTCTCAAAGATATTTTCATCAGAAATCATATCAACCTAAAAACCAGAGGAAAACAGGACAAAAGCAATTCTACATTAGAGATATATCAATCATCAACACTGGTGTAGTATAGTCAATTGTAGGACCTGGATGGTCATTTTAATTTTTATTAGTATTTGAAGAATCTCAACAACTTGTAATTACTTATTTGGTGAATACTGCTATCTCAAATGTATATATAATCATGTATCCATTCTTCTAAATTCATACAGAAAAGATGGGTTGGTTAATGTGGTCTTGTCAACTTCTATGCCTCCAACTTGTTCTCTTGCATTCACTGAGTTTTGCACTACTTGTGTTCTCAACTTCTCATGAACAAAGTTCTGCATTGCTCCACTTCAAGTTTAAGCAACTCTTTTCCTTTGTTGAAAGTGGTGCTTATCGTTCTTGTGATACACAACTTCATTATCCAAAAATGAAGTATTGGAAAGAGGATATTGATTGCTGCACAAGGGAAGGAGTCACATGTGATATGGTGACGGGTCATTTGATCGGCCTCGATCTCAATTGTAGTTGGCTTTATGGCAGAATACCTTCCAACAGTAGCCTCTTCCTCCTTTCTCACCTCAAAAAGCTCAACCTTGCTTCCAATGACTTCAATCTTTCTGAAATTCCTTTTAATTTTGTAAGATTTCCAAGTTTGATACACCTTATCCTGTCTTCCTCCAACTTTTATTGTCAAGTTCCGTTCGAAATCACTCATTTATCTAAATTAATTTCACTTGATCTCGCTGTAAATGGACTGGATGAAGGAGTTTTGACACTCAAAACACCTGTTATGGAAGGGATAGTCCATAATCTGACTGAGTTAGAAGAACTTGTTCTCGATGATGTAACCATGTCTACCGTAGGACCTGGTTACTTAACAAATCTATCTTCTTCTTTGACCTTGTTGAGTATCAGTGTGTGTCAATCACATGGGAGCTTCCCAGAAAACATCTTCCACTTTCCAAATCTACGCACGCTCGAGTTAAGCGGGAACTATCTACTAACATGCAGTTTTCCAAAGGTTAACTGGAGCAGTCCTCTCATGTATTTAGATGTCTCTTCCACTCAATTCTCAGGAGAAATGTCCGATTCAATTGAAAATCTAAAGTCCCTAGAACATTTAGATATTAGATCTTGCATGTTCATTGGGTCAATTCCTACATCGTTGGTAATCTCACACAGCTGTCATATTTAGATGTTGGTTATACAACTTTCTCAGGAAAATTGCCTGATTCAATCGGAAATCTAAAGTCCTTGTCGTATTTTATATATGGACGATTGTAAATTCATGGGGTCAGTTACTACATCAATTGGTAATCTTACGCAACTGTCTTATTTGCAGCTGAGTGGTAATAAGTTCTCAAGCAATATTCCTTCATCTCTTTCAAACCTTCCTGGAAATAATTTCAGCGGTGAAATTGTAGATACTTTTATCAACTAACTGAACTTTCCATTTTAGACTTATCCAGAGATAGCCTATCTTGTCCAATCCCCTCTCCAATATAGGTGGACTACCAAATTTAGCCCTTATCTCTTTAGCTGGCAACTTGCTTGATGGGACTATACCTTAGCAATAATCAAGTAACTAACTGGCCACATTAATGAATTTCAAAGTAATTCATTGGAAACAATCTGTTTGGACACTGATAGATTGCATGGCCCAATCCTGAGTTCAATCTTCAAACTTGTGAATCTGTCTCTTCTCCCGCTTTTTTCAAACAATTTAAGTGGCACAATTGAGCTTTACATGTTTGCAAAGAACAAGAATCTTGAACAACTTCATCTTTCTTATAACAGTCTATCGTTGGGAACTGAAAATGAAGTCAACTCTTCCTTTCCTCAACTTTCTTGGTTGGGTTTATCTTCTTGCAATATAAACGAGTTCCCTGAGATCTTATCAACGGCTAACAACCAGTAAAATCCGCGGTCACATTCCACTCTCTATTCAACATCAGTACACTGTCTTTTCTAAATCTTTCCTACAACTTCCTCACAGGCATAGAACGGCTTCCATGGAAGGATTTACAACATCTTGACCTTCATTCTAACTTGCTTCAGGGACTGCTTCCACCTCCACCACCTAAACTGTATATCTTTTCAGTTTCACACATAATATTGACCGGGGCCATCCCTTCATCATTTTGCAATTTGAGCTCACTTGAATATCTGGACTTGTCTAATAATAGCTTGTCTGGAGTAATTCCACAATGTCTAGGAAACTCTACGGAAGTGGACTTGTGATTGGTTTGTCCATGGGGTATATTGTATTCCCAACAGGAAAGTCATGGTGGTTTGTGAGTATGGTGGAAAGAAAGGCGATAAAGCTGACTGGAAGTCGTAGAAGAAGAAGAAGAAATTAGCAATGCAAGTTGTTCTCTCAATAAGGTAAATGGTCCAATCTTTGTTATAAAAGAAAATGGTTTACTTTGTGATTTCTTGTTCATTTGTGATTTGTCACACTGATGCATGTGTTCTGTTTAGTATAAGTGTTTAAGATTATATTTTCAATTGTGGTTTGTTCATTTCGTGTATATATATATATATATATATATATATATATATATATATATATATATTGAACCGCAGACATATTATTAGGCACAGCCAAAGAGCAAAACAAAGCAGAAACAACAAGAAGAAACACAAAAACAAAGAAGGATGAACGAACGACCAGCGAAACAGAAAGGTACACCACCAACAAAAACAGAACCCCCAAATACAAAACAGAGTACCCCTACCCAAACACACAACCACCGCCACACTGACCAGAGCAAACACCAAAACACAACGAATCAGCTGTCACCTCCAATCAGGATAAAGTTTCAAATTTTGAGAAGTATTTTCAAAAAAAAAAAATTCTTTGCAGATTTGAAAGAGTTGATTAATATATGATTGGTCGTATCCATGTGTCTGGAAAATGCATATCGATGAAATAAATAATCTTTTGAAGTGTGAAACCGTTTAGAGCAAGATTTCCTTTGTTTCTAGTGTATAATTTGAAAGTTGGAACTACTGTAACATAATGTATCTTATGTATTTCATTTTCAATATAAAGTTGGAGCCATCCCTAGCATACCCAATAATATTTGTTATTAAGAATTGGTTTAGATTATCAAAAAAAGCAATTTGTAATTGCAGAAAAACAATAATTCTGAATCTTAAACTGCTATGTACCTCCGGTTAAATTGTATAGCTTCAATATAAGTACTTTTATTAGAGATATTACAACCAAGAAAATGGCTTCCTAGTTTGGAAAATAATGTAGACATTGGACTAGTGGGGAGAGTAGGAAGTATATCATCTTCTTCCATGTAATGCCTTCTATAAGTAGGATTAATTCCGAAGAGTGCTGAAATCTACATTTACCTGCATTAGTTGTAGAATTAAATCGGTAGTTACATACGTTAGCAATTGTGGAGACAAATGAGAAGACCATATGCCTAGCAGAAGATTACTGAATATTCTGCATACAAGCTTGATGCATCAGATTTGTAGGACCTCTGCCTGGATGGCCAATATGTTATGATTTTGGAAGCTATTGGAAAGTCTTTGAAGACAAAGACTTGGTTCAAAATTATTGATGATAAGGTCTTCATTGACTAGAGAGAGTCATTTGAATATATATATATATATATATATATACACACACATCTCCATCTCAAACTAGCTTATTTCATGCACCAATATCCATCAAACATAAATAGTCCAGTCTAGTCAATTGTAGGACCTGCATGGATGCCCGGTTCTGAATTCTTTGGAAAATCGACAGAGAACGTCTTGGATGAGCTGAGAGGAATAGGGTAGCTCTCAAAGATATTTTCATCAGAAATCATATTGACATCATCTTTTTCCATTTAATGCCCTCTGTTAGAGGAAATTAGAATAACTAGTTGTAATCGATTCCCTGCATATTGATCCTACTATGAGTGGTCACATTAATTTCATGGAGACAAGTCTCCTTAGATATAGTTCATGGATTGCTACTGCTTTAACTGCAACTCTGCAAGGTTTTCTGTTTACAGGAAAGTCATATAGATCATGTAAACATTACTTTAGTCACTTGTGAAGTAGATCAAGACTTTAGAATTAGCAATTTTGAGAAGATAGAGAAACAAAACAATTTGCTATCTATGTACAACAGCAATTATGCATCATAGATATCTTTAACAGTTCAACCGTGTGATTGACAAAAAAAACTCAGCAAAACTGGACAATATAATCACAACAAGACAGACATGGTGCTAAATTGTAGATGATTGATAAAATCTTGATTGATTAGAGAGAATAAATTTGGTCAGCGTAAACATCAATCAGTCAATGTGACACGTGGACAGTATAATCTATTTGAGAGATGGCCAAATCATGACATTATAATCTATTTGAATTTTTACGAAACAGGATAATTCAATCACTGGTATGAATTAGCAAAGGGAAATAGATATCAAGGTAGATATCTACATTATCAGTCTCTATTAATTGCAGTTGCTTTGCACCACTCATCCATGCATGACAGTTTCAAAATTTCAATTGCTTAGGAAGTTTCACAGTGCAAAACAATTTATGAGAAAAACGAAGTCTTGTTTGCTACTGAGAAGACATCTCATAGATGGCCATTTTATTAGTCTTTGGAGAATCTCAAAGAATTCTAATTGGTTTTGCACCACTTAATTTGCAAACAAAGATATCTTTCTGACCGACAAAGATAGAAATTGAATAACAAAACACTCAGTAAAATAGGACAATATAATCTTTTTAACTAGTAATTGCTTTTGCACCACTCAATTGCTTCATTGTCGAAAATATTCATGACCTACATGCTTGCATGACCAGTTCAAATTGCTTTGGCTCCACTTTGGAAAATCGACTGAGAACATATTGGATTAGCAACTCTATCTATTGTGGAAACGTCTTGTGACTTTGTAAATAACAAAAATGGTCCCAACTCTTATCTTGGGATTAGATTTAAAGAGGATAAGTTCAAGATTCCAACCAATAAAATAACTTACACTTTACAAATATAGAGCAAATCAGGACCATATTCAGGTAAATTCAGTATAATAAATGTTTTATCAAATAGTTTGCTTAAATAGATCAGTTTAAAGTAAACTAATTCCACTACTCTGTATTTACTGGCTTCTTTTTCTTTTTTTCTTTTGACAACCGACACCATTGTGGGTTGGGGTTTGCCGAGAACTGGCCAGATTAGGCTCTCAACATCAGTAGCAATGGTCTAGAAGGGCCAATTCCATGATCCTTGGTCAATTGTAGAAATCTTGAGGTCTTAGATCTTGGAAACAAGTTTGAATTTTCCTTGGAATGATATTGATGCAGCAGATTGTGAATATGAATTTGGTTGGAAAATGGTGTTGATGGGTTATGGATGTGGAATGGTGCTTGGAATGATAATGGGATGTTTCGGGTTTTGGAAATGGGATGGGGATGGGGGACCTATATCCATCCCCATTTCCCCAATGCCCATCCCTAGTTGCGGAGAAGATTGTGTCAAAGGACTTGTGGGTGGCCAACTGGCCATCTTAATTGGCGCTCAACACCTGCTAATTAGGGTACATTGCTATCAAGACTCTTTTCGTAGAATTTCTACTTAAAAATTTACTTGTTAGGAGAAGATATGCCCCAGAGCCTTGTATATCCTTCAAATTGCATACCTAATCGATTTAGAACACATCCAATTAAGTGAGATCCCAATATCTTATACCATGTGGCATGACAACAGTGGCCTGAAAATATATGTCTAATGTCTGAGTGTATGCAGTCGACAACATGAAACTTTTTCCCTAGTAATCACAATGTATCAAAAATTCTATCAAGGAAACTTTGATTTACAGTACCCGTAAATCAAGTTATATTTATGAATTCTGAGTATTATTCTATCATGTACAAGTTGAATATTCAATATGTTTAAATTCATATATCACCTCATATTTTGCCCTTTATTAGTAGTCTCATCTGCTAAAAACTGTAATCAAATTGTCACCACAGTATCGAATACAAGTTGTGTTTTATACAAAATCTTCGTTTTTTGTTAGACATTTAAAGAGAACTTGATTCTTTTAATTTTACATAAATGGACCATTTGTGTTCTTCCTGCCTCCACACATCCACTGGATGCATTTTCCTTCTGGTTTCCAACGCGTGGAAACAAGTCAAACAGCTAACATCACAAGCTTGACAAAAGATTAATTTTTAAAAACAGTATCCCACATACATGAATACAATAAATTTTTTCAATTTCGTAGATAGTAAAATCTTCGGTCAATAAGCGTACTCGAACACTGCGATTTATATAGTAAACTAACTTTTGTTGAATATATGATTACGAGTCTCAGTGCAAACGATTAGTTTATCGGGTTGTGATATTTATGAGTATATATACTATTTTCCTGTTGTATATACATATTTCCAATGTGAGATTCATCCCATCTTCTTAGGATTCACACATGGAATCTCTAACACATTTCTCTTGCTAACTAAAAAACCGAATTAGACTACATTACTCCTTGCTTGATTAGTTGTGCACTCTGCCTTTTACACTTGCGAAATGAGTTCGAGTTCAACCACTCTCCCTAAATATTCAAGAATTAAAACAAAAATGTGGGAAGAACCCTCCTTTGTAGCGGTAGTTCGATGTCGGCATTTATAAAATAAAACCGTAAACAGTTGCTTCGGTAGTAGGGCAGTAATTTGGACCATAATATATATAAAACAAGGGCAGATGACCATCTGACATATGTAGCTTTCCTCTTATGTCAATCACATATTAACCACCAGGGCAGCCATGGGGTGGGTCCAGGGGAGGCGCCCACCCCGGGCACCTCATGTCTAGAGATTCTAAATATATAATGTGAGTTTTTATTATGGATTAAGTTTTAAAAAAAATCTAAAAAAAAATTCAAACAATACTAAAAAGAATTAGAACCCGGTCTAATTCGTTTTATTTTAGTACAAAACCCAATTTTTAAAGATTCATATTTTCCTATTACATGTTACCTATAAATTCTTTATTTCTTCTTCACCCACCAAAGACAAAAAAAAACGACTACGGGAAACATAAATATCATGGATTTTTTTATTTTAAATTTAGATGAAATGTGGAAGATTTTGTTGGTATGGGCCTATTTTTTAGATTTCGCCTGGGGGCTATGGAATAGTCATGACCGACACTGTTAACCACATATTCATTGTAATGTTTATGTATCATGAGATTAGATGTGGTCAGCAAAAAGATCAAATCAGGATCCAAATTCCATGAGAGAAGTTCTCAAGAATATTTCAAATTCTGACTTGAAATTTCCAAATCGTAATTGTTTCCTTCTTGAAATTAACATGGGAATGTAATGACGTGTCGTGTACGGTGATTAATATATTTATAGTTCATGCTATGTATAACATCCTTGTTGATTCTTGCATATGGATATCTCAGTTTCCTTTCTTGTTCTTCTTCTCTTGCAAACTCCTATATCTTCCTCAAAAACAAAGTTTGATAATAATATTCTAAGACAGGGTTCATCATTATCCGTTGAGAAATCAAGTGATCAATTGATTTCACCAAACGGTGTTTACTCAGCAGGTTTCTTCTCCGTTGGCGACAATGCTTTCAGCTTTGCTGTTTGGTTCACCAAATCTTCACCTCCCACCGTGGCTTGGATGGCTAACAGAGACATGCCCGTCAATGGAAAAGGCTCAAAGCTTTCACTTTTAAAAAATGGCGATCTTTCCTTGACTGATGCTGCTGGCATTCATATTTGGAATTCGAAAACTTTTTCAGGTAATTCTCTGCCTTCTCAATTAGTCCTTTCAGACACCGGAAATCTTGTTCTGTTTACTCTAGAGAATGCACCTCGATTGCTCTGGCAAAGCTTCGATTCGCCAACGGATACTCTTCTACCCGAGCAACCACTTACCTACAGCTCCACACAACTTGTCTCATCAAGAAGCCAAGGCAATTACTCTTCAGGTTTTTATAAGCTTTACTTCGACAACGACAATGTTCTGCGGCTTCTTTACACTGGTTCTTTGATTTCAAGTGTTTATTGGCCATTGCTAGAGAAAGGAATCAATCTCTGGGATTTAGGAAGGACAACATACAACAACAGCCGAATAGCAGTATTCGACACTTCAGGATTCTTCAAATCATCCGACAATTATACATTTAAGCCCTCTGATTTCGGTACAGGACCTCGAAGAAGATTGACACTTGATTATGATGGCAATCTCCGAATGTATAGCCTAGTAGAGACTACTGGGAAGTGGGACGTCTCCTGGCAACATGAATCCAAACCTTGCAGGATTCATGGTGTCTGCGGACCTAATAGTCTATGTACATACGACCCTTATAATGGTAGGACATGTTCTTGCTTACCAGGATTCAAGATCAAGAATCACACAGCCTGGTCATATGGTTGCGAACTTGAATCGAAAATCAACTGCAACAGGACAAGAGTTGGTTTCCTCCGGATCCCACATGTTGATTTCTGGGGCTATGATATTAGATACATACCGAATTCCACTATCAGTCAGTGTCAAAAGGAATGCATGAAATTGTGCGATTGTAAGGGATTCATGCTCAGGCTTGTTGAATCGAGAGGGGTGCACGACTGTTTTCCGAAATTCCTCTTGATTAATGGACACCGTTCACCGGAATTTAATGGAACCTCCTACATCAAACTGCCTAGAGATGGAACGTTTTTGTTTTCCAACAATAACAAGACTCAAAATGTGTCAATGTTGGAATGCTCAGGCCTAGGTCCAGTAGTACTAGATAGAATGTACGAAAAACACAGTGAATTTGAATCATTGATGAGGATTTTGCTCTGGTTCGCCACTGGTTTCGGATGTTTTGAGGTGACTTGCATCCTTTTGGTATTTTATTACCGGTATTATACCAATCAAGGGGTTGACAACACTACACAAGGCTACATTCACGTGGCGACAGGATTTAAAAGATTTACTTACGGTGAGCTCAAAAAAGTCACACATGGTTTCAGCAAAGAGATTGGTAGAGGTGCGGGAGGCATTGTTTACAAGGGCACATTATCTGATGGAAGAGTCGCAGCAATCAAGCGACTCAACGATGCTAACCAAGGTGAAGCTGAATTCCTAGCAGAAATAAGCTCAATTGGGAAGCTTAATCACATGAATTTGATAAAGATGTGGGGATATTGTGTGGAAGGAAAGCACAGACTTCTAGTTTACGAGCATATGAAGCGTGGATCCTTAGCAGAAAATCTTTCTTCAAACCAACTTCAATGGGATACACGGTTTGAAATCGCATTTGGAACTGCAAAGGGTTTGGCTTATTTGCATGAAGAGTGCTTAGAGTGGATTCTGCACTGTGATATTAAGCCAAAAAACATACTCTTGGACTCTGATTACCAACCAAAGGTGGCTGATTTTGGCTTGTCTAAGCTTTTAAATAGGGGTGGTGGTGGCCTCAACAATTCTAGCTTCTCAAGAGTAAGAGGAACCAGGGGTTACATGGCTCCTGAATGGGTATACAACCTTCCCATCACCGCAAAGGTGGACGTTTATAGCTATGGGATGGTTGTGTTGGAGATGATAACAGGAAAGAGCCCAGCGGGTACTCTGAACTTTGACCATGGAGGGTTGACTGCACATGGAAGATTGGTGACATGGGTGAAGGAGAAGATGAATAAGGCTACTGCCACAAGAGATCATTCTTGGGTTGAAGAAATTTTTGATCCCTCATTGGGATGTGAGTACGACATAAATAAGTTGGAGGTTTTGGTTAGAGTAGCACTGCTATGTTTAGAAGAAGATAAAGATTCAAGACCTACCATGAGGCAAGTGGTAGAGATGCTAGCTTCTCTGCAATGATTTCAAACATCCATCTTCCGGACACCCTGTGATCCGAAGAAAATCTTCAGAGTGATACCTGGTGCATTGACGATATTCTCCATAGATATGTACACGCTTCATAATAGAACTTTTTGAATGGATTTCACATTAGCTCTTCGGGTAGTAATTGATGCATTTGTATCTCTTTTTTAAATAAAATTTGTATTCTACATTTATGATCAACTAAGTTCAAATGCTTTTGCAACTCAAAAAAGAAAAAGAAAAGTGGAGATGGAGTTTTTAAATGTAATCAGACTTCAATGGTGAACACAAGAACTATTTCGTCACCTTTCATTTCCAATTTCCTGTAATTGTTTCAGTTTGTTATCAAATAAGGTCAAAGCTTTAGCAGCATCTGAGTACAACCTGCCAAAGACTTTACAAGGCAAGCTAATTGATAATTTCTCCTAACAGTTTACTATTGACAACAACATATCATCAACAAGATATACCATATCTAAAGCTTATGAAACTGTTTCTATAGACAACACTCACAAGCATATCAAGTTTTAGCTTTTTCTAGCCTAAATCAATTGATAAAAATAGTGAGATGACATCTACCAACAGTAGTTCCATGGTGTTATGTACAAACCACGGTCCAAATGAAACCCAGAGCTCAATCACCTTGCTTGTTTGTGCTCGTTTCAACATCTTCAGCAACATGGTAAGTAGAGAGAAAAAATGCACTCTGATTCTTTTGCAGGAACCTGTGCGGCACAATATGAGTAATCCATCAACCGGAGTATTAAGATCCCAAAAATGTGAATGAAGTCTTAAATCTTTCACAAAAGTTCTTCCCAAACTAAGTGATACAATTTTGGTGCATGATACATCAACCAGAGATTGTTGTAATTTTTGAAAACCTTAGCAGAACAAACTTCTCTGTACCAAATCAACTTCTCCCGGGAAAAGATACATGATAAATTAAGGATGCAAAATCTATTTACTTTCATGTCACCAAAAATTATTGACTTTCAAGGAAAATAAGGTCCAAATGGATTATGTGTATTTCAGTGGTAGCCTACATCCTGTAACATGTCATATGCACTCTATAAACCACTTCATTACCAGACATTAACCATTAATTGTAAGATAAATTTGTTATTGCCAGGCAAAAAAGAGAAACTGTAAGACAGTGATCAAGAAACACACAGAGTACAAGTTTAAATACTAGACTAATAAGGAGCTCATACTTGAGAAATTCAATTAGTTTTTGCTGCAATTCTTTCAGTGTCTCTTCTTCAATTTTAATGTGGACCAAGAACTCCGGCAACTTAACTACAAATGCCAGATACAGGTAAATCGTCAGCAGAAAATTCAGATGGTCTGCAACTTTATATGGCAAAGATGCTTTAAAGTGAACCATACATCCAAAAGAAAGTACAAGTCAGATGCAGCAGTTCTATAATTAAACAATCACATAATATCACAGGAGAATATATTGTGCATCATATGTCTAGCACTGTGAGACAAATGAATTTTAGTCTCTAAAATACCCCTTACTTGGTTATAAAACCCATTGGCATATATATTTTCACGAATAACCCATCAGAAAAATCCTAGGTGAAGTGATGCCACAACTACTGTAAGAAACATTCTTTGACAAGTAAAAGATGTAATAGTAACAAGAAATATATGATCACTGCTCTATAAAAGTGAACACCTGAATCAGTACGCATTTTTCAACACAAATTATCAGCTTCGTTAAGCACTAAAGAATGGGCTCACCAAAGAGGCGTAACAGATGTTCAGCACCATATATAGTTGAGGGAGAGTGGCCAGCTGCCACTGTATCTTCATATTGTTGACGCTCATTTTTGTACAGAAGCATTACTGGCAATGCTTTGTCAAAGTAACATTGCAACCCTTTCACAATTTCTTCAGTTGAATCAGCTCTCCTACATCCAGAAAAGATGATAAACAGGTCATTGAAATGTGCAGAAAGAACAGAAAATGTATTACTTTTAACATAATATCAAATAACAAATGTTTATTGTTAACTATCAAAACAAGATAACAGAATCAAGGTTTTTCTCTTTTTTAAAAATAATTATTTTTCTTTCAATTAAATCGGAAAATCAGGCAACTTAGGTATTTTCAACTTGAGGCAATCCTCCTTCAAGACTATGCTCTATAAAACAAAGAAGGTGCCTCACTTATTTGGAGGATGACCAAGCTGTTTCTGCCTTTCCCAGCGTGTTCAAAAAATAAACAAAGACACTGACCTGGGGAGGCATATTACGATATATGTAACTTGATAAGGTATTTTTGTTAATTTCAGGAAGAACAAGGGAAAGTGAAAACGTTTGCAGCTGCTTCATTCTACAAGGAGGAATTATGATTTTGTTTTGGGTGTGATTCTCGATTATTATTCAAAAGAATTTTTGCAGACTAGAATCTGCTAATAATAACTTAAAATCTATGTGAATAGAAGGAGAAGAATGAAAGGTTACAGAAAGACAGAGTGTGAACTTACAACCCATCTTTCTTTGACCTGTAATCACAGTATTTATTTAAAATCTCATCCACATTCGGACTGCGCGGAAGTTTGACAAGCTGCAAGAAAGGTCATGAATTACATCATTACATGTTAAGCATGAACAGTGAAAGGTTACACTTTGATTTAACACTATGAGCATTAGATATAAGGTATACATTACAAACATGAACCAACTAATTCATTTTTTAGTTAATGACATTGTATTGGGTGAAGACAGCAAATTATCAATAACATAAATAATGCAAGTCTTGATGACAGAATCAACCAACACATAACCGGGATTTGCCATGCCAATATTTGTTCAGATGTTGATTATTTTCCCTATCTCGTCTATCTTAAGTACCCAAACAAAGTCAACAAAGTAATTGAAGGGTTATTCCATGCTACTAAACAACAAACAAAGATCACTGAAAATAATAGGATTGACAGCGTCATGTTAACATTTCATGAGTCAAGCAGTTTCAAATCTCTTTGAAATTTATCAGTAACGAATCAAAGTATTAGTTGCATGTGTAATATACCACATTTTACTGTTTCATTCACTATTATAGTTGTCTAACCATTGAGCAAAGTACAGCGCTCCAACTGATGATGCAACTTCAATGTAAAGCAGATATTGACAAGGCAAGATAGGTTAATCATTTATAAACGCTATGACGGCAATTAATAAGAGATGTCAGATAAATGAAGTTATCTTTTTTTAGAAGGCTGACCGCACCCTACCAACTGGAGCCTTTCATCATTGCAATTACATAAACATAAAGTATTAGAATAAGTAAAATCATCAGCTTATTAATCCCTGGAAACCAATAAAAGTAAAGAAAAGCAAAGAAAAGAAAATCTCTATATCCATTTACCCATGATAATTATTTCAAAAAAGAAAAATAAAAAATCCATCCAGAGAGAAAAGAGAAACTCTCAGAAGCAATGCTAAATCTATTCTAAGAACTGCACATCATTCAAATCTTCAAATTCATAGAAGTCTAATGATAAGCACAGAATGTAACTACCTTTCCCAGATGTGTAATAGATTCACAATCTTCAACTAGTTGCTTCTTTAATGTTGGCGGAATTTGGAGATTCACAACATGTTCCAAAGGTATGCTGCCCTTTTCCTACCAATTGACAAAACAATAGACTTAGAAAGTAGACGCAAAAAAGAACTGAAGAATACTTATAAAGAAAAGTTAAAAAGAAAAGGCAAAGAAAATCTCAATTGATTGGAATTAAAATTTAATTGACTTATCAATTGAAGGAATTTCGGTTGAATGGATATCCGTAGTAATGATATATGCATTCGTTGAGATAAACTTGAGCATACCTTATTGAGAGATTCATGCTTTCGTTTTATACCCCTTGCAACTGCATATACACAGAACAGGTTAAAAATAAAGCCAATTAAAAGAGTGACAACTTGGGACAAAGAAATTCATAGAAGTACAGCCCAATAATTGTAATTAAAACAGAAGTTCAGCTTCACATGTAAGATTAGACTTAATGGAGATGCTTCGGTATACTGATATGAAGCATGTATGATGCTTCGGTATATTGATATGAAGCTTGTATGACACTCTTCAAATACAAAACCATATGGAGTACTTTTTGTGTGGATGAAACACAACCACCTTTGTAGATAGAATAGAAGTTCACAGAGAATATATGTAATGGTGCAGATATTTGATTATATACAAATGGCAACCGAAGAAAATAACCAATAGCCCGTATCATACCATACTAGAAAAAATCACAAGAAATCTTTTGATAACATGGATTACTATTTCTAAATGATATCCATAGTGAATGCAAATAGAAAACATCTCATAGAAAAGCTGCACAATCAAGCGGTTTTCATAATATAAGAGACATTTGTTGATAAGCGCTTGCTTGTTGAAAGGATCATCACTTTAACAAGGAGTTTATAAATAGAATCGGAAACCATTTCCATCCCTATGATGATATATAATCAACAAAAACCATATGCAGTACAAGATAACACAAATTATGCTAGCAAAAACCATTAAAGTAAACCGTATATCACAACATTACAGCATATGGAGGGACATCATGCTTTCGACAAATGTATAGATGTGAGTCAGTTCTATTAGGGTTAAATACTTATATTTCTCCAACATTATTTACATGACTGGAATACTAAACATAAATGAATTCCTAAAATAATGAACCTGCAGCCACACCATGAAGCTAAACACAGAATCTGAAGTAATTAATGAAAGCTAAAGAAGAAAGATGGGAAGATTCCACCTCAGTTTCTATCTTTTGAATATATAATATTAAATAGTCCTCATAGGACTACATTCCATCCCAAACCCATGTTGAATTTGAGAGGTCTATTTTCGTGTTGAAAGGAAAATCATTATTCATTTGGTTATTTGTCAATGACTCAACTCCTTCCTGATCCAAAAATCAGCTTTATCCAGAACCACAGAAATCCATTGAGAACATCCAAATGACTAGAATCTCACTTCCAGTCTCACCACAATCAACACATATATGCAAACGCTAGAATTCATTTTGACCTACACTGAGTCCTGCTTTGTAGTTTTGTAAGATAATATAATAGTTTATGGCTTATCAAGCTTAGCACTTAACCCAACCTAATGTAGGCATTAGATAATAAATTAGTATTTCTCCTTCTTTGTGGAAGCATCTTTCATTATGTATTTCTAAATATTTAAAAAACAGAAGGCATATTTTATTACTGCATGCAATCAAATACTTCAAAAAAGGGAGGCCAAAAAGTTACTTATAAATAAGTCAATATAATAGTAAAACTCTCAAGTAAAGCAAAAAAGAACAAATCTAACACTTAGAACCTTTTGGTTTCATATGTGCACGCCCTGACTTTAGATTCTTCTCTATGTCTTGTTTTTGGTTGATGAGCTGCTGCTTCTTGATGTTCTCCTCAGTTTGTTTCATCAAACGATCCACACCTACCCACTCATCCCAGCTGTTCAAAAAACAAAACATCAAAATTACAACTTCCCGGGGTTTGTTATTGGTGGAGTAAGCCATCAATAAATGGCAGAAGCTCAAGTATGTCAACTTGAATTAGCACTGAAAATCATTGCATATGTTGGTAGCATATTTGATAATTAAAAGTTAGAGACTGTCTATAAAATCATAATTAGAAAAAATTAAAATTCTTCCCAACAAAAATAAACTAAACAATGATAATATGATACCAGCAACAATCACGATGATAAAGCTTCTGACTAAACATAAACTGCATTAAGTAATAGAACTAATGGAACAACAACTATAATTTCAAGCTCAATTTAAAGAATGTCAAATAGAGAAATTAACATTAGAAAAGATGAAAGAAAATAAATAAGACCTGAAATTTTAAGTTCTGACAAACCACCTGCCTCCCTCCCTCATAAACATAAACCCTAATTCATTAATTCAACAACTATCACTCATCAATTAAGTAAACGTGAAGACCGTACTCACTTTTTCTTCCACCCCTGCGAAACAGATGAAGATTACGACATCATTCATGAATCAAGCAACTACAACAGTTAAATTTAATTACACGACCAAGGAAGCAAAGCTGATACTTACAAGATAATGCACATAATATTTCCATTTGTTCATCAGATAATCGACTTTCTCCACCTTGCAATCGAAACACACACACTTATGATTAGCCGATCAAGAAACAAAAGTAATGAAATTAGGAAAATTGATTGTAATTATCATGGATGCAAGAAATTTATTTTCTTTATCTTTGTTTGAATGGAGAGAAAACCAAGGGAAGAGAAAGCGAAAGAGCACCTTGGCAGGGTAAAGGAGACCGTTATGAAAAGCAATGACCTTTTCATTTTCTTCGAAGGGACTAGAGCCGAGCGTGGGAGGGCTCTCCTCGTCGTCGGTCTCCGTCTTAATAGTGTCAGTGTCCATCTTGGTGGCGTCATCGGATTCGGCGGAGGAATCGTCACTTGGCTCCGGTTTTGAGCTTCCCATTTTCCAGATAGCGACAACAAAACCAGATTTTAACAGACAAAAGGAAAATATATCTATTATCTATATACGCGAGATCTTTTCTGAAATTATTAGTGTGAAATGTGAATTGAATGTCTTAATCTTGTTCGAGTTGGTCGGAATTACGGATGCGAAATTTCTGGGGATGGGTCATGGGTCCTTGCCTCTTTTGGCGTGGCGGTGTCTGCATTTGGGGGTTTTCAAGGGGTTTCACTTTGCAAATTTTGATTACCAACTAATTAGCCAATGTTTTGACACGTGTCACGTAGCAATTACGCTATAATTTTGTTAATCCGATTCTTAGAACATCTCCGATGTAAATATGCATTATGTATTTTTGAGTTTCTAAATAGTGTCACATCAGTATTTCTATTCATTATGGGTCTCCTTTTAAAAAAAAATTAAAGAAATGCATATTCACATTTCCAATGCAATTATCTAAAGTCAAATATGTATCTATTTTATAACCAATCATAATAAAACAATTATTTCATTTTCTCTCCTCTTTTATTTTACAATTAAATGGGTTTTAATATTATTGATGAAAATAGTTATCAGGATTTCTAGGAGAGTTTCTAGAATTAGAAACCCAACTCTATATTATTTAACTTTTTTTCCTGCCACATTATTTCCATATTGAAGTTAGATAATTGCATTGGAGAGAGTTTTTCTAACTTTTTAACCATCTATCCTATGTGGCACTCAATTTTCTCCCAATGATATTATGCATTTGGAGAAAATTGAATGTCACATAGGACAATTAGATAATGAGTTAAAAAAAAACTTCTTCAATGCAATTATCTAACTTTATTATGGAGGTGATGTGGCAAAAAAAATTAGAAAATATAGAGTTAAATTTCTAATTCTAGAAACTCTCATATAAATGATGATTAGGATTTCTAACTTTTTCCCACCAATAATATGAGAAGACTTTTGCTTACCCCTCATGATGGGGGGTGAGCATTACCTCCCTCCCCAATAAATGACACGTGTTCAATGAGGGGTATTTTTATCCAAAAACTTTTATGTGTTTGGACAAAACTACCCCCTCCCTGAACACCCCCCCCCCCCCCCCCCCCCCCCCCCCCCCCCCCCCCCCCCCCCTTGATGGGGGGTGAGCAAAAATGGACTCCAATAATATTACACTTCATTTAATGGTACAATAAAAGATGAGAGAATGAGATAAATGTTGTAAGATGATTGGTAAAAAATTGATACATATTTAATTTAAAAATAAGAGAAGAGATAGTGAAATAAATGTTTTAAGATGGTTGGTCAAAATGGGATACATATTTGATTTTAGATAATTGTATTGGAGATGAGAATATGCATTTCTTAAATTTTTTTGATTAAACGGATCCATATTGAATATATATACTGATATGTCACTAGTTAAAAACTCAAAAATGTATATTTGTATTGGAGATGCTCTTATATTTATGAATCGAAAAATTGCTTCGGTGGACCGCCCACCCACCTGCACTCTTACACAATAACTTTTTTTTTCATTTCTTTTTTTTTTTTTTACAATATCTACTTATCACCTAATTAGATTATGTTTGTCTTTTTTTTAATTTTTTTACCATTAATAGGATTCAAACTGCTGATTTGAGAGTCGTTTGTCCAAACGCTAAACTCGTTCATCTACTGACAATCTATGCCTCTGTAGTACAAAAACTCATATGATAGACCAAAAAATCTAGAATGCATCCATTTGTGGATCATGCATCTTCTAAAGTGATATGAATTTGGTCAAGTTAAATTGAAGATGACTTTGTCATGTGCGAAGTTAGAAATTCACTGCAATCAAAAAATTTAGTATAATAAAATTTTTAAAATTTGTAAACAATAAAATATATAATTTTTTATGCAAAAAGTTTAAATTTTCTTAGAAAACGGGGGTCATGGCCTCTCCGGCCGCCGGAATGGATGTGGTGCACTTAAGTTACTCTCAATATATAACATACATGTTCATTCCAGTCAAATTTTATGCTCATATCATATGATATGTTATGAGCAGTGATGAAGTCACGTCTTTGAGTTTTGGGTCATGGCCTCTTCTAAGTCTATATTATTATTTTTTTATAAATAATTATTAATATTTTTCTATTAAAATTTTAATAATTTTTAAATTTAATCCCTAAAATCTTGAAGTTTGGCATCGCCTCTTGTTGTGAGTGCACAAACATATCGATGATAACATTAGTCTCCAAATTAACCCGCAGTTGCCAAATTGCCATATTTTTGTAATGAAAATTGTGTTAGAAAGTAGAGTCATGTATGACCAATCATACTTAGAACATATTAATCATAAACGGGTCGCTAGGGCCACTTCCACCTCAAAGTAATAATTTGTTGAATTAATAATTGATAAAGTTAATTGCAACATAATAGTTTTTAAGAAAATAAAAAATTGATAAAGTTGATCGAAGTGTTTAATCTAAGTATCCAGTTTGGATTTCCCTTATAATAATAGTCGTAAAAGAAAACAAAGTCTTAACTAAAATACCTACCAGACAGACATGAGCCAAAATCCACTGGACGGTCTGAATATTTCAGAATATTCTTCCTTCAGAATTTATTTTGACTGCTTTCAAAACCCGACGTCTGAAAACTAAAGCAACAAAAAACAAATATCAGGGAAATACTCTTTGAAGCAGTCCCAACTCATACCGTCTGGAATTTGTTTAGATTCTCTAGTATTTAGAAGCTTATCTTGGACTTATTTCTTTCATCAGCACATAGTTTTGAAGTTTAATGGTCATTTCATGCTTCCCTCCAACTGGATTAATTTGGCATTATTTTTTCACCCTTTTGCTATGTTTCAAGATTTACGGATCAACCGTTCAATCGGAATCTTATATATGATTTTAGATATTTGTTCAATCTATATTCAGGCTTCCTCTTTGGTAAAGACGATATATGATTCGCAATATTTAAATTTTTTTTTAAGATAGATCGTCCAGACCAGATAATTATTATTCATTTGTAATATAACTTCAATAAAAAAAAAATACACATGCTAACAGTCACCGATCGAGAGTTTTCTTGGGGAATAAATTTGGATGTGACACGTGTGATGTACCATTATATATTTATATATCAACAGAATTGCATGGTCTTAGTCTTAGACCTCATTTAATAGGCGGCTATGACTTGAAAATTTGCATGGAATAATGGAATGATGCCTAGTGCGCACGCTCCGCATATAATTTGCTTCATTTTGGTCTATGCTGCAGCCTGCGACTAACTAAAAATCAAGATTTTTGAAACACTTCTCTTATAGCAAATTTACCTCCATGTAGATTGTCCAATATTCAGTATATTTTCAAGCTGCTCTCCTGCAAATTGCCGTATATATATATATATATATATATATTACATATTTTTATGTGTGGAAAACGAGTCTTATGTTTATCCTTTAATCGTGAGTATATACTACATGTGACCAAATGAAAGAAAATCTACTAGTCCGTACGTGTTGAATTACTTCATGCTGCCGACCATTTCGAGAGAGAAAAATAAAGTTCATTTTTGACCATTTAATCTCATAAAAGGTAGAAAAACGTTTTTTACATTTGCAATTTATTAGCTTTCTTTCACACATGCATGCGCAGAGCCCAATGCTTGAAATTCAACAAAGAATGAACAAATTACTTATCTTCCATGCATTAATCAAGTCAAGGCTTCATAATTATATGTATACTGGCCAGAAATTAAGGCCAGCACTGAGAAGTTTTACTAAACAAAATAATAAAAATATACAAGACGAGATTAATAAAATCTGAAATTGAAACTCATATCTCTTAAAAAATCCCAAGAGAAGTTGATACAAGAAGGACTATATCAACTACTACATTACATTCTATAAAACGTGGAAATTAATGACAACATTAATGTATTTTATTAATCATATATGATCGACTATATATCATTATAACCCTCAAAAAGAAGAACTAGTTCAATGCTCACAATATATGACACATTGATACGTACATTAAAGAATTGAACAAATTAAAAAAGAACCAATCTGGTTAATTTTAGTAAAAATTGAAAGAATTAATCAATAGTGTATATATAAATATATAGCTATAGCCTCCTAATGTCCCTCACCGGGGGCTGGACCAGAGTCCTTGACCACTTGTAGATTTTGAGCATTGGTGTGTGCGTGACCCTCACCAGGGCTTGGACCGGAGTTCTTGACCACTTGTAGATTTTGAGCATTGGTGTTTGCATGACCCTCACCAGGACTTGGACCCGAGTTCTTGATCCCTCCTAGAATCTGAGCATTTGTGTGTGAGTTACCCTCACCAGGGCTTGGACCCGAGTTCTTGATCCCTCCAAGGATCTGAGCATTTGTGTGTGAGTTACCCTCACCAGGGCTGGGACCGGAGTTCTTGATCCCTCCAAGAATCTGAGCATTTGTGTGTGAGTTACCTTGACCAGGGCTTGGACCTGAGTTCTTGATCCCTCCTAGAATTTGAGCATTCGTGTGTGAGTTACCCTCACCAGGGCTTGGACCAGAGTCCTTGATCCCTCCGAGAGTTTGAGTGTCGGTGAATGCATGGCCGTTGCCTCCTGCACTTGGACCACCGGCTTTAATCCCTCCGATATACAACCCATCAAAGAGAATCTCAATTCCTTTGTTTATATAACTGGGACGTGACTCGACATGTCTGAGAGGACGAGCTTCTAAAACAAACACAGAAGAGCTTACGAGAATAAGTATCAAGAATAAAGAAAGAGAATTGAAACTTGTAGCCATTTTGGTTAATTAACTTGAATTGGGCTAGCTTGAACTCTTGTTGATGTGTAGAGAAAACTTAATTTGTGTGTTGTTTGATTTGATGATGTGAAGAATATATGTGCATCTTGAATCTTATTTATAGTAGTGCGAGCTCGAAAGTGCGCAAATCTCGTTCAAACACGTGGGCGTTTGTGAATAATATGGGGCCGCCATCTTCAGTCCTTGGAAGGAATGAATATTGAGGACGTCAGTTTTGTGGAACAAGGAAATAAAGCAGGCATATAAGGAAACAAAATGTAGTCCAATTTTGAAGTTTTTTAATTGAGTCGTTGAACCAATTAGTAGAGGTAGAATTAGCATTAAATGTACTTTTTTTTTTTTTAATTGTTTCTTTGTAATTGTCTGTGTTTTAATTTGGATTGTATTGTATGTATGTGGTGGCCTGGGCTGCGTATGTGCCTGCGCAACGCTCTCGAAATTAAAGCAAATATTAAGTAACTGAGTGATTGGGGTGGCTGGGTGGGGGGGACCAATATGGTAATAATAATTAACCTTTCAAGCACGATGGTGGGTTCATGCGAAGCTACGTTATGTTTATGTCTATGCCTACATCATATGATCAAATTATACTTATTATTAGATGATGGATTGCTGGTAGTTTCTTGTCAACAGAGAGATTTGAATAAAATTTTGTGGTCAAGGAGTCACATTTGACACTGATGTTATCACTGTAGCTGCTGACTTTTTGCATTTTCCTTGTCTAATTATGTATAATTAGTCTAGAGTTCGTTTTCTCCGGCTCTACACTAAAAACTTGAGTGTGCTGGATGTATTTTCGAATGTTACACCCGGTTATTCGAAATAAGACATGTGTCCTATCAAATATGTGTTAAATCTTGAGTGATCGGGCATATATACCACTTAGAATTGATGGCATGCGTTGAACACGTGGTTCACCTTGGTCAAAATAGTTTTGTATATACTTCTAAAAACACAAGGCAGGAGACAGCTCACAGCAGAGGAGTTTATATTCTCCAACGCTATAAATGCTGACACGTGGAAGGACAAATAAATAAAACAATTTGTCTGCAATTTGTTTTCATTCGTTAATTAATTTCATCAGTAAATAAATAAGTCTAAAAAATAATATATATTATATAATAATCATAATCAGCTACAGCTTACAAGTATTATGGTTTAGTGTAATAAAATATTTATTATGGTTTAGTATTCGCAATCCAAAGGTTGAATTTTATTATGGTATTTCAATTTGGATTTTTTTTTCTTTATTTACTTGGGAGAAACGTATCAAATTTGAGCAAATATTTAGTCAAAAGTTTGGTTAGTCAAATGTAGAGTTGAAGCATGAAACCAGATACTAGAAAATAGAGAAATATGAATCAATCTCTTGGACTCGGATTCGACTTTAGATCCTGCATGGAAACTTCACTTCGTTCAAGTAATTTGAATTCAAATTAAGGGAATTCTCCTGCCCAATGCTTGGAAATATAGTTTGTTTTTGTTAGGAAAAAAATGCATGGTTGATCTCTAATCTCTCTGACATTGGCTCTTTGATTATATCTTTTAGATTAAGCATGAGAAATTACAACATATATATTGACTATAGCTAATTATACCTCAATAACACATTAACACGTGCTTAATTTTACTCTTTTCAACGCATTGGTTCCAATTTCCAGTCATGGTAAAAGAAACTGTTGGACTAGTCACCGTAAGTGTGTGTGCACACGTCATTGCTTGTGCAAAAGGGCATGTATTTTAAGTAATTGCTTGACTAAAAGGTTTAAATTATTAAATTATCAAAACCTAATAATAGTATTTGATTAATTTACAAGGAAAGCATTAATAGGAAAAATCTTAGATGCGGCGTGATGTATTATATATCTCTTATTTTGATATTGTCGTGCAATAAATTTTATTACGTTATATAATCGGGGATATACATAAGCTGCACCCAAATTAGTTTTCGTGTTAAACATATTGTGATTGGTATGCGAATGCTTTAAGCTAAAATGTGTCACTTTTACAATTAGAATTACAAAAATGTTATCATTTAATAACTTTTTGTTTCATAATTATTTACACAAATGTCTTTCAATGAACTAGTGTCCATTTGAATGATAAAGAACGATATTAGAGAATGTATAAGTACTTCTCTAACTATTAATACCGGTTTAGTATTATTGTAAATTTAAAAATAATTACCGATAATTGTGTTTAAAAAATAACGAGCTACGGAGATAATCAGAAGTGAGTTTAATAATTGTATTTTAAAATTGTTATGAAATTTAATAGTATGCATATTTATACTATTAAATTATTATAATTAATATTCAATATAATAATCAAAATAGACGTGATAAAGAAAGTATTCACCTTCCTTAATATTCAAAGTTAATTTTTAAATATTTGAATAAAAAAAATTATTTTACAATTATAATTATTGATCTATATTATAATAAAAGTATTCACCTTCCTTCGATATTTTTTTTATATAATTATTTTACAATTATATTTTTAAGTATGTTTAGTGTTAAAGACGGTAGTACGAGTACGAAGCAGGTAAACAATGGTATTTAAACTTAACAATTTTTCTTTCATTTTAATAAAATCTTCTGCCCTTTCAAAAATAAATTAAAAAATTAAAAAATCTTCTGGATCGGGCCAGAGATACAATTAGACATCTGGGCCGTAACTCGTGAGTTATTTCACGTGTGGGGTTAGTTAAGGACCTAGGGTTGAAGGAAATAATCATAAAGTGTGACGATGTATCCCAATAAAAACAGTATGTCTAAATTAATATATTTTAAAAAGGGTGTGGATATTGACATTCATAAAACTTATTAGTACATCCGTTTTTATAGGTACACTCATGTCTAAAATTTAAAAAATAAATATTACTATAAGCACCCATCATATTGCCAATAGTACCCTCACTGAAATAAATATATTCATTTTAATATATATATATATATATATTCATTTTAATACATATTATTTATAAACATTCTTAAATTATTATTACGCCCAATCTATAAAAAAATTGTATTATTTTTGGAATCAACTCATCTTTTAATGATGTCCCAATTTACTTTTGGAAATATCTCGAATGTAGGAACCTTATAAAAGGGAATATGTGGAACCGTATATGAGGTCAAGAGATTTTCAATTTGGAATACTTTTATTTATACAACTATATTAAAAAAAAAAACTTATTGATATCTACGACTATCTTAAAAACAAACTTGTTGATATCTACGGATATCGTTAAAAAAATATATCTACGGTTTTCTACTGCCTCAAAAAGTCTACAAACATCTATTTGAGTTTTTTCGAGTTGTTTGGTTTGACTTTTGAAATTGTCTATTTTAAATTGAGTAGAGCCTAGTAGAGTTTAAACCTCTACTAGGTAAAAGTTCATGGGGAGGTGCTTCTTAAAATAAACATTTAAAAAAAAATCTACCAACCAAACAACTATATTTTTTTTTCAAAAACTCTATTTCTAATAGATCTACTATAAGTAGATATTTTACCAATAGAGGTTTTTCAAAAGCCTAACCAAATAAGCTCTAAATTATTAAAAAAAAAATCATCTCTCCTAAAAGGATAAAAAAGATAAAAACGATAATCTTGAAACAAAATGTAGTGTCTTTAAAAGTTTTTTAAATTTAAAATTTGAGAATTTAGTGTCTTTAGAAAATAAGTGTAAAATGAAAAAATTGAATTGTAAAAAAAAAACCCTCTTTAAAAAAATATGGGTTTACTAATAAGTTTTATGGGTGTCAATATTAACACCTTTTTAAAAATTCAATAATACCCATGAGGAAAATTATTAAGAGGACTAATTGTTTGTTAGTACTCCCATCAATAATTATTGATTAATTTTTTATTTTAATCTTTTGTAGTTTTTTTTCCTATTAATAGTTTGATATTAACATATATCATAAAAACTATTTCCATTTTAATAAGGGTTATGCTAAACCAACTCAAAAATCTTGACTTAATTTAATGACTTCAATTTCCATTCATTCCTTTTGTCTAAATCCAGCGTGGATAAGAGGAGTAAATGACAACCATTGGATTCAAACAAAATGAATGGATGTATGTTAAAGTCAAACAATTTAAGTTAGATTTTTAAGTTGATATAGCCTAACCCTTTTAATAAACCCTAGATTATCTTTTAAATATATTTCTAATATCTTATAATGAAATGCAAATTGATTGCTAAGTATTAAAAATTAATCAAGATCATGAGACAAATCTGGTTGTGAAAAAGTAAGTTTTAAATTAATTTTTATTATTTTTATTAGAAGAAGAAAATCATTATATATATATATATATATATATATATACTGAGTTTTAAATTAAGGGGTTGTTTGTTTTTTTATCTAAAAACTGAACAGTCCGGATTTTACTGAAAAATGAATAGTGACTGAAACCTGAATAGTGACTGAAACCTCAATCTGAATGACATGTTTGTTTTTTATTTTTATCACCTCTAAATAGAATGTAAATTTTATTATTTTTAAATATAAAATGGTTTAAAAACAATTAATTTGACATCTATACCATCATTACTCGTAATTGTTATATATTTTCATTTTATGTGAAACAAACAACAAAATAAAAATAATTTAACAAATCTTAAACTGTTTTTATGTAATAATTGCAATATATTATTCATGATTAAAATACGATAAATAATAAATTAAAAAAAAAGGATAAATAATTATTTAAAAAATGGTTTTGATTTAAAAAATTGAAGGTTCAATGATGGTGTTGAAATTTACGCTGTGATTAATGGTTTTTTTTTTTAGATTTTATCACAAGTAATAGGTTAAAAAAAATAAATGAGTATAATATAAAATTATGGTAAAATTGGAAATATGTTATCTTTGGTAGGATAGTCTTAGACGAAAATATATTAAATGCAATTCAGTAATTTAGAATTAAATTAAAAGTCAGGATTTCTTAGACCCCGTTTGATGTTTTGTTTGAAGACTGATGTTGAATATTACTGAAGACTGAATAGTGACTGAAAACTGAACCTGAAAAATATGTTTGTTGTTTTTTTCACTGAAAACTGAATATAAGTGATAATTTTTTTAAAAAGTTATAAATGCCTGAAGATAAATATTTTTTCATCTATGCCCTTCTAACTATTATTTGTTATATATTTACCTTTTATTATATTAATGTCAACTTTAACATGTAAATTATAATTCTAAAACAAATTTATTTAGTTCTTAATAATATTTCAAAATTATGTTATTTTGGATAATAATTTTCACATAAGTGCGTACTGATAGAATTATATAATGACATTGAATGTGAGCCACTCATTTTACATATCTTGACTTGGCATATATGCACTTGTCAAAACTCTTTTATAAATGAGTGGCTCACATTCAATGTCCTTATATAATTCTATCAGTGCGTACTGACAGGAAAATGACTGTTATTTTGGATATGTTGTTTTTTGGACATGTTGGTTTTTTTTGTTCTAAATTGAATATCACTACCAATGACTTACAATATGATTAATTCTCACTGTTGTTGATTTATATCCACCAATACTAGTTAATTGATAAATGTCCACTAATACTACATAATTGATAAATGTTCATATACACTCAATGATGTTAAATGAGGCAAACCATAATATATATATATATATACTAAACAACTATTTTATTCAAGGAACCAATGAGGCTAAAAACCACAATACACGCAGACAAAGTTGGCACCATAGCTGCTAGGAGAAAAGAGAAAAAAACGTCCAAAGCAAGACAAAATTAGAAATAGATTAAAATAGTAAGGATAGTTTTGGAAATAAAACTTTGAGTATTAAATTCCACTGGATTTTTATTTAGTGAAAAGTGAAAATTTTTCACTTTTCAAAACAAGTGGCTTTATGAGTCCATTAAGTGATTTTAACCTTAAAAAATCAAACAAAATAACTGTATGAAACACATTAAGTGTCATTCAGTGTTAAGTGGAAAAATCAAGCATGGTCTTACTTACTTTTTATTTAAGTTGTTTTTTTGGTGTTTTTAAGTTGTTTGACCACTTAAAAAAAAACAACTTAATAATTTCAATCCAGACCCATTAAGTTTTAAGTACAAAAAACAAACGACTCCTACTATATTTTCTATATTTAATTTATTTATTTCAAACACACTTTAGACTTTTTATTTATTTATCAATATTATATGTTCTTTTTTGTCACATGTGTGTGTGTGTGTGTATATATATATATATATATATATATATATATATATATATATATATATATTAGATATATACATATTAGATATATATTTATATTAGATGTTTTTCAATTTCATCGAACACCTAACTTTTTTTTGAAATATTATTTAACACCTATCTACTTTTACATCAATTGAGATATAGCACAAATCTTGTATCCCTACACTCTCATAAACAGAAAGTGGTTCTTTAATAATAACAAAAAAAATCTTAAAATGGATTTATAACGAAAAATGGAGTTTGATTTTGAAAAAAACTGAGAAAAGAAAAGAAGTAAGGAAGAGAAAGAATAGTAAGAGAATTAAAGATAACAACAAAATTTGAAATAATAATAAAGTTGATTAAATAACATAACAATAATTATAGGTGTGTACTTACAAAAATATAATATAATATAATTAAATAAATGATATTTTTAGCATTAAGTGACGTTTATTTAAAATTATAGATTTTTTAAATTTTTTGATAGATGTGATTGTTAAAGGGGTGTAGATACAGTTTTTGAGAGGTGTTATTATCTCCACTCAATCATAAAATGCATTTCTACTGCTTCAGCAGTCCAACAATAACATTGGAGTTCTTATATGACTTCACACCCCAAAATATTGTGTAAGTGCACATAGACATGACCGCAGTAAATCGTGGAACCGAACCGTAAATGTGGGAAAAAAATCGGAACTGTGAGCTTTAAGGTTCTGGTTCCATTAAAAAAAACAGGACTAGAACCGGCAGTTCGGTTCTGGTTTTGGAACCTTCGATTCCAGCCGCTTTTTTCTTTTAATTTTTATTTTATTTTTAATTTTTTACTATTTTAATATTTTAATATTTTGTATTTTTTAGGGTAAGGTAATAATAATGTAAAATTTACCCTTTAACAAATAAAAAATAAAAATGGGTTGAATTAAGTAAAGTAATTATTGGGCCTCACTTTCACTCAAGCCCAATCTAAATTAATGATAATAATAAAACAAAAAGAAGAGGCCTAAGCCCATAAAGACACAAGAAAAATGAAACCCTATATTATATATAAGTTATATATAATTAAAAAAAATAGTTTTATTTCAATTTATTTTTTTAGTTTTTCTATATTTATTTTATTTTAATTACAGTTTACCCAATCAGCTTCATTTACAATTTCACATTATTACGTGTCAAATAATTTTTTTAAGTTAGTATGTAATATTAAAAAATAAATAAATAAAAGTGAAACCGAAACCGAAACCGTCGGAACCGGAACTGAAACCGTAACCGAACCGCCGTCATCTCTAAGTGCACCCCTCAGACGAAAATTTTAAAGTGTAGGGAATTTTGTATAGAATCGTTGATAGCTATTGAATTGATACAGGTAGTAATTCAATACACTAATGTTAGACAACCCAAAAATTTAGCCTAAATGATATGACAAGTGTTTTTTCATTAACCATATCATCTCATGTTGTGTGTAGTGATGACAATTCACTTGTCACGTCATTTGAGTTGAAATTTGTGTTTATTATTTGGGTTTTATAGCATTACTCAATCTAATAAGTACCGGTAGAAATCCAATAGTCACCGGTAGCTATTGACGATTCCTTATAAGATTTCCCGCACAGGAAAGTTATTATATATATATATATATTATATAAATCCACTTAATATATTTTTAGTTTAATAAAATACAAATAATTTCGAGATCTTGCCATCATATTAGTGGGAAAATGTGGACTAATCATCGATCTAATGGCTCAGGCACTTGATCAGCATTGCATCTCAAGGATGTTTCCCGCACTGAAATATTACTTCTGCTAGTCTTGTTGGTATCTGCTCATGTTAATATTCAACATACATATTCGTGAATACATGTTATTATCATTGAGGAATCAAATTTCAGAAGAAATTTTCACAGCAATTCCACGACTTTCTCTTCTATTTTGCCTTCATTTTCTTGTGAAAACTAACAGTTCGATGGTACAGCTAATAAGTACATATTGGCGGTCTGCACCTACTTCAAATGAAGAGAATAAACAGGAAAAACGCAGTGGAGACTGAAAGCAAAGTGAGGAATTAGCTCTTGACAGTTACTTTCTTATCAGACAAAACAAGAATAATGAACCCTTCCTATTTCCATAAAGTTTCAAGTCTGTGAAGCTTGCAAGCAAGACTGCACGTAATTCCATTACAAAATCCTTATTATTTCCACTTCCAAGTTACAAGTTTTAAATAATTAAACTGATTTACTTTTAGATTATTCGATTATATTTCCACGCTAACATGAATTTTTCCGTATAGACTTAACGTGATGCTTCAATAAATTTAGTAATGTTACATAATTTAATTCCGCACAATTGAATTGGAAGACATTATTTTCCTATCCATCAAAGCTCAACAAATACCAATATATTCCATTCCATTTGGGTTGAGCACAGGAGACTTTAAAGCCCAACAATTATGATCCTAAGACCGGATGACAAGGTGATTAGTGACAAAAAAACATTACACCAGAACAAAATTACAGAAAGTAAATCAAACAATTTAAGGCATCCAGAGTCCAGACAAATCAATGAGCGATAAACAAAAAGAAAGCAAGAATGCACAGAAAAAGCCAAGGGCAGGTGGGTTACTTGGCTGTGATATGCCTCTGCCTCTTGACTTGTCGAAGAGAGAGTCAAATACAACTATCAATACGACAACAATGTTATCGCTATCTTAAGTTTCATTGGCTTTACAGATCTAAATCGACGCAACAACCATTTTTCTCTGTCTCTTACGATCACGCCATGTAAACCCGGCCACTAACAGATACTCAACAAAAACTGGACCCTTTTGGCTCATTTCACACAGCCTTTCATTTCCGATTAACCGGTAAAAAATTGATATCCGTACAACAAAATGCCACACAATTTTCCATAGATTATATTAAAAAAAACCCAGATCACAATTAGTTCATAATTAAAATATAATAAGGATACAGATCTAGTCAAGAAAAACCCAGATTACATACACAAGTAGAAAAAAAAAAGTAAAATCCAAGCCAAATGTAGGGAAAAACAATGGAAAAAACGCAATTAATAAAAAGATATACATAAATAGTTAATTTTGTTCCCAATCAGCTTCGTTTACTGGAATTCATGGCTTCGTAAAAACGAATCGAAAGCAGAGACAAGGAAAGAAGAACCTCGTCTCTTCCCCACCGGGCCGAGGACTTTGACCCGATCTTCGGTAACGGAGTCCAATTCGAACCCGAACCAGAAGGATGCCTGGAAAGCTGCCAGAGACAGAGCGAGTGCAGACGACGGAAGCCGCCGAGAGCAAGCACGACGGATCTAAGCTGCTTGTAATCGCAACCGAAATTAGCCCAGTGGCGGGTACAGATCAGCTCCCAGAGACGCTCGTCTTGGGCCGTCTTGTGCCACTGCTTGCTTACGCAGCCCGCCGTGGCCAAAGTCTTATCGTCGACGTGTTTCAACACCTCGAAAAGGAGGCTCTCGTGGAGGTTGGTGAATCCAGTCTCTTTCACTTCCTCTTCTTCTTCTCGTTTTACAACATCATCGTCGTGTTTAATTCTCTTCATCTGATGGTCGTCGTCTCCGGTGGCCGGTGGACCAACGATCATACGCTTCATGGTTGTAGAGTTGGAAATGTAAAATGTGAGCAAAGGAATTGAAATGAGGAGGTGGGTTTGGTAGTACTAGTGGGTTGGGGGGTGTTTATGGGTAAGAGAGCTGTTTTGGTGGGTATCGAAGAGGACAACGAAAGAAATCAATGCGCTTCGATACTTTTTTCGTCTTCTTTTTCTTTAATGGACCTTATTGTCCTTCTCTCTTTCTTGTTTGTTTTTTTTAATATTTTTCTATTTCTGACCTGTCTTTGTTTTTGCAAAACAGTCAAAACACTCAATGGAACTAGCTCTGTATTTTGTTCTTGTTTTCGGGATATTTTAAACCTTGTTTTTTTTTTCTTTTTTTTTATTTGAAGAAAATGATTATTGGAAAATTTAATGGTATCAAGATAGGGAATCACAATTGACTTGCTTATTTTCATCCAAATTTTATAATGATTCGGTAGAGATAAGATAATATATATATATACAAAAAAAAAAGTAATAAAATATGAAATGATCCAATTATATTCATATAACATTAAGTTACCGAAGTTTTTATATATCATAGATCATATAATAACTTTTCACAATTCAATTTAGATTATTGACAAACTCATGAGGTTTGGATTTTGTGTTTGACTTTTCGTGTCTTATAATTTATCATTACAATCAATATTAATTTTTTATTAAATATTAAACTAAACTAATCATTAAAAACTTATAGATGAATGATATATAATAACACATGATTTAGAATGAATTTACATGGTAACTTAAGAATTAATCAACTTAAATCCTTTTAAAAAATCAAATTAAAAGAAATTGGTCACTCATTTTAAGAATGATCTAATTTTGAGAAAAGTTATAGAAAATATGCTTTTTAATTTTACATTTATATGATGTGATCACGTAAAATAATCAAAATAAATATAATAAATAAATTTTATATTTATGCGATGTGACAAGTTAATTTATAATCATAATATTAATTATAAATCAATGTATTAATTACCCGGTAGTTACAAACAGGATCAAGACATTATTTAAGCAAATTAATGGATATATTTTAATTATGATATAATATGTCTTTTTTTAACGTACATATTAGTGTAATACAATTGCCATCTCAACAAAATAAAAGGAAAACCAAAGTTTACCATAAACAAAAACATCAAAGTCGATATCTAAAATTACGGAAAATAAAAGTTTTGTTAATTGTTCATGTTTTAGTCAAATAAAATACAAAATAAGTAACAATCTTTGTTTACTACCACAACTTCACTACCATCCAACACAATTGACAGCGTTTATGAGCGGTGGGCTAAACTATTGACTTTCATTGCCACAAAATAGAAGCAACGTTCATCACACTAATTTAATCGGTAAATGAAACATAAAAATCTCATAAAATCAATCGCTATAATTAAGCTTCAGAATATAAGACTAACTACTGTGATGATTGAATAAATCTCTTAATATTTTATAATTTTTAACAGAAGAAAAAAAAAGTATAACAACTTTAATAAGAGTGGACGTATTAGACAAAAACCCATCAAATGAGTTAACAATTTAGGATGATTGAAAATTCGGAAGAAATTAGGCAGCAACAAGCAAGGTAAAAAAACGATTAATAGAAAGACAAAGCGAAGTGGAAGGCAGCAATCCACGTTCGTTGAACAGTAGCAGTTATCTAAAATATTTGTTTTTTTCCCACAAAGATTCCTAAAAAATAATTTAACGTATCGCTCTTGAAAGTGACGTTTTTGTCACCATCTAATTCTATATCATCTGCAACCGGATCTTTTCTAGGTTTCTCCTCTACCTCTCTATCAGAACTCACATGCCTGCCACCACCCATCTTTATGAATCCCATCTGCTACCCATCTTTTCGTCTCTTTTGCTCTGTAAAAGTTTGACACTTTTTTTCTTCATGCCATTAAACACTGACTCATCTACTACCATCTCTAAACATCAAAATGATGGAGAAAAATCTAAGGAAAAGATCGTTTCCCCACTTATCTTTATCCTATTAGAAAGCTAAAGCTATGGATAAAGTTGCTCGTTCCTCCATAATCGACGGTCTTTCCCCTAAAATGAAAATATTGTAATTTTTTCTCCTCCTTTTAGAATTTTCGTCCAATAAATACATTGAAAGTTAGAGGTCGTTTATTTTTTTTACTTAAAACTTAATGGATCTGAATTGAACTCATTAAGTTGTTTTGTTTGTTTTTTTTAAGTGGTCAAACAACTTAAAAATATCAAAAAACAACTTAAAATAAAAAGTAAGAAATCCTGACTTTTAACTTAATTTCAAATCACTGGATTACAATTAAAATATTCTCTTCCAAGTCTATCCTTTAAAAAAAGATATATTTCTAAATTTATCTTAATTTGATATGGTATAAAAAAATTTCTTTTAACATATTTCTTATTTAAACAGGTTTTAGAAAAGAAAAAAAAAACCCTAATTACTTCTCATAATGAAAGTTTTCAAAGATTGAACAATTGAATTTCTCTCTTGCTAAATCCCGGTAAGAACTCTTTATTTTTTTTATCTAACTATTCGTATAGTGCTCAATAAATTTGTTTATCATATTGAGTAGATTTCGTGGCTTGAAGATGTTATAGAATTATTGTATATGAAAAATTCAAGAACCTTTTTTTTATTTGGTTTTCGGTGCATATGATCCAGGAAACTAAAAAAACAAAAATGGTTTCATGAATTATATTCACCGGAAACGTGGACAACATAAAAATTGAACTTGAACTTGAATTTTTTTTTTGACAATAAATTTAACTTAAACTTTGTTTGCAAAATATGCAAAATTATATTCTTTGATTAATTTTTTTCTTTTGTTAAATTGAACTTTGTTTGCAAAAAAAAAATGTTATAAAGAATTGTGCATGTTAAATTACTTCTTTTAATTAGTATATGTATAAATGTAAAATTACATATTTTCAGACAATTTTATTTTTAAAAAACAAACATGTTGACAGTACATTCAGATGTGAGAAAAAAAAAAACATGTCATTCAGGTTCAGATTTCAGTCCCTATTCAATCTTCAGAAAAATTCAGGACTGTTCAGTCTTCAGACAAAAAAAACAAACGACCCCTTAATCTCACAGATAAATGATTATTTTATCTTTATTATAATCAAAAAATAACCATTTCACCCCCAAAAATATTTATTAAATAAAAAATATATTAAAATAAACATAATTGAAACAAATGTATCTCTACTGGTCATCCTTAAGATGGACATTGGAGATATCTTTTTTATTTTTTATTTAATTTTAAAAACAAATTAAAAATAAAAAAATTTAAAAACAAAATTGTTTTTATCTCTTTATATAAAAAAAAATTCAAACATATTCAGAACATTCTGGATTTTTTTTAATCATCCCGGTTAATCAAAATCCATACTAGAAAAAATTCCCCATTTCATCAAATTTCATCCCCAAACACAAAAAATCCATCCTAGTTCTTCATCATCATCACCAATCTCTAACAACAACCTCAAACCAAAACCCATCGTAAAAAGAACAAAAAAAAAACATATCGAAAATACAAATCAAACCCAGAAAATAAACAAAATAAAACCTAGAAAATAAACAAAATCAAACCATCTTTTATGAATCATATCTCCTACCCATCTTTTCGTCTCTTTTGCTCTGTAAAGGTTTGACACTTTTTTTCTTCATGCCATTAAACACTGACTCATCTACTACCATCTCAAAACATCAAAATGATGGAGAAAAATCTATTTGCAGAGCTCTCATTTAATTAAGAGTAATGCTTGTACAAAAAATTTGACCAAATTTCATACTCAAATGATGCTGTATATGAATTGTCCACGTGTAAATCTGAATTTATAACAATGGAAGAAATGTAGCATATAATCATATCATGAATATAATTCCTACAGCTCTCAGAGACGTAATTCAGTTGGTAAATAGACGAGTTTGAGGTTTTGACAAATGACTCCCAAATCAACCTATCAATGATAAAAACTTTAAAAAAATATTTAATCTAGATAGGTAGGTAATAGAAACCGTAAAAAAAAAAATTGAATATAACATCCTACACTAATTATTTCAACGAGAAGTTATTGCATAGCATTATAATGGTGGGCTACGTCCTCTGAAAATTTATAGTTTAGTGATCCATTTGAATCCGAGCTGGAGAACCACTAAAATAAATGGGCCAGCCTTTTAAAAAATAAAATGGGCCAGCCCAGTACATGGATTTCAGGTAATTGGGTGACCCACTGGGCAATTCTTCAATCAATCAAGGTCTTGGGTTTATTAGGCTAAATCCAGGTTTGCTCAGCCCAAACTTGGTTTTTTCGGTTTTTTTTTCAGGTAATATTTCACATTACACTTGGTCAAAAATTTGTATTGCCCAATATCTGAAGCTGTGGAGTAGTTTTAATTTTGCCATGGAATATTTGTGATCTTTTTGACTGAATAATTACCTGATTTGGATATCACTGCCCAATGTAGTTATGGCTCTCGCTGAGTTTGACAATATATTTGAATAGCAGGAATTGCCGCCATTGCAACTGGTATATATATATATACCTATTTTGGTCTAACACTCATGCCCAAACCAGTCTACATGTGCATAAGTAAAAAACTAAGAAAAGTAAATGTAAAATCATCATATCCAACAGATATTAAGGGTACGCTTGAATAATTAGATGAATCTAAAAACATTCATTTGAGAGAATTACAATCAGAAGCTATACGAGAATTATTCTCTGAATTTCAGGGCAAATATTTTAAAGAATTTGCAATGATTGCAACCCTATATATGCATGAGAATAAGCATTCATATAGACTGATCATAACAAATACTTGTACCATGCATTAACTGTAAAGTATAATTAGTACATAATTTTCATTAGACTGTTACATATTTGTCACAGATCTCCAAGGAAGAAATGAATACAAAAAAAGAAAGCACAAATGAACCTAGTCATTAATTCAAGATTTGGTACATACATATATCATCTGTGACCATTCCCTCCTTTACTAGGACCGGAATATGCTTGAGCCGTATTCATCCCGGTAAATGATGATGAAGTAGCAGAAATCGGGAGCTTGAGAGGCCTGGGGGCTTCTACATCTATGATACACAAGAAGATGATCAAGATAAATAAGATGATGATAAAGATGGAAAGGGCAGAAGAGAAGACACGACGAGGTTGCATCATTTTTGTTTTTGATGGTTTAATTTGTACTTTTTCTGCTGCTGGTGCTCCTATAGCAGGTGAGGTGCAAGTTTATTGGAAAGGATGGGCAGTTTTTTTTGGGTATAAATAGGAGAAGAGGCTTAACAACTTCCACATGTCCTTTTGACTATGGTAGGTAATGATTCCAAGACAATACAAACTTTCTTACTTTTTTTTTTTTTTTTTTTTATCTAACACATAATCGGAATGGGGTCGCTGATATCAAACATTATGTCAAAGCACCACCATATTCGGGTTCCCTATATGTATATTTGAAAACAAAATGACTATGCACCATAAATCATTTGATCTATTAATCACATTAATGACAAGAAATCGGTGTGTAAGCTACAATCATAGTATTTTTTCTTTCAAATTTGAATATGACTCGAAATGAAATTTTTGGGAATGATCTCTCCACAATTTGTAATTTAATAGACAAACGTAGGACCGAACTACTGTCCCATCTCCCTGTGTCATATACATGAAAGAAAGTTATATTTTTGATACTTTTAATCGGAGTCCAACGAATTGTATTTGATAATTATAATATAGTAAAGTCATTATTATATTCTTAACCACACTTTTTCATAGGCAAAGAGCTAATAATACTGGGTTTAGTCAAGAGGTTGATGAAAAATTTGAGTTTTCTATTATAAGGGATTTATATATAGCTGCAGAATGTATTTTTATTGTTTTTAAGAAGATTTTCATTTTTTTTTCCTTTCTGAATTGTGAGAGGAATATTTGAACTAATTAAAAACATCGACAATTGTTGAAAGATGTGTTAACGGTTACAGAGTAAAATCGTAATAACATCGAATTTATAAAGTTAATCATGGTTTATACGCTCATGTTTCATTTTTAACTGTTAGAGAGTAAAATCAAAATGTTTAATAACATCGAATTAAAGTTAATCAGGGTTTATATGATCATGTTCTTGTACTTTCTAGAACTAATAAAGCAAGTCAAAACAAGAATAAAATAACAATATGGAATTTGAGAAATATATTCTACCAAATATTGATCAAGATTGTGTATTGGGATCAGATCACACTTCACAGTATGTAAACTTGATCCGAGCTCGTGAACAAACAAATAAATAAATTAAGATGTGAAACAACAATAACCATGCTTGTCAAAACTGACATGTGCCGTCTTCGGCGGCTCTGGCCGGATTGTATACACATGGTTCCCTCTACAAGATCTTTTGCCAGTACTATTTAGTATTTAGTATTTACAATGGAATGAAAGATGGAGGTCAAACACTCTAAATCTCTAATTAGTATTTAGTAATTAGAAAGATGAAGAAATATTAAGCACGCATGCTGTTTTTAAATAAACATGAAACAGATTGTTTATATTGACTTAATAGACAACATTAGTACTATCACAATCAAGAATATTATATCAATCAAGGCCCACATCACATTTATTCACCCCACAAGGCTCACGAGGATTTGGCATGAAGAAAAATCAGTATCTGGCTGGTACTCACGTGGAGATGGGTAGGAGGTGACTTATGTGTTTAATAAGAAGAAAAGTATCCTTAGTTGAAAACCATGAATTCAGATTCTCAATTATGCTCATCTTTTTACCGATTACAAGTCATTAAAGATAATGCATTGGATTTAAAATAATAAATATGAAAAAATTAAAAGAAATAAATCTCAACTATTAATTACTTATGTCACCAGATCTATTGAATTCAATATCTATAAAATATATAAAAGCTTACTCTCTCACGGTGCCACGTGTCGCCATGAGAGAGCTTCAGCTTTAAATTATAATTTACCATCTATCTAATAATTGATTTATTTATTCATATTCATGCTATTAATAATTATTTATCTTTTGATATTCTTTCTATTTCATTTATTATATTTATTGCTTTCTAATATTATTAATAATTATTTATCTTTTGACATTTCCCTTATTAAAAGCTAAGCCATCATAATATATTAACAACAACCTTTATTCAAAAGTTGTTTCCTCTTCCTCAATTTTCACTTTAAAAACCGTCCAGAATCTCAAATATTTTTCATCCCCTTCCGGTGGCTCTCCCTCATAGATAAACTCAGAAATACTCAAACGGTGGGGAATTGGGAGGTAAGAGCAAGTTTTACATTTTTTTTTAATATTTGATAGAATAATTTTAATCTTTATTTTTTTTTGTTCTGTTGATTCATAAACTTAAAACACTCAAAAGGTGGGGAATTTGATGGTGTTGGGAGGTAAGAGTGATTTTTACATATTCTTTTTAATATTTGGTAGAATAATTTTAAATTTTTTTTATGTTATGTTGATTTCTTATATTTTTGTTTATTGTTTTTTTTAAATAAAAAAAACTGGGATGAATTATTGTTGTAGTGTTTTTTGATATTTTTATCATGTTTGTTTTGGTTAACAAAACTTGAAAAAAAATGAATTTTAACTTTGACAGACTTGGATTTTCAATTATAGTAGTTATTCGATATTCAACCATCCGGTAAGGCTAGCATTCTACCGTACTCTGTACTTAGATGAATTCGAGAGACAAACTACTAAAGATAAATATTGAGGTTACAGTCTTGGTTCTACGGTTAGAATCCAAAATACATTTTTTTATAAATGGTAATAAATAAATATTTTCAAAACAAATTAAAAATATCTATAGCTATTGAAAAAAATGGATGGAATTTTGGATTTAAATGTATTCATATATGTATATATCAATAAAACAGGTGAATTTACATTTTGATTGCAATTGATAATATGATTTGATATTAATGGGTTAAAAATCAATTATGGGATTGGTTAACATAATTTACTTATTATCGCATTAATTACGGGATTTCCTCTTGATTACCTATTGATTTTGAATTTCAGATAAGTGCTTTTCGAAATTAAGTGTAGAAAATTAAATTAATTTATCACTAGGATTGACAATGACATTCATGGAGTTTAAAAAAACAATTGAATACTTATACACTATTTCTAGAATGGAGTTTAAAAAATAATTGAATATTTATACTGTAAAAGTATTTCTAGAATAAGCGTTTTAATAAAAAAAAATTAATAATAATTTAAACCTCTAAATATACCCCAATTTATTTGAAAATTATCTTTTTTATAAATGGTAATAAATAAATATTTTCAAAACAAATTAGGATATCTATAGCTATTGTAAAATCTAAATTTGATGGAGTTTTGGATTTAAATGTATTCATTTATGTGTGTTTATATATATATATATATATATATATATATAAACAATTATTTTCTCCTCGCACACTGATATAACTTATATAAGTGCGTTGCATGTAAACCACTGATTATGGAGAAGTTTTGACAAATGCATACATTTTGAGTCAAAATATATAAATCTAATGATCCACATCCAACGGACTGATGAATTTATATCAGTACGTACTGACTTGAAAATTTATGTATATTTATATATATATATATATATCAATAAAGCATGTGAATTTACATCTTGATTGCAATTAGTAATATGATTTGATATTAATGGGTTAAAAATTAATTATGGAATTGGTTAACATAATTGACTCATTATCGTATTAATTACGGAATTTCCTCTTGATTACATATTGATTTTGTGATTTTCGGATTGCCTCTTGATTACCTCTATATTTGTATATTATATAGATATATAAATAGAGAGTTGTTAATTTATTTTATAGGTGAATTGCAATTTATTTATTGCATTGATTGAAATTGAATTGCTTTCTATCTCTTTAATAATATATATATATATATATATATATATATATATATATAATACTAATAATAACATTTTCGGATTGCCTCTTGACACTTATAAATGTTTTTTTATTTGTTTAATAATATATATAATGTTCCATTTTTTAATTTGTTTAATCATATATAATAATAATAATAATAATAATAATAATCATATATATAATAATAGTTTTTTTTCCTATTTTTGATGTGGGATCGACACGTGATATTTAAAAATGCTCTTTTTTTAATTTGTTTAATCATATATATAATAATAATCACACACATATATATATATATATATATATATATATATATATATACATAATATCTAATCTAATATAATAGCTACTGTTTGTGTGGTTGTGACACGTGGCCCTTCATAAATATTTTTTTTTTTAACTTCATATCCAATTCAATTTAGGCATGTTATTTAATTTAGTTAAAAATTAAATTAAAATAACACCCTTTCCTATTCAAGGAATTAAGACAATAAATTATAACTGTCAAGTTAATCTAATTATATATAATAAAAATAGCTACTTTTGTGTGGTTGTGACACATGACCCTTCATAAATGCATTTATTTATTTTTAATTTCATATTCAAATTAGTTATGCTATTCAATTTAGTTAAAAATTAAATTAAAATAAAACGTTTTCTTAATCATGGAATTAAAATAATGAATTAAAACTGTCAATCTATTCATAGAATTATTTATCAATATACTTTTATTTAATATTTTTTCCAATTCAATCATCAATCAAATATGGCGTTGAAGGAAACTAAAAATTTATTTTTTACTTTTTTATCTTTATTTTCAATTTAATCATGTCAATCAATTTTGTCAAAAATTAAATTAAAACAAAAATCATTTCATATTCATGGAATTAAAACTGTCGAGCTAAATTCATGGAATTGTTTATCAATCATGACATGTGTCAGTCTAAGTAATGTTATGCCTTTATTTTTTTATTTTTAATTAATATGAATAAATATTTAATTTTGTATACTTAGTAATTAATTAATTATATTTAAATATATACTAATTAATTAATTTACTAGATAATTTACAAAAATATTAATTGATTTCTTATATTTATCATAAGATAATACATGTTGAAAGAGTCTACTAAAATAACTTCAACATGTCAGTCAAATAGTCAGCACAATTGATGTAACATTGAATTCAAATTTAATAATTCACTCCATTCAAATTTAGAAAGGCATATATCGGTTCATTGATTTAGCATAGAATTTAGAAAGACATGTCTTTGAATAGATGTGCTTGGAAAATGTATCGTTCAATCTTTATGATAATAATCAAATTAAAAGGCCAACCATGAAATGATTTCTCATGTCTTCCAAAACCATTTATAAGATGCGGTTTCACAAGCTTTTTGGATTCTTATAAACAAATGGAGCCATAGAGACAAAATCCTAAAGAACAAAGAACTTGAAATTTTGACACTGTGTACAACCGGCAGGTATATATGCTGAAAGTTTATGAGATTTGTTTGAATTATTTATTAGTTATTGATAGATTTCGTTTTTTGTTTCCATTAAAAATAATTGTTATGTTTGAACATTATGATTTTAAGAATTTCTCTAAATAAATCAAAAAGAATCTGAGATGTGTTTGTTGGCTATGGACACCTTTAAAAAGAAATCGGAGGAGCAGTTGCATCTTCGAGTAGAGAAACGATTGCTTCTTCATGAAGAATTCCAATAATCCAATTTGAAGCTAAGAATGAGAGATTTATCATATATAATTATACATAAAAATTAATATTAATATTCCTATCCATTTTAATATATTACAAAATTTTTATGAATTAATTTAGTGCATTGATGATCATAATTTTGTGTTTCTTATTTAATTTTAATTTTGGAAATAAAATTTGAAACAAAAGAGACAAGTGAGAAGAAGATGGATGTTGTCATGAATGATTTAAAGAAGGAAGAAAAATGTAAGAAATGGAAGAGCTAATTAAAGCTCTTATTGTTAAGCGGTGGAAACTTGTTCATGAAGAATTGTAAGATACCCACAAAGTGATTAACATTGTATGTAAATCTTTATTTATTTATATTTAGAAATGTTACCCACCAACATGTTACAACATAATAATAATAACAACATTATGTAATGGTTAGAGTTAACTTTTTAAAATTTTAACTTTTTATTTTTTTAATCATGATTAGAGCTAATTATTGATCGGTTAAATACTACAAATTAAAATGGTTAAATTGTCAATACATTACCTAATTTATCTATTATTTTTAAAATATTTCTTAAAAACAAGTGATTTTTTTTTTAAAATTAATTGTTTGAAATCAAATAACAACAATAAAGAATTAATCATTAGATAATAATAATAATAATAATAATAATAATAATAATAATAAAAATAATAATAATAATAATTTTAATAATATAAAAACTTAAATACATTATAAGACAATAACTATTTTTTTTATAAAAACAAAATCCTATGTACCATATGTCGTTAGAGTCTTTGGGTCCATCAATGCCCATGACTATTATTTCACTATTTTATCTCTTTCATACAATCAACAATCTTCCATCATTCATTTCAAAATTCACTTAACCAAATAATGAACCCATCATTTTCCAACTATCTACTGCTTCACTCAAATAAATAATAAACCCTAAATTTTCCAATTCTTTATTACATACTTCGCCCAAATAAATAATAAACCATCTATTTTCCGGTCCATTATTTTCTTTTATTTGTCTATAAATTAGATTTATATTCCTTTCATGCAATTATTCAGAAGTGCTGTGAGTGATTTTTTTTTAATATTTTCATGATTTTGTGTTTTAGTTTTTTAGTTGGGTAAATTGTTTTCCTTTGTTTTTCTTTTCGAAGGCACTTCTTTTGTTGTTTTGAGATATATATATATATATATATATATATATATATATATATATATATATGAGAAGAGATAGGAACATTAAAAAAATGACTTTAATTAAAATGAATTATTTTAAGTTTAGCTCACTTTGTGATTCTAATTAAGCATTAGAAAAAAAACTTTTTTGGTGTTAGAGAGAGAGAGAGAGAGAGAGAGAGAGAGAGAGAGAGATATGTGGTCCTAAGAATGGTGTAGGCCATTATAATATATCCTATCAGGGAATTAGCCCATTAACTTTTTAAGTATTAAAAACCGTTGGAATTTGGAAAGCATCATAATTTTATTTAATATAAATTTGATCCGTCAACTAAATTTTAAAACTATTAAGTCTATAAATTACGTTTAATCATTAAATTCATTTTGTTTTCCACTTAAAAAAACTATTTGACTCATTTACCCTTGAAATCTATAAGTAGTAGATAAGTTTGTTTGTTGAGAATTTGTAGAAAAATTTAATAGGATGTAATATGAAACTAATAAGAAGTATTTATCTTTAGGAATAGGAGATGCAATTTTTTAAAGAAAAAATATGTTTAATTAATCAGGGGCTTTGATGCTTTTAAAGTTTTATATTTTATATAAATATTTTTTTATAGATACTAAAAATTCTAAATATACAAATTTTGAAGTTTTTGATAAATATAAGTATTTAAATGTCTTAATATTGTAAAACTATAAAATATTATTAAAATATTTTTTCAATTTATATTTTATAATGTCTGCACATCATGCTGGCTAAAAAGCTAGTGTTATGCCAACAGGGGCGTAGCTCAGCTGGTAGATGGACGAGCTTGGGACTTGGGCAAATGACTCTCAGGTCAGCGGCTCGAATCCTACCAATAGCGAAATCTTTCAAAAAAATATCTACATTAATAAATATGTTGTCTAAAAAAAAAACTAGTATTATTAATTTTTAAACTACAATGTGATAACTAAGCGTTTTTGTCCCATATGGATTAACAGAATATAACAAGAGTATTAATGATACACATTGATTTGATTTTATTAATTTGATGCGTGATACAAGGATGGAAATTAACTTGATGATACCTAGCTAGGTTCTGCCTATCTTGCCAACTTGTTCCGGTCAGTGTCACACATTCCAAATCATTTAGTAGATCAAATTCAATATGGTCAATTTTTATTGGAATTGGGCTGACGTTTGACAATTGTCATTGTTGCGCAATGGAATGCCAGACAAGTAGTGTTGCATGGTCATTCAAAAAGCAAGAAAAGGTATGCCGTGGCATATATATTATGATATGATATTAACAAGTAGCTAGCTAGTTAGATATTGATTGAAAAAAAAAAAAAAATGTCAAGGTTTCCTATAATATTATTCAAAATGGAGACTTGGTAATTTGATCGGTTTCGTACCCACTTCGCAATCTCTTTTCATCTGTAAATTATTCCTTTGCTGGGTGGGAGCATGTTCGTGATAAAAAATAAAAAAAGGAATGTTGAAAATTTTGAGCATTCTCATGATCAACAAGTCGAATATTTAATATTTGAAAAAGAAGTAGGTAGATTATATATTTGCTTTGAAAAGATCCTGACATAGACAGCTAAGCTTAGTCGATCAATGTATACAATACAAGCCACTGTAAATTTAAGAGATCGATCGAGCGATCAACTAAGCCTAAATTTCAATACCGTGATAAATGCATGAACACAACACTACATACACATGATTACTTTATGATTTCATGGACTACACATAATGATGTACTAGAGATATGTGCTCTCTTGTGCTCACACAGTGACATATGGCCGATATATAGCAGGTGCCAGGCAGAGTGTTGACTGTGTTTTGCCTATTTGAGTTATATAAAATCTAATCTATGAGAACCGACAACTTGTATTTAAGGAAATTAAATTGAACCATTAATGTCAAAACCTACATGAAATGATAAAAAAGCCATATATAGCAAGTATTTGTCTAATTGTCTCCGTTTTCTTTCACTATTGCAGTATAACCTGATTGTACGTGCCCCACACATATGATACATCATACATGACACACCACCTCCAAAGTCTGCACCGTCTAGCTTGTACTAGCCAAAAGAAGAAGAAGAAGAAGACAGTTCATTTTCACAAGCATACCCTTTTCTCGGAAAAATACGTACGAACCCAAGAAAAGAAAAAAAGTCATTGATTATGATCTCCACAGCTTTGACCAACAACTCGTGGCTTGATGATATCTGAATTAATTCTAATTGATTGGTTGCTATTTTTATTTAGAGAAGAGAGAAAAAGAGTGCCGCGTAACAGTAGTGTAAACGAACCACGCGTTGTTGGATGATGCCGTGTGTGAAACCAAACCAAGCCATGTCGTTGGTCGAACGTGATATCATGCAAAAACCATACCATTAGGGAAAAATATCAAATCCATCCTTCATGTTTGAAAAATTATCAATTTAATCCAATGGTTTACATAATTACTATCAAACTAGTTCCATTAATCTTAACAATTATGTTAAAATTTATCTAAAAAACTCATTATACCCTTATGTATGATAAAAGATTACTCATTGAAATTATATTTAAAAACTTTGAATTAATACAAAAAATGCCTATAAATTACAAAAGCTTGTTACAATTATAAAAATGCTCCTATTAAATCATTAAAAAAAATTCCAAAAATTATTTGAATATAAAAATACTAAAATCCCCTTATTCAATAACACAAAACTCAATGGGAAAAAGTCTATAGGGACTATTTTGATCAAAGTTGAAATAATGACTACATTGATTGATAGTCAAATAAAATACTGAGGACCGTTTTGATGCAAAAAGAATAGAAAGTACTAAATAGGTAATTATTTAAATAATATGGACTATGATGAAATTATCCCATACCATTTTTCAGTCTAATTAATGCGTCACGACTCACGTACTCGGTTTTCTTCTCTCTTTTATCTTCCTTTTTTTATTTCCTTCCTGCTTTCTTCATAGTTTCATGCAGCTTGTGAATTGTGATATGCAAAAAAGTTGTATATTGTAAAGTCAAATTCGAACAGCATAAATAATGTCAAAGTAAAAGCTCTCGATCTGTCTTTCTCTAGCACATAAACAATATATATATATATATATATATAGAGAGAGAGAGAGAGAGAGAGGGCGAAGTCAAATAATCTGTACCGGTCCCACTCTCAACAATACTGTACGTATATCATCACCGTCCTCTCCAAGCAACTCTATTATCTATATATACACATAACTCCACTGTCATGTCTTATATCCATAAACAATTTGACAATATTCCAGTTTGAGAGAGAAAAATATTTCAGGACAATTAACAGAGAGAGCTAGAGATCATGGCAACAAAGAACAATATCAGCATGAAGCGACTTTTGTTTGCGTTGGGATTGTTAATACTGGTGGTGTCGACACAATTTAATGTAGTTCAATGCAGCAGAGCCCTTCGATCTGTTTCTGGGCATGGAAGTGATGATCATGAGTCATCAGTTTCGTTTGCAGTCTCTTCACACAAAGCCAGCACTCGTTCTTCCGTAAAAAGCTTGGCCTTTAGATTAGCCTCTGGACCAAGCAAGAGGGGTCCTGGTCATTAGCTCCTGCATGTGCCTTCACAGATTCACTTTTTCTCATAAAATTTTACTCTTCTTTGTAGTTAATTTGTTGCACAAAGTTGCTATTTAGATATTCTTTCTTCTTCTTCTTCTTTTTTCCAAAAGATTCTGTTTAGGAATTTTTTGTCAATGTATCAACATGTACACAGTTTGGATTATTTTGGTGTAATTATTATAAAAAGGAACTCAAACAGCAAAGCTCTTTCTTTAATTTCTTGTCTCTGTTCTCGTTTACTTCTAAGTTCTAATTAGTTAACTACTTAAATGGTACTCATTGTTGAGGCCATTCTCATCAACCAATTCAATCTCTTGGAAGAAAAATTGCAGCGAATTTATTTAAAAATCTCACCAAATCCCTTCGTGGAAGTCAAAAAGTGAATCGCCAAAAATGGTCGCACAAATAATCAAATATTTCCATACCTGTTAATGTTGACTATGTCTATATATATCGGCTGCTTCAAGTGATCCTAAACTTGTAGACATTTTGCATGAAATTAAGGTGTGCATTTGTGTGGAGCTAAAGGGAGTCTGTGTGTCAAATCGCTTCTAAATGAAAAATTACTGGACCTAGGTGTATTTTTTTAGTTATAATTAATTTTGAGTTTGGAAAAAGGAACACGACTCGAACTCACAATCTGAATAGTCTAACCGTAAAAAAAACATATCATTGGGTCAATATAATATTGTCGGTAACTAGGTGTGCTTGAGTATTGAGATTTGTTTTAAAAGTATTATACTAAGCAATATGTTAGTTGGTATGACATATTGTCATATTATAATTAATCTTTATACACCAATATAATATCAATATTTCTCTAAAAAAATATAATATTAATATTTATATCTGTATATATAGACTTGGAATAAGTTGTCATGCATATACTAATATTTTCTTGATTATGATCACATCATTAAATAAAAGATTATTTTAGAGAATTTTCTAAGTACATCTAACACTAACTAATACGATTTTGGAGTATCTTTTAAAAGATAATGTCTGGGTGCTGACCGGTGAACACCCAAAATACTTATCTAATGATGTGGTTCAATTGAATTGTAACACATGTCTTTTTTTTTTCTTTTATCTATTTCAAACAATTAAACCTCTTATCTTCACCCGTTCAAACAAAAAAACTGAACAGTTAGAGAAGTATTCAAGCAAATATATATATATATATATATATATTATAATTCAATTGAGCCCACATCATTAAATCAATATTTTGGGTGCTGACCGGTCAACACCCAAGCATTACCCTCTTTCAAATACACATATTATATATTTATTTGTATTTTGTCTTTTCGTTTTTCATATATCTTACTAAAAATTGAACATGATTCAAGTTCAATTGTCCTTATAATTAGAACAAAACTAACACTTAGATTGTCAAATGTTATAACAAAAGGGAGACCATGAGTGGGCATAACACGGCATCAATGATCAAATCACGTATAAGATAAATTTCCACGAGGACAAAATTTTAGTAAACTTGCGATTTTTCAAGTAGTGCAAACATTTGTCAAAATTTGCGCACTTTGTCTAATTAACTATGCCGATATACTAGCTTTGAATTTGTGTGATGAGCGGGATTATTGGTCAAAGATAGTGAAAAAACAAGCAAACGAGATCATGCAAGGGTTAGAAATATTGTTGAGGGTCTTCAAAGTTGAATTCTGAAGCAGCAGCAATGGAATATTTTGCTGTCATGGTGTGAATGTGTGATTGGTGTATGTCTCTCTCTCTCTCTCTCTCCCCGAGTAAGCGAGTCACTGGCCCACTGCTTACCTACGAGATAATGATAGTCATAAATAGGGGCTTTTAATTATTTTAATTAGCTATCAACCTTAAATTGACCCTAATTCTAATCATCACATGGAATCAACAAATTAACCTAAGTGGTCCATGTTTCATGATCATTAAATATATTATGAAATTATTGTCAAATATATATTTATAAAAAAAAATTCTGAAAATAGTAGGTGTTATTGTGTTAACTAAACTCAATTTGGCAATTTGGTTTTGTATAGCCTTTTGTTGTTATACAAGGATCTCAAATCGAGTCCCACTCACTTTAAGAGATTATAAAAAGTTGTCTGATCTTTTCGGCTGATATGCCCAGAGGATCCCCAATAGATCAAAAAAACTTGATTTGTTTTCAATCGAAAGAGAATTTAAAGTGAAGAGCGTAATTGAATTCATGAAAACCAAATAATTAAACACTCGTCAAGATTGATAGTCTGCATCATTTGGACCATTTCTTTTGGGAAAAGTTTTCAATTTTCTATGGTCTAATGTTGAGATTGTATGCAAAAAAAAAAAAAAAAAAAAAAAGAAAAGAAAAGAAGAAAAAGTGTTGTTCAACAATCCAACCAGTTTTGCTGCGAACAAAAGCGACAATGGAGAACAAACAAATTAATGGTCAACTTCCAATATTCTAAATAAATGATAAATATTGCATCACCATTCACCACCTTCAACATTCTCCTTAATTTATGTTAATTAAGAGTTCAGTAATATGAGAGGAAATTAAAGTCATCAACCCATGCTAATCAAATTTCCTCGAGCCCAAAGTCCTAAAAATTATAAAGAAAGAGTGTCCACATAATCGACAAACGAGCATAGGAAGGAAACAAATCAGTGGTCAATTTTCTAACATTCCAAATTTCCAATCGGTTGGTATTTCAATATACCAACAAAATTCTACTTAATTTATGTCCACTTTCCATTGTACATAAGAGAGGTGGCAACCTACTTTTCAGAAATCTAAGGTCCACAAAGTTCTCTGGGAACAAAACAAGTGAGAATAGAATCATCAGCAGGCAAAGGTAAGACAACTATGGCCTTTATTATCAAGTGCATAAATGTATCCCCATCTAACACTTCTGTTCCAAACAAAATACATAACATTAAAGGTATAGTGTAGCACTGTAGCATCAGCGTTGGAGACAATTTTTTTGTGAAGGGAGAGAGATAATTTACAAACAATACCAAGAGGATTTTGTTGCAGTAAGTTACAGGTATATCAATAACAAGATAGTTAGAAAAAGGGTAAAATTCCAGTGTTGCAGAAAGCGCTTGGCGCTAGTCGGACGGCGAAAATCCGCCTAGCGCCTAGCTTGCCTAGTCGGGGACTAGGCGGCTGGCTGGAAGTGGATCGGCGGTTGATCGGAATTTTTTAATATATATTTTTTTTGTTACAATTGAGTACATGTTCATACTATTTAATATATTGAACCTCAAATTGAAAATAAAATTTCAAAAAACTCAATATTGAGAATCAAAATCCTAAACAACTAAACAAAATCTAACAAACTCAATCAAATTCTAAACAGTCAATAAAAAAAAGTCAATCTACTCGGTCAACGATGATTAGTCATTGACTTTGACCGACTAGGCTAACTATGCGGTAAACCACCTAGTCGGGACGCCGGACCGCCGACTAGGGACTACGCGGCGCCTAGTCGGCCCTAGTCGGGGACTTTTGCAACACTGGACTAAATTCTCTTTCGAGAGTGGTGAACTGGAATTCAATTAAGGATGTAATATTTCCTAAAAGTCAATAGCTGTATTCATAAAACATAAGAATGCGGATCAAGATTATATAGGTGTTTTACAAAGTTACAATACTTTGGATAAGCAGATTATGGGAATGCAACAAGACATATGTAGACATAGTACTGACTTGCAATTATAAACTCAGGACATCTACAAAACATTAGGCTATCATATCACAAGCAATGTCAATTCAACAAATTAAAACAAAGCAATACATTCTTCATTCATAATACACCTCTAATAGTATTAAATCAATACTATCTAAGCCTGTGACTGCAGCCCAAGTTAAACCAAAATAAATTTAAATCGAAAAATTTCCCACAGGAGGGAACCATTGAGAGCGAAATTATTAAGTGAGAAGACCTTTCCGACATCAAAAACTCAAAGTCACTAAGCAAAATGGTGACAATATGGTTGGATCTCAATATCTCATCCCACATTGAAATGCAACCAAATGGTCAGCTGTTTCCTAAAATATAGATTCCGGATGACTACCAACCTACAATTCCTAACGCCAAGAGGCAAAGAGTAAAATGGGAGAGCTGTACACAATGAGAAGAGTTACATTTCCCAATATATAAGGTTAACCACTATAATCAAATTATGCTTGTCTACATTTGAACAATGGAGAGGGATCAAACATTGGGATGCACACACTACACTAGCAAAGAGTAAGAGTATAAGATAAGACTACAACTCTGAATGTCACATTCATATTTAATGTAAATAATAATTAAAAAAAGGAACAGAAGCTAAACAGAAACTGGACAATTAGATATATAAACAATAATCAAATCCTCTCACGCCCAATTAGGCACATGAAGCTGAAATCTTAAGATCACATCAGTCGGCTAAAATTCCTACAAATTCCCTTTGAAGGAATTTTACGACCAATATAAAAACATAGATTTAATAACTAAAAAGATTTAACTGAAAAATCCGAATGGCAAGGCAAAACTCAAAGATAACCAGATTAGCCATCAAAGACAAAATATTGTTTTAGTAACCTGGCCTAAAAGAAGGCTTAAAGGCATTAAACCTTATTAATGAAACCACACACCGGGAGAAAGCATACAAAAATAATTTAAGGACAGTCAACAGTGTAAATGTTCACATCAAATGCCAAAGCATATTTCATCTCTTTTAACATGCTCAATCAAAATGTGCACATCAAATCCCATCCTAACTGTACTTCTAATTGCATCCTATGACCCATGAGAAGATTAAATTCTTGCTATGAGCATCTTTATAGGCAACAGATGCTGTAATGTGTTCTTCAAGAGGACTGGATAGTCAAAGTACAGAAAACAGAAGTCAAAACTTCTCTTGCAAAATAATAAGACAGGGTGATAAAGTTGTTCAAGAATACCTAATTCATTACAGGTGAAGAGGCAGAAGTGCAGAACATCATAGAATTATAAAACCAAAGTTAACGTGAGGCAAGAAAAAATCTATGACAAGAGTTAAGTTCATTCAATTCCATAGAAGGAAATAACTACAGATATACAATTCAATCAACCATCATAATGTGAGATAATAGGGCAGGGAGGAGATCATAGGGCAGCACAGATGATCATCAATCATGAAAAAAATCATCCAATTTCTTCCAACCATCAACTAGGTAACCTGATTTGCAGGCACCAGTAGACTAGGATTTTAGATGGCTGCTTTTAGTATGACAAGATGTTCAAAATTGTAACTGAACCTTTAAAAAAAAAAAAAAAAAAAAAATTGGAAACAAAACAAACTATAAAACTTTATAGTGCAAGATCAGCCATTTGGAATAGAACTTTTCAGTCTTTTGATCAAAAAAATTTTAACAGTCAAGATTAACTCCTAATTTCAAAATAAAGATTGTACAAGCATCAGAATTATACAATTTCTCTATCCTCTTCCATTTCTCTTGTCTATCACTGATTTCATCTTTCTCCTAGGTAAAATTGTAATAAAAAAAAATCATGAAACAATCCAATATGTAAAGGTTTACTATAAATGACGAAAAGGCTTTATAGGACATTTACTCAATACTAAAAATTAATATTTCTTGAATAAATTTTGAAAAAAAAGAATTGAGGACAAATCCATCCTGTTTTACATTATGAAACCCCCTTCCAACTAATCTAGCAGGATTTTTTACTGGAGTACTTTAGGGGGCACCTACCTACTCTAAAATTTTAAGATTGTCCCTAATAACCATCTCTCTGATCACAGTCAATAAATATCCCCGTCCAATATTAGCTCTAGAAAGATCATCTGGACCTTGAGAGAGAGGAGAGCAGAGAAAATACCAAGAGGAGGGCAGGAGAGGAGAGGGGAAAGAGAAATTTCAAGGTTCCAATACGAGTAAAATCATAATTTTTAAAGTAGGAATTACTATTTTCCATTCAAATCTTTTAATCTAAAAGTTGAAAAGTTGTATAACAAATTGTGTAAATTTTTGGACTGCTTTGTATTCTTAAATTTAAGCTTTCTATCAGAGGAAGAAAAAAAATCTTTTCTAGCTCAGAACAAACAATCTAGGCAAATTAATTCCAGTCTTCAATATCGATACATCAAACTTACACTCCTAGATTCCACAAAGTTTCTTTATGGTTTCATCCGCAGTTTTCTTCCAAAAATGCACAAACTTTTGATAATTCTTAATCTATAGTGGATGCATCAGATAAGTAAACTATAATTACTAACAAAATCTGAAGCAAAATGCTAAAATAGACACACACCATAAAACACAACACACATAGCTTAGAGAAAAAGTAAAAGAGCCAATGATACAAATGCATATACCACGCAACGTGTTCTTAGTATATGAGTCAATAATACCAATACATAAACCACGTGTTCATAGTAAATGAGTCAATAATACCAATGCATATACCACGCAATGTGTTCATAGTAAATGAGTCAATAATACCAATGCATATACCAAGCAATGTGTTCATAGTAAATGAGTCAATAATGCCTATACCACACAATGTGATCATAGTTAATGAGTCAATAATGCCTATACCACGCAACATGTTTCATAATAATGAATCAATAATACCAGCATATACCACACATGTTCATACTACTTGAGTCAATAATACCAACGCATATACCATGCAACATGTTCATAGTATGATAGTAAATGAGTCAATAACGCCTATTCCACACAACGTGTTTATAGTAAATGAGTCAAAAATACCAATGCATATACCATGCAACGTGTTCATAGTAAATGAGTCAATAATGCCTATTCCACGCAACGTGTTCATAGTAAATGAGTAAATAATGCCTACACCACACAACATATTTATAGTAAATGAGTCAATAATGCCTATACAACGCAACATGTTCATAGTAAATGAGTCAATAATACCGATGTGTTCATACTAAACGAGTCAATAATGCATTAATGCCTATAACGAGCAATGTGTTCATAGTAAATAAGTCAATAATACGGAAATACCAATGTATATAACAAGCAATGTGTTCATACCAAATTAGCAATGAAAACATTTCTAACTACCTGTGTTCATAGCAAATTAGAAATGCAAAGATTTCCAACAACCCAACATTGTTGAAGATATGACCAAATAAACAAAAACAAAAAATTAAAACGGATTACTAAAAGAGTAGAGAAAAATAAAGCCCTAGATGATAGTATTACAATATAATTATAATATAAGATCATAAATCCGCTTTAAATAGTACAAAAATAGATCCCAACCTCAACACAATGATAGGAACAGAAACCCTAACATACCATATTAAAAAAAAGATAAAAATAGAGAGAGCTTTAGAGAGAAATCAAGCCTCGGCTTCAGCAGTAGAAACATCATCCTCAGTCGAACCTGCAGCGACTCCGACGCCATTTTCATTACCGTCGACAGCAGCAGCAGCAGCATTAAGACGTGACTTCACGGCATCGAGCATGCGCTTGCTGATCTCCTTAGAGTAGACCTGGAGAATCTCGATTCCGTCGTCTTCGGCGGAGGAGGCGGCCTCGGCAACAGAGAAGGCTTCTTGCTCGATGGTACGGGAAGCGGAGGAAGCCTCATCGGAAGGCAAGGAGCCGTATCGCTTGGAAAGGACGGAGGGAGTAGTGAGGGTCTCGATGAGGCGGGAAATGACGGCGTCGCGCGTGCGCTGGGACGGTGGCCATATGCGGAAGGTGAGGCTTGTGCTGTTGAGTTTCGTAGGTTCCTGATGGACCTCGTTTTGGAGATCTTGAGGTTGCTCGGTTTGGCTCTCCATCGTTGGTTGTTTTTGCTGAGTTTCCGTGGGTGAGGAGGCGGTGGTGAGTTCCGAGTCGGACATTTTTATTATTTTAATTTTTGATTTTGTGGGGGAGGGGGTTAAAGTATTTAATATTTATTTGGAGAAGTGAAGAGATAGAGAGAAACTATTGGGTGTGGGTGAAATCAGGTGATTGGTTAGCTTACAAGTTTTATATGATTTTGATGGCTCATGTCTCATGAATGTAACGCTTCATCTTTTATTTAAATTAAGTTTTTTGTGGTAAAATAGAAATTGTAAACAAACAACAGCAAGATATTTATTTATCAGTTTTTTTTTTTTTTTTTAGAAAGTAAAGAGACTGTATTTATACGATTAAAAATACTAGAAGCTTCTAAATAAATACCACGTCTAACGGACGAGTTATTAAAAAAAATTTCGAAAACTGTTTCATGGTAATGTCAAATGTCAATTATTTTTAATTTTTTTTTAATTTTTAGTAATGTCAATTAGAAGTTATAAATAAAAAGATTCAATCTTATGGATGAATCTATTTCATTTGGTTAAAACAATATTTATGGATTTATAAGATTCATAAATATTGTAAATATAGTCTTACATTTACCTATTAAATCATAAAACGTGAGAGATTTTTCTTCTTTTGTGGGTTCACCAAATCGGACGTGTAATCTCGTTAGGTTATGATAGATCGACAATGATAGTATAAATTTATAGTACGAATTGTTTAAGAATACGTAGATTAATAAGAGGCCATCTCAATTCCTATGTACGTAATCAAAACTAGCATATTCCTTTATTTATGTAACAACTCAACATAATACAATGCTAAAACACAAATGGTAACATAAAAACAAACAGAAATAATTCGAAAAACAATAAAGCAGCACTAATTTAAATCATAGTTGCGAGAGAAGGGTGGATATGGAGTGGCGTGATTTGCACATAGCTTCCAATGGCTTGGCTTTAGGCATGGTAATACCAGTTCCTTGGCTCATATCCACTTCCTCTTCGCTAATTCTCTCCCATTCGAAGCATTGAATCAACGCAGCCAATGCCAACCCCATTACTCTATTGGCGAGGCCAGCGCCAGGGCAAGCTCGTCGTCCCAATCCAAACGGTACAAACTTATAATTATATGCCTCATGACCACCTTCCATTAATCCTTCAAATCTTTCGGGCTTGAAACTTGTAGGGTCATCCCAGACCTTAGGGTCCCTGTGAATAGCCCATGCGTTCACAATTAACATTGTTTGTCGCGGTACATGGTACCCTCCAATGGTGGTGTCATCCGACGATTCATGTGGCACTAGAAGTGGTGCTGTTGGATACAATCGAAGGGCTTCGTTTACTATGCTTTGGATATAAGGTAGCTTGGCAAGATCAGGCTCGTCTACTAAACGGTCATGACCAACATAATTGTCAACCTCCGCTCTGGCCTTCTTTAGTACAGCAGGATGGTTGAGGAGAAGTGACATAGCCCACTCTATAGTTACCGCCGATGTGTCTGTGCCCGCAGTGAGCAGTGTCTGCATATATACAGGAATCATTAATTATCAAGGTGCATTTAAAGACGGTTAAAGTGAAAAAACTAAAAAAAAGTTAATCTCAGCTACCGATTACATATGTCAACAAATCTGTTGAGGTTGAGACAAAGATCAGTTCAAAAGAGAATCTCAATGGATACTAAGAATTTTTGATTGTACATACCAATATCATGCCTTTGATGATTTCATCAGTGTAGTAATTTGGTTCCGATTCTTGTAATGAAAGCATAGAGTCGATCATTGTTATAGTTTTTTCTTCTTGATCATCACCACCTGGAACGATCTTCCTGGATCGAATTCGATTCTCATCTATCAAACTCTGCATGAATGAATCAGATTTTTTTTGTAATACCTTCATTCTTTTCTCAAAACTACGGTAATTCAACCAACGTAAAGCTGGTACAAAATCCCCTGGATTTGATGCTCCACTGATTTCAAAAATCTCCTTACTAATATCCCGAAAGAGCTTAGCTTCATCGGAATCAGCTTCATCTACACCAAAATATCTTTTTCCTGCAACCGTCCTCATGATCACATTAAAAGACAGCTCGGAAAACTTTGATTTCATCTCCACTTTCGTGAAACTACTCTGGCTTGAACTCTGATGAAGATTTTTGAGTAACAGTCTAACCTCGTCTTCTCGAATACTCTGAAATGTTTTAAGACGTCTTGTTGAGAAGATTTCAAGTGCCATAAATCGGCGGAGATTGCGCCAATGTTGACCGTACGGGGAAGCTCCTACTGTGGTGTAGTTATAGTTTAAGTACTTGCCAATAAGAAGACGAGGCCTATTAGCAAAGACGACGTCGTTTTTGGAAAAGACTTCTTCAATGGCGGCTGGGGAGGATAAGAGTAGTACATTTCGGTTGCCAAAAGAAAGCTTCAAGATTGAGCCGTATTTGTTTGACAGGTTTTGTAATTCTCTGTGGATGGGTTCTTTCAAGAGATGGAGATGGCCAATTATGGGAAATGAATTTGGTGGGCTTGGTGGGAGATTCTTGTATTGTGTTTGTTTATGAAAAAAATGCTTCAAAATGAGAAGAAAAATGAGAAAAGATGTTGCAGAAACGATGAGTAACCATGATTCCTCCATGACCATGAAAATTTGTTTTCAGTTTTGTTGTTGTCTTGGGATAAGATGAGTTGTGTTTGAATCTGATGCTAGTTTATAAAGGAAAGAAAACTGTATTTTTTGTTTGTTTGTAGAATTCTCTTCTTTCTTTATAGTTTATATACATAGTGAGCCTAATACATGCACGTGTAGACCATAGAACTCATCAAACTAGTCAACTGGATGAATATTTAATTTAATTATACGAAGTTGCCTTTTCATTTAAGAATTTTCCTTGTCTTCCAAGCAGTCTTGTTTGGTGGCTAGTGTCCACTACGTAAGCAACTGCGAAAGATTGCGAACAGGAAATCAGGTAACACCCTCAAATCTTAAACCTCATTGTCTTTCTTCTCATTTGTTAATAAAGTCATGTCACATGTGGACGTGTGTCATATGGTGTAGATTAATTATAGGCTTATAGTTATTTTACAGCCACAAAGTTTGACATCTGGGTTCATTTAGAATTGCTCCTATCTGCATAATATCACCAATTAAAATCATATCATCCCAAGATGAGCCAAGTGATGATGATTTCAGATGTTGGTGCACTTGCGTTGAACATGAAGAGGATTTGTATAGTCGGCAATCAGCATATAAACAATCAGATTGAGCTCCAAAATCATTTTCATATAAACTACCTTTTATGCATAACAGCATAGGAAAATCATCAAATGGGTTTATTAATATAACGATAAAGGAAATCATATACACCTAATACACCATACAGTCCAAGTGAAGACCTTAACCAAGCATATGGAATACAGAAACATCTTACCAATCATCAAACACCAAAACAAGAAAATGAAACATTGCAGATCTTCACACATCAAAGCTGAGCAAGAACCTTAGTAAGTGCTTCACGAGGTCGAAATATGATCTCCACATGCCTTTCCTCTGCCTAATTCGGGTTGGTTTTAACAGGAACTAGTCTCTAATCTTCTTTAACCTCTTCCCAGTCAAAGCATTGTATCAGTGTCCCAAGCGACAACGCCATGACTCTTATCCCCAAGCCTTCTCCAGGGCATACCCTTATGCCCAAACCAAATGGAATGAATTTAAAGCCTCCCTTTTCTTGTACTTCACTTTGTATAAGGAACCTCTCAGGCTTAAATCTATCATGCTCTATCCAAAACTCTGGATCATTATGAACAGCCCGTTAATCCACAACTGTGTCCCCCGTGGAATGTGGTAACCTCCCACCGTGCAATCCTTCGAGGACTCGTATGGTGGTAGAATTGTCACAGGACCTAATCGAAGTGTTTCACCGATGGTACAATGAAGGTATGGAAGTTTAGTAAGATCAACATCGTTTATTAGCCTTGATGAGTCTCCAACCTGATTGTCAATGAGTCTTCGATTGGGTGTTGATGTGGGTGGTTTCTGGGTTCGATTGGGTGTGGGTGTGGGTTTGTTTGGTTTGGGGATGGTTTCTGGATTCGATTGGGTGTTGATGTGGGTGGTTTCTGGGTTTGATTGGGTGTGGTTCTGGGTTTGTTTGGTTTGGGGATGGTTTCTGGGTTCGATTGGTTTGGTGGTGGTTGACAGTTTTTTTGGGGTGGCTAGGGTTTGGTGGTGGTGTGGATTTGTTGATGGTGGATGGTTATTGTATGTGGATTGTTTTTTTGTTTTTGTTTTTTAGATTCTCTGTGAAAGGGAATAAAATCTGGAAATGTTTTAAGATTGAAGGTTTCTGATGGTGGTGGAGAGATGAGGTTGTTGATGGCGGTGGAGAGATCGATGAAAATTGGTTGATGATCTTTTAATCTCTCAGATTTTCATCGATAATTTTTATAAAAAAAATTAATGAAAAAAAAGTTTTTTTTAAAGAAAATATTCTATTTAACCTCCACCATCCATATTTGATTTTTTAGAAAAATGGAGGGTGCGGATCCATTTAAAAATTATTATTTAATTTTTAATTTAATTTAATAATATTTATTTAAGTTAATAATAGTTATTTGTTTATCAATTTATAAATTACTATTATACCCTTTAACTATATAAGATTCTAGAACATCTGATGTTATTTTACCTTTTTACCCCTGTTGACTCTCGTTGACTTGACGGAACCCTAACAGAATTGGACGGTAGGGACTAAAATATGTATTGTCAGAGAAATGATGGAATAAAGATTACAATACCAAAAATCCGTGGACTAAACGCAAATTAAGACAAACTATAGGGACTAAATACGATTTTCCGTTAATTTAATTATGCGAAGTTACCTTTTCACTTAAGAATTTTCCTTGTCTTCCAAGCAGACTTATTTGGTGGCTAGTGTCCACTCGTAAGCAACTGCGAAAGATTGCGAACAGGAAATCAAGTAATAATATTAAATCTTCAAATATTATGTTATCGGATAAGATTGAGTCAATAGATAATGGTGTTGTAAATACAAGTCATTCGGATGGTAACAAACCAAACAGATAGCTGAGAGAGTCTTTTAAATTTCAAATAGAGGATATCTCAATATCTCCGTCTGCTATATTATATATACAAGTATTACTCGGCTAACGCAATTAAGTTTTTGCTGAGCTTTTAAGCCAAATCTTTATCTGTTTTTCAATCTTTAAGTTGGTAGCAGAGCCTGTCTCTTACCTCTCTCCAATGGCCACCAATATCACTAATGTTACTCCTGTTCAAAATAATACCACATCCAACCTTGTTGAAAACCAACCCTCACTTCCTCTGTCTTCAAAATCTCTCAATTTTGCTATCACTTTCAAACTTGATGATGAAAGTTATTTATTGTGGAAGTCCCAAATCATGACAGTAATTAGATCCCATGACTTAGAAGGTCATACCACTGAAGAAATCACCAATCCTTGCCAAACTCTACCAAACCAAACAACAAAAAACCCATCCTATATTACCTGGAGACGCCATGATCAAACTGTTCTTAATTGGATTTTCTCTTCATTGACAGAGGGAATTCATGCTCAAGTTATTGGTTGTGAGACTGCTTTTGCTGCTTGGGAGTAACTGGAAAAGATTTTTACAGGACAATCTCGCGCATGGATTGGTCAGCTGAGACTGCAGTTACAAACTACCAAGAAATCTTGTATGTCTATGACTGATTATTTAGTTAAAATGAAGAGGTATATTGATAAACTTGCTGCATTTGGCTACAAAGTTACCTTAGAAGAGGAAGTGCATTACATTTTATCTGGTCTTGGTCAAGAATATGAAACTTTTGTAACTTCAATCAATAATCGACAAGGAGACATCAATATGAGTGAGTTGAGGAGTCTGGTCTTGATTCAAGAGAGCAGAATTGAGAGCATGAATATCAGTTCGGAGTCAATACAACAAGGACTTGCTAATCTAGCAGTCCAAGGTAATTCTCAGTGCAAAAATAATACTTTTAAACCTTCTAACAGTGGTAATGGCAGGGGATTTTATCAATCCAATAATCAACAGCAGTTTAATCAATTCAATATAGGTCGTGGGAGAGGAAATAGAGGCGGTGGAAGATTTCAAAATAACAGCAAGCCACAACGTCAGATTTGTGGGAAATTAGGCCACACGGTAATTAAATGCTATTATAGAATGGATGCGACTATTTAAGCATCTACTGCAAACCAACAAGGAAGTGCCAATATTGCTGCAATGGTAGCATCACCAAGCTCAGTGGCTGATCAAAATTGGTACCCAGATTTTGGAGCATCCAACCATATTACACTCGATGTTTCCAATTTATCATACCCAATAGAGTACACAGGACCGGAAAGAATCCATGTTGCCAATGGTCAAGGTTTGAATATCACTTATACTGGTTGTGTTTCTGTTCAAAATAACTTGAAACCTTTAATTCTAAAAAATCTTCTTTGTGTGCCTCAAATTGCTAAAAATCTACTAAGTGTATCTAAATTTGCAGCCGATAATATTGCATATTTCGAATTCCACCCATCTTTTTGTGTTGTTAAGGATTGCACTACAGGGAGACAGCTTCTCAGAGGGAACCTTGATGCTTCTTCTAGTCTATATCATTTGAGTCTATCAAATCTGAAGTTCAAATGTTTTTCCCCATCAATTCAACGTGCTTCTCCAAATTTATTTTCTTCAAATAATGTGTTGTCTGCACAAAAGACCATTGCTATTATATGGCACAAACGGTTAGGTCATCCTATTCTAGGATTTTACAGTTTTTAACATCTCGTTGTAATTGGAATTTGATTGGTAATAAAATACCAGATTTTTGTTCAGCATGTCAATTAGGCAAATCACACAAATTACCTTTTTCTAAATCTACTACTATTGTGCATGAACCTTCAGAATTAATTTTTGCTGATCTTTGGGGGCCATCACCCATAATTTCCACTGGTGGGGCAAGATACTATATTAGTTTTATCGATGCTTTTTCAAAATTCACATGGATTTTTCCATTTAAGTTAAATCAGAAGCTTTCTCAACACTTGTTCGATTCAAAAATTTTATTGAAATGCTCTTGAGCATAAAATAAAAACTCTTCAAACAGATTTTGGAGGTGAATTCAGATCTTTTTTCCCAGTTTCTTTACGTTAATGACATTCATCATAGAAATTCATGTCCTCATACACAGGAACAACAAGGAAGTGTTGAAAGAAAACACCGTCATATAGTTGAGCTTGGTCTTACACTATTAGCTCAAGCATCCATGCCACTTCATTTTTGGGAAGAAACTTTTAATACTACTGTGCATCTTATAAATCGATTGCCTACCCCAATCATAAAATATTTTACACCTCTTGACAAACTTTATAAACAACGAATAAATTATGATTTTCTAAAAGTTTTTGGTTGTCAATATTTTCCTCATATGCGTCCGTATAATCAGCATAAGCTAGATTTTCGTTCTAAACCTTGCACTTTTATTGGTTACAGTAATAGTCATAAAGGTTATAAATGCTTAGATTCTTCTGGTCGTGTTTATAAATCAAGAGATGTTATTTTTAATGAAAACAATTTTCCATTTTCCATAAAATAAAATCCCAATTTAAGGTCTTTTCCTTCACGCAACATGCCAATCATTTTTGAATTTGTGATTCCCTCTGATACACAGTTCTCCGAAGTGCAATCCTCAAAGGTAATAAACGATCAACCTTCACAGCCTTCACGTTTGCATTTACCAGGTGCAACCCCAACAGCACAAGTCCCTCAACAAACACTTTGGACCTTATAAATCCACTAGCTCTACAATCTAACAATTCCTAACTACCTGACTTACTTGCCAAGTTGCCATCCAATTATCGACACCTTTACCTCCACCTTCTGCTCTAAATGGTTATCCAATGCAAACTAGATCCAAGTCTGGTATTTCCAAAGCTAAAATTTTAACGGCTACAAAACCTACACTACCATCTGAATCTACCTCTTTTAAACAAGCCTTACAAGACCCTAACTGGAAGCAGGCAATGTATGATGAATTTCAAGCTTTGGTAAAATCGAATACATGGACTTTTGTTCCTTGTCCACCTACTGCCAACATTATAGGGTGCAAATGGCTGTTCAGAGGCATATTTTCTTGGAGTTGAAGCACATAAAAGTGATCATGGATTATTATTGACTCAGACAAAATACATTCAGGATCTTCTCAACAAGAGCAGAATGGTTGGTGCTACTCTTATGGCTACCTCATGCTTACATACTTCTCAATTGTCTCAAGTTGATAGTAATCAATTTGAAGATCCTACTTTATATCGAAGTACCGTTGAAGCTCTACAATATTTGACTCTCACCAGGCCTGAAATAGCTTTCTCTATGAATAAAGTTAGTCAATTTATGCAAATCCTACTGATGTGCATTGGAAGGCAATGAAACGTATTATGCGGTATCTTAAAGGAAGGGACTCTACATCATGGCCTTTTGATTTCACCAGCTACTTCCCTTTGATTAATCTCATACTCTAATGCAGATTGGGCTTGTAATCCAGATGATAGAAAGTCGACTGACGGTTTTTGTATTTATTTTGGCCCAACTCTCGTTTCTTGGAGCTTCAAATGGCAAAGTGATGTATCTTTATCAAGCACGGAGTCTGAGTATCGCAACCTAGCTACTACTGCAGTTGAGATTGCTTGGATTCAATCTCTCTTAAGTGACTTGTGTGTTCCTTTGCAGCAGACTCCCATCATTTGGTGTGATAACACTAGTGGTACTTCATTGGCTTCAAATCCTATTCTCCATGCCCGTTCAAAACATATTGAACTGGATCTTCATTCTCTCCGAGACAAGGTTATCACCAACTAGCTAGATATTCGATATGTGCCTACTGCTGATCAAATTGCAGCCGTCATCACTAAAGATCTCCCTCAAAACCGATTCTACACCATGCGATCCAAGCTTACAGTGAGATCCTCTCTGTTACGCTTGCAAGGGGATGTTAAAGATATTAAATCTTCAAATATTATGTTATCATATAAGATTGAGTCAATAGATAATGATGCTGTAAATACAAATTGTTTACAGTGATTTTTGGATTACATAAAGTCGATCACGCATCACACAAGTTATGGTGAGTTGACAGTAATGTTATGAACAAGAAAAGAAAAAGAGATTATGAAGACACAGATTTTACGTGGTAAAACCCTAAAGTGGGGAAATATCCACGGTTGCCGGTGACGGCGAGGAAGAGATAAAACTGTTACAATAATGTTTTTGAGGTCTATTCTAGATTCTCTCGATCATCCATGGCTAATATGATTATGGGTCTATTTATAGTGCATAGAGCCCTAATCTTTGTTGTACAAGTAAGGAAAAGTAGTAGTGTTTAATTATGACTTATTACTCGTTGAAATCGTCCTTATCTTCTTTCCTGTTTCGCGTTTTTCACGAATTGAATGAATTAGATTTGTTGCCTGGTTGAGACTCTGATATCTATAAGGAAGTTTATTTCAGATGTTGGTGCACTTGCTTTGAACATGAAGAGGATTGGTACAGTCGGCAATCAGCATAAAAACAACCAGATTGAGCTCCAAAATCATTTTCATATCAAATACCTTTTTATGCATAAGAAAATCATTAAATAGTTTGTATAAGGACAAAGAAAATCATATATACATAATTCACCATACAGTCCAAGTGAAGACCTTAACCAAGCATATGGAATACAGAAACATGTTAGCAATTATCAAGAAAATGAAACATTACAGATGTTCACACATCAAAGCTGAGCAAGCACCTTAGCAAGTGTTTAACGAGGTTGTAAGAACCTCATTTTTATGATTGGCTTATTTCATGAAAAATCACATTAGGGATGTTTATGTAACGGGTAGCATAGGTTCTCCAAGTGTGGTTTTCTCGAAGACATGCTTCCGGTCATCCCAAAGAGCTTCAAGAGAGGTAGTTCACTTGTTCTTAACTTTTGAAGAGATTTAGTTGCACACACTCACATATTATGTATTTGTATTGACATGCATTGATTGTTGCACACTCACACACTTACGTGCATTTGAATTGTTATGCATTTATTTCATGATTGGTCATGTGTGCATTCTTTCACACTCTACACTTGCACATTTTGCACATTACTTAGTGTGTTAAGTTTGCCTAGAAAAGATAATTTCTTCTCTTAGTGCGGCCTAGACCGCTTGGCAAGCTATGCTTGCACCGCGGTATACAGAGCGATATACCTCAGTTGGGTCATGCTTCTTGTACCGCGTCCTGTGCACTTACACGCACAATGGTCCAAGTCGCGGTGTAGTTCTGTAGGCCTCTGTTGCCTATACCACGGCCTGTGCACCTGCATGCAAAACGGCCTGCATCGCGGTGTTGTCCAGTAGGTGCACTGATGTGTGTACTGCGGTCTGGACACCTGCCTGAGCCACGGTACGCAGAGCAGTATTGATGAGATTTTGATTCCCAAGCCCAAAACGACGCAGTTTTGTCTAGGGCTTCTATATATATGTTCTATTCTCTCCCAATTCATTTTTAGAGCTTCAAGAACCTATTTTTAAGAAAGAGAACAACCCTTAGAGAGAGAAAGCTTCAAGCTTTGTTCCTTGGCTCTCCAAACCCCCAAAACCCATCATCATCTTGCATATATAGCATCATTCAAGCATGGGTCTTCATTAATGTCTTTACTTGGTAAGTAGAACTCACCTTCTTGCTCATTTATTGTTCTAGTTTATCAAGACATGTCATTTATTGCTTAGGTTAGCAAATCTTCATATTTATTGTATATCAATTGAAGTTATGACATGTTTGGGGTTTGTATTGTGATAGCTTGCATTTAGGACATATTTGCCCTCTAGCTAATGAAGACTCATTGACTGTATTTGTTAATTGCATTTATTGTCCTTGCCATTTTATGTGACAACATGTGTTGATATGGCTTTGTTTGATGACTAGATTTTAGACTTGCATATCTATATCTAGTTAGGTCTTTATGAACATTCATATAGACATTAATATCTAGGATTTGTACTTAGTGCCATCTTTAATTCCTAGATAAGCATTTAGTGTTGCCTAACATTATTTGCATTTTGAATATTCATATATTCACTTAGGTTGTTAATTTCTTCTTTGAGAGTTAAGTCTTGTGACTACAAGGTGTAGTGCATAAGCAAGTGAAGTCTTGCTACCAAGGTATGGTTGGCAAGCAAAGTGATCAAAGATTCACTATAAAGGCCTGTTGGTTAGTAGTGGTGGGTTAGTGACCGAGAATGATGTGACTAGAGGTCAACCTAGGTTGTAAACATCATTACAATAGTGGATTTGAGGATCGTGTGTGGCTAGAAGGATAGCCCGTGGTTTTCCCTTGTTGAAGGGTTTCCATGTAAAAATAAAGTGTTATTTATATTTCCGTAATTTACACTTGATTTTGTATGTTGGTTTATGAGGTGAATTTTTTAATATTGACTAATCAAGAAAAGTTGGTAATTAACTTGATTAAAACCTATTCACCCCCTCTTCTAGGTTGTTTAGACACACGCTTAGAGTGTATTTTCAGAAGTCAAAATCTGACCTCCACATGCCTTTCCTCTGCCTTATTCGGGGTTGTTTTAACAGTAACTTTGTTATGATATTCTTTAACCTCTTCCCAGTCAAATCACTATATCAGTGTCCCAAGCAACAACACCATGACTCTCATCCCTAAGCCTTCTCCAAGGCATACCCTTTTGCCCAAACTAAATAGAATGAATTTAAACCCTCAATTTTCTTGCACTTCACCTTGTATAAGAAACCTCTCAGGCTTAAATCTAACATGCTCTATCCAAAACTCTGGATCATTATGAACAGCCCAAGCGTTAATCCATAACTGTGTCCCCCGTGGAATGTGGTAGCCTCTCACCGTGCAATCCTCCGAGGACTCGTATGGTGGTAGAATTGTCACATATTGAAGAGAGATTAATATATCAATTAGTTATTTTGTTTTAGAAGTCGGTTTATTGTATATAATAGATATATAATTAGTTGTTTTGTTATTACAGCTGTTGACAACAATATATATATATATATATATATATGGCATTTGTTAATTGACTATATATATAAATAGCCTTACTTTGTTTGTTCTTTTTTGTATGAGAAATATATAGAGAAGCGAGGTTTCTAGTCCTGCTTCTTGCGTCTTCATTTGTGATATGGTATTAGAGCGCCATTGATTAGGCAGCTGTGAAACTCTTTTCCTTTATCTCGATCAGCTATGAAACTTTGTTTCTTCATCTCGATTCTTTAATTAGGTTATGGATAATGGTGAGATTGATTGCGCAGTAGTGAAATTCTGTTTCTTTATCTCGATTCTTTGATTAGGTCATCGATAATGGCTCGAGGGGGAGCATCTAATTCAAGTACGAATAATGGAGGGAATCACAACAATTTTGGCAACAACAACAATAATAATAATGGAGGAAATCACAACAATTCTGGCAACAACAATAATAACAATGGCGAAAATCGATTCGCGAATCTCGAAATTGAAGATTGATCGCATATAGATGGCTCAAGAAATCCTTTCTATCTTAGCAATAGCGATCATCCAGGTCTAAATTTAGTTTCAACTCAGCTTATAGGTAACAACTATAACTCTTGGTCTAGTGCTATGACTATGGCTTTGGTTGCAAAGAATAAGTTTTCTTTTATAGATGGGACTATCTCTCGTCATTCTGTTGATGATTCTCTCTATGTTTTATGGTCAAGATGCAATAGTTTGGTTATGTCTTGGATATTACATACTGTGTCAAAAGAAATATCTAATAGTATAATGTACATTGATAATGGAGTTGATGTGTGGAGTGATCTTCATAACTGGTTTCACTAGAGTAATGGCCCTAGAATTTTTCAAGTCAAACAACAGTTGAATGGTTTATCACAAGGTTCAAATGATGTTAGTGGTTATTTCACTAAGCTTAAGACACTTTGGGAAGAGCTTAGAGAATTTTGACCAGTTCCTGCCTGCAGTTGCTGAGGTTTGAAAGATCTCATGGCATTCCAGCAACATGAATATGTTCTCCAATTTTTGATGGGACTAATGAATCCTATTCTCAGATTACGAGCTCAGATCCTTATGATAGATCATTTGCCTTCTATAAACAAAGTTTTTTCACTTGTGATTCAGGAAGAAAGATAGAGAAGTCTTAGCTCATATGGTATCACTTATACCTCGAATTCTACAGCTTTTAGAGTCTCTATAAGCAATTATAACTCATATAAAGGAAAGCGTGAAAAGGCAGTCTGCACACATTATGGCAAACTAGGACATACCATCAATGAGTGTTATAAGATTCATGGATATCGGCCAGGATTTAAGTTCAAAGGGAGAAATTCAGAGCAACATAATGGACAGTCTGATCAGTATAAACCAGTGGTTAATCAGACTAATAGTGGAATAGATCATTCTGATGATATATAAACCAATGTCTCTATTTCCTCTCTTTTCTAAAGCCAATGTCAGCACCTTATTGCCCTTCTTAGTTCTCAACTTCAGAGCAGTTCTCACAGTGTCAGTGACCAACAACCAACAATTTCTTATTTCACTGATACATTCTCTTTTATCCCTAAACATAGTTGGATATTGAACACCGGTGCAACTCATCATGTATGTCATGATTTGAGTCTTTTTACTTCTTTTGATTCTTTTCTTAGTGCTTCACATGTGAATTTACCAAATGGACAAAGTGCTCCAATTGTTCGTGTTGGAACAATTCAACTAACATACCATATTATACTTAGCAAAGTGCTTTATGTACCAAGCTTTAGATATAATCTATTGTCTGTTAGTTCTCTCACCAAGGGTACCAATTATACTCTGATGTTTACTGCTCATCACTGCTTGATTCAAGACAATTCTCATGCCCTTCAGATTGAGACGAGTAGTAAAATTGGGAACTTGTACTATCTGGACTTACAGAAATCAAAGGTAGTAACAAGCAATAAGGTTTCAGTTTTTAATGTTTCTTTAGATACATTGTGGCACTATAGATTAGGCCATCCGTCATGTAATGTCTTACAACAAATGACTAAGACTTTGCATTTGAGTGTTGTTTATTGCAAGACTTCCATTGTTCTATTTGTCATTTTGCCAAGCAAAAGAGGTTATCTTTTGCTTCTAATAATAGATTGTGTCCTCAACCTTTTGATTTGATACATGTTGACATTTGGGGTCCCTTCCATACTATCACAACAGAAGGTTTCAGATTTTTCCTTACCATAGCGGATGATTGTTCTAGATTTACTTGAGTTTATTTGTTGCATAACAAATCTGAAGTTCAACAGATAATACCACAGTTTTTCAGCATGGTTTTCACTTAATATGGTGTTAATATAAAAAGGGGTTTGATCTGATAATGCTAGGGAGCTCAATTTGACTGTTTTTTTTATCATTCTAAAGACGTCATACAATATCATTCTTGTGTTGAAAGACTAGAGCAAAGCTCTGTGGTTGAGAGGAAGCATCACCATTTGTTGAATGTTGGTAGAACTTTACTTTTTCAGTCCTGTTTGCCTCTAGTCTATTGAGGAGAGTGCACTTTGATTGTAGTTCATTTCATTAATTGGTTGCCATCACATATTATTAAAGACAGATCTCCTTTTGAAGTCTTAAATCAGAAAGTGCTCTCTTATCTTCATCTCAAGGCCTTTGGTTGTTTGAGTTATAGATCTACATTTGTAAGTTCTCGGGAAAAATTTTCTCCTAGGTCTCGAGCATGTGTGTTTATTGGTTATTCTCAAGGCATGAATGCTTCTAAATTGCTTGATAGAGAATCTGGGAAAATCTTCATTTCTAGAGATGTTCGATTCCATGAGACTATCTTTCCTTTCTCTGAGAAGAGTTCTACTTTATATTTTTTTGGATTTATTTCATGATAGAGTGCTTCCTTTAACTGTTCTTGATCCAACTCCAGAAATGTCTAATCCAAACAACTCTAACTCAAAATAGGTTTCATTCCAACAGCCTACTGAAGTTCTAACTCGATCTAGTAGAGTAGTTAAACAACCTTCTTACTTATAGGATTACCATTGTAGTTTGATTACCCATGAAACAAATGGTGGATCTTCTACTTCTCATCCTATCTCTGAAGTCAATGGTTATAATAAATTAGAAGACAATTTTAAAACAACAATGTTGTCTCTGTCAGCCAATTCTGAGCATGCTTTTTATTCCCAAACTTGTGGACAACCTCAATAGGAACACGTTATGAGGGCTGAGCTGGATGCTCTTGAAGCAAAAAAAACTTGTTCAATAGTCAGTTTGCCTTCTGGTCATCATGTCGTAGGTTGTAAATGGGTTTACAAACTGAAGTTTAATACAAATGGTACCATTGAAAGGTATAAAGCTTGCCTTGTGGCAAATGGCTATACTCAACAAGAGAGTGTTGATTACTTATACACTTTATCCCTTGTTGCTAAGCTGTTTACTATTAAACTCTTTCTTACTTTAGCATCCATGAATGGATGGTTCTTACACCAACTTGATGTAAATAATGCCTTCTTACATGGTGACTTGGATGAAGAAGTCTATATGGCTATACCACAAAAGGGTATAGTCCTAAGGGGGGGAATGTACTTCTTAGGAATCCTGTTTACAAATTACGTAAGTCCCTATATGGCTTAAAGCCAGCTTCAAGGCAGTGGTATGCTAAGTTCTCGAATGCTTTAATTGAAGAGGGTTTCCATCAGTTTGCAACTGATCACTCTCTTTTTATCAAGACAAAAGACTCAAGTTTCATTGTTTTGCTTGTCTATGTAGATGACATTATTATAGCAAGCAATAATGAAGCTGCTGTTAAGAGTTGAAGATCTCTTTGGATGCTTGATTTAAGCTCAAAGACTTAGGCAATCTAAGATTCTTTCTTGGTTTGGAAATAGCCAGATCAACAAAGGGTATTTTCATTTCTTAAAGGCTTTATGCTTTGTTGTTGTTATCTAACACTGGTTATCTGGGATGTAAACCAGTAAGTATTCCAATGGGGGTGAATTTGAAATTAAGTCAAGATGAAGGTGATTTTATAGTAATTAGCTATTTTGTTTTAGAAGTCAGTTTATTGTATATAATAGATATATAGTTAGTTGTTTTGTTATTACAGTTGTTGACAACAACATATATGTGGCATTTGTTAATTGGCTATATATATAAATAGCCTTGCTTTGTCTATTCTTTTTTTATGAGAAATATATGGAGAAGCGAGGTTTCTAGTCTTGCTTCTTTCTTATTCATTTGTGATATCACAGGACCTAATCAAAGTGTTTCACTGATGGTACAATGAAGGTATGGAAGTTTAGTAAGATCAACATCGTTTATTAGCATTGATGAGTTTTCGATGTGATTGTCAATCTCATCCCTTACTTTTTTAAAGACCTCTAGATGTGCTATCAGCCGTGAAACAACACCATCCAATGTGTTCACAGTGGTATATGTCCCTACTATCAGCAATGACTGAACAATTCCTTTGAACACATCGTTTATGTAGAATTCAAGTTCAGATTCTCGCAATTTCAGCAGAACATCAATTATGGGTCGACTAATCTCTCCACCTGAACTATTATTATTTTGATGTGTATCAAGCAGAGCCTGAATGTAAGCATCTTTCTTTTTGTGAATTTTTATCATCTGCTTCTCAACACCATAGTAAGTCAACCATCTACAGTATGGAAAATAATCACCCAAAGCCATGTTCATAGAAGGAGCAAAGATCTGCTTAAGATAATCCAATTTGCCTTTGGTAATTTTGTCTAAGTCCAGCTCCTCCTCTTCGAACCACTTCTTACCTGCGACAATCTTTATCATGATATTAAAATCTAGCATGTAAAAAAAAGATTCAACTTCAACTTTCCGGACCCGTTCGTATAAGTGCTTGATCGTGAATTCGACTTCTTCAGCGCGAATTTCTGAAGACATCTGGAGACGTTTTGCTGAGAAAATTTCAAGGGCAATGAACCTGCGAAGGTTGTGCCAGTGGTGGCCAAATGGAGCTCCGATAGTAGTATAATTGTACTGTGAAATTCTTCTAGAGGGTACGAGTGGATGATTAGCGAAGATGATATCATTATTTGGGAAGCATTCTTCAATGGCTGCATAAGAGGAGAGTACAAGTGTTGGGCATGAACCCAAGCGCAGAAGAAATATAGGACCATACTTTTTGAAGAGATTGTTCAGGGTTTCGTGTACCGACCTTTTCAAGAGATGGAAATGGCATATTATAGGAAGACCAGGAGGACTTGGAGACAAGTTTTTTTGTTGTTGTTGATTAATCCTTCTTTTTACATCGAACTGGTAAACGATAGCAATAAGGCCCTGTTTGGCACACCAGATTGGACTAAGATTGGACTATTTTAGTCTCAATCCGGTGTTTGGAGACACAACTGGACTGGACAAAAAAATCTAGTAGAACCCATTTTTAGTGAAATGGTCCTGTAAAACGTAGGATAAATAAACCCACCAAATTGGTGGGTTTAGTTGTCCTGGGAGGTTGGGACTAATTTTTTTTTCTTTTAGGTTTTTTTTTTCTTTCAGATTTTTAATTATGTACTGTCGAAAATAAAAATGCATCACCAAAAATTAAAACAAGTTGAGATCGATCCCAAAAAAAAAAAAACTCCACCAAATGAAAGATCAAACACCAAAGATAGAACAAATACAAACACACCAACACCTTCCAACTACAACCCAGAAAGTTTTTGTCTAAAAAAAAACCTAGAAATATTTTGTCAAAAAAACCTAGAAATTGAAAAAAAAAACAGAAACAGAAAATAGAAAACCAGAAAAATCAGATATTGAAAAAAAAAATCATCACCAAACCGCATCAAAACTCGATTTGTAAACCATCACCGGTCACCACTACATTGCCATACACCCAAACACCACCAAACCCAAAAGCCAAACCACCCACTAAACTGAGATTGAGTTCAAACCAAAAGCCAAACCCAAAAGTCTTTCAATGACGATGAGAGACTGAGGTGGAGATGAGAGATAGAGATTCAGATTGAGTTGGAGACTTGGAGATGAGATTGAGAGAGAGAGAGAGAGAGATGATTGAAGAGTGAAGACTACGGTTATGAGGAGAGAGGAAATATGAGAGAGAAAGTGATAAGGTTTATATAATTAGTTTATATATTTTTATTTAGTTTTTAATTAAATGATTTGTTTATTTCAGTTTTAAAATTAAATTATTATGTTTAATCCAATCTCATAATTCACCAAACAAAACATGGTATTAATTTAGGAGGATGTATTCGATTAGGATTTCAAAAGACTTTTAACGACTTTTTTAAGTGGATGATTTTTGCAGATTTTATGAACTTTTATAGACTTTATAGAATTATGAAAAACTTTCATAGACTTTCATTTTAAATGACTTTCATAGACTTTTATTTCAAATGACTTCAGAGACTTTCATAGACATTTATAAACATTTATTGATTTTTAAATATGATATATACTTTGTTTTAACAAAATTATATAGATTTCTTATATCAATAAAAATATATTTTTTAAAAAGAATAAAAAAATCATTGTTAATTAAACTTGATAAAAACATTCTTGCCTATATATATATATATGTGATTTTAAAATTTTTATTTAAATTTTTATTATATTTTGCATCATAAAGATATTATGAATCAAGTTTTTTTTTATAATTAGCCAAAATATTATAAATTTTCTTTTAGAATAAATGTAGCAAATCGATATTAACATTTACAGATTTCTACAAAAGTATGTCAATGGGTATAAAAAATCTATCCAAAATTAATTCAAGTTACTGAAGATAAAATATAAAAACCGCATATAGTTGTTGAACAAGATTCACATCTAAAAGTGAGTGGTATGATATTGATCATAATTACATGGAGTCACGCTCATACACGACTTTGATTATAGCATATTGGCATGATTGAGTAGTGGTTTTTGTCTTTTATTATTTTTAATTAACGTAAATGAAGTTCGCTTGATTTGTTTCGTTGTTGTTTAGTTGCTTTGAAAATAGAGGTAAAAAAAAAAATCTCTCGTCCTTAATTGTATAGCCTATAGAGAGTTGTTTTATATTATTTTTTAGTTAATTTTTTTTTGTTATAGATTGTTAATGTTTGTATATTTTTTATAATGTTTATTCATTTTAAAAGTTATTCATTTTAAAAGTTATTCATTTTATTTTAATTGTAAAATCTGTTAAGAATGTGTGTTCTTTTATTTGAAAATATAACATATGTTTTATGATTAATGTTTTTCAAAGAATTTTATGTTTTTCTTCTAGAGTGAAATTCTTTTTATTTTTTTAAAAACAAAAGTCAATCAAAGTCTTTGGTAGGAATGAAAGACAAATTGTGAGATTTGTTATAACTAAAATCATTAAAAGTCATTAAAAGAGGCACAGTGCCCCATTCTGCGCTACCGGCCCACATCTTACCAGGAAATGCGCTAGATGCGGGTGCGGGTTTCGGCCGATTTCATTTCAGGAGAAGGAGAAGCCTAAGCGTCCCAAACAGATTCATTAGGTTAATGGGCGGCAAGAGATGCCACATCTAGGTCAGCCACATTAGCAGTTTCAGCAGAATAAGCTTCAAGTCGTTCAACCACCGACCGGGAGAGAGGGCCAATTTCTTTCTTTTAACTAACTGAGGAAGAATTTGCAAATTGATAAAACCCGGTGGGCGAATTTTCCATCGCTCGGCAAATCGAGTATGGAATTAGAGCTCGGGTGGGGCATCAACCACAACACAGGTTGCAGACCTATCGAGATGCTTCCTTGCAGAACCCAACGAGGGCTGTAACTCAATAGAGTGAGTGGGAAACCTTGTAACTCAGGCGTAGCTCGCTTCTTTTTGGGTGTGAAGCGGTGTCAAACCAAAATACCCTACAAGCATTAGCTCTCCCTGAAAAGGAGGTGATCCAGCCGCACCTTCTAGTACGGATAAAGAAGATATTCCATGACCTAAAGATAATAGAACAAATAGAGAGAGACCCTTTACAAGAATTACAGCTATATCTAAAAGATAAGGGGTATCCGCAAGAGTATGATATTGAGGACCTCAAGGAGAAATATCTTTTACTGGACTGGCTCGCCATTCATTTAGTTTTTCCCAGGGCACTAAAAGCAAAACATCTGTGTATCCAAGGGAAACCGAGCTCACAGAAATCACTACTGTTTAAGCAAATAGCAGAAGTCATAAGAACCTACTTCGCAGGAACGAGGATGAATGACTTCACAGACGCACACGACTTTTTCGACTTGTGGGTCATTGATGAATTCAAAGAACCTGCCAAGGATTCCTTTTCGGGGAGCCTTACCGAGGCAGGACAGGTATACCACAGCACCTTACTAAGAATACTGGATGGCCAAGAGTGTAAGCTTGACTCCAAGTATCAATCTGTTTTTACAAAGATAAGAAACATACCCATTATTTGCGCTACCAATGAATTGGGGCCCGAATTAACGCAAAAGGGGCCACTGTGGGAAAAGTTCATATTTACTGAATTTAATACTAGGATTAACGAGCTAAAGAAAGAAAGATTGTTAGCTACTCTATATGGTTGCATTTTAAGAAGAGTGGCTTACAGGTGTCAAATTGCAGGATACGCGCCGGAGGAACAAAAGAGAATTTTAGACGCGCCGGAGAATATTAGAAAAATCATGAGAGAAAATGAATTCGAAATAAGATACAACGAGATAGAAGTTGAAGTGTGGGAGAGTGAATTAGATAATGATCAAGGAAGAATTAACCTAGTCTTCAGCCCGGAGCCCGAGACAAAGAAGGGAGTGTATGCGAAAATGGAAAAAAAAGTTCTTAAGGCGAAGCAATACAACCCAGAAACCAAGAATCCGGAGATGGAGGAAACAGTGGGACCCTTGAAAAAATACTTACTTAGCACGAGTGGATTGCAAGCGCTAAATAAAAATAAAGTGGGACTCCTCGAGATAGCGAGAGTACCACTAAAAAAAAGAACGAGGATTCATAAAAAGAGAAAAGGAGAAGAGGGAGAGGAGGGAGAAGTAAGCGCCTATGTTATGACATACCAAGAACGAAGAGAAGAAACAGGGAGTGAGCACCTCATGGTATACAGGAAGAAAAGTAATAAGCTGGAGGACTACGCCTCGTGGCCCATTATGCTGGAACTAAACAGAAGTGAGTACCACTCTGTTGTTTTCAAGACTAATTTAGCAAATGAAAATAAAGAAATGAAAAAAAGGGTTATTAGAAAAGAAATTGAAGTTACTGAGGAGGATAGCGAGGAAAAAAAGAAGAAAATTAGGGCCATGCTTAAACTGGGAGTAAAAACTGTAGTCACGATGTATGACAGATGACACGGCCATAGCTTGGCAACCAAAGAAAAAGCACTCGAAACAAAGAACGGAAATCAATGGCAACTAAGACTCAGTGGGATAAATGGGTAGCAGGAGGAGAAGAATGTAGCTCAACATCGTACACAGCCCCTACGCTACGCTCCGGTGAACGGAACGGGAAAGCACTTGGCTTCGGGAAAACACTTTCCCTGTGCGGTACGCTTGAGCGTTACTTGGTAGTGGTAGTGGTAGTGATGCTATGAAAAGAAAAAGGGACCGGGGGTATTGATACCTTCCTTCGGAGGAACGTTCTAGGTCTCCCCCTTCGTAGGTGTTGGAACCTAGGGTTACAGATTGCGCAGCGGAAGGGTTTTAAATTTTTTTATGCAATCATTAAACTAACTCATTTGTACAGTAATAATCAAATGTAATTATAAAGTGATGAAACATTTTCATACCTACGTAGGAGGCTCCTTCACTTTAATACGAACTGCTCCTGATTTGAACCACGTGATCTTCCTCGCTATCTCCCGGAACTGGTAACAGCGTGTGGGCGCATCACGATATTCAGGACCTGTATGGAAGAAGAAGAGAAGAACACAAAAAAAAAACAACTCTAGAAGTGTAGCACTTGTGGTCTCACCACACACTAACTTTTTCTATTTGTTTGCTTTTTTGCTTTTTTGCTTTTTCTGTTCAAGATAACCTTTTCTCTTCTTTTTTCTTTTGCTGTGTTCGTTGTCTATTTGATCTTTTCAAAAACATATCACAAGTAATCTGATTACTTTATCAATATATGTCATTCGGTTATCTCTTTTTTTTTAATTAAATATATATCTCATATATATCAAATAAAAACAAACCAAAATCTTATTTGATTTTTAAAACTTTTCAAAAGAATATCTCATATCCTTTTAAATTAAATATTTATTTTTGAATTCAAACATTTCAAATTCAATTTCAAATATTTAATTTAATAAAATAAAATAATCATATTATCTTATTTTATTCAAAATCAAATATCAACTAACACTCTCCATTTAGTGATTAACAACATAATTAAATAATCTTATTATTTAATTTATTTAATCACCATTATTCATTAATTAAATAATCTCATTATTCAATTAATTCCCGAATTAATACGTGTCACTTTCGTAACACAATTAATTGGACAATCCAATTAATTAACCGTGACCCTTGTTACCTAAATCGATCGGGCTAACAAGGGGACCTAATGGACCCACAGTATTTTGAGCTCCAATAATCCTTAGAAATTATTAATTAAACTCTTTAATTAATATTTCATGATTATTAACTTCGGTGTTATTCCACTAAAAACCCGAAGCTGCACTCTCTCAACTGTAGACGTTTTTACACAAACCAATAACTCTCGGTGTCCATCGATATAGCTATTACATATGGTATAATCCTCCACAAGTAGTTCATAATTAGAGCTGAGTCATAATATCCGTTATACCCCTCTAATCATATCTTTCCATTAAGTACCATTGATTCTCTAATGAACAATAAATCCTACATTCCTTACGGAATTAGGAGAGCGCTCATATTGTTCAAGTCCCGAATCAACCCTTAAGGGAACTACCATCTACTTCTCACAAAAAGGAGTGGATTCCACTATTGTGTACAAAACTTCCCAGCCACAAGCCAAACCGCCATCCCAACATACATAGTATATTGATCGGGAATGCAACTCCGACCTCACCCATGGTATATCAAAGACCACGATCTAACCTGAAGGAGTCGATAAGACACTCAGGATTAAGATCACCCACATATAGCCATCATTAGTTGATATATATGAATCTCATCGTTAAACGGATCTTAGTGAGAGATTCATATAGATCATGTCCCAGTCTTATATGATCACATCATACAAGGTGCCTCCATTCTCATATCCACATATGAATGATCCAGGATAGGATCACCGTACACTACGAAATGGATCGCAGCTGTAGATTAACCACAAATAAAGCACTCAGCTTTATTTGCTATCTACGGACTTTTTAGATTGCTCGTTTCAAACTGAATCCATCTATATATGACACTCATATACTCAGTTCGAAATTACATCCGGCAATTTTGGATGTTAAGTGCACATGTTATATAAAGTATGACACAAAATGAATGAATATACTACTTCTTTTATTTATGTTCAAATTATATTTACATATTACAAGCTTTAAGGCAAAAAACCCAACAATCTCCCACTTGCACTAAAGCATGTGAGTCATGTCTCGTAACCCTAGACCTTCTAGGTGACCTTCAAACACTTTAGCCGGTAAGGTCTTCGTAAATGGATCAGCATGATTGTCTTGTGAGGCTATCTTGGTGACGATCACATCTCCTCTCTGCACTATCTCTCTAATGAGATGATACTTTCTCTCTATATGCTTCCCTCTCTTGTGGCTTCTTGGTTCTTTGGAATTAGCCACAGCACCACTGTTGTCACAATAAAGTGTGATGGGCTTATCCAGATCTGGAACAACTTCCAGATCACTCAAGAACTTACGGAGCCAAACAGCCTCTTTAGCAGCTTCACAAGCGGCTACATATTCGGCTTCCATGGTGGAGTCAGCAATGCAAGATTGCTTTATACTTCTCCACACAATGGCTCCACCACCTAGGGTGAATACTGATCCAGACGTGGATTTTCTAGAATTTCTGTTTGACTGAAAATCAGAATCTGTGTATCCTAACGGGATCAAATCCTGTCCGGAATATACTAGCATATAGTTTCTCGTTCTTCGAAGATACTTGAGAATAGTCTTGACAGCAACCCAATGATCTAATCCTGGGTTGGACTTGTACCTGCTGACTACTCCCACTGCATAGCAGATGTCCGGTCTCGTGCATAACATAGCATACATGAGACTACCTACTGCTGATGCATATGGCACACGTCTCATATCCTCAACTTCTTGAGGTGTCTTAGGACACTGTTCCTTAGACAAGTGAACCCCATATCTAGAAGGTAAATTACCTTTCTTGGAGTTCTGCATCGAAAATCGCATAAGAATCTTGTCGATATATGATGCCTGAGACAATGCTATGAGTTTGTTCTTACGATCCCTTATAAGTTGGATCCCTAGAACATAGCTTGCCTCTCCCAAATCTTTCATTTGGAATTGGCTAGCCAGCCAGCCCTTTACATCAGACAACACTCATACATCATTCCTAATGAGTAGGATGTCATTTACGTATAGGACCAAGAAAATTACTTTCTTGTCAATGATGCGCTTGTAGACACAAGGCTCATCAACGTTTTGCTCGAAGCTATAGGTTTTGATTACATCATCAAACCTTATGTTCCAAGATCTAGATGCTTGCTTAAGTCCATAAATTGACCTTTGCAACTTGCAAACATTTTGCTCTTGATCTGGAGACACAAATCCCTCTGGTTGCATCATGTATATGCTTTTATCAAGATTGCCATTCAAGAATGCAGTCTTGACGTCCATTTGCTAAATTTCATAATCTAAATAGGCAGCAATGGATAAGAGAATCCGAATAGACTTAAACATGGCTACTGGCGAGAAGGTCTCTTCATAATCGACCCCCTCTTTCTGGGTATAACCCTTGGCCACTAGCCTTGCCTTGAAGGTCTCTACCTTCCCGTTTACTCCTCTCTTCCTCTTGTAGATCCACTTACATCCTATGGGTTTTACCCCATTCGGTAAGTCTACAAGTTCCCAGACTGAGTTAGAGTACATAGACTCCATCTCGAGATTCATGGCTTTAAGCCATTCCTCTTTATCAGGATCTTCCATTGCATTCTTAAATATCAATGGATCATCCACACTATCAGCAGAGACAAGATCTTGTCCCTCACTTACACCCAAATAGCGTTCAGGCTGTCTCACAACCCTCTCACTACGTCTAGGTGGTAGTGTATCCTGACTAGGAATTATCTGACTTTCAGATGTTAATGGATTAACAACTCTAGTTGACTGAGTACTGGTCTCACCAGGCTCCAACTCATTTAATACAATTTTAGAACGAGGTTTATGATCACTTATATAGTTATCCTCAAGAAACGTTGCATTTGTCGATACAAATACTTTGTTATCTTCAGGACTATAGAAGTATCCACCTCTGGTCTCCTTGGAGTATCCTACAAACAAGCAGACCACAGACTTGGGATCTAGCTTTCCAGTTCTGTTCTTCAGCACGTGTGCTGGACACCCCCATACACGAAAATGTCGTAAACTAGCTTTACGACCATTCCACAACTCTAGGGGAGTTTCAGGAACAGATTTGGATGGCACTACATTCAAAATGTATGCCGCTGTTTGTAACGCATATCCCTAAAAGGAATTTGGTAATGATGGGAAACTAATCATAGATCTCACCATTTCCATTAGGGTTCTATTTCTCCTCTCCGCGACACCATTCTGCTGAGGTGTACCAGGAGCTGTGAGTTGGGACACTATCCCATACTCGACCATAAAGTCTTCAAACTCTTGGTCAAGGTAATCACCTCCACGATCTGATCGTAGAGACTTGATAGTCTTTCCTAACTGGTTCTCAACTTCAGCTCGGAATTCTTTAAACTTTTCAAATGTTTCCGACTTCCATTGCATTAGGTAGACATATCCGTATCTCGAGTAGTCATCTATAAAGGTGATATAATACTCATAACTACCCCTTGCTTTAACATTCATTAGTCAACAGACGTCTGAATGTATAAGCTCTAGTGGTTGTTTAGCTCTAAGCCCTTTACCAGTAAAAGGTCTCTTAGTCATCTTACCTTCCAGACAAGATTCACAGACAGGTAAGGTGCCGATCTTTAACTCACTTAAAAATCCGCTTTTTACTAGTCATTTTATCCGGTCAAGGTTAATATGTCCAAGCCTTAGATGCCAGAGATACGTTTCGTTTTCTCGAGAAATCTTATGTCGTTTAGTTTTTGGTTTTTCAACTTTAAACATTTCGGTGTTGAGCAGTGTTGTATGCATTAAAGGTCTTAACACATACAAATTGTTTTCATTAATTCCTGAACAAATATTCAGACCATTCTTTGCAATAATAACTGATTTATTATCAAAAGAAACAGAATATAATTGTTCTAACAACTTAGAATCGGAAATTAAATTCCGTGTAAATCTAGGAATAAAAAATACATTGTCCAACAAAATAAAATTATTATTACAAAAACGCAATCTAATTACGCCCACTGCTCGTGCCGACACGACATCCCCTAACCCCACTCGCATCGAGAAGGCTCCCTCCTCAAGCTGTGTCCAAGAATCAGTCCACTGTAAAGAAGAACAAACATGGTTAGTGGCCCTTGAATCAACTATCCAGGGTGAAGAATCATCTTCAACTAAACATGACTCAAGAACAAGTAAATCATATTTACCTTTCGCTTTCTTCTTCTTGGCTACCTCCTCCAGATACTGAGGACAATTCCTCTTCCAGTGTCTGACCTTGTCGCAATGGAAACATTTTCCTTTGCTCTTGTCAATGGAGGCGCATTTCTTTTTGCTTTGGGCTTTCTTGGGTTTGGGCTTACCCTTCGCCTTCCCAGCAAACCTCTTCCTCTTGTTATTATTGGAGGAAGATGGTTCGGCAACATTTGCCTCACCGGTCTTACTTTTGTTATCCTTGGTCATGGACTTAAAAGTAGCGAGCTCATTGAGCAACTGTGTGAGACTAAACCTTAACTTGTTCATCCCGTAGTTGTTCTTAAACTGATCGAAACTCTTCGGAAGAGTCGTTAGTATGATGCTCACTTGACTGGGTTCATCAATGGCCCCGCCATTGACTTCTGCCGTGTTGAAGTAGGACATCATGCTCAGGACATGTTCCCGAACTGATGTACCTTCCTTTATGCGAGCGAGCATAGCGGAACGAATAGCTTCTTGTCGCTTTTGCTCGGAGGGCTGCCCGAATATAGCTTGCAATGACTCCATAATTTCGAATGCTGTAGTCATTGCTTCATGCTTTGTGACAAGCACGTCTGTCATAGAAGCTAACAGATATGTTTGGGCCTTCTCATCAGATGAGACCCATCGCTGGTATGCCTTACGAACAGTTCGTGTAGCATTGGCAGTAGGCACCGGAGGACATTCCTCCGTAAGCACAAACTTGAGGTCTTTGGTGACCAGTATTGCATTAATGTTAAGTTTCCATTTTGTGTAGTTATCACCAGTTAATTTATCGTTTGCAAGTATTTGTAATAGTGCAGATGACATGGCTGAAAAAACATAAATTAAAGATTCATTCAGTCATACATTCTAAACATGTGCTAATGTTCGGCATAAAATTAAACATGATGCATGAAAATGTTTAATGAACAAGAACAACCCTAAAAACAATGTTTCTATGCCACGACAATCCAACATACCACAAGCAAGTGCCGCCTTAGGGTCGGTCAAATTCTTGCATGTTGGATCGAGACCTTCTCAGTCAAAGGATATACCAGAATAACTCTTATGCCAATATGATTCAACCATCGTTTATTAGGTCAGGTTTTTAATTAACCAATTTAATTAAAACCTTGTGAGTGTAACCCATCATTTCAGATCTCAAGAGCTTAACTCGAGAATTGCCGCCTTAGGGTCGGTCAATCCAGAAATCCCCTCCGAAATCCTATATGTTAGGAAGTCAACATTGGTATTGATTCTTATGAAAACCTCTTTAGGGAGGACGAAAACAAAGCCGTCACGAGGCCCCACTCGAATCTCACGGTGTTGAACTAATGATGGAGACCGCGGGATATAATATCATATATCCCTCTCCCACTCACTATTTTATATTAAGGGTTTTCTATTAATATTAATGCACCTAGATTAAACTAGATTAAACGGCTAATTTTAATCTAAGCGTCAAGTGCATTAATCACAAATTATTAGAATCTTATTCCAATAACTAATAAACTAAATTGATTTTTAACACTTAAAAAATTTAGTTCATTAGTGATAATTCAAATCTATGTAAACTGTTTACTAAGACTAGAATTATTATTAAAAGTGTATTTACTAAGTTTTAACTATTAAAACTAAACACATTATTTAGGTCCAATTATTATTAGGAGCTTAATCAAATTAATCCTAATATATATTAAGGACCCTACTAATCTAAGTATTTAAACTCTTTAATAAAAAGATTAGTAATTAATGAGATTTACCAAGTTTTTACTCCTAAAAACTAATCCCATTAAAAAATAGCCAATTATGTGAATAACCTATTTTAATCAAATTAAAAAAAATTAAACACATAATATAGATGACTATAATGGATGTATGATATATCAACATATATATGTGTAGGCACAACTAATTTAAATGACATGTATATGCATGACAATGCTTAATCATCAAATAATTAAAACATACATGAGTTGACCGAGTGTTGTGGATTATTTAACCTAAAAATTGGAATCTAATTACAAAAAAATATTCCCAAGGCATCCCTTGGTCTTCTTGTAATTTCCAAGACTTCCAATCTCTTCAGGTCATATGCACTGGTAGCATCGCTGGTACGCATCACTGGTCAACATGCGCTGATCTGCATGCTCGTAGGTGGTAGGTGAGCGCTGGAAGGATTGCGCGCTGGAAGGATTGCGCGCGCTGGTGGGCATCGCTGGTGGCACGCTCTGGTGTGAATATGCGCAGGTGGTAGGCAATCGCTGGTCTGCAGGTGCGCTGGAGGTTGATGCGCTGGTCAAGCTCGCTGACATGCGCTGGACTGCAGGTGCACTGGTAGTGTGTGTTCAGTCTTCGTGAACCACCAGGTGCAATTTCTTGCGATTTTACATTTTTTTTTAATAATACAATAGTAAAATAAAAATATATAAAAAACATTATATAACCCAGAAACACTCTAAATCCACTACACCATAAAAAATTACGATCAACCATATTTTTTAAATTAAACAATTTAATTAAAAAAACATCATACACTCATCAAAAAAAAATGTGCCTACACATTCATACATATCAGGAGTAATCGAATTCGATTATACTGTACAAAAATTGGCTCTGATACCAATTGTTGGAACCTAGGGTTACAGATTGCGCAGCGGAAGGGTTTTAAATTTTTTTATGCAATCATTAAACTAACCCATTTGTACAGTAATAATCAAATGTAATTATAAAGTGATGAAACATTTTCATACCTACGTAGGAGGCTCCTTCACTTTAATACGAACTGCTCCTGATTTGAACCACGTGATCTTCCTCGCTATCTCCCGGAACTGGTAACAGCGTGTGAGCGCGTCACAATATTCAGGACCTGTATGGAGGAAGAAGAGAAGAACACACACAAAAAAATAACTCTAGAAGTGTAGCACTTGTGGTCTCACCACACACTAACTTTTTCTATTTGTTTGCTTTTTGCTTTTTCTGTTCACGATAACCTTTTCTCTTCTTTTTTCTTTTGCTGTGTTCGTTGTCTATTTGATCTTTTCAAAAACATATCACAAGTAATCTGATTACTTTATCAATATATGTAATTCGATTATCTCTTTTTTTTAATTAAATATATATCTCATATATATCAAATAAAAACAAACCAAAATCTTATTTGATTTTTAAAACTTTTCAAAAGAATATCTCATATCCTTTTAAATTAAATATTTATTTTTGAATTCAAACATTTCAAATTCAATTTCAAATATTTAATTTAATAAAATAAAATAATCATATTATCTTATTTTATTCAAAATCAAATATCAACTAACAGCCTCAATTTAGTGATTAACAACATAATTAAATAATCTTATTATTTAATTTATTTAATCACCATTATTCATTAATTAAATAATCCCATTATTCAATTAATTCCCGAATTAATACGTGTCACTTTCGTAACACAATTAATTGGACAATCCAATTAATTAACCGTGACCCTTGTTACCTAAATCGATCGGGCTAGCAAGGGGACCTAATGGACCCACAGTATTTTGAGCTCCAATAATCCTTAGAAATTATTAATTAAACTCTTTAATTAACATTTCATGATTATTAACTTCGGTGTTATTCCACTAAAAACCCGAAGCTGCACTCTCTCAACTGTAGACGTTTTTACATAAACCAATAACTATCGGTGTCCATCGATATAGCTATTACATATGGTATAATCCTCCACAAGTAGTTCATAATTAGAGCTGGGTCATAATGTCCGTTATACCCCTCTAATCATATCTTTCCATTAAGTACCATTGATTCTCTAATGAACGATAAATCCTACATTCCTTACGGAATTAGGAGAGCGCTCATATTGTTCAAGTCCCGAATCAACCCTTAAGGGAACTACCATCTACTTCTCACAAAAAGGAGTGGATTCCACTATTGTGTACAAAACTTCCCAGCCACAAGCCAAACCGCCATCCCAACATACGGAGTATATTGATCGGGAATGCAACTCCGACCTCACCCATGGTATATCAAAGACCACGATCTAACCTGAAGGAGTCGATAAGACACTCAGGATTAAGATCACCCACATATAGCCATCATTAGTTGATATATATGAATCTCATCGTTAAACGGATCTTAGTGAGAGATTCATATAGATCATGGCCCAGTCCTATATGATCACATCATACAAGGTGCCTCCATTCTCATATCCACATATGAATGATCCAGGATAGGATCACCGTACACTACGAAATGGACCGCAGTTGTAGATTAACCACAAATAAAGTACCCAACTTTATTTGCTATCTACGGACTCTTTAGATTGCTCGTTTCAAACTGAATCCATCTATATATGACACTCATATACTCAGTTCGAAATTACATCTGGAAATTTTGGATGTTAAGTGCACATGTTATATAAAGTATGACACAAAATGAATGAATATACTACTTCTTTTATTTATGTTCAAATTATATTTACATATTACAAGCTTTAGGGCAAAAACCCCAACAGTAGGAACGTTCTAGGCCTCCCCCCTGGGTTTTGTTTCTTTAACTAAACCTCGTACACAGCCCCTACGCTATGCTCCGGTGAACGGAACGGGAAAGCACTTTACTTGGAGTAAGCACTTGCCCTTTACGTTCCGCTTGGTCGTTACTTGTTAGTGATTAAGGTGGTGGTGCCCAGAATTGGCTTGTTTGCTAAGCGGAAGCCGAAAGGAAGACTCACCTGAGCCCTACTTTTTATCTACGTTACGCTTTGTCCTCCCTGCTTAATCTCTACGTTACCCTTTGTCTTTCCTGTTTAGCGATGGAATTTGGAATTCTAATATTTTCTGCGGAATAACCAGAGTTTTTAGATGCGTGCGGAAAATAAGATGTTTTTGCGGAAGATACGCTGGTTTGCTAGTGACACCCAGCACCGGGGGCGGAGAAAAGGACGCACATTAATATCATATAGTAAGCAAAAAGCGGGGAAACGTACGATTGTCCGCGCCTCTACCAGGATTAGGAGGCGCGGTACAGAAACCCGGAATAAACTCCCTTAGGAGCAAAAAGGAAGCAAGTTCATAAGGTCGCAGTGAGAAAGAGCCCATCATTTTCACCGGATAAACCGGTAAAAAAAGTAAATTCGGAACGGAAACTCAGCAGAAATGCAAGAGGGGAGGGAAACAGAAATATACATTCTACCATGAGACACACCGAAGGAGCAACAACAGTCAGTAGGGCGACTCTACGCCCCTACATTTTACTTACCCTCTCCCATGCGGAAGCAGAAAAAAGAACCAGTGTTACTTCCAAAGTTATCATTGATAGAATCACGGGGGTCCTAAAGTGCAGTGCCTTAATAGTAGCGAAAGAAAATCATCAAGCGGGGGGATTCCACTTTCACATAGGAATTGAAAACAACAATGCCTCCAGAAATACCGCTACAAGACTACTAAGGGACACGTTCCCTGAGTTTGATGGGGCCCAATGTTCCGTAAAATTTCATAAATCGTGGGGAACCTTATGTGCATACGTCACGAAGGAAGACAAAAAACCACTCCTATGGGGGCAGTACACAATGGACCAAATAAGAGAACAAGCCCACGTAGTAAGGAACCATAGAAGAGGATCACATCAAAACCACGAGAAGCCAGATGAAATTTATACTAGACTCAAAGCGAGTAAGCAATGGCTGGACGTCTACAAGGACCCACTCTTAAGAGAAGCTAATATAAAGAGATACACAAATATAAAAAAGATATTCCAGGACCTAAAGATAATAGAACAAAAAGAGAGAGACCCTTTACAAGAATTACAGCTATATCTAAAAGATAAGGGGTACCCGCAAGAGTATGATATTGAAGACCTCAAGGAGAAATATCTTTTACTGGACTGGCTCGCCATTAATTTAGTTTTTCCCAGGGCACTAAAAGCAAAACAACTGTGTATCCAAGGGAAACCGAGCTCACAGAAATCACTACTGTTTAAGCAAATAGCAGAAGTCATAAGAACCTACTTCGCAGGAACGAGGATGAATGACTTCACAGACGCACACGACTTTTTCGACTTGTGGGTCATTGATGAATTCAAAGAACCTGCCAAGGATTCCTTTTCGGGGAGCCTTACCGAGGCAGGACAGGTATACCACAGCACCTTACTAAGAATACTGGATGGCCAAGAGTGTAAGCTTGACTCCAAGTATCAATCTGTTTTTACAAAGATAAGAAACATACCCATTATTTGCGCTACCAATGAATTGGGGCCCGAATTAACGAAAAAGGGGCCTCTGCAGGAAAGGTTCATATTTACTGAATTTAATACTAGGATTAACGAGCTAAAGAAAGAAAGATTGTTAGCTACTCTATATGGTTGCATTTTAAGAAGAGTGGCTTACAGGTGTCAAATTGCAGGATACGCGCCGGAGGAACAAAAGAGAATTTTAGACGCGCCGGAGAATATTAGAAAAATCATGAGAGAAAATGAATTCGAAATAAGATACAACGAGATAGAAGTAGAAGTTGATCCAAGAATATTGATATGTATGTTCCATAAAAATAATAATTTTTTTATTCTTAATTAATTGTTTCTGATTCACCGGTTCTTATCTCTTTTAAAAGAGATTACTAAAGTATAGTTAGAAGCTCCAGCTCCGTATCAAGGTCACGATCGATATCGTCACTAGCATCAATATCGTCACTATCATCAATATTGATAGTCATTGAGATTTTGAATACCTCATAACTTTCATAGACTGTTAAAAAGTCTTGATTGAATACCACATGACTTTTAAGCACTTTTTTAAAGTCTATAAAAGTCTGTATTGAATACCTCATGACTTTTATAGAGTCTTTAAAAGTCTACATTGAATACACCTAAACTTTTTAATTTCATAAAAGTCATTGAAAGTCATTTGAAATCCTAATTGAATACACCCCCCTTAGTTTAGTCCCATGTTTCTCCTGTTAAAGAAAATAAATCGCACACACACAAATCTAATCACAAATAAATAATATGAAAACAATAAGAAGAAAATACGACACCAAAGATTTTACATGGTTCAGTAATTTGCCTACGTCCACGGAGCGCACTGCACTCAATCCACTATTTTCAGAGTTGATTACAATCTCTCAGTCTCTCTTTCAGTCTCTCTACAATTGCTCTCTCTCTCTAGCAATTGTTCTCACACATTACGCACTACTAAATACAATGGGAAATAATAGTATTTATATGGGAATACTAGGGTAAGCCAAAACCCTAAAGGAATACTTTTCTTTTCGCACAAGTTTTTCTAAAATTACACAGATATCGTACCTACAGCGGTCTGGGTAGCGGCTGCAGCCCGTGACCTGGACCGCGGTTCTTTTATTGTCTTCCACCGCTCAGAATACCACGATGTAGGTACTTGTCTATGCCGCGGTTAACACCGCATATCACCTACTATAACACACCGCCTTCTATGCCGCGGTATGTGCACTATGTCCGCACTGCGGTCTGCACAGCATTAACCTTCTGTAGTTCAACACTGTGTGTGTGGCGGCTTGGGCTCCCCTGTCTATGCCACGGTATGCGCTGCGCTGTATGCTGGAATCCGTTCCTCAGGCTGATTTCTGGCTTCACAAAACCCAACAATCTCCCACTTGAAGACTGAAACTCAAATAGGCATTCTCCATCCTTCCTTGATGACTTAGTGGATAAATAACGGTGCACTAATCCCCCACGTTTTCACTCTTGAAGACCCACTGAAGCTGCACACAGCTCCAGTTTCTCAGTAATGACTAGTTTGGTTAACATATCAGCTGGATTCTTAGTTCCTGCAATCTTCACTAACTTCAACACTCCTTCTTCGATTAACGATCGAATGAAGTGGTAGCGCATGTCTATATGCTTGGTCATAGAATGAAATGCCGAATTCTTGGCCAAGTGTATTGCACTCTGACTATCACTGTGCAACACGTTCATCACCTGATCGAATCCCAACTCTGCTAACAACCCTTGTAACCATATAAGCTCCTTGCTAGCTTCTGTCACAGCCACATACTCTACTTCAGTTGTAGAGATTGTTACTATCTTCTGCAACTGGGACACCCAACTAATCGCGGTACTTGCCATTGTGAATACATATCCGGTGGTACTTCTTTTATGATCCACCTCTCCAGCAAAATCTGAATCCACATAACCTTCTAGCTTGAGTTCATCTCTTCTGAAGGTTAGACATCTCTCTGTTGTACCCCGCAGGTATCTTAGGATCTATTTTACTGTTTCCCAGTGTTGCTTACCTGAATTAGACATATATCTACTTACAACTCCCACTGCTTGGGAAATATCAGGTCTTGTGCATGTCATGGCATACATTAGACTTCCAATGGCTGAAGCGTAAGGCACTCTAGCCATGAAGTCCTTATCTTCTTCTGTCTTCGGACTCTGGTCCTTGGACAACCTGAAATGACTAGCCAAAGGTGTTCTCACCGATTTCGCATCACCCATGATGAATCTCTGTAACACCTTCCGAACGTACTCTGCTTGTGAAAGCTTTGATGTACCTTCATGTTCGTCTTTGCTAATCCTTATTCCAAGAATCTGCTTTGCTGAACCTAAATCTTTCATCTCAAACTCACTCGAGAGTTGATTCTTCAAATTGTTAATTTCCTCTAAATCTTCACCAGCTACTAACATGTCATCAACATAAAGTAGCAAAATAATAAAACTTGACTTAACCCTTTTGAAGTAGTAGCAGTGGTTAGCATTGCATCTTAAATAGCCATTGCCTTGGATAAACCCATCAAACTTCTTGTACCACTGTCAGGGAGCTTGTTTTAGACCATACAAGCTCTTTGTCAATCTACATACCAGCTCTTCCTTGCCATCTTCCGCAAACCCCTCTGGTTGCTTTATATATATCTCCTCCTCCAAATCACCATGAAGAAAGGCAGTCTTCACATCTAACTGCTCCAGATATAACCCTTTTGCTGCGACAATACTCAACACTAACCGGATCGTAGTTAGTTTAACAACATGAGAGAAAATCTCAGAGTAGTCAATACCTTCAATTTATTAGAAACCTTTGACTTCTAGTTGTGCCTTGTATCTCTTGGAACCATCATGTTCCTCTTTGATCCGAAACACCCACTTATTCTGTAGGGTTTTCTTTCCTTCAGGTAGTTTGGCTAACTCCCAAGTTTGGTTAGATACCAACGACTTCATCTCATCCTTCATTGCAAGCTCCCACTTGCTCGCATCTTCTCCCTGACATGCCTCATCATAGCACTTAGGTTCTTCTGCATCTGTCAGCAGCATGTATTGCAAGTACTTTCTATTTGGTATATGAGTTCGAGTTGATCTTCTTAATGTAATCTGAGCCTGTGTCACTGGAACATCTCTATGTGGGATATGTTCTTGAACCTGGGGCTACACACCTTGCTCTTTATCATTCTGTTTAATATATTCTATGATCCCGCTATCTGGTATATCATCCAGCCCAAAATACTCCGGCTCAGACACCTGTGTGTTCCTGTCTTTGTATATAACCCTTTCGTTGAAGACGACATCTCTACTTCTGATAATCTTGCAGTTTTGGTCATCCCACAACTTATAACCAAATTCATCTTCTCCATAGACTACCAAAGTGCACTTCACTGACTTGGCATCTAACTTACTTCTCGCATGATCACCTACATGTACATAGGAAACACATGTAAACACTTTAAGATGAGAAAGTTTTACCTCTTTCCCAGTCCAGATCTCCTAAACCCATACCTTTCTGAAATGATCGTCGATGAAAGTGACGAAATACTGTTTACCCCCGGTTGACGAGACTGAAGCTAGACCCCAAACATCGGTGTGCACTAGTTCTAGCTTCTCTTTTACCGGTACTCTTCCGGTCTTCTTGAAGCTCACTTACTTCTGTTTTCCTAATATGCAGCTCTCATAGAAATCAACCTCAACGTTCTTCAAATCTGGCAACTTTCCTTTCCAATGTAGATACTTCAGCCCCTGACTACTCATGTGCCCAAACCTCTGGTGCCACAAGTTCGAATCATCTTTGCCTTCCGCCATAGCGATTGAACCACAACCATCCGTGGTTGTATAGAGCGACCCGTTCTTATTTCCTCAGGCGATTATCATAATACCCTTCGAAATCTTCCACTTGTCACCTGTGAAAGTTGTCATATAGCCATCTGACGCCAGTTGCCTAATGGAGATCAAGTTCTTCCTCAAATCCGGTATGTGCCTCACATTGTCGAGTTTCCAAACTAAACATTTCAGCTGAATCTTCACATCTCTCTTCCCGGTAATATTGCATGCTTGATCGTCACCAAGATACACCTTACCTAAATTTTTGAAGACGTAATTCTCAAATAATTCCCTGTGAGGTGTGGCATGGAATGAAGCTCCTGAATCCAGAACCCAGGACTCCATCTTGCTTTCCAATGAGCATATGAGGCAGTCATCTGACTCCTTAGATACACAATTTGCGCTGCTCTTGCCCTTATCTTTCTTCTCAGATCTACACTCATACAAGAAGTGGCCCTTCTTACCAAAATTCCAGCACTCTACATCATTTTTGCTTCGTTGCTGATTTCCCGAATAGTTGACCTGATGCCTGGATTTAGATTTTCCTCTTGACTTTGATCTTCCCCGTTGATTCGTGTTCCAATTTCTGTTTTTGCCTTCTCTACTTTCCATATTCAGTGCTGAAGATGTAGATGCCCCTAATCCCTCTTCACACAACCTGATTTCTTTGATCATGATCATGTTCACAACCTGTTGGAAGTTCAATTTTTCTTTTCCGAACGAGTTGGCAATTGACTGACTTGTCATCTTCCAACTTTCTAGCAATTGGGTGAGCATAAATACTGCCATAAACTCCTCATCAAAACCCATAGACAAGGAACATAACCCATCCTTCACTTCATTGAATTGATTCAGAAACTCTTTAAAGTTCTGACCTTCCGCCATCTTCAAAGTTGATAGCTTCTTGACAAGATGGACTTTCCTTACCGCAGAAGGCTGTTCATATAGGTCTGATAGAGTATCCATTAGATCTTTGGCAGTCTGTTGATCCTTTACGTTGAAAGCGACCTGCTTCGTCAAACTGAGACGAATTGCTCCCAATGCTTTCCGGTCCATGAGTTCAAAATCATCATCATCCATATTCTTCGGTTTCAGCTCTTTTGACCAATCTTCGTCGGTCATATCCTTCGGTCTCTCATTTAACGGCCAGTGCAGATCCTTCTGGTACAGATAATCCTCCATCTGTATCTTCTAAAAGCTGAAATTCGTCCCATTGAATTTCTCAATCTTGTGCGTATCCTTTTCTGATTCTATCTCTACGACGAAATCAATGACCTCGAGAAAACCTAGATTTGTGTGAAAAAAAAATATGTCCCAACCAAGGGCTTTGATACCAATTGTTGTTGAGAATAAATCGCACACATACAAATCTAATCACAAACAAATAATATGAAAGCAATAAGAAGAAAAGACGACACCAAAGATTTTACGTGGTTCAGCAATTTGCCTATGTCCACGGAGCGCACCGCACTCAATCCACTATTTTCAGAGTTGATTACAATCTCTCTGTCTCTCTTTCAGTCTCTCTACAATTGCTCTCTCTCTCTAGAAATTTTTCTCACACATTACGCACTACTAAATACAATGAGAAATAGTAGTATTTATATGGGAACACTAGGGTAAGCCAAAACCCTAAAGGAATACTTTTCTTTTCGCATAAGTTTTCCTAAAATTACACAGATTTCGTACCTACCGCGGTCTAGGTCGCGGCTGCAGCCCGCGACCTGGACTGCGGTTCTTCTACTGTCTTCCACCGCTCAGAATATCGCAATGTAGGTACTTGTCTATGCCGCGGTCAACACCGCATATCACCTACTGGAAAACACCGCCTCCTATGCCGCAGTATGTGCACTATGTCCGCACCGCGGTCTGCACAGCATCAACCTTCTGCAGTTCAATGCTGTGTGTGTCGCGGCTTGGGCTCCCTGTCTACGCCGCGGTATGCGCCGCGCTGCATGCTGGAATCCGTTCCTCAGGCTGATTTCTGGCTTCACAAAACCCAACATCTCCAAACACAACATACTATTAATTTAGTCTAGTCTAGTCCAATCCAATCCCATCTAATCTCAGTCTCATCTTAATCCAATTCAATCCTATGAAATAGTCTAATCCAATCCCGCATACCAAACATGCTCTAATAGAGAATACTACACGGAGGTAAATAGAGCTTCCATGGTGACAACTTTCTCACTTGTTTATCTCGATCGACTTGCAAGTTCATTACAAGGAACAAGATGACTTTTATAAACTTAATTTGGTAGCCACTCACTATCAAGTTAATGCTTTTATAATTTGAAAAGTCGATCTCATTCATTACATAATTTCTCATGTTAGAATGGGTGATATATGAATATGTAAAGAGAGAGACATGTAAAGGGAGGGGGCTTACATGGGTCATGCCCCCTTCCCCGTATATAATGTGTAGGGTTGGGTCCAAAAATCTTTTCATATCAAAATTATCGATATTATAAGTTCCAAGCTAACTATAATATGCCTTTGTTTTATTGTAACCCCAGTGGTATGTTATGTTTTCACTGTCCAATTAATATATTCTCAAAAAACAGATGCAATTTCGCTTTCACCCACAGGCTACAGCATTATGTGGGCTAATGAATGGTTGTACACTTGTACAGCCTATGCCTTTCCGAGAAGGGTGGCTATTAGACGCAAGTGATAGGGTGGACATAGAGGCAGCAATTTTGATAAAATTATTTACCACCGATTAAAATGTGCACATACAATGAACGACACGTTTACCAGCAATAGCTACATGCATATTATTAACAAATGCTTATGATATTAGCACCAGCAAAGATGCAGTCTGTTTTAAAACTAGCCAAATGGAAAAGCAAGATAACTGAAAGTAAGGAGTCCCAATTTGGTTGATTTGACGTAAATTAATACACCAATTTTGAACGGATGATTTGAATCTTGAAAGTAAAGAGACTGTATTTACAAGTTTAAAAATACTGGAAGCTTCTTAATAAATGCCATGTATAACGGACGGATCATTATAAAAAAATTTGAAAACTATTTCATGGTAATGTCAATTAGAAGTTATAAATAAAAGACAGAATTTCACATAAGTCCCACTTTTTTTTTACGATTTATCACTTTTATAAATATCTTTACAATATTCATCACTTTAGTTCTTATTTTTTCCAAAACACATCACTTTAGTTAATTTGATCAAATATTTGAAAATTAACTATTTTAAAACCCGTGAAAGTACACTTTTATCCTTATTACTATTTAATTTAGCTAAAATGATTATCTTAGTTTTAAATTAAAATGAAAAACAATAAATTCTTAATAATAAAATGTTAAATAAATAGATTAAAATAAATCTTAAATAATAATAATAATAAAATCTATTAATTTTTTTTATTTTGTATTTTTTTCGTAATGGATTTTTATTTAGCTAAAATGATTATCTTAACTTTAAATGATTATTTTTGATAATATTTTTTGTAATCTTTTTATTTAAGATTTTATTATTGAGAATTTTATTGTTTTTCATTTTAATTTAAAGTTAAGATAATCATTTTAGCAAAATTAAAATTCATTATAGAAAAAATACAAAATAAGAAAAAATTAATGGATTTTATTATTATTACTTATTTAAGATTTTTTATAATCTATTTATTTAAGATTTTATTATTGTGTATTTTATTGTAAATTAAATAGTAATAATAGTAAAAGTGTACTTTCCCAGGTTTTAAAATAGTTGACTTTTAAATATTTGGTCATATGAATTAAAGTGATGAGTTTTGAAAAAAAAAGAACTAAAATGATGAATTTAATAAAAACATTTATAAATGTGATAAATCACAAAAAAAAATAAAAAAAATAAAGTAGGACTTACCTAAAATTCTACCTAAACAACAAGATTTGAGTATAAAGATACTATGCAAAAATAATATAAACCAGATGTTATGCCACTTGTTACACGTGTTCTGCTATTTTTAATAATTCAAATTCAATACATCTTATGGATGATGATGAATCTATTTTGTTTGGTTAAAACAATCCATAAATATAGGATTTATCATATACATCTGATTATTATAAAGTTATAGATGATACATTATCTTAGTGGTTGAAGACTTCAAAATAAATATTCAATATTGGTATTGTAAATCTTTTTTTTTTTAGGTTCACCAAAATGGACATGTAATCTTGTTAGGTTCTGATAGATCTCATTGTGTAAATTTATAGTACAAATCGTTTTAGAATATGTAGATTAATAAGAGACCATCTCAATTCCTATATGATGGCCATATTTTATATCATATTTAAATCCCTTAATTTGGATTTGTTAACTACTTGATTTAATTATTTTTATTTAATTAAAATTATTTTTATGATTTAGATGAAATAGTACTGAATTTGAAAAATAATCAATTTTAAAGAAGAATTTTAGAGAAGAAATGGACTTTGGTTTAAAAAGGAACTAGGTTTGTGCAACAAAAGCAAATCACATGGGCCTAATTCAAGTGTATGGCCTTAAAAGCCCAAGAGAAAAGCCCAAAGTTAAGAGAGCAGTCCAAGTCCAGGTGATGCTATAACCTTGGCAACTAAAGGAAAACAAAGTCAACACAAAGGCAAGTGAAGCCTATCAGATAATTGAAGGTGGACCAATTGTTGATAGTTAGGTATATATTTAATTAATCAATGCTTAGTTTCGAAACGTTAATTATAATTTCTTCGATTCCTTGTTTTTAATTAAATTGGATACATAGAATGCTTAGGAATTGTATTTTGAAGCGACGAAAAACCAACTTAAGATTTTTATTAATGTGCTTATTGTTAAATTCATTGGTAGACAGTAATTTGATTTTTAATTGTTACTCTAATTTGGAAAATTGATAAATTATCAGGAAGCTATGAAATTATACAGTGGTTGATTCTGATATCTTAGTATTCTTTAATTGATTGCCTTCGACCTTATTTGCTTTTAGATTAGTTTAATTTTAATTTTAATTCATCACATTTGGTAAACTAGGTTAGAATTAGATTAAATTTAGATTAAATTAGTTATTCACAATCCTCATGGGAACGACCTCGTACTCGCATTAGCTATTTTACAATAGACTCATGCGCTTATGAGTATTTATGGGCATAACATATGTACATAATCAAGACTAGCATATTCCTTTATTTATGTAACAACTCAACATAATACAATGCGAAAACACAAATGGTAACATAAAAACAAACAGAAATAATTCGAAAAACAATAAAGCAGCACTAATTTAAATCATAGTTGCGAGAGAAGGGTGGATATGGAGTGGCGTGATTTGCACATAGCTTCCAATGGCTTGGCTTTAGGCATGGTAATACCAGTTCCTTGGCTCATATCCACTTCCTCTTCGCTAATTCTCTCCCATTCGAAGCATTGAATCAACGCAGCCAATGCCAACCCCATTACTCTATTGGCGAGGCCAGCGCCAGGGCAAGCTCGTCGTCCCAATCCAAACGGTACAAACTTATAATTATATGCCTCAGGACCACCTTCCATTAATCCTTCAAATCTTTCGGGCTTGAAACTTGTAGGGTCATCCCAGACCTTAGGGTCCCTGTGAATAGCCCATGCGTTCACAATTAACATTGTTTGTCGCGGTACATGGTACCCTCCAATGGTGGTGTCATCCGACGATTCATGTGGCACTAGAAGTGGTGCTGTTGGATACAATCGAAGGGCTTCGTTTACTATGCTTTGGATATAAGGTAGCTTGGCAAGATCAGGCTCGTCTACTAAACGGTCATGACCAACATAATTGTCAACCTCCGCTCTGGCCTTCTTTAGTACAGCAGGATGGTTGAGGAGAAGTGACATAGCCCACTCTATAGTTACCGCCGATGTGTCTGTGCCCGCAGTGAGCAGTGTCTGCATATATACAGGAATCATTAAATATCAAGGTGCATTTAAATACGGTTAAAGTGAAAAAACTAAAAAAAAGTTAATCTCAGTGATTACATATGTCAACAAATTTGATGAGGTTGAAACAAAGATCAGTTCAAAAGAGAATCTCAATGATACTAAGAATTTCTTGATTGTACATACCAGTATCATGCCTTTGATGATTTCATCAGTGTAGTAATTTGGTTCCGATTCTTGTAAAGACAGCATAGAGTCGATCATTGTTCTAGGTTTTTCTTCTTGATCATCACCACCTGGAACGATCTTCCTGGATCGAATTCGATTCTCATCTATCAAACTCTGCATGAATGAATCAGATTTTTTTTGTACTATCTTCATTCTTTTCTCAAAACTACGGTAATTCAACCAACGTAAAGCTGGTACAAAATCCCCTGGATTTGATGCTCCACCGATTTCAACAATCTCCTTACTAATATCCCGAAAGAGCTTAGCTTCAACGGAATCAGCTTCATCTACACCAAAATATCTTTTTCCTGCAACCGTCCTCATGATCACATTAAAAGACAGCTCGGAAAACTTTGATTTCATCTCCACTTTCGTGAAACTACTCTGGCTTGAACTCTGATGAAGATTTTTGAGTAACAGTCTAACCTCGTCTTCTCGAATACTCTGAAATGTTTTAAGACGTCTTGTTGAGAAGATTTCAAGTGCCATAAATCGGCGGAGATTGCGCCAATGTTGACCGTACGGGGAAGCTCCTACTGCGGTGTAGTTATAGCTTAAGTACTTGCTAATAAGAAGACGAGGCCTATTAGCAAAGACGACGTCGTTTTTGGAAAAGACTTCTTCAATGGCGGCTGGGGAGGATAAGAGTAGTACATTTCGGTTGCCAAAAGAAAGCTTCAAGATTGAGCCGTATTTGTTTGACAGGTTTTGTAATTCTCTGTGGATGGGTTCTTTCAAGAGATGGAGATGGCCAATTATGGGAAATGAATTTGGTGGGCTTGGTGGGAGATTCTTGTATTGTGTTTGTTTATGAAAAAAATGCTTCAAAATGAGAAGAAAAATGAGAAAAGATGTTGCAGAAACGATGAGTAACCATGATTCCTCCATGACCATGAAAATTTGTTTTCAGTTTTGTTGTTGTCTTGGGATAAGATGAGTTGTGTTTGAATCTGATGCTAGTTTATAAAGGAAAGAATGAGTGACGCCCAAGCTCATTTGGAACACATAAGTCCACTTTTACTGTATTTTTTGTTTGTTTGTAGAATTCTCTTCTTTCTTTATAGTTTATATACATAGTGAGCCTAATACATGCATGTGTAGACCGTAGAACTCATCAAACTAGTCAACTGGATGAATATTTAATTTAATTATACGAAGTTGCCTTTTCATTTAAGAATTTTCCTTGTCTTCCAAGCAGTCTTGTTTGGTGGCTAGTGTCCACTACGTAAGCAACTGCGAAAGATTGCGAACAGGAAATCATTTAACACCCCTCAAATCTTAAACCTCATTGTCTTTCTTCTCATTTGTTAATAAAGTCATGTCACATGTGGACGTGTGTCATATGGTGTAGATTAATTATAGGCTTATAGTTATTTTACAGCCACAAAGTTTGACATCTGGGTTCATTTAGAATTGCTCCTATCTGCATAATATCACCAATTAAAATCATATCATCCAAAGATGAGCCAAGTGATGATGATTTCAGATGTTGGTGCACTTGCGTTGAACATGAAGAGGATTGGTATAGTCGGCAATCAGCATATAAACAATCCGATTGAGCTCCAAAATCATTTTCAGATCAACTACCTTTTATGCATAACAGCATAGGAAAATCATCAAATGGGTTTATTAATATAACGATAAAGGAAATCATATACACATAATTCACCATACAGTCCAAGTGAAGACCTTAACCAAGCATATGGAATACAGAAACCTCTTAGCAATCATCAAACACCAAAACAAGAAAATGAAACATTGCAGATCTTCACACATCAAAGCTGAGCAAGCACCTTAGTAAGTGCTTCACGAGGTCGAAATATGATCTCCACATGCCTTTCCTCTGCCTTATTCGGGTTGGTTTTTACAGGAACTAGTCTCTGATCTTCTTTAACCTCTTCCCAGTCAAAGCACTGTATCAGTGTCCCAAGCGACAACGCCATGACTCTCATCCCCAAGCCTTCTTCAGGGCATACCCTTCTGCCCAAACCAAATGGAATGAATTTAAAGCCTCCCTTTTCTTGTATTTCACTTTGTATAAGGAACCTCTCAGGCTTAAATCTATCATGCTCTATCCAAAACTCTGGATCATTATGAACAGCCCAGGTGTTAATCCACAACTGTGTCCCCCGTGGAATGTGGTAGCCACCCACCGTGCAATCCTCCGAGGACTCGTATGGTGGTAGAATTGTCACAGGACCTAATCGAAGTGCTTCGCTGATGGTACAATGAAGGTATGGAAGTTTAGTAAGATCAGCATCATTTATTAGCCTTGATGAGTCTCCGACCTGATTGTCAATCTCGTCCCTTGCTCTTTTGAAGGCCTCTGGATGCGCTATCAGCTGTGAAACAACACCATCCAATGTGATCACAGTGGTACGTATCCATTGTCAGTGATTTGAACCGATGATCGCGGAAGCGTCATGCCTAATATACGCTCATAACTCATAGTAATTAACGTTAATAGCAGAAAAATAAGATGAGAGAAAATAAACCAATCACAACACAAGATATACGTGGAAAGCCCAATTGGGTAAAAAATCACATGCCGTTAGGACGACAGAGAAAGTTCCACTATATGATAAATTGTTACAACCGTATACTTCATGATTCTCTCTCACACCTCAACCCCAAACCATTGAGCCTTACTAAGTCCCCAAGCTCACAACCGAGCTTTATATCATGACTATCAGCTCACAAACACTCACAAGATCCTCACCAAGAACCCCCGAATATCCCCTAGATCTCCCTTGAATATCACCCACGGATCTCTAACTTGATCCACTGATATTCCCTGGATCCCTCCCCGGATATTCCCTAGGGTCTCTCACCCGGATCTCAACACTCTCTGATGTTACGTGGTGTTTCTTGACTCCACACAAAATAACCTAATTACAATGTCTATTTATACTACCTATAGGGAGTTTAAGAGAAAAGAAAATCCTACTCCTAAACATACAAGAATTACTTGTTCTATATAAATACTATTTCCTATTTATGACAAGTCTTCTTGTAAAGAGTATTCCTTTTCCTTCAAGCACAAGAACTTCCCAAAAGAATTACTTTCCTTTTTCGCTGGAGATTTCCCTTTTCCACGCATGCTTACGATTGACTAGGATTCGGGTCACGGTTGCGCACCCCCTTCCTAAACCGTTACAAGTCACATAGAATGCACCTCGTTTCCTTCTGAAATCCAATTCTTCAGTTCTTCTTCGGTCTTCGAATCTTCCTCAAACACCATCTCTAACTTCCAAACGTATCTCACGTCTCCAGGAAGTTCCAATATCAGTTGAGTCTCGTTTGGTTCACATTGGGTTCACTTGAGAATACGAGCCAAAACCTAACAATTCTCCCCTTTGGCTTGAATTCTCAAGACCTTTGTCCACAACCATAATTTTCCATACCGAGAATCACCATACCCCACCACAAGGTATAACCACTTAGAAACGAACCATCATAAGATTTTTTTTTGTATTCGTTGTTCCGGCACCATGTCGAAATCACCTGCTGAAAATGTGGCGCAACTCCTCACGTTAGATTACCAGGGAGTTCGTCAGCCATCGGCATCTTTGTCCACCATACACCTTGCATCACTTTCTGACCAATGCCTTGTGCACAATTATGGACCACTGGCAGCAACATATCCTCTTCCATGGCCAGTGGGGAAAACTGCCAAAAGGATAAACATGTCCTTACATCACCCAACCCTGTGAAAGACCTTTTGTCCTTACATCACATACCTGGTGAAAGACTTGCTACTAGAACTGGGAGTGCTTTGCCGGATAATTCTCACACCACCACTAGAGACTTCGAGCGTTCAATTTTTTTTTAATACGCATACATGAGTTTTTTTTATATCACCTTGTGTAACCCAGATTGGATCTCCATGACTTGTACCTGCCACCACAAGCCAAAATTCTCCTCCATCTATATTCTCCTTTTCATCAAACCCTACCGAGTTCGAAACCGCTTTCAAGACGTATCTCCATTGTTAAACCCATATTAGGCAACCATCATCATCATCCTAATACCACAAAGTCCTCCATACGATCTCCCGTAAAGACTTGAAACCGCCATCGCCGAACCATATGGCTCTGGTACCAATTGTTAGGGATTTGAACCGATGATCGCGGAAGCGTCATGCCTAATATACGCCCATAACTCATACCAATTAACGTTAATAGCAGAAAAATAAGATGAGAGAAAATAAACCAATCACAACACAAGATATACGTGGAAAACCCAATTGGGTAAAAAACCACAGGCTGTCAGGACGACAGAGAAAATTCCACTATATGATAAATTGTTACAACCGTCTACTTCATGATTCTCTCTCACACCTCAACCCCAAACCATTGAGCCTTACTAAGTCCCCAAGCTCACAACCGAGCTTTACATCATGACTCTCAGCTCACAAACGCTCACAAGATCCTCATCAAGAACCCCCCAATATCCCTTAGGTCTCCCCTGAATATCACCCACGGATCTCTAACTTGATCCACTGATATTCCCTAGATCCCTCCCCGGATATACCCTAGGGTTTCTCACCCGGATCTCAACACTCTCTGATGTTACGTGGTGTTTCTTGACTCCACACAAAATAACATAATTACAATGTCTATTTATACTACCTATAGGGAGTTTAAGAGAAAAGGAAATCCTACTCCTAAACATACAAGAATTACTTGTTCTACATAAATACTATTTCTTATTTATGACAAGTCTTCTTGTAAAGAGTATTCCTTTTCCTTCAAGCACAAGAACTTCCCAAAAGAATTACTTTCCTTTTTCGCTGGAGATTTCCCTTTTCCACGCATGCTTACGATTGACTACGATTCGGGTCACGGTTGCGCACCCCCTTCCTAAACCGTTACAAGTCACATAGAATGTACCCCTTTTCCTTCCGAAATCCAATTCTTCAGTTCTTCTTCGGTTTTCGAATCTTCCTCAAACACCATCTCTAACTTCCAAACGTATCCCACGTCTCCAGGAAGTTCGAACATCAGTTGAGTCTCGTTTGGTTTACATTGGGTTCACTTGATAATACGAGCTAAAACCTAACATCCCTACTATCAGTGTTGTCAGAATAATTCCTTTGACAACATCGTTAGTGTAGAATTCAGGTTCAGATTCTCGGAATTTCAACAGAACATCAATAATGGGTTGACTAATCTCTCCACCTGGAACTGGATTATAATTATTTTGATGTGTATCAAGCAGAGCCTGAATGTAAGCATCTCTCTTTTTGTGAATTTTATCATCTGCTTCTCAACACCATAGTAAGTCAACCATCTCAAGTATGGAAAATAATCACCCAAAGCCATGTTCACCAAAGGATCAAAGATCTGCTTCAGATCATGCATTTTGCCTTTTGTAATTTTGTCGAAGTCCAGCTCCTCCTCTTCGAAGCACTTCTTACCTGCGACAATCTTCATCATGATATTAAAATCCAGGATGTAAAAAAATGATTCCACATCAATTTTCTGGACCCGTTTGTACAAGTGCTTGATCGTGAATTTGACTTCTTCAGCGCGAATTTTCGAAGACATGTGGAGACGTTTTGCCGAGAAAATTTCAAGGGCAGTGAACCTGCGAAGGTTGCGCCAGTGGTGGCCATAGGGAGCTCCGATAGTAGTATAATTGTACAGTGGAATCCTTCTAGAAGGCAAGAGTGGACGATTAGCGAAGATGATATCATTGTTTGGGAAGCATTCTTCAATGGCTACATGAGAGGAGAGTACAAGTGTTGGGCGTGAACCCAAGCACAGAAGAAATATAGGACCATACTTTTTAGAGAGATCGTTCAGAACTTCGTGTACCAGACTTTTCAAGAGATGGAAATGGCCTATTATAGGAAAACCGGAAGGACTTGGAGGTAAGTTTTTTTTGTTGATTAATCCTTCTTTGTATAGCGAACAGGTAGAAGATAGCAATAATAGAGACTCCTACACTGAGGTAAAACAGAGCATCCATGGTGACAACTTTCTCACTTTTTTATCTCGAGAGAATTGCAAGTTCATTTCAAGGAACAAGATGACTTTTATAAACTTAATTTGGTGGCCCCTCACCGTCGAGTTATTTTTTAGGGTAAATCATAATTTAGTTCTCAGAGTTTGTTTTAATCTGCGTTTAGTCCACAGTTTTTTAGAATTGTAATTTTTAGTCCTTCTGTGAACGGATTCTATCATGTTAGACGTGTTAAATGACTCTGCTGCCCATGATGTGTGCTGATCACCCTCAAAAGACTATAATACCCTTATTTTTTTCGTTTATGGATCTCCACCAAATAAAATAAAAAATTAAAATTAAAGTTTTAAAAAAATTTCAACAATTCCAACCATGCACCACCCATCATCAATTCATCTTCCTCGGTTCATTTCATCTTCATCATAGCCATCATGCCCAACCAAAACCCGAATACATAAACAAAACGTAGAAACCAAGCCCCTACCACCAATCCTCGCCCAGAACACATCATTACCACCACCACAAAACACACCCACCGTCGCCGCCACCCAAACATACCCAGAAATCAAATCAAACCAAATCTAAACATACCTAGAAAATCAAACCTAGACAAACTCAGAAAACCAAATTCATTCAATAATAAAATCAAACCCATTCAACAATACAATAAAACCTAGAAAATCAACACAATCAAACCCACAAAATCAACACAGTCTAAGCCACAAAATTGAACCAAACAACAATAATAGAATCCTTGTTTTTTGACCAACAAATTAAATGTCCTCACAATAACTTCTTTAAACATTATAACACCCACAAAATCTCCATCAAACATCAAAAGAAAACAATTTTTTACAGACATATAAAAAACTCAATGGCGGTGGAGTCATTCTACCACCAATAGAGTATTAACTCCATGTGCGGAATAGCTGGCCAATCTACACAGGGGACGAACCGGTCGATTTGTGCGAGGGAGGAGCCGATCGTTCTGCGCGATGGAGGAGCCGATCGATCTTCGGTCGAACAAATAGATCTTCGATCTACATGCTGATCTCATTCAAACGACTCGTGGTTGCATGGGCTGAATAGTTCGATCCATGCTTGGACGCAGATATGGTGTGAGATCAGCGCTCTTCGCCGGCGGCCAAGTGACAGGAGAGAATGAGCGACAAAGAAGAGAGAGAAGGTGAAGTACGTTTGAATAGAGGTGTCCACTGTTCCAGTTCGGGCCGGTTTCGGTTCCGTGGACAGCTCAAACCCAAACCGAAACCGAATCGGAAAATTTCGGTTTTGGTTCGGTTTGGAGGTTTTGGACGGTTTAACCTACGGTTTGGGCGGTTTTAGGCGGGTTTTTTTTTTTTTTTTCATGTAAACCGCCGGTTTTGTCCGGATTTTTGTTTTTTGTTTTTTGTTTTTTATGTAAACCGCCGGTTTTGGCGGTTTTTGGGCGGTTTTTCCAAAGGCTAAACCGAAACCGAACCGGCTTCAACCGGTTTCCAACCGGTTTTGTAACCGCCGATTTCGGTTCCGGTTTTCCAATTTCGGTTCCGGTTTTCCAATTTCGGTTTCGGTTTTTAACCGCCGGTTTAACCAAACCGTGGACACCTCTACGTTTGAACTTTGAAGAAGAAGATCTAGTTTTAGTATTTTTTTTAATTCTTTTAACAATATTTTTGTTTTTTTTTTCAATTTCGTTTTTTAATTTTTATTATTTTAATTCTGTTTTTTTTCCTTTCAGAAACAATTTTGATTTTTATATTTTATATTTTAACAAAAAAAATATTTTTCTGTTTCAATATATGTATATATATTAATATATATATATATATATATATATTCCTTTTATAATATGTTTTTTTTAACTTATTAACTTATTTTAATAATTAGTTTGCATTAGTTATTGACTAAATTGATGATTCCATTCGCTGAATGTATTGTTTTTAATTTTTCATTTTTTTTATAATAATAATTTTTTCATTTTTTCATTTCTGAAATGACAAGACTAAGGCCCTGTCCTGCAGCTTTTTTTTTGTTTTCGTTTTTGTTTTCCAAAAACGATTTCGAATTTGCGTTCGTTTAACTGTTTTTCATTTTATTTTCGAAAAACAAAAAAAATTTGAAAAACACAATTAGTGTTAAAAGTGAAAAATTTGAAAAACATTTGAAAGTTGTTTTTCGTTTTTTGTTTTTGTTTTTTCACTTATTTTTTTTTTATAAAAAAATCATTTTTTTTCTTACTTTTCTCCATCTTCCCGTCACTATTCTTCTTCATCTTCTTCCAGACTCATTTTCTTCTTCTTCTTCGCCGCCGATCGGCTTCTTCTTCTTCGCCGCCGATAGGCCCTACTCTTCTTATTCGCCGCCGATAGGCTTCTTCTTCTTTTTCACCGATCCGCTGCTTCTTCTTCTTCTTCTTTGCCTCTTCGCCGCCGATCGGCTTCTTCTTCTTCTTCTTCTCCACCGATAGGCTTCTTCTTTTTCTTCTTCGCCGCCGATCGGCTTCTTCTTCTTCTTCGCCGATCCGCTACTGCTCCTTCTTCTTCTCTTTCTTCTTCTCCTTCTTCTTCTTCACCGAGTCCACTTATTAGTCATCCAGCGAAGTTAAAAATTTCCTTTCCTTGAAATTTTACTGAACTTTGTTTGAATACCTGCTTTCAATTTCCTTTCCTTCTACTTCCAGTGTAAAAGACCCATTCAAGCTTAAAAATTTCAGCCTCCCAATGACATCTATGGCCAGTGAACCTATTCCTTCAAAAGTTGTATATACATTGTTCGATAGAAGTCCTAAACGAATTGGTGTTTCAACAATTGATCCCAATTAACTACGCTAGATATGTGATTGATGTTGAAAAGAGTGTGGTTAAAAATGGTTATTTTACAGGTAATGGTACTTCTCATGATGATTGCAGTGACGATGTGTGTACTAATGATGCCCTACATGTTCTTCTTTAGGGAGTTTACTAGATAGGCGTTTTGTGATAAGTGTTTTAAAATTTTGTAGCAATGAAAGATGTCTTGAATTGGGAAGAAGATACCATGCATTGATTATAAAGAGTGAATTTAGTGTTATCAGTTTGTAGGAACTAGTCTTGTTGGTATGTTTGCTAAATGTGGAGATATGAGTTTACTGGTAGCACGTTTAACTCCAGTTTACTGAATTTCATGTGTAATGTTCTGGTGACTCACTTTTATTCAAATTATATATATATATATATATATATATATATGTATGTATTCAGTGAATCAATTTTCTTCTCTGATTCATTATTATATTTTTCTCTTTATTTTTACAACAATTTTTAAATTATGAGTTATTTGATAATTATTTGGGATGAATTATTGACTCCCTTTTATTCAAATTAAAAATTGCAATAGAAAAAATATAAGAAAAATTATAATTTTTGATATTTTTCAGTTATTCTACCAAACGTGTTTTTACTGTTTTCATTTTCAGAATTCAGCTTTCAATAAAGCTACCAGACGCGTTTTTACTGTTTTCAATTTCTGGATACAGTTTCCCGTATATGCTACCAGACGCGATTTCAGGAATTCGAAAAACAAAAAAAAAACACTGTTTTCATTTTCATTTTTATTTTCGAAAAACAGTCACTGAAAAACGCTTACAGGACAGACCCTAAACCTTCTAGAAATTGGTTCGTGAATTTATCTATTTAGCAGAATTTAATGAAACTCTAACGGAATTGGACGGTAGAGACTACAATTCATACTGTCAGAATAATGATGGACTAAAAATTACAATTCTAAAAAATCGTGGACTAAACGTAGATTAAGGCAAACTATATAGACTAAAATATGATTTTTCCTATTTTTATTTGAAAAGGGTGGCCATTCACTATCAAGTTAAAACTTTTATAATTTGAAAAGTCGTTCTCATTCATTAATTTAAGGGATATTATTATTTTTCACCCCTGACTTTTGAGGTATCGGTCATTTTGCACTCCCTTGTCTTGGTATTGGCCAATCTCCACCCTGTCATTTCATTTAATAGTCTAATTGCACTCTCCCGTTAATGATCGTTAGTCAAACGTTAAACATTTAAAAATCAGAAGAGTAAATATGTAACTTTATCCTAAAACATAAATTAAAATAAAAAATTATATAAAACTAATTAAAATAAAATTAAAACCTAGCACTTTCTCTATCCTAATTTCCTTTTCATCGTTTCTCTTTGTATTTTCTCACCGTTTCTCTTTTTTCTTCCCCTCCCATCTTTCTCTCTCTCTCTCTCTCCTATCTCTTCACCATACGAGCAGAGCCGATCTCATCCCCCAAGAGGAGATTGGCTCTATCTTCTCTCTCTCTCTCTCTCCCATCTCTAATTGTTTTGGTTGGCACCGATAAGGAATGGAGGCCAATCTCCTCTGCCGAGAGTAAATCGTCGGTGGGTTGGATCTGAGACTATTGGTGGTTGTGTGAGTTTGGGTTTTGTTTGGCCGCCGAAAATTGTGGGTTGAGTTTGAGTGTTCATTCTTGTTTTTATGGGTGGTGGTGGTGGTGGTGGTGGTGGTTGTGTTTAGGTGTGGGTTTTGTTTGGCCATCGGTGGTGGTAGTTGGTTTTCACGGTGGCTGTTGATTTTGGGAATAACGGGTGATGCGTTTGCGTTTGGGTTTGAGTTTTATTGGCCGCCGACAGTGGTTGATGGTGGGGTTTGGGTTTGATTTGGGTTTTGTTTAGCAGCATCATTGAGTTTATTGAGTTATTGGATTGGGGTTTTAAGAGTTTATGATTGAGATTAATGGTTGTATTTGTGAGTTAGGGTTTGGTATTGTTGGGACAAAAAATGAGACACTTCTGAGTGCGTTTGTATAAATTTCCTAGAATCTCCCTCCGATTGTTCAAAATGTGAAAAATACGAGCTCCCTAAATACAGAGCTTCTATTATTGCTCTCTCTCGTTCTCTACCTCCCATTTTTCTCTCCCTTTTGTGCTTTTATAGAGGAATTTTTATAGTGTTTTTCATGCATGAGTTGGCATGACATGTGTTGTTATCCATTCAATTTGCATGGCATATGTCATCTTGCATGTTAATTTTTGTGACACATATCTTGCATGTTTAATTTGAATGACATGTGTATTATGCTTGTGACATGTGTAATCCACCGATAATGTTTTTCGAATGTGGTTGTCCATTGATTACGTCTTTCGAATATGGTCAAATTTAGTACCAATGTGTATGATGATGAAGAGATAAATTTACGTTTTCATTTCCACATCTTGTTTAGTTCCGAGAAAAAAAAATCCAGATCTTGTTTTGTTCAGATATTTTTTCCAGATCATGTTCAAATTGCAGATATTTTTTTCCTTGTTTTTTGTTGGTTACGTGGAGATCCAATGATCTCTACCGTTAGTTTTTTTTTTAAATAATTTTTTTTAAAAGAAAGATTTTTCTTCACTATCCATCTCTGAGATGGACGGCAGAGAGATCCTTCCATTTTTTAATAATAAATTCTTTTTTTAATTAGTTTTAAAGTTTATAATTTTTTGTTATTTAATAGAAGGACAAAATAGTATTTCTGTTGAGAAGTTAACAGAAGGTGCAAAATGACCATTACTGAAACTAGAAGATGAAAAATGACCAATATCTTATGTTAATGTCTCATATTTGAATGGGTGATATATCAAGAAAGATACAGAAGTAAAGGAAATAAGGGAGGGGTCTGCAGGGGCAATGCCCCCTTCCCTCAATTGTTTTTAATAATTTTATAATAAAAGGTTTATGAAATTATAAATTATCTTTATATTCTAAAATGTTTTCATTTTGGTCAACCAAATTTTTTTAATTTTATATTTCTAGCTCCGAATTTTAAATTTAATCAAGTTTGAAAGGGTCAATCGATAAAATTTGGACAAATTTCATAAAAGCCACATCTTTTTTACGATTTGTCACCATTTTAAATGATTTTATCATATTCATCACTTTAATCCCTTCTTTTTTCTAAACTCACCACTTTAGTCAATTTAATCAAATATTTAATAGTCAACTTTAACAAAATGTGTTAAAGTACACTTTTACCCTTATTTTTATTTAATTTAGCTAAAATTACTATTTTAGCTTCATATTAAAATAAAAAAGTAAACTTATTTAATAAAATCTTAAACAAACAAAAAATAAACAACCAACCCATTAACATTTAAAAAAAAAACAATCCATAATCAAATACAAAAAAAAATCATGTTTTTTTTATAAATATTTTTTATATTTTTATTTTTTTGAAATATAAAGATTTCATAAATATCCCATTATTATTATTATATTATTGTTTTATTAAGAGACAATTATTATTATTATTATTATTATTATTTTAATTTTTACACAATTTTTTTTTATTATTTTATTAATATAATTATTTTAAGGTTTTGTAAAATAAATATTATTTTAAAGTATTTTTCCATTGGACATGTTTACAATTTTTTTACATGTCATTTTAAAAATTTCCGTTTTACAAGTGTTAGCATATTTGTGGAACTAATGCATGAAGACTAATATGCCCCTAGATCTATCAATTTTGATGGAGGGAAGGACTAAAGTGATGAATTTTAGAAAAAGAAAGGATTAAAGTGATGAATATAGTACATACATTTATAAAGCTGATAAATCTCATAAAAGTTAGGACTTTAGTAAAATTCTGCCATAAAAATTTCATTTTATAGGAAGCAAGTATAAAAAATTTAACCAAATATGAAGATTAAATGAAATTTTCGAACAGACCGGAGGGGCCATGGCCCAACCAAGCCCTTCATAGCTTCACCCCTCTACACCTCCAGAAAGAGACCCTTTATATAATGTGTTAGTTGGGTCCAAAAATCTTTTCATATCAACCTTTATTATAAGTTCCAAACTAACTATGATATAACTTTGTTTTATCGTCACTACAGTGGCATGTTATATTTTCATTGTCCAATTAATATATTATATAAAGAAAAAAAACATATGAAATTAACTTTCACCCATAACATTATGTCGACCCATGAATGGTTGTACAACCTATGCCTTTCCAAGAAGGGTGGCTATTAGACGCAAAGCTAGGGTGGACATGAGCAGCAAACATAGTAAAATTATTCACCACCAGATAAAATGTGCACATGCAACGAACAATGCGTCTACCGGCAATAGCTACATGCATATATGCAGATTATTCATATTATTCATAGATGCTTCTAATATTATCACCAGCAAAGATGCAATCTGCTTTAAAAGTTAGCCAAATAGAAAAGCAAGATATCTGTTTATCCCAGTTAATTCTCCGGATGATAATAATAAATATTACCAGTTTGAATAAATGTTTCGAACAACTTTCCAATCCAAACACCTTGCAGAGGAAAGCAGTGCCGGTCCTGACTTTTTAGAGGCCCGATGCGAAGATCTAAAAAATGGGCCCCTTGCACATATGAAAAGTTCCAAAAAATTTCGACAATAACTCTTCAACAATATTCTAACTATAACGTAATCCTACAAAACAAAATCACACGTACAACACGGTAGAGAATATCAAAACATCATTGAAAATGTCTTCTTCTAGCATTTTGAGAAGCAAATTCATTAATAACATTTTCAATGCCATAGTTACAGGTATAGTCAATAGTATCCTATAAGCAGTTGATACATTCAGATAACAATCTAAAGTTTTTACAAACTCAAGTATTTCAATGGTAGTATTTTTTTCTCTTGGTAAAACAACTTGTAACCCTCTCAATTTAGAAAAACATTCTTAATTCAGAAAACAAATCATTTGAATAAACATTTGAAAATGTATCATGAAGAAGTTTGTCGTTTTTTTGGTCTTTGGTGGGTGGAGTCGTGGAGATTGGAGAAGGACGGAAGAAGTGATGAAAGTCTGAAACCCTAAAAGAAATGGGTATTGTCTAAACAACAAATTTGATAAAACGATATTTAGAAGAAAAAAAAACAATAAAATGAATTGGGCATCAGATGGGGCATAGGGCCTTTGTAATTTTTTTTTGTTTTTGAAAGTTTGAGCTTTTTTAAAACAAAAGCTTTTTTTTTTCTTTTTTGAAGTAACATATATCTATTGGGCCTTTTTTTATTTCAAAATTTAGCCCGTATACATAAAACTCAGAACATGTAAATGGAGGCCCCTGGATATGATGGGCCCTAGGCTGGTGCCCCTGGTGCCCTGGCCCAGGCCGGCTTTGGAGGAAATTCCAACAAGAAGACTTCAGCAACATAATGTATATGCAAAATATTAATATCTAATAAGAATATAAGATGTGGGCCATGTGGCTAACTTGTGAAATCTGATTCAAATAATTATATGCTCCTTTTAGTTAACTGTTCTTTATCTTCGGAAAAATGAACTTATCATCCTTTAATTTTACCCATTTTATTGAACCAGACTTGTATGGGGCACATTACTTAACCACACCTGTTATAATTGCATCTCATGATCAACATAAAAAAAACCCCTTTTTCCATCTAAAATCAAACCAAAGCAATCATGATAACGAATTGAAGAAATGAATGGCACGAGATCAATTGCTAGTATCTGTAATTAAGCAAAACACTTGCAGCCCATATCTTTGCAATATTAGCCACATCTAATATTCGCCTAAGTATCACTAGCAAGTAAGGAGTAATAGATTTGTAACTTTCTCTAGAAAATAGCAGAAAGAAAATGAGAGAAAGTTTCAAGGAAAATGCTGGAAAGATATTTTTTATTCTATTTTCTTATCTGTCGAGAGAATTACAGAGAGGCTCTTAAATAGAGCTTTTGACTCTCATATTTTAGAACTTTCAAAGTTGAATTGGCATTAAATGATTGGCTGTTAATAATCTGATGTGGCACATGACAAACTCATGACAATTATGGTTGTAACAACTTTTCCCGCTCATTCTTGGTTTTGATTCACTGTATGCAGAACATACGGTGAGCCTCCTTTCTTCACACTGTTGATCTGATCTTGATCATCATCATACTCTTGATCAATCACAATGTTAACATTCCCCCTCAAATTCAGAGAGGTGTTAGCCTCAATGAATTTGTTAATTTGCCCACAAATATTGACATGTTTAATTGCATCAAAATCCTGTTGAACTGACTCTCTCAAACTCAGAGGTGTATCTACCAATCTGAGTTTGTCACGTAAATATAAAAACCGCGGAGTGGGCAGGGGTTTAGTAAAGACATCTGCAGTTTGATTTAGGGTGGGTACATGATTAATAAGAAGTTGCTTTTGCAATACCTTATCCCGAACAAAGTAAAGATCCAGTTCAATATGTTTAGTGCGAGCATGCAGCACTGGATTGTTTGACATGGCAATAGTGCTGAGGTTATCACACCAGACAACTGGCACTCGAGATTGAGAAACTCTTAGTTCATGGAGAAGAGACTGAACCCATGAGATCTCTGCTGCCAAAGCTACCAAGCTCCTATACTTAGCCTCTGTTGAGGACCGAGATATAGTATGTTGTTTCTTGGCACTCTAAGTCACAATGTTTGGACTAAGAAAGAGATAATAACCTGTAGTTGATTTCTTGTCATTAAGATTTGATGCCCAATCGGCATTAGAAAATCCAACCAGATCAAAAGATGATGACAACGATGAGGCTTTGGTAAAATGCAGACCATATGTGGAAGTGCCTTTTAAATATTGGAGAATCCTTTTAACAGCCTTAAGATGCTCATCTAATGGTGCTTGCAAGAACTGACAAACCTTGTTAATTGAAAAGGAAATATCAGGCCTTGTGATTGTGAGATATTGTAAGGCACCAACAATACTTCTATAGTGTGTAACATCATCAATCAGATTCCCTTTGTAGGCAGACAAATAACTACATGTACTAGACACCATTGGTGAAGATAATGGTTTGGCAGTGAGCATAACAGCCCTTTTTAACAAGTCAAGGACATATTATGTTGACATAAATGTAGTCATTGGGATGTTTTCTGAACCTATATACCCAAAAAGTAATGAAGGTCTCCCAAATCTTTTGAGGCAAAAGTGTTGTTGAGCTGACAAACCAACTTGTTAACCTCCCCATCGTTATTACTAGTCATGATAATATCATCAACATACACCAAAATATATATTGTGGCTATGTTGGTGAACAAGCAAAACAAAGAACTGTTAGCCTTTGACTCAGTGAACTCAAGCTGTAGGAGAGCAAATCTGAATTTGTCAAACCATCCTCTGGGGGCCTGTTTTAAGCCATAAAGAGAGCCTTATGTAGCTTGCATACTAGATGGGGATTAATTGAGATAAAACCTGATGGTTGACTCATGAACACATCCTCTTCAATCTTTCCATTTAGGAAAGCATTGTTCACATCTAATTGTCTCAATTTCCACCCATTATTCACAGCAAGGGAAAGAATAATTCGCATTGTAGTAGGTTTGACAACAGAGCTGAAAGTCTCTGTGAAGTCGAAACCAGGCATTTATTGAAATCCATTTGCTACCAATCTTGCTTTATACTTTAAAAGAGATCCATCAGGATTCCTCTTAATCTTAAAAATCCACTTGCACCCAATAATTTTCCTATCTGTGGGTGGTTGAACTAGACTCCAAGTTTGGTTTTTCAGCAAAGCTTGATATTCTTCTTTCATGGCTGCAAGCCATTGTGGATTATCAAGAGCTGCTTGTACAGAAGTAGGCTCACTTTCATTATGATCAGCTAACCAAACCTTTGGTTTGTAAATACCATCCTTTGCTTGAGTTCCCATAGGATAAGTGTTTAAAGCTGATTCAGCAATTGCAGGTGATTATCGTGAATTGGACATATAGTCAATAGGTGATAAGTGAGGTTTATGTGGAATCCGAATTTCAACCGTTTCATTCTGTTGTGTTGTGATAAGGGATGGATTTTGTTGCTGTTGTGATGTTGATAAGTGCTCTGCTGTAGAATGCATATTCTCATTTTGTTGAGTTTGTATCACAGGTGGAAGAAGGGATGGATGTTGCTGTTGTTGAGATGTTGATATTTGCTGTGCAGTGGAAAATTCAGAAAATGGAAATTTTGACTCATTAAACACCACCTGTCTAGTGATGTAAATTCTCCCTTCTTATCCAAGCATTTATACTTTTTATGATGAGAGCTGTAACCCACAAAAGTACATGGTGAACTCCTGTATTGTAGCTTGTGTTGATTGTATGGCCTCAAATATGGGTTGCATAAACAACCAAACAACTTGAGAGCCTTGTAATCCGGTTTAGCATGAAATAACATTTCATATGGAGATTTTTGATGCAAAACTGATAAAGGCATTCTGTTAATAAAAAAGACAGCTTCTAGAAATGCCTCATCCCAAAACTTCATTGGCATGGAGGTATGGGCAAGCAAACTACGTCCTGTTTCTACCACATGTGATGTAGATTGAAAATTGGCACAAACGCCAATCGATAAAAATAGGGATAAACGAATCGGATCCGTTGATTCGCGCACGAATACTGGAAACGAAACCTACTATTATGCTGTTGATCCGCTCACGGATACCAGGATAACAGGCTTCAAATACGTTGATCTTCACAAGATACCGTAAATGGAAGATAAAGAGAACACATTCTCTAATTTTTTTTATTCATTCAACAACTTCTCCTTTTTCAAACCTAATACAAGCTATTAAATAAGGAAAAACAACCTACAAATATTAGGATTCAATATCCCGTAAAATTCTAAACAAAATAAAACAACTGAATCACTAGGATTCAATATCTTCTAAAACTCATAAATAAGAGGTCTAAAACAACTAAACTAAATCGGAAAAAGAATCCAAAAATAAAGGAACAAAAACAAATTGTAAATAAAATAGGAAACAACCGGCTTGTTGCACACGAAACTAAATTGCCAAATTTAGATCTACTGCAGCCCGTTGCAGAAGACGAAGTCTTCATAATAAATATTGGGCTTGTCTTAGGCTTTCCGAAAACATATTATAATAGAAAATCCGACCTCGTTTGCTCTTTGTAGAGGCCTACGAAGTTTAGCCCGGATTTGGTTGTCCCACGCGACCCAAATACGAATTCGCCACCCATACGAAATCGCCATCCGCTCTGCATCAACATGTCTGTGTTTTCATTCAACTAACCCATTCTGCTCATGCACACAAGGACAACTTTGTCTAAAGACAATTTTAGATTGTTGAAGGAAAGAATTGAGTACCATAAATTCATCTCCACAGTCAGTCTGTAAAATCTTTATTTTCCTATCAAATTGTAGTTTAACTTGCTTCTTGAAATGAATAAATGCAGAATAAACATCACTCTTATCTTTTAAAAGGCATATCCATGTATTCATAGAAAATGTATCAACAAAGCTAACATAATACCTATAACCTCTAGATGATAACACATGAGATGCACCCCAAACATCTGCTACAATCAGCTCTAAAGGAAACTTATACACAATTTGAAAGGACTGGGATGGCAATTTTATGTGACTTACTCACTTGGCATGCATGACTGAGCAATTTATCATGAAAATCAAACAAAATTTGACATTGATTCATCACATTTTTTACAATTTGAGAGGAGGGATGACCTAGCTTTTTGTGCCACATATGCAAGACTAAAGCAGTGTCTTCAGTTGCAATATTTACAAGAGAATTTGCACATTTATTTGATTGAAAAGACTGTACAGAAGACAAACATGAGCAATTTCCATGAGTAGACTAATGATTTGTAGAACTTGAGTCATTTGTGTCTTGAGTGGTAAATCAAACTCATATAATCCTCTTTTAAAGGCACCTTGAAGAATAACCTTTTTTCGAGGATCGATCCTTCACAAGACAAACATTTGGATGTAATTCAATAAGGACATCATTATCTTTAACAAATTTAGACACACTTAAAAGATTCTTTGTAATTCTAGGAATGTGTAATATGTTTTTAAGAACTAGAGTGTGTTTATTTGCATAAAATGAATTATAACCAGTAGAAGATATGGACAGACCTGTTCCATTGCCTACATAGATTTTGTCATTTCCTTGATAGTTCATTCTGTTGAGAAGATGATTTTCATCATATGTGCAGTGATCTGTAGCTCCACTATCAGATACCAGACTTGATCTGTTGAAGCATCTGGTGAAGCTAACATAGCAGACATATGACCACTTGCCATTCCTGCAGATGTGTTGCCTACATTCTGCATGTTAGTCTGTTGAACCAGAAAGGATTGATCATATCGATAATAGCATATCTGAGCAGAATGTCCCATTTTGTGACATATTTGACACTGGACTTTGTTGTTGTTATTGTTATTCCACTTGCCTCTGCCACAGACTCTTCTTCCTCCACCGTGATTATTTCCTTGACTTTGATTTCCAAATCTGCCTCCATTATTCATGCCTTGAGTATTTCCTCTACCATATCCAGTTTGATAACCAGTCTGATTGCCTCCAATAGACTTTTTATTCACAGCCATATTAACATTCATTTCTTCAACACTCACATGTTGATCAATCCTGCTTTCGTGAGTAAAAAGAAGAGCAGTGATTTCTGGTAAACAATAACTATTTGGCATAGAAGTGACATGAATAACAAATGGATCATACTCATGGCCTAGACCACTCAACACATACATGATCTTATCCTCTTATGAAGTTCTATAACCTGTATGAGATAAAGCATCAAAGACACACTTCTTCTTCATTATATACCCACTTATAGTTGATCCTCCATTTTTCAAAGTCTGAAGTTGAAGTTTGAGTTGCATAACATTTGCTTTTGACCGTGACGTGAATATTTTCTCAATAGTTTTCCAGGCCTTACACGAAGTAGAGCATCCTACTAGCATAACCAACAAAGTAAGACTTGATCTTGTTGCTCACAGTCAAGAAAATTCTCATTAACAGAATCATCTAAATTCAACTTATTTAGTGGTGTTACAGTCGAATCTATGTAACAAGAAAGTCTATTACTTTTGATTCCAGCCAATACTTGTTGTCACCAAAGCAGATAATTGTTGTGACTCAGTTTCACTGTAAGTTCCATCTTTAATGGCGTTAAAAGCTCGTGGTGTTCGAAGAAGACTGAGACACATTCATCACTGTTGTTAAGAATAAATCGTACACACACAAATCTAATCACAAGCAAATAATATGAAAGCAATAAGAAGAAAATACGACACCAAAGATTTTACGTGGTTCAGCAATTTGCCTACGTCCACGGAGAGCACCGCACTCAATCCACTATTTTCAGAGTTGATTATAATCTCTCTGTCTCTCTTTCAGTCTCTCTACAATTGCTCTCTCTCTAGCAATTTTTCTCAAACATTACGCACTACTAAATACAATGGGAAATAATAGTATTTATATGGGAACACTAGGGTAAACCAAAACCCCAAAAGAACACTTTTCTTTTCGCACAAGTTTTTTTAAAATTACACAGATTTCGTACCTACCGCGGTCTGGGTCTCGGCTGCAGCCCCCGACCTGGACCGCGGTTCTTCTACTGTCTTCCACCGCTCAAAATACCGCGATGTAGGTACTTGTCTATGCCGCGGTCAACACCGCATATCACCTACTGGAAAAACACCGCCACCTATGCCTCGGTATGTGCACTATGTCCGCATCGCGGTCTGCACAGCATTAGCCTTCTGTAGTTCAACGCTATGTGTGTTGCGGCTTGGGCTCCCTGTCTACACCGAGGTATGCGCCGCGCTGCATGCTGGAATCCGTTCCTCAGGCTGATTTCTGGCTTCACAAAACCCAACAATCTCCCATTTGAAGACTGAAACTCAAATAGGCATTCTCCATCCTTCCTTGATGACTTAGTGGATAAATAACGGTGCGCTCATCCCCCACGTCTTCATTCTTGAAGACCCACTGAAGCTGCACACAACTCCAGTTTCTCAGTAGTGACTGGTTTGATTAACATATCAGATGGATTCTTAGTTCCTGCAATCTTCACTAACTTCAACACTCATTCTTCGATTAACGATCGAATGAAGTGGTAGCGCATGTCTATATGCTTGGTCCTAGAATGAAATGCCGAATTCTTGGCCAAGTGTATTGCATTCTGACTATCAGTGTGCAAAACGTTCATCATCTGATGGAATCCCAACTCTGCTAACAACCCTTGTAACCATATAAGCTCCTTGCTAGCTTCTGTCACAGCCATATACTCTGCTTCAGTTGTAGAGATTGTTACTATCTTCTGCAACTAGGACACCTAACTAATCGTGGTACTTGCCATTGTGAATACATATCCGGTGGTACTTCTTCTATGATCCACCTCTCCAGCAAAATCTGAATCCACATAACCTTCTAGCTTGAGTTCATCTCTTCTGAAGGTTAGACATCTCTCTGTTGTACCCCGCAGGTATCTTAGGATCCATTTTACTGCTTCCCAGTGTTACTTGCCTGGATTAGACATATATTTGCTCACAACTCCCACTGCTTAGGAAATATCAGGTCTTGTGCAGGTCATGACATACATTAGACTTCCAATGGCTAGCAATGGCTGAAGCGTAAGGCACTCTAGCCATGAAGTCCTTCTCTTCTTCTGTCTTCGGACTCTGGTCCTTGGACAACCTGAAATGACTAGCCAAAGGTGTTCTCACCGATTTCGCATCACCCATGCTGAATCACTGTAACACCTTATGAACGTACTCTGCTTGTGAAAGCTTCAATGTACCTTCATGTTCATCTCTGCTAATCCTCATTCCAAGAATCTGCTTTACTGCACCTGAATCCTTCATCTCGAACTCACTCGAGAGTTGCTTCTTCAAATTGTTAATTTCCTCTAAATCTGCACCAGCTACTAAAATGTTATCAACACAAAGTAGCAAAATAATAAAACTTGACTTAACCCTTTTGAAGTAGCAGCAGTGGTCAGCATTGCATCTCAAGTAGCCATTGCCTTGCATAAACCCATCAAACTTCTTGTACCACTGTCCGGGAGCTTGTTTTAGATCATACAAGCTCTTCGTCAATCTACATACCAACTCTTCCTTGCCATCTTCCGCAAACCCCTCTAGTTGTTTCATATATATCTCTTCCTCCAAATCACCATGAAGAAATGCAGTCTTCACATCTAACTGCTCCAGATATAACCCTTTTGCTGCGACAATACTCAACACTAACCGGATCGTAGTTAGTTTAACAACAGGAGAGAAAATCTCAGAGTAGTCAATACCTTCAATTTGTTGGAAACCTTTGACTAATAGTCGTGCCTTGTATCTCTTAGAACCATCATGTTCCTCTTTGATCCGAAACACCCACTTATTCTGTAGGGCTTTCTTTCCTTCTGGCAGCTTGGCTAACTCCCAAGTTTGGTTAGATACCAACGACTTCATCTCATCCTTTATTGCAAGCTCCCACTTGCTCACATCTTCTCCCTGACATGCCTCATCATAGCACTCAGGTTCTCCTGCATCTGTCAGCAGCATGTATTGCAAGTACTTCCTATTTGGTATAGGAGTTCGAGTTGATATTCTTAATGTAATCCGAGCCTATGTCACTGGAACATCTCTATGTGGGATAAGTTCTTGAACCTGGGGTAGCACACCTTACTCTTCATCATTCTGTTTAATATGTTCTATGATCCCGCTATCTGGTATATCATCCAACCCATAATACTCTAGCTCTTCCGGCTTAGACACTTGTGTGTTCCTGTCTTTGTATATGACCCTTTCGTTGAAGACGACATCTCTACTTCTGATCATCTTACGGTTTTGGTCATCCCATAGCTTGTAACCAAATTCATCTTCTCCATAGCCTACCAAAGTGCACTTCACTGACTTGGCGTCTAACTTACTTCTCGCATGATCACTTACATGTACATAGGAAACACACCCAAACACTTTAAGATGAGAAAGTTTTACCTCTTTCCCAGTCCAGATCTCCTCTAGTATAGCGAGGTCCAAGGGCTTTGATGGTCCTCTATTGATCAAATACGCTGCTGTATTGACTGCTTCTGCCCAGAACTATTTTGGCAACCCTGAATGAAACCTTATGCTTCTGGCTCTCTCAGTTAATGTCCTGTTCATCCGTTCTGCTATACCATTCTGCTGTGGGGTTCCAGGAACCGTCCTACTGAGCTTTATCCCGCTCTGGTAGCAAAACTTCTTGAACTCATTGTCTTCATATTCTCCACCATTGTCTGAATGCAGCTTTTTGATCTTTAACCCTGTCTCGTTCTCAACCCTAGCTTTCTATCTCTTGAAAACATCAAACACTTCAGACTTGTATTTTAGGAAATAAACCCATACCTTTCTAGAATGATCATCGATGAAAGTGACGAAATACTGTTTACCCCCGGTTGACGAGACTGAAGCTGGACCCCAAACATCGGTGTGCACTAGTTCCAACTTCTCCTTTGCCGGTACTCTTCCGGTCTTCTTGAAGCTCACTCGCTTCTGTTTTCCTAATATGCAGCTCTCACAGAAATCAACCTCAACATTCTTCAAATCTGGCAACTTTCCTTTCTAATGCAGATACTTTAGCCCCTTACTACTCATGTGCCCAAACCTCTGGTGCCACAAGTTCGAATCATCTTTGTCTTTCGCCATAGCGATTGAACCACAACCATCCGTGGTTGTATAAAGTGATCCATTCTTATTTCCTCGGGCGATTATCATAATACCCTTTCTAAATCTTCCACTTGTCACCTGTGAAAGCTGTCATGTAGCCATCTGACGCCAATTGCCCAATGGAGATCAAGTTCTTCCTCAAATCCGGTATATGCCTCACATTCTCGAGTTTCCAAACTGACCCTTTCAGCTGAATCTTCACATCTCTCTTCCCGGTAATATTGCATGCTTGATCGTCACCAAGATACACCTTACCTAAATTTTCGGAGAAGTGATTCTCAAACAATTCCCTATGAGGTGAGGCATGGAATGACGCTCCTGAATCCAAAACCCAGGACTCTGTCTTGCTTTCCAACGAGCAGATGAGGCAGTCATCTGACTCCTCAGATACACAATTTGCGCTGCTCTTGCCCTTATCCTTCTTCTCAGATCTACACTCATACGAGAAGTGGCCCTTCTTACCATAATTCCAGCACTCTACATCCTTTTTGCTTCGTCGTTGATTTCCCGAATAGTTGACCTGATGCCTGGATTTAGATTTTCCTCTTGACTTTGATCTTCCCAGTTGATTCGTGTTTCGATTTCTGTTTCTGCCTTCTCTACTTTCCACATTCAGTGCTGAAGATGTAGATGCCCATAATCCCTTTTCACGCAACCTGATTTCTTCGGTCATGATCATGTTCACAACCTGTTGGAAGTTCAATTTTTCTTTCCCGAACGAGTTGGCAATTGACTGACTTGTCATCTTACAACTTTCTGGCAATTGAGTGAGCATAAATACTGCCATAAACTCCTCATCGAAACCCATAGACAAGGAACATAACCCATCCTTCACTTCGTTGAATTGATTCAGAAATTCTTTAAAGTTCTGACCTTCTGCCATCTTTAAAATTGATAGCTTCTTGACAAGATGGACTTTCCTTACCGCAGAAGGCTGTTAATATAGGTCCGATAGAGTATCTAGTAGATCTTTGGCAGTCTGTTGATCCTTTACGTTGAAAGTGATCTGATTCGTCAAACTGAGACGAATTGCTCCCAATGCTTTCCGATCCAAGAGTTCAAAATCATCATCATCCATATTCTTTGGTTTCCATTTCTTTGACCAATCTTCACCGGTCATATCCTTCGGTCTCTCTTTTATCGGCCAGTACAGATCCTTTTGGTACAGATAATCCTCCATCTGTATCTTCCAGAAGCTGAAATTCGTCCTATTGAATTTCTCAATCTTGTGCGTATCCTTTTCTGATTCCATCTCTACGACGAAATCGTTGACCTCGAGAAAACCTAGATTTGTGTGAGAAGAAAAAAAAATATGTCCTACCCAAGGGCTCTGATACCAATTGTTGTTAAGAATAAATCGCACACACACAAATCTAATCACAAACAAATAATATGAAAGCAATAAGAAGAAAATACGACACCAAAGATTTTATGTGGTTCAGCAATTTGCCTACGTCCACGGAGCGCACCGCACTCAATCCACTATTTTCAGAGTTGATTACAATCTCTCAGTCTCTCTTTCAGTCTCTCTACAATTGCTCTCTCTCTACAATTGCTCTCTCTCTAGCAATTTTTCTCAAACATTACGCACTACTAAATACAATGGGAAATAGTAGTATTTATATGGGAACACTAGGGTAAACCAAAACCCCAAAAGAACACTTTTCTTTTCGCAAAAGTTTTTTTAAAATTACACAGATTTCGTACCTACCGCGGTCTGGGTCTCGGCTGCAGCCCCCGACCTGGACCGCGGTTCTTCTACTGTCTTCCACCGCTCAAAATACCGCGATGTAGGTACTTGTCTATGCCGCGGTCAACACCGCATATCACCTACTGGAAAAACACCGCCACCTATGCCTCGGTATGTGCACTATGTCAGCATCGCGGTCTGCACAGCATCAGCCTTCTGTAGTTCAACGCTATGTGTGTTGCGGCTTGGGCTCCCTGTCTACACCGAGGTATGCGCCGCGCTGCATGCTGGAATCCGTTCCTCAGGCTGATTTCTGGCTTCACAAAACCCAACAATCACCTCAATCGGTGAAGCGGAAGTCGCGATTTCCTACTTTGATACCATAATAGATTTGTAACTTTCTCGAGAAAGTTTCAGAGAAAATACTGGAAAGATACTTTTTTATTCTATTTTCTTATTTGTTGAGAGAATTACAGAGATGCTCTTAAATAGATCTTTTGATTCTCATATTTTAAAACTTTCAAAGTTGACTTGACATTAAATGATTGGCTGTTAATAACCTAATGTGACACATGACAAACTCATGACAATTATGGTTGTAAAAACTTTCCCACTCATTTCTGGTTGTAACAACTTTTCCCGCTCATTCTTGGTTTGATTCCCTATATGCAGAACATACGGTGAGCCTCCTTTCTCCACATTGTTGATCTTGATCATCATCATACTCTTGATCAATCACAGTGTTAACAAGGCGCATATGGCACAAAACAGAGAGTATTATTTTTAGTTGTCTTGACAACTAAGAAAATACAAACACTCAAAACAAGGCCTTAGAATACACATCCATCTTAATTCCATCTTGTATTAATGCACAGCAAAGAACAAGAACACCAATATCAACAAGAAAAACAACTTTTTAAACCTACAAATGGGAGATTCTTAGGAAGTTGTGTATGGTTTTTTTATTTTTGAATCTTACCAACAAAGAGAAAAGTCAAACTTTCACACACTTTTGCAAAAAATATGATCTTATTTAGGGACTGGCTACCATACGCAGTAAAGTGGATAGGTATCATACCATACCATCCAGCAATCAATTATAACCATTGGATGAAAGTAAAGGTCAATCCAATGGCTGAAAAAAACAGTAATATATTAAAATACAATTAAAATAGGCAACCCATATAACCGGTTGCTTGAAAAAAAATACATATATGATAATGGATTTTCCCAACTTGTTCCTGGGAACAACTCCAACATTGATTAAAAGGTCAAATTGGTTTCCATCAATGTTGAAGTTGTTCCCAACGAGTAGTTGTTTCCAGAAACAACTTTGACGTTAATTATAACGTTAAAATGGTTTCCATAATATAAAAGTTGTTCCATTTGTTAAGGTTGAGTGGTTCTCGGGAACAACTCCAACGTTGGTTAGAATGTAAAAGTGGTTTCCATCAACGTTGAAGTTGTTCCCAACGAGTAGTTGTTCCCGGGAACAACTTTGACGTTGATTATAACATTCAAGTGGTTTCCATGATATAAAAGTTGTTCCCTTTATTAAGGTTGAATTGTTCCCGGGAACAACTCCAACGTCGGTTAGAACGTCAAAGAACAACTCCAACGTCGGTTAGAACGTCAAAGTGGTTTCCATCAACGTTTAAGTTGTTCCCAACGAGTAGTTGTTCTCGGGAACAACTTTGACGTTAATTATAACGTTAAAGTGATTTCCATAATATAAAAGTTGTTCCCTTTGTTAAGGTTGAGTGGTTCCCGGGAACAACTCCAATGTTGGTTACAATGTCAAAGTGGTTTCCATCAACGTTGAAGTTGTTCCCAACGAGTAGTTATTCCTGGGAACAACTTTTATATTAATTTTAACGTTAAGGTGATTTCTATAATATAAAAGTTGTTCCCTTTGTTAAGGTTGACTGGTTCCCGGAAACAACAACAATGTTGGTTAGAACGTTAAAGTGGTTTCTATGTTGGAGTTGTTTCAAACGAGTAATTGTTCCCGGAAACAATTTTGACGTTGATTTGAATGTTAAAGTGGTTTCTAAAACATAAAATTCATTCCCTTTATTGAGGTTAATTGGTTCCCAGAAACAATTCCAACATTGGTTAAAACGTTTAATTGGTTCCTAACAATGTTGGATTTGTTCCTAGAAACAATTTCTCTTTTCTTTTGTTTTTATACTTTTCATTATTATTTTTACTTCTCACTCAAATATAGACAATTTTATATATATATATATATATATATATATATACACTCTAAAGTGTATTCATATTTTTTATACTTAAATTAATATATACATTTTCAAAATGTTTGCAATTTATTAATATATTACAAATAATTACTTATTTTCACAAATTTAATTATATTATTTATGATAAATGTAATTTTATTGCATATTAATATCATTTTAATTATATTTTCAAATTTGCAAATTACAAATGTAATCATATTATTTATTAATATTATTCTACAAATATTTACAATTCTACATTTTAATATAATTTTATTATTTATTATCTTTATAATAATGGTTTTCAAATTTCATATATTTAATATAGTTTTATTATTCAATTAAAATATAATAATAAAATGTAATTTAATATGTTAATAATATATAAAATAAAACTAATTTTCTATTTAAAAAATATATATATTAATGATGTTTTGGGAATTGGGGAGAAACCGGTTGTCACAAAGTCCCAAAAACTCTTTGGTGCAGCAAAAGTTAATTGCCATGATACCTATAATTTTCATGGTAGATATACCAGCCAGCTCCTCTTATTTATATGAGCCGTAATAAGAGCCGTACAATAGCCACTAGCCATCATAAATCGATTTAGAATTTTGCTCAATCATTTGCTTAGCATATTTGACAAATTGTTACATTCATTAAAATTGAAACTGAATGCAAGAGAAGCACCATAAATGATTAGTTACGTATCTATTCATTTCACAAACTAAGATCATTTCACAAATTAAGATCAGAAGCACAACAAATGACTTTTAAATTCATTCAATAAATAAAAAATTATTTTTAAAAAAAAGACAACATACCTTCTTCCTCCTAAAACAACACCTGAAGACATGATCTGTTAATGGACCTTGCGAAACCGCATTTGCAGATGAAACGGTGGGTTGTAAACAGAGACGTAGCTAGGCCTGGGCTAGCCCACCCTAGCTTTTTTCAAAAAAATTGAAAAGATAATGTACCCCTTTCTGATATATTTAATTCATATATAATAATATAATTAATGATGTAGAAAAGCAGAATATAGCATAATCGATTTGTTGTAATGAATATATGGCTATGTTGCACGGATACTCCATATTGAGGAGGGAACTCGTATCCTGTTCGGATACACCCCCAATACACCAAGATACGTATCCGATACACCATTTAGCGTATCCATTGATTTTTTCTCAAGTTTGACTGTGAGATACGGCTAGAATACAGCTAGGACACGTGGGGATACGGCAATGATACAGATAGGATAGGTTTGGGGCAAAAATTTAATTATTTTAGTTTAAAACGGGGTCAAATTAAGATTTTACAAAGTTGAAGAGTCAAATTAAGATTTTGCAAATTAAGATTTGGGTTTTGTAATACGTTAGAACTTATATATGTTGGATTATGCTTTCATTTTGAATGGATTATTGGATTATGTTTTCATTTTGAATGGATTATTGGATTATGTTTTTTTAAGAATATGTTTTGAATGGATTATTGGATTATGTTTATTGAGAATATGTTTTGAATGAATTATTGGATTATGTTTTTATTTTGAAATTTGAATGGAATGGATTATTGGATTATGTTTATATAGAATATGTTTTGAATGAATTACTGGATTATATTTTTTAAAATATAAAATAAAAAAAATATTATTTTAATTGACGTATCATACCGTATCCATATCATAGTTTTTAGAGATTTACCGTATCTACGTATCATACCGTATCCGCATTCGTGCAACCTAGATATATGATTTAAATTATACAGGTTTTCTACATCATTAATTACCACCCACAAGGCAAACATATCGGATATCAATTTTTTTGTTTTTGTTTTCCCTTTCCTTTGATAATTATTATCTCCATCATCTTTCCCTAAATTTTGTTCCAACTTCCAACACTCCAATAATTCATCTTCTCCGCCTCAATCCTCTAGAAACACAATCGGAGGAAAATCATTGATCCTGATTTCAAAAATGGTGCTATTGATCCCGATTTTATATTTGAAAAGTTTGATCTCTTGGAAACCGTAGTATACACCTTAATTAGTATTTGATTGTATTTGCATAGCATATTTATTTTATTTATTTATTTTTTTTTATTTTTTTTAATGCTATTAACGTATTTATTTAGAAATTAATTTACAGAGTAATCCCCGCTATGTCTTTTTAATTGAGTGTATCTTGATTTTTATTTTTAAAAGTAATATTATACGACCCAAATAATTAACCCAAATTTCAACACAAATGATGTGTCATCATCACACACAACATGTGATGATATGGTTAATGAAAAACTCATTTGCCACATCATTTGGGTTGAAATTTGGGTTAAATTTTTTGTTTGTCTAGCATTAATATATTTTTAACTAATACAATTTTCTCGTATTGTTAATGATTGGAAAAAAAATATTCTAACCCACCCTAATGTTTAATCCTGGTTACATCCCTGGTTATAAACTAGAGCTTCGGTATTGGAGAGGGTTGATAGCGGCAGTGTCAATGGAGTCTCAAGCGACGTCATTGAGAACCGTTGAAAGCGGGGCGTCAATGGCCTCTCTCCCTCTTTCTCTTTCTCTTTCTCTCTCTCTCTCTCACCATTTCTTTCGCACTTTCTCCTGTCAATGACAATTTGTGAAAATCAAATGGGTTTAGGGGCAATTTTGTCTAAAGTGGGTAAATGTTGATAAAACAATAAATTTTTTGATTAGTTATGAATTGACGCCAAAAAAAAAATGCATAAATTTTACAAGCAAGAACGGGATTTAAGTTAAGTTTAACCCATAGTTTTTTGACATCTGATGAACCCTCACTTACAACCTTGAACCATGATGATTTCATTGGTAAAGTCGGCAATCGGTATATAAACAATCAGATTGAGCTCCAAAATCATTTACATATCAACTACCTTTTTATGCATAAGAAAATCATCAAATAGTTTATATGGATAACGAAAATCATATATACATCATATTCACCGTTCAAGTGAAGAACACAACCAAGCATATGTAATACATGCAGAAACATCTTAGCAAACATCAAACACCAAAAAAAAAAAAAAAGTAAAACAGAAAATGAAGTATTTATAAGAAACTGAAACATTAATTGCAGATCAACTTGACACATCAGAGGTGAGCAAGCACATTAGCAAGTGCTTCACGGGGTCGAAATATGATCTTCACATGCCCTTCCTCTGCCTTATTCGGGTTGGTTTTAACAGGAACTTGGCTCTGATCTTCTTTAACCTCTTCCCAGTCAAAACACTGTATCAGTGTCCCAAGCGACAATGCCATGACTCTCATCCCTAAGCCTTCTCCAGGGCATACCCTTCTGCCCAAACCAAATGGAATGAATTTACACCCTCCCTTTTCTTGTACTTCACTCTGTAGGAACCTTTCAGGCTTGAATCTATCAGGTTCTATATACAACTCTGGGTCACTATGTACAGCCCAAGCGTTCACCAACAACTGTGTCCCCTTTGGAATGTGGTAGCCTCCTACCGTGCAATCCTCCGAGGACTCGTGTGCTGGTAGAACTTTCACAATACCTAATCGAAGTGTTTCACTGATGGTACCGTGAAGGAATGCAAGTTTAGCTAGATCAGCATCATTTAGTAGCCTTGAATCTCCAACCTGATTGTCAATCTCGTCCCTTGCTTTTTTGAAGGCCTCTGGATGCGCAATCAGCTGTGTAACAACCGAATCCAATGTGATCACTGTGGTGTGTGTCCCTGCTATCAACATTGCATGAACAATTCCTTTGACAACACCGTTCGTGTAGAATTCAGGTTCACTTTCTTGTAGATTCAGCAGAACATCAATAATGGGTCGACTAGTCTCTCTATTATTATTTTGATGTGTATCAAGCAGAGCCTGAATGAAAGCATCTCTCCTTTTGTGAATTTTTATCTCCTGCTTCTCAACACCATAGTAAGTCAACCATCTCAAGTATGGAAAATAATCACCCAAAGCCATGTTCACTGAAGGACCAAAGGTCTGCTTCAGATCATCCAACTTACCTTTTGTAATTTTGTCTAAGTCTAGCTCCTCCTCTTCGAAGCACTTTTTACCTGCAACCATCTTCAACATGATATTAAAATCCAGCATGTACAAAAATGATTTCACATCGACTTTCCAGACCCCTTGAAGGCTTCGTTTGTACAAGTGCTTGATCATGAATTTGACTTCTTCAGCACGAATTTCCGAAGACATTTGGAGACGTTTTGCTGAGAAAATTTCAATGGCAATGAACCTTCGAAGGTTGCGCCAGTGGTGGCCATAGGGAGCTCCCAGAGTAGTATAATTGTACTGTGAAATCCTTTTAGAAGGCAAGAGTGGGCGATTAGCGAAGATGATATCGTTGTTTGAGAAGCATTCTTCAATGGCTGCACGAGAGGAGAGTACAAGTATTGGACGTGAACCCATGCGCAGAAGAAATATAGGACCATATTTTTTGGAGAGATTGGTTAGAGCTTCGTGTACGGGCCTTTTCAAGAGATGAAAATGGCCTATTATAGGAAGACTGGGAGGACTTGGAGGCAAGTTTTTGTGTTGATAAATCCTTCTTTGTACCGCGAACTGGTAGACAATAATAAGAATAGAGACTAATAATCCGAGGTAGTACAGAGCATCCATGGTGATCACAACTTTCTCACTTGTTATCTCCACTTGCATATGTTCATTACAAAGAACAAGATGACCTTTATAAACTTTAGTGGTCACTCACTATCTAGCTAAAACTTTTATAATTTGAAGTCAGTTTCAATCAATCTGCCTATTAATATTTGATGTTTGAGTCACTGTCCAAAAATCATTTTACATCAAAATTATCGATATTAAAAATTCCAAGCTAACTATATATGCCTTTGTTTTATCGTCGCCCATATGGCTTGTTATCTGTCCATATTGTCTTATATATTTAAAAAAAAAAAAACAGATGCATTTCGCTTTCACTTACAACAATATGTCAATCCATGAATGGTTGTACGGCTATGCCTATCCAAGAAAGGTGGCTATTAGATAAGTTTAATTAGTTCACCTAAAATAAGCTCATTCTATATATATATATATATATATATGCGCATACCCTTCCTTTTGTCTTGTTACTAGGATGATTGAAGATCCAAAAATTGTTACGGCCTTCTAGAGAATTACTGCTTATTGACAGGTAAGTGAAGGAAAATTAGATGGTTTTGTCACCATTATCAATGAGTTAGCCGTTTGATAGACAAAATTGACAACTAAAATAAATCAGTGAAGACTGAAGAGGCCACCTGTGGGACACCCAAGTTAAGCCAAAAAAAAAAAAAAACAAAGCCAATGTGGACAATGCAGTGCTGATTTCTGCCACTAATGCCTTCAAAATGTTAAAAATGTGTTTACCACAATTCTTCAATATGGAAAATCATATAATTTTTTTAGCTTGACATTTTTTGGAATCATTAACCGTAAGAAATGCAGACTTTGAGAGACTTTAATATGGGAAAACTGACAGCTGATAAGTATATCCAATGCATGATACTAACGAAATGCTCTATCTATGAATAAGTGATTGGAATTATGTTCAGAATTCAAAACCAAACAGAGTCAGAAATCTTTATTAATATATTAGGCATCAGATAAAAACATGGACATAAACTTTTCAAAAGAAGTGCACACTCCAAATCAAAGCTGTGCAATCACCTCATTAAGTGCTTCGCGAGGTCGAAATACAATCTCAAGAGACCTGATCTTCTCTGGCTTGTTCATGTTGGTTTTCAATGGACCTTGGCTCTCATACCTAGCCTCTTCCAAGTCAAAGCACTGTATCAATGACCCAATAGACAATGCCATGATTCTCATGGCCAATCCTACCCCAGGGCATTTTCTTCTACCTATACCAAATGTAATGGATTTAAACATCCCCTTTTCTTCTTCGCTCTCTAGGAACCGCTCAGGCTTGAACCTATCTGGTTCTGTCCATAATCCGGGGTCCCTATGCACATGCCTTCCATCCACCAACAATTGTGTGCCTCGTGGGATGTGGTATTCTCCCACGGTGCAATCCTCAGAGGACTCGCGCATTTCCAGAATTCCCCCGGGACTTAATCTAGCTGTTTCACTAATAATACAATTAAGGTATGGAAGTTTAGCAAGATCAGTATCATTTATTAGCCTCGAGCTTCTAACTTGATTGTCAATCTCGTCCCTTGCATTTTGGAAGACATCTGGATGTGATAGTAGCCGAGAAACAACCCATTCCATTGTGGTCACTGTGCTGTGTGTCCCTGCTATTAGCATCAACTAAAGCACCAATGGTTAATTTAAAACGTTCAAAGAAATTCTAATTAACATTGTGTTTCTTTAAGACAATACCTGTATGGTTCCTTTAATCAAATCATCTGTGTAGATTTCAGGCTCAGTTTCTCGCAACTTCAGCATAACATCAATAATAGTTTGGCTAGTCTTCTGACCATTAACAGAAGTCGATGAACTAGTATTTTGATCATGAGCATTATCAATCAGAGCCTGCATGAATTCATTCTTCCTTTTGTGTATTTTAAGCAGCCTCCTCTCTTCACCATAATATGTCAACCACCTCAGGAATGGAAAATAGTCACCCAAAGACACAGTCAATAAAGGACTAAACATCTCTACAAGATCATCCAACTTTCCTTTGGTTGTTTCTGAGTCCTCCAATAATTCCTCATATTCAAAGTATCTCTTCCCTGCAACCATCTTCATCGCCATATTAAAAGCCAACAAGTGAAATAATGTTTTCACATCAACTTTTGTAACCCCTTTAAAGGAATTTTTGTACAAGTGCTTCACCATGAATCTGGTTTCTTCGTTGCGAATTTCTGAAGACATTTGAAGACGTCTTTCTGAAAAAATTTCAATGACAGAGAAACGGCGCCACATTCGCCAATGGTCACCATAGGGAGCTGTTATGGTATGGTTGTACTCTAATTTCTTTCTAGATGGCAATAGTGGCCTATTGGAGAAGATGATGTCGTTCTTCGGGAAGCATTGTTCAATGGCTGTGCGAGAGGAGAGTACAAGTGTTGGGCGTGAACCTAAGCGAAGAAGAAATATAGGACCATACTCGTTGGAGAAATTGGTGAGAGCTTGGTGTATGGGAGTTTTGATTAAGAGATGGAAATGGCCAATTATAGGAACACTTGGAGGGCTTGGAGGCAAGTTTTTGTGTTGAATCCTTCTTGAGTTGAGTTTGTAGATGATTATGAGAAGGATAGAGACCAATAGACCAAGGTAGTTCAGAGCATCCATGGTGAACACTATACGTCCTTGCTTGTTATTACGCCCTGAAAATTATGAACCCATGGATTAGGATTCTCTGACCGGCTAATCTCAGTACTGTCCACAATGGATATATAGTAAGAGATATGTAATCAATTGGTGAGATTTAAATATTCAATCTTTTACAGTATACAGATATTTAAATAAGATTGATTCTTTGTATTTAGGGATTTTTTTTTAATAAGAATTATCTCCTCACATTAATTGTCTTTAGGTTAACCTCACCTCTATAATAAATTGTCATGTGTCTAATATAACAATATTATTGATTATTTATATTAATTTTTATGTTGGGATGCAAATTCTTTTAATACTAGCTGTCCACAATGGGAGAAAATCTTCAATGAGACGGTCTCATATCCATTTGGATACAGTAAGAGATCTGTAATTAATGGATGAGATTTAAATATTCAATGTATTACCGTAGATGTATATTTAAATAAGATTTCTTCCTTATATTTAGGGATATTTTTTTTTATGTTATACATATACAATACATATATTATATAATACAGTAGAAGCCCGGTAAAATAATCTACTATAAATTAATATCCTTTCTAAATTAATAAAAAATTTCGGTCCGACTCGGGCCGATTCTGATTTGTGTTGAGATCTAGAAAAAGGTAGCTTATGCATTTTCCCTAATTTACATGAATCATAGAATTCAATATCATGTAAAGAACAAGATAAATGCAAAGAGTTAGAACCGTTTTTAGAATTAATAGTGCTGGATGCCCTAGCTTAGCATGCCACATTCTGAAGTTGGTTCTATTAGCTACACCAACATACACCTGACTTGTATCTAGGGGTGGGTGTTTAATGGATCGGTTTATTTTTCAATAGAACCGATAAAGTTCGGTTTTTAAAAATATGAACCGATCTTATAAAATTTAAAAATGTCAACCGATCAAAAACCGACAGAATTGGACCGGTTCGGTTCGGTTTTTTTTCGGTTTTGGTCCTACCGGGCCAAATTCTTGGGCTGTAATTATTACACATATTTTCATATTTTAATCCTTTTGGGCCTTCGACCAAATTAAATTATGGGCTTGAACAAATTGAAAATACTAGTTTAAAATAATATTCATAAAAAGAAACAAAGAAAAAAATATGATGTTTTACACTTTTATAGTTTTATAGTTTCATAGACTATTAAACATTAAACTAAGGTTTTTTATTTATTTTTTATATATGTTGGATCTCAGTTCGGTTTTCCGGTTTAGGATAACGAATCGAAAAAAAAACGATCCAATCGGTTTTCAAAAAAATGAACCGAACTGAACCGATCAACATAAAAAAACCGGAAAAAAACCGATTGGATTGGTTCGATTCACCGGTTCGGTTCGGTTTATTGGTTTTTTGCCCCACCCCTACTTGTATCATTCCTAGATACAACATTCTTACTTTTCATATCCCTAGAAAACTCCACAGAATTACAAGTTCTTTGTTTATTCAACGCACAGGTTCTCAAGTGATTTTTCTTCTTGTATATGTTGACGACAGTGTAAAAAATTAATAAACCCTTCTATCGTAATAATTAATAATTTCTTTTTGAAACCTTATGTAAAATTCCATCTCCGACTGTCGCATAAATTAATAATTCCATAAAAATACAAAATATATTACATAATAATCAAAAACTAGAAAAGCTCTTCAAGATGCTTGTCTGCACAAAGCCATAATGTTTAGTATTTTTGACTTCATTCTTCATTTTTTGAATTGTCCTCTTGTTATAATTTATAACAAAGAAGATAAAAAAGAGAGAATTTTTAGGAGCCGTTAAGAATATAAATTTTAGGTATATTTTGAGATCTCTCTTGTTATATACAACCAAATAATAAGTCTCACTATTTATAGGATGAGTATCATTGGTCTTTAAGTAATCATATTCCTAAAGGAAATTGGAAACTTTATTAATAAATCTTTTCTAAACAAGGAATGAGGAAATTTCCTTGAAGTAGAAAACCGACTAAACAAAGAATCCAGAAAATAAACCTTCCCTAAATAAGAAAACTGACTTCCACATATTTTCTAAGACAAAATAACACTTTACAATGTAAAACCTTTCAAATTAATATCTCCTCTAAATTAATATTCGAGGATGGGTCCTAAAAATACTAATTTAAAGAGGTTCTATTGTAAAAGGGTTAGACTAAAACAATTTAAATTTACGACTTAAAATATATATAAAAAGGAGAAAATTACAATTATACCGATGAAAAGCCAAAAGGCAAATAGAGAGAAATCAATCGATAAAAAGAGAAAATATATATACACATCACTCATGTACCATCTATGTTGCACGAATACTCCATATTGGGGAGGGAACTCGTATCGAACTTGTATCATGTCCGGATATACCCCGATACACCTGGATACGTATTCGATACACCCCCGATACATCAAGATATCCGATTCACCATTTGGCGTATCCGTTGTTTTTTTCTCAAGTTTGACTGTGGGATAAGGCTAGGATATGGCAGGGATACGGCAATGATACCGTGAGGATATGTTTGGGGCAAAAATTTAATTATTTTAGTTTAAAACAGGGTCAAATAAAGATTTTATAAAGTTGAATGGTCAAATTAAGATTTTACAAATTAAGATTTGAGTTTTGTAATATGTTAGGACTTATATATGTTGGATTATGCTTTCATTTTGAATGGATTATTGGATTATGATTTCATTTTGAAAAGATTAATGGATTATGTTTTTTGAGAATATGTTTTGAATGGATTATTAAATTATGTTTTCATTTTGAAATTTGAATGGAATGGATTATTGGATTATGTTGATATAGAATATGTTTGAATGAATTATTGGATTATATTTTTTTAAAATATAAAATAAAATAAAATATTATTTTAATTAACGTATCATGCCGTATCCATATCCTAATTTTTAAAGATTTACCGTATCTACGTATCGTGCCGTATCCGTATCCCGTATCCGTACCCGTATCAGTGCAACCTAGTGTACCATATATAGAAGAACCAGATTCATGCAACCAGATTTTGATAAAAAGAGAAAATATATATACACATTTCCATATGTAGGAGAAACCAGATTCATGGTTTCAATTAGCACATGTTTGTGTCATATCTATGCTTTCTTTATTTATATAGTTTTACAATAATACTACTTTGTTTAAATTTGATGTCCAAATTTACAATAATATAATTCATTCATTTAAATTTGATTAGATATGGATGATTTAAATGAATGAATTTTAGTGTTGTCATATCATTTGGGTACCAGATTTAGACAAAATAACATTAATCTTAGTTTTAAGAGCGGTTACTATTGAACTATTTATACCTCGCTTTTTAAAATTTTGATTTAATTATATTAGGAGTGGTGCTATTGGCACACCCTCTACCGGTCTATTTATACCCCACTATTTTAATTATATAATATTCTTTTTTTCCTTTATTAAAATTACTTAAAGAGACATACAATTTAAGGAAAGAAATCTTCTATAAAGTAAATCTATTAAAATCTCACATTCCTTTTCCAAAAAAAAAAATCCAATAATATGTTTCTTCAAAAAAAAAATTTATCCTTTAAACCCTAAAATCTGTTTCTTACACACATATAGAATATTATGGAAGAGTTTGAGAACGATATCAATGATATGGAAAAATTATCTAAGAACGATATCAACCATCTGGAAGAATTGTCTGACAATGATAGTAAGCATTTAGAAATAATTCATTCTCTGAAAATAAGTTTGAAGTTTAATTTTTCTTTAGAATGATATCAACATGTCGTTGTGCTGAAGTACCAAGTTATTTTTTATTTGTTCTTTTCCACCATGAAATAAGAAAAAAAATATATAAATAAGAAGAAAGAAAAAATCAATCAATGGAGGTGAAAGAGATGTATACAGAAGTACAGATACAGAGATCAAAGATATAGAGATCATATATGGTATGTATTAAGTTTGAAAAATAAGTAAAATGGGTAGTTTTGGAAATAAACCAAAAAATTTAATAAAAATATTTAATTTTATTTAATTAAATCAAAATTTTAAAAAGTGGGGTATGAATAGATCAGTAGGGGTGTGCCAATAGCACCACTTTTATATTAAATTAAATCGTTTTATTAATTTTTTTTATTTCCAGGATTACCTTTTTACTTGTTTTTCAAACTTAATACACCTCATATGTTTTTCAAAAAAAGAATAAAAATAAAAAATACACTACATCTCTAATCTTTATATGCAGTTTTCTCATATCCATTCGCATGACTTGTTTTTTCTTCTTATTTCAAGGTGAAACCATCTTTACTAAATGCGATTTTTTTTTCTTTAGTCGATTGGATTGCTGGTGGTAGATTGTGAGTGTGATATAGATTGTCCGTGATTTTTTTGAACGACTGAGTTAGGGTTTTGATGTGGTTTCGTTTTGTCAGAGATTAGGTTTCTTGGTTGCAATTCGTAGTGCGATTTCATCGTTTTTTTAATTAACATTAAACTAACTTTGGAATATCCGAAATGAAATCTACAAAAGAATTGATACAAATCATAGTATATCTGAAAGATCTGAAAGAAAATAATCCGAAATGAAATTTTTTTTAGCAAACATGGATCTAGAATTTGAAACGAAAAACAAAACAAACATGTGAAACAATAAAATAAATAAATATTAAACATGAGTAACATGAGATCGTGATCCGAAAGAAAATACAAACAAAAATAGTAAACATTCATTGATTTGAAATAATCTATGTCGTTAGGGTTTCGAAATAAGGAAAGTGGAGTTTTATTAGTTTTACTTTGTACAAGATTTTTTTTTACAAAAAATTGTATGCCTCTTTAAATAATTTGATAAAGGGGGAAAAAGAATACTAAATAATTTAAAAAGTGTAGTATAAATAGTTCAGTAGTTTGTGTGCCAATAAAACTACTCAATTTTAAGAGTAATGCTACATTGCCTAAATCTGGTGTCCAAATCTGATACCCAAATGATGTGGCAGCACTTCAATCCATTCATTTAAATTATACAAATCTAATACAATTTAAATGAATTGATTATATTGTCGCCACATCTTTTAGACAACAAATTTGGGCAAAGTTACATTATTGTTGTTAATATTATTCCCTGTATAAAACTCTTCATTTATTTTTTTTCCCTTTTTTTTAATGAACATGCGTATCAAGCATGGAAGTGTTCACCATGGATGCGCTGCACTACCTTGGTCTATTGGTGTCTATTCTTCTCATCATCATCTACAAATTCACCTCAAATGGAAGGATTAAACACAAAAACTTGCCTCCAAGCCCTCCAAGTGTTCCTACAATAGGCCATTTCCATCTCTTAATCAAAACTCCCATACACCAAGCTCTCACCAATTTCTCCAACGAGTATGGTCCTATATTTCTTCTTCGCTTAGGTTCATGCCTAACACTTGTACTCCTCTTGCGCAGCCATTGAAGAATGCTTCCCGAGTGATGCAGCGGTAAATTCAACTCAAACTACAATCGATAGACAGAATGGATAACCGATTAGAATCCGTTGATTCACCCACGAATACCGGAAACGAACCCTACTATTAATCTGTTGATCCTCGTACGGATACCAGAATAATAGGCTTCAAATTCGTTGACCCTCGCAAAGGTACCAAAAATGGATAAAAAAGAGATGCTCTCTCTCAAATTTTTATTAATCATCAAAAACTGAAATCCCTATTAGGGTACATCGTCTTTAAATAAGAAAATAAAATCCTATTAGAAACCTAACATAACTAGTAAAGCAATTAAATTATCAATTTCCCTATAAAAGGGATAATTGAGATAACAATGGAAATTAAAAATACTAGAATCCTAAAACATTAAAAACCTATCTAATAAGGAAATAAGATTTGATTTAATAAAATCAAATCATAAAATAAGTAATTACCTAATTAGACACATAATAAATAGAAATAAAATAATATCTATTAACTATAGAAATAATTTTGAAATCTAAAATCTTCAAGAATATCGTCAATAATATCTCATGCATCATTCTCTCCATGTTGGAGAAAATTCGGCCTCGAATTTTGACTGCCTTCATCCCACAAGCCTGCACAAGATTTTTGAGTGATAATAGTCGAGATCGCATACAATGAACTTTAAATCTTTCGATTCTTGTCAAGATCTCCATCCAACCACTCCAATAGATGGAAGCAAATTCACGAATCATCAAATCCTGCAACAAAAGATAAACTGAAGTATTTTTATGGTGAAGAACGTGTGACTCGTAAAAACAATCCACAAAATATGAATTGTTCTCATATGGTACTTTCTCAAACACATCTTCATCATATATCGGTGGTTTATCAAAATCGACAAAAACCTCCGTCGATACGTATGTATCATTGAAAAACACCGCAGCATAAGAGGCTAATTGTGTTTGAGTGTTCATCTTTTTTTTTTGTATGGGGAAATATGGAAGGTGAAGAGATAGTAGTCAAGAAAGTAATTGGTTATGATATGTGGATCGATGAGCCTAGCACAACGGTAGACTCGAAGGCTCTGATACCAACTAATGTAGATTGAAAATTGGGACAAACGCCAATCGATAAAAATAGGGATAAACGATTCGGATCCATTGATTCGCGTACGAATACCGGAAACAAAATCTAATATTATGTTGTTGATCCGCTCACGGATACCAGGATAACAGGCTTCAAATACGTTGATCTTCATAAGATACTGTAAATGGAAGATAAAGAGAACAAATTCTCTATTTTTTTTATTCATTCAACAACTTCTGATTTTTCAATCCTAATACAAGCTATTAAATAAGGAAAAACAACCTAAAACTATTATGATTCAATATCCCGTAAAACCCTAAACAAAATAAAACAACCGAATCACTAGGATTCAATATCTTCTAAAACTCATACCCCGTAAAACCCTAAACAAAATAAAACAACCGAATCACTAGGATTCAATATCTTCTAAAACTCCTGAATAAGAGGTCTAAAACAACTAAACTAAATCGGAAAAGAATCTCAAAATAAAGGAACAAAAACGAATTGTAAATAAAATAGGAAACAGTCGGCTTGTTGCACACGAAACTAAATTGCCAAATTTGGGCGTACTGCAACCTATTACAGAAGACGAAGTCTTCATAATAAATGTAGGACTTGTCTTGAGCTTTCTGAAAACATATTATAATAGCAAATCCGACCACGTTTTCTCTCTGTAGAGGCTCATGAAGTTCAGCCCAGATTTGGTTGTCCCACACGACCCAAATACGAATTCGCCACCCATACGAACTCGCCATCCGCTCCGCATCATCAGTTGGTTTATGAATTCGAGGCCAAATTCTGTCCAACCTGGGGAGGATGATGCGGAGCGGATGGCGAGTTCGTATGGGTGACGAATTCGTATTTGGGTCGCGTGGGACAACCAAATATGGGATGTACTTCATGAGCCTCTACAGAGAGAAAAAGTAGTCGGATTTGCTATTATAATATGTTTTCGGAAAGCTCAAGACAAGCCCTACATTTATTATAAAGACTTCATCTTCTGTAACAGGCTGCAGTAGGCCCAAATTTGGCAATTTAGTTTCGTGTGCAACAAGCCGGCTGTTTCCTATTTTATATACAATTCGTTTTTGTTCCTTTATTTTGGGATTCTTTTCCGATTTAGTTTAGTTGTTTTAGACCTCTTATTTATGAGTTTTAGAAGATATTGAATCCTAGTGATTCGGTTGTTTTATTTTTTTTAGGGTTTTACGGGATATTGAATCCTAATAGTTTTAGGTTATTTTTCCTTATTTAATAGCTTGTATTAGGTTTGAAAAATCAGAAGTTGTTGAATGAATAAAAAAAATTAGAGAATTTGTTCTCTTTATCTTCCATTTACGGTATCTTGTGAAGATCAACGTATTTGAAGCCTGTTATCCTGGTATCCGTGAGTGGATCAACAACATAATAGTAGGTTTCGTTTCCGGTATTCGTGCGTGAATCAACGGATCCGGATCGTTTATCCCTATTTTTATCGATTGGCATTTGTCCCAATTTTCAATCTACATCACCGAGGAACGACATCATCTTCTCCAATAGGCCATTATTGCCATCTAGAAAAATTTTAGAGTAACACCATACCATAACAGCTCCCTATGGTGACCGTTGGCGAATGTGGTGCCGTTTCTCTGTCATTGAAATTTTCTCAAAAAGACATCTTCAAATGTCTTTAGAATTTCGTGCTGAAGAAATTAGATTTGTGGTTAAATACTTGTACTACTATAATTCCTTTAAAGAGGTTACAAAAGTTGATGTGAAATCCTTTTTTTACAAGTTGACTTTTAATACAGTGATGAAGATGGTTGCAGGGAAGAGGTGCTTTGAATATGAAGAATTGGAGGATTCAGAAACAACCAAAGGCAAATTGGATGATCTTTTAGAGATGTTTAGTCTTTAGTGAATGTGGCTTTTTCATTTAAATCATACAAATCTAATACAATTTAAATAAATGAATTACAATGATGTCATATCATTTAGGCACCAGATTTGGACACTAAAATTAGGCAAAGTAGGATTATTATTATTTTTTTTTGAATGGCGATAAATATACTATAATGGAACCTCAAGACGCCATGTGTCGCTGTAAAAAAGCTTTGATCATAAATTCTTATTAATATTATAATAATCATCGCCAATCATACATGCACTATTGCTCCATTCACTCTGGAACCTCAAGCCTCAAAGTGCCACATGTTGCTGTGAGAAATCTTTGATCATAAATTCTTATTAATATTAATATAATCATCAATTGTACATATACTATTGCTCTATTTACACTGGAACCTCAAGGCGCCACGTGTTACTGTAAAGAATCTTTGATTCTAAATTTTATTAATATTAATATAATCATCATCAATCATACATGCATTATTGCTCTATTCACACTGGAACCTTAAGACGTCACGTGTTGCTGTGAGGAATGTTTGATCATAAATTCTTATTAATATTAATATAAGAATAATAATACTTTATCCAAATTTGGTGTCCAAATGATGTGGCATCAATGTAATTCGTTCATTTAAATCATGAAAATCTAATAAAATTTAACTTAATGGATTATAATGATACCACATTATTTAGGCACCAGATTTAGGCACAATAAAATTATTGTTAATATAATCATCAATCATACATGCACTATTGCTCTATTCACGCCGGCACCTCAAGACGCCATGTGTTGCTGTGAGGAATCTTTGATTATAAATTCTTACTAATATTAATATAATCATCATCAATCATACATACACTATTGCTCTATTCAAGTCCAAAAATTAAATGTCACTTTTTGGAGATGGCTTTTCAACACTGTCTCTGTTTTAAATACTCATATTTAAAAAACACATATTATTGTGAATGGACAAAAATGCTCCCAAAAGTATTTCCATGACAGCTATTTTGAAAACTCATTATGTTTCATTTTTAATTTTTTACTTTTCATTTACCGAAAAGAGTAGAGATAGAAGTTACGCAACGGTTCAAAGCATCCAAGCAACCGGATTTCGACAGTAGACGGCGACGATTTCTTGAAAATTTTGAATTCGATTTCGATTTCGATTTCTATTTCTATTCGATGATGTCGAAGATATGTAACTTGAATGATTTGATTTTGAATACTGATTTGATTGTGTTTTGTTGGGTTATTCATTCAGATTTATATGTATAATGTGGTGTCTAGGGTTTTAGTTTTTGATCTGGTTTCTAGGGTTAGATTGGGGAAGACGATGAACAGTTAATACGTTAGTAAAAGTCTTGGAGCATGTAGTAAAAGTCTCGGATAGTATTACAAAAGTCTCGGACATTGTCACCAAAGTCTAGAATATTGTCACAAAAGTCTCGAATCAATAAAGCTTTTGTGACACTGTCCGAGACTTTTGTCCGAGACTTTTATATTCCTTCCAAGACTTTCTTATATTGTTCCGAGACTTACTGGGAAAAATTTCCTGATCTAAATTTGTTATGGTTGTGAATTGCAGATGAGAAATTTGAGGGCTAGTTTAAAAACTCCTTAGGATGACTGTTATAATGCTCACATTACTCAGCACAACCACATGAAAAACCTGCAAGTAATCTATGAGGCACTTGATGGAGTATTGGAAAATGCGGTTGTAGAGCGAGATATGTATAACCAATCATGTTTTGGCCATTTTCAACGCATGCAGCAAGGAATGACATTTTCCGGTGGTATTGTGCATTGGTTGCTACTAATTATTTAATGACAAGCAAGAACGGGATTTAAGTTAAGTTTAACCCATAATTTTTTGACATCTGATGAACCCTCACTTACAACCTTGAACCATGATGATTTCATTGGTAAAGTCGGCAATCGACATATAAACGAGAGATAATTACCCCAGTGGCCATCGAATTGATGACACACTATCAAAATGACCACTAGATTGGAAAGTTGTTCCAAAATGACCATTTTCGGCTAAAAGTGTGACACTAATGGCCATTCCATCCAAGTCCATCTAATTCCATCCAATTCTATCCAATGAGTGGCATTTTGGTAAATAAAGTGATGATATTAATTTATTTAAGATGTTTTTTTGGAAATCAATTTTTTATTTTATTTTTTAAAACGAATAATTATATTTAGTGTGTTTATATATGTATAGCATATCTCAAATATATATATATATATAACGTGTGTGTGTATATATATATATATATATATATATATATATATATGTATATATATATCTCTTTTGAGAAGATTAAAACTATAAAATCTAAAAAGTTAAAAAACAAAAAGAGATAAGTGATCTAAACCATTTCTTTTATATTTTAAAATAAATAATTAAATTTACTGTGTGTATATATGTATAGCATATCTCAAACACACACACACACACACACACACACATATATATATATATATATATATATATATATATATATATATTTATATACACTAAATATAATTATTCATTTCAAAAAACAAAAGAAAAAATTGATTTCCAAAAAACATTTAAAATAAATTAATTTTATCCCCTTATTTACCAAAATACAACTCATTGAAAAAATTGATTTCCAAAAAACACATTTTAAATAAATTAATATCATCACCTTATTTACCAAAATGCCACTCATTGGATGAAATTGGATGGAATTAGATAGAATTGGATGGAAATGCCATTGGTGTGACACTTTTTGCCAAAAATGGCCATTTTGGAACAACTTTCCAATCTAGTAGCCATTTTGATAGTGTGGCATCAATTCGATGGCCACCGGGGTAATTATCCCTATAAACAATCAGATTGAGCTCCAAAATCATTTACATATCAACTACTTTTTATGCATAAGAAAATCATCAAATAGTTTATATGGATAACCGGAGCCGGTCCTGACATTTTTGGGGCCCAGGGCGAACATGTAAAAATGTGCCATATGTGTATATTTATAGTTTATTCAATATTTATACTATATATAACTTGTTTTATATATTTAACCAGAAAATGATAATTTCATTAAAGATAAAATAAAATCACAACAAGGTAAAGAATATATAAACCGGGCCAATTGTTCTAATCTTAATCTTTTTTTTTTCAAATCCAGATGGTTGTTTTTTAGGTAACATGTTACTAATAAGTAATAATTAAAGTCTAAAATAACAAACAAATAACAATAAAACATTGATAACTATTTTTAAAATAACAAACAAATAACAATAAAACACTGATAACTATTTCTAGAATAACAAACAAACTAACAATCAAAGTGAAACACGAAACAGAACAATAAAACCTATCAAGCATTCAAGTAATTGGATTCAGCAAGTCCACCAGTCCCGCTATGCCTATTCTGTAAGATTGATTTTTTTTTTGCTTGAAAATACAATATAAAATAAAAGTTAACAATCAACTAAATAGAACAATAGGCCAAGAAGCATATAAACATTAAACAAAATCAAGGTCTGTAAACAACATTTACTTCTTTAGGAAGAAAATATGAATAATAAAACAAAATTTAGTGATACAAGTGTACTACAACGAACCAAAATTTAATAAACATTGATATTTTCTGAACATTAAATAGAACAATAGGACATTAAAATAAAAATTACAAACATAAACGAAATTAGAAATTTCCTGGGGCAGTGAGAGACCGAGACTAAGAGTCTGAAATGAGAGATTATGAGATTGAGAGAATGTAGCTAAGCAGAAAATGAGAAAAAGAATGGAGACTTGAGAGAGTCAGAAAGAGGTGAGAAGTGAGAGAAACAGAGAAAGATTGTCTAAGACTTGAGAGTTTAGATTGAGAGAAAAAAAGATGAGTAAGGACTACAAAGTAAAGTTAGTAATTTTTTTTTTGTCTTTAGTGAGTGGTGGATTGAGAACTAGAAGAACAATAAGTGACTAAGCGATAAAACATTGAAACCTTAAAGATTTTTTTTTTTTTGAAAAAATTTGTTATTTGTTTTCTAGAATTGAGCATTGTTCGGAAAAAAAAAGTCAATAAAATGATATATATATTTTTAAAATAAAATCTATTAAACTATGGCATCATTTTAAAATGAGGCCTTTCTATTATTATTATTATTTTTGTAATGTTTGGGCTTTGTAAAAACTATGGCCTTTTTTAAACAAATCATTTCTATTAAGCCTTTTTTATTTCAGAATTCAGCACATTATATATTAAACTCATTTAATGAATTTGTGAGCCCTAAAAAAGATAGGCCCTGGGCCAGCGCTCTGTGGATAACGAAAATCATATATACATCATATTCACCGTTCAAGTGAAGAACACAACCAAGCATATGTAATACACGCAGAAACATCTTAGCAAACATCAAACACTAAAAAAAAAAAAAAAAAGTAAAAAAGAAAATGAAGTATTTATAAGAAACTGAAACATTAATTGCAGATCAACTTGACACATCAAAGGTGAGCAAGCACATTAGCAAGTGCTTCACGGGGTCGAAATATGATCTTCACATGCCCTTCCTCTGCCTTATTCGGGTTGGTTTTAACAGGAACTTGGCTCTGATCTTCTTTAACCTCTTCCCAGTCAAAGCACTGTATCAGTGTCCCAAGCGACAATGCCATGACTCTCATCCCTAAGCCTTCTCCAGGGCATACCCTTCTGCCCAAACCAAAAGGAATGAATTTACACCCTCCCTTTTCTTGTACTTCACTCCGTCGGAACCTTTCAGGCTTGAATCTATCAGGTTCTATATACAACTCTGGGTCACTATGTACAGCCCAAGCGTTCACCAACAACTGTGTCCCCTTTGGAATGTGGTAGCCTCCTACCGTGCAATCCTCCGAGGACTCGTGTGCTGGTAGAACTTTCACAATACCTAATCGAAGTGTTTCACTGATGGTACCGTGAAGGAATGCAAGTTTAGCTAGATCAGCATCATTTAGTAGCCTTGAATCTCCAACCTGATTGTCAATCTCGTCCCTTGCTTTTTTGAAGGCCTCTGGATGCGCAATCAGCTGTGTAACAACCGAATCCAATGTGATCACTGTGGTATGTGTCCCTGCTATCAACATTGCATGAACAATTCCTTTGACAACACCGTTCGTGTAGAATTCAGGTTCACTTTCTTGTAGATTCAGCAGAACATCAATAATGGGTCGACTAGTCTCTCTATTATTATTTTGATGTGTATCAAGCAGAGCCTGAATGAAAGCATCTCTCCTTTTGTGAATTTTTATCTCCTGCTTCTCAACACCATAGTAAGTCAACCATCTCAAGTAGGGAAAATAATCACCCAAAGCCATGTTCACTGAAGGACCAAAGGTCTGCTTCAGATCATCCAACTTACCTTTTGTAATTTTGTCTAATTCTAGCTCCTCCTCTTCGAAGCACTTTTTACCTGCAACCATCTTCAACATGATATTAAAATCCAGCATGTACAAAAATAATTTCACATCGACTTTCCAGACCCCTTGAAGGCTTCGTTTGTACAAGTGCTTGATCATGAATTTGACTTCTTCAGCACGAATTTCCGAAGACATTTGGAGACGTTTTGCTGAGAAAATTTCAATGGCAATGAACCTTCGAAGGTTGCGCCAGTGGTGGCCATAGGGAGCTCCCGAGTAGTATAATTGTACTGTGAAATCCTTTTAGAAGGCAAGAGTGGACGATTAGCGAAGATGATATCGTTGTTTGAGAAGCATTCTTCAATGGCTGCACGAGAGGAGAGTACAAGTATTGGGCGTGAACCCATGCGCAGAAGAAATATAGGACCATATTTTTTGGAGAGATTGGTTAGAGCTTCGTGTACGGGCCTTTTCAAGAGATGAAAATGGCCTATTATAGGAAGACTGGGAGGACTTGGAGGCAAGTTTTTGTGTTGATAAATCCTTCTTTGTACCGCGAACTGGTAGACAATAATAAGAATAGACACTAATAATCCGAGGTAGTACAGAGCATTCATGGTGATCACAACTTTCTCACTTGTTATCTCCACTTGCATACGTTCATCACAAAGAACAAGATGACCTTTATAAACTTTAGTGGTCACTCACTATCTAGCTAAATCTTTTATAATTTGAAGTCAGTTTCAATCAATCTGCCTATTAATATTTGATGTTTGAGTCACCGTCCAAAAATCATTTTACATCAAAATTATCGATATTAAAAATTCCAAGCTAACTATATATGCCTTTGTTTTATGGTCGCTCCTGTGGCATGTTATGTTTCCATATTGTCCAATATGTTTTTTAAAAAAAAAATTATACATTTCGCTTTCACTCACAACAATATGTCAATCCATGAGTGGTTGTACGGTTATGCCTTTCCAAGAGGGGTGGCTATTCAGATAAGTTTAATTAGTTCACTTAAAATAAGCTCATTCTATATATATAAATATATTGAAGATCCAAAAATTGTTACGGCCTTCTAGAGAATTACTGCTTATTGACAGGTAAGTGAAGGAAAATTAGATGGTTTTGTCACCATTATCAATGAGTTAGCCGTTTGATAGATAAAATTGACAACTAAAATAAATCAGTGAAGACTGAAGAGGCCACCTGTGGGACACCCAAGTTATGCAAAAAAAACAAAAACAAAGCCAATGTGGACAATGCAGTGCTGATTTCTGCCACTAATGCCTTCAAAATGTTAAAAATGTGTTTACCACAATTCTTCAATACGGCAAATCATATAATTTTTTCAGCTTGACATTTTTTGGAATCATTTGTTGGAAAAATAATCTAGACTCTTTACAAATTTATTATGGAAAATCAAAAGATGCTTTGGAAAGAAGAAGGTCTCATTGAAAGTGGAGTCTTAGAGTTAATGTCAGCTGTATTTTTGTCTGCTTTTTAATGCTGTACTTAAAAAGGTTATCTTTGTAGTATAAATATATAAGTTCTGTAACTGGTGGTTGTAGAAATGCCGAGTGAAAATTATAATAAAAGACTAAGCTCTATATAAGAGTGTTCTTCCAAAAACTTTGTGTTCACTGGCACACTAATTACAACATCATTAACCGTAAGAAATGCTGAGACTTTGAGAGACTTTAATATGGAAAAACTGATAGCTGATAAGTATATCCAATGCATGATACTAACGAAAATGCTCTATCTATGAATAAGTGATTGGAATTATGTTCAGAATTCAAAACCAAACAGAGTCAGAAATCTTTATTAATATATTAGGCATCAGATAAAAACATGTACATAAACTTTTCAGAAGAAGTGCACACTCCAAATCAAAGCTGTGCAATCACCTCATTACGTGATTCGCGAGGTCGAAATACAATCTTAAGAGACCTGATCTTCTCTGGCTTGTTCATGTTGATTTTCAATGGACCTTGGCTCTCATATCTAGCCTCTTCCAAGTCAAAGCACTGTATCAATGTCCCAATAGACGATGGAATCATGGCCAAGCCTATCCCAGGGCATTTTCTTCTTCCTATACCAAATGTAATGATTTTAAACATCCCATTTTCTTCTTCGCTCTCTAGGAACCGCTCAGGCTTGAACCTATCTGGTTCTGTCCATTATTCGGGGTCCCCATGCACATGCCTTCCATCCACCAACAACTGTGTGCCTTGTGGGACATGCCTTCCATCCACCAACAATTGTGTGCCTTGTGGGATGTGGTATCCTCCCACCGTGCAATCCTCAGAGGACTCGCGCATTTCCAGAATTCCCCCAGGACTTAATCTAATTGTTTCACTAATAATATAATGAAGGTGTGGAAGTTTAGCAAGACCAGTATCATTTTTTGCATTGGAGATGATCTAAGGCTTTCCAAATTTTTTCCCACATTTTTTGCCAAATGTACATAGCACATAAGATGTCAACATCTTGTAAATCAAGAGATTATGTGGTGAGTTATGTGATATTGACACCTTATGTGCTACACACATTTGGGAAAGAACTTAGGAAATTTTTTGGGAAACTTAGCATTAATTTATTGGATAAGAGTAATACTATATTGTCCAAATTTGGTACCCAAATCTGATGCCCAAATGATATAGCAGCACTTTAAGACTAAATATATTCAGTTCATTTTTTTTTCAAATTCAGGAAATTAATTGATCTTGAATGTACTATAAAATAATATCATATATATACCATTTGTCAATAATTGTTAACCAGAATGGAAATTAAGAAGGCAATAAAATTTGCAAATTGAGCCATATATAATACAAACTACAAAGAAAATAATTTCATAACGTGTGAATCCAATCATAATTGTTAAACGAAAAACAAAACAGGAAACTCAGTAATTAGTAATTAATAATTACAGTGTAAGATTCTTTCAAAAAAAAAAAAATAAGATCGATGAAAAGCCCGTAATAACTAATAACAACTCAAATGGAAATACTGTAATTATAAATTTATATAGCGAATCAATTAATTATACACAAATGCTAGGCTTTTCAAATTTTGTCCCAAACTCTTTTTCAAATTGATGTGGCACATGAGTTGTCAACATCACATCACTCACCGCATAATCTCATGATTTACAAGATGTTGACAACTCATAAACCATATCAATTTGGAAAAGATTTTGGGAAATTTTTTTGGAAAGCTTAGGGGCTATCCGGCGTAGGGATGGTAAAATAACCCACGGGAACCCGCACTTTATAGGGTGTGGGTGGGTTTCAATTTAGTGGTGATGGGATAGAGATGGAGATAGATAATATTACCCGCAATGGGTATGAGGCGGGGATGAGTTTTATAATCCCCGCCCCGCCCCTCTTAAAAAAAATATTTATTTATTTTATTATTTAGTTCAATATTTATGTTTTAAAATAATTGAATTTATTTGAGGTTTATATTTAGTTTAATATTTATACAAATCTAATACAATTTAAATAAATGGATTATAGTGTTGCCACATCATTTGGGCACCAGATTTGGATACCAAATTTAGGCACTAGATTTGGACATCAAATTTGAACAAATAGAATTATTATAAAAAAGTATTAATAGAAATAATCCATATTATTGATTTGCTATATTAGATATATGACAATAGATTATAGATGTGAGGATAATGTGAGGACACAAATTGGTTGGTTAGATACAAATTGTGACACCAATTTTGGACAGTTGATTTGAGTGTAATATTTAAGTCTCACCCATTTGTGGATCACCGACTATATATATACATGGGTTCATATTTTTCAGGGCGAAATAACAAGCAAGGAAGCATAGTGTTCACCATGGATGCTCTGCACTACCTTGGTCTATTGGTCTCTATCCTTCTCATAATCATCTACAAAGTCAACTCAAATAGAAGGATTCAACACAAAAACTTGCCTCCAAGCCCTCCAAGTGTTCCTATAATAGGCCATTTCCATCTCTTAATCAAAACTCCCATACACCAAGCTCTCACCAATTTCTCCAACGAGTATGGTCCTATATTTCTTCTCCGCTTAGGTTCACGCCCAACACTTGTACTTTCCTCTCGCGCAGCCATTGAAGAATGCTTCCCGAAGAACGACATCATCTTCTCCAATAGGCCGCTATTGCCATCTAGAAAAATTTTAGAGTACAACCATACCATAACAGCTCCCTATGGTGACCATTGGCGAATGTGGCGCCGTTTCTCTCTCATTGAAATTTTCTCAAAAAGACGTCTTCAAATGTCTTCAGAATTTCGTGCTGAAGAAATCAGATTTGTGGCCAAGTACTTGTACTACAAAAATTATTTTAAAGGGGTTACAAAAGTTGATGTGAAATCCTTTTTTTATAAGTTGACATTTAATATGGTGATGAAGATGGTTGCAGGGAAGAGGTGCTTTGAATATGAAGAATTGGAGGACTCAGAAACAAACAAAGGCAAACTGGATGATCTTTTAGAGATGTTTAGTCCTTTAGTGAATGTGGCTTTGGGTGACTATTTTCCATTCTTGAGGTGGTTGACATATTATGGTGAGGAGAGGAGGCTGCTTAAAATACACAAAAAGAAGGATACATTCATTCAGGCTCTGATTGATGCTCATCAAAATACTACAAGTTCATTGACTTCAGTTGACGATCGCAAGACTAGCCAAACTATTATTGGTGTTATGCTAAAGTTGAAAGAATCTGAACCTGAATTCTACACCAATGATTTGATTAAAGGAATCATACAGGTATTGTCTAAAAGAAACACTTTGTCTATCTGTAATTAAAATTTCTTTGAACCTTTTAAATTAATGGGGGTATTATCACTAAAGTTCCTAATATTTCATGAATTGTCACCTTTTTAAACGTCTTTACCATATTAGTCACTTTAGTCTCTTGTTTTTTTCAAAATACATCACTTTAGTCCATTTGACCAAAAACTAAGGGTCAACTATAATATAATATATAAAAATACAATTTTACCCTTTATTGTTATTTTTAAAAATTTTCCTTTTAGTCCCTCTAGTTTCAATAATAGCTGGTCAATCCCTGAAAAAATAAAATGCTTTTATCAATGATTGAACCTTCAACCTTGTGATTAAAAGCCACAACATCTAACCAGTTGAGCTACTCTAGTTTATTGTTGAGGATTTGTTGATTTAAATGTATATATATATATATATATATATATATATTTATATAATTTGTTTAAACAAATTTAAATCTGTTTATATAATTTAAAATAAACATATATTTAATAATAATAATAATAATAATAATATATAAAAACATATTTATGACAATAAAAAAGAAAATAACAAAATAAAAGGAAAAAAAGGAAAAAAAAAGGAATTTTTATTTTATTTTTCTTCTCTGTTGTTGATTTTTTTTCCCTTTTCAATTTACGGGTCTTTGATTTTCTGGGTTTTTTTTATCAAATTGAAATAATATATTTTTTGAAAAAAAAAATTCAAAAAAAAAAAAATTACAGGCTTTGATTTTTTGGATTTCCTTTTATTTTGTTATTTTCATTTTCATTTTCATAAATATGTTTTTATATATTATTATTATTAAATATAAGTTTATTTTAAATTATATAAACATATTAGATATTTATACATTTAAATTAACAAATCCTTAACAATAAACCAGAGTAGCTCAACAGTTGCTTTTAATCACAAGGTTGAATGTTCAATCCTTGATAAAAGCATTTTATTTTTTCAAGGATTGACCAGCTATTATTGAAATTAGAAGGACTAAAAGGAACATTTTTGAAAATAATAATAAAGGGTAAAATTGTATTTTTATATATTATATTATAGTTGACCCTTAGTTTTTGGTCAAATGGACTAAAGTGGTGTATTTTGAAAAAACAAGGGACTAAAGTGACTAATATGGCAAAGACGTTTAAAAATGTGACAATTCATGAAAACAATAGGGACTTTAGTGATAAAACCCCAAATTAATGTACCATTCGTTCTGCTTTAGGTGATGTTATTAGCAGGAACCTACAGCACAGTGACTACAATGGATTGGGTTGTTTCACGGCTGATATCACATCCAGATGTCTTAAAAAATGCAAGGGACGAGATTGACAACCATGTTGGAAGCTCGAGGCTAATGAACAATACTGATCTTGCTAAACTTCCATACCTTCATTGTGTTATCACTGAAACACTTAGATTGAGTCAATCGGGAATTGTAGAATTACGCGAGTCCTCGGAGGATTGCACGGTGGGAGAATACCACATCCCACGAGGCACACAGTTGTTGGTGGATGGAAGGCACATGCATAGGGACCCCGAATTATGGACAGAACCCGAAAGGTTCAAGCCTGAGCGGTTCTTAGAGAGTGAAGAAGAAAAAGGAATGTTTAAATTCATTATATTTGGTATAGGTAGAAGAATATGCCCTGGGGAAGACTTGGCCATGAGAATCATGGCATTGTCTCTTGGGACATTGATACAATGCTTTGACTGGGAAGAGGCAAGGTATGAGAGCCAAGAAGGTCCTTTGAAAACCAACCAGAACAAGCCAGAGAACATTAGGTCTCCTGAGATTGTATTTCGACCTCGCAAAGCAATTACAGAGGTGCTTGCACAGCTTTGATTTGGAGTGCGCACATGTTCTGAAAATTAAGTTTCTTTCATGTTTTTATCTGATGCCTATATAATATATTAATAAATGGCATTTTCCAAAGATGTTAAGCTATTACTAAACCGATAGAATCATCAAAGGAATTGTTTGTGGTGGTGATTTCTAAAGATTTATGGCTGTGTTTGGTTTTGAATTCTGAACATAATTCCAATCACTTATTCATAGATAGAGCATTTTCGTTGAAATCATGCACTGGATATAGTACTTCGGTTATCGGTTTAATTTACCATATTGACTTCTCTCAAAGTCTCTGCATTTCTTACTGTAAATGATTCCAAATCATGTTTGGTGTAGATTGAAAATTGATACAAAAAAAAGATCGATGAAAGAAAGGATAAATGAATCGGATCCGTTGATTCGCGCACGAATACCGGAAACGAACCCTACTATTAATCTGTTGATCCGCACACGGATACTAGAATAATATGCTTCAAATTCGTTGACCTTCACAAATGTACCGAAAATGGATAAAAAAAAAGATACTCTCTCTCAAATTTTTATTAATCATCAAAAACTGAAATCCCTGTTAGAGTACATCGTTTTTAAATTGGGAAATAAAATTCTAAAAGAAACCTAAAATAACTAGTAAAGCAATTAAATTATCACTACAACAAAAAGGGTCTTCCACAACATTCATTGCATGTTGTAAAAACTCTCAACATACATGTATATGTTGTCTATTAAGGAGTTGTTAAAAGTATTAGATGTTTTTACAACTTTGAGTGCATGTTGTTAAAAATATAAAATTCTACAACTAAAAGTGTTTGTTGTTAAAAACATAAAGTTTTACGACTAAGAGTGTTTGTTGTAAAAGTTTATAAACAAACTTGCAATGAAAGTTGTACAAAACTAGACATTCGTAAATTCATTATATATCATCAAAAGACAATCCTAAAATCAATATTTTGTAAAATAACCAACCAAATTGCAATACAACATTTTCAAATTAAAGATAAAATCACAAGTAAACCAAACGTTCGAATTTATGAATTTATAATATATTCTAATATTCCAACTCCGTTTCTATATCATATCCAAACTTATGCTAACTACAATAACCTACAATTACATAATACAACTTTTAGGCCATGCAATTGTACTTCCTACAACTCCACCAAGTGTGCGAGTTTCATCGGTTGGTTGAACTAAAATGACATCCGAATTAAACACTAAATCCACCCACACTCTCCATAAATCTCGCCCAAGCGGTACATGATGCACTTTGGTGTTGGGATCCGTCGAGGCCACACTCCCTTCAGCAACCACCTCTTCAACATTATCTCCATACCAATGTAGTGGTTGGCATTTACTATATTCATGTTTGTCATTGATCTGAAATGTCAAGATACAATCAACCTATCCAAGTTTCAAACTAATTAGAGGACCATAGTTTATGATATCGTTGGTGCCTACGTCAACACAACCATTTGAATTTAGCATGTTATAATCTTGTGTACTAGTCTGTTAAGCATGTATCAATCATACATATTATGAAACACTTACAAGAATATTAGAAGCATTCTTGGATAACCCCAGCTGTTGCTGTAATGAAACTTTACAAACAGTTTTTCCCTCCAAGTCCTCTGCACAAAAAATTTCAGGAAGAAATTTGTCATTTGAAGGATCCCAGGTGGAGTTCTCAAACCCACTTGGAGCAACAAGCAACTTGTCCCTGCAGCCAAATGTAAACATAATGTAACCTGAAAGTTATTTTCTTTTTCCAAAATATCATGCATGAATGATGAAGATATGATTAGAAAACAGTATTATCAACCGATCAATTTGTTGTAACAAGATATTCCAGCTACATCATTGTTCACATGAAGGTAGAGGGAAAAAAGTTATAAAAAAAGCACTTTGAACATTGAAAAATTAAATTAAGGAATGGCACACAGTTTAACTTAACTTACTGGTGCACGCTAGGGTTGATTCCAATCCATGACCCAAACTACGAACAATCCTGCCTTTTGAATGTATGGACGACATTATTACAGCTTTATTGGAATAAACTAAACCACCCTGCAAGTTTGGAAACCCATAAGATTCTGAAATGATGCCAGACAATACAAAGAAATTATAGCTTCTATGAATGAAGAAGTTTGCAAGGTGGAACACTGTCTCAATTGATGGATGAATACATCAGCATTATATGAATTCCAACAATAATAAAATTGGGGGCAACATAAAATGAATAGATGAGAAAGAGAGATTCTGTCGTCTAGACATAGTTTTTCATTGCATATATTGTACAGTTCTTTGAACATCAAAACAATAAGGGTATGTCACTTTGAAAAGCTAGATACATGGAAAGTAACATTATAAACTCTTTCCAGATACATAGCAAACCACATTATAGTTTTGGTTGTACAATCTGACAGTCAATTGCTATAGATCTAAGTTCAAGGCTTCCTGGACAGGTCAAACAGAGGAACAAAAGGTATCATCAATTCTACCAACATATTCAAACGGCACATTTAATGAAATGGTTAACTTAAATCTAGAATGCCAACTTAAATCTGTAGTTAAAAATAAGTGACTTCAAAAATAGAAAAAAATTAAATAAGCAGAAGTTTTTACCTTCAAAATGTTAACTAGATGTGTCTTGTTGTTATCTTGGAGACGATCATGACAGTGATACGGTGAAGTCTATCAGGATCAAATCCACATAATGCAAGCTCATCAGGATGCTCAAGACACTAAATATTATAGTATATTATGTTAAATCAAGGTTAAAAGGACTCCATATAAAATGTAAATTCATAAGGAAAAATGATTTCAACAATTGGTGCTCACAATTGACTTTGACCAATGAACACCTATAACTACTGCGAGCTGAAGCATAAGTTCAACTTAATAAACATCTCATGTAAACTTCCACTTTCACATACATTTTAGTTTTCTAGAAAATGACATCCAGAGGGAGACTTGTAATATGGCCCTGCACAAAAGAAAAAATTGTGTCCAAGCCTGCACTGATTGCATTCTTTTCTTACCCATATCTCGTATTGCATGTTGGCTCGTTGGAATATGAATGACTAATAATACCTTTCATTTTATGAAATGAAATATCCCTAAGGTTGGAAATAACAAACAAAAACATGACTTGAAGTACCAAAATTGGTTGCTTTTGGTCCACACACACATAAGAAACAGAGATAGGAAATACTCTAACACGACACAAACAACATGCAAATTAAATAACAATTATGATGCACAAAAGTTCCAAGTTACACCTGCTTAACAAATATATCCCAGAAAATTCACAGTTATGATAGTTTTTAATGATAATTTACAGTTATACATAATACAAGAGACTTGCACGTAAAAGCTGAATCTAGAGCGATAATAGAGTTGAAATAGCAATAATAAAATCAAGCACCCAAATATAGTATGCATTATTTCGACGAGAACAAATTGAGAGCATAAAATTCTCAATTTTCCTTTCAATAATTTTCTCAACGACACAAATGAAAATTTTTAGAAATAAATCAGTATCAGATCTAAAACAGAGAACATCAAAACGAACCAACTACAAGAACACAAATGCCTTTCAAAGAAAAATGAATTTGAAGCTGAATCGCGACTTAATTAGGAGAAAGTGGAATTAATACGAAACAAAATTGCAAGTAATTGGATTAGAACTCGGATCCAAACCACAAAAATATGAAATTAAAACCGTTCACTAAATCTTCAATTTTCTGTATGTTAAGTTAAAATCACTTGAATGACGAAAAAAAAGTGAATAAACAGAGGTGAGATTTCGGTTTCGAATTCGGTACCTATGGAGCATCATTTTGATTGCGATTACTGCATTTGAAACCCGACCTCGCCTGAATTGTTTACGAAATAAATCAGTACCAGATCCAAAACAGAGAACAACAAAACGAATCAACTACAAGAAACACAAATGCCAATCAATCGATCACTAAATCTTCAATTTTATGCATGTGAAAGGAAAATGACTTGAATTACGAAAAAAAAGTTGAAAAAACAGAGGTGAGATTTCGGTTTCGAGAACTGAGTAGAGTTGTGAGAGGTACCATTGAAGCGTCGTTTTGATTGCGATGACTGCATTCGGAGCCCAAGCTCGTGTGAATAGAGAGAGGTATCAAGAATGCGAAGGACGAGAGATGTGAAGAGGAGAGTCACAGCCTTGAGAAGTTGTGCTTTCAATTGATCGCAACACTTATTAGTCAGTTCTCCAAGTCCTCAAGTCTATGAAGCCCAGTGCAGATGTGAAGACTGAAGAGGTGATCTTTTAAAATAAATTGACTTGAAATATTTTTTTATCAAAAGTACTTTAAATGCAAAGCAGGTGTTTTTTTTTTTTATCAGGTGTTTTACAATAACAAGTAATCTGGTGCTTTTAAAATTCATCAGAGATAAATAAATTGAAAACAGGTGTTTCATTTTAAATCGTACAAGTAATCGCATAGAGACCTTGAATTGTGGACAGAACCGGATAGGTTCAAGCCTGAGCGCCTGAGCGGTTCCTTGAGAGTGAAGAAGAAAATGAGGGTTTAAATGCATTGCATTTGGTGTTAGAAAGATATGTTTCACAATTGAAATTATGTACATTTTCTTGTCGAAGTTTGCTGTTACTGTGAAATTAGATTGAGCCAAATTGTTGTTTGTAGAAGAAAAATCACTGTAGTAAAATAAAATATGGGTTTTAAGGCACGTTACAGAAGTCGCTTTCCTTAAGACACTATTTACCCCAATCAACTGAGTCATGCACCGGGTTATGCAAATGTGCCTCCAAGATACAATGAAGCCTCAATTGTTTAATATCGTTGTGCACAAACGATTTAAACCACGAACACCGTTTATGTCAAACCCGTCAAGAGACAATATTCTGTTGCTGCAGTTTAACAGAATATTGGCAATTTTATACAAGAAAAAGAATGAATAAAAATTAAAAATTAAAGAAATTGGATGAGAAAATTTAGGAGGAGACAGAGCAATTTGTAAGTAAACTGGTTAAGTTTCTGATGTTTTGCAAGTGTTGTACATTGTCAAATTTATAGAGTGTTATACACCCTTTCACCAATCATTACAACTTTTATAGACCATTACAACTATTAATACAATAGTGTCTGTTAAATGTAAATCAACACAAAAACATCTCTGTGTGAAAGTTACATCTCTTTGTAAGATTGTATCTGTTCATACAAAAAATACAATTAACACCACTTTGGAAAGTTGCATCCTTTCCATTCAAATTTAATTTGAAAATTCTCTAACAATCCTCCACCATTGTCTAAATAAATTTGAAAATGTCTTGCACGGGCTTGGAAATTTTATGCATAGATGAAGGTGTCTTTCAATTGAACCTTTCACTTAGCGAAACACGTCAAAGTTAGTCAAGGTGGCATGGTAGGCAAGCTTTGAACCAACGACCTTATCTGACTAACAGGATATGTCTCACACATAATCTTTCAATATCTCAAGTGTTCAAAAATTGCTGACGCGTGTAAAGGTCTTGCGTCTATATCTTGCATTTTCATGAACGCTTTAGTAATCAGCCAAATTACATAGATGACGGCACCATCCTCGACGCTCATATAGGTAGACGTTATCAGAAATGTCCCTGTAAAAACTTCCCAACAGAAATCTGTTATAAGTCTATTAAAAGCTTAAAAGCTTATCCTTCCTAGTACATACAGGTACCAAACACTTTTACCTCTGGGACGCATATATAAATTTTTATAGTGCTTGCATTCACAACATATGATGTACTTTGCTCATTGAACCCAAGATCTTGATGTTTCAAGTGTTGGGTTGAGTTTCCATCATTGGTGATATTTAAATGCTGGCTTCAGTCCCATCCCTCTGAAGTTTTAGATACCAAATCCCTTGTGAGTCCTTTTGTAAGAGGGTCTGCCATATTTTGACATGATCTGACAAAATCAATGGTGATCACACCATTTGTGAGCAACTGTCTCACATAACTATGTCTTAGACCAATATGTCTAGACTTGCCATTGTACATCTGGCTATATGCTTTAGATAAAGTTGCCTCACTATCACAATGGATAGATATTGGAGGCATTGGTTTTGGCCACAATGAAATTTCTATTATTAAATTCCTTAACCATTCTGCCTCTTTGATACAGGATGCCAATGCAATAAACTCAGCGACCATGGTAGAATCAGCTATACAAGTTTGCTTTTTGGAACCCCAAGAGATTGCTCTTCCACCAAGCGTAAAAATCCACCCACTTATGGATGTATGATCATCTTTGTCAGTGATCCAACTGGCATCAGTAAATCCTTCCAAAACTGAAGGATATCTGGAATAATGTATACCATAGTCAGTAGTATACTTCAAATACTTCAAAATCCTATACAACGCATGCCGGTGTAATTGACTAGGATTACTAGTATACCTACTCAGCTTTCCTATAGCGAAGGCAATATCAGGCCTAGTACATGTCATGGCATACATAAGACACCCTATGACACGAGTATATTCTAGTTGTGATATTGCTCTCCCAGTGTTAGGGTATAACCTTATGTTTGGATCATATGGTGTGGATATTGGCTTACTATCGAAATGATTGAATTTCTTCAATATTTTCTCAATATAATGTGATTGGGTCAGTTCTAAGCCATCATCCTTTCATATGATTTTTATACCCAAAATCACATCAGCAAGCCCCATGTCTTTCATGTCAAAGTTTGATGACAATAGTGATTTTATGTGTTTAATACTCACATTATCAGTTCCAAATATTAACATGTCATCAACATAAAGACATATAATTACACCTTTGTTTCCATTGAATCTACTGTATACACATTTGTCAGATTCATGAATTCGAAAACCATTTGAAACGATAATTTTATCGAATTTTTCATGCCACTGCTTCGGAGCTTGTTTAAGGTCATACAAGGATTGAACAAGTTTACAAACCTTATGTTCTTGTCCAGGCATTACAAACCCTTCAGGTTGCTTCATATAAATTTCCTCATCCAATTCTCCATTAAGAAAAGCAGTCTTTACATCAATTTGATGTATTTCAAGATGATAAATTGATGCTAATGCAATCAAAGTTCTAATAGTAGCAGTTCTCGCAACTTGTGCGTATGTATCAAAATAATCAAGGCCTTTCTTTTGAGTAAAGCCCTTTGCTACTAATCTTGCCTTGAACTTATCAATAGTTCCATCAACCTTCATTTTCTTTTTGAAGATCCATTTACAACCAATTGGTTTAGACCTAAGTGGTAGGTCTACCAATTTCCAAGTTTTATTTCCCATGATAGATTCCATTTCATCATTGACATCCTCCTTCCAAAAGGCAACATCTTGTGACTTCATTGCTTCCTCAAAAGTGAGGGGATCTGAATCAATTGCTGGCAAAATCTCAGTTTGCCTTACATGTACATCTCTAGTTCCTTCAACTAGATATACAATGAAGTCTGGGCCAAAGGATATTTCTTTCCTTACCCTTTTGCTTCTCCGTATTTCAGGAGGATCCTCAGTGACAGTTCATTTTGATATTGTCACTGTCTCTACAGATGTATTAGAATTTATATTATTAGGTATTGCAGTGAATCTAGTTTCATAAAATATGGCATCTCTAGATTCTATAACAGTATTCACTTCAATAGAATTATTAGGTTCAGTGACTAAAAACCTATATGATTTACTGTGTTCTGCATAACCTAAGAATATACATTCTACACCTTTTTCACCTAATTTCTTTATCTTAGGTTCCAGAAGTCTAACTATAGCTCTACAGCCCCAAACTCCAAGATAAGAAATATTAGGCTTTCTTTTCTTCCAAAGTTCATATGGCGTAGTTTTTGTTTTCTTATTAGGCACTCTATTTAAAATATGGCATGCAGTTAACAAGGCTTCTCCCTAGAAACCTTTACTTAAACCAGAGTTAGTAAGCATTGCATTAACCATCTCAATGAGTGTTCTACTCTTTCTCTCAGCTACACCATTTTGTTGTGGTGTGTATGCAGTAGATGTTTCATGCACAATACCAACATTTTCACAAAAATCAGGAAATTGATATTCACCTCATTTGTCACTTCTAAGAGTTTTAATCTTACCATCACTTGCATTCTCTACTTCAGCCTTATAAATTTTTAATTTATTTAAGACTTCATCTTTAGAACGCAGCAAATATACATCAATCTAATTTCACAGTAACAGCAAACTTCGACAGAAAAGGTACATAATTTCAATTGTGAAACATATCTTTCTAACATTTGGTACAGGTAAAAGGATATGCCCAGGTGAAGGCTTGGGCTTGAGAGTCATGGCATTGTCCCTTGGGACACTGATACAGTGCTTTCACTGGGAAGAGGCTACAGAAGATAGCCAAGGTTCGTTGAAAACCAACCTGAACAAGCCAAAGAAGAGGCCTCTTGAGATTGTATTTCGTCCTCGTGAAGCACTCATTATGGTGCTTGCTCAGCTTTGATTTGGAGTGTGCACTTCTTCTGAAAAGTTTCTGTTTCACATAGACTTCTGCTTTTGATTTTATGCTTTACTTTTTCGTGTAATTGCTGAGCGATTACGATATGTGCATGATGCCTTCATGCTTGCAACTCGAAGGAGGACTCAGTCAATAGCAATCTTAGTGATATGATTGAATAAATTAGGTTGTTTGAATTGTTAGTCTTGATAAGATTGGCATGTGCTTTGCATCAGCTCTCACATGCCAATCTGTCCCTACTTTTGGGGATTATTAGTTATCAGTATGTAGACCTATTAATGGTCTATTTGCTCATTAATAAAGTATAGAAATTGCAAAATAAATACTTTCTCCATGTTTTCTTCTTCATTCTCCTTCTTTTTTTCTGAAACTAAATTCTATCATACCAATGGTATCATAGCGCGGTTCCGATCATGGACACCAAGTTCTGTAACGGGGTTTACAAAATTCTAGCTTGTCACGAATTCTGTTTCAACCAAATACATTCTACCCTCCAAACTATCATGACAGAACTCCAAGCCTTGCGCCTCTCTCACCTAACATCTGACAATGAAATCAACAGCTTTGCACCTGGAGAATCCGCACACCCTCCTAACCAACCTAATACTTTCCGCCCCAACACCACCATCTCTCTTTTGAGAGAAAAAAAGCTCTCCGAGAAGGCGTTTTTGCCTCCTAAAGGCTTTCCTCTTGCTACCAGCTACGACTTCTCCAGTACAACAGACACGAAGGCACGTTCCGACCAAAGGAAAAGCGCTTATTCCAATTGATTTCAGCATCACAATACGTGTAGGGTCCTACGCTCGTGTTGCGGGGGCCAGTGGATGTGATTCTGTTCAACCATTCAGCTGATGTTTTGGAGGTCAAAGATTACTTATCCGGATTTTATCCATGCAGACAAGGATAATTTGAGGATGGGGGAATGATATGTGCATGATGCCTTTATGCATGTAACTCGCAGGACTCTGTCAATAGCAATCTTAGTGATATGATAATAAATTTGGTTATTAGTTTAGATTGAATTTTTGGTCTTGATAAGATTGGCACGAAGTGCTTTACATCAGCTCTCACATGATAATCTATCCCTACTTTTGGGGATTATTAGCTATCAGTATGTAGACCTATAAATGGTCTATTTGCTCATGAATAAAATATGGAAATTGCAAAACAAATACGTTTTCTCCCTGTTTCTTCTTCATCCTCCTTCTTCTCTTCTGAAACTAAATTCTATCATACCATATTAATCCTATGAGACTTCGTTATTATTAATTGCCGTATACTGGTGTGCCAAATAAAGCTGTGCATATGCTATTACCTATAACTTTTAGCACAGTGGCACCTAACAAAATCTTTTTACATGTTAAAAAGAAGGATGTATTTATACTTGCTTTGCTTGATGCTTATCAAAATATTAGTTCGTTGAGTTAACACCTTAACGGTAGCAAGTGTTTTTGGCTGCAACATCTCCTCTTCACAAAGGCTATCCATGTTCTATAAGATTTTGGAGTACGGAGAGATTTCAAGGATAAGCATAAGTCAAAGTACCATATATGCATATTTCCATAATCTTCAAGAAATATGCTTGGCATCTTTATACCAGTATAGGATCAAATGTCACATGTATAAATCTCTATCATTCAATTTTATATGTTATAACTATAAATACGGGAGGTCTCCATTTGAAAAACATTTTAGGCCATGTTTGACACATAGGATTGGTTTGAGATTGGACAATTTTAGTCATTATTCTGCGTTTGGTGACATTTTACAACATAAGATTAGTAATCCCAAAGGCAAATTAGTCTCATAATCATGGGACAAAATAAACCCACATCTCCCCTTGTCTTTTGTTATCGTATGACTATTTTTATATATAGACCCCACTTATTTAATTCATCTCTATTTTAAATCATCAATCCCACATGGGTCACACTTATATATAAATTCAATTTATACGTAATAAGTTTTATTTATAAATTTTATTATCATAAAAATTATATCATTAGAAATGTTTCATCAAGAACTTTAAAATGAGATTAATATTTAATATTTATTAATAATATTTTATTTAATAATTTTTCATATATCAAAATTTACTTTTTTTTAAGTATTACATAAATTAAAGGTTTTACAAAATGCACTTGTTTCATATACATGAAACTAGTATTGTTTTACAAATGCACTAGTTTCATATTAATAATTAAATTTATTTATACTTACCATACTTTATATTATTGGCATATTAATAATTATAAGTTAGCAATAAAATAAAGACGAAACATAGTCACATTAAAACTTCCAAATGAAAAATACAATAACATAGACATATTAAAATAATGATAGCAAAGAGAAAAATAATAACAAAAAACTTAAATAATAGCAACATAATATATATATATATATTTTTTTTTTTTTGAAAAGTTAATTCCATAGAAGAGCCAAAAGGCACACGGGGGAAACCCCAGAAGCAAGCAAAGCCCCTACAATCAGAACAACATAGCGCACAAGAGAGACATGAAAACAACAGCTCAAAACAGAGCAACAAGCACCAAAACGAAACCAAACTAAATAGGGGACAACCTAGAAAAAAGAAAAAAGAATGACCAAACAGAGCAACCCAAATAACAAGGGGGCCTCACAACTAGAAAAAAGCATCAAACGTCTCCCCATTCCACAAAGTCCCCGCTCATGCTAGACCTCATCTTCGCCAAGCTATCCGCAAAGGAGTAAAAAGCTCTTGATTCAAAAACAACCTCCATGTTACCAAAAGACACCATATTACTGTGAATATCGTAAATTGAGTTGACATGAGAAATATTCCCAAAATCATCATCATTCACTCAAGCCACAGCTACCTTTGAGTCACTTACCACGAAAATGTCCCGGCCTCTAAGATTTCAATTCGCTAAACACAACTCAACCGCTTTTTGAATTGCCCAAATCTCTGTTGAGTTAGAATCAGCAATTCCCACGGAAAAAGAGAAAAGGCATAAAAATTTTCCATTCGAATCCCTCAGCACCTCTCTTATTCCCGCAGGTTCAGGTTTGCCTCTCGAAGAGCCGTCGACGTTGAACTTGAGTGTGTTCACGGAAGGGGGAGTCCAGTCCTTAATTCTGGAAAGAGTATTCTTTTTGGACTTAACACAAAGAACTTGAAAGTTTAGAAGCAGGGATTGAACCGAATCGTGGCACCCTTTTCTAAGGTGTTTAAACCACCAAACAATCATGAATTTCACCAAATCAGAAGCATGCTGAACACTTGGGTTCTTTCCTTCAAAATTCAGCTGATTTCTGGACTCCCATATAGTCCAAACTATCGCAGAAAACATAGAGCACCATACCCTCTCAAGCTTGGTCACAGGACAGAGTCCTGTCCAACCAGTCAACCATTCCTTGACAGTGTTGGTACAACATCCTGCTACCTCCCACCAAGTCATGCAAACCATCCATAACGACTTAGGTCAAGAACAATGCAGGAACAAGTGGTCTATGGTTTCTTTTCCCACATGACAGAGCAGACAATCCAAGCAAGATATGTTATCCATCTCAATCCTGCATAAAACATCTCTCACCATCACTCTACCTCTCCAAAGTTGCCATGAGAAAAACTCCACGTTGAGAGGGCCAAACCCTTTCCAGAAAAACGTAGGAATTGACACAGTCACTTCCTGCAGCTCTTCTAAAACTCTACGGTAGGAACCAACAGAAAAAATCCCCTTTGAATTATAAGACCATGCTATACCATCTGAAACACATCTACGAACAGGAAAACAGTTCAAAAAAGTTAGAAAGAGGTTCCATTGATATTTTTCCCAATCTAATGAGGGTCTACGAGTAGGGATTGACCACTCCCACCACAGATCCAAATCTACCCAGCCACTAAACTCCTGAACCAGCCCATCCTTTTTAGTTGACAAAGCAAAAAAACCTAAAGAACGCCTCCTTCAAAGGTCTGCCTTCCATCTTAATATCAGTCCAAAAATTTGCTCTATCCCCTCTACCAACCACTGTTACAAAGTCTCCTTCAATAGCTTTAGCTGACCAAGACCCCGCTTTGAAGAGACTCTCAACCGATTTAAAAAAGAAAGAGGTAGGTTTGGAGTCATGCCATTTCCAAAACAGAGAAGTCTTATTAACTCTATACTTAGAGCATATGATCCTCCTCCACAACAAATTTTCTTATCTACCGAACCTCCATATCCACTTTGCTAACATAGCTTTGTTTTTATCTAACATTCTCTCAATTCTAAGACCTCATCTATCTTTACTGTTACACACCTCCGTCCATTTCACAGCATGCATTTTCCTCTTTTGAATCCCATCTTCCCATAGAAAGCTCTTTTGAAACTTCTGAACTCTTTGAGCCACACAAACCGGCATTTTGAAAACTGAGAGGAAGTGGGTGGGAATGCTAGAAATTACCGATTTAATCAAAATTAGTCTACCTCATTTAGACAAGAACTTCCTTTTCCAATAGGCCAACCTCTTTTCTATTTTGTTAATCACTAGCTCCTAGAAATTCTTAGAACTCGGCTTACCCCTTAGCTGAAAGCCAAAATAAGTGATGGGGAGGGTAGCTTTTTTGCATTTGAATATCGAAGCCCAACAATTCAAATCTGAAGACCTCCCGATATCCACTCTCACCACACATGACTTGTGGAAATTAATCCTAAGCCCCAAAGCCAGCTTAAAACAACGACGAACCCTCTTCGCATTGAAGAGATAATCCACTCTAGGTTTAATAAATAAAATTGTATCATTTGCAAATTGTAGGTGAGACACGTAAGTCTCACCGAACCATTCCCCTTCAATCAAATTCAAATTCAAGGCTTTCATAAGCAAACAATTTAACCATTTACCCACAAATGTTGAAAAGAAATGGGGATAACGGATCCCCTTGTCTTAAACCTCTTTCCACACCAAATTGAGAAGTTGGTTTGTCGTTAACCACAAGAATCATTCTTTCATCCATCCTCTCCATCTACCACAAAAACCCATTCTTTCCATCGTGAAGTCAAGGAAGCCATGATCTACACTATCATAGGCTTTTTCAAAGTCCAATTTTACTAGTAGGCCTCCCTCTTCATCTCTCTTCCATTTGTGAACAATCTCTTCCGCTATTACAAAATTATCAGAAATTTGACGATTCTGGATGAAAGCCATTTAGGCCTCTCCTTTTATGGAAATCGTGATCTTCTTTAGTCTATTCGCTAACACCTTTGCAAGAACCTTATACATAGAGCTTATAAGACTAATAGGTCTAAAATCCTTCATCTGATCCGGCTTGTTAATTTTAGGAATTAAGACAATATAGGCTCTATTTAGTTCCTTTACAACCGTCGCATTCTTATGAAACTCACTGAAAAAATTCATGAAATCATCCTTGATTTCCCCCCAATGAGCTTTGATAAATTCCATGCTAAAACTGTCCGGGCACGGTGCCTTGTTCCCATCACAGTTGGACACCGCCAACCACACTTCTTCTGCTCTGAATTCCTCTTCTAGAAAAAGATTTTTAGCCTCTGATAACTTCTTAAAACACACACCTGTCATCCTTGGTCTTTGCCACCCTACTTTTTGAAAGTGCTGTTTGTAAAAGTTAAACACCCCCCCCCCCCCCCCTACTGAGAAGGTTGGGGTCCGACACCTTCACCCCTTGAAAGTACACCTATTCAATTGCATTTCGTCTTCTTCTTCTGTTGGCTACGCAATGGAAGAATTTGGTGTTTTTATCACCATCCATCAACCAATTAATCCTAGACTTTTGTCTCCACGATTGCTCCACCCTTCGGAGGCTCTTCCACAACTCCTCCAAAAAATGAGTCATTTCTTTCCTAAGAGCATCTATACATCCTTCCACAATTGCCTTAGAGTCAATAAGTCCCAGCTTTTCTTCTACTTGGTACTGGATCAGATTTTCCTTGGACGCCAAATTCCATTTCTTCAATCTATTTTTGAAGCAAGGATTGAACAGGGTCAGTGGCAAGAGTAGTTCGATGCAATGAAGCTATGTCTCATGTACATGTTGAATTATGTTTTGATCGGAACGGAAGAGAAGGAGCCAATCCCTATATGGCAGTTACGCCTTGTTGATAACTTGGAGGTGTTCAATGCGTTCTCATGGGGTTCGCATGTGTACAAATACTCAATTTTCGGGTTCAAAAAGGAAATTCTCAAAAGGCCACCGAGATACAACATTTTCGGGTTAGCATACGCTCTACTGGTGAGACTTTAAATCTTAAAGACCACTAATAATTTAATTATTGAGTTGTTATGTTTTCCAACTAACCAATAATATTTCCATTGGATTTGTTATAGGTTTTTACCTATGAAGTTACTATGAAGTTATTCCAAGCCTTGCCAAACAATTCGCGACTCTCAGGGTAGTTGAACAACCCTTCCCGCATACTCTGAGGTGGACTTGACTCAATGACCGAGAGGAGATAAACTGGATAAGGTTTTCAACGCAAAGGTAATAATCTAGCTAGTACACTTCTGAATATAATTCTCATTCCAAGTTTCTAATATCACGTTTGTTTTTTTGATAAAATTCCAGATGTTTGCGGAAGCAGATCTGACTGCTACAGAAGCGGAGAGGGATTTATGGTACTACCAGAGGATAGACATGGTAGACAATATGTACCTTAATCCTGTTGATGAGGCGACTATGTTAGGGTAAGGATCCGTCACCGTCTGCCGAACATGTTTGGGAGTTGAGAGAACCAGACATAGACATAGGCACACTGGCGGAATCCAGATCCTTTGCACCTAAGCAGTAGAATACTGATGTTGCTGCACTGACTACTATCCCTGAAACACCTGCCAGGTAGACCCATGTCAGATTTGTGCGAGGTACTCAGATGGTGGGTCTTGATACACTTGGAGGCACCATAGGTCATATGAACTAACGATCTCCTAAAGAAAGGTATATAAATTGTTATTACATGAGGTCAATTTAAGATTTGAATTTGAATTATAACTCTAACGTTTGATGTTCTCCTTCAGGCAGTACCAAACCATTGGGAATGTCAGTTTTTCGAAGTCGTTAGTGCCGTAAACATATTATAGGATGAGGTCCACAAGAGTGACAAGGACAGACTAAAGCAACACCAGGAGTTGGTTGATATGGTACGTAAACTTTAGGGGACATCTACTGAGGTGCATACGGATGAGCCGATGGTTGCTGAGGCTACTGGGGTGACGACCTAACAAAAGACTACCATATAAGGAACCACTGCAGCTGATCAAGAGACCACAGAGACAGTTGGTCAGGAGACCACAACTACCACTGATCAGGAAACCACGTAGACAGCTCTTCAGGAGGCTGCAACTTTGTCCCTTACTAAGACTACTCAGCATGATGTTGATGCAGGCATGCCAGATGTTGGTGCATATAGTCAGCATGACACTGCAGCTTTAGATAGTGCTACACATGACCATGCAGTCGTGCCAGCTCACGCCAGATGTTTGTGCACATAGTCAACAAGACACTGTAGCTTTAGACAGTGTTACACATGACCATGCAGTCGTGCCAGCTATTGTACCTTCAGGTAATATTCAGTGGCAAGACCCTGTCCCTATATTATCTATAGTCCTTACAGTATCTATAGCCCCTACAGTATCTACAACTGTGTCTGAAAAGGGTTTAGGAAGCCGAATCGTAGTTAGTTCCAGATGTTTCGTAAGTCCATATCCCTACTGTTATCATTTCAGATATTACACCCATGTCACAAGGGCTTCAGGCAGTGGGGGCCCGGTTTGCCCTAGTTTGCAGCGGGTGCGCAAACGTGGTTGGCAAATTACTATCTTGTACACTGACCCATGTAGGTGGAAGAGGTCTAAAGCTGTGGCCCACAAATTTTGCCCTGCTGAACCAGTTGATTCGGATCAGCTGAATACGTACATGCGGTTTGAGAAGGACAGTACGGCAATGTATAACATACTAAATTTTTGGAAATATTTTCCTAGATTTTTAAAAGCGACTTCTTAATTTTTAATGTGTATTCTTCTTCAATAATACAGGCACGATGTGGATGTGGATTGTGTGATCGGAGTCTCTTTGTTCGTAGATTTCGAAACCAAACATACGGAGTTGGAAGACACAGTATGAATTTATACATTGGCTCATTTTTTCGGAATGTATTTTAACGTTAATTTTGGTCCATTCTGTCAGCATATGGATGCATATTTACAGATCGTGCAGAAGTGCCAGCATGCTTATCCTGATCTCTACAGTCAGAGCGTAAAAATCATTGATACACAATTCTATATAAGTTTTTTGTTAATTGTTATATGGTTACAAAAGTCTCGAATGTTTATACTGTTAATTGTTTTATAGTTACAAAACAGACATTTATGTACATCTAGTGGGTGAATATGTTCGGTGATGTTGACACACCAACAGACCCGTGGGCTGTGCTGACTCGCACTTGGCCTGAGGACACTCTTGTTTGGGCACGCAGACTCAAAAAACATGGATGTCGGGCATGGCACGAGGTTGACACGGTGAGTGTATTGCAAATGAAATTTTATATTTCAACGTATCTTACATTACTTTATATTGCATTGTATCTTTTGGTGACGTGCAACGTCAGAAAGTATCATTGGATTATAGCCAATATTGATCTTGTTAAGTTGTCAATCCACATTTACTATCCCTTTATGCAGCAAGTTCAATTGATCATAGGAACAAGCACGTTGCCTGCTTACGGTGGTTTTTACCATTGATGCTGGCAGCAGCCGGAGTTTATACGAACAGAACAAGTGACCAGCCGCACTGCAAGGTGGAGGTCACTCAGATACATATAGCCATAACCGCGAGATCTAATGTGCCACAACAATCAAATGGGTACGTTAAAAGTGAAATCACAATTTTCATGTAATTGAAATCACATTGTTGATTTAGTTGAAATTGAAATTGTTGTTTTTTTCTTAATAGGGGTAACTATGGTCCCCATACGTTGTTGTTGATCGAGCACACAGTGGCACGAAAGAAGAAGTTTAAGTGGTAAGATAATCAGATGGAGGCACTACGGTTGAAGATGGCCGTTGAAGTTTTTTGTAACTCCAAGGCTTCCAAATGAACACTTGTTATATTTTTTAGGATGTACATACAAGTATGTGTTGTGGTATATTTTTTTGGATGTACATACTGTTGGTATAATTTTTTGGATGTACAGTATACTGTTGGTATAAATATTTTGTGGATGTACAGTGTACTGTTGGTACAAAAGTCTCGGACATATAAATCAAAAGTCTCGGAACGTATAAACAAAATTCTCGGACATATCATGAAAAGTCTCGGACATGTTAATGAAAAGTCTCGGAATATATTTAAACAAAGTCTCAGACATGTAAAATAAAAGTCACGGAACGTATAAACAAAAGCCTCGGACATATTAATGAATCTCGGACATGTTAATGAAAAGTCTCTGAACATATTTAAACAAAGTCCCAGACATGTAAAATTAAAGTCTCGGAACATATAAACAAAAGTCTTGGACCTATCAATGAAAACTCTCAGACATATAAATAAAAAGTCTCGGAACATATTAACCAAGTACATGTAAATAAAGTTACAACATTTTTAAAAGTACAGGTACAAATCTCAAGATAAAGGTCTTCATTCATTCTGGATTGGTTCGGTCATTGGATTTCAGTCTCCTTGGTCTGGTATGTTTGTTTGTTGTGCCCGACTTGGAGGCACACGCTACACTTGCGACGATATTGATCTAGGACATGTTGGCTACTATTGCCTGGAGGTGCCGGAGGGTTAGTACACCGTCTACAATTGTGTCCGGTTTGTCCACATCTTCTACACTTCATTGTGGATGTCCTCTCTGATACTGAAAGAAATTGATTCTCTTATAGGCTACCCGGACCAGCTTGTCCTTTGTCTTTTTTTATTTTGGAGGTAATATCACACGCTGTCTTATGTCTTCAGGCACTACCCAAGTATTAGGATGCCTCATTGGCATGATAGGCAATGAATATGCATCCACAAGTGTTTCTCTCTTGTAGTAGTCTATACATAGGGAAGTGTAATCCAAGTTTCGCTCTCTGAAATAATGGAACAAAACATGTTAAATGAATAATAACATATCTGAAACTTAAAAATAGTTGACAGAATCCAACTTACCTAGCCACTGTAAGTGCATGAGAACATGGTAGGTAATCTATTTAGAATTTGTTACATGTGCAAGTCTTTTGCAACAAGTTAACCGTCTACTGATCTCTTTTCAGTTTAACCAAGAATAGGTTCCAATCAACATGAGTTATGGTCATGTAAACAAATTTCTCAATACGTCTCAAGATTTTCAATTTTGCATCGTCAGTTAGTTGATGACGCATGGACTGTACAGGTCGATAATGGTCGTAATATCAATGTTGTAACATATCCCTTATGAACTCAACCAAAGTGAACATTGGCAGTTTCCATGCAAATCTCAAGCATGAGTTCAGGCACTCAGCACTATTGGTTGTAATCAACATATACCTTTGTTGGGGACAATGGACACGGGACCATTTTTATTGCCCCGCATTGACAACATAATTGTAAGCATTATGTGATAGCTTATGTAACTTCTTTATGTGCCGGTTATATTGTAATTCTCGGTATGATTTCGCCGCTGCAAACATTATCTGTGCTATATCCTTTCTATGAAAATGTTTCCTTATATTTTCAGAAAAGTGTCAAGCACATATTGTATGAGTTGCATATGGGAGGATGCTAGTTATCCTGGCTTTTATGCTTGCATGTCGATCGGAAATGAAAACCAAATCTTCCATATGACCAAGAGCACCCTTCAAGCAATCCAAAAACCACTCCCAAGAAGCGTTGTTTTCTGAATCCTTGTAACCAAAAGCTATTGGATATGCTTGTTCATTGACATCTTATGTTGTTGCCACAAACATTGTACCCATACATCTCTTTTTTAGAAAGGTACCGTCAACAGCAATCACATGACGCATACACCGCCGGAAACCTCTAATCAAAGCAACAATCACCATGAAGAAATTAAAAAAATTATTGTCCTCCGTGCACTGTAAATCTGTGATTGTGCCTGGATTTTATTGTTCTACAACATAACTAAAAGATGGCAGTAGTTGGAAAGTTTCTTCATGCGATCCATAAGGCAATGTCAATGCATAATCCAAGACTTGGTAAGCCTTACTATACATAACTTGGATGCCAAACATTGTTTTCATATCCCTAATTATATCTTTAGGACGCATTAGACAACCATCGTGTTGTTAGAGTCTAGGGGCTAACTTCACCAATTATGACTGCATTAGCCTGTCGGTGGCACCGATGGACCTCCTCCAAAGGACAATTGTGTTCAATTTCAAAACTTCTTACTTGAAAGAATATGCCTTCATCTCTCCTCACCGCTCTTAATTCCCACTTACAGTTGTTAATCTTGCACACCAAATATGTAACTGACTTGTTAGACATTTTCACCTTCCATTCAAAGTTCCACATCATTGCATGAAGACCTATTGACCTCTTTAAATGGTTTTTTTTTTGGAAAAATTGACCTTTGTAAATCGAAGTGTTAGGTTCACATGATCTCATGGTATTATTCACTTGCCCAAACGTATAAGCTTCAGATCCGGGAATAACCCAAGTTGACTGGGTATCGGAAGCTAAAAGATTAACATTTTTGGGACATTGCATGTCCCCAGCATATCTACCACAAGGATGGTCACCATGTGCACGCCTTCCTTGGTCACGTACATGATCATAATTGGGTTCTAAGTAATCGTCAACTTGAGATTCAACACCACCTGCAAGGTCAACTGTTGGAAGCAGGACACTGTAAATGTTTTTTGGACCTTGGGAATTTCCATCATTGTACGTCTCACTCCGTTATGTGAACATTTGGTTACTACCGCTGACAGATGAATAATGTTAGGGATTTCTATGAAGAGGGATGTCATCACCCATCACACATTCACATCTCCTTTCAATTAGGCTAACACATACTTGAGGAATCACCTTATCTTCCCCTAGCATAAATTGAACATCATCGTCGTTTCTTATAAATATGCGATATGTAGTGCCAGGAACAATTGATATTGACTGTAGATCAATATTGTATTTGTTTGGATCATATTTCATAATAGACTGCACGCGCACCAACAGCTCTTCAAAAGTCATATTCTTGGACACTTATAATCCCTGATTATCAGAGCTAACAAACCTCTGGCTTCTGTTTGCTAGTTGCTCCCATCGACTATTATAGGATATATGATGACATGTCGTTGCAGTGTCGATCAAAAGATGAACAATTAAGTTCGGTCTGGCAAGCGCGCAAGCCATAGGGACTAGCACAACAGCAAGCAAGGATCATTTCGTAGGGATGTGGGATACGTCGACCGTCACTAGTTCTAGCTATTATTACAACACGCTGAGCAAACTCGTGTGTTGTGTGTGTGGAAAAGTAAATAACAATATAACTAAATAAATTACATAAATAATATTTACATGGATATGATGGAATGGAGAGATGGCATGAAATGTGTGATTAAGCTAAAGAAATGACTTAACCGTAACAATCCTCTTAATTAAGCACTAGACTCACCTAGTCCCTCAAATGTGCAAGTATATCATAGGCTTATGTCCCCTTAATTGATCTCTAGTCTCTCTCGATGTCTTAGAAATCATATCCACACAATTGCATGGATTCATTATGTGATTTGGGACACAAACACGAGCCTTGTACGCCAGCCTAGTGATCTCTCAACTTTTTGGTCAAATACAATGGTTATTTGGTTGGACATATAATGCCCGACCGCATGGGCCAAATTACAGCCAATAATTCATCCACGAGGCAAACCAAATACGAGATGTCAACCAAGTGAAAGCATTAAGAATACGAGATACCTATACAACACGTATGTTACAAACTCATGTCCCCTTAATTAATCTCTACCCTGTCTCGAGCGCATAGAGATTGCATCCATACATATGCATGAACCCATTAAGTTCTATGGGACACACACACGAGCTCTACACGCCAGCCTAGTAATCTCTCAGCTTTCTGGTCAAATGTAAAGGATATCATGTAGAGCATGTTAACCACACGATATATAACACACAGCCTAAATCTCATTCACAAGGTGGCTAACCGAGTGAAAGCATTAAGCAATGAAATGCCCCTATAAGTACACGAGCACAAGAGGAATTTGGTTTGTCTTTACTCTAGTTAAGGATTCGGTTTTATCAATCTCTATAAGATGGCTAGACATGGGAAACAAGTTTACCTAACACTAATGTGCAATAAGTTAATTGTTGAACATTAAGGACATTCAATTTAAGTTGGGGGTTCATCCTCTTGATTTAAGAATTCTTCAAAACCAATTCATCACCCAATCTGGCCAAGGATGAGCAATTGTGTCTTGACAAGACCCATTAAGCACAAGGATTTGAATCAAGGCCAATTTAGCAACTAAATGCATGAACTGAAACATTTTCCACTCTTTGGGGCTAAATTCTCTAACACTCAAAGTACTCTACACATGGTATTTTGGATCATCCATCAATCAATCAACAATTATGGGATGCTAAATTGAATTACTCCTAAATTAAATTACTCTACTCCTAATCTCATTCATGGACATATATCAATTTCGACCATCCACACACATGAATATCGCAATAAGAGTTTAATTCATGAAATTAACAAAGAGTAAAACTAAATCCAAACGAATTTAAACACAAACAACATATATTGCACATGTGAAGGTTTACAATATTTCTCAAATTAGGGTTACACATCAAAGAAAACAAGAAATGAAAAGAAAAGAGTAAAAATGAGAGAACATTTGAAGACAAACCTTTCAAAGAAGCTCCTAGCTTTTCTAGCTCGGATTTGGTTCGAAAACCACTCATATTTCCTTAAAATCTACTCTAAGATGGATAGAGTGAGTGTAAAGTAGTATTGTGAAGGTATATGGTGAGCTCCCATGGAGGAATGGGAACTTGGATCTCTCCTTATTATGTGAAGAAGATGAAAGATATGAAGAAAATGGAAGAGAGAAGTGGTTAGGCGTGAGAGATAGATAAGAGGCGTGTGGGATTCTGAAAGAAGTGAAAGAATATGGGATATTTATAGTATGGGAGGTTAGGGCACGAATTGGGGGTGAAAAACACGATTTTACCCCTCAGAAAAAGCCCTAAAAAGCAGATCTTGTGCGTTCCGTTGTTGGGCTGCGGTTCAACTGGATGAACTGAACCGCGAGTTGCTTCAGCTCGTTTTCCATGGTTCATTATTTGGTCGTCCGTGGTATGCCTCGTTAAAGCGTACTGTGGAACTTGGTGGATGAGTTGCCCTTGTTTTCCACGGTTCCTTCGCGGTTCGCTTGGACGAAGCCACCCGCGGAGGACTTTTTGCCAATCTCTGCGGTTCACATTTTTCACGTATGTGGTACGCTATGACGAAGCGAACCATAATGAACCTACACAAAGCTCATAAAACACATTATATACAAAATACTCTCGAAAACGAGACAAATGATAGGAAAATTGGACCTTCAATAGGTGTATAAATCGTTCCGATCAATATAACCATTCTAACCCGATCCATTTTCCTGTACAATAAAAATAGGGATTATACAATAAAGATGAATAAAAACTTAAAGTTGGTCATGCAATAAGTCTCTGAAAATTCTTAATTAGTCTTGAAAAATTCTTAATATGTCTCGGAAAATTGTTAATAAGTCTCGAAAAATTCGTAATAAGTCTCAAAAATTCTTAATAAGTATCAAAATATTCGTAATAAGTCTCGGAAAATTGATAATAAGTCTCGCAGACTTTCATGAGCCAATGGGTTTTCACTATTATAAAAAATCTCGGATATTTTGTCATTTGACATGCATGGATCCTAGATTGCTAAGTATATATGCTTGAAATATTTCAATATACTTAGTACTTAACAACCCATGATCATGCATGCCAAAAGACAAGAAGTCTGAGACTTTTAATAATACTCTACTAGACTTTTTATAACAACACCAAAAGTCTCGAAGGATGAGACAAAAGTCTCGGAGGATCAAGCTTTCCGAGACTTCTGAAAATAGTGTCCGAGACTTTTCTGCTATATGTCCGAGACTTTTGTAACACTATCTGAGACCTTTGAAAAACTTGTTATGTCAGGCTTATTTGGTTTGGTTGCCTCTCATTATGTGAATTTTGTTACATACTCATTAAGTTGTTATATATTCACAAAGTTGTTATCTCAGACCTTTAAATGAATTTTACTATACATTCACAAACCGACAATGAGTGAAATTAGAGAATTGTCATACATTCTCTAAGTTCACTCATCTTATCGGTTAGTGAATAACAAAATTCACACAATGAGAGGCACAGTGGAAATAGATATAGGCAATCAAAGAAGATTAGGGCGCGTCCTATAACGTTTTTCGTTTGTTGTTTTTCAAAAAGAAAAATAAAAATGAAAACAGTGTTTTTGGTTTCAGATTCGTAATCTAAAAACGCGTCTGGTAGCATATATTGAAAGCTATATTCTAAAAATGAAAACGGAAAAAACACGTCTGGTAAGTTAACCGAAAAATATCAAAAATGTATAATTTTTCTATTATTTTTTATATTATAATTTTTTTAATTTGAATAAAAGATAGGTCAATAGTTCATCCCAAATAATTATCCAGTAACTCATAATAATCGGATAAAATCTATATGATGAATTATTTAAAAATAAATGCTACTCCAAGATTTATATGTTAATATATATGTGTGTGTATATATATATATTGAGTTATTGGATAATAAAAAAAATTAAAAAAATAAAGAGAAGCAGATCGGAGAGATGAAGAAAAAAGGAAAAAAAATAAATAAATAAATATATATATATATATATATATATATATATAAGAAGGAGCAGATCAGCGACACAAAGAAGAAAAGAAGATGAAGAGAAGCAGATCGAAGAAGATGAAGAGAAGAAGAAGAATATGAGATGATGAATAGAAGAAGAGATAAAGAAGATGAGATGAAGAGAAGAGATGAAGTGAAGAAGAAGAAGTCGAAGACAGTATGGGGAAGAATAAGAAAAAATAGAAGTAAGTATTTTTTTCAAAATATATATATATATATATATATATATATATATATATATATATATACACACAAAAAACAAAACAAAAAACAAAAAAAAACATCTAAAACTTGTTTTTCAAATTTTTTCACTTTTAACACTGATTTTGTTTTTGTTTTTTGAAAACAAAATGAAAAACGGTTTCAAACGCAAATTCGAAATCGTTTTCAAAAAACAAAAACAAAAACACCCTTAAAAAAGGGTACCGGACAGGCCCTTAAAGTCTCGGAAAATTATATTAATGAAAGGTCTCATAACATATTAAACCAAAGTCATTGAGCCGTTTGAAAAGTCTCGGACATATTAACAAAAGTCTTGGAACATGGTTAATAGGTCATGGACATTACATTAAAAAGTCTCGGAGCATTAATAAAAGTCTCCGAGATTTTTATACATGTTCCGAGACTTTGGGAAAACTATCTGAGATTTCCGTCCGAGACTTTGGGAAAACTATCTGAGATTTCCGTCTGAGACTTTGAAACCAGCTATTACTTTCCGAGACTTCTGAAATTTGAAGTTTCACAAACTGTGCAACTAAACCTACGTACCTCAAACAGCTTTACAAATGTTTAAAATTGTTTTTTTTCTTAATTTTTGTTTTTCTTTTAATTTATATATTTTCAAATTCAATTCAATTTTCAGTTATTTAAAATTATATTTGATCTCCACCATCCATGTTTAAGATGGATGGTGGAGATCCATTTTTAAAAAAAAATTGTTTTTTTTGATTTGTTTTGTTTCTTTTATTAATTTAATTTATGGATCAGAGGTAGTTTAGTCTTCTAAAGATAACAGTCAGTCAATAGTCAAGCTTGACCTAGCGGTAGTGGGAGTGAATGTCAATTAATGATAAAGTTATTTCTGGATGTAAAAGGTCAAACCTTTAAGAGGTTTAGTAGAATTTGCCCAATATTTAAATTGTTTTGGCATTTTTCTTTAAAAAAAATTATTTTAATATTATGTATTTAATATATGACTAAATATATTTAATAATATTAATAAATATTTAAAATTCTTTTGACATTACTCCGATTTAATATACGAAGATATATAATATATAATATACATTGAAAAAGGATGAGGATGAATTTAAGCATACCCATATGACTTTTCATAATTGGCAACTGAGATGGAGACTCTCCCATTGGACACCTAAATATTATCTAGAAATTAATGCATAGTAATAACTAATAACCAAGACTTTTAATTGATTTAGAAAATACGAATCATTATACACAGGGGCGAACCGCCAGGCCACCCCGGCCCACTGAAAAAAAAAAGTTTTATTGTTAAAAATTATAATTTTTTTTATAAAAAATATAAATTTTATATTTTAATACCCTAAATTTTGGATTTTATCATTTGGCCCCCCAATTCCACGATTCCAGTTCCACTGCTGATTTTACATATATAGATGAATATCCTTTGGTTTAAAAGTAATATTCTAACTTATCTTTAAACATGGCTCTAATTATATCACCATCTTTTGGTATCCCTCCGAGAATTTCAAAAAATTTAGTACTAACATTTTATTTCTCAAATTCAATAAGTTTTTAATGTTTATAGTGTTCGGTTGCTCCATTTATTCATATTCAAATATGTAACTTCCTGCAAGTTGTTATTGAAAATTGTAGATTATTTGTTAATCTTTTGATGCTGTATGCAGTATATAATTTTGAAGAGAACCTTTCGAAGTGCTGTGGTGCATGAAGTTTGCAAGAAAATGGGCTGGAAGTCCAAAAGTTCTAGGTGAAAGCTGACTGATGTGTTTGTGGCTCAAGTATGTCGAAGGTAACATCCCCATTATAGGAACCATCTATGGAAAAAAAAAAAAAGAATTATGGTAAAGTTTAGTTGATTTCGTCAAAGAAAGATGCCTGCTATTTTTTTTTTATCAGACTCAAAATTTGAATGTGCATGTTTCTTATTTTCAATTTGTTTTTAATAATTTACTTTTCTTTTATAGCTTACGACCCTGAACTTTTAAAATGAAGTAGCGATGTGTTTCTGTTTACAAAACTAAAAACAAGCCTTCATTGAGCAAGGCATAAATTGCAAAGAAGCTGGAATCTTTTACATCTAAGATATAGAAGGAATGCAAACCAGAGACAGGTTATTCTGGCTTAGCAAACCAATATGAAATTTATGGTTCTTTTGGGTTGAATGGTGTACCTTAATAATTATTCTGTTACCAAATTTTACTAGATCATAAGTTACAGTTTTAGAATTCCTAATATAAAGATCATATAGTTTTTGGGACATGGTTATTTTCTTATAGGGAAGAATTTCTATGCATGCAGATTGTTGAACAGAGGTCAAATCTTTCCATGTATCCTATAACGGAATCTAACCATGTTATTTCAATGTTTCGTTGTATTAGTTTCCAAATTGATCTAGATCTGATGCAGACGGAAGCTTTGAGAAAGACAATCACACGATCTCGAACAACCTGTGTTCTTGAATCCTGTTGATTCCAATGAATACCAGGAAAAAAGAAAGGAAAACTGAGTAAAAACTCAATAAATTTTATTTCACCAAAAACTAATTCCAAAACCTAAAACAAACTAGTTAAATAGGAAAAGAATCCGATTTCCACAAGGAATCGAAGGTCTTCTAGATAACTAAAAACTACTAAACTAAAACAAAAAAAGAAATCCTATCTAAAAACAGGAAACCAAATAAAAAAAGAAAAACTACTAATTTGTCGCGCAAGAAACTTAAACTGCCTGTAAAACAATCTAAACGGCCTTTTTTAACCCCTTCCAAGCCTAGTCACGGGAAACATAGTTTCCGTGATAAATTGTAGAGCACGACCCGAGCTTTCCGAAAACATATTATAATAGCGAATCTGAGCCCGTACGTAAAAGTTATGACCCTCCAAAGTCAGGCCCGTTTTGGGTGCTCCAAGCAACCCAAAAACGAGTTTGCAATCCGATCCGCATCAAGATCGCACTAAATGTGACATTATCATTTAGTTCCAGTAATATTTTGTTTACTCGATTCATACATTTATTGTTTGGTAAGTTTTTTTTTTTGGAATATTTTCTGAAACTTAAGGGGTCGTTTGTTTTTTTGTCTGAAGACTGAATGGTCCTGAATTTTTCTGAAAACTAAATAGGAACTGAAATCTGAATTTGAATGACATGTTTTTTTTCCCTCATATTTGAATGTATTATCAACACGTTTGTTTTTTAAAAGTAAAATTGTCTGAAATTAAGTAATTTTACATTTATACTCATGTTAAACAATTATACATATAATATGGAATTAAAAAATCTAAAAATAATAATTATATATGAACAAATATGATTATCATCTTCTTCTTCGATTACATATAAACTTCATTTCTACTAAGAAAAGAAAATGTATTTTTTTTCAAAAAATGTATTTTTTTTTCAAAAAATATAAACGACAGCAGGAAAACTCACGCAAAACACTCTAAAAAATAATATATAAATACATCACCCTAATATCATAATAAAATATTGATATTAAACACTAATATAAGAAGTGATTAGGGCTCTTTTTTATTTTTATAGCTATTTAAAATAAGCAATATAATAAAATAAATATTTATATACCATATATAATTATGATGAAATTGAAAATATGTTATATATGGGGATAGTATCGGAAGAAAAGATTTTGGATCGCATTTAATGCAATGAAGTGAAAAGTCGGGATTTTTTACTTTTTATTTTAAGTTGTTTTTTGGTATTCTTAGGTTGTTTGACCACTTTAAAAAAAACAACTTAATAATTATGATCCAGACCCATTAAATTTTAATTGAAAAAAACAATGACCATTTACTATTCATTCCACATTTTAACATAGGTTGTCCTCATTTCTGGTGAGACTAGATATGGAAAGCACAGGTTATTAATTATTTACTTTATATTATATAGATAATAATAATAATATACTAAGATTGATCTCTTCTCTCTCTTTTCCCCGAAGATTGCGTTTTAATGATTCATGAATTGTGTTTCTATATTCAGGTTTTGTTTTGATGATGCAACTGATAAAAGATGAAACTTTGAGCTTGTAGATATGTGAAAATTCGAAAATACTAGGATATTTGGTGATTAGTGGAAAACAATTACTTTCGTTGTTTTTTTTTTGTTTTTGGTTGAAGTGTTTGTTTGTTTGGTTTGTGATAGAGAAGATAATTGGTTGTTGATTTTTATTTGATTTTGTGTATTTTTTTTTTTTTATCAAATGGGGATGTGATTTCACCAATTATAATTTTGGAGGATGAACCCCTTATCTCTTCTTCCCCCATTAAACTCCACTGTCCCTTGCCAATTCATCTCCCCGTCACTTTTTAAAAAACTCTCTTCTATAATTTATTCTTTCGGCCTTCACTTTTCCATCACCTTCTCTTTTCCCCATATTCCAATCCACTACATAATATTGCTGCCGTAATCTCATCTCCCAACACAATTTACAATGCACGCACATCGTACATGCTACAAACCAGTTGAACTAGTATTTTGATGAACATAAAGCAAAGCATGTATAAATGCACCCTTCTTTTTAACATGTATAAAGATTCTTTTATTTTTACTAGGTAAGAAATATAACACAACTTCATAATATCATACATAACAAAAGAATAACTACTTGAGAAACAAATTATATGTGGTCAAATGGTGAGGGGTTCTAATCCCAACATGCGCATTTTACAAGCATACGTGGGGAGTTTTCTTACCGGTTTGTGGGAGTAGGTATCTCCGTTATGGGAGTAGATATCTGAACCGTACATGTATTGTTTGATATCGGTATGTCCCAGCAGTCCTATTGTAATAATTCTTGTAATACTTAAAAGTGAGATCGTAAACAAACATAATCTATACTCTCCGATTAAACACGGCCAAATTTGCTTCTGCAACATCAACATCAAAAGGAAAAAGAAACCCTCCACTCAAAATCTAATATTACAGTATCTAACAGAACATCAATCATCAAACTTTTGCTACCAATTTGTACTAAGTTGTATCTTTTCATAAGTTTGAAAGAAAACCATGGATAAACCCTTGTAGACTTGAAAACCTACAAAGAGACATTCCTTTCGGAGGCTTTTCGTTTCCAAATACACATAGAATTAGGACTCTGTTTGTTATCCTTTTATAATCAGGTTAAATCTTCAACATTTATAAAGATTATGTTAGGTGTCACAGTGCTAAAAGTTATAGCTAATAGCAGATGCCTAACTTTATTTCATTATTTTTAAGGGCTTCGCGGTGCACACAAGGCACACTTGTAGGCAATTAAGCATAACGAGTCTCATAGGAATATAGGATTAATAGCCCAACAGGTTCTTAGGTGAGGGATCTCGTGATTCTATAATGCTAAACATAATGAAGATAAACATATATGTTTTATTAACCTCGCAAGTCTAGGTAATACCATAACTAAGCATATGAAATACATAAGCAACCACACAATTACACGAAGAAAAAAAAACATAAAATCAACAAAACAGAAACTTTTCATCAGAAGTGCACGCTTCAAATCAAAGCTGAGCAAGCACCGTAGTAAGTGCTTCACGGGGTCGAAATACAATCTCAAGAGGCCTCTTCTTTGGCTTGTTCAGGCTGGTTTTCAACGGGCCTTGGCCCTCGTCTGTAGCCTCTTCCCAATCAAAGCACTGTATCAGAGTCCCAAGGGACAATGCCATGACCCTCATGCCCAAGCCTTCACCGGGGCATATCCTTCTACCTATACCAAATGCAATGTATTTAAACCTCTCCCTTTCTTCTTCACTCTCTAGGAACCGCTCAGGCTTGAACCTATCGGGTTCTTTCCACAATTCAGGGTCAAAATGCACGGCCCTTGTGTTCACCAACAACTGTGTGCCTCGTGGGATGTGGTACCCTCCTACCGTGCAGTCCTCCGAGGACTCGCGTGGTGGTAGAACTCCCCCAGGACTTAATCTAAGTGTTTCATTGATAACACAATGAAGGTATGGAAGTTTAGTAAGATCGGTATCGTTTACTAGCCTTGAGTTTCCGACATGGTTGTCAATCTCATCCCTCGCATTTTGTAAGACATCTGGATGTGATATCAGCTGTGAAACTACCCGTTCCATTGTGGTCGCTGTGGTGTGTGTCCCTGCTATTAGCATTGCCTAAAGCAAAATTGGTTAATTTAAATGTTCAATGAAATACTAATTACCATATTACCATCTCTATAACTCTTTCAAAAAACAAATAGAGTGTTTCTTTTGGACATTACCTGTATCATTCCTTTAATCACTTCATTTGTGTAGAATTCAGGTTCAGATTCTTTCAACTTCAGCATAACATCAATAATAGTTTGGCTAGTCTTGCAACCGTCAACTGAACTAGTAGTATTTTGTTGAGCATCAAGCAAGGCCTGGATGAATGTGTCCTTCCTTTTGTGTATTTTAAGCATCCTCCTCTCCTCACCGTAATATGTCAACCACCTCAGGAATGGAAAGTAGTCGCCCAAAGCCACGGTCACTAGAGGACCAAACATCTCTACAAGGTCATCCAACTTGCCTTTGGTTATTTCTAAGTCCAATTCATCATCTTCAAAGCACCTCTTACCTGCAACCATCCTCATTACGATATTAAAAGCTATTGTGTAAAAAAATGCTCTCATATCAACTTTTCTAACCCCTTTAAAGGAATTTGTGTACAAGTGCTTGACCATGAATCTAATTTCTTCTATGCGAATCTCTGAAGACATTTGGAGACGTCTTGCTGAGAAAATTTCAATGACAGAGAAACGGCGAATGTTGCGCCAATGGTTACCATAGGGAGCTCCTAGAGTATTATGGTCGTACTCTAAAGGTTTTCTAGATGGCAAGATTGGCCTATTGGAAAAGATGATATCATTGCTCGGGAAGCATTCTTCAATGGCTGAACGAGAGGACAGTACAAGTGTTGGGCGTGAACCTAAGCGGAGATAAACTATAGGACCATACTTCTTGGAAAGATTGCTGAGAGCTTGGTGAATGGGATTTTGTAAGAGATGGAAATGACCTATTATAGGAACACCGGGAGGGCTCGGAGGCAGGTTTTTGTGTTGATTCCTTCTATTTGTGGTGAATTGGTAGACTATGAAAAGGACAGAGACCAATAGACCAAGGTAGTGCAGAGCATCCATGGCTAACACTTACTCGCTTGTTGTTTCACCTTGCATATGTGTTCATTACAAAGAACACGATGAGTTTTATATAGTGAACAAAATTACCATAGACTGAATATTTAAATAAGATTCCATCTTCGTATTTTTCCAATGTGTTTTGATGATAGTCATACTCATGCTGGCTCATGTGCAAGAAAGTTATGCAAAGACAAGCGGACATCCCAAGTATCAGTTGATGTATGAACTAGGACCTTTTGTCACCAGGCGAGAAGGATACAGTTTCTAGATGCAAATTAGCTTTGGTAGCCACTCTCTATCAAAGCTAATTCTATCTAATGTTTGTCTCACATATGATACCTTATTAAATTCATATGAAAAAGAAGACGGCAAAACAGAAATTATAAAGCTCCTTTTCAAGTCTCTATCATAAAAGGGTAAAAAAAATTGTATTCGGTTGGGATCCGAAATCATTTCTTATCAATATTATATGACATGAAGATAAGTTTGTCATAATCTCATTATCTCACTGTACCAACCTTTGTTTAATCGTCACCCCTGGTGGCATGCTTATGTCTTCGACTTTTCATTGATCTTTTCCCACAGCAAAAATCTCTAGTTTTGACATTCGGATATCTAGAAGTTCGTAGACATTCTAGATGAACTAGACAGCTTTGTCACCACCATTACCAAAGCCTTCTGCCATTTTTTAGAATATGTCCAAATTGCAATTGCGAACTATACTTCTTTTGACTTGTATGGCTGTTGTATGCTCAAGAATTTTGATTCAGTAACCATAGAAGATGGTTCCCATAATTATTCAAAGACCTGAGAGCCTGACCCTTCATGAGGTCGAAATATTATCTCCATGAACTTGTCCTCTGCCTTGTTCATTTCAGCATCCTTGATATCTTCCTTGATCTTTTCCCAGTTAATGAACCGAACCAAAATCCCCAGTGACAAAGCCATCAGCCTCATCGCCAAACCTGCACCAGGGCAATGCTTTCACTCTCAGGCTTGAACATATTAGGATCTTCCCAGTGCAAGGCTCACGCATTCACGAATAACATTGTGCATTCTTTTGATGACATCGGTCCCGTAGAAACTAATCTTTGGATAATTCAAAAGAAGTGATATTCCCAAATCCCAATCCCATGGTCTCCCATGACTGCTGATGTATCTGTTCCACACAATATGCATAAGCATCAGGAAAAAGAAAAATATAGGGTTGTTTGGAACATGACTGCAATCAATATACTCACACTACAAATGGAAACTGGAGCCATCACCCAAACTAACAGCATTGGATCAATTAAAAAGATTTCGTTAACTGTTACACTTCTACACATTTATAGAACTGAAGTACTGGTACCTGAACGTAGTTGATAATTTATCAGATCTTGCTATTTTGAGAGATTGAACCACAAATCAGGTCTGGCATTTTATCCAACTTCTTCAAGTATCCATTCACACTTTAGATATGTTAATATTTGAATCACAAAAAGGTGACAACAGAAAATAGAAAAATACCAACTTAGGTAACAGAAAAATAAATACAAGTAGTTAATATAGAAGAAATTTTATTGCAGAAGAATATGGAGCACATCAGATCATGTTCAATAGAAATGACCCCTAGTTAAGAGCAAGAAGCTTTTGGCCTCTCTTTACATTATTTTACTCCAAGTGGATCTAAAGTTGCGAGAGTAGTTCAACCATGCTTTGACGCGGACTGCAAACAGCCACCAAAGGTTTAGACTTGGATAGAGATAGTCCAAAAGTTTGGCTCATGTCCACCTCCTGCCCAATCTTTTCCCACTCAAAGCACTGTATGAGTGAACCTAAAACCAAAGAAACTGTACGAATGGCCATTGCAGCGCCTGGACAAGTTCTCCTCCCCATACCAAAAGGAATATACTTGAATCCCTCTCGGTCACTCAAATTTTCTTCAAATCTTTCAGGTTTAAACTTGGTGGGCTCCTCCCACACTTTGGGATCTCTGTGCATTGCCCAAGCATTCACCACTAACATTGTCCCTCGTGGTATGTTGTATCCCCCCACTATGCAGTCTTCTGTTGAATAATGAGGTAACAGAAGTGGTGCCGGAGGATATAATCTAAGTGCCTCATTTATGACACAACGAAGGTATGGAAGCTTGACAAGATCCGATTCATCTAGTAAGCACCCCTGTCCAACATGACTGTCAATTTCTGCTTTCACCTTCTGCATTGCCTCTGGATGATTCAATAGGAGTGACATTGCCCATTCTAAGGTAATTGATGTTGTTTCTACTCCAGCAACAAACATTATCTGCAGCATAATTTGCTCTAATTTAGAAAAATATATATATTAACCATCAGAGTCTTACAAATCAACGCAAAAATATAAGAGGAGTAGCGGCATAACATGACAACTAACTGTGTATGGTTTTAAAACATAAACACAAAGCTATCTCAGAGTTCCATTGATGCAATAATTTCAAGCAGCATCAAATTCATACAAAATTTGGAATCAAATGACAACTAAATTTAGAAAAGATATTAAATTTGGGATAGTGAAATCAGGTTTAACATAATAATGTGTCACTGAAATATTTTCCCCTTCAGTCATAACTCATAAGAAGCTGGCAGAAGCGGTTCAAAGTTGATGATCTAAATAAGTTGATAATAGGAATAAGTGAGCCACGGATGCAAAAATTTAGACAGTAAATATTGATATTTGACCGAAATATCCTAAATCGAAATATCTCGATATTTTCAATATTTCGGGGGACCAATACCAAAAATACCCTTATATCTTGATTTTTTTCATGGAAACTATCAAACTATATACTGCTTGATTATTGACACATTTGACACCATGAATATTAAATTCATAAACAAACACTATATAATATAATTCATGTGGGTAACTTGCAAACACTTGACCCGTGGGTAACTTGCAAACACTTGACCCAAGTTTGAATCTTTTGGTTGCCAAAATAAAGTAAAACAGATAATCAAATCGATAGTTACCATTATCATGCTTTTGATGACATCGTCCGTGTAAAATTGAGGCTCAGATTGTTGTAGAGACAGTAGATTTTCAACCAATGACATGATCTTCTTTTCCCCACCATCCATGCTACAAGTGTTTTTCTTCGAACGAATTCCATCGATAACTTTCTCCAGATATTCATCTCTAAGCTTCTGCAACATTACAAATTTCTTCTCTATGCCTTTGTAACCAATCAACCGCAAGATTGGGAAGAAATCGCACACATTCATCGACAAGCTAGGGTAAAATATCTCCTTGAATTCCGCTAAGAATTTCTTTTCAATTTCCGACTCTGCCGCCTCGGCTTCCGTACCAGGCCTTCCGGCAACCACCCTCATCATGAAATTTATCATTAGAAGAGAGAACAGATTCTTCAAGTCCACTTTGCCATCGCTAGTCGAGTTTCTAAACACTCGGCGGAGGAGGTGGTGGCGGCCTTCGGTTTGGAGAGCGGAAGAAGACTTGTGGATAGCGTTGGAAGAGAATAGCTCGACGACAGTGAAGCGACGGAGGCTCCGCCAGAGTTGACCGTAAGGGGCCCACACGTAAGCAGTATACTTGTAAGTGAAATAGTCACCGGCCATGGACTTAGGCCGGTTTGCGAATGCTATGTCGTTCTTGGTGAAGCATTCTTCGACGGCGGACGGTGAAGATAGAACAAGAACCGGCCGAGAACCGAACCGGAGATAGAGTATTGGACCGTGTTGTGAAAGTAGAGACTCGAGAGCTAGGTAGAGAGGCTTCTTGATGAGGTGGAGATGGCCAATTATCGGAAGAGTAAACGGAGGAGTTGGCGGTAAGTTTCGGTTTCGAGTGAATACGAGCTTGATTGCGAAGAAAATGAACAAGATCGTCAACACAAGGTAAAAGTACAGGTTTTCCATGGCGGATTTTTTTTTTTAGTTTAGCTGATGAACAAACAAATCTGTAATGTGTAATTTATGTAGTACGTACAAAGGAGTAACGTGTTAATCTTCGCTGGTCAACCCCCAGTTGACTATTTGACTTATTATCTTATCGTTATATACATGGACCATATATCCATATTGTTGGGATTTTGGATAGATTTCATTCATATATATATTATATATATATATATATATATATAGAAAATTTTCAAATTAGTACGTACCGATACTTCATCGGTACGTTAGATGTGAACCATTATATTTATATACTTTGACTCAAAGTGTATGCACTTATCAAAACTTTTCTATAATCTGTGGTCCACATACAGCGCATTGATATAAATTATATCAGTACGCACCGAGGAGAAAAGGACTGTATGTATGTATGTATATATATATATATATATTAAGGTGTACCAAGAACTATTAATGTAGGATCTCGGGACCTGCCGAGATCAAAAAATACATCTCATCACACATGCTTTTAAAAATACGTATAGTAGGATTTGAACCACTCAGCACTTATGTTGAAGGAATGTGTATTACCATCTCTAATAAGAGGTGATATGTAATTTCATATATGCATATAATTGTTATTTTCTCTTAAGGGTGTGTTTATGATGGCTTTTCAAATCGAGCTTCTGAAGTCGAGCTTTATTGAATAGAGCTTTTAACAACAAAAAATCGAATGTTGCTTAGTAATCACTTAAAAAAAAACTCTTTTAAGTTAGTTAATTGTTTTGCAAGATATCTCTAAAAGAGCTTTTGTTGTTAAAAGGTATAAAAATACACATTAACAAAGTATTTGTAATAAAATAGTATATGGTGAAATATATAAAGTTCATGGAGGGTAATTGAGATTATTTTTTTTTTTTTAAAGCTCAAAAAAAGCTTCTCGGAGAAGGCTTAAATTTTGGATTTATCCCAAGAGACATAAAATAGTTTTTTTTTTAATATTAAAAAAACACTTCGTTAATTTTGCAAAAAAAAAACATTAAAATAGCTTTCACATTAAAAAAAAACACTTTTGGCTTTTTTAATATTAAAAAACACTTCTTTAGTTTTGCCAGAAAAATAAACCATCAAAATAGCTTTTACATTAAAAAATCACTTTTGGCCATTAAAAAGGCTATATCAAACACACATTAATTGTATCTTATTGTTGTATACATGGACCATATGGTTGGATTTTTGGATAAATTTAGAGTCTGATTGGAAGAGATTCTCCAAGTAGATATTTTAGAGTAAATCTTCTAAAAGTAGAGCTTTTAATGGTAGTTGTTGGTCGTTTGATTATCAATTAGAAAAAACTTTTTTTAATGGTAGGATTACCAAAATATTCAAAAACTATTTTAAATGATAGGGTTATATTAGACATTTAAGTGTTATTAAAAAAGCTAAAAAAATCTACTTAGAAAAGTCTAAAATTTGAGATTCTCGAAGTAGACGTAAAACAACTTTTTTAATCATCAAAAAGCTCTACCGAGTGATAACCGAAGGACACAAATATTTTTGAAAAGAACTTTTTAATTAAAAAAAGTTTTTTTTAGCCTATAGAGAAGCTCTTCCAAACATACACTTGCTATGCATACGTATTGAAACTCTTTAATTGATTCTGTTAATAGCATATAATCATGGTTTTTTCTAAGTTCTTTTCTTAAAATTCTGCATAAGATACTAGAAAATCTCATAGGTGTGTTAAAACAATTTTATCTCTTGCAATGGATAACAGCTTAGAGCATCATCAAAAAATTCTTCAAATAATCTGGAAGGTCATTCAAATGATTTTCATATCCACCTAAAAATAATACTTGTTGACAATGATTTTTGGGTAACGTAAATGAGATCACACGTCACACGAGTTAATTGCAATTTACGATTATATATGAAATTGAAAAGAACAAAATAAGAGACAAGCAAGCAAGATTTTACGTGGAAAACCCTAAAAGAAAAACCACGGTTGCCGGTGACGGCGAGAGAGTAATCCACTATAAAAAGCATATTACAATCTCTTTCTTACTTGCTCTCTAATAATATCTCCTGATTCGTGAACTCTTGTTGGGTGTTTTTAGGGTCTATTTATACATTCATAGAACCATAATTCTTGGAATACAAGTAAAAGAAAGGTGGTAGTGATTTAACGAAGTACAAACAACTCTGACTTATAAAAGTCGTGCTGATCTTCTTTCCCGTCTTGCATTGTTTGTGTTTTAATCACATCAGGTCTTTTGTTTATTCTGGATTCTGATAGCTCTAAGGAAATCTGTTTCCTTATTAGAGTATATTTCATGAGACCTTATTTGAGGAAGACTCTTTTTTGCATGTTTGAGTTGTGATTCATTGAATTCCACGTTATCAGCATGTCTAGCATCCGATCGTATCTTAAAATTGCCCACGTGTCGCTTAGCCGACCATCTCTTCAACTCTATCAAATCTCTTCAACTCGATCAGATCTCTTTCACCCCCGACCAAGGATCTACACCCGATCGGATAGCTAAACCCAACCAGTTGGGTTTATCCAACAATCTTGGGATTTCCTGATCAAATCTTTTTAACTTGATCAATCTTATTACCATGGTCGGGTTTTTCCGACCTGACCATCTTAGTAACCTTAATCAGCATTGTGGGGTTATTTTCTGGTCATCTTAAGTTGATTTGACTAAGTCGACATTTGTTGACACGTCATTCGCTGTCCCCGTGCCATCTTTTCAAATTGTACCAATAACAATACAAGTTTCACATGTATGAAAATAATGCATTTGAAAAGTTATTATTTCTAACTTTAAAAAAACGGAGGGTAATTAAATTTGTTGGAAGGGAGAGGGGGAATTTGAGTGCTTTCATTAAAATAAGGGAAAAGATTGTTTTACCCCCTAACATTTGTTAAGATTATGCTCAATGACAAGAGTGTAATATTGTAATTGACAATCTTCTCATATTCATAAAGTGAATTCTGATTCTTACAATTACTTATAGCATTTATTATTATAATCGTCAAGGTAAATAATCATAAGGTCAAAAGACTATGAGACATGAAGAATTATTCATACATCCGGATATGTATGAGGTAGACACAATTCTTTAGTTAGTCTTGAATAATGTTCACAACTTAAGTTAAAGGTTGGGCACCTCTATCTTGTTAAAGTTGTAGAATTCTTTTACTAGCATTTGAGTGGGATCAAATGAATATGATGAGTCTAAAATTATCGAAAGGTTTTCGAGTAAAAGAATCTAGTGCACTAGGTGCATTGAACTGGTTCACAATGAAATACTTTATCTAGAACCGTCACTAGATATAAGTCTTTTCATTAAAGAGGACAATCGGAGAGTCTATCTTAATCATGAGATAAATGATGGACTTATGGTTGCAAGTGTTATCATTAGAGTTATCAATGAGTACGATTATATAGCATAGTCTATCCTTGATAGTTTGGTGGTATACATTTGTTAATCGATAGAGGGCTTCATTTATAGATATGGACATCGTGGCTCCATTTATTAAATGAGAGTATAATATCATCATATGGATGTTTTGAGGTATTAGATATTAAATCTCAACGTTGAGTTTTCAATAATGATTATTGAAAACATGGCTTCTGGACAAGTCAAAGTATCCAAGTTCGAAATGTGGTCATATGAGGAAATATGGTAACTTGGAGAGCTATAGGCGGTCTATGAGCTCTTGGCGATTACTGATATTATTCACGAGGATACACCATCTCTTATAAGATTGTCTAGGGTATGAATGAAAAACATCTCCTTATTCTATCTTTATTTAAGAGTTCAATTTTAGCTCTTTAGTGGAATGAGTTAAAATTAATAGATTGGACATAAGTGAATCATTTGTTGATTGTGATTAGGTTGTGTCTATTGAAGCTTAAATTTAGATAGCCCGCCAAGATCCCCAATCCACACGTATTTGCATGGATCACTTGATATATTCTACCGGGCCGATTTAAGGGTCCATCTAGAATTGTTTTTAATATATCAAGAATATAATATGTCTATTATTTAATTAATGGGCTGCACTATTATATTAATATATTAAAAGGAGACATGTGGGCTTGTTTCTTTTAGTAAGAATGGGTCTGGTTCACATGTGGGCTTTTATTTAAAGTCCAATGGATTAAATGAAATAAGAAAATAATATATAGCTCATTTATATAAGTGGGGCGGCAAGGTGTATATATTAACCTAATATATTATTTTGTTTCATTGTTTTAATTAAATAAGAATTAGTTAATTTATTAATTAATTGTTTAATTAAGAAACAAATCTTTTTCTGATCAGGAAATATATTTCCTAAAGTTATACTATAGGTAGTAGTATATTAAAAGTAAAAGACTTGTTTGATAAGAAAATAAATAATTAATTTTATTTATTTAATCAAATAAGAAGTCTTTTTATTTAGTCAATAAAAGAATAAAAATATCTATGAGTTGGATTAGGTTTTGAAGTCTAAAGGTTGATGGAAATTAGGGTGCAACAAAAACTTCTTTTGGTATGTGATTTGCGGCAACCCTAGTCCATTTAGAGGAAGATTTCGGCAATCCTAAATAGAAGAGGAAGCAAAATTTCGGCCACCTATATAATACCACATATAGAATTCAGCCACGATAGTTGATTGAATGATTCAATTTTTCTTCTTCTTCTCAATTCATAGAAAAGGATAACTTTTATTCTACAAAACATAAAAGAGAGAAGAGATTATTCTTTGATAGTACATTGATTGCTTGTTCATCAATAAGCTTGTGTGTACAACATCGAATTAGGTTCAAGCGAGTTTCGATCATTAGATTGAGAACTCAAAAGTGACCGGAATAATTTTTGTCTTCTTTTGATTGTTTTGTGACTGTAAGTTCCTCATATTTTGATTGGCTTATTTCGTTGACAAACCACATTGGGGATTATTCTTTGTAAGGGTAATTTAGGCCTCGTGAGTGTGATCAAGCTTCAAGGATATCATCTCTCTCAAAGAGCACTTCAAAGGTATCTCACTAGTTTAACTTTCTTTGAAGAGATCTAGTTGCACACACTCACTTGCATGCATTATTGTTCTTATCTTCATGTTATTGAATGATGTATTGTATGCCTCTTTTCACACTCCACACTTGCACATTTTGCACATCTCTTAGTGTGTTGAGTTTGCCCAAAAAAGAGAATTTCTTCTCTTAGCGCGGCCTAGACCGCTTGGCAAGACATGCGTGCACCGCGGCATACATAGCGGTATACCTCAGCAGGGTCATGCTCCCTGTACCGCTTCCTGTGCACTTGCACGCAAAGCGACCCAAGTCGCAGTGTTGTCCAGTAAGCCTCTGTTGCCCATACCGCTGCCTGTGCACCTGCATGCACAGCGCCCTGCACCGCGTTGTTGTCCAGACGGTGCACTGCTGTGTGTACCGCGGTCTGGACACTTGCCTGTGCCGCGGTCCATCTAACGGTAATGACGGGATTTTGTGCCCTAAGTTCAAAACGACGCTGTTTCAACTAGGGCTCCCTTATATATGCTCTATCTTCTTCCTTGCTCGTTTTTATGAGTTTAAGAAGCCATTATTGAGAGGCCAAGCTTCCCTTAGAGAGAGAAACTCCCAAGAACTCATCTTTACTCAACCAAACACAAATCCATGTGCATTTAACCTCTTCAAGCATTATCTCATCATGGATTCTTCTTGCTTTCATTGACTAGGTAACTTGAACATGCCCTAAATCTCTTTGTATTTATTTATGTTCTTGCTTACCTAGGGTTAGCTCTTTTATGTGACTTTATTGCATATCTTTTATGTTTATTGGCATTTATAACATGATTGAGTTGTTGTGTGTTGGTTGAGAGCCTTGTTAATTAATAGCTAGCATTTAGGACGATTTTACCCTTCTAGCTAAATCTTCATGCATTTGCATTTAGATATTGATATCTAGGATTTACACTTATTGACATCTTTAAATCCTTAGATAAGCATTTATTGTTGCCTAGCATTAATTGCATACTTGAATATCTTTTACATATTCACTTAGGTTGTTTAACCTCTTCATTGATTGTTAAGCTTTGTGACTAAGTGAGTTAGTGTACAAGCTTGTGGTCAAGAATCACTATTAAAGGCTCGTTGGGTAGAGTGAAAGGGTTAGTGACCAAGTAGGTGTGACTTGAGGTCAACCTAGGTTGTAAACTTTCGTTCAAATAGTGGATTTGAGGACCGTTTGTGGCTAGGAGGATAGCCCGTGAGTTTTGCCCAGTTGGAGGGTTTCTCACGTAAATCAATCCTTGTGTTTTTATTGTTTTCCGCATATTTATATTGGATTGATTGATTGTTAATATGGAGTAGGATTATTAAAATTGATTAAGTCGGAAGTTGGTAATAAATCAACTAAAACCTATTCACCCCCCCCCCCCCCCCCCCCCCCCCTTTCTAGGTTGTATTAGACACACTTTGTGTATTTTCAATTGGTATCAGAGCGGGTTCCTAGATACACTTAGGTGATCCTTTCTCGTTGTGTGTCTTGCATTTTGTTTGAGTTTGTTGCATCATAAACATTCATCTCATTCATACCCAAACACTATGAGTGGGAACGGAAGTGGTAATGAGGGAGCCTCTAGCACAAGACCCCCTTTGCTCACCGGAATAAACTATGCCTCTTGGAAAGGCAAGATGGAGTCTTACATTTTCCAAATAAATGACCGAGCATGGATGGCAATTGAAGATGGCTACGCTCTTCCGGAAAAGACTCTTGAAGACGAAAGTGTAGTTCCCAAGCCCAAGTCGGAATAGTCAACTCAAGAGTTTGAAGCATCCAAGTGGAACAACAAGGCTATGCATGCTATTCTTTGTGCAATGGATGACAATCAGTACAAATTGATCCAAACAACAAGAATTGCAAAAGAGGCATGGGAGATTCTAGAGACGGCCCATGAGGGAACCGAGGTGGTCAAGGACTCCAAGCTTCAAGTCCTCCAAACACAATTCGAGCAAATTAGGATGGAGGAGGATGAGTGCTTTAACGACTTTCAAGTGAAGATGATGGACATAGTCAATCAAAGCCATCAACTTGGTGATCCCTATTCAGATAGGAGGATCAAGCAAAAAATTATGAGGTCGCTTCCAGCAAGATTTGAATCAAAAGTGACGGCTCTTGAGGAGAATAGTGACTACAAGAATATGAAGCCAAGTGAAGTTATTGGAAGGCTTCTAGCATATGAGTCTAGATGGACTCCCACACCTACACCTCAAAAGAAGCAAAAGAGCATTGCTCTGAAGACTTCTAAGGTTGAGAAGGAGGAAGAAGACTCAGATGAAGAAATGGCCCTCATGGTGAAAATATTCAAGAAGTTCATCAATTTTGAGAAGAGGGGATTTGGATCCAAAGGAAAGGAAATAAAGAAGAAGACTCCTTTCAAGAAGTTTGAGTCAAGTGAAGACAAGCCCATAAGAAAAGGGATTCAATGCTTCAAATGTGGAGGTTTCGGACACATCTCCACGGATTGTGGAAATTTGAAAAATAAGAAGAAAGGAAAGGCCATGGCCGCCACGTGGAGCTATGGTGATGACTTGGAAGAAGAAGGAGAATCCTCAGATGATGAGGATCATGTGGCAAACTTTATTGCCTTCGCATCTTCTCTCAAGAGTAAGAAAGCAATAGATGATGAAGAGGTAGAGAAACAAAGTGAAGATGACTCTAGCGATGGTGACTCTTCATCCCATTCAACAAATATGGATGTAGGAGGAATGGATCTTGAAGGCTTCATTGAGCATTTTCAAAGCTCAAGATTGAAGATGAAGAAAGAGATTCAAAGGCTAAAAGGAGAGAATCTCAAGCTATCCACCGAAGCTACTCACTTAAATAAAGAAGTGAAGATAGCCAAAAGGAATGAGGAATTGATGGAAAAGGAGCTTGAAGAAGCTAGAGAGATCATTGCTAAGATGACTTCAAGCACGAATAAACTTGACCACATGTTGGGAGTTGGCAAGAGGCCAAGTGATAAGAAAGGTCTTGGCTATGAAGATGACAAGGAGACCTCATCCTCAAGCAAGATTGTGTTTGTCAAGAGTTTGGATAACAAAGAGCCTCCACCCCCACAATATCCTAGGAATAAGATCGAACTAGGAGAGTGCTCTAAAGATCCTCAAGTCAAGGTAGCACAAGGGAAACAAGCTCAAGCTCAATCAACAAGGGTGCATCAAGCAAGTTTCCCTCAACCGAAATACCATCAAGCCAAAAAGCAATTCATGCAAGGTCAACCAAGGAAGCAATTCATTCCAACTCAACAACAAAGAAGAAGAGAACCAATCCAACACCAAAGACAAGCTCAAATGCGTGGGAAAGCCCCTTTGTACTCACAAGGGCATGGTATGTCTTCTTATTTTATTTCCACTTGTCACTTTTGTGGTGTTGATGGTCACATTAGACCTAATTGCTTCAAATACATTGAAATGTGTAGAATCAAGAGCATGATTGAAAGAAATAGAGCTAGAGCTAAAATGCATGATCCTAGGAAATCTAGAGCCAATGTGACTAATACCACTAGGAATGAGAACATTACACCTAGGTGGATTAGAAGGAATAACTATTCTTGCTATGTGGCTCAAATTGCCTTGAAGGCAAATGCCTCTAACACTTGGTATTTGGATAGTGGGTGTTCTAGGCATATGACGGGGAACAAGAGCTTCTTTAAATCCCTTGTCTTGGAGGATGGAGGATTTGTCACCTTTGGTGATGGATCTAGAAAGAAAGTCATAGGGAAAGGAACTATTTCCATTCCCGATTTACCCTCATTGTCCAATGCTCTACTTGTTGATGGCTTGCAAGCCAATCTCATAAGCATTTCTCATCTTAATGATGATGGACTCTCTGTATTGTTTAACAAAAATGATTGCTCTATTTTAATGCCAAATGGACAAACCTTGCTAAAAGGAAAGAGATCTAGTGACAATTGCTATTGTCTTGAAACTAGTGCTATCTCTTGCAATATATCCAAATGTGAGGAAATTGAGTTATGGCATCAAAGACTTGGCCACATGAACTATCGAGATTTGAGGATCTTAAATAAGTTCAAGATTGTGCGTGGCCTCCCTAAGCTTGGGAAGAAAGTCGATGGCGTTTGTGGACCTTGTCAACAAGGAAAACAAACCAAAAGTATGCACAAGAAAGGCAAGTATCTCGCTACCAAGGAGCCATTAGAGCTTCTACATATGGACCTTATGGGTCCCATGCAAAACGAGAGTCTCGGCGGCAAGAGATACATTTTTGTTTGTGTTGATGATTTCTCTAGATTTACATGGACATATTTTCTTAGAGAAAAATCTGAAACATTTGAAAATTTTAAAATGCTTTGCACTAAAATTCAAAATGAAAAGAACTCACACATTAAAAGCATTAAAAGAATTAGGAGTGACCATGGGAGGGAATTTGAAAATGCTTGTTTTGAAAGCTATTGCAATAGCTTAGGCATTTCCCATGAGTTTTCGGCTCCTAGAACCCCTCAACAAAATGGGGTTGTTGAGAGGAAGAATATGGTCCTTCAAGAGATGGGCCGTGTGATGTTGCTTAGCAACAATGTCCCTAGGAACCTTTGGGCCGAGGCCGTCAATACGGCTTGCTACATAGGAAATAGAGTTTTCCTAAGGCCCAGTACTAGGCAAACCTCCTATGAATTATGGAAGGGTAGGAAGCCAAATATTAGCTACTTCCACTCATTTGGGAGCAAATGCTACATTCTAAATGACCGAGATCAACTTGGCAAGTTTGATGCCAAGAGAGTTGAGGGGATTTTTATTGGCTATGCCCTTAATAGTAAGGCCTATAGAGTTTTCAATTTAAAAACTCGGAGTGTCATGGAATCATCTAATGTCGTCATAGATGATTGTAGGCCTAAGACTAGAGACCATGATGAGGAGGTCATTGTGCTTGATGATCCTCTCTTGGAGAAGAATGGTGAGACTTCAATTGATGTGAAGTCAAGTCTTGATGAAGAGGTCATCCAACCTCTTGATAGAGATCCATCTTTGGACTCTAAAGAACCGGCTCCATGGGTTAGACATCTCCACAATAAGAATGACATTCTTGGAGATATGAATGAGGGTGTTAGGACTATGCGTCAAATAGCTAATCAAATTAGCTATACTTGTTACACCTCTCAAATTGAACCCAAAAAGGTTGATGAAGCCTTGAATGATGAATTTTGGGTTCTTGCCATGCAAGAAGAGCTAAACCAATTTGAAAGAAATGAGGTTTGGACTCTTGTTCCTAGACCCAAGGATACTAATGTCATAGGCACCAAATGGGTTTATAGGAATAAGTCGGATGAGAATGGCAACATTGTGCGCAACAAGGCTAGACTTGTAGCACAAGGATACTCTCAAATTGAGGGTATTGACTTTGAGGAGACTTTTGCTCCGGTTGCCCGTCTTGAGTCCATAAGGCTTCTTTTGTCCATATCATGTGTGCACAAGTTCAAATTGCATCAAATGGATGTTAAGAGTGCCTTCCTAAATGGTCTCTTGCATGAGGAAGTGTTTGTTGAGCAATCCAAGGGGTTTGTGGATCCACACCACCCCAATCATGTCTATAGCCTCAAGAAGGCTTTATATGGGTTGAAACAAGCACCTAGGGCTTGGTATGAGCGCCTCACTCAATTTCTTGTTGACAATGACTACACTAGGGGTAGTGTTGACAAAACCTTATTCATCAAGAGGAACAAAGATGAGCTTTTCATAGCTCAAATTTATGTTGATGATATTATTTTTGGCTCCACCAACAAATCCAAAGTCCAAAAATTTGTTGATGTCATGCCTCATGAGTTTGAGATGAGTCTTGTTGGGGAGCTCAATTACTTCCTAGGTTTGCAAATCAAGCAATTGCATGATGGGATTTTCATATCCCAAGCTAAGTATGCTAAGAACCTAGTGAAGAAGTTTGGCCTTGAGAATGCCAAACATTGTGACACACCCATGAGTACCACCTTGAAACTAAGCAAGGACGCTAGTGGCAAGAGTGTGGAACAAAGTCTTTATCGTGATATGATTGGTAGCTTGCTTTACTTGACCGCAAGTAGACCCGATATAGCCTTTAGTGTGGGTGTATGTGCTAGGTACCAAGCGGATCCCAAGGAATCCCATCTCTCCTCCGTGAAGAGAATCATTCGATATGTGAATGGGACATCCAACTATGGGATATGGTACTCTTTTGACACTAATGCTAGCTTAGTTGGCTTTAGTGATGCAGATTGGGCAGGAAATTGTGATGATAGGAAGAGTACATCGGGCGGTTGCTTCTTCCTAGGCAACAACTTGGTCTCATGGTTTTGCAAGAAGCAAAATTCCATCTCTCTATCCACAGCTGAAGCGGAATACATAGCCGCCGGGAGTGCTTGCACTCAACTCCTTTGGATGAAACAAATGTTTATGGATTACGGCTTTGATCAAGGTATTCTTACCATTTATTGTGATAACATGAGTGCAATTAACATTTCAAAGAATCCTGTTCAGCACTCTAGGACAAAGCATATAGACATTAGGCATCATTTCATTAGGGAACTAGTTGAAAACAAATGCATTGCACTTGAGCATGTGGGCACTAATGATCAACTAGCGGATTTATTTACAAAGCCCTTAGACTCAACTAGGTTCAAGTCACTTAGTAGGTCTATTGGAATTTGTCATATGACTTGATGTGTTTTGATGATTGACCCCTTATGGGGAACTCAAGCAAAGAGAGCAACCTTGCATGTTGGAATAAGCAAAAACTTGATCAACTTTATGCTTCTTTATTAATTGCTTGAGTATTCTTGGTTGTGCTTATATATATTCTTATATGGCTTTTATTTATTAAGTGTGCCTTGCTTGATTTGTAATCCATGTCACCTCTATGTTCAAAAATGCATTTTTGGACTAGGAGATTTTGATTGGGTAAGTACACTTGAATGACCCATAATCTAACTCCATGACATGAGAACTTTTAATGACATGCTTAAAATAATATGCATGATATGCTTTTGATTGCTCTAGTGCAAAATCTGTGTGAAAGCAAATGAGAAGACTAAACCCAATAAGTATCTAGTATCCTTGCAATAAATACGGATGTCTTATCCAAATTTAGTCTTCTCTCTCTCTTTATCAGTTGAACAAGACTACTATCATACGGGTATCCCACCCGGAAAAATCAAAAAGGGTGCAAAAGTCACTCATGTCTTGTTTTGCTCATAAAGTTTGATATAGTTGCTCTTTAAATTGAAATTCATTTTGATAAACTATATCTTGTTTGCTTATAACAAAAGGGTATAAATTGGTTTGAATTCTTTTGGAAACCCTTTTGATGTTTGCTTTGCCAAATACCATTTGCTTGAACCATGATGTTACATGTCTTACATCCAAAGCAACTAAGTCACACATTTTCTTCTAAACAATAAAACCCTCAATGATTCTCTCTCAATTAATTGAGTTGCATAAAGTTGTTGTATATGATTATGCACTTATCTTGCTAATAGCTCTCTTTGCTAAAGTAACCCGGTTGGGGAATACTCCTTTGCCTATCTCATGACAAAGGGGGGAGTAATGCGGTTTTATTTAAGGGGGATTGCATATTTGGAGAGATTGTCCAGTTGAGGGGGAGTAACCTATAGGGGGAGCATTTGCATGTTGCATGTTGTAGTTTTCTTTTATTATGCAAATTGCTCTTATTTATTTATCTCTCTTGATCACCTCACATACACTTGTCTTGGAAAGTGTAGTCTCATTGTTTTGTAGGGATGGCTATTCTACAAGAGCTTGAAGTTTTCAAGACCTAGTATCTAGGTATCTTTTTGTAATGTAGAATATCTCTTTGTTGACCTTTAGTTTTTACTTTTTTGTGAGGATGATTTGTGAGTGGTGGTTTTGTCACGAAATAGCCAAAGGGGGAGATTGTAAGTTCCTCATATTTTGATTGGCTTATTTCGTTGACAAACCACATTAGGGATTATTCTTTGTAAGGGTAATTTAGGCCTCGTGAGTGTGATCAAGCTTCAAGGATATCATCTCTCTCAAAGAGCACTTCAAAGGTATCTCACTAGTTTAACTTTCTTTGAAGAGATCTAGTTGCACACACTCACTTGCATGCATTATTGTTCTTATCTTCATGTTATTGAATGATGTATTGTATGCCTCTTTTCACACTCCACACTTGCACATTTTGCACATCTCTTAGTGTGTTGAGTTTGCCCAGAAAAGAGAATTTCTTCTCTTAGCGCGGCCTAGACCGATTGGCAAGACATGCGTGCACCGCGGCATACAGAGCGGTATACCTCAGCAGGGTCATGCTCCCTGTACTGCTTCCTGTGCACTTGCACGCAAAGCGACCCAAGTCGCGGTGTTGTCCAGTAAGCCTCTGTTGCCCATACCGCGGCCTGTGCACCTGCATGCACAGCGCCCTGCACCGCGTTGTTGTCCAGACTGTGCACTGCTGTGTGTACCACGGTCTGGACACTTGCCTGCGCCGCGGTCCATCTAGCGGTAATGATGGGATTTTGTGCCCTAAGTTCAAAACGACGCTGTTTCAACTAGGGCTCCCTTATATATGCTCTATCTTCTTCCTTGCTCGTTTTTATGAGTTTAAGAAGCCATTATTGAGAGGCCAAGCTTCCCTTAGAGAGAGAAACTCCCAAGAACTCATCTTTACTCAACCAAACACAAATCCATGTGCATTTAACCTCTTCAAGCATTATCTCATCATGGATTCTTCTTGCTTTCATTGACTAGGTAACTTGAACATGCCCTAAATCTCTTTGTATTTATTTATGTTCTTGCTTGCCTAGGGTTAGCTCTTTTATGTGACTTTATTGCATATCTTTTATGTTTATTGGCATTTATAACATGATTGAGTTGTTGTGTGTTGGTTGAGAGCCTTGTTAATTAATAGCTAGCATTTAGGACGATTTTACCCTTCTAGCTAAATCTTCATGCATTTGCATTTAGATATTGATATCTAGGATTTACACTTATTGACATCTTTAAATCCTTAGATAAGCATTTATTGTTGTCTAGCATTAATTGCATACTTGAATATCTTTTACATATTCACTTAGGTTGTTTAACCTCTTCATTGATTGTTAAGCTTTGTGACTAAGTGAGTTAGTGCACAAGCTTGTGGTCAAGAATCACTATTAAAGGCCCGTTGGGTAGAGTGAAAGGGTTAGTGACCAAGTAGGTGTGACTTGAGGTCAACCTAGGTTGTAAACTTTCGTTCAAATAGTGGATTTGAGGACCGTTTGTGGCTAGGAGGATAGCCCGTGAGTTTTGCCCAGTTGGAGGGTTTCTCACGTAAATCAATCCTTGTGTTTTTATTGTTTTCCGCATATTTATATTGGATTGATTGATTGTTAATATGGAGTAGGATTATTAAAATTGATTAAGTCGGAAGTTGGTAATAAATCAACTAAAACTTATTCACCCCCCCCCCCCCCCCCTCTAGGTTGTATTAGACACACTTTGTGTATTTTCAGTGACTAACAAAAGAAAAAGAAAACTTTGTTCATCTATTCTCAGGTTTGCAATTCAAAGAAAAAGGGAGACCACGCTCCTAGGTGATTCACGTACGTGTTCGGATTGGAAGATCTCGCGGTACTGTTCACGATCACTGTTCACCGGGGGGGATCACTGTTCACGCAGGGGGGTTCTGTTCACGGGCATCGGAAAAGATTTTACGGATTACCAATCGACGTAAGTCAATCGGATCACGCGTCAAGAGGTATTTAACTCTAACCGTATATATTTGAGTTTAATTAATTAAAAGGTTAAGGTTCAACTTTGAGAAAAAAATTTAAAACCATACGAAATCTATTTTTCGTTTCTTCCGATGCGTTTTATATCGATTTTTCCCTTCAACATTTACCCTATTAGAAATGTGAGGACATAGTTTATTCATATTGGCCATTCTTCCCCCTGAAATGGAAAGAATATATAATATGCCCCTTCTGTTATATTTTCTGTCCATTTTTGAGTTGACAGTTAGTCCTCACAGTCAAATGACCATTTTATCCTTCAATTTGCTCACTAAAATGACCATTTAACCCTCTAAGATATTCACTAAATAAAAAATATATTAAAAAAAACAAAACCGTTCATCTTTGAGATGGACGGTGGAAATATTTCTTTTTTTATAATTCTTTTATTTAAATTTTGAAATAGAAATTAAAATAACAAAAAAAAAAACCAATTTTATCTTATCTCCAATCTCTCTTTCTTCTTGTTTATAAATATAAACATCAAAAATATCAATCGATCCAAATCTTAAAATTAGAATTTTAAATTTTAAAATAAAGTTCTTGTTTATCATTAAAAACATCAATTAAATAAAAGGAGAAAGAAATCTGGATCCATAAAGAAATTTGGATCCAAATCTTATCTCCAATCCCTCTCTCTCTCTCTATTGATCAATTGATCTCTTTGTCTCTCGGATCCTTTTTTCTTTGTCTCTCACTCATTCAACAAGAACACCATCCCAGAAACCCAGCACACACAACATCCAAAGAAATCGGTGGATCAAATCATCTCTTTATAAAAAAATCAAAATAATGAAAAAACAAATTGTAGATCTGGTGGATCTGGTGGATCTCCATACACCATCATTACCACCAACATACCAACACCAGATTGAACATACAGATCGATCGAAACACATCTATCCACCGAATCAAACCTTTAGCCACCACAAAGCAATCGTACCAAACCCTAGAAACACACCACCATCGCCGCCCTGAACTGTTAGATTCGTGCCTTAGAAGGATTTTTGAAGATGATTTTTTGGAAAGAAGTTAGAGGCTTCATCGTGACTTTATGAGAGAGAAGAAGATTTTGAAAGTAAAGGGAATCTAGGGTTGATGTCTGAAAATGAGAGGTTTAAATAATTGGTAATTGAACTCAAAATGGTGTGTCTTTTTAAGACTATCTTAGGGATTTATTGCTTTTCCTAAACGGTACCGTTTTGGTTTCCTGAGAGTCCATGCTAGTTAATGTGAGTAGATAGTAGGGAATCATTTCCCACCTATCCAGCTGTTTATTTTGTCCTTTTTGTTATTGTTATTTTTGCACTATGTAACGACTGAAAATGAAATATTACAGTATGTTGGCTTAAATCCTTTCTTCTAACAAACTTCTATTCTCTCTCTCTCTCTCTCTCTCTCTCTCTCTCTCTCTCTGATTCTAATATTGTTCTATCTTCAACTTCTTCCTTCTTCCATCTATTTCCAGAAATCTAGACCTGCATTTATCCTGAACAAAAGAAATTAACAGATTACCATACTAAATTTCACCCAAAATTGATCTCAGATTACAAGTTACAACACAATAGAAATTTTAGTTGTGACAAATTGGTATCAGAGCAGTTCTTGGGCACTCTTAACATGGCTGAAGGTACTAGACTTCATCAATACACTGAAGGACGATTTACTGAGATTGAAGGCAGAATACAGAAGTTTGAAAATGCTTTTGTCAATTTCAAGTTGGAGATGGCAAACCAAATGGCAAAAATACAAGAATTTTTCACAACCGAACCTACTGAGGTGGATCTAGATGGTACAAAGGGAAGTGGTAAGGGAATACTTGGATTAACTCCTATTGGATCTGCTGGGGATACTAGGCTTCCAGGCCAGAGCAGCTTTTCAAACAAGGTAAACCCTGAAACTCATTTGAAACCCCATAAACTTTCATTTCCAAAATTTGATGGTAATGATCCCACTACTTGGCTTAGAAAATGTCATAGGTTCATCTTAATACACCATGTTCCACCTGAACAAAAAGTTCTAGTGGCATCAATCCATTTTGAGAAGAAAACAGAGGCTTTGTTTCAGTCTTACTATAACTTAAAAGAAGGGGTGGGGTAGGGAGAATTCAAAGAAGCCTTGCTATCTAGGTTTCTAGATGTAGAACATGAGGATGTTGTGGGTGAACTGTATAGATTGAGAAAGGCCTCTACTGTGTCAGATTACCAAGGCAAGTTTGAGGAGTTACAACCAAGGCTTATGGCTAGGGATATTGGGTTAAGGAATGAGTTTTTCCTGGAGAGTTTTCTAAGTGGGCTCAAAAGTGAAATCAAAAACCTAGTTAAGATGTTTAAACCTACTGATCTTAAATCTGCCATACATCTGGCCAGATTACATGAAGCTTTCGTGGAACATAAACGTTACAAACCTTGGGTTTAAAAACCAAGCACTACCCCACCATTCTACAACCGGACTCCAAACAAGGGAAATGCAACAAACACACTAGCAAAAATCATCTATCAAAACCATAAGTTTGATGAACCAATACCTGTTAAGAGGCTCACTCATACTGAAATGAAGGCTAGAAGGGATAAAGGGTTATGTTACAACTGTGATGAACCCTACACCTTTGGACACCAATGTGCTAAAAAAGAATTTCTACATGTTGTGTGGGGAAGACGAAGAGGAAAAGTTTGTGCAGGAAGAACAATGGGAGGCGAAAGAGGTAACTGAGTTGAAAGTTAAGGGGAAATAACTATTTCCCACCATGCACTAACTGGAAGTGTAGGTTTGCAAACTATCAGACTTAGAGGTAGAATCAAGAATAGGGAGATCACAATACTAGTGGACAGTGGGTCCACTCATAACTTTCTAGACCCGGAGACTACCAAATTTACTTGGGTGGTGGTGGAAAACACTGACACTTTATGGGTTACAGTTGGTGGAGGGGGTGAGATAAGCAGCCAAGCTAAATGCAAGGCTTTTGCATGGTCTATGCAGGGAGTAGATTTTTCAACAGAGATGGGGTTGTTGACATTGGGAGGGTGTGAAGCAGTGTTAGGGATGCAGTGGATAAGGGAGATTGGACCTATTATGTTAGATGCTAGGCAGCTTAGTATGAGTTTTTTGAAGCAAGGTAAGTGGGTAACCTTACAAGGAATTATGGGAGACAGCAAACTAACATATATGACGAGGAAACATATGGCCAATCAATTGAAAAAGGCCTAAGACAGAGCTGAAATGGTGGTTCAGCTTTACTCATTAGAAATGGAGAAAAAAAACAGCAGCATACTTGGGAGTTGGAGCCCATCCTCAATTCTTTAGGGGACATCTTTGTTGAGCCCTCTTCCTTGCCACCACATCAAACACAAGACAACAGAATACCACTGTTACCAAACAATAGACCAGTGAATGTCAGAAATTATAGGCATCCTTTTGTGCAAAAAAATGAAATTGAAATAATATTGAAAGAAATGTTGGAAAGTGGGATCATAAGGCATAGCAACAGTCCATTTTCCTCTCCCATCCTACTTGTTAAGAAGAAAAATGGATCATGGAGGTTATGTTTGGATTACTGTGAGCTAAATAAGATTACTGTGAAGGATAAATTTCCTATTCCATTGATTGATGAACTCTTAGATGAACTCAATGGAGCTAAGGTGTTTACTAAGCTTGATTTAAGGGCAGGATACCACCAAATCAGGGTAGCTGAGGAAGACATTCCTAAGACCACTTTTAGAACTCACCAAGGTCGCTACGAGTTCAGGGTAATGCCCTTTGGGCTCACCAGTGCTCCATCTACTTTTCAAAACCTCATGAATGACATATTTGAGCCCTACCTAAGAAAAATGGTACTTGTATTCTTCGATGATATCTTGGTCTATAGTAAGAACATGGAAGAGCATGTAGACCACCTAAAGATAACTTTTTCTATACTAAATCAGCACCAACTGTATGTTATGAGAAGCAAATACGCCTTCGAAAGTTCTGAGTTGGAGTACTTAAGGCATGTAATTTCGGAATATGGTGTGGCAACAGACTTTAAAAAGGTTCAAGGGATGATGGAGTGTCCTAGGCCAACCACAATGAAGGCACTAAAGGGATTCCTTGGCCTTATAGGCTACTACATAAAATTTGTGTGTGGATATGGCATCATTAGCAAACCCCTAACGGATTTGCTAAGGAAAGGAGGGTTTGTGTGGGGAGAAGCATCTGAAAAAGCCTTTGTGGCCTATAAAACAACTATGTCAACCACACCAGTGCTCGCGTTACTAGATTTTACCAAACCTTTCATAATAGAAACCGATGCATGCAATGTAGGAATTTGGGCGATTTTAATGCGATAAGGGAGGCTTTTAGCCTACATAAGTAAAGCCCTACCTCCAAGGAAGTGGGGACTTTCAAATTATGAAAAGGAATTGTTAGCTATTGTTTATGCAGTGCAAAAATGGAGGGCTTATCTACATGGGAATAGATTCACTATTAAAACGGACCACCATAGTCTGAAGTATTTCTTAGAGCAGAAAATGACTACACTATTTCAATAAAAGTGGATGTCTAAACTTTTAGGGTACGACTATGAAATTTCTTACAAAAAGGGAAAGGATAATAGGGTGGCAGATGGCCTATCCAGAGCAATGTAGGAGACTGAGGGCACTCTCACAACCTTGTCTTCCTCAATGCCAGCGTGGGTTCAAGAGATTGAGGAGAGGTACTATCAAGATCCTCTAGCTACTACAGTGATACCTGAATTATTAGTCAAACCTCCCACCAACAATGAATTTACTTTTCATAAGGGCATTCTTAGAAGAAATGGACTGATTTATGTTGTAAATTATGGGTCACTAAGGGAGAAATTGGTGGAGGATGCACATGCGTCAGCTACGGGAAGACACTCGGGCACTAAAGGAACCCTCAAAAGATTACAGTTATTGTTTTACTAGAGTTCTATGGGTAAGGACGTGTTGGCCAAGGTGATCAACTGCTCAATCTGTCAACAAAACAAGAATGAGCACAGTAAACCACCTGGGTTCTTACAGCCATTGCCAATACCCATTACCCGTTGGCTAGTCATTGCCATGGACTTCATTGAATGGTTACCTTACTCACTAGGTAGGGATTCTATACTAGTGGTCATAGATAGATTGACTAAGTACGCTTATTTTATGGCTCTCAGGCACCCCTACTCAGCTCAACAAGTTGCCAAAGTTTTTTTGATAATGTCCACAAGCTACATGGAATGCCATCTACTATCATTTCTGATAGAGATAAGATATTCACTAGTACTTTCTGGCAGTAATTATTCAAAATGGAAGGTACCAGGTTCTGCCTTAGCTCTGCATACCATCCACAAACAAATGGCCAGAGTGAACGTCTCAATCAGTGCCTAGAAAACTACCTTAGGTGCATGACTAGTGCGAGACGAAGTGGGCAGCGTGGTTACCAATGGCTGAGTGGTGGTACAACACTAACTACCACACCGCCCTAACTATGACCCATTTTGAAGCTTTGTATGGCTACAAGCCACCTATATTCACCCTTTCGACACTAGATTCTGGCTCAGCAGAAATAAGAGACTTTGTTGGAGATAGAACTCATCTCTAATCTGTTCTAAAGGAAGCCCACACACAAGCACAGGCCAGGATGAAATTCTACGCTGATAAGAAGAGGTCAGAAAGGGAGTTTACCATTGGAGAATGGGTCTACCTAAGATTACAAACATATAGACAGACATCAGTGGTTTTATGCCGTAATTTGAAACTGGCGCCTAGGTATTTTGGTCCCTATCAGGTTATAGCGAGGATAGGAAAGGTTGCTTACCGTTTACAACTACCACCAACCTCACAGATGCACCCAGTATTCCACATTTCCTAGTTGAAGAAGAAAGTTGGAGATACAATGGTTCCCAGCTCCGATTTACCTAAGACAGACCCAGATGGACAATTCTTAGTCTATCTAATAGATGGTCTAGCAAGAAAACTGATCAAAAGGCATAATAGAGGAGTGGTACAGTACCTGATTCAGTGGTCTAACACTTCACCCGACGCTGCAACTTGGGAGGACGCATCCATCATAGCTCGACACTTCCCTGAGTTTGATCCTTGAGGACAAGGATCTCTTGAAGGGGTGGGGAATGTTAGATTCGTGCCTTAGAAAGATTTTTGAAGATGATTTTTTAGAAAGAAGTCAAAGGCTTCATCGTGACTTTATGATAGAGAAGAAGATTTTGAAAGTGAAGGGAATCTACGGTTGATGTCTGACAATGAGAGGTTTAAATAGTTGGTAATTGAACTCAAAACAGTGTGTCGTTTTGAGACTATCTTAGGGATTTATTGCTTTTCCTAAACGACACTGTTTTGGTTGCTTAAGAGTCCATGCTAGTTAATGTGAGTCGATAGTAGGGAATCATTTCCCACCTATCCAGCTGTTTATTTTGTCCTTTCTGTTATTGTTATTTTTGCACTATGTAACGACTGAAAATGAAAGATTACAGTATGTTGGCTTAAATCCTTTCTTCTAACAAACTTATATTCTCTATCTCTCTTTCTATTTCTCTTTCTCTCTCTCTCTCTGATTCTAATATTGTTCTATCTTCAACTTCTTCATTCTTCCATCTATTTCTAGAAATCCATACCTGCATTTATCCTGAACAAGAGAAATTAACAGATTACCATACTAAATTTCACCCAAAATTGATCTCAGATTACAAGTTACAACACAATAGAAATTCTAGTTGTGACATGAACAACCACCAATTCCACCCAAAAACCGCCATAAACTCGCCATCAATTACCCAGAAACCTTCTTGCAGTCGCCACTAAACCCCACCTATAAACAGCCAACGAAACCACCTAGAAACCCCCGCCGAAACCGCCCAAAAACTCTCATACAAAACCCCCAAGATTAGGTTTTGATTTGGTTTCGATTTGGGTCGATTTGGGATTTGGGTGCGATGGCTCCGTTATGGATCTGGTCTTTGTGGGTCTGAAATGTAACAGATCAGGTTAGGGTTTGGGTTTGGGTGATGGAGATGGTGGTGGTCTGGTGGAATAGATGATCACGACGAAAGAAAGACAGAGAGTTGTATGAGGAGAGAGAGAGAGAAAGAGGTCTGGTGAGAAGATGATCACGGTGAGAGAGAGACAGAGAATTGTATGGGAAGAGAGAGAGAGAGAGAGAGAGAGTTTTATGAGAGAGTGTTTTCTAGTTTTTAATTTTTAGTTTTTATAAATTTTAATTTTTTTAATTTATGCTTTTACAATAGTACCCCTTTAATTTTAACAGTCAATTAAAAAATGGACGGAAAATGTGACGAAAGAGGTATATTATACATTCTTTCCATTTTAGGGGGAAGACCGGCCTATATGAGCAAACTATGTCCTCACATTTCTAATAGAGTAAAGGTCAGGGTAAAACGATCTTTTCCCTTAAAATAATATAAACCTATTTCTAATTTGGAAGGTCATTCAAATGATTTTCATATCCACCTAAAAATAATACTAGTTTCACATGTATGAAACTAGTGCATTTGAAAAGTTATTATTTCGAACTTGAAAAAAACATAGGGTAATTAGATTTGTTGGTAGGGATAGGGGAATTTGAATGCTTTCATTAAAATAATATAAACATATTTCCAATTGAAGAGTCTTTTGGAAGGACATTTCTTTTTTCACTCCTTAAATTGCCATCTGGGTAAACAAATAAATATTTAAATAGTGAAAATAGAATAGTATTTTGGAGATGTTTTTAGGTCATCTCCAATGCAACACCAATTTGATGTAAAAACATCAACTTGGTGTAAAAGCAAACCCCAATACAGCTCCAAATTTCAATTTCCAAGATAAATTTAGTGATCAGTGAATAGTGTTACACCCTCAACACTAATTTTTTTAATTTCTTTTATTAAATTATAAAACCAATGTTTTATATTTATTACAATTCATAATTTAACCCTCTCACACTTATTTATAATAATATTTATTTTAAAAATTATACCGTTGGAAAGCTATCGTCGAAATCTTTAAAATGACACAAATATATATACATATATATATATATATATATATGATTTATTTTACTTATTAATTATGCATTTAACTATTGATAAATTTTATATTAACTTAATTTAGTACAATTAAAGAAATGACAAAATACTTCAAAAAAAAATACAGGACAAAATTCTTTAAAAAAAGTACATGACAAAATACTTAAAAGAAAATACATGACAGAAAAAAAAAACTCTAAAATTGAGCAAATAACAATATAACTTAACAATAAAAAAAACTCGATAACAATAACTTCAATGAACCATTTGGAAATCCGAAGGATTATCTCCACTTCCCAATAACCACGAAAATACTAACCAAAGCTATCGGATGATTCACTTCCTCTTTGAAATTGTTGTTCATGAGCTCTTTTTTCATAGATGAAGAAAATTAAATGGAAAAATAATTAGATGAGGAAAAAATAGTTGAAATAATTAAGTGAAAATTAGTTGGATAAATAAGTTAAATAATATTATATTGAAAATTTTGGGGTAGTAATTATTTTAATTTTTTATATTATGCAATTAATTATTTAAGAATAATATTTTTATGTCAAAAAAATTAATTAATTTTGTTTAAGTTAACTAATGGAAATTAATTAGTATTGTATAAAGTTTTATTGAAAAAAATATTATTGTAAAGATGTTCTTTTATACCAAATTAGTGTTATGCATTAGAGTGAGAAAACATTTGATGTACAAATATTCTTAAAAAATTATCTTTTGACATCAATTTGGTGTAATATTCGATATTTCTCCATCGGAGATGTCCTTAATAAAATCCAAAGTTCAAGTCACTGCTGACACATGTGGCAACGATATATCAAACATTTCAAACCTACGGTGGAGTAAATATGGACCACTTTGGAAGCTGTTTGGCAAATTTGTAGTGAGGGTAGAAGTGGTATTAAGGATTTATATGGAAATCATGATGAGGCCCATTTGAATCAGAATCTTATGGTGATTGATGGATTGGATGGTGGGTTGTTTGGGCTTTGGCAGCTGTGTGTTATCTAATCAATGTTCGTACATGTGTCAACGGTCAAACCCAACTTCAGAATTTGATTCTCGATGCAGATAAGTCCGTGCCAATATATTATCTATCCCCCTTATTGCCTTTGCGTAATGTCAGCTACATCTCCAGGTCTTTCATCATCCATCCAACTTTTTTGATTTTTTTTTATAAAAAAAAAAAACGAAAAATAATATACATATATTCAAAGTTACTTTTTCTCCGGTGACCTCCTATGAAAATTTTCTTGTTTCTTAATTATTGATGAGTTTGAAAAGCAAGTAATGAAACCATTAATATGACGATTTCTTGGTGGAATTGTAAATTTATACAAGTCAATGTTAGCCCATCAAAAAGAAAAGAGTACAAAATAAGAAAATCAACAAAAAAAAAAAAAAACACAACCACCCAAGTTTTCACTACCAAAATTTCAAACTAGTGAACAACAATATTGTGGAAAAACAAGCCAAAACATGAACAGAAAAAGACAGGAATTTTTAATATCAAGTTTCTCTATCACTTAATATATATCCAGCAATTTACATACAGAAGGCGTGGAAAGGAGTAGTACACAGAATATCGATATTTAAAAGTCCTTAGAAAAATTGAAAAAGATGGATGGATCAGGGATGCAATTCACGAGCAGAGAGAAAAGCAACCCCAAGAAACCCCACCATGGTGGACAAAAATGCCCCGATTAATAATAAGAAGAGTATATCCACTGTATGAAGCTCAAAATGTCTTCTTTTCACATTTAACAATCCAGATTAATTTGTCTCTAAACAGAGAAGAAGTGAATTCAACGATTGTGAAGTGGGTCTGAAGCATTTGGAACTTTCCTCTTACTTGGAAAGTACACATCAAACGAGTGCCTCAACAAACGTTGTTGTTGTTGTTGTTGGTGATGCTGCTTCTGGTTCTTGTTTTCTGACTTTTCTCGCATTTGGGTAGTTGTTGGATTGCTGTTCAAGCCAACCACTACTGTCTCAGCTTCTTTCTCTGCTGCAGAGACTAACAATGATAGCAAAACCACCACAATTAATTTCTGCAACAAACCCACTTTTTTCATGGCTTAATTTAGAGAGAGAGAGAGAGAGAGAGAAAAGCTCTTCTAGTTCTTCAAAGAAGTGAAATGAAATGCATTTTCAGGGGACCAAGTAGAGAAAGAGAGAAGAGAAAGGCAGTTGCAGAGGAAAGCTATGTCTTTGTTTGGAAAATGAAATAGAAAAAAGGCTATGTAATGTTAATGAGTACATGACCCTGCAAACAAGGGACACAACTCACGATGGAACTTTTTTCATGCCATTTTTTGCTTTTCTAGTTTCAGGCTTTCTTTCTAGTCCCTAAAATAAGGGTCACAATCACTCACTCACACTCCAATTTTAAAGCATATTTAGTGTATACATATCTTGGCTCTTGTGCTTTTTTCTTTTCTTTTCTTTTTTTTCTTTTTTTTGGTTTTGTTTTGCTTTTCTTTGTTTTGTCTTGACATTGTTTGTCCGGTTGGGAAAGTAGTCAATTTTCCTCTTTATAGTAGCTACTTCACTATATACAGAGATCAGAAAAAATATCATATAAAGACTGATTGTATTATACCTAAAAAGAGTAAAATGGTTTTTGAGTATATCTGTATCTGAATTCTGATATATCAGTGGTGACTGGTGAGTGTTATTCTTCCAAAAACTTTTTCTTCTTCATGCAAAAGCTTTTTATATAACAGTGTACAAGGCAAAGAATCATTTAAGATATAAACAATCTTTTTTGCCCTGATAAACAATCTTTGCTTAAACTACACGTTTTGAGTAGTCAAATCATGCGTAACCAAGATTTATTTATAAATAAATTATTTATTTATTTCCAGGAAAACTCTACAGTATTTCTGTCACAATGTAACCAGATTTTGTAATTTCTTAGATTGCAATTTGAGCAGAAACAAAGATGGTCAGTATTATTGAATGTGTTTATGGATTTTTCTGTAGAGGATTGAACAAAATTTGAATGGATGCTAAAAGTAGAACATCTGAAATAATATTGTTAGACAGAATCACCAAAACCATCAAACATGGGTGATCAAAAAGTAGTAATATTAAATTGCAGACGAACCATGCTGTGTCTTTACAACCCCACCAAGAAAAAAACATAGACAGATGGTCTAATATGCACCTGAAATTGAATCATTGGTCCCTGAAATGTATGGACAAGTACATTAATTAATTCAAAGATAATCCAGAAATTATAAATTGATTTCAAGTGCATGCTATGATACTTATGATTTAGAAAAAGAATGAATATTCAACTTCAGGAGTAAGTTAGTGAACCAGACCACTACCAAAACCAGGTTTTCTTGTTCAAATTTTCTGGGACAAGCCTAACTGGCTAAATAAAACAGCTGACCTGGCCCAAAGGTTCAATCAAAACTTAGCCCAAATTTATATTGAACTCCCATGGTCCAACATTAGTTTTCCTTTTTTTTTTTTTTTTTTTTTTTGAAATCGGATATCGATCGGTATACGGGTCTGTTAGGACTTATTTCCTAACTTTATGCTTGATCGGCTAAACCCATGTTGTCGCAGATGTGAAAACAAAAAGTACTCAACCCAAAACATCAAAAAAACCTGAATTCAACGATGACATAAATTAATTTTATCCATGATAGACACTCTCTTAGTCCAATAAAATTAAAAGCAATCGAGTGACAGTGAGAAAGAAAAACTTGGCCACTGTTGGGGCACATGAATATGTTCCAAAATTGTTCTAGATTCAATGTTAAAATGCAGTTAGGGATCCATCATCCACATCCTATCTTAATCATTAGCTTCCACTAAATAATGGATTGGGAAGTGACAAAGCTCCGGTGGAATGAATGAGATGATTTTCTGGTTTTACTCATCAATCCACCACCTCATGAAGTCATGGTCATATGATATGTATTCTCATCACCATCAAGAAGCTCCACTGATACATCAAGATTCTGTTTCCTTTGTTTCCTCACTTTTGCATAGTAACATAATAATACATCCAGATTCTGTTCGACTACATATATGTATTCCTGTAAACAAAATTCACTTGTTCTGTTTAACAACTGATTGCCTCAGTAGAGCTATGAGCAAGAAGGCCAATGCTCCACATGACAGCAACCGAAAAGTTAATATGTTATTCGTTAAAGCAATCAAAACTTATAGCAATTAGACATGTCTAACAAAAAGCAGCAGATGTCAATACATCAAATATGTTACAGAATAATGAATAATATAAAATAAATTATACATTCTCTGTGAATACCAGGTCTCATCAAACTATTATGTGAAATTGATCTAAAATAACAGAAACAATCACTCGTTGATATATTTCGCTGATATATTTGAAGGAGAAACCACTAATTTTGTATTCTTTTTTTGTTTTCGGACATAGGAGGGAGGAGACTGTTGCTTTTAACTGTGAATTTAATGGAGAGTGCCGATAAATGCTGTGTTGATGGCATTTTGGAACTACAATATTCACCTTATCCACCAATGGGAATTTTTCACCAAACTTCTGGGAAAGTGACAATAATGATGGCAAGCAAATTCTCATAATTTTAAGATCATGATATGACTATGATGGATTGTCGTTGGGTTGCCAATTCATAATATGAGTTCCTTCAAATGGAATAATATAAGTGCAACAAAGGGATACAGATTATGCATGTTAAATTTTGACATATATATAGTTGGAATTGTCACCACCATTACCAAAGCCTTCTGCCATTTTTTTAGCATATGTCCAAATTGCAACTTCGAACTATACTTTTTTTGACTTGTATGGCTGTTATATGCTCAAGACTTTTGATTCAGTAAGTAGTAGCCATAGAAGATGGTTCCCATACCGATTATTCAAAGACCTGAGAGCCTGATTCTTCATGATGTCGAAATATGATCTCCATGGACTTGTCCTCTGCCTTGTTCATTTCAGCATCCTCTTGATATCTTCATTGGTCTTTTCCCAGTCAATGAACTGAACCAAAATCCCCAGTGACAAAGCCATCAGCCTCATCGCCAAACCTGCACCAGGGCAATGCTTTCACTCTCAGGCTTGAACATATTAGGATCTTCCCAGTGCAACGCTGACGCATTCACGAATAACATTGTGCATTCTTTTGATAACATTGGTCCCGTAGAAACTAATCTGTGGATAATTCAAAAGAAGTGATATTCCCAAATCCCAATCCCATGGTATCCCATGACTGCTGATGTATCTGTTCCACACAATATGCATAAGCATCAGGAAAAAGAAAAATATAGGGTTGTGTGGAACATGACTTCAAGTGTAATGGATAACAATGCAATCAATAGACTCACACTACCAAGGGAAACTGGAGCCATCACCCAAACTAACAGCATTGGATCAATTAAAAAGTTTTCGTTAACTGTTACACTTCTAAACATTTATGGAACTGAAGTACTGGTATCTGAACGTAGATGATAATTTATCAGATATGCATGAGCTCTTGCTATTTTGAGAGATTGAACCACAAATCAGGTCTGGCATTTTATCCAACTTCTTCAAGTATCCATTCACACTTTAGATCTGTTAATATTCAAATCACAAAACAGTAACAACAAAAAATAGAAAAATACCAACTTAGGTAACAGAAAAATAAATACAAGTAATTAATATAGAAGAAATTTTATTGCAGAAGAATATGGAGCACATCAGATCATATTCAATAGAAATGACCCCTAGTTAAGAGCAAGAAGCTTTTGGCCTCTTTACATTATGTTACTCCAACTGGATCTAAAGTTGCGAGAGTAGTTCAACCATGCTTTGACGCGGACTGCAAGCAGCCACCAAAGGTTTAGACTTGGATGGAGATAGTCCAAAAGTTTGGCTCATGTCCACCTCCTGCCCAATCTTTTCCCACTCAAAGCACTGTATGAGTGAACCTAAAACCAAAGAAACTGTACGAATGGCCATTGCAGCGCCTGGACAAGTTCTCCTCCCCATACCAAAAGGAATATACTTGAATCCCTCTCGGTCACTCAAATTTTCTTCAAATCTTTCAGGTTTAAACTTGGTGGGCTCCTCCCACACTTTGGGATCTCTGTGCATTGCCCAAGCATTCACCACTAACATTGTCCCTCGTGGTATGTTGTATCCCCCCACTATGCAGTCTTCTGTTGAATAATGAGGTAACAGAAGTGGTGCCGGAGGATATAATCTAAGTGCCTCATTTATGACACAACGAAGGTATGGAAGCTTGACAAGATCCGATTCATCTAGTAAGCACCCCTGTCCAACATGACTGTCAATTTCTGCTTTCACCTTCTGCATTGCCTCTGGATGATTCAATAGGAGTGACATTGCCCATTCTAAGGTAATTGATGTTGTTTCTACTCCAGCAACAAACATTATCTGCAGCATAATTTGCTCTAATTTAGAAAAATATATATATTAACCATCAGAGTCTTACAAATCAACGCAAAAATATAAGAGGAGTAGCGGCATAACATGACAACTAACTGTGTATGGCTTTAAAACATAAACACAAAGCTATCTCAAAGTTCCATTGATGCAATAATTTCAAGCAGCCTCAAATTTATACAAAATTTGCTCCTTTGTATCAGATGACAACTAAATTTAGAAAAGATATTAAAATTGGGATAGTGAAATCAGGTTTAACATACTAATGTGTCACTGAAATATTTTCCCCTACAGTCATAACTCATAAGAAGCTAGCAGAAGCGGTTCAAAGTTGATGATCTAAATAAGATGATAATAGGAATAAGTGAGCCATGGATGCAAAAGATCAATTGAAGAGGTAACTTCTGCTCAAGGCTAGGAAAGTAAATATTGATACTTTGACCGAAATATCCCAATATTTTCAATATTTTGGGGACCAATACCAAAAATACCAGTATACTGTATCTTGATATTTGGAGAATATTGGCGAAATTTCCAAATATTTGGACCGGATATTTTCATATTCTTCTTTTTTTTCATGGAAAGAAATCGATACTTACCATTATCATGCTTTTGATGACATCGTCCGTGTAAAATTGAGGCTCAGATTGTTGTAGAGACAATAGATTTTCAACCAATGACATGATCTTCTTTTCCCCACCATCCATGCTACAAGTGTTTTTCTTCGAGCGAATTCCATCGATAACTTTCTCCAGATATTCATCTCTAAGCTTCTGCACCATTACAAATTTCTTCTCTATGCCTTTGTAACCAATCAACCGCAAGATTGGGAAGAAATCGCACACATTCATCGACAAGCCAGGGCAAAATATCTCCTTGAATTCCGCTACGAATTTCTTTTCAATTTCCGACTCCGCCGCCTCGTCTTCCGTACCAGGACTTCCGGCAACCACCCTCATCATGAAATTGATCGTTAGGAGAGAGAACAGATTCTTCAAGTCCACTTTGCTATCGCTTGTCGAGTTTCTAAACACTCGGCGGAGGAGGTAGTGGCGGACTTCGGTTTGGAGAGCGGAAGAAGACTTGTGGATAGCGTTGGAAGAGAATAGCTCGACGACAGTGAAGCGACGGAGGCTCCGCCAGAGTTGACCGTAAGGGGCCCAGACGTAAGCAGTATAATTGTAAGTGAAATGGTCTCCAGCCATGGACTTAGGCCGGTTTGCGAATGTTATGTCGTTCTTGGTGAAGCATTCTTCGACGGCGGACGGTGAAGATAGAACGAGAACCGGCCGAGAACCGAACCGGAGATAGAGTATTGGACCGTGTTGTGACAGTAGAGACTCGAGAGTTAGGTGGAGAGGCTTCTTGATGAGGTGGAGATGGCCAATTATCGGAAGAGTAAACGAAGGAGTTGGCGGTAAGTTTCGGTTTCGAGTGAATACGAGCTTGATTGCGACGAAAATGAACAAGATCGTCAATACAAGGTAACAGTACTGGTTTTCCATGGCCGCTTTTTTTTTTTTTTTTTTTTTAGTTGATGAACTAACAAATCTGTGTAGTATGTACAAAAACAAAGGAGTAACGTGTTAATCTTCGCTGCTCAAGCTCAACCAGTCAACCTCTCTCTTTAAAATTAAAAAAATTAAAAAATTAAAAAATTAAAAAAACAAATGAGTGGTTTTAGAAAATATAGGGTTTAATTCAATAAAATAATAAATAAATAAATAAATAAATAAAAAATAAATATTTTTAAAACAACATAGAGAACATAGAGACTAAATGAATAATATCTTAAAATTAAAAAGCAAAGCTCAAAATTTGGACGCATCTTAAAAACATAAAATATAGCTTTTAACATTAGCCATTATATCAAACACACAGCTATTGTATATTGTCGTTGTATATATAGACCCTATGGTTGGAATATAGGATAGATTTTCTAAGCATCTTTAATTGATTTTGTTAATAGCATATAATTACGATTTTTTCTAAATTGGTTTCTTAAAATTCTCCATTAGATACTGATAAATCTCATGGGTGTATTAAAACCACCGCTGAATCTGTTTAGTAATATGCTAAGTTATAGTCACCTTGAACTCAGGTGGCTATGGTATATATATGGACCACTTTGGACGCTGTTTGGCAAATTTGTAGTGAAGTGAGGGTAGAGCCTAGAGGTGGTACTAGGATAGAAATGGAAATGATGAAAAGGCCCATTTTGAATTAGAATCTTATGGCGATTGATGGATTGGATGGACTTTTGGCAGAGTAGTCCGTGCCAATATATCATCTACCCCCTTATTGCCTTTGCGTAATGTCAGCAACATCTCCAGGTCATTCGTCATCTTTCCAACTTTTTTGTTTTTTTAAACATATTTGATATTTTTTTTGAAAAAGAAAAAGGAAAAAAATAACGAAAAATAATATACATATATTCAAAGTTATTGTTTCTCCGGTGACCTCATTTGAAAATTTTCTTGTTTCTTAATTATTGATGAGTTTGAAAAGCAAGTAATGACAAAATTAGAAAATCAATCAAAAAAAAAAACACACACACACACAACCACCCAAGCTATTGTGGAAAAACAAGCCAAAAGTCCAAACTATGAACAGAAAAAGACAGGAATTTAATACCAAAGTTTCTCTATCACTTGATATATATTCAACAATTTACATATAGAAGGAGTGGAAAGGAGAAGTATATAAAATATCGATATTTAAAAGTCCTTAAAAAATTTGTAAAAGATGGATGGCTCATGGATGCAATTCACGAGCAGAGAGAAAAGCAACCACAAGAAACCCCACCATGGTTGACAAAAATGCCCAGATTAATAACACTAACTAGAAGAGAATATCCACTGTATGAAGCTCAAAAGGTATTCTTTTCACATTTAACAATCTAGCTTAATTTGTCTCTAAGCAGAGAAGAAGTAATAACACAAGAAGTGGTGGGTCTGAGGCATTTGGAACTTTCCTCTTACTTGAAAAGTACGCATCAAACGAGTGCCTCAACAAACGTTGTTTTTGTTGTTGTTGCTGTTGTTGCTTCTGGTTCTTGTTTTTTTTTTTTACTTTTCTCGCATTTGGGTAGTTGTTGGATTGCTGTTCAAGCCAACCGCTACTATCTCAGCTTCTTTCTCTGTTGCAGAGAATAAGTGCATCTCCGACGTATTATACCAATTTAATGTTAAAAGAACATTTTGGAAGAATATGTTTACTCCAAATTTTTTTCACTCCAATGTTTTACGGTAAAAGAGTATCTTTATATAATATTCTTCCAATAAATCTTTAAATTAATAAAACGTACAATTAATAAGTAAATTAATTAAATTATATATATATATATATATATCAATATTTGTGTCATTTTAAATTCAATGAGATTTTTTTAACGGTATATTTTTTAAGAATAAATATTTTTATAATTAAGTATGAGAGGGTTAAATTAGTAATTGTAAAAAATAAAAGTAGATTGATATAAAATTTAAAAAAAAAATTGGTGATGCTACAATTTGGTGTGCACTGTAGCTACACCAAATTTTTTTGTGTTTTTAGTGTGTTGGTTGGAGAGGATTTTTACACCAAATTGGTGTTTTTGGTGTTAAATAGTGTGTTGGTTGGAGTTGCTCTAACAATGAGAGCAAAACCACCACAATTAATTGTAAGCATTATATAAAGATAATTAAATCTCGTATTGTATGGATAAGTATGTATAGACACGTATCTTGAAGCGCAGCGGAAACCATCCAAGTTATAGAGAGTTTTCTACTCTCTCCTCACATTACTTCAGATAACCTAATGATGAGGCAAACCTCAAAAGGATCACCAGGCTCACACATATACAATAGCTCATCACATACCATATCCTACATAAATAATATAACTAAAGTACACCAATCCCAACAATATTGATTACATTAATAACGTGATTTATCCGGTCAACTCTCTGTTCATTAAATATTCCAGTTAATTCGGTTTTCATAAACTCAAAATATAATGTAATATGTTACTCACAATTTTATAAAAATCTTACATTTTCCCACTTGAGCTACATAGATATTATTATTTTAGATTTAAAAATTCATTTTAGAAAACAACACTCTGAATAGACAAACAATCATATGTGACCACAAAGAATATTTAAGAGAGTAACATCATACTTCCCTTTAGTCCAATAGAACCTTAAGTGTCCAACTGCATAGATCATTACATATTTAATCAACTGAAAATCATATGCAATCAAAATACCCTCAGCTTTATTTACCCAGGTAAAAAGGGTATGTATGTGTGGTATGGAAAATTACATGTAAATGTGATCGTCATGCCTATTTCTTGTATAGATCTACCATCACTTCAAGCGAAGTATCTTAAGACGAGAAACTTAATGTCTTAAGTATCTTACACCCATGGGCCAAATCTACGAACCATGAGTTATTCATCCTTTAAGATGGGCAAATCATTATGTCTTAAGTATCTTTCACTCATCGGTAAAATAACTTGCATACCTTATGAGTGAACTACCCTCTGAAAGCTAAAAGTCTGTTAATAGCCTTTTTTGGCAGTGGTCCAAAGAAGAATCTTTCATCAGGCTGATTCTTAATAAGACCTGGATCGGGACCATCCTGCTTCCCCGGTACTAAGAAAACGCAGATGACATGATCTAGAAATGGGCAATGCCACAATTGGTCTTTTCCCTAGTATCAAAGAGTACTGGTACCGCGGTACCAACTACCCGGTATCCAAGTATCGCGATACATATCCTGGACCGGTCTAATAAGCATATCTCATCCATCCAACATGGAGAGCAATAGCGAGAAAGCTCCAACACGCTAAGGAGGATATCGCACCAATTACCTGATACCCTAGTACCACGGTACCTATCCTGGACCGATCCACCAAGAACCTCTCACCCGTCTAGAATGGGAAACAACGGTAGGAAGCCTTCAACTAAAAAAAGAGAAAGTTGATCTCTCTGGTTATTAATGGAGATAGTAAACCCTATTAACGGAGATAATCAACCTTAGTAATGACGATCAGTCAACTCTTTAATGACCATTCACAACTCCATTAATGATAAAATATTCAACGACATTAATGCCAAATCAATGTTCCTATGATTGCGTTTTGATTAACTAAATTGACGGAGTGGGCAACAAGAATTATAATATATAAATATGACAAAGCTCTCTCCAGGGGAAGGGACGACAGATGTTACCCACTTTTCCACCAGAAATACAGTTCGCCATCTCTTACCATTATATTGTCTACTACACATATCAATTTTCATCAAGAATGTACCGGTATCAAGTGGTACCCCTCCAACTGTGGCTTACCAGGTCGCGGTTTGTACTTATGTAAACTCTCCGGAGCATTTCTTGTGATATATAAATAAAGAAGGGTCTTTCTCCTTCTTCTGGATACTGCTTAGGGGTTTTTCAGCATATGATCATTCGTGATGCTTTTTCCCCTTAGGCCAGTCCAATGATATTAAATAAATTGTCATACTCTCATCTATCTATTTTATTATGCATGTATGGAAGCTAGATCCGACCCCACTGGTCCTAGCTCTCTTATACACTTATCTGCATGTCAAGTCACATATAAAGATGGGAAAAACCATTTGGACCCGCTAGAAAGGAGTTGGAAGTCGAGGAATCGAGGAACTCCCTTGTACCCTCCCTATGGGAGGGAGCAGCCTTCTCAATGATCCGTCATCGGAGCTAGAGGAGCTTGTTCAAGCGCACCTTAGAAGAGTCATTGGACCAACTAGAAGAACCGGGACGGGTTTCGACCCTTACCGAAAGGACCTAGAGGTGAATGATCATTACCGGGTGGTCTCATCCTTCACGACCACATCTACACCATTGAGGAGCACCAATCCATCCTCTTTAGTTGCTATTTGGGTCGGGGAACTACAGAGGATACCCAGAGAAAAGACCGTGTACCGGGACCTGGTACAGGGACCGGGTACCAGGACCGGGTACCAGCAATCAGGACCAGCCCCTCACACCAGCAAGGGAACCTCAAGCACCATATCTTCTCCTTATCCTCGAAACCCCGACGGACAGGGTACCCGTACCTCTCCCCCTCCGACGGGGGAGTACCTCTCCATCCGGTCTAATGTTGTACGGAAAAGTCCCTACGATGATTTTTCGAATAACAAAATCTTTAAGATTTCCTGCCATAATCAAACATCCATGTGCAAACAATAACAAATATGACAAACATCTTAACATACATATACAATACATTCTCGAGAATATTAAACAAAAATGCATAAAATAAATGCAATTGATCTAATAAAAGACAACTCCCACTAACCAAACATATCAAAAATATCAATCATCCAAGGCAGGATATCACAAGTTCCACAAAACCTCTGGAGTCAAATATCTTGGATAGTGTATTAAAAATTATTTTACTTGTAGCTATTATAAACTTGCAACTCTTAAATCTTCTCTCCCACAATAATATCCATATAATTTGTAAGGACCTCGATTTTATGATTGGCTTATTTCATGACAAACCACACCACATTTGGGATGATAGTGTAATGGGTAGCTTAGGTCCTCGTTGGCAAGCTTCCAAGCATCTCTATAACTTCAAGAGCAAAAGGTATACTCACTTGACTTTGTCTCTTGAAGAGTTTAGGTGCACACACACTTTTCATGCATGATTTGTTCATCTTGCATTTGCGTTCTTTATTGTCTATTTGTGTGCCTCCGTTACACAACTCACACGAGCACGTCTTTGTTTGTCTTTACGTGTGGTTGTTTTGTTTTACGTTTTCCTTTGTGTGTTCGGAAACGTCCTCACTCGCACGATGGTATTCTTGTGTTGTGTCCGCACTTGCACGTTGATGTACTTGAGTCTTAGCGCGTTTTGTGACCATAGAGAGGCTCAATTTGTGCTCTCTTGGATTGGTATTTGGTTACATGGTCTTATACCATGAGTTTGGGGATTTTTGTTATTGACCCATTCTCACCTTTGGTCACTCATTTGACCATAAATCTTTCTACAGACATCCAAATTTGGTTTTGTCAATTGGATTAGAAAGTAGACTTTCATACCTTTCCAACGGTATATTATTCGAAAGGTTTAGATATTGTTTGGTCATGTTTTGAGCACTTTGAATTCGAGTTTGTGCAATTGCACGGGTCTTACCCGTGCAGTTACCCGTGCACTGATGATGAGTGTTCCGGGTTCGTGCAACTGCACGGGTTTTTACACGGGTATTACTCGTGCAATTACCCGTTCACTGATGATGAGTGTTTCGGGTGCGTGCAACTGCACGGGTAGTGCATGGGTCCCTTACCTGTGCAGTTACCCTTGCATTGAGCCTGTTTTGTGCCTAATTTGCCAAAACGACGTAGTTTCATTTAGGGCTTCTTTATATATGTTTCTTTCTTCCTCATTTCGTCCGAAGAGCTTACGAACCAGAATATAGTGAGAGAAAGAGCTCCCCTAGAGAGAGAAAGCTTCAAGCTTTATTCTTTGACTCTCCAAACCCAAAATTCATCTCCATCTTGCATTATTCAACATCATTTGAGCATGGGTCTTCATGGTTTCATGACAAGGTAAGTTAGAACTTCATTGAATATCATTTATTGTTCTACTTACTCTAGATTATGTATTTATTGCTTGATTAAATATATCGACTCACTTTATTGCGCATATTTATGAGTCAAAATTGCATGATTGAGTTTGTTTGTGATAGCTTGCATTATTAGGTCATCTATGCCTAAATAGCTAATCCATAAATGTTCATGTATACTTAATTGATGATTAGGTTGACTTTGTGCATCTAGTCAAGTTCTTGAATATTTTTGTTAGTTTTATTTGACAATTAGGTTGTTAGAATTTCTCTACAACTAATTGAGACCTCATGTGTGTACATGTATGCATTGTTTGATAACTAGGTTTTTCAATTGCATTATAACATCTAGTTAAGCATTTTGTGTTCGGTCTTGCACATTATTGCATTGAGTATATTGTCATATATACACTTAGACTTCTATACTCTTCATTGAATCAAAGTCTTGTGGCTTCGGGGTGAAGTTGCACAAGCATTCAAGTCTTGCAACCAAGGTGTGGTTGGCAAGCATTGGTCAAGTGCCATTGTAAAAGGCCCGCGAGGTAGAGTAAGAGGTGCTCACACCAAGAGTAATGGATCAGTGGATATCATTAGGGATTGAACCAAGAGTGGCGAGTGGTAGTGTCCGTAGCCTGAGGTTGTCGAGAGTGAGAGTCCGAGTATCACTTGAGAGTGTAACTTTTTACTCATATAGTGGATTTCTGTGATCGTGTGTGGCTAGAAGGATAGCCCGTGGTTTTTCCCTTGTTGAAGGGTTTCCACGTAAAAATCAAGTGTTCTTTATATTTCCGCACTTTTACTTGATTTTGTATGTTTGTTTTATTGGGTTATATGTTTAATATTGACTAATCGAAAAAGTTGATAATAATCGATTAACAACTCATTCACCCCTCATCTAGGTTATTTAGACACAAGCTTGAGTAGTATTTTCATAATTAAACCTCCGAGATCTCTTAGCATATATAGAGAAGATAAACACAGTGAATCGTCACAATCTACCTCATAATATGATTTCACATTCAAAAATTCTTTAGAGTTAACAACATATTAAGCCACGTATTTCTTTATCCATATATACATGTGAGCATTAAACAATTAATCTCTACAAATACAATGAAACCTTCTTTTTTTGATCACTATCCAATGATACATGTCAAATTGGTTTGAAATATGCAAAGTCTGCAAATTTACCAATACATATATATTAAGGTTACATCACAATGTCATTTTCAGATACATACATGACATTTTTCTTATAAGAACGCTCCAATTAAAAACTTATGTAAGTTTATCACTTTTACCAATATGTATTAGTACATTTGTAATCATATTAACCCTTTAAGTGCTTTATTAATATAGTTTCTCAATAGTATTATTAAAATAAGTTTGTTCGAGATTTTTCACCTCAAAATATTAGAGATAAAATTCTTAATGTAATACAAATGACAACATAGAGCACGTGGAAAATAAACTTACTCCCACTGACCCTCGGTTTTGTCTAATGGCAAAATAAAACTTTAACAAGGTCATAAAATGCTATAACATTATTAAACTAAACACTATTGTCTGGAAACTTGATTAACTATGTCAAGGAAGTTTTAAAGTATGTAAACTTAATACAAATTTTCAAGTAAAACCTTCAAGTCATAAATCTTACCACATAACTTTTAACATTTAAGTTGAAAATATTATTACTTTGAAAAATCATTTTCAACCAATTAGTTTGTAACTATTTGACAACTAAGTCAAAACTCTAACTCAATGACATCTAAAATTGCAATTCAACAAGCATAACATTTATTTAACATAAATATCACAAGCATACGATTTCTTCCTTATATGCAAGTCTTTGGAATTATACATTCTTAACAACATCACATTCTACCCCTAAGAATGTATGATGCATAGATACAATTATTCTCATAAATAAAACAAGACAAGTTCTATAAACTATTGTTATATTTACTAACCCTTTATTTATTTATTTATTTATTTTTACTGTTCTCTCCTTACATAAAACAACGGGGTACCTTTTCTTACTATAGCAGATTACTTTATGTCCTCAGTATTTTCCTTGACTCGCTAAGTTGAATTGTCAAAATTTCCTGACGGCCCTATGGTGTTTGTACCATATCACTCTTTGTCAAAATAACAAATAAAAGACATAAGTTTATAGAATAGATTAATCTCAGATAATAGACCTTAACAAAACTTTCAATAGTGGGTTCACTAAACTTTATTTACCCTTTAATTCTCGTTAAGGTAAAAAACCAATTGGAACGTCTCATCTAGTCAATAAAAAAAGGTCTCTCAATCAATATCTTAATGGCATGTATTTAGAAATAGTATAGGTATTTGAAAAAAATTAAATCACAACATATTCATGTTCACACCGATTTCCATAATCATTATAAATGATTATTTAATCTTCATGGAAATCCAACACTACATCATGATTTGTCTTTAGGACAAAGACCACAACACACGTGTTAAAACTTTCCTACAATTGATTAACCTATTTGGGAGATGAACATCACTTTTTATTCTTCAATGCTCACAAAAACTTCTTACAGCAAGTGATGACTCTCTCGGAAGATGATCAACACATGTATAGTTTTACCTCATTGCAGTTCAAAACCTTAATCATTAATAATCCAACGAATATTGTGGAATCTTAAACAACTAGTTCACTACTTGAAGACTTAGTCATCCAACCCCATAAATATTCCAAACACAATTGATTATATAATTTTAACAAACGATCATTATAAAATCTTAATGGTCAGTCCACTACTTAAAAACATAACCATCCAACTTTATAATAATTTCTAATATAATCAATTAATGTCCTCAATGAAATAAACAAATCATATTGAAATCTTAATGGTTAGTCTACTACGTAGAAACATAACCATCCAATTCCATAATAATTTCATTGGTTGTACATTCGTAAACCATGAACTGCAAATCCAATATCATTATACCCAACATAAATTTATATAACTTCTCTTAATCAATCCTACGCGATCACACATATTTTCTATTCCAAAATTATGCAAAACAATGAGAAATATATAACCTTCATAAATTCATATTGAATGGATATTATCCGTGACCATATAGAATATATATGCATCAATAAGTGTTGGGCGGGCACTCTCATTCAATTAAATGAAAATATATTAAAGGCAACTTCCAAAATTTCTAACATTTATATCACATTGTAATGAATACCTTAAGATGATGAACTTCTTACGGAGAAGAACATCACCCATCACATGTGTCTAACATTTACAACATATTGTATAAGTGAATACCTCAAGATAATGAGCCTCTTTCGGAGAAGAACATCACCCATCACATGCATATAATTTCATCATTGCAGTTCAACTTTAATAATTGATAACCAACGAATTTCTCAAAATCTTAATGATTAGTCACTATATGAAAGCATAATCATCAAATTCACGAGAATATCCTATCAATTATTAAAACTTACCAAATTAATAATCATTAACCGAAGAATTTCTAAAAATCTTAATGATTAGTCACTACGTGAAAGCATAATCATCTAATTCACGAGAATATTCAAAACAAATTACTAATTGTAACCTCATCAATAATCGATAAACGACGAATTTCTCAAAATCTTAATTATTAGTTCACTACGTGAAAACATAATCATCCAATTCAAGAGAAAATTCAAAACAATCAATTATTGAATCAAAATCATTAATAATCGATAACAGACGAATTTCTCAAAATCTTAATGACTAGTTCACAATATGAAGACATAGACATCTGATTCACGAGAATATTCAAAATCGATTATTAATTTAAACAAACTAATAATTATTATGAATCGACACGCGAGGGTACAGATAGATCCATTCATCGTCTATCTCAACGAACCAATACTGGTGTCGGATGCAAATGGCACTCCAGCCATTCCGACCCCGTTTGGAACATAAAAGGATTCAAACCAGCAATATCCCTTGAATTATGAAACGTTAAAATCGATTCTGACCTGAGGTTGTTCATAGGTTCGTAGAGATGGAGGCGATGATCCACAGAATCCCAGGAGTACCCGCTCCTATCAAGCGAAGTGTGGGGAACAGCTTCGTCGACTCTCTCTTCATGGACGAGATCGCACTGATGGAGTTGCCAAAAAAGTTCAATTTTCTAAACATGAAACAATATGACGGGACGACAGACCAGGTTGATCATATCACGCAGTATATGCAGCGTATGTTCACAGTTGCGATCCCCAGAGATAAGAAGGAGGGAGGGAAGGAGGCAAGCATGTGTAAGGGATTCGGTTCGAGCCTCACAGGACCTGCGCTCCAATGGTATACAAATCTACCAAATGTTTTGATCAGTTCATTCGCCCAGCTGATCGACCCTTTTATTCAGCAATTCGCGAAGAGTATAAAGTTGGAGAAACAATCAGACAACCTCTACACCATTACCTAGTGAAGAAGAGAGCGATTACACGATTACGTAGGTCGATTCAACAAAGAAAATGTATTGATCCCTAAATGTAACCTTACTACTGCAATTTCTGCTTTCAGAAAAAGGCTACAGTACGACTCAGACCTGTACAAAGAGTTGACCATGTACCCGTGTCGAATGATGGAGGACGTACTAGTGAAAGCCTATGATCAAATTAAATGGGAGGAAAATGAAGTAAACTACCAACCTCCAACTCAATCACAGCAAGATTATAGGAGTAATCAGCGCGTAGACAAAAGGTCAGACGATCGACAAAACAACTCGAATGAATAGAACAAGACGGAAGATAGGAGGCGACCATACGATAGGCCGCCACGGATAGATAACAGACAAAGAGCAAAAGTCCCCGAATACAATCTCAATATCGAGCCAGCAAAAGCAGTCAAAGCATTGAGAGGCATATGAAATTCGGTGAGGTGGCCTCCCAAGATGACTTCGCCCCTAGAACATAGGGATTCAAACAGGTGATGCTAGTTCCATGGCGATCATAGACGTCAGACAGATGAGTGTATCGCCCTAAAACTTGAAGTAGCGGAATTTTTGAAACAAGGACGACTGAAAGAATTCCTAACCGAAAAAGGAAAACCCACTCTAGCGTAGCGAGACGATCGACTGAAAGGTAAAGGGAAGGACTCTCTCGTAGATCCACCGCGGCCATAAAGCACTGTCAACTTCATTTCGGGCAAATTTGAGGTAAGTGGAATATCACCCTCTACAGCCAAAAGGCACACTCGACAGGTATCAAATGCGAAGGTGAGACCTTCCCAAAACAGCGACGCTTTGGTCGATATGGTAATATCTTTTAGTGTAACTGATAGTTCAAATTTGTTTTCACCTCATCACGATGCACTGGTCATTTCGTTGTTTATAGCCAATTATCTGATCAGGTGTTGCCTGGTCGACAATGGCAGTTCAACTAATATTCATTTTTTGAGTGCTCTGAGAGAAATGCAGATTGACAAGTCTGGAATCACTCGCCGCTCGACTACTCTGGTAGGATTCAGCGGATAAGCCAAAAGTACGATAGAAGAAATTATTCTCCCCGTATATACAGAAGGGGTAAACATACAAACAAAATTTATTGTGCCCGACTGTCCATCGGCGAACAACGTGATCGTAGGACGGACCGTGGATTAATGAGCTTCTAGTAGTTCATTTGACCCTTCATCAGACAATACGCTTCCCTGCTAAATAGGAAGTGCGAGAACTTAAAGGAGGACAGAAGACGTTTAAGGAATCTAATCAGACGAGTCTCAAAGAAAATAAGCTTGATTTATAGCAATTATAGAAACCCGGTCCAGCGCTCGATCCTGATAAACCGCAAGTAGAGATACTCGACGAAGTACAGATACTCGACGAAGTACAGATACATCCCAACATCCCGGAGCACAAGGTTCAGATAGGTTCGAGGCTCGATCCTGCGATTAGGGAGAATATACTTGACTTCTTGAAACAATACCACGACATTTTCACATGAAAGCACGCATATATGGTAGGAATCGACTCCGAGTTCATGGTGTATCGACTCCATGTTGACCTAGATCATCGACCAGTGAAACAGAAGAGAATAAAATTTGCCCTAGAGCGAAACATAGTCATTAACGAAGAAGTCCAGAAATTGATCGACGTTGGATCAGTGAAGAAGGTTAACAACCCTGACTGGTTGGCAAACGTGGTCGTAGTGAGAAAGAAGAACGGGAAATGGCGAGTATGCATCGACTTCACCGACTTAAATAAGGCATGCCCGAAAGATTCTTTCCCCCTTCCTCACATCGACATGCTTGTCGATGCCATAGCTAGACACGAACTATTAAGCTTCATGAATGTATTATCTGGCTACAATCAAATTCTCATGCATCTTGATGACCAGGAAAAAATAGTCTTCATAACTGAGCGAGGTATATTTTGCTACAAGTTAATGTCTTTTGGTCTTAAAAATGCTGGTGCGACATATCAATGGCTGGTGAACAGGATGTTCGCAGAGATGTTGGGAGACACGATGGAAGTCTACATAGACGACATGCTAGTCAAATCGCTCGTAACAGCACAACACTTCGAACACCTGAAACAACCATTCGAAGTGCTCGACATATATCACATGAAATTTAATCCTACTAAGTGTGCATTTGGTGTGTCATTAAGCAAGTTCCTAGGTTACCTAGTCACCCATAGAGGGATCAAAGCAAATCCTCAATAGATTCAATAGACCATGGGGATCGAATCCCCCAAGTGCATCAAAGACGTATAAAAGTTAACCGTTGGAGTAGCATCCTTATGCCGATTCATCTCACGATCTCCAGAGAGGTGCCATGGCTTCTTCAAAACCTTGAAGAAAAACAAATAGTTCAAATAGATGGAAGAATGCGGGAAGGCATTACAGGAACTAAAAAAGTATCAAAACATATCGATGGGGAGACCTTATATGTTTACCTAGCAGTATCAGAGACAGCAGTTAGTGCAGTACTGATAAGAGAATATGGTGACAAGCAGTTGCCAGTCTATTATGTGAGCAGATCATTGCTCGATGATGAAACTCGATACAGTCAGCTAGAAAAGTTGGCACTTGCACTCTTTGTGGCAGTTAGAAAGCTCTGACCCTACTTCCAGTGCCACCAAATAATCGTGTTCACGACACACCCCTTGAAAAGCATACTTCACAAACTACAGTTATCCGGTCGATTGACGAAATGGGTTGTGGAGCTCAACGAACACGATATCACTTATCGACCTAGAACCGCCATCAAGTATTAGGTATTAGCTGACTTTGTCGCTAATTTTTCCCCTAGTTCACAGATACAGATCGAAAAAAAATGGTGAAGTTGGTCAAAAAGTCAACCACGGGGACTTGGGCCTTATCACTTGATGGCTCGAGTAACATAAGAGGAAACAGACATGGAATCGTCATTCGATCACCAGAAGGGATCATAGTCAAACAAGCTATCAGTTATGGATTCAAAACGACCAACAACGATACGGAATACGAAGCTCTCGTTGCAGGCATGAGTCTAGCTAAAAGTCTAGGGGTGAATCGCATAAGGGTAAGTATCGATTCCCAATTGATTGTGTGATAGTTGTAGGGCTCATACGAAGCAAGAGACCCTAAAATGACGACTTACCTCGACCTCGCTCGAGAACTAAGGTCGAGCTTCAAGGAGTTTGAAATCGAACGGATTCCTAGATCAGACAACGCTCGAGCGGACTCCCTAGCCAGTTTGGGTTCGACAGTACAAGCAACAGAAAACAGGATGAACCATGTGGTATACTTACTATGGCCAACAGTCTGGAGAGATAAAATGCAAATGCAGGTATCGTGGATTAACTCGGATCCGAATTGGATAACCCCAATCATCGAATACCTTGAGTACGACAAACTTCCACAAGACAAAAACGTAGCCAGAAGTTTTTTTTTATTTTAAGATAGCTATATAAATATGAGAATTCCAGATTGAAAATCTCTTGACCCCATATACGGTTCCACATATTCTCTTTATAAAGCTCCTACATTCGAGATATTTCCAAAAGTAAATTGGACCATCATCAATAAAAGATTTGATTCTAAAAATAATATGATTTTTTATATATAAATTGGGTGTGATAATAATATAAGATTGTTTATAAATAATATGTACTAAATGAATATATTTATTTCAATGAGGGTAATATTGGCATTAGGATAGATGCTTATAGTAATATTTATTTTTTAAAATTTTAGAAATGAATATACTTATAAAAATGGGTGTACTAATATGTTTTATGAATGTTAATATCCGTACCTATTTATTTATTTATTTCCAAGAAAACTCTACAGTATTTCTATCACAACGTAACCAGATTTTGTAATTTCTTGGATTGCAATTTGAGCAAAAACAAAGATGGTCATTATTATTGTATGTGTTTAAGGATTTTTCTGTAGAGGATTAAACAAAATTTGAATGGATGCCAAAAGTAGAACATCGGATATAATATTGTTAGACAGAATCACCAAAAACATCAAACATGGGTGATCAAAAAGTAGTAATATTAACATTTTGTTTGGTAAGATGGAGAGATGGAGAGATGGAGAGGGATGGGAGGAGAGCTCTAATCCCTTGTTTGGTTGGAGAGAGAAGAGAGGGGAGAGGAGAAGAGGAGGGAGTTCTTCTCCTTTTGGGCCCACCAAAAACAATCCACCCATCAATGGGAGGATGAGAGAAGGAAAGAAAAATTGGAGGGAAATGACAATAATCCCCTCCAATTTTTTATTACCCTCTAATTTATGTAAGGGCAATATAGTAACTTTACAAATTATATATCAATTCATTCATTCAACCATCTATTCAATACCAAACAATATGAAGAATATATGTTATCCTCTCCATCCCTCCTATTCTCTCTCCCTTCTACCAAACATTGCCTAAATTGCAAACCAATTGCAGACCAACCATGCTCTGTGTCTTTACAACCCCACAAAGAAAAAAACATAGACAGATGGTCTAATATGCACCTGAAAGTGAATCATTGGTCCCTGAAATGTATGGACAAGTACATTAATTAATTCAAAGATAATCCAGAAATTATAAATTGATTTCAAGTGCATGCTATGATACTTATGATTTAGAAGCAGAATGAATATTCAACTTCAGGAGTCAAGTTAGTGAATCAGACCACTACTAAAACCAGGTTTTCCTGTTCAAATTTTCAGGGACAAGCCTAACTGGCTAAGTAAAACAGCTGACCTAGCCCAAAGGTTCAATCAAAACCTAGCCCAAATTTATATTGAACTCACTCAGTCCAACATTAGTTTTCCTTTCTTATTTTTATTTTTTGAAATCTGACATCAATACGGATATGGTAGTACTTATTTCCTAACTTTGCGCTTGAACAGGTAAACCCCTTTTGTCGGCTTGTTGCAGATGTAAAAAAGGAAGTAGTCAACCCAAAACATGGAAAGAACCTGAATTCAACAATGACAAAAATTAATTTTATCCATGATGGACACTCTCATAGTCAAATAAAATTAAAAGCAATTGAGTGGCAGTGAGAAAGAAAAACTTGGCTACAGTTGGTGCACATGAAATGGTTCCAAAAAATGGTTCCAGATTCATTGTTAAAATGCAGTTAAGGATCCATCATCCACATCCTATCTTAATAATCAGCTTCCACTAAATAATGGATTGGGTAGTGACAAGGCTCCAGTGGAATGAATGAGATGATTTTCTGGTTTTAGTCATAAATCCACCACCTCATGGAGTCATGATCATATGATATGTATTCTCATCACCATCAGGAAGCTCCACTGATAAATCAAGATTCTATTTCCTCATTTTTGCGTAGTAACATAATAATACATCCAGATTCTGTTTGACTACATATATGTATTCCTGGAAACAATGAACAAGAAGGCCAATGCTCGATGCGCCACTTGACAGTAACCGAAAAGTTAATATGTTATACGTTAAAGCAATCAAACCTTATAGCAATAAGACATGTCTAACAAAAAGCAGCATATGTCAATACATCAAATATGTTACAGAAGAATGAGTAATATAAAATAAATTGTATTATATGAAATTGATCTAAAATAACAGACTCGCTGATATATTTGAAGGAGAAGCCACTAATTTTGTCTTTTTTGTTTTTGGACAAAGGAGTAGAGATGCACATTTGGGGAATGGGGCTGGATATAGGTCCCCCCATCCCCATCCCCACTTCTCAGACCCTTCTCCCATCCCCCCATTTCCCCATTTGGGGAAAATGGGGATGGGAAATTTTAGAGGGAGGTATATCCATCCCCAACCCCAGTTCCCCGTTTTTCCCGTTTTTTCTTATTTTTCCCTATTTTCCCATTTCCCCGTTCCTCATTCTCCCGTTTGATTAAAAATTACAAATTAAAATATATATATTTCATTACAAATACAAACTAAAATCCATTAGTATATTACAAATACATAATAAAATCAAAAAATGTGCATTATATAATAAAATCATAAAGTGTTACATAATATATTTATTTATTTATTTATTTATTTATGTTTTGAGGGAAATTGAGAAATGGGGATAGGGGGAGGTCACCCCATCCCCATCCTCATTTCAATAGATTTATAGGGGAAATGGGGAAACGGGGATGGGGGAACCCCACCCCATTTCTCATTTTCCCCGAAACAAATTTCCCCAAATGGGGATGGGGACGTGAAAATTTAGGGATCCGAAAGAAATTGTGCATCTCTACATAGGAGGGAGGAGACCGTTGCTTTTAAGTTTAAACAGTGAATTTAATGGGGAGTGCCGACAAATGCTGTGTTGATGGCATTTTGGAACTACAATATTCACCTTATCCACCAATGGGAATTTTTCACCAAACTTCTGGGAAAGTGACAATAATGATGGCAGGCAAATTCTCATAGTTTTGAGATCATGATATGACTATGATGGATTGTCGTTGGGTTGCCAATTCATAATATGAGTTCCTCCAATGGAATAATATAAGTGCAACAAAGGGATACCGATTATGCATGTTAAATTTTGACATATATATAGTGCGCATGACAAGCAAATGCCCCTGGCAAAAAAAATCATGACAGAAATGAGAATAAAATCCATACCACCATCCACTTCACTTACCTCAATAAGCATATCCTCTGAATTTGTACCTTCTTCATCCTAATATCTCTTCTCCAAGGTGCTTCCAAATTTTCAACTTCATACTATCCTATCAAATTGTCAGGTTGTGAAGATGATATACCCCAGCAAAGAAGCAGCAAAAATGTCAGATTGCAACCGGAATAGCAGTATACTAGATAATAATTACTCGGGAAATATTGAGGGATGTTCAAAAGAGTGGTTGAACTTAAGACTTGGTAGGACTGAAGATCTTGTGGCTGCAGACCAGGGTTTTCTATTAAACTCTACTTGCAAGATCTTCTCATGCAACTTCTGCAAGAGAAAGTTCTATAGTTCACAAGCACTTGGTGGTCACCAGAATGCGCACAGAAGGGAGAGGGGAGCACTTCGAAGGTACCAATCGGAGAAACTGATGGCAATGGTGGATCTGCCTGTGAATAAGCCAGTGATCCAGTCACTCGGTGTTCAGCTTCATTCCCTTGTCCACAAACCAAGCATGGACTCAAAGCCTAAGGTTGCAAGATTAAAAGATGTCAATATGGGCAATGGGCTGCCATGGCTGCCCAAAGACATAAGATTCAACTGGCCAGGAAGTTTTCACATGGCCTCAGAATTTCCTATGCAACAATCAGAGTCGCTTAAGGTAGACTTGAATCTCAGACTTTAGTCCATAAATGCATCATTATGTTCAATATCCCATGTGTATACAAGTGTTATGCAATGCCTATCTTATAAGTGTTATAATTTTTTAATCTGTCATTAGATCTTTAGGATCATAGTACAGAAATAAAAGAATCGATCCCCTCAGCTGGAAGCAAAAGAAAACAGACACCTGAACGATTGATTGAAAAATTGAATATATGATGTTTCTTCATTGATATATTGATTTATGAACATAAAAATTTATATCATTCAAATTTATGGATTAAAAAAAACTCATATACGTGACATTTAACAACCCAAATAAAGAGCAAGTAAAACCAAAATGCAATGTATCTGTCATCATAGCCCACCACCATTTCTAAAGGAATTTCAAGCCCCTTTAAAATACCCAAGTCAGAAAATGATCTTCTAAAGTCACTGTCAGTAGTTCCTTGTGTCAGCACCACCATCCGTACATACACATCATACAAGTCTCCAAGCATCAGATGAGTAGTGTTGCTGGGAGTGTCACCATTCACCAAATCATTTCATGGCAAGCAATTAGTTCCAAGATCCATTCTGTAAATAGAGATTAGCAAAAAGCCAACGGAAAGCCAATCTTCTAGGGTTACAATACTCATTTGCATCATTATCAATCCTTTTCGAACAAAACCAAATCTTTTTGCTGATTATAAATCCAACTTTAGTTCTTTGACATCTTCAAAGTAAGACATAGGTATTTCTGGTGAAGAAGGCAAGTTTGCAACATATTTGAACTGTTTCCAGCAAGTAATATCACATATAAGCTTCAATTTAAACAAATATGGCAACATTATGACCACAAATACACTTATCAGAATATGTACCTTATGCTGCTTGTATTTTTCTCTTACAGCTTGCAAAGCACCTCCTCTTCTACCCAAATACAAGTCATGTATGATAAGAACGCACTCCTTTATATCAGATGTTTTATATCCAGAGTATTGTTGCAAGGAAGGATTCTGCTTAACATAAAAAAATAAAAAATAAAATAAGTTCACAATTGCTCTACATGATAAGAATAAGAATAAGAAAACGAAGAAATCAAAATAGTCTTCAAATCTTATAAAAAAAACAACTCAGTTTCTTACCCAAGGATGCACTTTTGGTCGTGTTATGAATCTTGCTAGATATATAACAGATGCAGCCACCAAAGAAGGCAAGAATTTCACACAACTATAATCTAATAAGCTCAACTCCGCAAGGTAGTAGCCAAGGAACTCTAGCTGCAAACTGGAAGTCTGTAGAAAACACACAGAATAAAATGGTCAATACATAAACTCATACCTTCAGCATATCTATATAATAACAAAAGAGAGAGGGTTTCACTCACTTTGTAATCCTCTTGTGAGACCCTGCTCAATCGCCTGCACCCAACATAGTAAGAATAACAACAATCAGCCCCAAGAAGCATGAAAATTTGGCTGGTTAGAACCAACAACGAAAGGAATAAGTTTGTTTTTACCTTAAAAATGTCTTTGTTGTGGGATTCCCCATTTCAAACTTCAGGGACTTGAGTACATCAGCCTCCATCTTCACCATCTTCATATTAAACCATACAAATAATTAGTTACAACTCATAGATAAATATTTTTAAAATAATAATAATGAAAATGAAAAAAATTTACCTCTTGTTTAGTGTATGTATTATCTGTTATGTAGCAAAAATCTTCTACATTTGGAGGGTTGATTTCTTCATACTTTCTACTTATTACAATAAAAAAAGAAAACGAGTATAAGTAACCATAAAGGCAAATAGATAGAAAAATGGGAAACATTAAAGAAGCTGGGATGCTTACGAGGCAATAAGCATTGAAGAAACACCAAGGAGTTGAAGTTTCTGCCTATTGATGACATTCAAAGAGAGGAATCTATCGATATAGGAAATGGTGAGATATAAAGAGTCCGAAAGAAGCTTGTATTCCTCAGAAACTTCGACTAACCAATCCACCAGAATCCCTCGCATGTTTGCACTTATATCCTTCTGAACCTTCTCAATGTAATCGGGTAAAGGTCTTCTCTTTGGTTCCACCTGAATATTGAAGCATCACCGGTTTTATTATTAAGGTCATCCAAACACAGTCTAATTCCAATTTCCATTTAACAAATTGACCAAATCCCATATACCAGTACTCAATATCAAATTCAAAACCATCCATTAATGTCAATTTCAAGATTGAATCAAACCCAGATCAGAAAAAAAAAACTCCAACTTTGAGCCCTGTATGAATATATAATGCCAAATCTAAGCTACAAACCCTAATACCAGTATCATTTGGTCACTAAACCTAAAACCCTAAATTTTTTCACCGTTTCGTAAATCAAATAAAATCGAAGCAATGAAACATAGGATATCAGATTAGTTTACCTCCATATTGCGAAGGTAGTCGTAAATGTCCGTCACGTACGGCTCGCACATCTGCGGATCGTCTGATGCGAAGTTGTCATCGACCTTGGCCTCAACATCCTCCTTGTTAGCAGTCGTCTTCTTCCTATGTTCCAAGGCTCTCTTGACTTTCGGTTTGGCATTGGCTTTACCTTTGGGCCTCTGAGGCTCGGCTTTCAGACTCTTATTCGCCAGAACGACTACGGCATTCGACAAGTTGGGGAGCTCCCCCAAGACAACTCGCTTCTTAGTGAGAGGCTGATCCTCCGCATTTCCTAATGCGGCAATCGACGCAGCCCTCTTCTTGGCGGCGCGGGTGAGCCTCGCACAGTTCTCTTTGTCGGCCATTGTAGTGTAAGATCTTACTCACTCTTCACCGGAAATGACAGTGAGTTTGGTTTGGAAGAGAGAGAGAGAGAGAGAGAGAGAGAAGAGATTGTTTGAGGTGTTGAGAGGTGGAGAGAGACAGGAGGATTATGTAGTGTGTTATAAGTGAAAGAGAAGGAGGGAAGAGTGTAAGCGCCATTTCTTTGCTTTTGAAAATTAGAGTTTCAAAAGCAAAGTGAATTTTGGTTTTTGGATTTGGGTTACATCAAAGTATCTAACCAATTAATTCCCGGTATCTCTTGTTGGGCGGGAGAGTATTTTTTGTTTTTTTTTTTTTTTTTTTTTTGTGAAATTCTATTTCTATCCTGTGTCAGGTTTTGACTTTTTCCATTTTATTTTATTTATAAAAAATAAATAAACAAAAATCCTCGTGTAACCTGTAAGATGCAACTACATGTTTTTAACCCTTATAAATTTTACTTTTTTATGTTTTTTTTTTTTTTAACAAATCACTTCATTTAGATTGATGAAGTGTTTTTAACTCAACTAAAAACACAAGTTCAATCAAGCTATAAGCAATAAGGAATGCTTCAGTGCATCTGGTATATATGACAAACCTAATCAAATCATGTCGTATGATATGAATAACTAAACTCAATCAAATTATGTCGTGTGACATGAAAGATGAATGTAACATAACATATGAGTATCAAAGCATTTCTCGAAATTCAAATACATTGCATGTCTCTCATTTCTCACCATCGGAAAAAAATGTTTCAACACTTTCCGTCGAAGCACCTCTCGTCCATTTCACCGATGTCTGAACTTGTTAGTTTTACTTAAGTGTGTAAGGCAAAAAATATATACCCAATTTTCTTGGTTTCAATTTCAAACTAGATGTTGTGTTCATATTTTTTGAAGTAAAGAAAGACATAATCAAGGAAGGAAGAGAAGAGAATTTGGGGGAAGATTTATCATTAATATTGAACATAATCTTCATCAATTACAATCAGCTATATATAGTCTGATGGCTCGAAGAAGTTAACAACAATAATTAACCAACTTGGAAAACAATAGGAAATAAAAGGGACCTAACAATAAGAGAAATAAAAGGGACATGTTTTCCACTTCCTGTAATCATGGAAGCATCATTACACCAATATGGCCATGAAACACTTCATGGGACCCCTGAACAAAAATAACAACCAACTATCAATATTGACTAAGTCTGATAATCTGATAACTAACTTAACCCACACCAAGTCCGATAAACGTGCATGTTTACCATAACATATTGAGCACATATCACTTCTTCCCCCATAAGTCATTTTTGTCCTCAAGAATGAAGTCTGTAGGTGGTTGGCCTGGGGTTGGAAAATCTTCAATCATGAAGAGTTGAGGTGATTGGCATCTATGTCCTGGAACGAATTTCTCATCACAATAGAAGCACAAGCCTCTCTCTCGTCGTTCCTTTGACTCCTGACTAGTGATCCTCTTGAATGCCCCTGGTGGAGTTTGAATTGGTTTCGGATTGAGTGGGGGTTCTAAGAGGCCGACAGTTGTGTTCGGCGAGTTTTTCTGGATTGGTGCATCATCTGGTGTTCGGGAGGATTGATTGAATTTTCTCTGCAACTGGTTACGCTCATCCACCAATCTAGCAATTCTGATTGCATCCGAAAAGGTCCGCGGCTGCTTAACTTTCACATCCAAGTGAATGTCATCGCGAAGTCCTGCAATAAAACAACCGATCAAATAGTTCTCAACGAGGTTGTCAATGCATTGGGATAGCCTCTCGAATTCGGCCTGATAGAGTTCGACAGTGGTGACTTGCTTGAGGCGGGTGAGGGCTTCCGATAGATCCTCGTAATCTGTTGGCCCAAAACGATGAAGGACAGGCCTAGTAAATTCCGGCCAGTTAAAAGGACCCCTGAATTGCTTATCCAACGATGCCATTGGAGAGCAAGACCTTCAATGTGAAAGGAAGCTAGCTGGACTTGATGTTGGTGGTGGATATTTTTGAATTCGAAGTACTGTTCGGATTTATAAATCCATCTGTTAGGGTCTTCACCATTAAATTTTGGAAATGAAAGCTTGAGTTGTGTGCGATTTTGGTTGGCGGAGAGGGTGGACTGGGAGTGGTGAGGTTGTGGTGAATTATGGTTGTGTGATGTTTCAGCTTGGGTGAAGGGATTTACGTCTCGTTCAATGAGGTTTTGAACATGTAGGGAACGAAGGGTCTGCAGCTCAGTGAGAATCTTCTCAATTGATACGTTCATTTGATCGAATTTCGATTCGTGACGGCCAAGAATTTCGTAAACCTCGTTACAATACTCAGCGTTTGATTTGCCTCTTGTATCCATGGAACCGAGCACAACTCTGATACCAAAATGTTGTGTTCGTATTTTTCGAAGTAAAGAAAGACAAAATCAAGGAAGGAAGAGACAAGAATTTTGGGGAAGATTTATCATTAATATTCAACATAACCTCCATCAGTTGCAATCAGGTACATATATATATATATATATATATATATATATATATATATATATATAGTCTGATGGCTTGAAGGAGTTAACAACAACAATTAACCAACTTGCAAAATAATAGGAAATAAAAGGGACATGTTTTCCACTCTCTGTAATCATGGAAGCATCATTACACAAATATGGTCATGAAACACTTCATGGGACCCCCTAAACAAAAATAACAACCAACTATCAATATTGACTAAGTCTGACAATCTGATAACTAACTTAACCCACACCAAGTCTGATAAACGTGCATGTTTACCAGAACATATTGGGCACATATCACTAGATTCGTCCAAACTTGGGTTTGCTCCGTCAATTAACGATTAAGTTGTGATGTGATTCTTACTCCAACTAGAGAGGCGCTCGCAATCATACGAGGCCGTGGAGTAGTACATGGTAAATAGGGAATTGTTCCCATAAGGATTGAGAATTGAGGAGTTGAGTACTGAAATTTATTAATTAAGCTATTATTTGAATAATCGAAATTTGATTTTTACTTAACGATTATATTAAACTAAAATGAGATTATTAATTGTAATTAAGAAAATTAAATTAATCACAAGCATAAACTAAAATTAGCAAAAACTAAAATTAGCAAAAGTAGCAAAGTAACGATGAATGCTAAAACTTGATTTCACCTAACCCTTCTATTAAGCCTTAGACAACCCAATTGAACTCAAATGTGCAGGTGGATATTCATAGACTCGTGTCCCCTAGTTTATCATCTACTCTCTCGAGCAATAAACACAATACCCACACATACCCATAACATATCTCTCGATGATCACGAAATATATGCATCAATAACATATAAAGGAGCCCTAAGCATTAGCCTCACGTATCTCTACCTTACTAGATACCTAATGAACATTTTGTTAAACATGTAGAGTGCGTCACCTCTCGGTCCATAACAAATCTACTAATAATCATCCACAAAGTGATCAATTAAGTGAAAGCTTTAAACACATAAAATATCCATACAAATAACACAAGCACAAACGAGAAATTAGGGAGTCTTTATAAAAATATTAAGGGTATTAGTTCCATCAAATCTTAGCAAGAAAGGGTTTAGCTCATATTTCTTTTACAAGTCGTCAATGGGTATTCAATAAAATCACAAATCATTGTAAATAAACAACAATTAAAAGATGAATGGAGTAGAATAAACTAATTGAAGAAATCTCCTCCTCTTTTTGCTATATTGACTTGTAGCTTCTTCTATTTAATCTACCTTCTTGCTCCAAATGATGAGGAATGATGATAGGCTTTGTTTGGGTGATAGGAATGTACGGTTTGGATGATGGGGTTTAGGATTTGATGATGAATAGAAGGTTGGATTTGTGTGGGTTTGTGAAGGTTTTTGATGAAAATGGTAAATTTGGGTATTCAGAGGTTTCAAAGGTCGGTTAGGAGGTAGTATGAGAGAGAAAGATGTGAGATATTTATAGATAAAAGGAGATTAAGGCACGAAAAACGAGATCTGAGGGAGATGGCATAAGTCCCACGGTACAGTTCGAATGAATAAACCGTGGAAATTCTCTAAGGTGTGGCACAGTTTGGTTCTTCAACGGGTGCAGTACACTTTGACGATGCGTACCGCAGATTTCTTCTAATCAGTTCCGCTATTTTTTCGTGCGGTTCGGCTTGACGAGGCAACAGCTCGGAATTCTCTATGAAATTCTTGTTCGAATAATGGTCTGGCGCGTTGCGGGACATCTTCTGTGAACTTCTGCTCTTCACCTTCGTGGTTCGCTTCGATAGAGCCAGCGGCGGAATTTCTATACGAACTTCCGCTGTTCCATGAATGCACTGGTGCAGTACCCTTCAACGACGCAAACCGTAGAAAACTCCTTTTTCCTCTTTAATCTTCTCGTTTCGGTCAGCAATTTCTCTAATCTTTACAAAGACTCCTCTTAGATCAAAATGGACCTGTACAAACTTATTGAAACATTAAAACATGGTGTTTACTCGGAAAAATGAGCACAAAATGTAAGAATTAAGAGGATATGCAAAGCGTATTTATGAACATATCAAAGTTGCAAAACTAAGTTTAATTTCACTAAAAACACAAATATATCAAAATTATAATAAATAAAAAATTGACAAAATCAATCATTCGTAATAGTTGTTACAAATAGAGCACAATTTCGGTGATTTCGGTTTCAAAACGAAATGATTGGATTCGTCGAAACTTGGTTTCAGAGAGTCAACCAGTCAACCATTTGTAAGGTTGCAAAACAAAGTTTTAACTCAATTAAGTTATAAGCAACTAAAATAACAAAATCAATAAATGTTAATGGTTATTACAAATAGAACCCAATTTTGGTGGTTTCAGTGATTTTTGTTTCAAACCGATATGATCAAATTCAAAAAAAATTGGGTTTGGTCAATGTGTGGTTACTGGTTAGGTTGCGAAACCAAGTTTTGACTCCACTAAAAGCACAAGTTTGATCAACCTATAAACAACAAAACTGCCAAAATCAATAATTCATAACGGTTATTACAATGGAACCCAACTTTCAGGTTTCAACGATTTCAGTTTCGAACTGAAATGACCGAATTCGTCAAAAAATGGTTTTCGGTGAGTCGGTGTACGGTTAGGTTACGAAACTAAGTTTTAACTCGATTAAAAACACAAGTTTGATCAAGTTATAATGACAAAATCAATAATTCGTGCACAATTATTACAAATAGAACACAATTTCAAGAGTTTCAGTGCATCTATTTCAAGACCAAATTCACCGGAACTTGGGTTCGATAAGTCAGCATTTAGTTAGGTTACCAAATTGAGTTTTAACTGAACTAAAAACATAAGGTTAATCAAGCTAAGACAACAAGAAGTGACAAAATCTAATTTTTCAACTATTACAAATATAATCTAATTTTATGGTTTTGACAATTTCAATTCAAACCAAAACAATCGGATTCACCAAAAATTGAGTTCGGTCATTCATCATGCTATTAGAGTTACGAGAATGAGTTTCAACTCACTAAAAACATAGATTTGATCAGGTTATAACCAACGAAAATGACAATTTCAAGAAGATGCTAATCCGCCAACCTGAGAATCAACAGTGCAAGCTAGCCCAACACCAATAACAGAGATAAAACATTCAAGTTGTTTTCCTGGGTTTATGGACATGGTTTGGCACATCAATGGCAGTAGAGCTGTGTCTAGTACTTGTTCCGTGTGTAGGAAAAGCAGATTGGACCCATTTAATTAAGTTCATTCCACACCCTTACAGTCTATGCTTGAGCACGATGTGATCAATTTAACAAGATTCCGGTGCTCCTCAAAGCCTCCATTCCACAGAAAAAACTATTCCAAGATCTATCTCTCTGCATGTCAAGCACCTTAACTGCCACCACAGTCTCTTCTCAGAGACATCCTTTGTATACTGACCCAAAACTCCCATTGCCAATCAGGTTTTCCTGGCTAAAAGTCCCAGTTGCTACATGAAGTTCATCATATGAAATTGTTTTATACTGCAGTGCACTTAGCAAACCTGTTGTTGGCATACAGCAACTGCAATGGCGATTGGGACAAAAATGTTAACTGAAGTAGAACGTCTCTTGTTACCTACTTTATCATCACATGGAAGATTCAAGAAAAGCTCCAAGTTTCCTTTGACATTAACTCTGGAAAGATTTTCATAAATCCCTTCAATGGGAACAGGGCCTTCCAGATTATTGATAGGGAGGTTCAATAATTGGAGAGCACACAGGCTTTAGCGACTGCTTGGTATGGTGCCCAAAAATTAGTTCAAGGAGAGGTCAAGAATGGCCAAGCTCTTCACTTCTACATTTTCTGGTATGGAGCCTGAGAAGTGAGAACATATTATTTACAATTTCCAATTAAATAAGGAATGCCTCCCTTCTGTAAATAGAGATTAGCAAAAAGCTAACAAAAAGCCAATCTTCCGGGTTACAACACTCATTTGCATCACTGTCAATCCTTTCCAACAAAACCAAATCTCTTTGATGATTATCAATCCAACTTTAGTTCTTTGACGTCTTCAAAGTAAGACACAGGTATTTCTGGTGAAGAAGGCAAGTTTGCAACGCATTTGAACTGTTTCCAGCAAGCAATATCACATATAAGCTTCCATTTAAACAAATATGACCACATTATGACTACAAATACACTTATCAGAATATGTACCTTATGCTGCTTGTATTTTTCTCGTACAGCGTGCAAAGCACCTCCTCTTCTACTCAAATACAAGTCATGAATGATAAGAACACACTCTTTTATATCAGCTGCTTTATATCCCGAGTATTTTTGCAAGGTAGGATTCTGCAGAACATAATAAATAAGTTCACAATTGTTCTACATGATAAGAATAAGAGTAATAATAAATCAAAATAGTCTTCAAATCTTACACAAAATCAACTTCTTACCCAGGGATTCACTTTTGGTCGTGTTATGAATCTTGCTAGATATATAACAGATGCAGCCACCAGAGAAGGCAAGAATTTCACACAACTATAATCTAATAAGGTCAACTCTGCAAGATAGTAGCCAAGGAACTCTAGCTGCAAACTGGAAGTCTGTAGAAAACACAAAGAATAAAACGGTCAATACATAAACTCATACCTTCAGCATATCTATATAATAACAAAAGAGAGAGGGTTTCACTCACTTTGTAATCCTCTTGTGAGACCCTGCTCAATCGCCTGCACCCAACATAGTAAGAATAACAACAATCAGCTCCAAGAAGCATGAAAATTTGGCTGGTTAGGACCAACAACGAAAGGAATAAGTTTGTTTTTACCTTAAAAATGTCTTTGTTGTCGGATTGCCCATTTCAAACTTCAGGGACTTGAGTACATCAGCCTCCATCTTCACAATCTTCATATTAACCCATACACATAATTAGTTACAACACAGAGATAAATATTTTAAAAACTAATAATAATGAAAATGAAAAAATATTACCTCTTGTTTAGTGTATGTATTATCTGTTATGTAGCAAAAATCTTCTACATTTGGAGGGTTGATTTCTTCATACTTTCTACTTATTACAATAAAAAAGAAAATGAGTATAAGTAACCATAATGGTAAAAACTAAAAAGGTAGAAAAATGGGAAACATTAAAGAAGCTGGGATGCTTACGAGGCAATAAGCATTGAAGAAACACCAAGCAGTTGAAGTTTCTGCCTATTGATGACATTCAAAGAGAGGAATCTATCGATATAGGAAATGGTGAGATATAAAGAATCTGAAAGAAGCTTGTATTCCTCAGAAACTTCGACTAACCAATCCACCAGAATCCCTCTCATGTTTGCACTTATATCCTTCTGAACCTTCTCGATGTAATCAGGTAAAGGTCTTCTCTTTGGTTCCACCTGAATATCGAAGCATCACCGGTTTAATTATAAGGCCATCCAAACACAGTCTAATTCCAATTTCCATTAACAAATTGCCCAAATCCCATATACCAGTACTCAATATCAAATTCAAAACAATCCATTAACGCCAAATTCAAGATAGAATCAAACCCAGATCAGAAAAATCTCCAACTTTGATCCCAGTATCAATATAAAATGCCAAATCTAAGCTACAAACCCTAACACCAGTCGTTTATCCACTAAACCTAAAACCCTAAATTTTCACCATTTCGAAAATCAAATCAAATCGTTGCAATGAAACATAGACTATCAGATTAATCAATAATTTACCTCCATATTGCGAAGGTAGTCGTAAATGTCCGTCACGTACGGCTCGCACATCTGCGGATCGTCTGATGCGGGGTCGACATCGACCTCCGCTTCAACATCCTCCTTCTTGTTCGCAGTCGTCGTCTTCTTCGGCTCCAATGCTCTCTTGACTTTCGGTTTGGCCTTGGCTTTACCTTTGGGCTTCTGAGGCTCAACTTTCAGACTCTTAGTCACCGGAACGATGACGGCATTCGATAAGTTGGGGAGCTCCCCCAAGACAACTCGCTTCTTGGTTAGAGGCTGATCCTCCGCATTTCCTAATGCTGCAACCGACGCAACCCTCTTCTTGGAGGCGCGGGTGAGCCTCGCACAGTTCTCTTGGTCGGCCATTGCAGTGTAAAATCTCGCTCACTCTTCACCGGAGTTGAGAATTAGTTAGGTTTGGAAGAGAGAGACTGAGAGAGGAGAGATTGTTTGGGGTGTTGAGAGATGGAGAGAGAGGAGGAATATGTAGTGTGTGATGAGTGAAAGAGAGACTGTAAGCGCCATGTCTTTTCTTTTGAAAATTAGAGTTTCGGCGCTTTGTTTTTTGTTTCCTTTTTTATTTGAATGCCAAAAGAAAAGTGAATTTTGGTTTTTGGAATTGGATTTGGGACTTTGGGTTACATCAAACCATTTTAATTCCCGGTCTCTCTTGTTGGGCGGGAGTGGGTTGTTTTATGAATTTCTGATCTGTCAGGATTTGACTGAAATCATTATTAACATTTAGGGGTAAATGCACTGACCTCCCCTCAAGTTTGACATAAATACAATTAGAGAAAACGTATACATTTATCTATTCAAGTCTCCCCTATTCTTAAAGTTGAAGTAAATTTTAAAAATAAAAATAGTATTTTTATAAATTAAATTAATTAAATATGATACTTCCATTGGAAATTAAATTTTTTTTTAAATGTTAAACTATCTTCATTTATAAATTTAATTTTCTATAATATTGTTAAAATGAATGATTTTAATTTTTTTAAAAAAAATTATCTTCATTTTTTAAATTATTTTCTATTTTTTTTTAATTTTATAACAATAGCTTGTTTCTACTAGCTTTTACTATTTTTTTTTAAAATAGCATCTTCATTTTTAAAATTTAATAAATAATGGAAGTTTGATCTTTTTATTAGTTCAATTTTAAGAGTAGGAGAGATCTGAGTATATAAATGCATATTTACTCTCTCAGTGTATCTATGATAAACCTCATGATAGATAAGTGTATTTACCCGTAACAATTATTATAAAAATAACTCAATTTTAATGGTTTCGACGAATCTGATTTCAAACCGAAATGATCGAATTCCCTGAAACTTGGGTTCGATCAGTCAACATATCGTTAAGTTACGAAACTGTGTTTTAACTCGACTAAAAGCAAAAGTTTGATCGAGTTATAAAACAACAAACATGACAAAATCAATGATTCATAGCAATTATTACAAAAGAATCTAATTTTTGTGGTTTTAGCGGTTTCAAATCAAACTTATTATATTCATTGGAACTTGAATTATGTTAGTTAACCAACAGTTAGGTTGTGAAATTGAGTTGTAATCGACTAAAAACACAAGTTGTATAAGTTATAAACAACTAAACTGGTGAAATCAATAACTATTAAAAGTTATTACAAATGTAACCTAATTTTTGAGGTTTTAGTTTAGAACCGAAATGACCGGATTCATCGAAACTTGGGTTTCGTTAGTCAGCGTATTGTCACTAGCTTAGAGTTTGTGCAACACACTCGTGCGACACTTAGGCAAATTCTGTGAGAATGTTGCTAAGTAAACCTTACAAGAGATATTTGAGAGAGGAGAGTAGAAGAGCTTGAGTGGGAAACAAATATTGTATTGCTATGAAAGAAGTTTTACAGTGCTTTAGATGCTAGAATACTTGAGTTTCTAGGATGAATGTACAAATGAGAGGGGTTGGCTATTTTTAGGTGAGCTACCTCATTAAGGAATGTTCTAGACTAACCTAGTCTAATAATGGAGATTAAGTCTCCAGAATATTCTACATTTAACTAGAATGCTCTATATGTATTTACATGCCTTTACAAGATTCTAAATTATTCTACACTTAACTAGCTAAGTACAAGAAGGGTGTAGAGATGGTTGAATTGCTAGAAACTTCCAAAAGTTTGACCAATGTTGGAACTGTGGAGAAGTCTCTAGATTCTTCTAGGAGCTTGGCATAGTTGTGGCCTTTATTGGGCTTCTAGGCTTGGTAACTTGCGGGCTGTGACATCCTCCCCCACATAAATTCGCAACGTACCCGTTGCATGGGCGCTGAGTATATTGGAGTCTGCCACCAGTGGGTGCCTTTGTGCAGACGGGCTTCGGCTGAGGAAGCCCCCCTTGAGGGATCGCCTTCGAATGTTGTATCCTTGGCTCGATGCAAGTGGGCTTGATTGGCTTTTGCGGTGATCCAGCATTCCGTGTGCCTTCTCCCGTTGCCTTTGGCCACTTCCCATGGCTAGCACGCTCTTTCCTCCTTCGAACGCCTTTGGTTGGAACGTCATATAGAGAGACGGGAGAAATTAATGTCTCCTCGAGCCGTACAGCGGATAACATCTTGCATGGCTTGGGCATGCGTTCCGCCGGGATGGTGAGTGCCTTGCCCTTGTTAAGAATGCTAAGTGAGCTAGCAACGGGTAGGGGGAATGCGTGGGCTTAATCAAAGAACGACATGCCAAGGACCACTTGGTAGTCATCTAAGGGGACCACCGAGAAGTATAGCTTTCCTCTCCATGGCCTAGATCATAGTTTTCAGAGGTGTTAAGCGAAGCTAGGCGCTAGGGGTCTTTGACGCCAGAGGCGCTAGGCGCTAGGCGAGGCGAACGCCCGACTGAAGTTAGGCGGATTGTTTTTATAAAAACATGTATAGACCTGTGTTATCCATAATTTTTCATATGACTACTTGCAAACTCCCCATAACACAATAATTAAAAATAATAATAATAGTTAGCATCATAGTTCAAAAGAAATAACATCATAGTTCATAGTTCAAACTTCAAAAGAGACTTAAAGTTGCAAAAACAATTAAAAGCATCACAATTCTAAGAAAAACAAGTTCATGCATCTAAATCAAATTCATAATCATCATCCTTTCCAATCTCTTATTCTTGTTGAAGTTGATCTCTCTCATATTCCCCTTCAATCTCTTCTTTACTTTCCTCCCCATCTAATAATCGATTTGATGGTTGAACTTGAGATTGTTGTGGTACCCTTGGCCATGATGAAAAAGCTTCTCTCGATCTAAATCGATTACTAGACTCTCCAACTCCAGCAGCTGTAGCAACATCATTCCATGTCAAATTATCTTCAGCTGTAAAAACAAGCTCATCATCTCTATCATTATCATCATCCAACCTCCCAGTCAACCATTCATTAATGTCATCAATGTCATTTAAATATATGGGATCAATGGTGTCACGCTATTCATATCGACGCCTCAATGCTCTATTGTATTCTACGAACACCAAATCATTTAAACGACCTTGATCTAGTCTATTTCTCCTTTTGGTATGAAGGTGCAATAATTTTACATACAAAAGTAATAATATTTAAATTATAATGTAAAATGTAATTAAAAATACTCTAAAAGGTACAAAAATAAAGTTAAACTTACATTTTCAAAGACACTTCAATTCCGTTCACACCCAGATGAACCGCAAGTGAGACTAAAAATCTTAATAGCAAATTTTTGCAAAGCTGGTGTAAAAGTGCCATAAGAATCCCACCACTCAGCTACAAGATTAAAAATCATTATTAGAGATTAATATATATATATATATATGATGTAATTTGTTATAAAATACTTATATATAATTATAGAAATAGAATTCATGTTTCAGTAAAAAAGATATATACCTGGAGATTTCTTTCCTCTCATTTTAACGCCCATTGGACTACCAAATAGTCCTTCAGCTTTCTTATACTTGGCGAGGTCAAGATCAATTTGACATCGAGTCTCAACATCTGGGACCAACCTTTCTATGCATGTATACAATCCATTTGCCACATCATCATCTACATTTCTATTTGAGTAGAAGAATTTCGAGTGCAAGAACCACCCGACTCCATGTAGAGGGCGATGAAGTTAAATATTCCATCTAGCATCAATCAGCTTGAATATATGTCTATATTTTCTTTCATTGCCCCCAAAAGATTTAGCAATAGCTTATTTGGCTCTATCCATAGCCTCATAAATATAACCCATGGGAGGCTTCCTCTCACCATCCACCAATCGAAGCACTTTCACAAAAGGATTGGCTATCTTAAAGGCAAACACTATATTATTCCGAAATGAAGGCATTAAAATAACTTCCATAACTTTTTTAACAGCTGCTTCTTTAGCCCATTGCTTTAGTGACCATTCATCGGAAGTAAATATCTTTCTAAGGTTGGTCTTTTGGCTATGAATTATGGACAACATTATAAAGGCGATTGCAAATCTTGTTTTTGCTGGCCTTGGCAATTCCTTCATGTTTGTATACTTCCTTAACATGTTTACCACACCGGTGCGGCCGTAGATGTAACTATTAACCATAACTGCCCTCTCAAATGTTTGCTTCATTCTTTTAAGCTTGAAAATATCTTCTAAAATTAGATCCAAACAATGTGCAGCACATGGGGTCCAAAACAAGTTTTCATATTTTGCCTCCAAATATTTCTCTATCATGATAAAAAAAAATGCTAGTATGTTACCAAATCATAACCAATGATTTAAGTATAAACTATATAATACATTTTATAAACAAATACCTGCTAAAACAATATTTGAAGCACTATCGGTGACAACTTGAACCACATTGCTTACACCAATCTTTTCCACGAATTGACTCAATAACTCAAAAATCTTCTCACCAGTCTTAGCATAAGCCGGAGCATCAACAGACTCAACAAACACACTTCCTCTCGGACTATTGACTAGGAAATTAATCACTGTCCTTTCTCTTCGGTCCATCCAACCATCTGATAGAATAGAACATCCATAAGCCTTCCATTCATCATCATGCACCTTCATTGCTTTGCGGGTGAGTTCTACCTCTTTCTTCAAAAGGGGAACCCTAACTTCATGATAAGATAACAGTTTCACACCCGAACCATATTGTCCAACAACCTCATAAAATGGTTTGAAGCTAGGGTACTTCACAGCATTAAATATGATAACAGTATCATACATCCATCTAGCAAAAGTCTTACAAACATGGTCCCTTAATTCCTCTTTAACAGCCTTTGTTTCACCTAACTTTATTTTCCTTAAGGGGGTCTTGTTGTAGTACAAATCAAGAGGACCTTTCTGTTTTGGCTTTTTAAAACTGCTTTCATTATTGCTTCCACTTTCACTCCCACTCCCACTTCTACCAAGTGATGACATTGACCGTTTCTGACTACAAACCATCGCCAAATCATCATCATCATCACCTACACCAATGCCAATGATATCATCATCGTAATCTGCTGTTAAATTTCTCCCTTCTTTATCATTCTTTTTCTTCAACATATAACTTATGATCTCCTCCTTTACAGGTTCTGGAACTTGACGACAATGTGTGACATCGCTAGAATCCTCAGCTAAATGTTGTTTGACACGAAATATTCCACCTTTCGACTCTTTACCACAAAAAATGCATTTTATGGTATTTTGTCGTTAGGACCGTTGGGGCATGTAAAATAACGCCATGCGGGATCCTTCTTTTGGTTCGAGTTCGATGTTTGGTCTGTCGACATTTAGACCTATCACTTATAATCACAAATTCACAATTAACACAAAGAATAAAATTAACATCCATGACATACTTCACATATTCATAGTTTTATGACATTTTAATTGTATTTTTGTTGTTTTGTAATGCTGTTACAGACTATTTATAATAGTATATGAACAATTGGCCAAATCAATTCATCAAACCAATGCCGGTGATGACCAATCACCCAATCAATTCACCCAACCAAAATCAACATTCTTGTTTTCACTTTATTGATTCCTTCATCAAACACCCAATTCAAAACTGTGACATTTATTCTCCCCAAAATTTTGTCTAGAACTTCTACTTTTGTTTTTTTTTTCTTAAGTACATAACAATATAACATTGATTCACACATGCATAACTGCATATCAATAATACATCATGGCATCACTAATTCCATATCATATATCATGGCATCAAGTCATCAACATTCAGCATAATTAATGGCATAATATTAATCTTAAAAAACAATTAATTCAACAATCATATCTTTAAAAAAAAAAATTCGGCAGCATAACACCTTTAATTTGGGGATTTAGAAGTTGAAAAGAGGTAGAATTGTAGAAAGAAGAAGTCATATTAATTTCGGAATTTTAAAAAAAAGATAATAAAACTTACTTGTTAACTTGAATGATGAAGAGGAACTTGAAATTTTTCAACTCTTGGTGGATGAGCCTTTCTTTGGGTCTTGACTCTTGGTCTATTGGAACTTGGAAGATGAGGAGAGAAGCCTGGATAGGAGATCGGAGATGACTGAGGAGAGCTGGAGAAGAGATGAATGTCGACTGTTTTTGTTGTGAAAATAAGCCTTAAAACCATTTTTGTAACAAAACCACACAAAAAGACCAAAATAACCCAAAGACCACCCTTTATTTTTATCAAAACCATACAAAAAGACCAAATTGACCACTAAAACAAAAAATCATGCTTAAGCGCTCCCGTGCGCCTCAACTCCTAACCACCAAAAGCCGGCGCCTGAGGAAAGGTTCTACACCTAGCTTGTCTCTAGGCGAGACAAGGTCTGCCCGCCTGCTTTTTAGCTTAGGCGAGCACTTAAGCGCGCTTTTGACAACTATGGCATAGATGGACAGTGACGCCTTTCGCTGGGCCATCAACTTGCTTGGCTGGAGAGTTGACAGCTTTGATGACGGCACATTCCCCTTTGGTGATGCGAATGCCAAGTCGTTTGGCTTCGTCCACGGAGATGAAGTTGTGCGTTGCCCCGGTGTCCAACATCGCATGAACTGGCTTGCCTCGGATGGTGGCGCTCACGAACATGAGGCATTTGACAAGCGTGGGAGGTGCGGGTTGCCCTTTGAGTGTGTAAAACTGTTGGAGAGATACCATGCTTGCTTGGGGTTCGGTTGCCTTAGTCTCTTCAAGATGGGTGACTATGGCATTGAACGTTTTCCGCTTTGGGCAATCGCATACGTGGGCCTCCTTATCTATGTTGGTTGGCGAGAACTGCCTCTTGAGCTCCCGTTTGAAGTTCTCACATGTGTGGATGGGATGAATAGTGTCACCATGCTTGTGTCGCCACCATAGTTGGGCAGATTCTCGAAGGAAGGTGAAAGCATTAGTGATCCATGTAGCGTCATCCCTAACTTCATTGGCCTCATAATACTGCTCCAAGCCGAAGATGAAGTTTTCCACTTCCATGGCGTTGCGGTTGCCGTTGAAAGTGGATGGCTTAGGGATCTGGATTGCATTGGTGCTAGTGATGGCACCAAAACTAACGGTTGGGCTATTCTGGTACGAAGCTCATTCGATGCGAACTTCCTCCACTTCCGCACGCATTGCTCGCAACTCATGCTCCATGAATGTACGGAGGTTGCGAATTTCCTGTGTGAGGAAGTACGTATCCTCTTTGACACATTTTTGGAACTCTCAGAGGGTGTAGAGATGGTTGAATTGCCAGAGACTTCCAGAAACTTAACCAATGCTGGAACTGTGGAGAAGTCTCTAGATTCTTCCAGAAGCTTGGCATAACTGTGGCCTTTATTGGGCTCCTGGGCTTGGTAACTTGCGGGCCGTGACAATATGCTTAAGTTGCAAATATGGGTTTAAGTCGACTGAAGACACAAATTTATTCAAGTTATAATTAGCAAAAATGATAAAATGAATAATTCATATCAATTATTACAAATAGAATCCAGTTTCATGGTTTTGACGGTTTCAGTTTCAAACAAAATGACTGAATTCACTGAAATTTGGATTTGGCCAATTAGCTTGCAGTTAGGTTAAACTGAATTTTAATTCGACTAAAAACAGGTTTGATTAAGTTATAAACAATAAAAATGACAAAATTGATAATTCTTAACAATTATTACACATAGATAATCCAATTTTATGGTTTCGGCTTCAAATCGAAACAATCTGATTCAGCTAAACTTGTATTCGGACATTCAGTGTGACTGTGTGCGATTAGAGTTATGAAACTGAGTTTTAACTCACTAAAATCATAAATTTGATCAAGTTATAAAATAAAAATGACAAAAATCCATCTATCACCGATAATGGAGGGAAGTAAACCAACCCTTTTTTGGAGTTGGACTTAATAAACCTGTTAGTTCTTAAATCTAGTTTGGCAAAAATGTTATCTGATTCAAACGACAAATAAAGGGTGGGAAGGCTTTGGGCTGACCCGCTTTAATTAAGGCATTCGAGGGATTTCAAATTTTTTGAAATTTTCATAAGTTAGGGCATTTGACTAAAATCATAGGGCCATAGGCGGATTCTTAATATAATCAAATTTTCTCTCACTCTTTTGTACTACTCTTTTTATTAATATAATCAACATTTTTCTGGAACTCATCAAGATTACATTACACGTTAACACATTATAAGACAAAAAATTACAACAATACACAGGAACTCAAGTGAGCCAACATTGCTCACAATCAAATTACAAACTAATAAGAGTTGGTTTGACAAGGGTGTCTCTAACGATTTTCAGCTTATGAAGAGCGTCTCTCATGCTAATCCTCTCAACCTGAGAATCAACAGTGCAAGATAGCCCAACACCAATAACAGAGATCAAACATTCAAGTTGTTTTCCTGGTTTTATGGATATGGTTTGGCACATCAATGGTTGTAGGAGCTCTGTGTCTAGTACTTGTTCTGTATGTGTAGGAAAAGCAGATTGGACCCATTTAATTAAGTTCATTTCTCCATTAAAATCCCGACTGGTTGGGCTCTTCCCTGTGAATAGCTCCAGCAACATCACTCCATAGCTGTATACATCTCCTGATGTTGTTGGTTTCACTCCCTGACCATATTCTACAACACATTCATCAAACTGTCAATCAAATTATCATCAACAATGTTAATTAATTTCAACTCACATGTAAAATTGCTAACCTGGAGGTATATACCCTATAGAACCCTTGAGGCGATTAGAACATGTAATTGATTGTACTCCACTAGCTCTGTCAATCAACAATCTGGCCAATCCAAAATCCCCAACTTTTGCTGTCATGTTATAATGCAAAAGCACATTACTTGGTTTTAAATCACAGTGTACCACAGGATTTTTGCAGTCATGGTGCAAGTATTCCACAGCTGATGCAATATCAATTGCAACATTCAGTCTTTCCATAAAACCAAATGGCTCTCCTGTTGAGTGCCTTCTCCTTCCTTCAATCCAGTCATCCAAGCTCCCGTTACTCATGAACTCGTAAACAAGAGCTAGAAATTCCACACCCTTATTGTCTATACTTGAGCATGATGTGATCAATTTAACAATGTTCCGGTGCCTCACGTTCTTCAAAGCCTCACATTCCGCAGAAAAACTATTCCAGGATCTCTCTCTATCCATGTCGAGCACCTTAACTGCCACTGCAGTCCCTTCTCTGAGACAGCCCTTGTAAACTGACCCAAAACTCCCATTCCCAATCAGGTTTTTTGGGCTAAAAGTCCCAGTTGCTAAACGAAGTTCATCGTAAGAAATTGTTTTATGCTGCACTTTAAGCAAACCTGATGTTGGCATGATTTTTGCCAAACTTGGTGTTGGCAGGATTTTTGAATTTTTTTTCATAACACACAAGGACAATCCAAGTAATGAGCATACAACAATTGCAATGGTGATGGGAACAAAAATGTAAACTGAAGTAGAACGTGTCTTGTTACCTCCTTTACCATCACATGGAAGATTCAAGCAAAGTTTCGGGTTTCCTTCGACCTTAACTCTGGAAAGACTTTTAAAAATGCCATCAGTGGGAACAAGGCCTTCCAGGTTATTGAAAGAGAGGTTCAACAATTGAAGGGCATGCAGGTTTTGGAGACTCCTCGGTATTGTGCCCGAAAGTTGGTTCAAGGAGAGATCAAGAATGGCCAAGCCCTTCACTTTCCCTACAGTATCTGGTATGATGCCTGAGAACATATTATTTGCCATAAACAATTCCTCTAAACTCTTGCAATTTCCAATTACATAAGGAATGCTTCCGCGCAAGCTATTGTTCGAGAGGTCAATAGCAACAACACTTTCAAGTGCCTCTATTTCTTGAGGCAATGGTCCACTTAGTAAGTTATTGGAGAGATTCAAAAGAGTGGTCAAACTAGAGAGGCTGAAAACCTCTTTTGGTATGCTTGCATTGAGCCTATTGTCAGATAGATCCATCCAGAGCAGTTTCTGAAAGCCAACAAAAGTTGTCGGTATTCTTCCAACTAGATTATTAGCAGATAAATCGATGACACTCAGTTTTCGGAGATTACCAAGGGAGTTGGGGATGCTTCCAGTGATCTTATTTGCTGCCAAATACAACTCCTGCATCTCCACAAGCTGTCCAATTTCTCGAGGAATCTCACCAGAAAGGTAATTATTGCTCAAGTTTAGCAAAGCCAAGTTGTTCAGATGACTGATTGAGGCAGGTATTCTTCCATGAATGTAATTCCCTCCCATATATAAATTTGTGAGAGAATTGGAGAGATTTCCAATGGAGTCTGGAATTACACCCTCCAGAAGATTGTCACCAATGGCAAGGAAACGAAGACGAGTATTGTTTGTCAAACGAGTTATGAACTTGAGGCCCTCATTACCCGAACTTACAATCTGATTGAACCCAACATTATACATAAGTAATTCTACGAGGTTTTCTAGTCCTGGCGGCACTGATCCACTTAAATCATTATGTGCCAAACGAATGCTTTGAATGTTGGTCAAATTATGCAGAGAGCCTGGAATTGAACTAGTGAATTTGTTAATGCAAAAATTGAAGTTCAGAAGATTTGGGAGCTTTTCTCCAACATCACTTGGTATTTCACCCCAGAGTTGATTTGAAGCTACAGCAAAGTAGATCAAAGAAGAAATGTTGTACAAAGAAGGAGGCACAGTGCCTGTGAGATGATTGATGCTAAGATCAAGAAATCTTAGATTTTGAAGACGACCCAAATTGCCAGGAATCATACCAACAAGTTCATTGGTGGCTAGATTTAGAGTAAGGAGAGAGGTAAGGTTTGAAATGGATGTTGGAATCTTACCTGAGAGTTGGTTTTGACTCAATTTCAGACTCTCAAGATTCAACAGATGGCTGAGTCCTTCAGGAATTGCTCCTGAGATTTTATTTCCTGTCAAGTCAAGGATCCTGAGATTTAAGCACATGGTTATGTTTAATGGTATTGTACCTCTGATGCTATTAGAGCTCAAATTCAAAACCACTAAACTAGAAAGATCACCAATTTGATCAGGAATAATTCCTGTTAAGTGGTTTTCTTGCAGTTGAAGAAAACCAAGGAACGAAAGATTGCCAATATACGGGCTTATATAACCAGCCAATCGGAAGCCTGACAAATCAAGACGAGAGACTCTTTGCATAACTTCATCACAGTAAACACCAGTCCAATTACAGGGATTGGAGTTGCTGTTGTTCCACGAAAAAAGAAGATCGGAAGGGTCAGTGCTTACCAGAGATTTAAATGAAAGCAATGCTTCCTTATCAGTTACAATGCTTAGTTCAGCTGCATTTACAAAACAGAATGAGCAATGAGAGGACAGAAAAAAGACTAAACATGGCAAGTACACAATAGAATTATAAGACATATCTACTAGTCTCAACAGAAATTTCAATATGCTTGAGCAAAAGTATAGAGGTGGTCTTTTCTGATATCTTTATTTCATGATATTGATGAACTTTTATGAAGGATATATTGACTAATTAACATGTGAGGCTATTTCAAAAACTGCAACTAAGTCAAATAGGAGGAGCAAATAGAGAGAGAGCAGTTTATGTGTAATTGTCAGAAGCAGTGATGCGACTAAACTCCATGGGTAATTATTTAGACTTGTTCCACATTAAAACACGAAGTCGTTTTGGGTTCACAGGTTCGCTGATCGATACTTCAACCCGAATTATTTTGTGGGTTAGTGGGCAGATTCGGGGTGGTCAAACCTATGAAATTATTCGAGTTCGTGATTAAATTCAACTATAAAAATATATAAGCTCAGTTGGTAGATGGATAAACTTAGGGTTGGAGCAAATGATTCTCAAATCAGCGGTTAAAATTCAAACTTCAAAATATATACATGCTTAGTTGGATGGATATATAGATACCGTAAAAAAAAACATATTTCACGGGTTTGGGTTTTACCGTTACTATCCCTGCCATAACCATGATTTTTTTAGGTGACATCAGTAACATAACCCTTATTATTTATTATGATGCTCATCGATTTTTTTAATTTTTGAAATGCGATTGAAAACATAAAAACTACTGTATGTGAACGTGGTTAAACAAATTTCAATATTTTTATAGAAGATTAATTTTGAAATATTCGCAAGGGAAAAATTAAACTAGTATTAATGTGGCCGTCACAAGAGAAATTCAGATTCCAACAAAAAATTCAAAGTCTGACCCGACCTGGTCAGTAAGTCCAGTTGGGCCTAAAAGAAATTCGGGCCTGACTCGTTTGACACCTTTATCAGCCTGAAAGATCAAATGGTCTGGACTCCGGATCGGGCCGTCTCTGTAAGCTCAACCGGGTTTGAGGGATGGTATAATTATCCGCACCTAAAGAAAAAAGGAGCTATGATTAATTGATTACATATAGAAAAATCCATGTTCTGATGATAAAGAATGCTACAACAGATAAAATTTTCATTAAAATATAAAAATTAATTAAATAGTTTTTTCATTTTATTTTTTTCATTATCACTGATGATATTATTATAATTATTGATATATATAAAATTAATAGAGAGAAAAAAATACATTAATTAGACATATTAATCTTAACATATATAAATTAATTAAATAATTGTTTCTTTTGATTTTTTTCCTTCATTATTATAGTTATCCATATATAAATTAATAGAAATAAAGAAAAAAAAAACACATTGATGCTCTTATCCTTGTGTATTTCGTATTTCAGTTGAATCGATATGGAGATAATTATGTGACATTGATAGTCGTATCAAAATTATTTTGGTTGCTTATGACTGTTATATAAGGCCTTATTCACCTACGTTTTTGTCTCAATTGCTTTTTGAGCCATTACAATTGAAACCTTAGTCTAAGAGCATGTTTGGTAGGGATAAAAGGGGAGGAAAGAAAAAGGGTGGAGGGAAAAAGGAGAAGAAAAATGAGAAGTATGTGTTTGGTATGGGGAGAAAAATGGAGGGAAGGGAAAAATGGGAGAAAAATTTTATAGATGAGACTCACTATTTTTAATCCTTCCAAAAACGGATGGAAAAGAGAGGGAAAAGAGGGAATGCTTTTAGGTTTAAGTAAAATTACAAATTTGTATATCTTTTTTAATATATAAACTATAATGTAAGGGTAAAATAGTAAAATAGTAAAATTGAAAAGAAGAAAACTTCTTTCCTTTCTGTTTACCAAACAGTTCAAGCGAAAATTATTTTCCTTTCTTTCCGACATGTTTTCTATCTCTCCAAATCTTTCTATCCTTCCTATTTTCTTTCTTCCCTACCAAACACACTTTAAGGTTGAAAGATGATTTTATGTAAATTTTCAAATTAATATATATGTTGATCAAGTGGTAGGAAAAAGAGATGTGAAAACAGAGAAGGGAAACAAATATACAGATATGTTTGTTGTTATTTTGTGAGGACGGTAGGAATAGAGAAGTGAAACAAATATTTTTGTCGGTATTTTGTGAGTAGGACCGTAGGAGTCATGATGGTAGAGACGAAACATGATGATAGAGATGAAACAGACGGATGGAGTCCTATTTAGCACATGATTTTCTTACGTTGGTTTGAGTATTATGCGAGGTTTATGATGATGATTATTGCTATGTGTTACTTCTTTATAGTTTTCTCTGATTCTGCTCTCGCTCCATGGCACGTGTTACACCCTCCTCTCCTGATTACTGTATTCTCAAGGTAGATACGCCACTGCTTCTCTGCACTGCTCCTCTCTCTCCCCTGCGATTATATTCAAACATAGAGCACCACCACTTGCATTGAAGTTCTTTTTTCACTCGTAATCTTCTTTGATTGTTTGCGACTGGTGAGGGCAAAACGTAGCTTAATTTGCAGGTGAAACTGAAATGTTCCTCTTGTGGATCGTCATTATTATCCCGGATCAAATGCATTCCAAATTCAGACGTTTGTATTCTTCATTATTATTTTTAATTCTCGACTCTCGGCCTCGAGCTTCAAATATCAATGATGATGTGAAACTGTAATGGGCCTAAATTTAAATTCTGAGTTGCGTCAGCATGGTTATAGCTTTGAATCCATGAAACACTCAATAGTCAATCCCCCGCCAATGACGAGTGGAAATCAATAACTTACAATTATCCCTACAAATAAGGACTTGAGAATTCTATGAAATTATAAAGGATAAATATATATTTTCTAGTTAATGAAAATTGAGAAGGTGTAAACTATGATAAATAGTAAATATAAGTCAAATAAAACTTGTAGGTGGTGAATATAGGTCAAGCATGTCTTATAGATGGTGTAAAATATGACAGATATGTCACATACCATATAGATATTGTAAACAGACTAAATAGATGGTGTAGACTAATACATGTCAAACAGAGCTTGTAACATGATTTGTGAAGCTGAAATTTGTTCATTCTCTGCAAACATATGTTGAGAGTTAAAATTTGTTATATAAAACAGTAACTTATGATTTTTTAGACATGTCTCTCAAAAATAACTTATAATCCTGAACTAATTACACCAAGTTAAATCACAAATATGAACACACTTTTAACGTATAATATGCTCCCATATCCCATAACTTTCAAGCATATATACAATTTCTCTTGCTATTTGTATAAATGGAAGTGACTTTAATGCACTTTCACTATAGCAAAACCACCCTCACCTCCATAGTAGAAATAGTTGTGTGCAATGTGAATTTTCATTTATTAAGATGATGAAGGCTTTCTTTTTCTGCTTTGCATACATTCTCATTTCTTTGATATAAGAATGCTGTCCCCTAGATAGACAATTAACTTCTCTTATATTCATCATAGTTTGCACTTGTTAAGACAAAGAGGGATCTGAGGCTTGTTATAATTTAGCTTATAACCGGTGATAAACTATCTAGTTAAGGAGAAACCAGATGAAATACCTGTAGGGTAAAAATCAGTCCATGGGGACAAGTTGACATCAACATGTTGTCCAAATTCAGGGATTTGCATATTATTGTTGTCCTCCAAAGCGGTTCTTAGGCTTATTTGATCATTCATATTCATATTTTGTCCGTGAAAGACATATGAAGGTGGAGGTCAGATTTCAACTACACGTGGATCACCGTCTAACTCTGAAAAGTCAAAAGAAATAATAAATGTAACATTTAAGAGAATTACTAATGTATGTTAACAAAGAAATAATATGCAATGGCAATCAATATACGAACTATAGTTATTTTGGAAACCGGAGCAAATGTCTCCTGATAATTGATTCTGTATTCTTGTCAATTTCCAAGAGCAACCAAACGAGCTTTGTATCGATCCAATGAGCCATCAGATTTAAGTTTAACAGAGTAAAACCCATTTACACCTTATTGGTTTGCATCCATCTGGACAAGGAACAACATCCCATGTGTGATTTTTTTTTTCTAATGCTGCTAATTCTTCATTCGTGGCATATTGCCAATATGGATGTTGTTTGGCCTGTGAATAAGTAGGAACAGAAACAGCTTGTAATGTAGTCACAAGAGACAAGCGATCATGTGGTTTTACCATTCGAGTGAATCGTCTAAGAAGTGGAGGCTCTTGGTGAAGGTCAGCAGCAGGAGCTTCTTGTGGAGGATCAAGAGAAGGAGAATTTTATTAGTCAGGACCCTCTGTTTCTTGGCTGCAGATTTGACCTATTCGTTGATAAACTAACCCAAGTTTAAATTTTATAAAATTGGAGTTTGTAGCATCATTGGAGTTGTTATCATCATTGAAGTTGTTACCATCAAAATCATAGAGATAACATAATGAAGCCGGCAGATTAGGGACATATGTATTTGGAAAAAATTATTGATTCTCAATGAAGACAACGTTACGAGAGATACAAATGCGATGAGCAATTGGATCATAACAAAGAAAACCTTTTCGATCTGGTGATACCCAAGAAATGCACATCTAGTAGATTGTGTAGTAAGCTTATTTCGATCTGCTAAAGGAAGATGAACATAAGAAAGACACCCAAAAATACGAAGTTAAGTACAATCATGATGCATTTTGTACAATCGAAAATATGGAGATTCATTCTGAAGGTTATGAGTGGGCAACCTATTGATTAAATGGACCGTTGTTGACACAGCTTCCAACCTAAAATGAGAGGGTACATACACATCGAGTAGTAGTGTTCGAGCTATATCTAAAATATGACGATTTTTGCACTTAGCTACTCCATTTTGTTGGGAAGTACCTAGACAAGACTTTTGAGTAATGATTCCCTCATCTTGAAGAAAATGTTGGAACGCAACAGATGTGTATTTACCCCCAGAATCATATCATAAAATTTTAACAGAAGTTGAGAATTGATTTTTTTACATAAGCTAGAAATCGTTTAAAGGCATCAAGGCCCCAGATTTAGCATGCAAAAAATAAATTCAAGTATGGCGACTATAATCGTCGATGAACGTAACACAATATTTTTGGCGAGAGAATGATGGAAAAGGAGACACACCCCAAACATCTGTATGAATTAGATCAAAAGAATTTTTACTTTTATTATGACTAATTTGAAATGGGAGAGTTTTGCTTTTCCCCAAACTTACAACTATCACAATTAAAAGATATAGAATCATCATTTGAAAATATTGAAAGATACAATAATGGTTTGGCATTGGGATGACCTAAGCGTTTATGCCACATTTTGGATGAAGAACTAGATGTGAGAGAGAAAAATGAAAACAAGTTTTTATTCATGGGATAGTTCGGCAAACTAAGAGAAAACAACCTTCCACATTTAGATCCTTTCTCGATCACCTTCCCAGAGTCCTGATCCTGCACAACACAACCAGATTTGGAAAAAGAAACAATAAAATTTTCATCAACAAGTTGACCAACCGAAATAAGATTGGAAATCAAATCTGGTGCATGGAAGGCATTCGTTAAATGTAAAGTATGTGGAATATCACCAATAGATTTGATAGAAAGAGTTTCACCATTAGCGATACGAATTTGCATATTTCCCACATACGGCTTTACATTAGCAAGAGAAGCTAAAGAAGTCATGTGATTGGAGGCCGCAAAATCATTATACCAAAAGAGGATGAGACATCTTTACCTGTAAGGCCAAAAGCAGAGAATGCAGATTGAATCATTTGTTGTGCCATCTCAAAAGTGAGATTATTAGACCCAGGTTCAGATGGAATGGTTGTTGGAGTAAATGTTGAGCTAACAACACTAAAAGCTTAGGATGTTCGATTCTACGGAAGACGTCGACAATAAGAAATTAGATGTCCAGATTTCTTACAATAGTTACAGAACTTCTTCTTGCACTGATTTGCTATATGTCCATATTCATTACATCTGTAACATTGGACTTTGCTCATATCTCTTGCTTTTGCCTGAGTTACAAAGGCTACATCGAACGGATTAGACCCTCAATTTGCCTGTTCAATCACATTTTGAGTAGTGCACTGTTGTTCTTCACGCAAGAGTTCACCAAAGCATATATCAAGAGATGAACAAGGATTCCTAGCCATCAAATTTGCACTGACAAGTTAAAAATCGCATCTCAACTTCATAAGAAAAAGATCCCTTTGAGAAATTTCCTGCACCTGTTGCAATGCAAACAACCCTTCACTAGGCACATTAGCATAAATCAATTCGTTATATTCATTCCACAAATTCATGAACCCCGAATAATAATCCTGCACAGACATATTCCCTTGAGAATATTCAGATATCTCAAGTTCAAGTTGGAATCGCCTCGCTGAATTTTCTTGGTGATAAACCTTCTTAAGATATTCCCACATATCCTTAGCACAAGTATATGATCATAGATTAAGATTTAAGAATAATATGAGAATCTACAAAGCTTAAAATCCAACTAATGACCTTAGCATCATTTGATTCCCACTTAGGAATTTGACTACTATCACTTCCTTTCGCTGTCTTAGGAATCGATCCATCTATATAACCCTAAGGGTGCGTTTGGTATGCGGGACGGGACGGGACAAGGTGGGACAACTTGTTCTTGTCCCACGTTTGACGCGACCTTAGCATGGGACATGACGTGACAAGGTGGGACAAAAATCACAAAAATTTGTCCCACCCAAGACCCTAGGACAACTTGTCCCATGACATGGGACAAGTGTCTAAAAGACCAATTTACTCTTTAAATGTTCAAACAATTACAAACATATCCAATATATTATATTATATTATATATATATATATATTATAATTACATATAATATATATATATATTATAAAATTATATATAATAATATATAATGTATTAAATATATTATTAATAAATAATATATAAAAATTATAATTACATATATAATATAATATAATATATTATACAAATATATTATAATATATATATGATAGAGTATATATTATTAAATATTATTATATATAATAATAATATATTTAATATAGTATATATTATTATATATAATTTTATAATATATTATTAAATATTATTATATAATAATAATAATATATTTAATATATTATATATTATTATGTATAATATTATAATATATAGATAATATTATTTATGTAATTATAATTTATATATAGTATTAAATATTATTATGTATAATAATAATATATTTAATATATTATATATTATTATATATAATATAATTTATATATATTATTAAATATTATTATATATAATAATATATTTAATATATACATATATTCTAATATAAATCTTATATATTATTATATAATGATATAATATATCATATTATTATATATATAATATATATAATATACAATATTAATATATAATATTATTAAATAATTATAATATATTTCAATTACAATATTACTATTTGTGTTAAATATAATAATATTGTAATTGAAAATAAGAGGTCATTTGAACCCCTTGTTTTTGTTAAATATTATAATATATTTCAATTACAATATTTATTTAATATTGTTAAATACAATATATAAAAATTGTTTAATATTAGACAGAACAAGGAGGACACTCTGGTCATTTGAATCTCTTGTCCCGTCCTGTCCCAGCCATACCAAATGCATAACAGTACAGTCTATAGTTCTGTCCCACACATTCCAAACACATCATGAAAAAACTGTCCAGTCCAGTCCAGTCCAGTCCAGTCCACGTACCAAATGCACTCTAAAGTTCTTTCCCTTTCACAAACATACGAAATTGAAACTCCCAAGAAAAATAATTTTTCCCATTGAACTGAATAGAAAAAATTTCTGATTTCTTTGACATTTGAGAAAATAAACTCAAACTATATTCAGAGAAAAAAAATTGACAAATACCTAAAATATATCTCCACCACCCTACCAAAAATGCTTAGTTGAAATATCAGCTTCCGAATAACCAAGAGAATACTGCTCCTACAGCAATTCAATTAACTCAAAAAATTGCTTTGTCAAACGAAGTTATGATACCATGACAAAGAAATAAAAAACAATAACTTTCTGGAAAAAAATGGTTCTATGATCTCTCTCGGATGATCATTCTTTTATATTGCTATCACATTATATACAATCTCATTTACAACTATACAATCACAGTTATTGTGCAATTACATTACAATTGACAGCCGATGAGCCAATCCCATAAAATAATACAGTTGACTATAATAAATAGCTAAGATTATGACAGCAAATTAATTCTACAATTGCTATAATTATAACAACTAATTATCCTTGACAGAAACCCCAATGAAGTGTTCCCCATTTATGGCATAATCACTTAGGGGTCGTTTATTTTTTCCACTTAAAACTTAATGAGTCTGAATCATAATTATTAAGTTGTTTTGTTTGTTTTTTTTAAAGTGGTCAAATAACTTAAAAATACAAAAAAACAACTTAAAATAAAAAGTAAAAAATCCTGACTTTTCATTTAATTGCAAATCACTGAATTGCATTAAATGCAATCTAAAATCTTTTCTTCCGATACTATCTCACATATATAACATATTTCCAATTTCATAATAATTATATATGATATAGAAATCTCTATTTTAATATATTGATTATTTTAAATAGCTTTAAAAATAAAAAAGAACCCTAATCACTTCTCATATTGGCGTTTAATATTAATACTTTATTATAATATTATGGTGATGTGTGTATATATATATATATATATATATATATATATTTATTAGAGTGTTTTGTGTGAGTGTTCCTACCACCTCTTTTATTTTTTGAAAAAAAAACATTTTCTTTTCTTAGTAAAAATGAAGTTTATTTGTTATCGAAAAAGAAGATCATAATTATATGTGTTCATATATAATGATTATTTTTGGATTTTTTAATTCCATATTATATTTATAATTGTTTGACATAGATATAAATGTAAAATTACTTAGTTCAGACAATTTTACTTTTAAAAAATAAATGTGTTGACAATACATTCAGATATGAGAAAAAAAAAACATGTCATTCAAGTTCACATTTCAGTCCCTACCCGGTCTTTAGAAAAATTCAGAACTGTTCAATTTTCAGATAAAAAAACAAACGATCCTTTAGACTTGTATCAATCCTGATCATAAATATCGTTAAATATTGGCCTTTGCAGTTCGATATAGCACAGCTTAATCAAAATTGCTATGACTATTATCTCTATTGCTCTGAGTTGTGGTTGGAATTGGGATTTGGTTTAAAACAAATTCTATGCTTGTTTTTTCTTACTTCTCTCAAGATTGCCGGGGAAGCTTTGAAACTTATGGCGCTGTTGCAATTTGCAAACAGCTAGTTAGCATAATTTATTTTGTTGTTGTTGCTCACACTTTTAGGCAAGAGAACAGTGTTACTGATCATCTGATTTTTCGGGTTTTATTTGGTGAGATGGGCCACCTTCTTGTATGAAAAAGCAGCTCCTCTTGGACATAGTTGAAAGTTCTTGCTGTTAGAATAATCTGTTAAGTCCCTCTTGTATCTCCCTTTTAATATATAAACATAGTTAAGGCCTTATTAACTTGTGGTTTTTTTGTCTTAATTGCTTTATGTAAATTTTCAATTAAGTTGCAAAATATATGGTGATCAAGCAGTCTAAACTCTCAAAGAGAATTGAGAGGATAGAGATAAGGTAGACATGTCGCGTCTAAGTTAGCATATTATTTTCTTACTTTTACTTTTAGGCATTAGACGAGATTGACGAGAACGATTATTGCTCCGTGTCACTTTTTTCTCGTTTTCTGATTCTTCTTTCGCTCCTCAGCAAGTGTAACATCCTTCTCTCTCATGATTGTTGTCTTACACATACACTACTGCTCTGTTCGTCTGTAATCTTGTTTAAACATAGGGTTTCGTCAGTTATATCGAGGATTTCGTTTTCACTCATAATTTTCTTTCTGAATTAGTGACTACATAAGGCTCAACCACATACATTTGAGGTTAGTCTTTCACTTTTTCACTTGTAATCTTCTTTGTGAATTTGTGACTTGTTAGTTGTGTGGGGGTACAAGGCAGCTTTGCAGGTGAAACTGAAATGTTCTCTTGTGAATCTTCATTATCCCGGATCCAATGCAGTCCGACTTCAGACGTATGCATTCTACATTATTATTTTTAATTCTGGACTGTCGGCCTAGGGCTTCTAATATCGGGCCCAGCTTCACTCAATGTTGCCATGGAACCATCTGGGTCTTGATTTATATTTTGAGTTGGGCCTGCAAGGTTATAGCTTATAGCTTATAGCTTTGAATCGTTGAAATACCGGTACAATAGTGTCACCTAACATTCCCAATGACTTCAGAAATAAACAAATTGTTAGTTGAATATGAATTTAATGGTACCACTCAACGTCTCTAGTCTCAACCCAAACCTACTAGTCTTCTCTCCAGAATTTTCCCATCTTCAAGTTCTTCTTCACAAATCGTTTCACTTACTCTCAGAGTAGTAGAAGCCATGTTCAGGCCAGTCTTAGCTCCTCCTCCTCTCAGTAGACATCCTCCGCGGTGGCGAGAGACTTGGGCACGCTTGATTCCTCCTTTGACTATATGGATATGTGGCATGTAATTTTGCATCTTTTGTTTAAATTTCTCTTGAATTGATCATTCAATCTAAACGAGAATTTCACTTTTTTTTTTCTTTATGTAGTTTCGGTGAGTCTACGGTATGGGTACTATGGGGATTGCCGGATGGTGCTTGGACCCAGTTCATCAAGATTGATGAAAGCAAGTTCTGTTTTTGTGGAGCAAGTTGAAGTCAGAGATGATAACAACAAAGGGGTTTTTCTTTATGGATTCTCTGAGAAGCCTCAATTGAGTGAAGAAACAAATTGGAATGTGTCTAGTTTTTTGGTTGTTCGATCTTACAGTCGCAAGGTGACATATTCAACTTTTTATTTATATATATATATATATATATTTTCAAAAACAATTCAAAATTCCTATAAAATTTTCTGCTTATTCATTGCCTCCCCAACAGTTGGAAGAGTTATTATAAATTTTTTAGTTTTGGTGAATGTTTTCAGGGATTTTCTTTGTGGTTGAACAAAGGTTCCAGAATTCAAATGGGATGGGAAACTCAGGCTAGCAGATTAAAGCAACTCCAGTGGGTTATAATTAAAGGTTTGTGTGGTTTATTAACATTTTTAACAAATTTTTTTTTATCTCATTGAGTCCATATGACTTGGAACTTAATTACAAATTTTATTTTTTTTTTTTGCAAAAAACTTAATTAGAATTGATTATATGACAATGTAAATAAAATTCTTCAGGGGAGAAAAAATTTGAGACATTGCTGCCGAATCTGACAAGTTCCTCTGATTCCCAAACTCTCACTGAGCCATTCAAAGGTACTGGTTTATTTTATTTTATTTTAAAAAAAATTTCTCGTTATTTGTAAGAATAAAAGGAAAAAATCGCGCGCCAGATAGGGGTCGAACCTATGACCTTCTGCTTAGGAAACAGACGCTCTATCCACTGAGCTACAGGCGCTTTGATGATTCTATAACAGAACATTTAAAGATATCGATAATCATTGATAGGTAGAAATTGAAGGGTTACTACTAATATTCTAATTTTTCTAAAGCTTAATGTTATATTATTTCAGGTGTAGCTGCTGAATATACAATAGAGGAAGATGATAGGTATTTTTTTGGTGTCATTAACATGAATTCTAGAAGCATAATATTGACAATGAATGTAAACGTTACATCAAAAATATACGATCTAACAAAAGCGAAGAACATGTGCTCAACATCAAAGGGATCATGCCGTCTCAAACTCATGTTTCCCAACACTCAATATGTCATTCTAACTACTCCTAACAATGTAAGACCTCAATTATTTCACACCCCTTAATTTCTTCGACTAATCAACAACTTCCCCAGATACTCAGCTTAATCAATAACTTAATTTCAGGGGGATATGGATGGATGGTACATTGAGCTATCGTTCATAGCGCGTGTGGTTACTTACATTTCGGTTTTAGGTACATTATCACCAGACCACACAAACCTTTTTTTGCTAATGCTTCTACCTTTTGACAATATCAGAAGTTCATAACCTGATATTGTATTGTTTGTAGGATTTATTGTCATTGTTATTTTTCTGGCATTGAAATACCTTGGAGCCTGTGATGGTGAGAGTACTACCATAATTGATCCACCCCAACCAAGGGAAGCATCTGAGACTGATCCTATAATACCTGTCAAGTCAGTCCGGTTGAAGTATGGCACAAATGAAGAAGATGATGATGGTTCAGGATCTTCTTGTTCTTCAGAGGATTTGTATGATGCCAAATTATGTGTAATTTGTTATGATGATCAACGCAACTGCTTTTTCGTTCCATGTGGCCATTGCGCAACCTGCTACGACTGTGCTAAGAGGTAAAAACCTCATACATGTTCTCTATTTATACAAATTTTGTCAGAGATTTTAACAATTGATGGATTTTATTTTGCAGGATTATGGATGGGGAAAGCAAGATGTGTCCAATATGTAGGAGGCTTGTACACAAAGTGAGAAGATTGTTTACCTCTTAGAAATGTGATAGGAATTTTGTGTGATTGTGTTTGAGAAGAAATTTGAGGTATGCAGAGATAGTTAGGATTTTTTTTTCCCTGGAGAGGATGAGAGCTTCATTTGCACTTGAATCCACAGCTTAGTTTCTTAGTGTGCCACATGAATTATTTATCTTGACAGCACTAGAGTAAGCTAAGGTGTTTACTACTTGAGAAATGTATTCATGAAATAGGTTTGTTTATCTTTGTCACCAGTTTGTTCTCAGAGAATATTGTAAATTGCTCATTGAGCTTTACATTTTCTAAATTAAGTTTCAGTCACTTCACTTCCACAGAAATTGTTATTTGTTGTCGAGCGGCTAAACATGATTAGATACCATTTCTTTGCAAACTGTCACGACACTACTAAGCTCTTCTGCTCTTTGTGCTACAAATTCTAGAACTTCAAAAATCATTGGACCATTTTGATCATAAAAAAGAGCAATAATAAATCAAAAACCACAATAGTTCGACAAATTCATAAATTAATGAAAGATATAATACAGAGACAAACATAGAGAATGTCACATATTTGATACCCTCTTGGGGTTATTTATTTGAATTATCTGCTGCTTATTGGCGTCTGATTTGGATGGATTCACAAGTCGGAAAATTACATTTTTCCCAAAGCGGACAAACATGTGAAGGCAGAAAAGAATCAATCAATTGAGCAAACTAGAAATGCTCTCTCTCCGCTTATAAATTAATTATCGTTCATTGAATCAGTACACAATTAGTTTGTCATCAAAATTCTCCATGGAGACTTCATTCTGGCACTGCTTTCTTATATTTATTTTCTTATATTACCTTGCCAAATACTTCCTTGGAGTTAACAGAAACCTCCCACCGAGCCCTGCTCTTTCGCTACCCATTATAGGCCACCTCTATCTCTTAAAGAAACCACTTCATCGTACTCTGGCCAAACTATCCAACCAATATGGTCCGATTGTATTCCTCAGGTTTGGTTCTCGTCCTGTCCTTCTCGTATCTTCCCCATCAGCGGCAGAGGAATGCTTCACTGAAAAAGACATCATTTTTGCCAATCGCCCTCGCCTGCTTGCAGGAAAATACCTTGGTTATAACTACACTTCCCTAGTTTGGGCCTCATATGGTCACCATTGGCGCAACTTGAGGCGCATAGCCTCTCTTGAAATCCTGTCGTCTAATCGCCTCCATATGTTTTATAACATCCGTGTTGATGAGGTCAGGTTATTGTGTCAAAGGCTATTTCGAGGGTCGAAGGGTGGTGGACCCGGTGATGATCAATGTCAGATTGTGGACATGAAGTCCATGTTTTTCGAGCTGACGCTGGATGTCATGATGAGGATGATTGCTGGGAAGCGATATTACGGAGACAATATTTCAGGATCGGAGGAAGCAAGAAAGTTCAAAGAAATCGTGACAGAGACCTTTCGCTTAAGTGGGGCTACAAACATTGGTGATTTTTTGCCAGTTTTGAAGTGGGCTGGGTTGGACAAAACTGAAACAAAGCTAGTGACATTGCAGGGGAAGCGAGATAAATTCATGCAGGATTTGATTGATGAACATAGACGAATAAGGATTGATTCTGCTTCTAAAGACCAGAGTAGGACTATGATCGATGGGCTATTATCGCTGCAAGAAACCGAGCCTGAATACTACACAGATGACATTATCAGAGGCATGATGCAAGTAATAAAACCCTCTCTCTCCATCTCTCTATCTATCTTATAACTTAATTTCTCAATGCACAAATGAATCAATAATTGCTTGATATTGTTTCCAGGTCATGTTATCAGCAGGGAGTGACACTTCAGCTGGAACTATGGAGTGGGCACTATCGAATTTGCTAAACAATCCTAAGACCCTTTTACATGCTCAATTAGAAATCGACATCAACATTGGGCAAGGCAGACTAATTGAGGAATCTGATCTCTCCAAACTTCCATATCTCCATGGAATCATCAAAGAGACACTCCGGATGTACCCTGCTGATCCAGTACTAGCACCACATGAGTCATCAGGGGAGTGCACTATAGGAGGTTACAAAGTCCCCCGTGGCACGATGTTATTGGTGAACATGTGGGCCATACAAAATGATCCTAAGTTATGGGAAGAGCCCTCAAAATTCAAGCCAGAGAGGTTCAAAGAAATGATGGAAGGTGAAAGGGATAATGAGTACAAGTTGTTGCCATTTGGAGCAGGAAGAAGAGGGTGTCCTGGGGAGGGATTGGCTATGAAGATGGTTGGGCTTGCTTTGGGATCACTGATTCAGTGCTTTGAGTGGAAGAGAGTTGGTGAAGAAATGGTGAACATGAGTGAAGGCACTGGGCTTACAATGCCCAAAGCTAAACCATTGTTAGCAATGTGTAGGCCACGCCCAGTTATGTTGAACCTCCTTTCACAGCTTTGAATAATTCTTGTTTGTGCTTGGGTTGGTCAGTTCCCAACAATCAATATTTATCTTGAAGCATCGATATTGTAGGTCTTCAGGTTTATTAAAATAGAGATTAGGACGAACAAACAAATTTCTTGTTCGGGATTTCAACTCTTATGCATTGGAAAAATCAAGCAAACAAGAATCAATAAACAGAACGGTATAAATGATTCGAATTTGTTGATTATTGAATAATGAAACTATATCCGTTGATTTTTGAATACTGAAAGTGAAATTTACTATTAATCTGTTGATTAGAGCTCGAATATCAGAATAATAAGCATTAAAATTCGTTGATTCTCGTAAGGATACCTAAAAGAACTTTAATCATTGTTACGGTAAATAGGAAAACTAAAAATTTAAAAGAAACCTAAAAGAATTAGAAAAACAATAAACTAGATATATAAGAACATCTCCAATGCTATTATGCATTTTTGAGTTTTTAAATAGTGCCACATCAACATTTTCTATTCAAAATAAGCCTATTTTTGAAAATTTTGTAGAGAAATGCATATTCACATCTCCAATGCAATTATCTAAAATCAAATATGTATCTATTTTTTGACCAATCATAATAAAACAATTATTACATTCTCTCTCCTCTTTTATTTACAATTAAATGAGTTTTAATATTATTGGTGGAAATAGTTAGAAATCCTAGTCAGCATTTCTATGAGAGGATTTTTATGAGAGTTTCTAGAATTAGAAACTCAACTCCATATTCTCTAACTTTTTTTTGCCACATCATCTCCATATTCAACTTAGATAATTGCATTGGAGAGAGTTTTTCTAACTTCTTTAGTATCTATCCTATGTGGCACTCTATTTTTTCCAAATGCATAATAGAACTGGAGATGTTCTAAGAATTAGAAAAGCAATTTGAAAATACCGTAATCCTAATTTGATTTAATAAAATTAAATCTTAAAATAATTAACTACCTAATTAAATATATAAGAGCATTTAAAAGGTAAATATGCATTTTCGAGTTTCTAAATATTGTCATAGCAGTATTTCTATCCTATATGGCACTCAATTTTCTCCTAATGTATATTTGCATTGGAGATGCTCTAATACATGTAAATATAATAATATATATTAATTACAATAATATTTTTTTAAATTAAAATCTTCAATAATATCTCCTGCATTAAACTCTCTTACTATTTTTTTCTCTCTCAAAAGAAGACCAGAAAACTAGTCATGTTCGAAAGATGAAGATGTTTAAACCGAAAAACTTAACTTGCATGTTACGTAACCTGAACTTACAATCAATCCAACGAGAATAAAGAAATAGAGAATCCTTGTAAAAGAGAAAGAATAATGGTACTTTACCCATCCTTGTAAAAGAGAAAGAATAATGGTACTTTACCCAAATTTGATATCCAAATCTAATGCCTACAAGATGTTGTATCATTATAAGAGTATCTACAATGTAAAAATGACTTGCATATTAATAATTGTTAACATTGCAACAATGTCAAGAGACTTGTTTCCTATGTGGCATAAATATGGATTTGATAGACAATCAATTTAAAATTTGGTATGCAATGCTTGTGTTTAAAACACATTTTGTTTTAATGACGTGTCCAGTTTTATTTTCTATTTTCATTTTTATTTTATTTCTTTACCAAAAATAGATGAAAAATTAATGTCAGTTTTAAATGTTTGGTAAGAAATTAAAATAAAAAAGAAAAATGGAAATATTTAAAATTGACATTAATTTTTCATCTATTTTTGGTAAGGAAATAAAATAAAAAAGAAAAAGGGAAAAAATTGGACACGTCATTAAAAATAAATGTGTTTTAAGCAGAAGTATTGGAGACCAAATTTTGAGTTGATTAACTATCAAGTCTATTTTTATACTACATAAGAAGCAAGTCTCTTGACATTGTTGCTATGCCAGCGATTTTTGGTATGCAAACCAGTTTTACATAAAGATGCTCTAATCCATTTATTTAATTTATGTAAATCTAATATAATTTAAATGAATGGATTATAGTGATGCAACAACATTTGAACACCAGATTTTGATAAAGTAGCATATTGAAACAAAAATCAAATTATACAAATTTAATACAAGTTGCCCTGAATGGATTATAGTGATGCAACAACATTTGAACATCAGATTTTGATAATGTAGAATGTTGTAACAAAAATCCATCGACTTATCCCGCCTGGATACTTAAATCTTCCGCGGATAATGTGAGAATTCACATTAACTTTTCAAACTTTTATTACCTTTCAAAGTCCAAAGTTGTGCTTTAACCAACTCCACTAATGCTCTACTGCAAAAAAAATTAGGGAAATTATCATTTTCCCTCATGAGGTTTAACGTATTAGATAAACTAGTCCCTATAGTTTTAATAATATCCAGTCTTTCCCTTGTAACCCAAAATAATAGTGCATTTACCCCTTCCGTTACCTTTTCTGGTAGGGAAGGGCATTGACCATTAAAAATCAAGGGCATTTTCGTAAACCTGTAAGTGAGGACATCTTTTGTAATTAATGTTTAAGGTTAAAAATGAAAATTTTAAAAAATAAATGAGTGGATGAGTGGGATACCACTAAGCATTCCACCAAGGGTGTGTCCCATTCTTTATGCTTTTTACTTTTTCTGTATGCTTTGCTTTTGAAAACCAGTTTGCAACCTTTGCCAACCGTTGCTCTCCCAAGCATTTTGCTCCAAAAGATCCGTACAAACACTTGATCTTTACTAACCTAACATTTACAAGCTTGTTTAAGAGTGTGTGAAGTAGAGTTAGGTTGATTTAGTTTGAGTAAAGAGAAAGGTTGCCGAAACCGAAGGTTCGGAGAATCGAAGATGCCTCCTAGTAATTTTTTCGCAAAAGATTTTTTTTTTTAACTTTATTTTGTTTTACTGATTTTGTGTTGATTTTGCATGCATGATTGCACTTCCGTTTGTTCGTTTTCGTTATCGTTAAAGATTTAGGGTTTCTGTTATTACAAAATTGGGGGTTTTTTGTTTGGAGTTATTATCTTCAAAATTGATGGTTTAACTGACGTTTACTTGGTTGTTGGACATGAAATAGGGAACAATATGGTTTTAAAATGTTATAAGTTTAGGTATTTTTGACGTCGTTTGATACTTTGATTATACATATTCTGTGAAGTTGATATGTGAAGTTGATATGTTGATTATACATATGGTCTGTGTATATATGGTATGTTAATGCTTGTGGTTGTATGTTATTATTGATGTTATTAGAGAAATAAGGTAAAATTGCAAATAATATTTTTTAAGTTGACAACACTTTTGATTGTTTATTACAGTGCTGATATTTGTACCTTTTGTTGGATATTGATCGTAGTTGTTTGCTTTTTTGTGTACAGAGACATAGGGCTGCAACCAGTGGTGGATCCAGAAATTTTAACGGGGTGGGGCAATTGAATAAAATAACAGTTATATAAAAAAATAATGAAAATTTAAAATCATAATAAAATGAGTTTTTATATATAAAAAAAATTGATGGTAAAATGAATTTTAAATAAAAAATATAACACTTACTCGAGATGAACTAAATAATCTTACATTGAAAAGAACCATAAACAAGAAACGCAATATTAAAAAAATAAATAATAAAAAATAAAACAACATGAACAATGAAAAATTATAATATTTATTCTTAAAAAAATTAAAATATAGTTTTATAATATACAATTTTGTTTTGTATCTATAATAAATTCACTATAAATTTATATAAAAATAATTGATTAATAAATATTACTAGAAATGTTTTTTAATTTTTTATTCTTCTAATTATTGATTCTAAATAAATTAGAATAATAAAATAAAGAAAAATATAAATGATAAAATAAAGCGAATCATAATAATAGATGTACTATTTTAGTACAATAAATTAAAATTTGAGATTTCTGGGTTTATTGATTGGATTTGTTAGGTATGTCAAACTAAAAATATTAGAAATAAGAAAAAAAAAATCAAAATAATAATAGATAATTTACTATATAATAAAATTTAATTAAGTAAACCACAAATCAGGGGTAGTTAAGAATTTAACATTGACAGGAAACATAAAATATATTATTTTGTTGTAGAAGAAGACGAAAATTTGAGAAAGGAATCGGAAAAGAGTGTAAAATAAAAATAGATATTAAAAAGAATATTTGTTTTTGCTTGTAGAGAGAGTTGAACCATTGACTTTCACAGGTGAAATTAAAAAGCTATACCAACTATGCAGTGTAATGATTTGTGTCTTATTATATAATTTGTTTTCTATATATATAAACATAAAATCACTTTTTTTTTTTAAATTGAGGTGGGGTAAGGGCCCCACCTGGTCTCTATGTGGGTTCTCCCCTGACTGCAACCCCACGAGCAGAAGCCCCCTCTTCACAGCCTCCAGTATAGGTTCAGACTCAACCACAATCTCAAGTGATGGATTAATTACCGACTGTTGTTTTTGACTTTCTTTTGTTTGATGCAACTAGGATTGTGCTATGATGCTATCTAGCACTTATGGATTATAATTAGGTGTTGGTATTTGGTGCCTTTTTTTGGATTATAATTATGATAGATAAACTGTAAACTGTTGGTACTTGGTACCTTTTATTGGATGTTGCTAACACTTAAACTATTAGTGTTTGGGTGTTTGAACTTGTTACTTTGTCTTTCATGGTATTAAAACCGTGTATCCAGATTATATCTATGTCAAGTCTATGTTTTACAACATTAAAATGTTTGTAAAAAAGAAATGTGTGTATGTTTGTATGTACATCAAACATAGATTCAGATTAAGGTTCAGATTCTTGCATATACGTGTTTGTGAACATGGAGTCTGTTGGAATGAAAACAGTGGCAAAGTATTTCAAAAAAAAAAAATGCAAACAGTGGAAGAAAAGCAGAGCAATAGAAAAGGACAAATGAAAACATGGGGAGAAAATGACATAAAATGTGTGAGGTATATAAGGGTAAAAACTTAATTTCCATGTGGTGATTTAAGGGTAAAATGTATTTTTCTTGGTGTTCAACGCCACTCAAGGGCAATAACGTCTTTAAACATATTGAAAGTTGTCCGAGTTACCTTTTCTGTTTAGAAAAGGTAACAGAAAGGGTAAATGCACTATTATTTTAGGTTTTAAGAGAGAGACTAGCTATTATTAAAAATAAAGGGACTGATTTATCTAATATAATAAACCCAAGGGTGGGGTTTTCCCCAAAAATTTATTACATGACCTTCCAAGTCAATATAATTGCACAAATCACCTTATAGTCAATATATATATAATTATATATAGAGAAGAGCACCACCACCGCTCACAATCTGAAACTTGAAGCCATCATGGGGGTGAGGGTGGGGGTGAGATTTCCCAAAAATTTATTACATTACCTTCCTAGTCAATATAATTGAACAAATCAGCTTATAGTCAATATATATATATATATATATATATATATATATAAAATTATATATATGGAACTTGAAGAGCACCACCACCAGTCACACTAATTGACTATCTGAAACTTGAAGCCATCATGTTCTTGCATTTCGTTCTCTTCGTAGCTCTATACATACTAACAGATCATTTGATAAAGAAGATCAGAAATCTGCCACCAAGCCCTTTTCCAACTCTACCAATAATAGGCCATCTCTACCTCTTCAAGAAACCCCTTCATCGATCTCTCTCCAAAATCTCCTCCAAATACGGCCCCATACTTCTCCTCAAATTCGGATCTCGTAGTGTCCTCCTCGTGACTTCCCCGTCCGCAGCCGAAGAGTGTTTCACCAAAAACGACATCGTTTTCGCCAACCGACCTCATCTGCTCGCTGGAAAACACATAGGCTACAACTACACCAACCTGGTATGGGCCCCGTACGGGGACCATTGGAGAAACCTCAGGAAAATCTCTTCTCTTGAGATCCTATCCAACAACCGTCTCCAAACACTCTCTTTTGTACGTATGGACGAGATCAGATCAGTAGTACGCAGACTCTATCAACATAATCATCAAAATCAGACGGTGGAGATGCAATCTGTATTCTTCGAGTTGACTCTAAATGTGATGATGAGAATGATAGCTGGGAAGAGGTACTACGGTGAAAACGTGGCGGAAATTGATCAGGAAGCAAAGGTTTTTCGGGAGATAGTGATCGAAACGTTTCGACTTGGTGGTGCATCAAATATCGGAGACTTTTTGCCGTTACTGAGATGGGTTGGTTTTGGAGGATTGGAGAAGAGGCTGATGATTCTACAACAAAAGAGAGAGAGATTTATGCAGAATTTGGTGGAAGAGTATAGAAGAAGAATGGAGATCAGTGACAAGGAGAGTGAAAATTATGTGGATGGATCAGGAAACAAGAAAAATATGATTCAAGTGATGCTGTCTTTGCAAAAATTGGAGCCTGAGTACTATACCGATGAAAATATCAGAAGCCTTATGCTGGTAACATTTTTACTCCTTATTTTACATTTTCTTAGTATATATATTTTTATTATTCAACAATATATATAGGATTGTCTATAAATGTGTTTTTATGAATACATTGATTTAATAATCAAATCTAGAATTTAAGTTGTTCAAAAAAAATAAAAGCAAGAGAAGTTAAACATTTTTTTTCTCCAAGTTGTGATTTGTGTAAGTGGCCATGAATTTTGTAATAATTGGAGTGATTATATCTACTTATTTTAATTTTAAAATTATATCGAGTAAATAAAACTTAATTGTGAGAAGGGGTATATATGGATAGTCTTGTGGTATTATGATATGATTTAGGCAAATATACCGTTAAAAGTGGCTATTGAGTATAGAGTGGCTTTGAAGGATAAATTTAAGGAGAAGAGTTCTGCTTCTTGTCCTGATTGGAAGCGGTGGAAATTCCTTTGAAATTTAAATATCCCTCCTAAAGTCAGAATTTTAGTGTGACGAGCTTGTAATAAAGCCATTCCTTCCCTGGTGAGTCTGTGCGTGCATAAGGTGATGGTGGATCCCTGTTGTCATCGCTGCGGCCAAGATCCTGAAGATACGGGTCATGCTCTGTTTTAGTGTAACAAGGCTGTCAAAGTGTCTAGAACTGTCTTTTTGGGTTGATTGTCTAAATTTGGTTAATTGGCTGCCTGCTAAAGTGAAGAGGGATGACATGGAGTTCTTTTGTATGGTAATGTGGATCTATTTGGTTTGATAGGAATGAAGTCACCAAAACAAGTCCCGAATGTTTGGTTTTTTTTTTTTTAAAAAGCTCTTTGGGTCCAAACATTTTTTTTATTCTTATAAAAGCCCAATTCGATTTTCTTCACACAAATTATCTGGGGTTTCATCTTTTTCTCTACACTCTACATCCATCAATGAACAATGACCAAACAGGTTATATATGAAAACCTAAAGTTTCATCTTTGTCTATAATCAATGTATTTATTATATGATATTATTTTTTCTTTAATGAAATTATCATTTTCGGACTAAATACATGAAAACAGGTTTATATATATATATATAAAATTTTTCTATTGTCAGTTCGTCCTGATATAAAATATTTCAGGACGAAGAATGTGGATAATTAGATTTACATACTTTGACTCAAAGTGTATGCACTTGTCAAAACTTCTCCATAATTTGTGGTCCACATTCTTCGTCCTGACAGTAGAAATATATATATATATATATATATATATATATATGTTTAAAAAGAAATTATTAAAATGAACTAGAGGTCCATTTTAGAATTTCACCTAGGTCTTAAAAAAGTCGGAACCAGCCCTGAGATGTGGTGGTGGCTGCTTTGTCTAAACCAGTTATGGGTTCTTTTTCTGCTGAGTTGGATGAACTTTAAGCGCTCAGAGAGGGGCTTTTATTGGCCAAGAGGCTAAATTTGGTGGTTAAATGGGTGGGAGTATATGCTATTAATGTTGCATCATGTCTCAATGTTGATTACTTTCAATGGAGTGACGCTGGTGTAGTTGTGAATGATATTAAGGCTCCGTTTGAAGAAGTTGGAGTTATTAATTGTCAATCTATTCCTAGGAGTAGGAATGTTGTGCCACATACTCTTGCTGCTTTAGCCTTTACCTCTAAGGAGGATTGTTGTTGCTTGATTCCATGCCTGTTTGTTTTGCTTCTCCGCTTAATACAAGTAGTTTTATTTCAAAAAAAAAAAACATAATTGAATATAACCTTGGCCATATTTGTTAGTATTTATTGTATTGTATTCTAGGTTTATAATATATTAGAATCAATTAGCTAATACATTTTAATTGATCTAATACCAAGGGAGGTTGTATTAATTAATGCAGCATAATATAAAATATCACTGAACACAAGGTTGTATAAGAATAATCTAATACAATCCATTACAGTAGGTCAAACGTGCCCTTAGAGACCTAAAGTCCAACATTTTTTTTACGAATACAGTTGAATTTTTTAAAATTTTCTTTTTCGTTTTTTACATTTATTTTAAAAAGTTTATTATCATGGCTCCAGTCTCGAATTTAAGAAAACTGGCTTTACATTTGATTCCTAGTTTTTCTATTATCAAAAACAATTATTTGGTATATTAATCTTAATACCTTATCTTTGAACAGGTTTTGCTGGTAGCTGGAACCGATACTTCAGCTGGGACAATGGAATGGGCAATGTCTCTTCTACTAAACAATCCGGATATTCTGAAAAAAGCACAAGTTGAAATCGATAATCAAATAGGATCCGATCACCTTATCGACGAAATCGATCTAGCTAAACTTCCATATCTTAATTGTATTATAAACGAGACACTACGAATGTATCCTGTAGGACCGTTATTGGTACCACACGAGTCATCAGAAGACTGTAAAATTGGAGGGTATCACATACCGCGTGGCACAATGCTATTGGTCAACATGTGGGCCATACAAAATGATCCCAAAAATTGGGAGGAGCCTAGAAAGTTCAAGCCTGAGAGATTTGAAGGTTTTGAAGGAACAAGAGATGGGTTCAAGTTTGTGCCTTTTGGGTCAGGAAGAAGAAGCTGTCCAGGTGAGAGTTTGGCTATGCGAATGGTTGGGTTGGCTTTGGGCTCATTAATTCAATGTTTTGAATGGGAGAGGGTTGGTGAAGAGATAGTGGATATGACGGAAGGGTCTGGTCTCACCTTGCCCAAAGCACAGCCTTTGCAAGCCAAATATCGCCCCCGTCCAACAATGATCAAACTTCTTTCGCAAATTTGATCTAAAGGTACAACATTGAGATAATAGGATAAACATCACCAAATCCAACTTGACTTTTGAAACTGTCACTACATTAATAATTCTTGTTTATATATCACCAAAATATGTGGCGAGAGCAAAATGAACTTGTTTATTCTCTTATTTTTTTTTTACTTTTTAATTTTCTCTCTCTTTCTTCCTCTCCTCTATTTTTTTTCCAGAATCTCCATTGATGGAGGTCGAATAGACCTCAAATGGAGGTTGAAAGGAACTCGACCTCCAATGGAGGTCTTTTCGTTGGAGAAGAGGATATAAAAAATTGGCAATAAGTCTCATTAGAAAAAAAACGAAGAATTGGATCTGACTTTTTTTTTTGGAAAATAAGTCTCGGATTCAAGAAAAAAAACCGAAACTTATTTTGGTATTTCTGAAACTTATTTTTGTATTTCCGAGATTTATTTTTAGTTTTTTCAAGTTTACTGGTGGAAATGTAAAAAAAATTTAAAATGAAAAACAAAATTGGGCAAAATGGGTTCAAAAATTAAATGTCACTTTTTCAAGGTGTAATTTTAAGCATATCACCGTTTTAATAACTTAAGTTTAAATAGCACTTAAAGTGTAGATCTGACAAAAATTGGCTTTGAACACACTAACAAAAATAAGTCTTGCGTTTTTTTTTTTTTTTTTTTTTGTGTTTCTGAGACTTATTTTGGTGTTTTTAAGGCCTTGTTTGATTTTTTCCACTTAACACTGAATGACACTTATGAGTCGTTTATTTTTTTGTCTGAACACTAAACAGTCCTGAATTTTTCTGAAGACTGAATATGGACTGAAATCTGAATCTGAATAACATGTTTTTTTCCCTCACATCTGAATGTGCTGTCAACATGTTTGTTTTTTAAAAATAAAATTGTATGAAAATAAGTAATTTTACATTTATACTCATACTAATTAAAAGAAGTAATTTAACATGCACCATTCTTTATAACATTTTGTTTGTTTTTTTTTTCTTTTGTAAACAAAGTTCAATTTAATAAAATAAAAAGCTAATCGAAGAATATAATTTTGCATGTTCTGCAAACAAAGTTTAAGTTAAATTTATTGTAAAAAAAAAGAGTTCAAGATCAAGTTCAATTTTATATGTTGTTCACGTTTCCGGTAAATATAATTCATGAAACCATTTTTTTTTGGTTTCCTGGATCATATGCACCGGAAACCAAATAAAAAAAAGGTTCTTGAATTTTTTATATACAATAATTCTATAACATTTTCGAGTCACGAAATCTACTCAATATGATAGACAAATTTATTGAGCCTCGACGAATAGTTAGATAAAAATAAATAAATAAAGAATTCTTACCGGGATTTTGCAGGAGAGAAGTTCAATTGTTCAATCTCTGAAAAATTTCATTATTTGAAGTATTTATGGTTTTTTTTTCTTTTCTAAAACATGTTTAAAATAAGAAATATGTTAAAAGAATTTTTTTTACACCATATTAAATTTAGATAAATTTGGAAATATATCTTTTTTTGGAGGATAGACTTGGAAGAGAATATTTTAATTGTAATCCAGTGATTTGGAATTAAGTTAAAAGTCATGATTTCTTACTTTTTATTTTAAGTTGTTTTTTGATATTTTTAAGTTGTTTGACAACTTAAAAAAACGAACAAAACAACTTAATGAGTTCAATTCAGACCCATTAAATTTTAAGTGAAAAAAACAAACGACCCCTTAATGTGTTCTATTCAGTTATTTTGTTTGATTTTTTTAAGTGTTTAAATCACTTAATAAACCCTAAAACGGAAAAGTGAAATTTTTTCACTTTTCACTTAACAAAAATCCAATGGAATTTAATACAAAGTTTTACTTTCAAAACTATCCTTACTAATTTAATCTATTTCTTAAAACCCTAATCGTATTTATTAGATTCCATACAAATTAAAGTGTAGTACACGTATATATTTCCAAGGATACATTATTTATTATATATATATATATAAATATAAATATATATATATATATATATATATATATATATATATATATTTATATATGGTATTAGAGTTTGTCTCATTTAACATCATTGAGTGTACAGTAGTAGTATTGGAGCATTTATCAATTAAGCAGCACTGGTGGGCATTTATCAATTAAGCAATACTGGTGGGCATAAATCAACAACAAGATTGCAGTGAGAAATTAATCATGCTGTAATTTATTGATAATGATATTTAATTTAGAACAACAACAAAAAATATGTCCAAAAACAAACCTATACAGAATAATATAAATTTGAAATATTATTATTAACTAAATAAATTTATTTTAGAATTATTAATTTACATGTCAAAGTTGTCCTTAATATATTAAAATGTAAATTTATAACAAATAATAGTTAGAAGGGCATAGATGTAAAATTATTTATTTTCAGATATTTATAACTTAAAAAAACAAACAATTTATCACTTATATTCAGTTTTTAGTGAGAAAAAAAACAAACATGTGTTTCAGTTTTCAGTCATTATTCAGTCTTCAGTAACATTCAGCATTGTTCAGTCTTCAGACAAAAAATCAAACGAGGTCTAAGACTTATTTTGTATTTCCGAGACTTATTTCTAATTTTCGAGACTTTTTTAGGTGATTTATGATACTTTTCATATAGTTTTTGAGACTTTTCAGATAGTTTCCGAGACTTTTTTCGAGATTTTTTTTGTAGTTTCTAGACTTTTTACAGTTTTCGAGACTTTTTGGACAAAAATGAATTTTTTTTTAGAATGAAATTTTCCAAAAAAAATTTCATTTTCTTCATTGAAACCTCCATTGGAGGCCGATTTCGTCCTTCATTGTAGGTCTTTCATCTCCATTGATGGAGGACTTGATCCATTTTTTTTTTTATAAAAACAAAAACCTAGAAATGGCACAAATATAATAAAAGAAGAAGATTAGGTTATTTTAGTCATTTGATGCAATTTAAACTCAAGTTATTAATCTAGTGATACTTTCAAAATTCAATAAGAAAAGAATGTCATTTCCTATCATTTCCACATAAATCTCGGGTGGTGATTGCCACAATTATTTTAAGTACAGTCGAAACGACTTCTATCGGAGGTCTGTTCAAACTCTATTGATGACTCTATCAATGGAGGTTTTGGACAAAATAATAAATAAATAAAAAAGAGTAAAAGTAAAAATGGGGGCCTTTTTATTCATCACCATACTATGTTGCCATTTAAACTTAGATTATTAAGATGGTGATAGTCTAAAAAATGGAGAAGTAAAGAATGCTATAAATTTAAAGGAGTCTAGAATCTAGATATTTGTCACAAAATGTGTATGCTTTCGAAATTTATACATGGTATGTTGCAATATCTTATTAAATTTTTTTATGACAATCGGTGAATGAACATAATTAGTTCTTCAACTTAGTGTGTACGAGATTTGAACATAATATCTCTTGAACATCAACAATGAAGAAAGGATTTGGATTAGAATAATAAATCACATGTACCCTTAAAGCATTAAGACTGTTATCAAATCGAATATAAATAGCTTGTTTTCTACTCTTTGAAATATGGGGCGCTTCTGATTCTGTTAGCACCTTAAAACAATTTCCTCTTCTATACGTTACTATATTTCTAGAGTTAATAATTTTGTACGAGTTTTGTTCAAACTCCATTAATACCCTCTTGGGATTATTAATTTGAACGATCTGCAGCTTATCAACCTGTGATTTAGATGTATTCTCATGTCGGAAAAAACATATATTTTTCTCAAACTAGAAATGCTCTTTCTTTGCTTATAAATTAATTATTGTTGATGGAATCAGTTCACAGGTGCTTGAAGTCATCAAAATTCTCCAAGTAGACTTCATTCTGGCACTGCTTTCTTGTACTTGTTTTCCTGTATTACCTTGCTAAATACTTCCCTGGAGTCAGAAACCTCGCACCGAGCCCTGGTCTTTCGCTAGTCGCTACCCATTATATGCCACCTCTATCTCTTAAAGAAACCACTTCATTGTACTCTGGCCAAACTATCCAACCAATATGGTCCGATTGTATTCCTCTGGTTTGGTTCTTGTCCAGTCCTTCTTGTATATTCCCCTTAAGCGGCAATGGAATGGTTCACTGAAAAAGAGACCATTTTCGCCAATCGCCCCCGCTTGCTTGCAGGAAAATACCTTTATTATAACTACACCTCCCTAGTTTGGCCTTCATATGGTCACCATTAGCGCAACTTGAGGCGCATAGCTTCTCTTGAAATCCTGTCGTTGATCACTCCAAAATGAGCACCCGCAATAGTACAAAGTCGTTGGAGTAGTACAATTATAAATTAGATTTGTTCCACGGGGATTGATGAATTGATTACCACAATTGATTGATTAGACTACTATTTAGACGAGCAAATATTTGATGAATAAATTACAGTACTCGAATCTAATTAAATTAAACTACAACTAGACTGAAATTAATGAGACTAAACAAGCAAGTAAACAAATCAAAGTCACACACAAACAAAAGGTTGTATTACTAAATGGAAATTAGACTAAGACTGTGAATCCACTTAACCAATTATCACCAATTTATAGACACACCATTAAAGATAAATTATGCAAGTGCAAATGTAAACTCGTGACAACCCTCAATTAATCTCTACTCTCTCTCAAGTAATAGAAATAACACTTATATGCACCAATAACCTATCTCTCGATGTTCATCCAAAATACACACAAGTTCATTAAGCTTCGTGGTTCACTAATTGAGTCCTAGAGACTAGCCTCGAGTATCTCTACCTTACTAGACCTCTATCATGCATTTCATCGAGCACGTTGTGTGCTTCTTCTCTTGGTACATCATACAACAACCATATAAACATTAAATACTAGCTAAACACTCACTATTGATTATAGCATGAAACACACATACATAAACACAAGAAATAAGGATAAAGTGGTGGGTTTTATTGATAATTCATGGTAAATGTTTCATCTTGGCCTTAGCCATGAAGGATTTAGTTTATAATACAGTAAATGACCATACAAGATATGTAATGATTACAAGCCATAAAATGAATACAATAAATGTAAAGAGAGAAATGACAAGAGTAAACTAAGTTGAAGGACTCTTCCTCTCTACTTGGTTGTGCTAGACTTCTTCTCTCTTTGCCTTCTTTTGCTCCAAGATGTGATTTTGGTGGTTGATCTAAGTAAGGAAATGAGGTGGTGAGTGTTTGGTGAAGTGGGATTTGGGTTTAGATGGTGATTTGATGAAGGTTTTGGGCAGTGGCGGATCCAGAAATTTTAACGAGGTGGGGCACTTGAACAAAAATCAATTATTTAAAAAAAATGAATGAAAATTTAAAATCATAGTAAAATGTGTTTTTTTTATATAAAAAATGATGGTATAATGAATTTTTAATTAAAAATAGAATACTTACTCGAAATGAATGAAATAATCTTACATTTAACAGAACTAAAAACAAGAAACAAAATATTAAAAAAAAAACAATAACAAGAAAAACAAAATGAACAATGAAAAATTATAGTATTTATTCGTAAAAAAAAATTAAAATATAGTTTTATAATAAAAAATGTTGTTTTGTATTTATAGTGAATTCACTTTAAATTTATACAAAAATAATTGATTAATAAATACTACTAGGAATTATTTTTGTATAAATTTAAAGTGAATTATTGATTCTAAATAAATTAGAATAATAAAATAAAGAAAAATATAAATGATAAAATAAAATGAATCATAATAATAGATGAACTATTTTAATATAATAAATTTAAATTTGAGATTTTAGGGTTTATTGATTGGATGTGTTAAGTATGTCAAACTAAAAATATTAGAAATAAGAAAATTTCAAAATAATAATAGATAAGATAATTTACTATATAATAAAATTGAATTAAGTAAACCACAAATTAAGGGTAGTTAAGAATTTAACAATGAGGGGAAAAAGAAAATGGATTATTTTGTTGTAGAAGAAAATGGAAATTTGATAAAGGAATTGGAAACGAGTGTAAAATAAAAATAGATATTAAAAGGTATTTGTTTTGCTTACGCTGAGAATTGAACCAATGACTAAAATTAAAAAAATGAAGACAATAAACCAACAGTGCTGTATAACAACATATGTCATGATGTGTTATTTGTGATATATATATATATATACATATATATATATATATATATATGTAAACATAAAATGATTTTTTTTGAAAATTTAAAGTGGGGCACGGGCCCCACTTGGTCTATATATGGGTCCACCCCTGGTTTTGGGTGATTTAGTGAATGATTTGGGATAAAGATTGGTTCTTGGATGTTTTGGATTGGTATGAGAGTGTTTTGGAGCTCAAGAGTCGTGCAAGAGGTGAGGCAAATGAGTGTGAAGTGAGGTATTTATAATGTGTGGCTTTAGGGCATGAAAACCTAGAAGAATGCTAATGTGGAAGTGTGGTGCTGTTCGGGCACGATACGTAGGGCATCTGAACAGCGATGAACTGCTGGAATTCCTTAGCCAATGTGGGCGCTGTACGTAGGGCAATCGTACAACTAGGGGTGGGCAAAAAACCAATAAATCGAATCGAATCGGTGAATCGAACCAATCCAATCAATTTTTTTTTTCAGGTTTCAATCAATTTTTTTCAGGTTTTCTTATAATGGCCGGTTCAGTTCAGTTCATTTTTTTTTGAAAACTGATTGGATCAGTTTTTTTCCCGTTTCATTATTCCAAACTAGTAAACCGAACCAAGATTCAATTTATATATAAAAAAACCCTATTTTAATGTTCAACAGTCCATGAATTTATAAAATTATGAAAATGTGTCATTGTATTTTTTTTTCTTTGTTTTTTTTTTCTGAATATTATTTTAAACTAGTATTTTCAATTTGTTCAAGCCCATAATTTAATTTAGTTAAATGCCCAAAAGGATTAAAACATGAAAATATGTGTACAAATTAAAGCCCATGAATTTGGCCAAGTATGACCAAAACCGAAAAAACCGAATCGGTCCAATTCGGTTGGTTTTTGATCGGTTGACATTTGTAAATTTTATTGGAGCAGTTCATATTTTCATAAACCTAACTTTATCGTTTTTTATCGGTTCTATTGAAAAATGAGCCGATCCATTAAACGTCCACCTCTACTTACATCGCCCATCCTCTAGAATAAATTGCTCTTTGTGTGGTCGCTGTACGTAAGGCGATCGTACAATGAAAATTCTCTGGAATAAATTGCCCTTCGTGTGGTCACTGCATGTAGGGTGACCGTACAACAACCATTCCCTGCTTTTGCTTTCAAAAATTGTCATTTTGCCTCTAACTTCTCATTTCTTTACAATAATGCCCTTGGAAGCCTAAGAATCCGCACAAGCTTATTTAAACTTTAAATATACCAATTTTATCCGGAAAACGAATGCAAATGGTAGGAAAAGGGGGCTACACCATGTGTATAAATGGGTATTATCAGTCGTCTAATCACCTATATAAATGCTTTATAACATCCGTGTTGATGAGTATAAGTTGTTGCCATTTGGAGCTAGAAGAAGAGGGTGTCCTGGTGAGGGATTGACAATGAGGATGGTTAGGTTGGCTCTTGGACTAGTGATTCAATGCTTTGAGTGGAAGAGAGTTGGTGAGGAGATGATGGACATGAGTGAAGGCACTGGGATTACTAATTTACTATGCCCAAAGATAAACCATTATTAGCAATGTGTAGGCCACACCCAGTTGTGTTGAACCTCATTTCTCAGCTTTGAATAATTGTTTGTGCTTAGGTTGGTCAGTTCTCAGCAATCAATATTTATCTTGAAACATCGATCTTGTAGGTCTTCAGGTATATTAAAATACAGATATTGTATTCCATCTTTTTCAATGGACAAACAAATAAATTTCTTGTTCGGGATTTCGACTTTGATGCATCGGAAAAATCACGGAAACAAGAATTGATAAATAGAACAGGGATAGATGATTTATATCCGTTGATTATTGAATACTGGAAACTAAATCCGTTGATTATTGAATACAGGAAGCAAAACGTGCATTCTATTAATTTGTTGATTCACACTTGAATACTAAAATAACATTAGTTGATTCTCTCAAGAATACCAAAAATAGGATAAACAAGAGAAAACTCTCTGTAATTTTATTAATCATCAAAAACTCCAATCCTCTTAGAACTTGTTTGTTTGTTTGTATTGTATAGTATAAGAGAATTAAAATGTATTAAACAATACAATACATGTGTTTGACAAGACATGTTGTATTGTACTAAATAATGCCGATAGTACTTTTAATACAATAAGCATTGTATTAGATAATAGGGCAAATTGCACTAAACCCCTTGAGGTTTGGGCAAGTTACACTTAGTTGGAAAAATTTCTTTATTATACACTAACACCCCAAAAACTTAAATTTAACTTTAAAAATACCTAAAATGCCCCTAGTTATATTATTCTATACTTTATTTTTTTATTTTTTAACCAAAAACTTTATCAACTTTAATAAAAATAAAAAAATTAAATAAAAAATATGATTCATTAAATAAATAAACAACTTAAAAAATTAAATAAATAAATAGTTTAAAAAATTAAATAAATAAATAGTTTAAAAAATTAAATAAATAAATAGTTTTAAAAAATAAAATAATACTAAATAGTTTTAAAAAATAAAATAAATAAATAATTTCAATAAATAAATAAATAAATGAAAAAAATAAAAAAACATTAATTGTTTAAGGATATCCATTAATACGGACAAGAAAAGCTCTAAATATCCAAACTTATTTATTTTTATTTTTTTAACTATTTTTTTTAATATTTATTTTTTAAACTATTTATTTATTTTTAAAATTATTTATTTATCAATATTTTTGTAAATATTTATTTATTTAATTTTTTTAAAACTATTTATTTATTTATATTTTTCAAAACTATTTATTTAATTTATTTTTTAAAACTATTTATTTATTTAATGAATCATATATTTTATTTAATTTTTTTATTTTATTAAAGTTTTTAAATTTTTTGGTTAAAAGGTAAAAAAGAGTATAAAATAATATAACTAGGGGTATTTTAGGTATTTTCAAAGTCAAATTTAAGTCATAGGAGTGTTAGTGTATAACAAAGAAACTTTTCTATCTAAGTGTAACTTGCCCAAACCTCAAGGAGTTCAGTGCAATTTGCTCTAGATAATATATAGTGAAAGGGTATGTTTATATTGTATTAAATTTGTAGGTGATTTTTTTTTTCAAATAAATTTATATAAAGGAATAAAATAATTAAATAAATATTAAAATTTAAAATTAATCAAAATATAATATTGAAAATTAAATTTTATAATAAAAATATTATTTAAAAAATATAATACATCAAATATATACTTTATATTATTATTTCTTATTCAAAAAATATATTAATTTTAATTGTATACAAAATATTTGGAAACAAAAATCATATCCAAACATTGTATAACTTAATACAGTCTAATACGAAATATCACCAAACACATGATTATATAATGATAACACAGTTCAATGCAATACTATCCAATACAATCTAATCTAATATAATCCAATACTATACAATATAACGTGCCAAACATGTCCTTAGTGTACACGGCCTTTGAATATTAAACCCAAAAATTTAAAAGAAACATAAAAGAATTAAAAAAACAATAAACTAGAATCTCAAAACATCACAAATAGAAAACAAAGGAACCTATGTAATAAGGAAATTACATTTGATTTAATAAAATCAAATCATAAAATAATTAACTACCTAACTAAATATATAATAAATGTATTAATTACAATAATATTTTTAAAATTTAAAATCTTCAATAATCTCCTTTCTCAAACCCTTAATATTTCTCTATTTTTCCACCCTTAAAAGAAAAATAGAAAACCAATCATATTCTCAGAGACCAGGATCCTCTGCTGAATTCTTTCTTTGCTCAACTATGCTGAACTTCTAAGGATATGATGACATATGCATATTAAAGTTTTGAAACGTCAAGATTAATTTTAGTCTTTTTTTCTCTCTTCAATGTCAAGACAACACCGTCTTCTTCCTTCTTCCTTACCACTAGGGGCGGATCCACATTAAGTCCAGGTGGGGCCTGTGCTCTACCTCAAAATTTTTTCTTAAAATCTATTGTGTTTATATATAATATGTACATAATAATTAACTCACATTGCATAAAGAATGTGATAGCGCAGCTGGTATTGAACGTCTCATTCCTATGGATGACTTGGGTTCAAGTCATGACTATTACATTTTGCTTGATTTTAATAATTTTTTAAATGTTTTTTATTTTGTCATCTTTTTTAATCCCTTTATCAAATTTTCATTTTCTTCTAAAATAAAATAATTCAATTTCTCTTTTTTGTCATTATCAACTTCTTAGCTACACACATTTTATAGTTATTTAATTCAATTTATTTTATATTAAATAATATATTATTATTTTGAACGTTTATTATTTTTAATAGTTTTAGTTTGACATACCAAACTAACACATCACATCAATAAACCCTACAATCTCAAATTTTAATTTATTATGTTAAAATAATCCATATATTATGATTCATTTTATTTTATATTTAATATTTTTCTTTATTTTATAACTTTAATTTATTTAGAATCAATAAATCAATAATTTATCAATAATTAGAAGAATAACAAATTCCAAAAAAAATATCTATTAATATTTATTAATCAATTATTTTGTACAAATTTAAACTAAATTCATTATAAATACAAAACAAAATTTCTTATTATAAAATTAGATTGTAATTTATATTGTTTTTCTTGTTGTTATTTATTTATTAGTATTATGTTTCTTATTTTTATTTCTTTAAATATATATATATATATATATATATAAGACTATTTAGTTCATTTTGAGCATGTGTTTTATTTTTTTTATTTTATACCCTAAACTTCGCTATGCCATCGCTTTTTTCTTTATATTAAAAAAAATTATTTTAAAAAAAAACACATTTTACTGTGATCTCAATTTTTCAGTATTTTTTTTATATAATTGTTAGTTTGTTTAAGTGCCCTATCTGGTTAAAATATCTGGATTCACCACTGCTTACCACTAAACCACTGTATGACCTGTTATTCATCTTCTCTATGCATAAGAACGGCAACATGTTAACAAATTAAAACTCACAGTTTTTACAGACTTGAAAAGAGAGTTTATCTTCTTCCTTTTGACCAATTCACCCAACCCGATTCTTCTTTGCCGACCAACATCAAAAATCCCTTTCAAGTTTCAACTTCTCCTCTAATTGTTCTCCCAAGATTTCGGCAACTGGAAATTTTTTTCAAAATCGGCAAACCAGCTACAAATGTTTCTTTCTCTAGTTCAAGATTCTTGATGATTGTTTGACAACAAATATCCGTTTCTATAGTTCAAGATTCTTTACCCAGCACTCAAATTTAGATCGAAATTGAAAAACAACATCCAAACTTAACATTCTAGGTTTATTGGATTTTGAAAGAATTGCAATAATTATGAAAGAAGAAAAAATATATATTTATTAGGATTTGAAGAGAGATTTTGAAGAAATAAAAAAACTAAGTACACAGAGCACATCACAACAATTCGCGACGAAATGGTAAGAAGATGACAACATTACCACAATTCGTAGATTGTCAAAATGGAAAGAGGATGATGAAGACAACAGTCACAACACCACCATTCACTGCTTGTAGAAGGTTTTGAGAATTCAGTGTATATTCGACCATCAAAACGATGTAGTTTTACTTATACCATGAGGAATAAAATAAAAAAAATAAATCCCAACCACATGTTTTCATTAAAGCCACATGATAATGGATCCTAAAAAATTCAACATATTCAGCACAAACAAGGTTCATCAGAAGATCTTTGTCCTATTCTAAGATGCGAGATAAAGAGAGAATCCTTATAAAAGAAAAATCCACCAGTAGCTTGTCCCACTTGGATATGTAAACGTGGATAATAAACGTGGATAATGTGAGAAATATGTAAACATATTCACATTAACTTTTCAAACTTTTATTACATTCCAAAATCCTAATAAACGTGGATAATGTGAGAAATATATAAACATATTCATATTAACTTTTCAAACCTTATTATCTTCCAAAGTCCAAAATGTGCTTTAACCGACTCTATAATATCTATATTTAGATACTCCGTTAATTTGATTTTTTATTTGATTTTTTAAAATATGCATTATTAACAATCACTTATTCATTTTAATACTTATATGTGATGAAATGAGATAAGACCAAATTCATACAATTAATACTATACTGTCGAAATTTTTTAATACATTACATTATAATCAATATAATTCTACAAATCAGCTTGGTACGAATAAAAACAAAATTAAATAATATTTTGGACGGTGAACATTATTCTAAAAATATTCTCATAATTCAGATTATATATATAATTATATACATATACATATATATATATATATATATATATATATATATAAATAGAGAGAGATAGAACTTGAAGAGCACCACCACCACTCACACTATTTGAGTAGCTGAAACTTGAAGCCATCATGTTCTTGCACTTAGTTCTCTTCGTAGCTCTATTCATACTAACAGATCACTTGATAAAGAAGATCAGAAATCTGCCACCAAGCCCTTTCCCAACTCTACCAATGATAGGCCATCTCTACCTCTTCAAGAAACCCCTTCATCGATCTCTCTCCAAAATCTCCTCCAAATACGGTCCCATACTTCTCCTTAAGTTCGGCTCTCGTAGTGTCCTCCTCGTGACTTCCCCGTCCGCAGCCGAAGAATGTCTCACCAAAAACGACATCGTTTTTGCCAACCGACCTCATCTGTTATCCGGTAAACACTTGGGCTACAACTACACCAGCCTGACATGGGCCCCATACGGGGACCATTGGAGAAACCTCAGGAAAATCTCATCTCTTGAGATCTTATCCAAAAACCGTCTCCAAACACTATCTTTTGTACGCATGGACGAGATTAGATCAGTAGTACGCAGACTCTATCAACATGATCATCTAAATCAGACGGTGGAGATGCAATCTGTATTCTTTGAGTTGACTCTAAACGTGATGATGAGAATGATAGCCGGGAAGAGGTACTACGGTGAAAACGTGGCGGAAATTGATCAGGAAGCAAAGGTTTTTCAGGAGATAGTGATCGAAACGTTACGACTTGGTGGTGCATCAAATATTGGAGACTTTTTGCCGTTACTGAGATGGGTTGGTTTTGGAGGATTGGAGAAGAGGTTGATGATTCTACAACAAAAGAGAGAGAGTTTTATGCAGAATTTGGTGGAAGAGTATAGAAGAAGAATGGAGATCAGTGACAAGCAGAGTGAAAATTACGTGGATGGATCAGGAAACAAGAAGAATATGATTCAAGTGATGTTGTCTTTGCAAAAATTGGAGCCTGAGTACTATTCCGATGAAAATATCAGAAGCCTTATGCTGGTAACATTTTTACTCCTTATTTGAAATTTTCTCAGTATATCTTTTTATTATTCAACAATATATATATAGGATTGTCTATAAATGTGTTTTTATGAATACATTGATTTAATAATCAAATCTAGAATTTAAGTTCTTCAAAAAAAAAGCAAGAGAAATTAAACATTTTTCCCTCCAAGTTGTGATTTGTATAAGTGGCCATGTGATTAAATTAATTTAACAGTTTTTTTTTTGAAATATTACATCTTTCGGGGTTTGGAGAGGGGCAAAACTCGAACCCACAAAATATATCTCATTCTGTATCTTTAACGGTTTAAAATACGTCTTTTTATAATAATTGGAGTTATTTTATCTACCATAATACTTAATTGATGTAGATATAATAATTAAAGTCAAGAAATCTTTTACTTATTTTAATTCTAAAATTATATCGAGTAAATAAAACTTAATTGTGAGAAGGGGTATGATAGTCTCATGTGGTATTATGACGAGAGGCAAATATAAATATACCGTTAAAAGTGGCTACATAGTGGCTTTGGAGGATAAATTTAACGAGAAGAGTTCTGCTTCTTGTCAAATTTTTGTGTGGCAAGCTTGTAACAAAGCCATTCCTTCCCTGGTGAGTCTATGCGTGCATAAGGTGATGGTGGATCCCTGTTGTCATCGCTGCGGCCAAGATCTCTGTTTTGGTGTAACAAGGCTGTCAAAGTGTCTAGAACTGTCTTTTGGGAGTTAATTAACAGGTTTGATTGTCTAAATTTGGTTAGTTGGCTGGCTGCTAAAGTGAAGAGGGATGACATGGAGTTCTTTTGTATGGTAATGTGGAGTATTTGGTTTGATAGGAATGAAGTCACCAAAACAAGTCCCAAGTATTTGTTTGTTTGTTTTTTTTTTCTTTTTTAAAAACCCTAGTTCTAATTCTTTTTAAAACCTGATTCTTATTCTTCTAAAGTTCAAACGATCTCTTTTGGTCCAAACATTTTTTTTATTCTATTTAAAGTCCAATTTGATTTTATTCAGACAAATTACCCGGGGTTTCATCTTTTTCTTTTTTTTCTATACACTCTACTGCCACCAAAAGGTTATATATGAAAACTTAGGGATTCATCTTTATCTATATAATTAATTTAAGATATTATTTTGTATATAATGAAATTATCATTTTCGGACTAAATATATGAAAATAGCTTTTTCTATTATCAGTTCGAATTGATATAAAATATATAAGTCCCTTGCATGTGCGCAATTTGATCGAAAAGATGCTTTAACAAGTGCATATAGCCAAATCAAAGCATTTAAATTCAATGATCCACATATAAGGAACTGATATATCTTATATCAGTTTGAACTGAGAATAGAAAAACTGTATATATATATATATATATATATATATATATATATATATATATTATAACAAAAGGGAGATTTGTAAATAACCCCCTGACATTTGATCAAATGCCAAATTAAACCCCCCACTTTGAACAATCAGCAAAAAAACCCATACCATTAATTGACAGTTAGTTGACCGTCAATTGACTTTTTATATATCAATTATTAGAATTTAAATCATTTATTATAAACAGAATAAAAAAGGAAAATATATTAAAAATATATACTAATAATAATAAAATCAATTTCATAGAAAACTAATTTTTTATATTTTAAAATAAATTTTTTGTTTAAATTTTATAATGATTTTATTGTTTTGTTATAATATATTTTTATATATTTAATTTTCATTAAAATATATTTTTATATTTTTATTTTCTAACCTATTCTTAGTATATTTTTTAATTATTTTTTTAGTTCAATTCTAGAAAAAACCACTTCAATAATTATATTTCATTATATTTAATTAAAGTCAACTAACGGTCAACTAACTGTCAACTAATAATAGGGATTTTTTTGCTGATTGTTTAAACTAGAGGGGTTGATTTGACATTTGATCAAAAATCAGGGGTTATTTACAAATCTTCCTAAAAAACTACTAAAATAAATAAGGGGTCCATTTTAAAATTTCATCACGAACCTCTAACAAGTCAGGACTGTCTAAATCAGTTATAGGTTCTTGTTCTGCTGAGTTGGGTGAAATTTTACTGCTTAGAGAGGGGCTTTTTTTGGCCAGAAGGCTAAATTTGGTGGTCAAATGGGTGGGAGTAGATGCTGTTAATGTTGCATCAGGTCTTAATGTTGATTACTTTCAATGGAGTGATGCTGGTCCAGTTGTGAATGATATTATGGCTCTGTTTGAAGAAGTTGGAGTTGTTAATTGTCAAGCTATTCCTAGAAGTAGGAATGTTGTGGCACATACTCTTGCTGTTCTAGCCTTTACCTTTAAGGAGGATTGTTGTTGGCTAGATTCCGAGTGTTTGTCTTGCTTCCCTGTTTAATACAAGTTGTTTTATTTCAAAAAACCAAAAATAATAAAAAAAATTAATTGAATATAACCTAGGCCATGTTTGTTAACATGTATTGTATTGTATTATGGATTTATAATATATTAGAATATAGGGAAGGTAAAACAACCCTTTTGTATGGGGCCCTATGGGGACCTGCACTTATGGGGTAGGAATGAGTTTCAATTTAGTAGGGATGAGGATAAATAATAAAACTCGTAATGGGTATGGAGCAGGAATGAGTTTTATAATCTAAAATCCCTGCCCCGCCCCGTCTTGCATAAAAGTTGTTTACTAATACTGATACTGATACTATCTGTTTTCACTTAATTGAAAGTTGAATATCAATAGTCTGAGATTTTTTAAAGCAACAATTGTTAGATGAATAGCTCTTTTCCAGGCTCTATTGTTCTAAAATTTTCTAAATTAGTTGTTCTATTTTTAATTTATTTGTTGTGAATGTTTTTGTTCCTTGTTTTAGTAATTTGATTGTTTGCTATTGATTTCAATATATAAGGCCTCATTAAAGGTTTTCACCTAAGGCCTCCAATATCATTAAGCCGCCCTAGCTCCAATCTCTCGAATTTAAGAAAACTAGCTTTGCATCAGATTCCTAGTTTATCTATTAACAAAAACAATTATTTGGTATATTAATCTTAATACCTCATCTTTGAACAGGTTTTGCTAATAGCTGGAACTGATACTTCAGCTGGGACAATGGAATGGGCAATGTCTCTTCTACTAAACAATCCAGACATTCTGAAAAAAGCACAAGTTGAAATCGATAATCAAATAGGATCTGATCATCTTATCGACGAAATAGATCTAGCTAAACTTCCATATCTTCGTTGTATTATAAACGAGACACTACGAATGTATCCTGTGGGACCGTTATTGGTACCACATGAGTCATCAGAAGACTGTAAAATTGGAGGGTATAACATACCACGCGGCACAATGCTATTGGTCAACATGTGGGCCATACAAAATGATCCCAAAAATTGGGAGGAGCCTAGAAAGTTCAAGCCAGAGAGATTTGAAGGTTTTGAAGGAACAAGAGATGGGTTCAAGTTGGTGCCTTTTGGGTCAGGAAGAAGAAGCTGTCCAGGTGAGAGTTTGGCTATGCGAATGCTCGGGTTAGCTTTGGGCTCATTAATTCAATGTTTTGAATGGGAGAGAGTTGGTGAAGAGATAGTGGATATGACGGAGGGGTCTGGTCTCACCTTGTCCAAGGCACAGCCTTTGCAAGCCAAGTATCGCCTACGTCCAACAATGATCAAGCTTCTTTCGCAAATTTGATTTAAGGGTACGACATCGAGATAATAGGGATAAATAGCACAAAATCCAACTTAACTTTTAAAACTGTCACTACATTAATAATTCTTGTTTAGATAGCATCAAAGTATGTGGTGAGACTAAAATACTCCATACTCCAGAATCATTTAAATTTAAATTATTAAGTTGGTGATATTCTCAAAAATGAAAAAGTAAATTAAAGAGTGCTATAAATTTAAAGAACTCAACGATATTTGTCATAAAATGTGTATGCATTTAAATTTTATACATGTTATGTTGTAATATCTTATTTAAACCTTTTATGTCGATCGATGAATGAACATAAAGCAAATCGTTCTCTAACGTAGTGTGTACGAGATTTGAACATAATATCTCTTGAACATTAACAATGAAGAAATTGATTTGGATTTGGATTAGAATAATAAAGTATATGAACCCTTTAAGCATTAAGACAATTGTTATCAAATCAAATATAAATAACTCGTTTTCCTTTCTTTGAAATAAGGGGCACTTCTGATTCTGCTAGCACTTGAAATAATTTCGTCTTCTACGCTACTATATTTATAGAGTCAATAATTTTATAAGGTCTATTCAAAATCCATTGATATCCTTTTAGGATTGTTAATTTGAATGATCTGCAGCTTATAAACCTGTGATTTGGATATATTCACTAGACATAGCGCCTGTTCGAATCGAACCGGAAAAACCATCGGAGAAAAACCGGAACCGAACCAGAACTTGATAGGAACCGGTGCCGGGGAGGTTCCGGTTCCAGTTCGAACCGGATCGGAACCGACGGTTTGGTTCCGGTTCGAACCAGACGGTTCCAACATAATTATAATTATTTTTTGAAATCATATGGTCTCCCTTGGCTCAACTTGAGGGGCATAGCTTCTCTTGAAATCATGTCGTCTATGTTGGAAAATTTCATCATGTGGGGCCACACATGTAAATATTAAATGTGTTGTGCTATCATTGGTTAAGCCTAAATTAAAGTGGTCTAATTAAGATTTAAAGTTTAAGACGTCACGGAGTTAATATGTAGATACCAAAGTGCTATTTCTAATTTGATGAGGGGCCGAATTAAAAATAGCAAAACATATAATAACCCTAATCCCCAAATTACACGATCAAATTTTAGTTTGTCTGTATCCCCATCAACAGAACAAGAGAGATCACTTTTGTGTCCCAGGATCGTGATAATTTGGAAGATCTCAACCCGTTCTCCAAACCTCCAGCAATGGATTCAGGTACGCTTCCGCTTATTGTTATCTCCCATTTCTCTTGAATTGATATGTGTTAGGAATATGTATTTAGGGTTTGATTAAGCATGATTTAGAAACATGTTTAGATAAGACTTTCGGATTAATTATGTGCCTATACATGTTGATAATGTATTAACCAAATTTACTTACAAGTGGTATCAGAGCAGATATAGTAGAAACACTAGCTGTAAAGAGAACAAAACAAACAAACAAACATATTCACATTAATAACCAAATACAATAATCAACAAATTCAAATAATAGTAAGTCTCATCTCAAGATACCTAGCATAACATTAATATCAAGTCTTTGGACAGTAATATTAATTGTAAGTGGTACTCTTGTTGTAGTGATCAAACATTGACAATTAATAATTCATGTCAAATAATAAATCTATCTTTGGATCGACTTATTATTCACATGTAAAACCTTATAATCGTCACATATTTACCACCACAGGTGTGTGTGCAATTCGGCCAAGTATTAACCTTCCTTTGGGCCGGCTAATACCCGCATGAATTTATACGCACACAAACATCCAACATCATTCATGAACAATTTACATAAGAGAGGTCACTTTGGCGACATCTTATTTCAATTAGCCCATTTAGAATGACAGACTACTTTATTTAACCATAAAAGATATACCAAAAATATTTGAATTTGAGTTGATTCTTAAAATAAAAAAATTACAAAATCTGCCCATGATTTTGTAAAATTACAGCAAGGCCACTCAAGTTTTGAAAATTACAAAGTGATCCCTTAACTTTTCAGTAATTATAATGGGCCAGTTTGCAATTATGAAATTTTTTTGGCTGCTTTCCAATGATCCATCTCAGTGTTACTTAAATTTCTGCCTAATATACCAACAATGTACGCAATATCCGGACGCGTACACACCTGAGCATACATTAGACTCCCTATAGCTGATGCATAGGGAATCTTTTGCATTTCCTTAACTTCAAGTTTATTTTTTGGGCACTAACTGAGACTGAACTTGTCTCCCTTAGCGACAGGGGTGTCACCTGGTTTGCTGTCCTACATGCCAAACCTTTTGAGCACTTTATCAATCCAAGAATACCCCGAGATCGATCTCGTTGTATCTGGATCCCTAATACAAAGAAGGTGTTATCAAGATCTTTCATCTCAAAATTCTTTGATAGAAATCTTTTGGTTTCTTGCAACATACCTATATCATTTGTGGCAAACAGTATGTCATCGACATATAACACCAGGAATATGTGCTTACTCCCACTGAATTGATACATACAGATATCTGTGGACTATTCCTTACGGCTTCCTGGAATGGTCAAAAATATTTCATATCATTCATAGACGATTACTCACGCTATGAGTACCTATTTCTCATTCATGAGAAATCACAGTCCTTGGACGTGTTCAAAACTTTTAAGGCTGAAGTTGAGAACTAACTCAACAAAAGAATAAAAAGTGTCAGGTCTAACCGTGGTGGTGAATACTATGACAGATATGACGGTTCAGGTGAGCAACGTCCATGACCGTTTGCTAAATTCCTAGAGGAATGTGGAATCGTCCCACAGTACACCATGCCAGGATCACCTAGCATGAATGGTGTAGCTGAAAGGCTAAACCAGACTCTTAAGGATATGGTAAGGAGTATGATTTGTCATTCCACCTTACCAGAGTCACTCTGGAGAGAAGCACTCAAAACAACAGCTTATATTCTAAACCGAGTGCCAACTAAAGCAGCTGCAAAAACACATTATGAGCTTTGGACATGCAGAAAGCCTAGTCTAAACATTTTCACATTTGGGGATGTCTAGCTGAGGCAAGGCCTTACAGGCCACATGAAAAGAAATTGGACTCCAAAACTGTAAGCAACTACTTCATTGGCTACTCTGAGCAATCTAGGGTCTATAAATTTTATGATCCCACACTTAGGTTAAATTTTGAGACGGGAACTGCAATATTTTTTGAGGATGTTGAGTTTGGGGGGAAAAATAAGGTCAGAGACATTGTCTTTGAGGAGGAATCAGTTTAGATTCCCACTATCGCTTTTGACAATGTGCAGGTTTCTATACATGTTATTGATCAAGAAGCGAATCCGGATCCTTAACCAGACAATGTTAAACAACCCCCTATTCAACATGAGGTAATTGTTCCTGAGGAACAAACTCAACAACCAGTGCCATTAAGGCGATCCACTAGAGAAAGGAGAAATGCTATTCCAAACGATTTTTTCGTATTTCTCCAGGAACATGAGGAAGACATTTGAATGGTGGAAGATGATCCAATCAACTTACATCAAGCCATGCAGGGTTCCAACTCTCAAAAGTGGATTGATACCATGAATGAAGAGTATCAGTCTATGCAAGGCAATAAGGTTTGGGAACTTATCCCATTACTAGAAGGTGCGAAGCCCATTGGTTGTAAATGTATATTTATAACCAAAAGGGATTCGAAAGGTAATGTGGAGAGGTATAAGGCTCGTCTTATAGCTAAAGGCTCATCTTGTAGCTAAAGGCTTTATCCAAAGGGAAGGGATTGACTCTAAAGAGACTTTCTCTTTAGTTTCAACGAAAGACTTTTTTAGGACAATCATGGCACTTGTTGAACATTTTGACCTTGAGCTTCATCAGATGGATGTCAAAACTACATTTCTTAATGGTGACATTGACGAAACAATTTATATGGTGCAACCAGAAAACTTTTAGTCGGGAGACCCAAAGAATATGGTTTGTAAACTGACAAAGTCCATCTATGGACTCAAGCAAGCTTCCCGTCAGTGGTACCACAAGTTTCATCAAGTGATTATTGTAAGTTTCTTATGTTTTGATTGGCTCATTTCGTTGTCAAACCATATTGGGGGATTTGCTTGTAAGGGTATATTAGGTCTCATTGTTCGTGATCAAGCTTTGATGACATCTTCATGTTCAAGAGCACATCAAATGTTTATCATTTGCTTAACTCTCTTTGAAGAGACTAGTAGCACACACATACACTCTCATGCATGCTACTTAATCTTGCATTTGTGTCTTAACTTGCACGAGCACTTCTGTGGTTGTTTTGTTTTATGTGTGGATATTTTTTGTTTTTGTGTTGTTCAGTGGGTTAGGCGACATGCAAGGCCACTTGTGCATGTCGCCTATGAAGTCGCCTTAGCTTTGATATTTTTCTCCAGAACAAAATGCGACTTCCCAGGCGACTTGAGCATGTCTCCTTACATGTCACCTTGGGCTCCTTGTTTCTTTCCAGTGTACAAGGCGACTTCCCAGGCGACCTGTGCATGTTGCCTTACATGTCGCCTCAGGCTGCTCTATTTTTCTCCAGAACAAAAGGCGACATGCAAGTCGACTTGTGCATGTTGCCTTAGATGTCGTCTGACACCAAAACATGGACAGTTTTATCTTTTCGCGACAGCTTGTTTTTTCCCTTATATATGTCATCTTCTTCCCCAAATCAGATCTAGAGCTCTGAAATTTATTCCCTTAGTGAGAGAAAGTAACTCCAAGAGAGAAAGAGCTCCAAGAACCCACATTTACTCAACCAAACATCAATCCATGAGCATCTAGCATCTCACAAGCATCATCTCATCATGGATTCTTCTTGCATCTATTGACTAGGTATTTTGAACAAGCCCTAAATCTCTATAGCAATTTTTGTGTTCTTATGTGCTTACGTTTACTTTAAATGTTGATTTAATGCATATGTTTATGTTTAATGGTATTTATAACATGCTTGAGTTGTTGTTTGTTGGTTGAGAATATATGTTCATTGATAGCTAGCATTTAGGACCATTTTACCCTTCTAGCTAAATTTACTTGCTTTGCATTTAGATATTGATATCTAGGATTTGCACTTATTGTCATCTTTAAATTCCTAGATAAGCATTTAGTGTAGCCTAGCATTAATTGCATATTAGAATACTCATATATATTCACATAGGTTGCAATATCTCTTCATTGATTGTTATGCTTTGTGACTAAGTGGATTAGTGCACAAGCTTTTGGTCTAGAATCACTATTAAAGGCCAGTTGGGTAGAGTGAAAGGGTTAGTGATCAAGAATGGTGTGACGAGAGGTCAACCTAGGTTGTAAACTTTCATTCAAATAGTGGATTTGAAGACCGTGTGTGGCTAGAATGATTGCCCGTGAATTTTGCCCAGTTGGAAGGTTTCTCACGTCAATCAATCCTTGTGTTTTTATTGTTTTCTACATTTTATTTTTGGACTGATTGATTGCTAATATGAGGTAGCCTTATTAAAATTGACTAAGTCGAAAAGTTGGTAATATATCATCTAAAACATATTCACCCCCTCTCTAGGTTAATGGACCCACGTTTGTATTATTTTCAATTATCTCGTTTGGTTTTGAGATAAACGTTGTTGATAATTGTGTGTATCACAAATTCAGTGGGAGTAAGCACATATTCCTGGTTTATATGTCGTTGACATACTGCTTGCCACAAATGATATAGGCATGTTGCATGAAACCAAGAGATTTCTATCAAAGAATTTTGAAATGAAAGATCTTGGTGACGCCTCCTTTGTATTAGGGATCCAGATACAACAATATCGCTCTCGGGGCATTCTTGGGTTATCACAAAAGAGCTATATCGATAAAGTGCTTAAAAGGTTTGGCATGCAGGACAGTAAACCAGGTGACACTCCAGTCGCTAAGGGAGACAAGTTCAGTCTCAGTCAGTGCCCCAAAATAACCTTGAAGTTAAGGAAATGCAGAAGATTCCCTATGCATCAGCTGTAAGGAGTCTAATGTATGCTCAGGTGTATACGCGTTTGGATATTGCGTACATTGTTGGTATGTTAGGCAGATATTTAAGTAACCCTGGTATGGATCATTGGAAAACAGCCAAATAGGTTATGAGGTATTTGCAGAGAATAAAAGATTACATGCTCATATATAAGAGATCGGATCAGTTGGAGATCATAGGGTATTCCGACTCCGATTTGTTGGAACCCAGTTCACTGGTAACGCAGCGGAAATAAGTTTTAAAATTTTTTATACATATCATAAACGATCTGGGACCAGTGAACTTAGGATCGCAATTCTTTTTTCGGAACTAATACATACAATATGTAAACACAGGAAATTGTAATCAATATATTAAAAGAAAATTTAGAACCTTACCAACGTTTGGAGGCTCCTTCACTTTACGATATGCTCCTGGTCTGTACCACTGATCTTCCTAGCTATTCCCGGAACTGGTAACTGCGTGTGGGGGCGTCAGGTACTCAGGAACTTAGGAGGATGTAGAGAAAAGAAGAAGAAACTATTTCTTCCAAAGAGAAAACCAAAACTAGAACAATTCTAGTTGTTAAAAAAAATATCTTATATATATATATTATATATATATTTGTATCAAACTGTGCACCCACTCACAGCTCTCTTTTCTCTCTCTTTATGTTGTATTCTCACGCATGCCACCAATTGCTCTCTATTGATGCATGCGTTTTTTTTTTCTTTCTCTTTTTTCTTTTTGTTGCGTGAATCAAGAGTTCAACCAAATAAAAACAAAATAACTGATTGCATTATCAGTTTATTTTATTTTAATTATTATCTAGTTATAATAAATATATCTTTATATATTTTCAAACTAAACCATTATCTCTTTCCAAATATATCTCCATATATTCAAAAGATAATTAGTAATTAAGTGTTCTAGGTAGAGTAGGATTCTAACTCCCACATAATCCTAGTTGACTTAAACTTAAATACTATACCTAACTAAGAATAAAATAATCTAATTATTTTATGTCTCAGTTATTGATTTGAACCTACAACCACCAATTAATAATTAATTAATAATTAATAATTAATAATTCATTAATTAAATAATCTAATTATTTAATTAATTTAATTATTAATATATTAATTAAATAATCTCATTATTCAATTAATCCTGAATGAATACGTGTCACTTTCGTAATACAATTAATTGGACAATCCAATTAATTAACCGTGACCCTTGTTACCTAAATCGATCGGGCTAGCAAGGGGACCTAATGGACCTACAGTATTTTGAGCTTCAATAATCCTCAGAATCATTAATTAAACTCTTTAATTAATATTCTTTGATTATTAACTCCGGTGTTATTCCACTAAAAACCCGAAGCTACACTCTCTCAACTGTAAACGTTTTTACACAGACCGATATAACTCGGTGTCCATCGATATAACTATTACACATGGTGTGATCCTCCACAGTAGTTCATAATTAGAGCTGGGTTATAATGTCCGTTATACCCCTCTAATTACATATATCATTTAAGTACCGTTGATTCTCTAATGGACAATAAATCCTATTTCCTCACGGAATTAGGAGAGCACTCATATTGTCCAAGCCCCGAATCAACCCTTAAGGGAACTACCATCTACTTCTCACAAGAAGGAGTGGATTCCACTATTGTGTACATACCTTCCCAGCCACAAGCCAAACCGCAATCCCAACATACAGAGTATATTGATCAGGAATAGCATCTGACCTCATCCATGGTATATCAAAGACCACGATCTAACCTGAAGGAGTCGATAAGACACTCAGGATTAAGATCATCCACATATAGCCATCATTAGTTGATATATATGAATCTCATCAGTAAACAGATCTTGGAGAGAGATTCATATAGATCATGGCCCAGTCCTATACGATCACATCATACACGGTGCCTCCATTCCATATCTTATATGAATGATCCAGGATAGAACCACCGTACATTACGGAATGGACATCAGCTATAGATTAACCACAAATAAAGTACTCAGCTTTATTTGCTATCTATGGACTCTTTAGATTGCACGTCTCTTACTGTATCCATTCGCATATGACACTCATATACACAGTTCGAGATTACATCCGGCAATCAAGGATGTTAATATATGCACAAGTTATAAAATAAACAACACAACAAGAATGAATTGAATTTTTCTTTTTATTTATTTCATAAATCCATTTACAAATTACATCTTTAAGGCATAAACCCCATTAATCTCCCACTTGCACTAAAGCATGTGAGGCATGTTTCGTAACCCTAGACCATCTAGGTGACCCAAAAACACTTTAGCCGGTAAGGTCTTCGTAAATGGATCAACATGATTGTCTTGTGAGGCTATCTTGGTGACGATCACATCTCTTCTCTGCACTATTTCTCTAATGAGATGATACTTTCTCTCTATATGCTTTCCTCTCTTGTGGCTTCTTGGTTCCTTGAAATTAGCCACAGCACCACTGTTATCACAATAAAGTGTGATGGGTTTATCCAGATCTGGAACAACTTCCAGATCACTCAAGAACTTGCGGAGCCAAACAGCCTCTTTAGCAGCTTCACAAGCGGCTACATATTTGGCTTCCATGGTGGAGTCAGCAATGCAAGATTGCTTAATACTTCTCCACACGATGGCTCCACCACCTAGGATAAATACTGATCCAGACGTGGATTTCCTAGAATCCCTGTCTGACTGAAAATCAAAATTTATGTATCCTAACGGGATCAAATCCTGCCCGAAATACACTAGCATATAGTTTCTCGTTATCCGAAGATACTTGAGAATAGTCTAGACATCAACCCAATGATTCAATCCTGGGTTAGACTGGTATCTACTGACTACTCCCATTGCATAGTAGATGTCCGGTCTCGTGCATAACATAGCATACATGAGACTATATACTGCTGATGAATAGAGTACACGTCTTATATCCTCAACTTCTTGAGGTGTCTTAGGACACTGTTCCTTAGACAAGTGAACTTAATGCCTAGAAGGTAAATTACCCTTCTTGGAGTTTTGCATTGAAAATCGCATAAGAATCTTGTCGATATATGATGCTTGAGACAGTGCTATGAGTTTTTTCTTACGATCCCTTATAAGTTGGATCCCTAGAACATAACTCGCCTCTCCCAAATCTTTCATTTGGAATTGGCTAGCCAGCCAGCCCTTTACATCAGATAACACTCCCACATCATTCCCATTGAGTAGGATGTCGTCCATGTATAGGACCAAGAAAACTACCTTTTTGTCAATGATGCGCTTGTAGACACAAGGCTCATCGACGTTCTACTCAAAGCCATAGGTTTTGATCACATCATCAAGCCTGATGTTCCAAGATCTAGATGCTTGCTTAAGTCCATAGATGGACATTTGCAACTTGCAAACCTTTTGCTCTTGATCTTGAGACACGAATCCCTCTGGTTGCATCATATAGATGCTCTCGTCAAGATTGCCATTCAAGAATACAATATTGACATCCATTTGCCAAATTTCATAATCGAAATAGGCAGCAATGGATAAGAGAATCCTAATAGACTTAAACATGGCTACTGGCGAGAAGGTCTCTTCATAATCCACCTCCTCTTTCTGGGTATAACCCTTAGCCACTAGCCTTGCATTGAAGGTTTCTATCTTCCCGTCTACTCCTTTCTTTCTCTTGTAGATCCACTTACATCCTATGGGTTTTACCCCATCCGGTAAGTCTACAAGATCCCAGACTGAGTTGGAGTACATAGACTCTATCTCGAGATTCATGGCTTTAATCCATTCCTCTTTATCAGGATCTTCTATTGCATTCTTAAATGTCAATGGATCATCCACACTATTAGCAGAGGCAACATCTTGTCCCTCACTTACACCCAAATAGCATTCAGGCAGTCTCACGACCCTCTCTTTACGTTTAGGTGGTAGTGTATCCTGATCAGGAACCATCTGACGCTCAGATGTTTGTGGATCAATAACTCTTGTTGATGAAGCACTAGTCTCACCAGGCTCCAACTCATTCAATACAATCTTAGAACGAGGTTTATGGTCACTAATATAATTGTCCTCAAGAAACGTTGCATTTGTCGATACAAATACTTTGTTATCTTCGGGACTATAGAAGTGTACACCTCTGGTCTCCTTGGAGTATCCTACAAACAGGCAGACCACAGACTTGGAGTCTAGCTTTCCACTTCTGTTCTTCAGCACGTGTGCTGGACACCCCCATACATGGAAATGTCACAAACTAGCTTTACGACCATTCCACAACTCTAGGGGAGTCTTAGGAACATGTTTGGATGGCACTACATTCAAAATGTATGCCGCTGTTTGTAACGCATATCCCTAGAAGGAATTTGGTAATGATGAGAAACTAATCATAGATCTCACCATTTCCATCAGGGTTCTATTTCTCCTCTCCGCTACACCATTTTGCTGAGGTGTATCGGGAGCTATGAGTTGGGAAACTATCCCATGCTCGACCATGAAGTCTTCAAACTCTTGGTCAAGGTACTCACCTTCACGATCTGATCGTAGTGACTTGATAGTCCTACCTAATTGATTCTCAACTTCAGCTCGGAATTCTTTAAACTTTTCAAATGTTTCTGACTTTCGTTGCATCGGGTAGACATATCCGTATCTTGAGTAGTCATTTATAAATGTGACATACTACTCATAGCCGTCCCTAGCTCTAACATTCATCGGTTCACAGACGTCTGTATGTATGAGTTCTAGTGGCTCTATAGCTCTAAGCCCTTTTCCAGTAAAAGGTATCTTAGTCATCTTACCTTCTAAACAGGATTCGTAGACAGGTAAGGTGCCAACCTTTAACTCACTTAAAGGTCCTCTTTTTACTAGTCTGTCTATCCGGTCAAGGTTGATATGACCAAGCCTTAGATGCCAGAGATACGTGTCATTATCTGGAGAAATTTTATGTCGTTTAGTTTTTGGTTTTTCAACCTTAAACATTTCAGTGTTAAGCAGTGTAGTATGTATTAACGGTCTTAACACATACAAATTGTTTTCATTAATTCCGGAACAAATATTCAGACCATTCTTTCCAATAATAACAAACTTATTATTAAAAGAAATAGAATATGACAGTTCTAACAACTTAGAAATGGAAATCAAATTTCGTATAAATCCAGGAATATAAAAAACATTGTTCAATAATACAAAACTATTATTATTACAAAATTGCAATCTTATTGCTCCCACTGCTTTTGCTGACACTACATCCCCTGACCCCACACGTATTGAGAAGACTCTCTCCTCTAGCTGTGTCCAAGAATCAGTCCACTGCAAAGAAGAACAAACATGGTTAGTGGCCCCTGAATCAACTATCCAGGGTGAAGAATCATCTTCCACTAAACAAGATTCAAGAACAAGTAAATCATATTTACCTTTCTTCTTCTTCTTGGCTACCTCCTCCAGGTACTGAGGACAGTTCCTCTTCCAGTGCCAGACCTTGTCGCAATGGAAACATTTTCCTTTGCCTTGGTCGGTAGAGGTGCCCTTCTTTTTGCTCTGGGTTTTCTTGGGTTTGGGCTTACCCCGCACCTTCTCAGCAGACCTCTTCATCTTCTTATTATTCGAGGAAGATGGTTCAGCAACATTTGCCTCACTGGTCTTACTTTTACTGTCCTTAGTCAAAGACTCAAAAGTAGCGAGCTCATTGAGCAACTGTGTGAGACTGAACTTTAACTTGTTCATCCCGTAGTTGCTCTTAAATTGATCGAAACTCTTCAGAAGAGTCGTCAGTATGATACTCACTTGACTGGGTTCGTCAATGGCCCCGCCATTGACTTCTGCAGTGTTGAAGTAGGACATCATGCTAAGGACATGTTCCCGAACTGATGTACCTTCCTTTATACGAGTGAGCATAGCGGAACGAACAGCTTCGTGTCGCTTTTGCTCGGAGGGCTGCCCGAACATAACTTGCAATGACTCTATAATTTCGAATGCTGTAGTCATTGCTTCATGCTTTGTGACAAGCACGTCTGTCATAGAAGCCAACAGATATGTTCGGGCCTTCTCATCAGATGAGACCTATCGCTGGTAAGCCTCACGAACAGTTCGTGTGGCATTGGCAGTAGGCAGCGGAGGACATTCCTCTGTAAGCACAAACTTGAGGTCTTTTGTGACCAATATTGCATTAATATTAAGTTTCCACTTAGTGTAGTTATTGCCAGTTAATTTGTCGTTTGCGAGAATTTGAAGTAATGCAGAATACATAATTGCTGAAATAAATAAAACAAACATTTAGTTATTTATTAAAACAAGTGCGAGTGCTTTGGCATAAATTTAAACATGATGCATGAACATGTTAACGAACTAGAAATACCCAAAAATAGTTACTATACCACGACAATCCAACATACCACAAAGAAGTGCCGCCTTAGGGTCGGTCAAGTCTTTGCATGTTGGACCGAGACATTCTCAATCAAATGATATTCTAGAATAACTCTTATTCCATATCATTCAACCATCGTTTATTCAGTCAGGTTTTTAATTAACAAAACTTAATCAAAACCTTCGTGAGTGTAACCCACCATTTCATATCTCACGAGCTTAACTCGAGAATTGCCGCCTTATGGTCGGTCAATCCCGAAATACCCTCAGAAATCCTATCAGTTAGAAAGTCAACCTTGGTATTGATCTTTGTGGAAACCCTCTTTAGGGAGGACGAAAGCAAAGCCGTCACGAGGCCCCACTTGGATCTCACGGTATTGAACTAATGATGGAGACTGCGGGATATATATGTCATATATCCCTCTCCCACTCACTATTTATAAAATTAAGGTTTTCAATTATCCGTTAATGCACCTAGACTCTACCGGATCAAATGGCTAATTTTAATCAAGTTATCTAGCGTATTAACAAATTCATTATTAGAAATAAATTCTAATTAACTAATAAATTGTTAATGATTTTTAACAACTAAAAATCTAATCTATTAGTGAATAATCTAAGTCTTTGTAAACTATTTACTAAGGTTAGATTATTATATAAGTGTTTACCAAGTTTTAACTATTAAAACTATAACACTTTATTCGGTTCATTTATTATTAGGTTATTAATCATATTAATCCTAATTACAATAAATGACCCTATTAATCTAACTTATTAAACACTTTAATAACCAGATTAATATAAATGAGAATTAACAAGTTTTCTAACAATTAAAAAACTAATCTCATTTTCATAGCCAATAATGTATTTACTGATTTTAATCATATTAAAAAAAATACATAAAAATTAGGCTATGATGCATGTATGACATATCAAATATAATTGTGTAAGCACATCTAATCTAAATGACATACGTATGCATGACAATGCTTTTATCATCACATAATATAAAACATACATGAATTGACCGAGTACTGTGGATTATTTAACCTAAAAAAAATTGGAATCTAAAATTACAAAAATACGCCCAAGGCATTCCTTGGTCTTCTTGTAATTTCCGAGTCTTCTAGTCTCTTCAGGTCACTCCGATTCATCTCATGAATCCGAAATAGGAAATCCGCACGGAACGCACTAGGCAACACTTGCCAACGGAACCGTGCAAGATGACATGAATAGTGCCCGACATGAACATTACCCGCATGAACAGTATCAGTAACAGTACATGTGAACAATATGTGAACAATACTGTGAACAGTACCCATCATGCGTATTTCCGATTTCGCCCTTCCGACTTCACGATTTTTCCAGATCTTCAATATATGTTACATTTTTTTTTAATATATTACAATAACAGGAAAAAAAAATATAATACAACTCATGAAACCTAAATCCACAGTACCATATATTTAACGATCAATCATGTTTTTGTAAATTAACAAATTTAATATACATACAAAAACAACATACAATCAATTTAAACAGTGCCTACACAATCATACATACAGGAGCATCGAAAACAATTTCCTGTTCCAAAAAAAAATTGGCTCTGATACCAATTGTTGGAACCCCGTTCACTGGTAACGCAGCGGAAATAAGCTTTCAAATTTTTTATACGGATCATAAACGATCTGGGACAAGTGAACTTAGGATCGCAATTCTTTTTTCGGAACTAATACATACAATATGTAAACACAGGAAATTGTAATCAATATATAAAAGAAAATTTAGAACCTTACCAACGTTTGGAGGCTCCTTCACTTTACGATATGCTCCTGGTCTGTACCACTGATCTTCCTAGCTATTCCTAGATCTGGTAATTGCGTGTGGGTGCGTCACGTACTCAGGAACTTAGGAGGATGTAGAGAAAAGAAGAAGAAACTATTTCTTCCAAAGAGAAAACCAAAACTAGAACAATTATAGTTGTTAAAAAAAATATCTTATATATATATATATATATATATATATATATTTGTATCAAATTGTGCACCCACTCACATCTCTCTTTTTTCTCTCTTTTTGTTGTATTCTCACGCATGCCACCAATTGCTCTCTATTGATGCATGCGTTTTTTTTTCTCTTTTTTCTTTTTGTTGCGTGAATCAGGAGTTCAACCAAATAAAAACAAAATAACTGATTGCATTATCAGTTTATTTTATTTTATTTATTATCTAGTTATAATAAATATATCTTTATATATTTTTTAAACCAGACCATTATCTTTTTTCCAAATATATCTTCATATATTCAAAAGATAATTAGTAATTAAGTGTTCTAGGTAGAGTAGGATTCTAACTCCCATATAACCCTAGTTGACTTAAACTTAAATACTATACCTAACTAAGAATAAAATAATCTAATTTTTTATGTTTCAGTTATTGATTTGAACCTGCAACCTCTAATTAATAATTTATAATTATTAATTCATTAATTAAATAATCTAATTATTTAAGTACTTTAATTATTAATATATTAATTAAATAATATCATTATTCAATTAATCCTGAATGAATACACATCACTTTCGTAACACAATTAATTGGACAATCCAATTAATTAACCGTGACCCTTGTTACCTAAATCGATCGAGCTAGCAAGGTGACCTAATGGACCTACAGTATTTTGAGCTTCAATAATCCTCAGAATCATTAATTAAACTCTTTAATTAATATTCCTTGATTATTAACTCCAGTGTTATTCCACTAAAAACCCGAAGCTGCACTCTCTCAACTGCAGACGTTTTTACACAGACCGATACAACTCGGTGTCCAGCGATATAGCTATTACACATGGTGTGATCCTCCACAATAGTTCATAATTAGAGCTGGGTCATAATGTCCGTTATACCCCTCTAATTACATATATCCTTTAAGTACCGTTGATTCTCTAATGGACAATAAATCCTATTTCCTCACGGAATTAGGAGAACGCTCATATTGTCCAAGCCCCGAATCAACCCTTAAGGGAACTACCATATACTTCTCACAAGAAGGAGTGGATTCCACTATTGTGTACATACCTTCCCAGCTACAAGCCAAACCGCAATCCCAACATACCGAGTTTATTGATCAGGAATAACATCTAACCTCACCCATGGTATATCAAAGATCAAGATCGAACCTGAAGGAGTCGATAAGACACTCAGGATTAAGATCATCCACATATAGCCATCATTAGTTGATAAATATGAATCTCATCAGTAAACGGATCTTGGCGAGAGATTCATATAGATCATGACCTAGTCCTATACGATCACATCATACAAGGTGCCTCCATTCTCATATCTCATATGAATGATTTAGGATAGAATCACCTTACATTACGGAATGGACCGCAACTATAGATTAACTACAAATAAAGTACCCAGCTTTATTTGCTATCTATGGACTCTTTAGATTGCACGTCTCTTAGTGTATCCATCCGCATATGACACTCATATACACAATTCGAGGTTACATCCGGCAATCCAGGATGTTAATATATGCACAAGTTATAAAATAAACAACACAACAAAAATGAATTGAACTTTTCTTTTTTATTTATTTAATAAATCCATTTACAAATTACATCTTTAGAACATAAACCCCAACACGATTATGCTGGGTGCCAAGACAGTAAGAGATCCACATCAGGCTACATATACTTGTTGGATGGTGGACCTATTTCTTGGAGGAATGCCAAGCAGACACTTATAGCTTCTTCCACCATGGCAGGAGAGTTTGTAGCATGCTATGAGGCATCCACCCATGGAATATGGCTGTGGAATTTTGTCACTGGGTTGCGTATTCTGGAGGGTATTGAAAGACCACTCAAACTTTATTGTGATAATAAGTCAGTAGTGCTATATTCTAACAACAATAGGAGCTCATCTAGGTCAAAGTATATTGACATTAAGTTCCTAGTTGTGAAGGAGAGAGTAAAGAGTAGACAGATATCCATAGAGCATATTGGGACAAACTCCATGATAACGGATCTGCTTACAAAGGGATTACCACCCAAGGTCTTTCATGAGCACACTGCTCATATGGGTGTTATTTTGTGTGAGGATATCACATTATAGTGGGAGTTTGTATCATTTTGTATTTTATTGCTTTATGTTTGAGTTGGACATACTTATGCATTTGGATATTTTTCTGATCAGAAATAAAGTATTCGGTTTATTTCACTTTATTACGTTGTGTGTATTGATCTCACTTAAAATTAAAGTAGCACCAGTTGGAAATAGATATGTATAGATCACATTGCATGTAATTTTCATGCTACGCATCCATGATTGATCTATGTCATTTGGTAATGTTGGTATATGTGACCATTGATGGGTTTAGTCACACTAAATGTGACGAAAACCGCTTTTATCCTATATCGGCATAATCAATGGACGAGATTGTTCGGATATACCCTAAAATTGTGATAGCAAAATTTTGGAGCTCATAAAGTCATACACATTTGTAAAGTTACATATGTGGCCCAGTGGGAGATTGTTGGAAAATTCCATCATGTAGGGCCACACATGTAAATATTAAATGTGTTGTGCTATCATTGGTTAAGCCTAAATTAAAGTGGTCTAATTAAGATTTTAATGTTTAAGGCTTAAGGGTATAATTGTCATAGAGTTAATGTGTAGATACCAAAGTGCTATTTCTAATTTGATGAGGGGCCGAATTAAAAATAGAAAAATATATAATAATCTGATTATTATATTTAGGGTTATGGTCCCCAAATTACACGATCAAATTTTGGCTTGTTTGTATCACCATAAACAGAACAAGAGAGAACGCTTTTATGTCTCAGGATCGTGATAATTTGGAAGATCTCAACCCGTTCTCCAAATCTCCGGCAATGGATTCAGGTACGCTTCCGTTTATTGTTATCTCCCATTTCTCTTGAATTGATATGGGTTAGGAATATGTATTTAGGGTTTGATTAAGCATGATTTAGAAACATGTTTAGGTTAAACTTTCGGATTAATTATGTACCTATACATGTTGATTATGTATTAACCAATTTACTTACAGTCTAATAGTCTAAGTATGTTTTATAACATCCGTGTTGATGAGTACAAGTTTTTTCCATTTAGAGCAGGAAGAAGAGGGTGTCCCAGTGAGGGATTGGCAATGAAGATGGTTGGGTTGGCTCTTGGATCGGTGATTCAATGTTGTAACCGGAAGAGAGTTGGTAAGGACCGAGGATGGTGGACATGAGTAAAGGCACTGGGCATACTATGCCCAAAGCTAAACCATGCATTGTTAGCAATGTGTAGGCCACACCCAGTTATGTTTAGCCTCCTTTCTCAGATTTGAAAAATTATTGTTTGTGCTTGGGTTGGTTAGTTCCTAACAATCAATATTTATCTTGAAGCAATCTTGTAGGTCTTCAAGTATATTAAAATACAGATATTGTATTCCATCTTTTCAAAGGACAAACAAACAAATTTCTTGTTGGGGATTTCAACTCTGATGCATAGGAAAAATCACGGAAACATGAATTGATAAACCAAGCAGGGATAAATGATTCAAATTCGTTGATGATTGAATACCGAAAACTAAATCTGTTGATTATTGAATACTAGAAACGAAATCTTCTATTAATTTGTTGATTCGAGCTCGAATACCAAAATACTAGTAATTGATTCTCTCAAGCACACCAAAAAAGGGATAAACAAGAGAAAATTCTCTGTAATTTTATTTATTATCAACAACTCCAATCCTCTTAGGGTATACGACCTTTAAATATGAAAACCAAAAATTTAAAAGAAACATAAAAGAATTAAGGAAACAATAAACTAGAATCCTAAAACATCACAAATAGAAATTGAAAATACTATAATTTTAAAACAACGGAAACCTATATAATAAGGAAATTAGATTTCATAAAATAATTAACTACTAAACTAAATGCTTTTTGATCCTTCGGTGCTTTGGTCTTCGTGGTCGGACAACCAAGACTTCGGTTATCAAAAGCGTGATTTGGTCGCCTCCTGCTCCGGGTTGGATCAAACTTACTATGGATGGTGCTGCCTTGAGTTCTCTAGGTATGCGAGGGTGTGGAGCTGTTTTCCGCAATTGTAGATCCTTTGTGAAGTGTTGTTTTGCTATCCCTCTTGGTCAGACATTTGCTTTTGAGGCTGAGCTTCTTACGGCTACTATGGGCATTAATTTTGCTTGGAAGTATGGGTGGCGTCGAATTTGGCTGAAGAGTGATTCTTCCTACGTGGTTCAACTGTTGTTTTCTTGTTTCGAGCATGTTCTTTGGCGAGTGCGGTAGACGTGGCAAATATGTATCTTCCAAATCTCTCAGATGGAGTTTCATGTGTCCTATATTTTTAGAAAAGACAATCAGGTTGCATATGTTATTTCCAATCATACTTTGGGCCTGGAGGTTGATTCTTGGTGGTTTTCCGCTCCTTCCTTATGTTCTTCGCTGGTGGGCAATAACTGCATGGGTCGGAAGTCTTTTTGTTTTTCTTGATGTTTTTGTTTTTTTGTGTGGCCTGCACACCACTTTTCTGTTTACGGATTTGGTCCCGATGTTTTTGTGGCTGGTTTGGCTTGTGCTATACTTTGTTCTCTTCTTTTATTATTTATATAGTTCTGGATACTGTCTAAGGGTTTTTCAGCATATGATCGCTTGTGATACTTTTTCCCCTTATGTCAATCCAATTTTTAAAAAAACTAAATATATAATAAATGAAAATATAATAACATGTATTAATTACAATAATATTTTTAAAATTTAAAATCTTCAATAATATCTCCTTTAATTTATCAAACCCTTACTATTTCTCTCTTTTTCTCCCTCAAAATATAAACAAAAAACCAATCATATTCAAAAGATGAAGATGTGAAATAAAAAGAGAATCCTTGTAAAAGACAAATCCACCAATTGCTTGTCCCACTTGGATACGTAAATGTGGATAATGTGAGATATAACTTTTCAAACTTCTATTACCTTCCAAAGTCCAAATCGTGTTTTAATCGGCTATATTCCATTTTCATTCATTAATGTAATTTCTATATGTCATAAGATTATGTGAAGTCAGAAAAAAAAAATCAAATTAGTAGAGGATCCATAATGCTACATTATCAAAAAATTTAATACATTACCTTATAATCAATATAATTATTCTACAAATCAGAGTTTGGTTCGAATAAAAACAAAATTAAATAATATTTTGGACAGTAAACATTGTTCTAAAAATATTCTCACAACTCAATATTTTTATATAACTTGAAGAGCACCACCACCACCACTCACACTAATTGACTATCTGAAACTTGAAGCCATCATGTTCTTGCATTTCGTTCTCTTCGTAGCTCTATACATACTAACAGATCATTTGATAAAGAAGATCAGAAATCTGCCACCAAGCCCTTTTCCAACTCTACCAATAATAGGCCATCTCTACCTCTTCAAGAAACCCCTTCATCGATCTCTCTCCAAAATCTCCTCCAAATACGGCCCCATACTTCTCCTCAAATTCGGATCTCATAGTGTCCTCCTCGTGACTTCCCCGTCCGCAGCCGAAGAGTGTTTCACCAAAAACGACATCGTTTTCGCCAACCGACCTCATCTGCTCGCTGGAAAACACATAGGCTACAACTACACCAACCTGGTATGGGCCCCGTACGGGGACCATTGGAGAAACCTCAGGAAAATCTCTTCTCTTGAGATCCTATCCAACAACCGTCTCCAAACACTCTCTTTTGTACGTATGGACGAGATCAGATCAGTAGTACGCAGACTCTATCAACATAATCATCAAAATCAGACGGTGGAGATGCAATCTGTATTCTTCGAGTTGACTCTAAATGTGATGATGAGAATGATAGCTGGGAAGAGGTACTACGGTGAAAACGTGGCGGAAATTGATCGGGAAGCAAAGGTTTTTCGGGAGATAGTGATCGAAACGTTTCGACTTGGTGGTGCATCAAATATCGGAGACTTTTTGCCGTTACTGAGATGGGTTGGTTTTGGAGGATTGGAGAAGAAGTTGATGATTCTACAACAAAAGAGAGAGAGATTTATGCAGAATTTGGTGGAAGAGTGTAGAAGAAGAATGGAGATCAGTGACAAGCAGAGTGAAAATTATGTGGATGGATCAGGAAACAAGAAGAATATGATTCAAGTGATGTTGTCTTTGCAAAAATTGGAGCTTGAGTACTATACTGATGAAAATATCAGAAGCCTTATGATGGTAACATTTTAATTAACTTGTTTTTTTATTATTCATCAAAAAATATATTGGATTGTCTATAAATGTGTTTGTATGAATACATTGATTTAATGATCAAATTTAGAGAAATTAAGTTCTTTAAAAATAATAAAAGCTAGAGAAATGAAACATTTTTCTTTTAATTTGAAAGTGATAAAGGAACACATATCACATATGCGCTACATATGATTTTCTTGCCGCATATTTAATTTTTAAGGTATGGGTGCTGGCAGTGTGCTGCGCACAATGATGCACTGAAGATTTTCCCATATTGTGACTGTTTGTTGCATTGATTAATTTAACTTTTTAAGAGATGTCTTTTTGTAATTTTTTTTTAAAATTATTGATTTATTGATATATGTAATATTGGAGTGTTACTATATCTATCGTTTAATATTTAATTGATGTAGATATAACAAAAACAATTAAAGTCACGACAATATTTTACTTATTTTAAATCTAAAATTATACGGAGTAAATAAATGGTTAAATGTTGCATAAAACTTAATAGAATATAACCCGACACTTGTCAAATGAACTATTCCAGTTTTTTTTTATTATCAGAAAATTAGTTGGTAGATTAATCCTAATACCTCATCTTTAAACAGGTTTTGCTAATTGCCGGAACCGATACTTCAGCTGGGACAATGGAATGGGCAATGTCTCTTCTACTAAACAATCCAGACATTCTGAAAAAAGCACAAGTTGAAATCGATAATCAAATAGGATCTGATCACCTTATTGACGAAATCGATCTAGCTAAACTTCCATATCTTCGTTGTATTATAAACGAGACACTACGAATGTATCCTGTGGGACCGTTATTGGTACCACATGAGTCATCAGAAGACTGTAAAATTGGAGGGTATCACATACCGCGCGGCACAATGCTATTGGTCAACATGTGGGCCATACAAAATGATCCCAAAAATTGGGAGGAGCCTAGAAAGTTCAAGCCAGAGAGATTTGAAGGTTTTGAAGGAACAAGAGATGGGTTCAAGTTGGTGCCTTTTGGGTCAGGAAGAAGAAGCTGTCCAGGTGAGAGTTTGGCTATGCGAATGCTCGGGTTAGCTTTGGGCTCATTAATTCAATGTTTTGAATGGGAGAGAGTTGGTGAAGAGATGGTGGATATGACGGAGGGGTCTGGTCTCACCTTGTCCAAGGCACAGCCTTTGCAAGCCAAGTATCGCCCACGTCCAACAATGATCAAGCTTCTTTCTCAAATTTGATTTAAGGGTACGACATCGAGATAATACGGATAAATAGCACAAAATCCAACTTGACTTTTGAAACTGTTACTACATTAATAATTCTTGTTTAGATAGCACCAAAGTATGTGGTGAAACCAAAATACCCCATACTATAAAGTCATTTAAATTTAAATTATTGAGTTGGTGATATTCTCAAAAATAAAAAAGTAAATTAAAAAGTGCTATAAATTTAAAGAACTCCACGATATTTGTCATAAAATGTGTATGCTTTTAAATTTTATACATGTTATGTTGTAATATCTTATTTAAACCTTTTATGACGATGGATGAATAAACATAAATCAAATCGTTCTCTAACTTAGTGTGTACGAGATTTGAACTGTGTTTTGGTGTAACAAGGCTGTCAAAGTGTCTAGAACTGTCTTTTGGGAGTTAATTAACAGGTTTGATTGTCTAAATTTGGTTAATTGGCTGCCTGCTAAAGTGAAGAGGGATGACAAGGAGTTCTTTTGTATGGTAATTTGGCTGCCTGCTAAAGTGAAGAGGGATGACAAGGAGTTCTTTTGTATGGTAATGTGGAGTATTTGGTTTGATAGGAATGAAGTCACCAAAAAAAGTCCCAACTATTTGTTTGCTTTTTTTTTTTTCTTTTTTAAAAACCCTTGTTCTTATTCTTTTTAAAACCTGGTTCTTATTCTTCTAAAGTTCAAACAATCTCTTTCGGTCCAAACATTTTTTTTATTCTCTTTAAAGCCCAATTCCATTTTATTTAGACAAATTACCCGGGGTTTCATCTTTTTTTTTTTCTTTTCCATACACTCTACTGCCACCAAAAGGTTATATATGAAAACTTAGGGTTTCATCTTTATCTATATAATTAATTTAAGATATTATTTTGTATTTAATGAAATTATCATTTTCGGACTAAATATATGAAAATAGATTTATATATATTAAAAAAAACTACTAAAATGAATAAGGGGTTCATTTTAGAATTTCGCCACGAACCTCTAATAAGTTAGAACTAGGGGTGGGCACTAAGTTCGGAACCGAACCGAACCGAACCAAACCAAAAAAAGGGTGATCGGTTCGGTTCATAAAATAAATTCGGTTTAAAAAGTTGAAAACCGAAAAGTTTTTGGCTCAAACCGGTTTGGTTTCCCAAAAACCGGTTTGGTTTCCCAAAAACCGGTTTGAACCAATTAAACTGCCCATATAAGTAAAAAAAAACCCTAACCTACTTATTTTCTTTCATTAAATATTATAATTTATTAGTTAGGTTTGATTTGAGTTTTTTTAGGCTTGGACTATTAAAATTTATGAAACTTTGGCCCAAAATTAGAATCCAACAACCCATCAAATTTAAAAACATATATTAAAAAGACTCATTAAACCCATCAAACCTATTAGGCCCAAAACCAAAATGAACCGAACCGAACAGATTAAAATCTGTTCAGTTCAGTTCGGTTACCATTTCTTATTCGGTTTAAACCGGTTCAATTTTAGATAAACCGAAATATTTTCGGTTCAGTTCGGTTTTGCCCAGAACCGAACCGAACCGAACAGTGCCCACCCCTAGTTAGAACTGTCTAATTCAATTATAGGTCCTTTTTCTACTGAGTTGTGTGAACTTTTACTACTTAGAGATGGGCTTTTATTAGCCAGAAGGATAAATTTGGTGGTCAAATGGGTGGGGTGGGAGTAGATGCTGTCAGGGCCGGCCCATGGGGGCAGCAAACCCATCCCAATTTTTTTTTTCTTCTTTGGAGCCTCAGAATCCATAATATTATCTTTAAACAGGGTCTAATTCCAAACTTTTTACTGCTTATATATACATATGTATATATATATATATATATGTATATATATATATATATATATATATATATATTCCTTTTCGGCACAATAAACTAATTCAATTAAATAAAAAAAAAAACTTCGGGCCCAATAAACTTGTTATTGTGATTATGAGACTCCATCACTGCACTATTTAAAATAAAACCAAATAGTTAATTAATTAAGGGATATAATCATTCCCCCCCCCCCCTCTAGTTTGCCATAGTAGACACTTTATCCCATCTAGTTTCAGTAATGACCATTTTTCCCTATATAGTTTGTCATATTCATCATTTTCCCCCTATCATTAGATTTTCCATTCAAAAAGTTAATTTTTATGTTAAAAGACATTGTTGCCCTTCAATAAAAAAAACCAGTAAAAAAAAACCCTTCTCTTCTCTTCTCTCCCCCTAACACCCACACCGAAATCCAAACAAAAATCCATTCTCTTCTCTTTCTCCAAATCCAAAAAACAAACCCAGAAATCACTTCTGTTCTCTCTCTCAAAATCCAAAAATCAACCCAAAAATCACCATAAACCCAAAAATCCTTTCTCTTCGAAACCAAACCCAGAAAAATCGACCCCAAAAATCACCATCGATTTTTATGTTAATGATAATAATTTTATATAGGGCTCCGATTTTTGTTAATATCATAAAATCACTCGGGCCCCAAAATATCTAGAGACAGCCCTTGATGATGTTAATGTTGCATCAGGTCTTAGTGTTGATATTTCAATGGAGTGATGCTGGTCCAGTTGTGAATGATATTATGGCTCTGTTTGAAGAAGTTGGAGTTGTTAATTGTCTAAGCTATTCCTAGAAGTAGGAATGTTGTGGCACATACTCTTGCTGCTCTAGCCTTTACCTCTAAGGAGGATTGTTGTTGGCTAGATTCCGAGCCTGTTTGTCTTGCTTCCCCGTTTAATACAAGTTGTTTTATTTCAAAAAATAAAAAATAATAATAAAAACTTAATTGAATATAACCTAGGCCATGTTTGTTAGTATGTATTGTATTGTATTGTGGATTTATAATATATATATATATATATATATATATATATTTTTGAACAGCTAAATTTTATTGGAAAGCCAATGAGGCTAAAAAAACACACCACACAAGAAGAACTCTACCAACGCAGAAAAAGCAAAACCAGAACCGACTCAAACGGAACCAAGGTACCAAACCCCTCGAAATAACCTATGGGACTCTATGGGGACTCGCACTTATGTGGTAGGAATGAGTTTCAATTTGGTAGGGATGAGGATAGATAGTAAAACTCATAATGGGTATGGAGCAGGAATGAGTTTTATAATCCCTGCCCCGCCCCGTTTCGCTTGAAAGTTGTTCACTGATACTGATACTACCTGTTTTCACTTAATTGAAAGTTGAATATCAATAGTCTGAGATTTTTGAAAGCAACAATTGTTAGATGAATAGCTCTTTTCCAGGCTCTACTGTTCTAAAATTTTCTAAATTAGTTGTTCTATTTTTAATTTTTTTATTGTGAATGTTTTTGTTCATTGTTTTAGTTATTTGATTGTTTGCTATTGATTTCAATATATAAGGCCTCATTAAAGGTTTTCACCTAAGGCCTCCAATGGAGCCGCCCTAGCTCCAGTCTCTCGAATTTAAGAAAACTAGCTTTTCATCAGATTCCTAGTTTTTCTATTATCAAAAACAATTATTTGGTATATTAATCTTAATACCTCATCTTTGAACAGGTTTTGCTAATAGCTGGAACTGATACTTCATCTGGGACAATGGAATGGGCAATGTCTCTTCTACTAAACAATCCAGATATTCTGAAAAAAGCACAAGTTGAAATCGATAATCAAATAGGATCTAATCACCTTATCGACGAAATCGATCTAGCTAAACTTCCATATCTTCGTTGTATTATAAAAGAGACACTACGAATGTATCATGTGAGACCGTTATTGGTACCACATGAGTCATCAGAAGACTGTAAAATTGGAGGGTATCACATACCGCGCGGCACAATGCTATTGGTCAACATGTGGGCCATACAAAATGATCCCAAAAATTGGGAGGAGCCTAGAAAGTTCAAGCCTGAGAGATTTGAACGTTTTGAAGGAACAAGAGATGGGTTCAAGTTGGTGCCTTTTGGGTCAGGAAGAAGAAGCTGTCCAGGTGAGAGTTTGGCTATGCGGATGGTTGGGTTGGTTTGGGCTCACTGATTCAATGTTTTGAATGGGAGAGGTTGGCGAAGATATGGTGGATATGACGGAGGGGTCTGGACTTACCATGCCCAAGGCTCGACCTTTGCTAGCCAAATATCACCCACGACCAATCACGATCAAGCTTCTTTCACAAATATAATCTAAGAGCTAGAATGATAATTGTCTCAAATATGTATGCTTTGGAAATTTATATATGTCATGTTGTTATTTAATTTTTTTTATGACATAAAATAGACCTAAATTGTTTTTGAAATTTGAACATAAAACCTCTTGTACATCAACAATGAAGAAATTGATTTTGATTTGGATTAGAATAATAAAGTACATATATTTCAAAAAGTGGGTGTAACTTATCATATGGTACGTACAATGAGCATTTTGTATATGAATTTTATTTACAATGCAGGTGTGAGAAAGTTTTTAGGTGGCAATACTGTTGCCGAAATCTGCTCAAAATTTTGGAGAGGAATGCAGCAGCACCGTGATGTAAATAGTGAAACGAAATTGTACAAAAAAAAATTACGGGTTTCATTAAGAAATAACCCATTTGAGAGACCTAAGTAAATGTAACTCATTGACCGATTAGAAAAGCAATATTGCTCTTATGAGCTTTTAAAATTATAGATTTCCCCGTGTTAACACTCTCTTGAGTCGAGAAAATAGGGGTTTATAACACTTTTTTGAATTGATATTGCACCAGAGGTACTACTTTTATAACTTATATTTAAAATGTATCAAAGTAAGTGATTTTTAAAAAGGCCCTAATGTTACACATTTTTTATTATTTTTTTGACTTTAACTTTTCTCTTACTTTTCTCTATATGATTATTCTCAACTCAAACAAAACCAATTTCATAACATTATCGATGCATCTTCAGTGGATTAGTTTAGTGGTGCTATGTTGACGCACTCGGGGGTCGAGCTCCCCGTTGAGCTCGCGGTGGTCAAGCTCGCGTGGGTATGGGGGCAGCGCCCCTTGAGATTTTTGTTCAATTTAAAACCCAAATTGGGTTTTAGTTTTGAATCTTCCATTGTTAAAGTTGTTGAGGGTTGGGATTTTCGAATGGGGAATATGATGAACAGTAACTTAGTTTCCAAGATTTTTGTATGCTGTCCGAAACTTTATGATTGTGTGTTCGAGACTTTGTGATTGTCTGTCCGAGACTTTGTGTTTGTGTTCCGAGACTTTGTGATTGTGTGTCTGAAACTTTGTGTTTGTGTTCCGAGACTTTGTATTTGTGTTTCGAGACTTTGTGTTTGTGTGTCCGAGACTTTATTCTTATACTTTGTGATTGCTTCTCGAGACTTTTGGGTTATTGTTCCGTGCTCCTATGTCTCTGTTCTGTTCTGTTCATCTTCTCCAACACTAAGTCCCCAATTAGAAACCCTTTGTTTTCAAAGAAAGTTATATACTTTGTTTTTTCAGAGAAATCAAAAGTCGCTATTGTGTTTGGTTGTGGTCGGTGTACTTGTGTCTACCGTCATCATCGGTGTACGTGCATTCGTCGATTCGTCAGTTCCACATCCATTGATGGAGGTCCTCTATTGATGGAGGATTTTGAAACGAAAAAAATAGTGAAGAAGGTTATTGTGGAGGCATTTTTATCCGTTCACCATATTATGTGTCTTTTAAATAGAGACTGTGTTGAAAAACACGCCCCAAAAAATGCCATTTAACTTTTGGACTCCTCTTGAGTCTTGTCTCAAATACTATCATAAACTCTCAAAGTCTCCCAATCTCTCAAAAATAAATTAGGAAATTCAAAATCCCTAACTCTAAACTCATCGAAATCCTTCTCTTAGAGACCATCTCAAACACTCCCAAAAGTCTCCCAATCTCCAACTCTATATCTCAAACACATATCAATTTAGAATTCAAATCCCTAACTCCAAACTCGACAATGGCAGGAAGTGTGCACCGGTGAAGTCACATTGTTAAAGATGGGTATTTCCCCTATGGGATCCCGCCCCCATGAGGCCCCACCTCCATTTGGGGGTAAAGTTTGCCCCCAATAGAGTTTAGGAGTGGGGGTATGTGCAAAAATTTCCCCCAAAATCTAAATGGGGGTGGGCCTCCATTTCCCCTTATATATATTTATTTATTTTTACTTTTATTTTCTTAAAAACCAAAAACTCTAACCGTAAGGTCCAAACCATTCATGCCCATATTTGAGGGGCCCAGTTTATTAAAAAAAAGAACATTTGAGACAGAGCAATTCTGTCTCTATTTGAAGGCCACACAGCTGTCTATTTGGACAGCAAACACAAATGCGTGTTATTTTAGGCAAGAGATAAGAACAAAGAGATAAATAAGAATAAAAAGGAGATCAGAGCTAGAAAGAAATAGAATCGAATAGAAGAAAAGAGAAGAGAAGCAAGAAATAGGGAAAAGAATCAGTGGAATTTCTTCTAATATTTTCAAATTTTGGGTTGAATTCTTCTTTGATTTCATAGATTCTAATTGGGTTCTTGTGTAATTGTTAGGGGAAGAAGACGAAGCAGAGGAACCCTATCACATCCCACATCGACAGCAAGTGAGGTCTATGGTTTGTATATAAGCCTTGGTATATTCTAACTGAGTAGATGCGTTTTGGGCAATGAGTGAAGGATGATTGCTTGAATCCCATGATCCTAAGCAAATCCGTGAGGGTGAAGGACGCGTGCGTGAAGCCCAAAGTGGACAATATCTACTTGGCTGGCATGGGCTGTTACAAATGGTATCATAGCAGGTTTGCTACTCGGTGTGGATGTGGATTTGGATTTGTTATTGTGTTTGGACCCTTACGAGGATGCGAGGTCAGAAGGGGGGGGTATATTGTCACATCCCACATCACTAGCAAGTGAGGTCCATGTTTTGTATATAAGCATTGATATCTCCTAACTAAATAGACGCGTTTTAGGCCATGAGTGAAGGATGCTTGCTTGAAGCCCATGATCCAAAGCAAATCCGTGAGGGTGAAGGACGTGTGTGTGAAGCCCAAAGCGGACAATGTGCCCGTTTGGGATAACTTTTACTTTTGGCTTTTGCTAGTAGAAGAAGAGAAGTAAAAGCCTGAGCTTTTCAGTGACTATTTGGATGGTATATTTAAGAAGAGCTTTTGTAGCAGGAAGAGCTTTTGAGACTGTTTGGTTGGAAAATTTTAAAATCTCTTATAATTATGATATGACCTTTTTACCCTTGAAGAAGAGCTTTTGAGTCTTGTTTGGTTGTAACTAATTAAAAATCACTTCTAACTATAATGTAACATTTTTATCTTAATTGGAATAAATAATATATGTACATTTTTTAAATAAAAGTTTACTTTATATGAGATAATATAACATTCTTTCAGTTATATCTATTTAAAAAGTATTTACTAAAATAAATAAAGTAATAAAATTCATTTAAAATTATAAATACATTCGTGCATAATAATTTACTACAAATTAAGTACGATAATTGTTCTAAAATAAATCTTAATGATAGAATAAGAAAATTATCAAAGCATTAGTTCTCTAGCAATTCTATCACGAACAACCCCCATCTGATTTTCATCTATTGTTAAATTCATATACGATTCTTCGTCCTCTGGCTCAGGCACGTAATCTTGATTTTCATCACATGATTCAAACTCAACATCTACAATGGCCTCCCTTCGTATGAAATTATGCAAAGCCAGTGAAGCAGTAATGATAGCTACTTGCTTATCAAACTTATAATTAGGCATGTGTTGTAAAATTCTCCATCGTGTTTTCCAAACACCAAAACAACGTTCAATAACACTTCGTAATGATGAATGCACATAATTAAAGGTTTCCTGAGAGCTTTTTGGTTGACCACTACTACGAAACTCTTGAAGATGATATCTTTCTCCTTTATACGAAGCTAAATAACCCTTCATATTTGGATATCCTGAGTCAACCAGGTAGTATTTGTCTGCAATATCAACTTCAGTCATTATACAATATTATTCAAAATATTATATATATAATATTTAAAAGAAATTACAAATAAATATAACATACCATTTGGTGGTTTAGGACATTTTAACTCGGTGTTTCTTATCGCCTCTAAAAATATACGTGTGTCATGTGCAGTTCCTTCCCATCCTTGCCACACAAAAGTGAAAAGCATATCAAATCCACATACAACCATAATATTTTGTGTAGGAAATCCTTTCCTTCCAATATATGGAATTTGTTCATCCACCGGAAGCGACACACGAACATGTGTTCTATCTATAGCTCCAATGCAATCCTATCAATTATCAAAGGAAAGACTTATAAGTTTCATTTACTTATAAATAAACAAAAAATAAGTAGAAACAAAATTTCCTTAAAGTATGGCCAATATTTGTCATTACCACGAATGTAATGAGGGACTTCATTATATTCTTCAAGTGGCCTAATTTCATCAAAAGCAAGCAAGATCATTTTCTTAAGCACAATTCCAAATTGTCTACTCACGGTTTCACCTGAATGTTGAAATTGTTCTTGAATTATTCTATTCCCAACACCATATCCTAAAGTGATAAAAAACATACCAACTGCCTCCTCAAGCCTAACTCATTTAGTAGAGGTTAATCCATAACTTCTTAATCTATTACATAATTTAATAAAACCATGTTTCTCCATTCGAAATTGTTCGTGACAACGTCGATCATTTCTTTTGAGTATTTCCATTATGAACATCGATCCTGTATGAGGAGAATTTCTACACGGTTCTTTTATCAAAAAGTTATTGTGGTAATGCACTGCTGTTCTTACGGTTGCAAGGAAAAGTTCATCAAATTCCATATCATCTCTAATGGCTTGTTCAACAAATTCTTGATCCATCTCTTCCTCTGAATCGGTGTTCATTCTGTAGTTACATAATTCAAACAATTACAAATAATTAACATGAGTTCAAAATATAAAACAATTGTAATCATTAGTCAATTTAGTTGTAATAAGTGATGAATCAAATACTATTGTCTATCATATTGAATCAACTATAAAACAACTGTAATTATCACTTCATTTAATATTTTAACATTCCATTTACAGGTTCACAACATACATCAACTTCAACACTTTTTTGTTTCATGACCATAAACAAGCATGAACATCCTACTTATATATATATATATATATATATATATATATATATATATACAAAAAGTGTCATGTCTTACAAAAAGACACTTTTTGTCTATCATATTACAAAAGTATATAACAAGTTAACACAAAAGATTAGTTCTTGGCAAAGTGTGACATTAATTGTACAAAAGTGTCATTTTTCTTCACTAATTCATTGTCCTTATATTCAATATTGTTGATCTTTCAACCATTGAATTTGGTATGCCGGTTCCTTCAAAGCAACGAAAATCTCTCTATTTGCTTTCTTTGTGAACAAGCTAATACCCAACTTGAATAGATGACTCATTGGTTCACATTCCAGAAGAGTAGATAATTTGTCAACAACCTCTTGAACACTACAACCAGGTGGGTCTGTTCGTATATATGAATTTCTAATCTTAACACTCTCACAAAGTTCATCTGGTTGCTTGGATAACTTCGTTGTTGTAGAATTATTTTTTTTCTTCCCTTTCTTGAATTTTTTCCTATTTGGTTCAAGTGTTTTCTCTTTTCGCTTGCTACTTTCTACTTCTTCACGATGATTAGCTTCTTCAGAATCCAAACTATTAGTTACATCAACATTATCCTCCGTAGATGTTGTATACATAGGAGGCATTAAACCAGAAGTTGGTGCCCAAGCCCTAGCTCTTGTAGCCGTAACATCTCGAAACAATTCATCTAACTTGAATGCATGTTCCAAACCCTTCACATGAAATTTTGAAGCTTCTGGATATTTTTGTTATAATTTTTAAGTTAGTTCAAGAAGTTATAATAAAATTAGAATAATAAATAATTTGTTTATTGATACATACTTGTAACTTTGCTTCCCACCACTCATTTGAAGCATCAATAGTTTATCTTTCCATGTCCCAACCAAGTCCAGTCTCTCCTCTTACCAATGAATCCTAAAGTTGCCAATCTTTTTTCACAATGTCCCAATGATTCTTTAGTTGCTTTCGATCATATTTTCTACTCGTCGCATTGCTAAAGTTTTCAATAAAATTTTTCCAACCTTGTTTGCTCAAATGTGTTCCATTTCTATTCCCGGCCCTAACTTGTTCTATAACCAAATCAACCCAAATCTCATATGTTCGTGGATCCCATACCGATTTTGATTTTCCTTGTGTGCCCTCATTTGCCATCTACTTTAAAATTAGAATTGTTTTTTAAAAAGTAATTAGAATTACTAAATATTCAATAATTATATAATGAAACATTAAAAGATTATGAATTTGTGTTTTTAATTTACACACAAAAGATCATTAACATATGTTCTACTTATTATGATGGTCAAATCAAACAAAATAAATAAATAATTTATAAACCACACACACGACTACATTGACATGGGGAAATCTATAGTATTATTTATAGTTTTGTCATTATTGTGACAATGAAAAACCATGCTGACGTTGATTCTACCATCCTCCAACTGAAGAAACTGTGATAAATATAAGCATAATAGGTAAAATAATTCCATATACTTTCTTCCAGCTCTTGAGATAATTACTCTAAACAAACATGCAGCAAAGTACAACAAGGATAGAGCGGAAGATCAACTCAAGCAATGCAATCAAGTTGTAATATGTAATTAATCAAGTTCAATCAAGCCATGATAGTATATAACTATATACTACCAACTGAGAACAAGTGCAAGTTCAAATGGCTAACCTGAATTGATCACAATTGAGATCAATCAATCTGCAAATAACACATTGGATAGTTGGTTATAATAGCTATATACCAACATGATCCTGTTTTCAGTAAAACTGTTATTATAGACAGGCAGAGACTGATTCTTGCAACTCTATAAAAACTGGACTTGTACATTGATTAACTAATGGAAATCCCGTTCATTTTCCTATCACCATCCTGCTTAAAGAATTCACACAACAGCTGGACAACGATAATAAGGCTGTTATGATAGACAAGATGGGAAAGATATGTTGTTCCTCAAAGGGCAACAAAAAAGTTAAATAAAACACAATGTATACAGTAATGTGATGGGTCACAAATTAAAAAAACACAAATCATATATGGTAAAATAATAATCAGAACCTAATTTCAAACATCCACAAATAAACACATACACTGCATGTAAAAAGTCAAATAAAAAATCAAAAAGCTTCAGAGAACAGAACAGAGCAAACAACAGCTAAGAAACCAAACAAAAGCCACACCAGAAAGAAACGAAGCAGCAACAACCTAGTCGCAAGCTCCCAACACAGAGCACAAAAACAGAGCAAAAAAACAAAAGCTCCAAAAAGCACAAACAAAGTAGAAAACAAACGAAATCCAACCATTTTCAAACAAGATAAACTATAAAAACTAGAAGCAGTGATGATCATCGAATTCTTACTTGGTTGAATAGATTTTTTGGAGCAAAAGAAAAGAGTTGATGCTCAGTTCTTCGAAATCGTATCAATGGTGGAGTTTATACGGTGAGAGTTGGTGGGTTTCCATGGAAATTTAGTTGATTGTTTTAAAAACTCAGAACATAGAAATGATTTGAGGAAATTTTAGATAAAAATCACAATCACGGTTCATCTGAAAAGGGGAAAATCGTGTTTGTATGTGTTAGAGCAGTGAGATAGGATACAATTGAAATTATTGATTTGTTATTTATACATACAAGGGTAAATATGTCATTATAAAAGTTTCATTCAACCTCATTTCAGCTTCCCTGTTTTTGCTGAAAGCTCTTTTAGCCCAAGCCAGTTGGACTTGGCTTTTGTTAAAAGAGCTTATAATCATGATAAGAACTTATCATGAAACATCCAAACATGACTGAAAGCAGCTTTTGGGCTCCAAAAGAGCTTTTAAGCTCTCAATAAGCTTAGCCAAACAAGACCAATATCTACTTGGTGGGCTTGGGCTGTTACAAACCCAGCGTACTTGGTCTGAATTAGAGCTTAAAGTCTAAATTGTGAGTGAAAAAGTTTTCAGTTTTATTCTTAACTCAAACGTTTTCCAGCTTTGTGTTTAAAATTGTTTGCCTGGAAATCATTTTAAGTGTTTGATTTCTTTTGATGATTTATTGTGATTATACAGAGAATTGAAAGTATATTTATATGCTTATATTAGTAAATCAGAAATACTAGATATATTACTTTTGTTAAATGTGGAGAAGAGATTATGATTGATTTCATAAAAGCACCATATATGTACCATTTCCGAGTTATTGTTATTGTTGGCTTTTGGAGTCGTTCTACATATGTGTATGTCAGATGAGTCGCTCTGCACGTGTATGACAGATGTCAAATGAGTCAGAGTAGTTCTGCACGTGTATGACAGATGTTATCCCCAGTTCTGCGTATGCGCGAAGTAATTCGGCGTACGTATGGAAGATTATCCATGGGTACTAATTTGGTGCAGATTGATTTTTTATAAATTGTACTGTTCTTGATCAGAAAGAGTTGTATATAAGTTTATTAAATACAATTGTAGATATATTATCTTTAACTACTCAATTATGTTATGTTTATGAAATTATTTGGCATGATATAGTGATATCTAGTATGTTTTATTTTGATGAATATTGAGAAAGGTTTTTTAGAAGAAAATTTACATATGTTTTTGAAAGTTTTCATTCACTCACTGAGCGTTAGCGCTCACCCTTTTACCCTTAAAATATTTTTCCAAGTAGATGCTCGGTTTGTGCGGACTCTTTACTTTTGAGGTATGTCACTCGATGACATCATGAAGTAGAAGAATCATGCATTTTTTATTATCTCATGTACTGTATATATTTTGAGATACATGGTCAGGTTTTGAACTGGTCGGGTTTATAGACTGGTTGGTTTTGAACTGGTCGGGTTTTGGACTGGTCGGTCTTAGACTGGTCGATTTTGGGACTGATCGGTTTTTTGGCTGGTCGGTTTTTGACTGGTCGGTTTTATGTCGTCTGGTTAGTTTGGCTGGTCAGTTTGGTATGTTGGCCAGTCGGTTTTTGGCTAGTCAGTTTTGTATATACTGCAGTTTCAAACAAAAAAATATATGCAATAAAAGCTTAGCAGTTATGCAGTTATTGTGTACAATTTTTTTTTTCTTATGTATAAAAGCAAGTATTTTCTATAACTTTTTAGTAGCAATTCATGTATCCAGATAGTAAAATGAGCAGCTCACAGGATATCCCTCGCACTCGATAGAGGAGTTGAGGTGGGTCCTGTCAACTTGGTATCAGAGCGAAGGTTTATGATTCCTTAGACCATTGTATAATTGTTTGCATTTAGTTTCATGCATTTAAGCATAGCTTTGATTTTGTAACAGCATCATGCGTCGAGTTGGCCGCCCACGCACGAGACCGGTAGCTGACCTTGGTGAGAGAGATGATAGCCTAGATGAAAATGAGGCAGAATCACACCCTCACCCACATATACCTCAGCCCAGGTACCAGAACACAGAAAGGAACCAATGGATAGAACTGCAGAACTTTTGACTACCATGGTTCAATACCAAACGCGGGTGGCAGAGAATACTATTGAGCGTGCACGTAAGGTGGGAGGTACAAATTTTGATGGAACTGGAGATCCTGATAGTGCTAGTTCTTGGTTGAATGAACTGGAACGTGAATTTGGAGTTATGAGGTGCACTGATGAACAGAAGGTCTCTATTACTACATTTTTGCTGAAGGAAAAAGCATATGATTGGTGGGCATCAGTGCAACGAAGAACTTCTGAAGGGATTACTTGGGATGATTTCAAAAGGCAGCTTCATGATCATTACTATCCTCGTTTCTATCAAGATTTGAAAAGAGCTGAATTCTTCAGACTGGTGCAGGTATCTATGATAGTAGAAGAATATCAGAAGAAATTTATAGAACTTTCAAGGGCTGCACCGTATGTAGTCACAGATGAAGTGAACAAGTGCAGAAAATTTGAAGATGGACTTCGATCAGAAATTAAGACGATAATGACTACTTCTGGGCTTATTGAGTTTGGTAAGTTATTTGAAGCTGCATTAAGAGTAGAGAGAGGCCTTAATGATTCTCGCAGATTTGAACAAAAGAAACAAAAGCGTAGCAACTGGTCATCAGGAGGCTCTTATAACAAAATGCTTAAGACAACATGTGGTTTTTCAGGACATATAAGTAACTATCAATAAAGTCGTGGACCTGGTTTCAGCCAATCATCAGTTAAACAACCAATGGGTAGTCGTCAACAGAGTGCTGGTATGGATAGAGGTAGGTGTCCTCTATGTCAGACATGTGGAAAGAACCACGAGGGTGAGTGCCATTGGGGAATATCAGGCTGTTATCAATGCGGGCAGGTTGGACATCTTAAAACGGATTGCTCTAAATTAGTCAAGGGAAGCAATGAAGAGAAAAAGTTAAATTTTCAACCAATGCAAAGTGGCGCTGGTCAGATTCAAGGACATAAGGGATCCTAAGCAGGAGGATCTACAATTACAGGGAAAACTCAAGCCAGTGTAGCAAAGGTTGGTGGCAACCAACTGAAAGGTCAGCTTGATAGACCTCGTACTCAAGCAAGAGTCTTTGCTATGACTCAGCAAGATGTAGAGACCACAACATATGTTGTTACATGTAAGTTAACTATTTTTTGGCCACGATGCTCACGTTCTCATTGATCCTGAATCTACTCATTCCTTTGTATCTTGACCTTTTGTGGAGTATACTGATATAGAATTAAGACCACTAGATTGCAACATGGTAGTGGCTACACCTACCGGGGGATCTTTATTGCCTGAGAGTGTATATAGAGATATCTAGATTATAGTTGGTAAGCATGAGCTATATATTGACCTGATTCCGCTTGATATATGTGACTTCGATGTTATTTTGGGAATGGATTGGCTTGCTACACATCATGCCACTTGTTGTGCTAAATTTTGAAAATACTTGCAAGCGCACGAGTCTATTGTAAAATAGCTTATGCGGAGTACGATGTCGATCCCACGAGGATTGTAAAAAAATAATTTAATCTAAATTTAATCTAATCCTAACCTAGTTAACCGAATGTGATGAATTAAAATTAAAATTAAATTAATCTAAAAGAAAATAAGGTCAAAAGTAATCAATTAAAGAATACTAAGGTATCCGAATCCACCATTGTGTAATTTCATAGCTTCCAGATAATTTATTAATTCCCTAAATTAGAGTGACAATTAAAAATCAATTTATTGTCTACCCATGAATTTAACAATAAGCATATTAATCAAAATTTTTAAGTTAATTTTCCTTCGCTTCAAAATACAATCCCTAAGCATTCTATGTATCCAAATTAATGAAAAACAAAGAATCAAATGAATTATAATTAACGTAACGAAACCAAGCATTGATTAAAATATATACCTAACTATCAAAAATACATGATATTAGAGATGAAAGGGTTTTATATTTAAAAATCAATTGAAACAAAAACCTGAACATTAGAGAACAATATTTGGTAATTAATAAAAATATCTGAAAATTATTCCATGACACAGAGTTTCATCGCCAACTACTTGTTGTGCTAAATTTGGAAAATACTCGCAAGCACTCGAGTCTATTGTAAAATAGCTTATGCAGAGTACGAGGTCGATCCCACGAGGATTGTGAAAAACTAATCGAATCTAAATTTAATCTAATCTTAACCTAGTTAATCAAATGTGATGAATTAAAATTAAAATTAAACTAATCTAAAAGAAACTAAGGTCAGAAGCAATCAATTAAAGAATACTAAGGTATTGAATCCATCACTGTGTAATTTCATAGCTTCTAGATAATTTATTAATTCCCCAAATTAGAGTGACAATTAAAAATCCATTTATTGTCTACCCATGAATTTAACAATAGGCATATTAATCAAAATTCTTAAGTTGGTTTTCCTTCGCTTCAAAATACAATCCCTAAGCATTCTATGTATCCAAATTAATGAAAAACAAAGAATCAAAGGAATTATAATTAACGTTACAAAACCAAGCATTGATTAAAATATACACCTAACTATCAAAAATACATGATATTAGAGATGAAATGGTTTTATATTTAAAAATCAATAGAAACAAAAACCATAAACATTAAAGAACAATATTTGGTAATTAATAAAAATATCTGAAAATTATTCCATAACACAGAGTTTCATTGCCAAAAACTTGTTGTGCTAAATTTTAAAAATACTCGCAAGCGTACGAGTCTATTGTAAAATAGCTTATGCGGAGTACGAGGTCAATCCCATGAGGATTGTGAAAAACTAATCGAATCTAAATTTAATCTAATCCTAGCTTAGTTAATCGAATGTGATGAATTAAAATTAAAATTAAACTAATCTAAAAGAAAATAAGGTCAAAAGCAATCAATTAAAGAATACTAAGGTATTTGAATCCATCACTGTGTAATTTCATAACTTCCAGATAATTTATTAATTCCCCAAATTAGAGTGACAATTAAAAATCAATTTATTGTCTACCCATGAATTTAACAATAGGCATATTAATCAAAATTCTTAAGTTGGTTTTCCTTCACTTCAAAATACAATCCCTAAGCATTCTATGTATCCAAATTAATGAAAAACAAAGAATCAAAGGAAGTATAATTAACGTTACGAAACCAAGCATTGATTAAAATATATACCTAACTATCAAAAATACATGATATTAGAGATGAAAGGGTTTTATATTTAAAAATCAATAGAAACAAAAACCATAAACACTAAAGAACAATATTTGGTAATTAATAAAAATATCTGAAAATTATTCCATAACACAGAGTTTCATTGCCAAAAACTTGTTGTGCTAAATTTTGAAAATACTCGCAAGCGCACGAGTCTATTGTAAAATAGTTTATGTGGAGTACGAGGTCGATCCCACGAGGATTGTGAAAAACTAATCGAATCTAAATTTAATCAAATCCTAACCTAGTTAACCGAATGTGATGAATTAAAATTAAAATTAAACTAATCTAAAAGAAAATAAGGTCAAAAGCAATCAATTACAGAATACTAATGTATTCGAATCCACAACTGTGTAATTTCATAGCTTCCAGATAATTTATTAATTCCCCAAATTAGAGTGACAATTAAAAATCAATTTATTGTCTACCCATGAATTTAACAATAAGCATATTAATCAAAATTCTTAAGTTAGTTTTCCTTCGCTTCAAAATACAATCCTTAAGCATTCTATGTATCCAAATTAATGAAAAACAAAGAATCTAAGGAATTATAATTAATGTTACGAAACCAAGCATTGATTAATATATATATATATATATATATACCTAACTATCAAAAATATATGATATTAGAGATGAAAGAGTTTTATATTTAATAATCAATAGAAACAAAAACCATAAACTTTAAAGAACAATATTTGGTAATTAATAAAAATATCTAAAAATTATTTCATAACACAGAGTTTCATCGTCTACCCCAGTACCAAAAAAATTAGAAAAACATTAAAAATAAAATAACAATGGAACCCGGAAGATGCATTGAAGCTCTGCGTCTGTCACACAAGAAACAAGCTCTTCGTACGAACTAAAGTCACAGCTCCCAGTCACGCCTCCACCAAACGACCACTCCTTCTCAATTGGTGCGCAAGAAAGGGCTTTATAACTCTCTCACTCTTCAGGTCAGTTTCCCAAATAAAATAGGAAAGTCAAATTCCACTTGAACACCATTGGTCCATGTGACTTACTTGTGGTCTAACTATAGTACACGCATGAGTCCACTTTCTTTTATCTTTTTCATTGTCTTAATTTTTGCCTTGGGCTTTACTTGACTTTGCTTTAACTTGAACTTGATTTTGGCTAATATGAGAATTAGGTTTTGGTTTAGGGCTTGAATCTTCAAATCTTCAAATAATTAAAATAAGGTCACATCTTAATGATTATTTTCCAAGTTCCATGCTATTTTACCTAAAACATAAAAATAACTCTAATTAGACCAAAATAATTAAATCAAATACCTAACAAATCCAAATTAAGGGTTATAAATATTATATAAAATATCCCCATCACCATTATGGGTTGTTTTCGAAAAGAAGTAAGATTTACACTTCAAGGAGAGTCAGATTTTATTTTCTGTGGTGAACGTCAGATTCTTCCTTCTTGTGTTATATCTGCTATTACTGTTAGACGGTTGCTCAAGAAACGATGTTCAGCTTATTTGGCTTATGTAATTGATACTAGGGATAATAAGGTGAAGTTGGAAGATATATCCGTGGTAAGACAATTTCTAGATGTATTTCCTGAAGATCTTCACGGATTACCACCAGACATAGATATTGAGTTTGTGATAGATTTGGCTCCAGGCATAACTCCAATTTCTATTCCACCCTATAGAATGGCTCCAACCGAATTGAAAGAGTTAAAGATTCAGTTAGAAGAATTGGTAGATAAAAGTTTTATTAAACCTAGTGTATCACCATGTGGAGCAATGGTTTTATTTGTGAAGAAGAAAGATGTAACTCTACGTTTATGCATCGATTATCGATAGTTGAATAAGGCTACGGTGTGCAATAAATACTCACTTCCACGTATGAATGATTTATTTGATCAACTTCAGGGTGCAAAGGTGTTCTCCAAGATAGATTTACGATCAGGTTATCATCAGTTGAAGATTAGAAACTGTGATGTACCTAAAACTACTTTCAGAACTTGTTATGGACATTATGACTTTCTAGTAATGCCTTTTGGGCTAACTAATGCTCCATCAGCTTTCATGGATTTGATGAATAAGATATTCCATCCTTATTTAGACAAATTTGTTATTGTGTTCATTGATGACATTTTGATTTAGTCTAGAAATGAGGTGGAGCATGCAAAGCATTTGAAGATTATTCTACAAGTCCTGAGAGATAATCAACTTGATGCTAAGTTTAGCAAGTGTCAATTCTGGCTCGATAGAGTTACGTTTTTGGGTCATGTGATTAAAGGTGACAGTATTTATGTTGATCCTCAAAAGATTTAAGTTATAATGAATTGGGAACAACCTATTAGTGTGACAGAAATTAGAAGTTTCTTGGGTTTAGCAAGCTTTTATCGGAGATTTGTAGAGGGATTTTCCAAAATAGCTGCACCACTGACAAGATTAACTCAGAAGGCTGTGAAGTTTGAGTGGTCAGAAGCTTGTGAACAGGGTTTTCAAGAACTCAATGAGAGATTAACTTCTGCTCCAATACTTACTCTTCCAACCGGAAGTGATGGTTTCGCTGTTTATAGTGATGCATCGAAACATGGTTTGGGTTGTGTTTTAATGCAGCATGGAAAAGTGATAGCTTATACATCAAGACAACTATAGAAGCATGAATTGAATTACCCAACACATGATCTAGAGCTTGTTGCAGTTGCGTTTACATTAAAAATTTGGAGACACTACCTATATGGGGTCACTTGTCAGATTTATACATATCATAAAAGCTTATAATATCTTTTCAATCGGAAAGAATTAATTTGAGGCAAAAAAGATGGATCGAGTTGATTAAAGATTATGACTGTATGATTGAATATCATCCTGGTAAGGCAAAGTGGTGGCATATGCACTCAGTAGAAAATCTTCAAGTTCTATGGCTCATTTGAAGATGATTTACCTTCCATTATTAGCTGAATTAAGAATGTTGAGAGTTAAGTTAGAAGCACTTGATTTCGGAGCATTATTGACTACCTTTCAGGTTAGACTATTTTGATCGATCACATACGAGAATTGCAAACTAAAGATTCTTATTTAGTTAAATTAAAGGAAGAAGTGCAGAAAAACTTACGAGCTGATTTTGTATTGAAAGATTATGGTGCATTGGTTTTAGGTAATAGACTTTGCGTACCAAATATTAAAGAACTCAATAATGAAATTTTAGAGGAAGCTCACTTTTCAGCTTATGTAATGCATCCAGGAAGTACTAAACTGTATCGTAATTTGAAAGAGCATTACTGGTGGCAAGGTATGAAAAGAGAGATAGCAGAATTCATCTCTAAATGTTTAAATTGTCAGCAAGTTAAGGCAGAGCATGAGAAACCAGTAGAAATTTCACAACCACTTCCTATTCCGGAATGAAAATGGGAACACGTCAACATGGATTTTGTGATAGGACTTCCTCGTAGTCAAAGTGGTCATGACAGTGTATGGGTGAATGTTGATCGACTTACGAAGTCTGCACATTTTCTACCAATTGGTATTACTTACTCTCTTGACAGATTAGCTAGAATTTATGTTGATGAATAGTTCATCTCCATGGCGCACCAATATCTATAGTATAACACATAGATCCTCAATTTACATCTAGATTCTGGCCTAGTTTACTGGAAGCTTTGGGAACTAGATTGCATTTTAGTACTGCTTTTCACCCGCAGACTGACGGTCAATCAAAGCGTACTATTCAGACTAGGGATGGGTGTGGGGGCCCAATGGGGCGGGGGAGGGTCCCCCTACCCCCACCCCTACTCCTATTCCTCAACCCTACCCCCACCACCTCCCCCAAAACCCCCATTTGGTGGGGACTGGAGGTGGGGACGTTTTAGGGGGAGGTTCCCCCTCCCCCACCCCTAAACCCCATTTCCTCAATTTATTTTCATTTTTCAATTTTCAATCAGAAAATTGAAATTCGGAATTTGAAATCCAGTCATTCCAATTTCTAGTTTGACCCTGTTAAAATATTCAATCCGAAAAGTAATCAAAATATTCTTTATAAAATATATAATTGGTTTAAAGAAATCCAAAATAATACAAATATTTCTAATACTTCAAATTTAAAGTTTACATCTTCGATCAATACCCATGTGTTAACTGAAAAATCTACTCGGGGAGTGAAATTTCAGTTACCGCCCTCAACCCGCTACCCCGGAGGTCGCAAGGGGGGGGGGGGGGGGGGGTAGGTACTTCGTACCGTGGTTCTGGTAAGATGAAGGTGGGATAGAGGCCATGGTAAGAGAACAATCATCCCGCCCATCTGGTGCAATAGGCTGGTACCCGGTCTTGGTATCAGATCCTAGTACCTGGCCACTTCTCTAGGTGCCCTCCATAATTTCCTGATCTAGATAACATGCAAAGAGAGGTATATGAAAGCTAGGACCAGCGGGGTCGGTGCCTAGCTTCCATACATGTATAATAAAGGAGATAGGTAGGAGAAAGATAGTTCTTTTGATAGTGGTGGACTGACCTAGGGGGAAAAAAGCATCACGATTGATCACATGCAAAAAAACCCCCAGGCAGTATCCATAGGAAGAAGAAAGACCATTCTTTATATTTATATATCTCGAGAAGTGCTCCAGAGAGCTTACATTAGTACAAATTGAGACTTAGTATGTCACAATTGAAGGGGTACCATTTGGTACCGGTACATTGATGGCAAAAATTGACATACATAGTAGTCGATACAATGATGGTGTAGAGGGAATTCAGATAGGGTCCCTTTTACTCTCCATGCGATGGCGAACTCTTGCTGTAGGAGATAAGTAAGTGTTTTTCTATACCATGATGGTGAAAACTCTCTGTAGGTGATGGTGACTGTATTTTTTGGAAGAGGGGATGAAATTCGTCCTCCATTCATTGACGATGGTATCTCTCGAGATTTCTGGATCAAATCGGGCATCCATATTTCGGGTTGGAGAATGGAGACACCTCGGAGATATGGAGATGTTGGAGAGAATATCGAACTGGAGAAAAATGTCAGACCAGAGAAAATGTTGGAACCCCTCTCTTAAAGAGTGTTTTGTTATATTTATATGTTCTGATTCTTGTTGCTCACTCCATTAATTAATTCGTAATAAAAGGAACATTGACTTGACATTGATGGAGTTGACTCTCATTAATGGCGTTGTGAATGGCCATTAATGGAGTTGACTGATTCCCTCATTAATGGCGTTGTGAATGGCCATTAATAGAGTTGACTGATTCCCTCATTAATGGAGTTATGAATGGCCATTAATGAGGTCAGATAGTGTTGTATGGTTCTTCCCTTCAGGCGAGGTACTCTGGTGTACCAGTCCCTTCTCGCTGGAGTGGCGTTTGTTCTAGCATGCTAGTGGCTTCGTGGCGACATTCTTCCTGCTCGGCGAGTATGATACCTATCTATGGTGGATTCCGGGTTGATGTCAAGGTACTGGGTACCAGGCAGATATCGAGGTATTCGGGCACCAGGTAGATGTTGAGGTACCCTGGTGTACTGGATACATGTCGCGGTACCTAGGTGCCAGGTAGGAGGCACCAGGTATATGCGAGGTACTGGGTGCATCGCGGTACCAACTTCACCAGGTGTCGGGGTAGATATACCTGCTCTTCCTAGTTCGTATTTCTGGTGCCTTATCTAGGTAGATAGGCAGTCGAGGTTCTGGCCCTACCAGGTATTGATTCTTCCAAGGTCGCGGTATCGATCCTGCTGAGTACCTGGGAGTAGGGAATGGTCCCTACCAGGTGGTTACTTGGTAGAAAATTCTTCTTTGGACCCCTACCAAAAAACCCTGTTAACACCATGTACTAAGTACGAACTAGTAACTACTAACTCAGGTTAATATTATAATTTTTTTTATTGTTAAAACTTTAGATATAAATATAAATATAAATAATTTATATATATATAAATATATATTTGGGGGAAATGGGGGAATGAGTTTGGGGGAGGGTCCCCCCACCACCTCCCCCATTTTATAAATGGGAGCCAAGTTTGCCCCAACCCTCACCCCCAAAACGCATTTGGTGGCAAAATTTGCCCTCAAAACCCCATGCAAGATGGAGCCCCATGGGGAAACGCCCATCCCTTTTTCAGATGTTAAAGGATATGTTTCGAGCCTGTGTAATGGATTTCAAAGGAAGCTGGGATGTGCATATACCATTGATAGATTTTGCCTACAATAACATTTATCAGGCCAATATTGAAATGGAACCATATGAAGCCTTGTATAGGAGAAAATTCAGAACACCAGTGTGTTAGGAGAGAAAGTTGTTAGGTCCAGAAATTGTTCAGATCACAACAGAAAAGATCAAAATCATCAGAGATAGATTGAATGTCGCTCAAGATAGACAGAAAAGTTATACAGATAAACGGAGAAGGGAACTTGAGTTTAAAGTAGGTGACCGAGTATTCTTAAGAATTTCACCTTGGAAAGGTATACTTCGGTTTGGAAGACGTGGGAAATTAAGTCCGCGATACATTGGTCAGTATGAGATTATTGGCAGAGTAGGAGCAGTGGCATACCTTTAGCTTTACCCCCTAGAGCTTTCCAGAATTCATGACGTATTTCATATTTCCATGCTTCGTAAATATGTAGTTGACCATGCACATGTTTTAACCAAGCAACCAGTGAAGTTAAAAGAAGATTTGACTTATGAAGAGAAGCATATTGAGATTATTGACAGAAGGGAACAAGTGTTACATATTAAGGTTATTCCATTAGTGAAGGTGTTATGGAGAAATCATGCAATAAAAGAAGCGACTTGGGAACATGAAGATGAAATGCTAAATCAGTATCCTTATCTATTGCAGTTAGGTACGTGTATTTCAAGGACAAAATTCTTATAAGGTGGGGTAAATTGTAAGGTCCAAACCATTCAGGCCCAATAAAGGCCCCATATTTGAGGGACCCAGTTTATTAAAAAAAATAACATTTGAGAAAGAGCAACTCTATCTTTGTTTGAAGGCCACGCAGCTGTCTGTTTGGACAGCAAACACATATGCATGTTATTTTAGGCAAGAGATAAGAACAAAGAGATAAGTAAGATTAAAAAGAAGATCAGAGCTAGAAAGAAATAGAATCGAATAGAAGAGAAGAGAAGAGAAGCAAGAAAGGGGGAAAAGAAGTCAGTGGAATTTCTTCTAATATTTTCAAATTTTGGGTTGAATTCTTCTTTGATTTCACAGATTCTAATTGGATTCTTGTGTAATTGTTAGGGGAAGAAGACGAAGCAGAGGAACCCATCGTACTTGGTCCGAATTAGAGCTTAAAGTCTAAATTGTGATTGAAAAAGTTTTCAGTTTTATTCTTAACTTAAACGTTTTCCAGCTTTGTGTTTAAAATTGTTTGCCTGGAAATCATTTTAAGTGTTTGATTTTTTTGATGATTTATTGCGATTATACAGAGAATTGAAAGTATGTTTATATGCTTATATTAGTAAATCAGAAATACTAAATATATTACTTTTGTTAAATGTTGAGAAGAGATTATGATTGATTTCATAAAAGCACCATATATGTACCATTTCCCAGTTATTGTTATTGTTGGCTTTTGGGGCCGTTCTACATATGTGTATGTCAGATGAGTCAGATGAGTCGCTCTGCATGTGCATGACAAATGTCAAATGAGTCAGAGTTGCTCTGCACGTGTATGACATATGTTATCCCCAGCTCTGCGTATGCGCGAAGTAATTCGGCGTACGTATGGAAGATTATCCCTGGGTACTAATTTGGTGCAGATTGAGATTTTATAAATTATGCTGCTCTTGATCAGAAAGAGTTGTATATAAGTTTATTAAATGTAATTGTAGATATATTATCTTTAACTACTCAATTATGTTATGTTTATGAAATTATTTGGCATGATATAGTGATATCTAGTATGTTTTATTTTGTTGAATATTGAGAAAGGTTGTTTAGAAGAAAATTTGCATATGTTTTTAAAAGTTTTCATTCACTCACTAAGTGTTAGCGCTCACCATTTTACTCTTAAAATATTTTTCTAGGTAGCTAGTCAGGTTTTGGACTGGTTAGGTTTTTAGATTGGTCGGTTTTGACCTGGTCAGGTTTGAACTGGTCGGGTTTTGGGGCTGGTCAGTTTTTAGACTGGTCGGTTTTTTAGCTGGTCGGTTTTATGTTGGTTGGTCAGTTTTGTATATACTGCACTTTCAAAAAAAAAAATACAATAAAAACTTAGCAGTTATACAGTTATTGTGTACCAAAAAAATTCTTATGTATAAAAGCAAGTATTTTATATAACTTTTTAGTAGCAATTCGTGTATCCAGATAGTAAAATGAGCAGTTCGCAGAACCTCCCTCACACTCAAGAGAGGAGTCGAGGTGGGTCTTGTCACTAACTCTATTACTCATTTGCTCTCTACCCATTTCCCTCATTCCCCATTTATATTTATGTGTAATACTATATTATTATAGTTATTTATATTAATTTTGGATTAAATTAAATCAATAATATATTTTAGATTATTTATTGGATTAGATATCGAAACATAGTGAATCTAACGATTGGAATGATCAAATTTTGAATCCTGAATTCTAAATTCTGAATTTCAGATTGTAAAATATTATGATTGAAAATGAGAAAAATATGGGAAATGGGGGACGGGGTGGGGAACCTCCCCCCAAAACACCCCCATCCCCACTTCCCCCAAATGGGGTTTGAGGGCGGGGTGGGGATAGGTTTAGGAATGGGGGTGAGGGTGGGGGGACCCTCCCCCACCCCAATGGGCCCCACGCCCATCCCTACGCATTGTGGAGTGGGTGGCCATGGCCCACTCAAGTCCATAATTTTTAAAAAGTTTATTATCATTTGAGTCCAATATTTTTTATTATTTATATTTTCTGTTATAATTTTATAAAATTTTCTAATTGCTCCTTGGACATTCCAAATTTGATAAGGCTGGCTTTACCCTGGAGCGTGAACGGTGACCCTTTGCAGCATGATGACAGAATGAAGAGTGAACTTGTACTCAATTTCTCTCTTTCTCTCTCTAGGTTATTTTATTTTGGAATTTGTTGGTGGTTTTTCAATTTTCTCATTCCTTTCTCAATTTCTCTCTTTGGGAATTTGTTAAGTTATATATGGTTATAGCTCTATCTTTTTGAAAGCTCTATCTTTTTTAAAGTAAATTTTCTTTCTTTATTTTTGTTTTTTCTTAAAAAATTTTTTTTGTAATTATTTAAATAATCAATCTGTCTTTTATTTTTATTTCATGGAGGAGACCTATATTAATGCAATATTCAACTTTTTTTTAGTGATGCTATTGAAAATTTACTAAATATATTTCTACACTCCAATTTTTTTGTTATATGATAATTTTATCCTAATTAAAATTACTAAAGATAATAAAAAAAATTATAAACACACTACCAACCAATTTTACTAGACTACAATATGAGGGAATGGTTCAAAATAGCACAATTTGGAAGTTGAGTTGTGCAACTAGCACTACTATAATAAGTCTTGTTTTATTAGCACCTAAAAGGGTGTGCTGACGAAAATGCCCCTCCTTTTACTTTTACAACATTCATCGGAATCAAGGGCTGGATCCAACACAAACAAAAGAGGATAAATAACAATGTGAGATGTCCGATGTACAAACAATAAATAGATGCCATCCTTATCATAACATACCGTATCGACCTCCTTCCACGGACGACAGCCGTCATCGTTATTCCCTCTAGCCTATGCTAATTGTTCGTTGGTCCATTTGTAAGATATCACTGGCCATTCTAGAAAAGGTTTATCCGTTGTTCCAGCAGGCATCAATTGCTCCCACCAATTTAGCATGTAAAACTGTAATTTAAGCATGGGTAGAGTAAAAATATGCTAAATTGTATAGTAATGTTAAAACTAAGTACTTACGTAAAGATACGGATCTATGATGTTGACGTTCTGCTGGTACACTTCTGGAAACATGCGTTGACGCTTCCTTACTATCTTCAAATAGGCTTCCAGATGCTGTAAAAAATATGGACATATACATGATTGTTAGACAATGTAATCTTATAGTTTCAATGAAGGAGAACTTGAATAATTGTATACTTCATACCGTGTCTTCCAAAACGGTGTTGTTGGACTCAAATTGAACGAACCAAGGGACATCAACTATGGCTTTTACGTCTACATCGCGTCTGTGAACAAAATAAATGTTACGTACTCCGCGGGCATTTAAGTACACCTATATGTAACAGACTTGTATCTTAAAATTACCTCCCAGTTGGGTCCTCCTTAAATGTTACGTACTCCGCCAACATTTCCGCATCAACCGGTTCATCTGGCTTGAATTTATGGGCTGCCGACCTAGCCCTCTTAGGCTTACATGGGTCAGTATATGAAGTGGTCAACTACCAGCCCCGTTTTCGCAAGCGTATTGGTCTACAATTCATACATGTACTAGCCAAAGTATCCTGACCCTTTTGAGCAACCAGTTGAGGATCCTGGACCTCTGGAGTCTGCTGGGCCACCAATGGAGGATCCTGGACCTCTGGAGTCTGCTGGGTCACCAATGGATGATCTTGGACCTCTGAAGTTTGCTGAGCCATCACTGGAGGATCCTGGACCTCTAGAGTCTGCTGGGCCACCAATGGAGGATTCTGGACCTCTGGAGTCTGCTGGGCCACCAATGGATGATCTTGGACCTCTAAAGTTTGCTGAGCCATCACTGGAGGATCCTGGACCTCTGGAGTCTGTTGGGCCATCAGAGGATGATCCTCGACCTCTGAAATCTGCTGGGCCATAAGTGGATGATCCTGAACCTCTGAAATTTGTTGGGCCATCACTGGAGGATCCAATGGATGACCATAGTCCATACACGGAGGATCAGATCGAGCATGCTGGGGCATGTATAATGAGTCACCTAGAGGAGTATGGTGTTGGTCATCGATATGCCTATATGTACAAATGATATGCATCATCTCAGCATGTTGTTCCTCTTTACGTCGGTTGCTATCTCGAAGCTCATCCAAGACTATCTCAAGCCGATCTTGTATACGTGACTCAAAATCCATAAACTCGTCCCGTAACTCTTGGAATGATTACATCACTGACTCCAATCGATGCCTCTGAACTCCATGTGGTCCCTGAAATGAACATTCAAAAGAAAAAGATATAAATTACATAACTAAAATTATGCATAAAAAAAACCTCACAGTACCACTATACGTACCTCTTGGACAAGAGACGGTGGCAGTGCATGGTCTAGTCCCCCCTACAGTTCCTGCTCTAAAACATCGATGTGAAGGGGTAAGAATGTCACCTACACCCGTGGTAGGTGTAGGTATAACAGTCTCACTAGGCTCAGCAGCGCTGCTGGGTCTAGTCTGTCGAGGTGTACGATTGTCTGTGCTACAACCGCCTTGATGTGCATCATACTCATCTAACATATTTTCTAACTCACCGGGAGCCGGATACAAATCCTCAACGTTTTGTACCCTCTCATAGTACCACTTTCCAACCTCCTGATTCGTATGGGTGATTTCTGGTTCCGCAAACATCTGAATTTATTTAAAAATCAAATACGAGATACAAACACTGACAACCAAAAAAAATATTCGAATCGATGATAATATCCAATATGCTAGAAACAAATTACCCTATTCTTAATAATCTTTTTGACTTTGTCCAGCCGGGGTCGTCTCGTGAACTCCCACTTCAGAATACGTGGAAATGGGTCAACGTTATGATGAGTGGCGAATTCCCTAGCCAATGCCGGAATCACTTCTAGAGCGAATATCTACAACATTCAAGTAATAAAAAATTGTTAGAAAATATAATAATAGATAAGTAAAAATTATAACTAAAATGTTTCATAATTATATTTTAAGCCTCACCAATAAAGCGTACGAAAACCCCCACATGTTGTACTTCTCTTTCGAGTGCTTATCATTTCCCTTGGTCCTTAGTCTCTGTTCAAATCGCCCTCTCCGACCGGACAACGCAGTTTTGAACCCATAAATAGAGTAACTGTAGACAAGGCAACCCCATGGGAACGTATCAAATGCGTCCAAGTTGTCTACAAGCCGCACCTGCCATATAGGCACGCTACCTCTCTCATCCGCTCCGATCAAAAATACATGAAGCAATAACAACAAACACAACTTCACAACGTCAAACTCCTCTGTCCACTCACCTTGTTGTACCCTTTCCTTCAATTCCTCAAACTTTATTTCATTCTGACCACCAAAACACCTTTGGTGTATGCCATTCTCCACCTCTAAATACTCTGTCGTGTCAGGCACGACTCCAAACTCCACCCTGTAATTAGACAAAACTCGATTTTTGAAAAACGGACACTCACGTTTCCCAACAAGAACCGCATCTCATCTGGGCTGCCATCATGATGTATCTCCCGCAAAAGCAAACTATGCACAATCGTCCCAGAAAACTGCATGGTTCGATGCATACGTAAGAAATGTCCAAAACATGAGTCCATGAATCTCTGCTTTTGGAACCCCCCCCCCCCCCCCCCCCCCCCCCCCCCATCATCTATGCCGGAAAGTGCATCGTCTATTACTTTAAGGATTTCGATGTGATTGTGGCGAGTAATTGTTCCTTTATACTAATCCGATTCGGGAGTTTTTAGTAGCCTCTTAAGATTCACCATCTGCATATATAATATTACAAACAATTAAGTCTCCGATGAAACAATTATTTCTATATATACACCAGTAAGTCTCGAATATACATCAATAAGTCTCTAATATACGCAATTAAGTCTCGAAAGTGATACCAGTTACTCTCTAAATAAGGAAAAATTAAATCTCGAATACACATGAATTAAGTCACGAATACACATGAATTAAGTCACGATTACAAGTTAGATACGTCTCAAGTATACACAATTAAGTCCTGAACACGAATATATACCATTAAGTCCCGAATGCATACTAGATAGTCTCGAATAAATCATAAATAAGTATCGATTTCACAAGAATTAATTCTCCATTCCACATGAATTAAAGTATCTTATACATGTTAAATGAGTTTCGATTTATGCTAATTTAACTGAAACTGATTATGAGAAGAAGTTCAAACAGTAGAACAAATTCAAACAACCTAAATCTACCAAACTACCTGAATCACCCAAACTACCTAAACAATTCAACAAATTCAACGAAATCACCCAAACTACCTAAATCTACTAAACAGTAGAACAAATTCAAAACAAAACAACAAAATCGAAATCAATAACACCACCACTCATATTCAAACCACAAAACATGACCACTGAAAATCAAATTCACAAAAAACTAAATCGAAATCAACAAAAACGAAACAAAAATCAACAATATCAAATTTGAAAACAAAACCCAAACGAAAATACCTCAAATCGAAGCTGGTTTCTATCGACGCGATCGCGAATCTACGTGTCGCTGGCGTGTAACCGCTACCGTCGAAGTCTTCACGGTTGTCTGCCGGTGCCGTACTATTCGTCGCCGTCAATGGATTCTCGTTGCTGTTTGTTCGTCGCTGTCGATGGGTTTTTCGTTGAAGAAACACTTTCCTTAGTCAACGAAGTAAAAAATTTCAAAAGAGGAAAAGTTAAAAGTAAATTATGAAATTCAGATGTCTGTTGCCCTAATATGAGTGTATTTTTGTCCGAAATCAATTTTTAGTGCTATTAAAACAAGACTTATTGATGTGGTACTATTTGCACAAATCCCACCCAAAAAAGTGCTATTTAAGTTTTTGACCCCTACAATATTACCTTCTTTTCTTTTCTTTTTTGCATTTCACAAACCCTAAAATATTTTTTTCAATATCATTAAAGTTTTAATTGATTCCAAAGTGATGTGAATGATTTAAAAAAAAAACAAACAAACAAATATATGGCTGGGAAATATGATCAAGCTTCTTTAGCAAATAGGATCTAACTTCTAAGGGTACAATAATTGTCACAAATTGTATGTCTGGGATATGTCATGTTGCAAAAATGTTTTTAAAATTCCTGTGATGATAAATAAACTTAAATCGTTCTCCAACCTAGTTTAAACGAGATTGGAATATAAAACCTCTTGTCTATCAATAATTAATAAATAAATTGGATTTGATTTGGATTAGAATAATAAAGTAATTCAATTGGATATATGATGATTATGTTCTGTTAACTTTTGTATATGAACTTTTTATAATGTACTATGTTGGTGTGAGAGTTTTTGGTTGACATTATTGTAAGTTGTCGAAATCTGCCCAAAATTTTGAAGCGGAATGCAGGGGCACTGCAACGTAAAAACTGAACCAGAATTGTATAGAAAAATTGCCCCAGAATTGGACCCAATATAACAATCCTGGACCGCAGTTGAACAAGTCAACCTGATCCAAGTAAGCAATAAAAGATGCAAATAATCATCCTTAGACCGGTAAGTCATCCTCAAGATAATAGTCTAAAGCTATGTTTAGGATTGTTTTTACTTAGAAAATAATCACTTATTTCTCAAGTTTTGAACAAATGGGTGTTTGTTAAACTTTCCAAAAGCAGCTTGTTTTACAATTTGCTCCTCCAATAAGCAGTTTTTGAGAAGTTGGCTGGGGGTTGCTTTTTGAAGCAGAAGCTAGCTTATTGTTTGTATAATGTCTAGAATACCCTCACTGTTTTGTTAAAAGACAATCTTACCCTTATATTTAATATTAATATAATAAAAAACTAAAAAGTAAAAAGTAAAAAAATTTAAATTAAATAACACAAAAAGGGAATGGTGGTCACTGCCGTGGTGCCACCGCCGGAATTCGATGCCGGAGGAGGACAACCATTCTCCGGCGACGAAGTGGCCGGAGTAAACCAGCTTTTCCTGCAGCAGAGGAGCGCGAGAATGGAGGAGGTGCCAGAACAGAGGGAGGAGGATTTCGATGGGGAATCCAATCGTCGTTCAGTCGCGAATTCGCCGCAAGGCCAATTTTCTCTGACGAACTTCGACGGAATCTCGAATAGGCCGAAAGCTCCTCCACGATCCAACAAACCGGCGACGGAATCTTGAGATTCCAAATATTTTTCATCGCCGGCGCGGGAAAGGATATCGGTGGCACGTGATGGAGGCTGACGATGATCTCGGTGGATCTGGAGAGTCGACAACGCCACGCCGGAGTTTGCAGAGGTAGACTATTCGTGAAGAAAGTGACTGGGTTGACTCGGAGGAGGAGACTGAGTTGACTCAGTCGGGTTCTTTTGTTGTGTTTTAATATGCACTGAGTTGACTCAGTTTTTTTGAGCAATTTGTTTTTGAAGCGACTAAGTTGACTCAGTCATACTTTTTTTTCCTTTATTTTTTTTCATTTAATTTTGTTATTTATTTCTTTGTATATGCTTCATATTTATAATGTTTATTGATGTCTATTTTAGTCATTTTGTTTAATACATTTTCCATTCTTTCAAAAGTTAAACAATTTTAAAATTTAGTTTACCAAACACTTACTAACTTTTTTCTAAAGTTGATTATTTCTTAAATTAAGCTATAAGCAGATTTTTTTCCAAAGCAAATCAATCTCAAACATAGCCTAAAGCTATGTTTGAGATTGCTTTACTTTAAAAATAATCCGCTTATAACTTAACTTTAGAATTAATCAGATTTACAAAAAAATGAGTATGTTTTTGGTAAATCAATTTTAAAAACTCCTTTACTTTAGAAAGTATGCAAAATTTATTTGATAAAATTACTAAAATAGACAACATTAAACAAAATGAAAAATAATCAAATAATATAATAATTAGCTATTAAGAATTAAATATTATTAAAATAAATCTGAAATATTAATTTTTTATAAAAATATATTAAAAAAATAAAAACTTAAAATTGAAAACAGAGGAACCTCGCCACACTGTTTTTGACTTGACAGAAACAAGCCGCCGGTGGAAGCTGGGCTGCCCTCCTCCGGCGACATCGTCGCCGGATGGATCGTCCTGTGAGTCTGCATCAGGATCGAAGTCAACTTGACCTCCGTCTCTATCCTCCGCTTATTCGCCTCGCACCGAAGAACCTCCCTCGATTTCATCATCTCCATCTCCGCCAGCTCCCTCCTCCGCAGCGACTCGGAGAAAACCCAGCATCAACGGCGGCGGAGGTAGCGGAGCTATAATGTTGTCGGATCTCAAATCTCAAATATCCGTCAACATCAACAGCAGCATCGAATCCATCGATGTCGTCAGATCTCGGATCATTTCTCTCCGCGGATTCTACTGGAGGATGAGCTGGGTCGCCGGAGAATGCCGGTCCTTCTCTGTCAAGGTAATCTTTTAGTTTTTTATATTTTCATATTTTATACCTTTTAGTTTTTATTAGATTATTATTAAATATAAGGGTAATATTGTCTTTTATTAAAATTGTGAGGGTAGTCTAGACATTGCATAAACAATAAGCTAAATTCTGCTTCAAAAAGCAACCCCCAGCCAACTTCTCAAAAGCTGCTTATTGGAAGAGGAAATTGTAAAATAAGCCGCTTTTCGAAAGTTTACCAAACACCTATTTATTCAAAACTTAAGAAATAAACACTTATTTCTCAAGTAAAAGCAATCTCAACATAGCCTAAGTCATCTTCGGGATGGAGAAAATCTTGAGTGCACTGGGTGTACTGTTGAACGGTGTATCCGGCTACTTGATATTGGACATATACGTGGTAAGAAAATCATACATGGTATTTATATGGCAGCCACATGTCCTCTTGAGTGGCCGTATGCACCATTCAACAATACATATGAGCCCATCACGCTAGGGTCATTTTCTCTACTATTAAATATATTTTCTTCCTTATTACAACAAATCAATTTCCTAACTCACGCCGGCAACAACGCCGGTGCCCTCCACGATAGTATTTTGTTTTATGTTTATCATCTAGTGTGAATCCAAATCAACCTGTCAATATTTTATAATTACACATCCATTTCTTGTCACATAGCTATTGTTTGGTCCTCCAATCCTTTGTGTGACCTTTTGCTATATCCTTCAACTTAAAAACATTGCATTGTGACAAACTTGATCATACAAGAGAACTCACATTCCGGCACCATCATCATGATCTTGCACTTTGTTCTCTTCGCAGCTCTGTACATGCTAACAAATCACTTGATAAAAAAGATCAAAAATCTCCCACCAAGCCCTTTCTCAACTCTACCAATAATAGGCCATCTCTACCTCTTCAAGAAACCCCTCCATCGATCTCTCTCCAAAATCTCCTCCAAATACGGCCACATACTTTTCCTCAAATTCGGCTCCCGCCCTGTCCTTGTCGTGTCTTCCCCTTCGGCTGCTGAAGACTGTTTCACTAAAAACGACGTTGTTTTCGCCAACCGCCCTCGTTTGCTCGCCGGAAAATACTTGGGCAGTAACTACACCAGCCTCTCATGGGTCCCATATGGGGACCATTGGAGAAACCTGAGGAGAATCTCTTCCTTGGAGATCCTATCCACTAATCGTCTCCAGGCACTCTCCTCTATACGTATGGATGAGGTCAAATCGTTGATACACAGAATGTATAGAAATCAAAATCAAGAGGTGGAGATGAAACCTGTCTTTTTTGAGTTCACTTTGAACGTGATGATGAGGATGATAGCTGGGAAGAGATACCATGGTGACGAAAACGATGCAGGAAATTATGAGGAGGCAAAGAGGATTCAGGAGATAGTGACCCAAACGTTTCGATTAGGTGGTGCGACAAATGTAGTTGATTTTTTGCCGGTGTTGAAGTGGGTTGGGTTCGGAGGAGTTGAGAAGAGATTGATGGTTTTAGGGAAGAAGAGAGACAGGTTTATGCAGGATTTGATAGAGGAGCATAGAACAAAAAAGGAGAGTGACAAGAGTGAAGATTGTTTATTTGATGGAGACAAAAAGAAGAGCATGATTGAAGTGTTGTTGTCTTTGCAAGAATCGGAGCCTCAATGTTATTCGGACGAAATTATCAGCAGTCTTATGATTGTAAGATCTTTACTCATCTCCTACAAATTTCTAATTATCAAAGATAAATAAATAAACTTGATGAAAATCAAGAAAAATTACTTTATTAACATGTCTATTTGTAAGGTAAGAGTTGACAATTTTACTTGGTAAGATAAACTCAGGAGTTTAGATGTAATTCAAAATATGTTACATTTTTTTTTTTGATATTGATATACCTGTTAATCTTCATCCATGGAAGTATTATATTGGAGGTCTGCAACCACCAATCCAAATAATTATTTTTATATTCGAAATTTATTAAAAATAATTTTGTCCAAAAAAATAGGAAAGTTTACAAGAATAATAAATTTTTAGGAAATTGATAAATTTAATATTTCCTTCCTAAAAAAATGAATTATTTTCACATAGACACCAAACTAATTATGCCTAAACTGGTAGTTTTAAAAAAAAATTATGCATACTTTGGTTATTCTCAAGTGAATAGTAATTTCATACTATTTTTATTTACTGCATGAATAATCTTTGCTCATATTGCTCATATTTGGACAGGTCTTGTTAATAGCAGGAACAGATACATCAGCTGGGACAATGGAATGGGCAATGTCTCTCTTGCTAAACAATCCTAATATTTTGAAAAAAGCACAAACCGAGATTGATAATATAATCGGATTAGATCACCTCATTAATGAATCCGATTTAGCTAAACTTCCTTATCTTAATTGTATCATAAACGAAACCCTGCGATTGTATCCAGCAGCACCATTATCAGTACCACGCGAGTCATCGGAAGACTGCAACGTTGGAGGGTTTCACGTACCGCGTGGCACGATGCTATTGGTGAACATGTGGAGGATACAAAATGATCCCGAAATTTGGGGGGATCCTGGAAATTTCAGGCCAGAGAGGTTCGAGGTTTTTGAAGGGAAAAAATCAGATGGGTTCAAGTTGTTGGCATTTGGGTCAGGAAGAAGAAGCTGTCCAGGAGATCGGTTGGCGACGCGAATGGTTGGGCTGGCTTTGGGATCGTTACTACAATGTTTTGAATGGGAGAGAATCAGTGAGGAGATGGTGGACATGACTGAGGGAAATGGAGTTACCTTGCCCATGGCTCACCCTTTGCAGGCCAAATGTCGCCCGCGTACAACCACACTACTCAACCTTCTTTAGCAATTTCATTTCAATTATGTACTAAAATGTAGCCTGAGACTTTGGAGTTTGGAGAGTTAAAGGGTGTGATAAGTGACAATTATATATGAGAAGGAAAAATAAGAAAAGTAATTTTCTTATCGGAAATTGTTTCAGATTTTTTATCCAAATGTATTTTATTTTTCTGAACATAACTGATTGAAATTCATTCAATTTTATTAAAACTTAGATAGTACGGGGATAAAATGGTTTACAATATGTAGGGAATTATTAAGAATACTTCAACTTCAACTTGACAATGCTAGATAACAATTCGAAAGATTCTATTTTTTTTATATATAAATATTACAATAGGATCATGGTTCTTGATGGAGGTGGGGATAGATTCAAACACACAATCTCATAATGCAGATGTAAATAGCATAATACCGTAACAACCTAATCTCTTATTACTAATGATTAATGAATATATTACATTACACAAGTCCCAAATTGGCTCAAATTTGGGAGAGAAAATTAAGCATGATTGGGCGAGGCTTGAATGTGGCCACCAAAGGGTGAGTCTTGGGCATCGAAATTCCGATCCCTTCTCTCATGTCCACCATCTCCTCACCAATTCTATTCCAATCAAAGCACTGAATCATTGCTCCTAATCCCAATCCAACCATTCTCATAGCCAGTCCTTCTCCAGGACACCCTCTCCTACCCGACCCGAATTGAACCAACCCGAACCCATCTCTTGCCCCTTTTCCTCCTTTTCCAAACCTCTCCGGTTTGAACTCTCTCGGATCCACCCAAACCTTCGGATCATTCTGTATGGCCCAACAGTTAACTAACAAGGTCGTGCCACGTGGAATTCGGAAACCCTGTACTGTACATTCTTCGGATGATTCATGAGGTACTAGTAACGGTAACGGTGGGTACAAGCGCAGAGTCTCGTTTATGATGTTACCAAGGTGTGGAAGTTGGGCCAGATCAGGTTCTTCAATCAGACGGCTATGTCCAACGCTGTTGTCTATTTCTCTCTGGGCTTTCTTTAGTTCTTCTGGGTGGTTGAGCAAAAGTGAAGCTGCCCATTCCATTGCATTAATTGTAGTGTCTGTTCCGGCTAATAACAGGACCTGTAAAAATTATGCATATTAATTAGCTTAAATTTCTATAAGCTTCATTGATCAAATTTCCAATACAATGGTGAACATGGATCTTACAAGCATGAGGCTTCTGATGGTACCGTCAGTGTAATACTCAGGATCTGTTTCTTGCAAGCCAAGCAAAACTTCTATCAAAGTCTTTGTCTTCTCTTTAGCAATTCTACTTCGATGTTGGTCTACCAATCCCTGCATGAACTCATTTCTCTTTCGCTGACACTCTAATAATCCCTTCTCAAGCTCCTTTGATTTAAACCATGGCAAGTAATCTCCTATGTTTGTCGTACCACCCAATTTAAAAGTCTCAGCACAGATCTCTTTAAACCTCTTCGCTTCCTCCAAATCCGCCACGTTCTCGCCGTAATATCTCTTCCCAGCTATCATCCCCATCATGACATTCATAGTCAGCTCAAAGAACTCTGTCCTCAAGTCAACTGATTGATTTTGATTACGAAAGAGCCTATGGACCAACGATCTGACTTCATTGAAACGAAGACCGGATAACATTTGAAGGCGAGTAGATGACAGTATCTCGAGGGACGCTATTCGTCTGAGGTTCCTCCAGTGGTCGCCGTAGGGAGCCCAAGTTAGGCTTGTGTAGTTGTAGCCCAAGTGTTTTCCAATGAGCATGTGAGGGCGGTTGGCAAAAATGATGTCGTTTTTGGTGAAACATTCTTCGGCGGCTGATGGTGATGAGACCACGAGCACTCGGCGAGACCCGAATTGGAAGAGGACTACGGGACCTTTTCGTTTGGATATCTCGGCGAGAGTTTTATGAATTGGTTTCTTGAGAAGGTAGAGTAGGTGGCCGATGATGGGTAGTGAAGGAAAAGGACTTGGTGGGAGGTTTCGGATTTTGTTTAACAAGTGTTTTGTGATGAGATAAAGAGCAATAAAGATTGAGAAAGTAAGCAATGTCTCCATTGATGTACTTGGAAGACTATCTCTGTCTCAAAGCTTTGCTCTTTTGAGGGCCTGTTGAAGAAGAAAGGAAAATGGATACTGGTGTGTTGTGAGCACTACATGTGTCATTTTTTTTTCTAATTTTATTACGAAATTGTGATTGATGAATGTTCACTAGCTCGATCTTCTTTACTTAACTACAAAAATGTCACAATTTTTCTGAGTAATCTTCCTTTTGTCAACTTTTGATTATTTGGAAGAGAACAATGCATACAAATATTTTAATATTTCGAGACGGAATCTTGGAATCCCGATGCAAATATATGATACGATAAACATTAACTACAAGATAAATCTTGTATCCTCCACCCAAGGTAAATAGCCAAATCGGCTCAATCATTTTATAGGCTTTGCTGATAATATTTTGTTTTGTTCTTCTTGGGTTTTTGTAATTAGTCGCCTAGTTATTTGTGTTTTTTTGTTTCTTTATCTTTACTCTTTAACCGATGGCGATGGCTTTCAATTGATATTTTACTTTTTAATATTTAAATATCTTTTAAAGTTATGTATTTAGAATGATAATAGATATTTTACTCTTTAGTATTAAAAATATCTTTTAAATGTATGTATTTAGAATGACTTCTTAGTTGAGTTTCTACAGATAATTTCTAGCAAAAAGCTTTCTAATGGTTGATATTTAATAAAAAGTACTTTTATTTGTTTTTAATATACCACTACCAATGAAACAAGACTAGATAATGTTGATTTGGTAGTAAATCTCTCACACTCACACAATGAGATTACGGATTCGAGTCTTCCCTCCCCCTAAAAAAACCTCATAATAGTATAACACTTATAAAATAAAATAAAAAACAATGAAACAAGACTATAAAAAAGCTTTTTGTATCAATAAAATATAAAAATGAATAAAATAATATTTCTTAAGGAAAAAGGTAGTAAAATTTCTAAATTATTATAATCGCAATTAAGGGAATAAGATTTGAAACTTAGAAACTTGAAATCTCAATGATATATTTGTTTTTTTTTTTCTGTCACCTATAGTGTTAACCTATTTTTTTTATGTCAAAAATAAAACTGTTTTTTTTTTTAAATAAAATTGTTCGAAAACAATTAATTTGACATTTATACATCATTTATTATTAATTGTTATGTATTTTCATTTGAAATTATTTTTGGAAATATGTTATCTTTTATTTTCAGTTGATTTTGTATATTTTCAAGTTGTTTGACCACTTAAAAAAACAGATTAATGAGTCCATGAGACCTGTTAATTGTTAAGTGCAAAAACAAACAAACAAAGAGCAGTGATATTGGCACACCCACTGCTGAACTATTTATAACCTAATTTATAAATTATTTAGTATTCTTTTTTTTTCCTTTATCAAATTACTTAAAGAGACATACAATTTTTATTAAAAAAAATACCGTACAAAATAAAACTAATAAAACCCTTACTTTCCTTATTTCAAAACCCTAATGACATAGATTATTTCAAATCATTGAATACTTACTATTTTTGTTTATATTTTCTTTCAGATCTCGATTTCATGTTTCACATGTTTAGTATTTTTTTTTGATTTTATTGTTACACCTGCTTGTTTAGTTTTTCTTTTCAAATTCCAGATCCATATTTGCTATTTTTTTTCTCTTGTTTTATTTTCTTTCAGATCTTCTATGCATTCTATGATTTGTGTCAATTCTTTTGTAGATTTTATTCCGGAATTTCCAAAGTTAGTTTAATGTTTTTACAACAAAAAAAAACGAAATCGCAACCAAGAAAACTTAATTTCTGACGAAACGACACCAAACCCCAACTCAATCACTTTAAAAAAAATCATGAGACGATCAATATCACACTCACAATCTACCAACAACAATCCAATCGACCACAAAAAAAATCCGCATCTAATAAGGATGTTTCACCATCAAATAAGAAGAAAAAAATAAATTCTGCGAATGAATGTGAGAAAACTGTATATAAAAATTAAGGATGAAATGTATTTTTATTTTTATTTTTTGAAAAAGATGTGGGGTGTATTAAGTTTGAAAAATATTTAAAAGGGTAATTCTGAAAATAAATCAAAAGAATTAATAAAACCATTTAATTTTATATAATTAAATCAAAATTTTAAAAAATGGGGCATAAATAGTTTAATAGTGGGGGTGCCAATAGCACCACTCAAAAACAAATGGCCATAAGTCAATTCGTTTATTAAAAAAAATTCTTTTAAAAAACTTAGAATTTGAATTACTCCATGAGCGTAAAAAAGTTTTTTTTTTAATATTAGACATGAATAATCGGACAATGTAACCCAACATATGATATTCCAAGTTTGCTAGAGCTCAACAAAAAATTGAATAGTAACGCATCAAAGTGATCGAATTCCGTAATTTTTTATATAAAATTATTGACTCTAGAGATATGATAATAGTATGAAAAAGAAAAAATTATTTCGAGCGCTAACACCCCTTGTTTCAAAGAGAGGAAGATGAGTTATTTACATTTTTGATTTGATAATAGTCTTAACAGTTGACAGAGCCGGTCCTGACATTTTTGGGGCCCAGTGCGAATATGTAAAAATAGGCCCCATGTTCATATTCTTAGTTTTTTTTCAATATGTATACTATGTATAACCTGTTTTTATATATTTAACCCGAAAATGATAATTTCATTAAAAAGATAAAACAAAATCAAAACTAGGTAAAGAATATCAAAATATCACTGAAAATGTCTTCTTCTAGCATTTTGATAAACAAATTCATTAATAACATTTTCAAATTCAATCTTTTCCAACATTTTCTTTTCAATACACAAGATTGCCAACTCATTTAACTTTTCTTGTGACATAGTTGACAGTAACCCATTTTCAGATATGTGTATTCATTCTTCATTTCTTCTTTATATTTTGTTTCAAATCAAAAATAGACATTAACACTACTTTTGAGATTGGTTTGAAAATTTCCTAAAAACCAAACAACAAATATTTTTAATATTAAACTAATTCAATAATTAATAAATCAGTGACTTTGAAATAAAAACAGAAAAAGAAGAAATAGACTTTGAAGATTAAAACGAACATTAAATTATAAATACAACAATAGAACATTAAAATAAAAATTATAAACAAGAACGAAACGAAACGAAAAGTTAAATGGATTTGCGGTCAACTATGTCATAAGAAAGATTAAATGGGTTGACAATCTTGTGTATTGAAAATGAAATGTTGAAAAAGATTGAATTTGAAAATGTTATTAATGAATTTGCTTCTCAAAATGCTAGAATAAGACATTTCCAATGATATTTTGATATTCTTTACCTTGTTTTGATTTTGTTTTATCTTTTTAATGAAATTATCATTTTTGGGTTAAATATATAAAAATATGATACATATAGTATATATATTGAAAAAAAAATATGAATATAAACATAGGGCCCATTTTTTACATGTTCGTCCTGGGTCCCAAAAATGTCGGGACCTGCTCTTTGGGGGAGTGAGACCGTGAGAGACTGAGAGTCTGGTACTAATTAATGAGAGTGTGAGATCTGAGAGATTGAGAGAATGTAAAAAGAGAGAGAGGTGAAGAATTGCGATGATCTGTGAGAGAGAGAGAGAGAGAAAAGAGTCTGAGAAAGAGAGAGAGAGAGAGAGGGAGAGAGGTGTGGGGTGAGAAAAAAATGATACAACTATTAAAAAGGAAAAAAAAGTAATGATTACAGAAAAATAATAAAATATAAATTATGAAAGTAGTTGTTTTTTTTGTTTTATAATGTAAAATGATATTTTTTTTTTCTGTTGGACTTTATTAAGATTTGGGCTTTATATCACATATATTTGAACGATTGAACTCATCACAGGCCCTCTTTGGAATCATTACATGAACTCATCACATGGACTCAAAGGCTCTTAAAATGATGGGCCCTAGGTCGGCGCCCCTAGAGCCCCAGCCCAGGACTGGCTCTAACAGTTGAATGGTATAGTCGAACTCATATCCTCATGGTGTAGGTGTGAGTGGTAAACTATAAGGTCAACCTCATTGTTAGGTTTTGACTCGTATTCTCAAGTGAACCCGATACGAACCAAACGAGACTCAACTGATGTTGGAACTTCCTGGATACGTGGGATACGTTTGAAAGTTAGAGTTGGTGTTTGAGGGAGCTTGAAGACCGAAGAAGAACTGAAGAAACGGATTCTGTAAGAAACCGCGGCGTGGACCGCGATGCGGACAAGCGCATGGATCACGGCACAAGGAGCGGTCAATTCCAGTATGTATAGCGCGGTGTAGACCGCGGCGGAGGCAAAGGCACCAACCGCGGTATTCTGAGCAGTGGACTTTAATGGCTTTTCCGCGGTGTAGGGAGCGGGGTGCACACTGCGACCTAGACCCCGATAATAGCGGATTTTGCTCAGATCATGAATGTTGTGTGAAAAAGGAAAGGTTTTCTTCTGGAAAGTTCTTGTGCTTATTGGAAAAGGAAAAAGAGTTTGTCTTCATGAAGAATAGGAAAGTCTTATGCTTGAAGGAAAAGATTTCTACTTACAAGAAGACTTGTCATAAATAGGAAATAGTATTTATGTGGAATAAGTAATTCTTGTATGTTTAGGAGGAGGATTTTCTTTTATCTTAAACTCCTTATAGCTAGTATAAATAGACCTTGTAATTAGGTTATTTGGTATGGAGTCAAGAAACACCATGTAACATCAGAGAGTAGTGAGATCCGGGTGAGAGACCCAAGGGAATATCCGGGGAGGGATCCAATGGAATATCAGTGGATCAAGTTAGAGATCCGTGGGTGATATTCAGGGGAGACCTAGGAGATATTGGGGGGTTCTTGGTGAGGATCTTGTGAGCGTGGTTTGGGGTTGAGGTATGAGAGAGAATCCTGAAGTATATGATTGTAACAATTTATCATATAGTGGAACTTTCTCTGTCGTCCTGACGGCTCGTGGTTTTTTACCCGATTTGGGTTTTCCACGTATATCTTGTGTTGTGATTGGTTTATTTTCTCTCATCTTATTTTTCTGCTATTGACGTTATTAATTGCTATGAGTTATGGGCGTATATTAGGCATGACGCTTCCGCGATCATCGGTTCAAATCCCTAACACTCATCTTCTTATTTAAAATTAAAATTTAATTAATTAAAAAACAAAAAAAAAAGTTGCAGATTGCATATTGATACAACCTTGGTGAATTTGGGAACAAGAAAAGAGAAGATAAGAAAGAAGAAAATAGGAGAAATTATGATTACTGTATAACTTGTCTCCTTTATTCATATCATTCTAATATTTATAGACCTTGGTTACACAGACATGATGCTATAAAAAAAGGAAATGGGTTGTATCCCAGCCACTAACAACAAGAAATGGGAAATGGAGTTGTTACCACAGCCATTAACAAACAATAATGGGAAACAAAAAAAGTGCCATGATATCCTAGTCTGATGGCACTCTTCCTAACTTATTCAAAGCAACAAAAACATATAGCAAACAGCAACAACTCTTGACCCAATCTTCACGTGTGGTGGCCATAGATTGCATGGAGTGGAAGGGCAGGCATGGATGGTTCGATGACATTGCAAGAGCGGCTGATTGTACACATCATTCCATCCCTCTCAAATTGTCCATGTCCTCAAGGACAAACAATGGATAGGTTCGCGAGAAACGCCAACGGTTCTCCCAGGAAGCATCTTTAAGATAGGCACTAGACCATTGAACTAGAATCTCCATTGTCAGATGGTTTCAAGTTGTTGGCATTTGGGTCAGAAAAAAGAAGCTGTGCAGGAGATCGGTTGGCGACGCAAATGGATGGGCTAGCTTTGGAATCGTTGCTACAATGTTTTGAATGGGAGAGAATCAGTGAGGAGATGGTGGACATGATTGAGGGAAACGTTAAAATATCTAATTTGTAATCTGTGAAAATTAATGTGATGATAAATCTAGATACATAGAACTATGACAATGAATGTGATGTTACATATATCTAGATGATCTTGAAATCCTAGTCAAGTCTCTTAGAGATAAGATAGGATTAAATGTTAGAAATTAATGTTCTTATATTCTCAAGATTATATTTAAATATGTATCTTGTGCTGCCCATGTCACCATCAGAGAAAATTCCAGCAATAAAAGAGTTTCCCTTCTTCAACAATTTCTTTATTAAAATTATTAAGTTACTCTTCCTTTTCACATAAATCTCCAACAAATTTGGTATCAGTGCAATGATATTTTTCTAGCCTTATTAATCAAAGTTCTACGGCAACAACAATATCCTACCAGAATTTTCCACAAAATCTTATTCCCATCTTCAATGGAGAAAATTATGATTTTTGGAGTATCCAAATGAAAACTCTGTTCATCTCTCAAGATCTTTGGGATCTTGTAGAGGAAGGCTATGAAGAACTAGATTCTACAACGTTGCTTGCAACATGGTCAGATGCCAAGAAGAAGGAATTCAAGGAGAACAAAAAGAAGGATGCTAATGCATTATTCTTCATCCAGCAAGGGGTAAGCAAAGCAATTTTTCCAAGAATTTATTTCGCTTCAAAATCAAAGGAAGTATGGAAAATTCTCAAAGTTGAATTTCGAGGGAGCGAAAAAGTAATCTCCATTAAACTTCAAACTTTACGGAGAGAATTTTATAATTTATTTATGAAAGAAGGTGAATCCATTCAAACTTTCTTCAACAAAGTCTCTGGTTTTGTTAATCAAATAAGAAGTTACGGAGATACCATTGACAATAAGAGAATTGTTGAAAAAGTTATGAGAAATTTAGCTTCTAAATTTGATCTTGTAGTTGCTGCTATCGAAGAATATTAGAATTTATCTCAACTGTCAACTCATGAATTAATGGGTTCTCTTGAGGCACATGAGAAAAGAATGAGCAGGTTTTCCGATCAGTCCTTAGAGCAAGCCTTCCAATCTAGAGTGAATTTCAAGAAAGGATCAGAGGCTAGAAATGAAGATACAATAGAGGAATCTTCACAGAAAATTCATAATGGAAGAGGATCGAGTTCCAATCAAATGCAGAAAAATTATAATTCGTGGAGTCGTGGACAAGGAAGAGGAAATAATCAACGAGGTAATGAAAAATCAAACTTGCAATGCTATATTTGCAAGAAGTTTGGTCATGCAAGTAAAGAATGTCGATTCAAATGCACTAGATGCAATAAGCTTAACCATATGGATAAAGATTGCTGGTACAGAAATAAAAATGAAGCAAATCTTTCAGAATCAAATGATTCATCAGACCAGTTATTCTACACATGCCTTAGTTCTCACCAAGAGTCACAAGATATTTGGTATATCGACAGTGGTTGCATCAACCATATGACAGGGAACAGAGAACGTTTTGTGAGCCTGGATGAGTCAACAACTTCACAAGTTCGGCTTGGAGATGGCACGCTATATAATATGAAAGGCAGAGGACTTATTTCCGTACAAACAAAATGAGGTAACACTAAACTTATGCATGATGTCCTTTTTGTTCCCGGTCTTACTCAAGATTTATTAAGTGTTGGCCAATTAATGCAAAAAGGGTTTAAATTGATTTTCTATGAAAATGAGTATCTCATTTTTGACAAAGGAAAGAAACAAGTGGCGACTAAAGTACAAATGATACCAAATAAAATCTTTCCTCTTGTTCTACCATCAACTACAGAAAATGCTTTAAGGGTTGAGCTGTTAGGATTATACTCAATAGTAAGAGTGTAATGATGTATTTGACATTTGGATATGTATGAGGTAGACACAATTCTTTAGTTAGTCTTAAACAATGTTCATAACTTAAGATAAATGTTAGGCGCATTTACCTTGTTAAAGTTGTAGATTCTTTTGCTAGCATTTAAGTGGGATCAAATGTGTTATGATGAATCTAAAATCATCAAAGTGTAGTGTCTTTGGGCAAAAGAATCTAGTACACTAGGTGCATTGAATAAGATCACAGTGAAATACTTTATCCAGAACCGTCAATGGATAAAAGTTTTCACTTGAGGACAATCGAAGAGTCTATCTCAATCTTGAGATAAATGATGGACTTATGGTTACAAGTGTTATCATTTGAGCTATCAATGAGTACGATAATATAGCATAGTCTATCCTCGATAGTTTGGTGGTATTCATTTGTTAATCGATAGAGGACTTCATTTATAGATATGGACATCGTGTCTCTATTTATTAAATGTGAATAGAATATCATCATATGGATATTTTGAGATATTGGATATTAAATCTTAACGTTAAGTTTTCAATTGTGTCTATTGAAACATGGCTTCTGGATAAGTTAAAATATCCAAGCTCAAAATGCGGTCATATGAGTAAATATGGTAACTAGAAGAGCTGTAGGCGGTCTATGAGCTCTTGGCGATTACTGATATTCTTCACGAGGATACACTATCTCCAATAAGATTGTTTAGGGTACGAATGAGAAATATTATCTTATTCTATCTTTATTTAAGAGTTCAATTTTAGCTCTTTAGTGGAATGAACTAAAATTAATAGATCGGACCTAAGTGAATCATTTGTTGATTGTGATTAGATTATGTCTATTGAAGCTTAAATTAGATAGCCCACCATGATCCTCAATCCAACTTGCATGGATCACTTGATATATTCCACCGGACCAATTTTTGGGTCCATCTAGAATTGTTTTTGGATTTCGGAATCCAAAAGTGTTGGAGAGATATGGTCATGTGTGATCAAGACATACGGTAACTCTTCAAAAGCCTGGAATGGGCGGCCAAGGATGAAGAAATCTTTGGGCAGCCTAATGGGGTGCGTTTAGCATTCCATTAATACATTAAGAATATAATTTGCATATTTTAATTAAATGGGCTGCTAGATTATATTAATATATTAAATTTAAGGCATGTGGACTTGTTTCTTTTATAGTAAGAATATGTCTAGTTCACATGTGGACTTTTTATTAAAAGTCCAATGGATTTAATAAAATAGAAAAATAATATATTACACAAGTATTTACCTGGGCGGCAAGACTAAATTAACTAGTCTAATATATTGTTTTCTTTTATTAATTAATCAAATGGAATTAATTAATTTAATTAATTAATTGTTTGATTAAAAGTCAAAATCTTTTTCTAATTAGGAGAAGGATTCCTAGTGTCATACTATTGGTAGTAGTATACTAGGAATTGGACTCTTAGTGTCATACTATTGTTGCTAGTATGATAAGTATCAAAAACTATAGTTGATAAGTAGATAAATAAAGATAAATAAAAGTATTTTATTTATCTAATCAAATTAAGAAGTTTTTGATATAGTCACAATTTTATTTTCGATACTACATTAGAAGCTTTTACATCAAAAGGCTTTATGTACAAGATCGAATTCGGGTTCAAGCGAGTTTTCGATTAAGAGATTGAGAAGTCACAAGTGACCAAATGTTCTTTATTTTCTCTACGAGGATTATTGTGACTAACAAAAAGAAAAAGATTTTTGCTTCCATCATCAAGTTTACAATTCAAAAAAAGGGAGCACACACTCCTAGGTGATTCACGTTCGTGATTGGATTGGAAGATCTTGCGGATTTTTAATCGACGCAAAATCAATCGTCACGTGAAAAAGGTACGATACTTTTACTATATGTTAATTAATCCAGGATTAATGTTCTTTCTTTTAAAAGGAAAAGTTTTAAAATAAACAAACCCAATTTTTTTATTCCGCCGCGTGCTTTTCCCTACAATTGGTATCAAAGTCTGGTTGTACCCTTGATTACTTGATGTATGTATACGTGAATCTATTTTTTTTTTTGTAAATATGCATGTTTTAGAAAGAGATGGCATTCTTGGTATTCACATATATAATTACATCGGAATGTATGGATATATATATGTTTTTATAATATGATTTGTTATTACTCGATTTTGGTCCTATAATTTCAATATAATTTTTGTTTGGAGTTGTAACAAGAAGGGTGGTATATCATCGCCATAATTTTCTTTTTGATAGTTGTTAAGTTTTTTTATTTTATTTTATCTTTGTAATAAAAAAAATTGCTGTAATATATTCAAGTTTTGAAGATTCGAATAATTGAAGAATTGGAAGCAGAAAAATAAGCAACGGAAGAAGGCCGCGGTAGCCCGTGCACGCAAGGCAGCCGCCTATGGATTTTGGCGCACAAGAGTTTTGACTGACCGCCGCTTGATGACTTGATCGCCAAGTTAGGGTTTTCTTGTTTTTCAAACAAATGTAATTTACTTGCTTCTCTAGGATGGACCAAAATTGTGGCTATTTATTTTTTCCTAAATATTACAATGTTTATCATTATTTTATAACATGTCATATAAAATAGGAGTGCCACTCATATATATCTTTTGGTATGAACATGCATTGAATGGTTTAGGTATCTAATTGGCATCTAGATAACTTGGTAAATTATTCTATGGAATTCTATCACACGCCTTAAACAATTGAGTAGGAGAAGGTGTTTTGAACACCTATGGCCTCCAAGATAAGTTGAACTTTATGTTTTGTGTGATAACCCCCCAAGGGGTATCCATGAATGGAATTTAGCAAGACACTTCCTTACAATGATAGACTAGACAATTGACTCAAACGATATTTACTCTCAAAAGAGGGATTTTCGCGAGGGAATATATTGAAGGTCGATAACTTGGTAATACACTCAATGTGGTTTTATTGATATCCTCCCAAGAGTTCTTGTCAATATAAATCGCAAGGCTAAATTGAAAACGCTGGTTGTTATGTTAACAATTAGGTGGGACCTAGTCCAACTAGTAAATGGTGTGAACTCCCAAAAGAGGAGTGATATTTATGGATGTTGGATAACCGTTGAATTTTATGATTGAATTACTTAATTTAATTTAAGATAAATATTCGAAAGTGCTTTATCATGATTGTTTACTTATATAATTTTTTTTTTATTAAGAAATCATGATCTCATCCCTAATCAACATCCTAAAAGATAATACTTTAACATGAGATAATTATGTCACATGGAAAAGGAAAATTAGGCTATTGTTGCCATCTGAAAAGCATAAGTTTATTTTGTCTACTCCTAAACAACCTGCTCCTATTAATGAATCTACTGAGCAGCAAAGAGACGAGTATAAGCAGTGGGAGACCTCATATGAGATGGCAAAATGTTACATTATGGTCACCATCTCTAATGTGTTGCAACAGTAACATGAAGGAATGAGTTTTGCTGCCGATATAATGATGTCTCTAGAGGAGATGTTTGCTATGAGGTCCAGGACGATTAAGAGAGAGGCAGTGACTACTTTCATGAATCTTAGGATGAAACCTGGACAAGCTGTGAAAGATCACATGATGAAGGTTATAGCACATCTCAACATTGCTGAACTCAATGATACTGAGATAGATTGTGAGATGAAAATTGACATGATTGATGTTCAAAGCACTGAGAAGATCCTTGTGAAAGGCAAGGGTTAAGAGATTCATACGGTGGTAAAGTTGCTATTGTTAAGACCCGTAAGAAGGTAAAAAAACAATAGTAGAAAAGAAACTTGGGCCTACCAAGAAAGGGTTCCAGGAAAGAAATAGACTGAATGAGAATGAATTCAAATTGCGTTTAGGCAATGGAGCGTTGGTGTCTGCATGTGCAGTGAGAGATATTAGAATTAATTTAGATTCTAGTCGGCATTTAGATTTGATAGATGTTTATTATGTACCTCAATTCAAGAGGAATTTAATTTCAGTTTCTTGTTTAAATAAATTTGGATATTCGGTTACTTTTAATAAAAGTTTTATTATTAGTAAGAATGACAAATTTGTTTGTAAATGTACATTGGAAAATGGCTTATTCTATTTGCATAGAAATATCTCTCTCTTGTTAGACACGGAATCAACAGAGTCTAATCATAAAAGAATAAAATTATCAAAAGATGAAACTTACCTATGGCATTTGCGCCTAGGTCGTATTAACCTTGATAGGATTAAAAGATTGGTTAATGATGGACCTTTAAGTGACTTAAAAGTTGATGATCTACCAACTTGTGAATCTTGTCTGGAAGGTAAGATGACCAAAAGGCCGTTCACGACCAAAGGCACAAGAGCCACTGAATGTTTAGGATTAATACACACTGATGTGTGTGGTCCTACAAACATTCAAGCTAAAGGTGGATATGAGTACTTCATCACTTTCACGGATGATTGCTTGAGATTTAGTTATGTGTATCTCATGAGACATAAGTCGTATGTTTTTGACATGTTCAAAACATTTAAAGCTGAAGTAGAAAATCAGCTTGAGAAACACATAAAAATCTTAAGATCTGATCGTGGTGGAAAATATCTATCTGGTGAGTTTCAGTAATATCTTATTGATAATGGGATTATTTCTCAGCTTTCTGCGCCAGGTACACCTCAACAAAATGGGGTGGCAGAAAGGAGAAATATGACTCTTTTGGACATGGTTAGGTCTATATTGAGTTATTCAACACTTACTATTTCTTTTAGGTGATATGCTTTACAAACTGCTATGTACATTCTAAATGATGTACCATCCAAGTCGGTTCCTCAAACACTGCATGAGTTGTGGACTGGGCGAAAGCCTAGTTTACAACACTTAAGGATATTTGGATGTCTTGCACACGTGTTAAAAGGAAAGACAGAGAAGATGGAGTTCCGTTTAAAAACATGCATATTTGTGGGGTATCCAAAAGGAACTAAAGGATATTATTTCTATAGTCCTTCAGATCTTAAAGTATTTGTTTCAACAAATGCTAAATTTCTGGAAAATGACTATATGAATGATTTTGTGCCTAAAAGTAGAATTGTCCTGAATGAGCTTTTAGGAGATACAATTCCACAAGAGGTTTCACAACCTAGCCCAATTGTAAATTCCGCACCATCACAAGATCAATAACCTACCATTCCTCGTCGTAGTGGGAGGGTTAGTATACAACCCGAGAGATACATCGGTCTTGGAGAATCATTTTAGAATCTCCCGGACGACGATGATCCCTATACATACAATGAAGCTATGGAGGATGTTGATTGTCGCCATTGGCAAAAGGCAATGCAATCTGAAATTGAGTCTATGTATTTAAACAAAGTCTGGTCTCTTGTAGACTTGCCCAAAGGAAACTTGATGTATAAAATCGTATTATAAAATACTCACTCGCAAGTGGACAATTCGTGAAGATAAGTACAGTGGCAAGTAGAGATCGTTCCCACGATGAAAAATGATTTATCAATTAAAACTAATTCTAATTAAAGTTAAACTAAATGTAACCAAGATATTGTTTGAGATCTAATTAAACTAAATCTAAATTAAATTAAACTAAGAAAACAATAAAAAAAAAGAATGTTTGTTTGTGATCAAGAGAAGAAGAACTAGGTAACCGATGCTCCCCATATGTAATACTCAATGTTCATCAATTAATTCCATTAACAAGATTCAATCCAAATTAGGGTTCATTCTTATCTTAATTATGGTATTACCGTTATTCCTACTCGGGTTTAACCACGTGCTTTCAATAACTACTCACCATTTTCCAAGGTGTAAGCAATAGCCAAAAACCCATTACGTGCAAGAACTTGTAAACCAAAATTGTCTTGCATATTCCTATGTCAAGAACAATTATACTTATTCAGTTGAAAAGTAATTAAGACTACCTATATTCCTATAGCGCAATCTCAATTTATAAATTATCAAAACCCTAGACTATCATCAATTAACTTTCATAGATCAACACAAGTCAAGAATCAAGACATAAAATGAATTGAATAAATCTAAATTTGAATTGATAAATAAAAATATGGAGTTTGAATCATAACATGAGCATTACATAGGTTCATATCGATTCCCTAGCATGGACTTAGTTACACATCATGAAAATAAAAAGAGAAGAGAAAGAAAAGATAAAACTCATTAAATCTTCAACGAGTTCTTCAAATCTTTAATAATGAATTCTTATTCTTCGTCTTTAAATTTTCAATGAATGAAAATTGTGTAGCAAAAAGAATGAATATGTAACTCTGGATATATGTGGTGTCCTCTTTCAAAAAGAATGGGGAGTATTTATAAGCTCTTCCAAAACTAGGGCGTCAAGATATTCTCTAAAAACACGGAATACGCACAACCGCTCTCTGCACCGCTTGGCGGACACATGCCTGGGTCGCAGTTTGTGACGCAATGTACCTTCTGACCTTTAGCGTGTTATGGACCGCCTTTGATGCCTTGCATGACAAGCGGTATGGACCGCGTTAAACAAAGAATTGCATGCTGGAATGTACCGCTGGATAGACCGCATTTGATACCATGCATAAAGAGAGCGACCTCCACAGCGGTAGATGAGAGATTTGCCATTTTTCTTCACTTTTAGATACCTTCCTTGGCGGAATCAATTAATACTTCTTCTACGGGAATGTGACCTACACATGCTTAACAAACTCATCAAACAACCAAAAATGCATCAACAAACAAGCTGATTACATAGGAAATAGGGATGAAAAACATATATAAACTAAGACTGATCAGTGCAAGTGGGTATACAAGAGGAAAAAAGGAATTGATGAAAATGTGGAAACCTTTAAAGCTAGATTGGTAGCTAAAGGTTACACATTATAAGGAAGGTATCGATTATGAGGAAACCTTCTTTCCTATGGCCATGCTTAAATCCATTAGGATACTCTTATCCATTGCGGCATCTCTAGACTTAGAGATTTGGCAAATGGACGTCAAGGCAGTTTTCCTTAATAGAAGTCTTGAAGAAAACATCTATATGATGCAACCAGAAGAATTCATTGAAAAAGGTCAAGAGAAAAGGGTATGCAAGTTGCAAAGATCCATATATGGACTTAAGCAAGCAACCAGATCCTGGAACATAAGGTTCGATCAAGCTGTGAAAACTTTTGGATTTATTCAAAACCTTGACGAACCTTGTGTATACAAGAGGATTAAAGGCGATAAGATGGTTTTCCTAGTTCTTTACGTTGATGATATACTACTTATCTGAAACGATGTAGGCGTATTGACATCAGTAAAAGAATGGTTAGCAAAACAATTTGATAAGAAAGACTTAGGAGAAGCAAGTTATATTTTTGGTATCCAAGTAATAAGGGATAGAAAGAATAGAACGATTGCATTATCTCAAGCTTCATACATAGATAAAATCTTGTCTAGGTTCTCCATGCAAGATTCCAAGAAATGTATGTTACCTTTCAGTTATGAAATCAAACTTTTTAAGGAACAAGTTCCTAAGAATGAGCATGAAAATCAATTCATAAGTAGGGTTCCATATGCCTCGGCATTTGGAAGTCTCATGTATGCAATGCTCTGCACTAGAGCAGATATTTGTTTTGTTGTTCGCATAGTTAGTTTCAATCGAAACCTGGTTCTGATCACTGGACGGAAGTCAAGCATATTTTCCAATATCTTATGAGAACAAGAGATCATATGCTTGTATACTCTTGAGGGGATTTAATTCCCATTAGGTATACAGATTCTGATTTCTAATCAGATTCTGATTTCTAATCAGATTCTGACTCCAGGAGATCCACATCAGGATCTGTGTTTACTCTTGGATGAGGGGCAATCATATGGAGGAGTATCAAGCAATCATATGGAGGAGTATCAAGCAATCATGTATTGCTGATTCCACCATGGAAGCTGAATATGTTGCCTCATGCTAAGCTGTTAAAGAGACTGTCTGGCTCCGCCAATTCTTGATTGACTTGGAAGTGGTTCCTAATGCTAATAAGCAGATCATTATCTACTGTGACAACAGTGGAGCAGTGGCTAATTCGAGAGAACCAAGAAGTCATATGAAAGGGAAACATATTGAAATGAAGTATCACCTTCTGAGGGAAATTGTGCATAGGGGTGACGTGACGATCACAAAGATTGTGTCAGCATAAAATCTAGCGGATCCCTTCACAAAGGCTCTACCACATAAGAGTTTTGATGGGCACCTAGAGAATATGGGAATGAGAGATATGACACACTTGCTATAGCGCAAGTGGGAGATTGTTATGATTATGCTCAATAGCAAGAGTGTAATGATGTATTTGACAATCTTTTCATATTAATAAATTGTTTTCTAGTTTAACAAATCTTATAGCACTTATAGTTTAATTATTATAATTGTCAAAAGTAAATAATCATAAGGTCAAAAGACTATGAGAGATGAAGAATTGTTCGTACATCTGGATATGTATGAGGTAGACACAATTCTTTAATTAGTCTTGAACAATATTCACAACTTAAGATAAAGGTTGGGCGTCTTTACCTTATTAAAGTTGTAGATTCTTTTGCTAGAATTTGAGTGGGATCAAATGTGTTATGATGAGTCTAAAATCATCAAAGTGTAGTGTCTTTGGGCAAAATAATCTAGTGCACTAGGTGCATTGAATAGGATCACAGTGAAATACTTTATCCAGAACCGTCAATAGATAAAAGTTTTCACTTGAGGACAATCGGAGAGTCTATCTCAATCTTGAGATAAATGATAGACTTATGGTTACAAGTGTTATCATTTGAGCTATCAATGAGTACGATTATATAGCATAGTCTATCCTCGATAGTTTGGTGGTATTCATTTGTTAATCGATATAGGACTTCATTTGTTAATTGATATAGGACTTCATTTATAGATATGGACATCGTGTCTCTATTTACTAAATGTGAATAGAATACATCATATGGATATTTTGAGGTATTGGATATTAAATCTTAACGTTAAGTTGTCAATAGTGTCTATTGAAACATGGCTTCTGGACAAGTCAAAATATCTAAGTTCAAAATGTGGTTTTATGAGTAAATATGGTAACTAGGAGAGCTGTAGGCGGTCTATGAGCTCTTGGCGATTACTGATATTCTTTACGAGGATACACTATCTCCAATAAGATTGTCTAGGGTACGAATGAGAAATATTATCTTATTCTATCTTTATTTAAGAGTTTAATTTTAGCTTTTTAGTGGAATGAGCTAAAATTACTATATCGGACCTAAGTGAATCATTTGTTGATTGTGATTAGGTTATGTCTATTGAAACTTAAATTAGATAGCCCGCCAAGATCCCCAATCCACACAAACTTGCATGGATCACCTGATATATTCTACTAGGCCAATTTCTGGGTCCATCTAGAATTGTTTTTGGATTTCGGAATCCAAAAGTGTTGGAGAGGTGCGGTCATGTGTGATCAAGACACGCGGTAACTCTTCAAAAGCCTGGAATGGGCAGCCAAGGATGTAGGAATCTTTGGGCGGCCTAATGGGGTGCGTTTTGCATTCCACTAATACATTAAGAATATAATCTGCACATTTTAATTATATTGGCCGATAGATTATATTTGTAGGGAAAAACGATTCAAAATGTGGCGGAAGCGAAAAATTGGGTGGTAGATTTCAAAAAAATTCCTTTAAAAGAAAGAACCTTAACCCTAGATTAATTGACATATAATTAAAAGTAACGTACCTTTTTCTCGTGACGATTGAACTAGCGTCGAATTGAATCCGTAAGATTTTCCAATCCAATCACGAACGTGAATCACCTAGGAGTGTGGGCTCCCTTTCTTTAATTGTATACCTGAGGATGAAACAAACAAAACCTTCTTCTTTGTTAGTCACAATAATTCTCCAAGAGAAAACCCAAGAACGTCCGGTCACTTGTGAATTATCAATCTATTTGATTGAAACTCACGTGAACCCAAAAGGATTTTGTACACAAAATCCTTTTGATGCAAATGATACTAGTGTACTATCGAAAACAAAAACGTTCCCATTTTCTTTTCTCTTTGGCCGAATTCAATACACCCCTTTCTTGAGTTGGAAGTTTTTTTTTATTATTCAAAAGCAAGAGAATAAAAAATTCTTTCTCTAAAAAAACTTTTTTTTCTTCTTCTAAAAATTAATTCTGAATTTAATAATATATATATATATAGGTATACAAATCCTTTCCTAAAGATGATTTACTTGGTGGTCAAGAATCCTATCTCTAGGTGGATTTACTTGGTGACAAAGAATCATTTTTTAAAAAAGATTTCTTTTCCACATCAAGACTCCTAATCCAAATCAAATAGTGTATTTATTCAATAACCAATTATTGAATATAATTAAATTGTGACTAAATCAAAAACTTCCTAATAGGAATCAAATACTTCCTAATTTTTCTCGATAAATAAATTCCTATTATTTATCTACTTAACAAATATAGTATTTGATACTAATCATATTACCAACAATAATATGACTCTAGGAGACCATCTCCTACTAGGAAAAATATTTTGACTTTTAATTAAATAATAAAATAAAAATAATATATAAGACTAATAAATAGTCTATTGCCGCCCAAGCCAATATATAAGGGCCAATATTATATTTTCTATTTTATTAAATCCATTAAACCTTAATAAAAAAGTCCACATGTGAATTAGACTCATTCTTACTAAAAGAAATAAGTCCACATGCTTTAATACAATTCTAGATGGACCCATAAATTGGTCTGTAGAATATATCAAGTGATCAATGCAAGTTCGTGTGAATTGGGGATCTTGGCGAGCTATTTAAATTTAAGCTCCAATAGACATAACCTAATCACAATCAACAAATGATTCACTTAGGTTCGATCTATTAATTTTAGTTCATTTCACTAAAGAAATAAAATTGAACTCTTAAATAAAGATAGAATAAGTTAATATTGCTCATTCTTACCATAGACAATCTTAATGGAGATAGTGTATCCTTGTGAAGAATATCAGTAATCGCCAAGAGCTCATAGACCGCCTATAGCTCTCCAAGTTACCATATTTACCTATATGATCACATTTTGAACTTGGATATTTTGACTTGTCCAGAAGCCATAGTTCAATAGACACTATTGAAAACTTAACGTTAAGATTTAATATCCAATACCTCAAGACATCCATATGATGATATTCTACCTCATTTAATAAATGGAGCCACGATGTCCATATCTATAAATGAAGTCCTCTATCGATTAACAAATCAATACCACCAAACTATCGAGGATAGACTATGCTATATAATCGTACTCATTAATAGCTCAAATGATAACGTACACTTGCAACCATAAGTCCATCATTTATCTCAGGATTGAGATAGACTCTCCGATTGTCTTCAAGTGAAAACTTTTATCCATTGACGGTTCTGGATAAAGTATTTCACTATGATCATATTCAATGCACTCAGTGCACTAGATTCTTTTGCCCAAAGACACCACACTTTGATGATTTTAGACTCATCATAACACATTTGATCCCACTCAAATACTAGCAAAAGAATCTACAACTTTAACAAGATAAAGGCGTCCAACATTTATCTTAAGTTGTGAATATTATTCAAGAGTAACTAAAGAATTGTGTCTACCTCATGCATATCCAAATGTACGAACAATTCTTCTTTTCTCATAATCTTTTGACCTTATGATTATTTACTTTTGACAATTATAATAATTAAACTATAAATGCTATAAGATTTGTTAAACTAGAAATCACTTTATTAATATGAAAAGATTGTCAAATACATTATTACACTCTTGCTATTGAGCATAATCCTAACAATATTAATGTATTAAATTTAAGGCATGTGGACTTGTTTCTTTTATAGTAAGAATATGTCTAGTTCACATGTGGACTTTTTATTAAAGTCCAATGGATTTAATAAAATGGAAAAATAATATATTGCACAAGTATTTACTTAGGCGGCAAGGCTAAATTAATTAGTCTAATATTTTTTTGATTTTATTAATTAATCAAATGAAATTAATTAATTTAATTAATTAATTGTTTGATTAAAAGTCAAAATCTTTTTCTAACTAGGAGAAGGATTCCTAGTGTCATACTATTGGTAGTAGTATACTAGGAGTTAGACTTTTAGTGTCATACTAATTTTGGTAATATGATAAGTATCAATGACTTATTTGATAAGTAGATAAATAAAATTATTTTATTTTGTGTGAGGATTTGACTACAAGGTTGAAATCCAATTGTGCCATCACCTATATATATATATATTATTATTAAATTCTTTTTTGAATAGTAGTTGAAGAAAAAAAGGTTTTTTTTTAAGAAAGAAATTTTATTCTCTTGCTCTTGAATAATTTTAAAAAAAAACTTCCAACTCAAGAAAGGGGTGTAGAATTCAGTCATAGACAAGAAGAATAAGGAACGTTTTATTTTCGATAGTACATTAGAAGTTTTTACATCAAAAGGATTTATGTACAAGATCGAATTCGGGTTCACGCGAGTTTTCGATTAAAAGATTGAGAATTCGCAAGTGACCAAACGTTCTTTATTTTCTCTACGAGAATTATTGTGACTAACAAAAAGAAAAAGATTTTTGTTTCCATCATCAAGTTTACAATTCAAAAAAATGGAGCTCACACTCCTAGGTGATTCACGTTCGTGATTGGATTGGAAGATCTTGCGGATTCAATTCGAAGCAAGCGGATTCAAATCGACGCAAAATTAATCAGCACGTGAAAAATGTACGATACTTTTACTATATGTTAATTAATCAAGGGTTAAGATTCTTTCTTTTAAAAGGAAAAATTTTAAAATATACAAACCCAATTTTTCGCTTCCGCCGCGTGTTTGTCCCTACATGAGCATGATGATTCATTGCTATGTCATTTGAGATATGGCCATTTGAATTATAAATCCCTTAAAGTATTAAAAAGTAAGAATATGGTGATTGGCCTTCCTATCATTAACATTGAAAAGCAAGTATGTGAAGGATGTATTTTTTGGGAAGCAACATAAGCTTCCATTCACAAAAACATCCTAGAGAGCCTAGGCTCCTCTTGAATTAGTTCATGCAGATATTTGTGGGCCAGCACAAACTCCATCTATCAAGAAGAAAAGATATTTTCTGCTCTTTGTTGATGATTTTACCAGGATGATATGGGTGTATTTTCTGGAGCAAAAGTCAGAGGCATTCAACACATTTGTTAAATTCAAGGCTTTCGCAGAGAGACAAAGTGGTCAGAAGTTAAAGATTCTCAGAACATATCACGGTGGAGAATTCACTTCTAAAGAATTTCAAAATTATTGCAGCAGTCAAGGAATTAAGAGGGAGCAGACAGTGAGATACACTCCAGAGCAGAACGGGGTTGCTAAACGCAAGAACCGTACTGTCGTTGAAATGGCTCGGAGTATGCTAAAAGAAAAAGGGATTTCAAACAAATTATGGGTTGAGGCAGTAGATACTGCAGTCTATATTCTCAACAGAGCACCAACAAAAGATGGGCTAAACAAAACCCTTTTTGAAGCCTGACACAAGCAAAAGTCACAGGTAAAATCTTTTAAAGTTTTGACTGTATTGCCTATTCTCACATTCCATCTCAATTCAGGGAAAAATTTGATGAAAAAGTTGAAAAATATATGTTTGTAGAATATAGTGATGAATTGAAGGGGTATTGTCTTCTAAACCCCAAAACTGAAGAATTGTTGATTCCCAAAAATGTAATATTTGATGAGTTGAATGCTTGGAATTGGGAAAGGGAAGAAGTCAAATCTCCCATCATTTTTGAAGATGTAGATATGCCATCAAAGATAGCAGAACCAAGTTCTTCAGTATCAATTCCAAGCACTGGTCAATCTACTCATTCTTCACCAAGTTGTTATAATTCTCTTTCAAGTTCTCCAGAATCTGCACCAAGGAATATGCGGTCTCTGACTGACATTTATGATGCATGTGACTGTGACATTGCTCTTATTGTGGTTGAACCACAGAAGTTTGAATAAGCTGTGAAAGAAGAAAAATGGGCTCGAGCAATGGTTGAAGAAATAAAAGTGATTGAAAAACACAAGACGTAGGAGCTTGTTGATCGACCAAAAGAAAAAGGACATTATTGGCTTGAAATGGGTCTACAAGACCAAATTTAATGATGATAGGTCAATTCAAAAACAGAAAGCCCGGTTGTTCGCGAAGGGGAATTCTCAATAGTCTGGCATAGATTTCAATGAGACTTTCGCTCCGATTGCACGTATTGAGACAATTCACACAATCCTTGCTCTTACCGCTCAATTGGAGTTGAAAGTTTATCAGTTGGATGTTAAATCGGTGTTTGTGAATGGGGAACTAGAGGAAGAAGTATACGTCGAGCAGCCTCAAGGATATGTTGCCAGAGGGAAAGAAGATAAAGTCTATCTACTTTGAAAAGCCATGACGGATTGAAGCAAGCCCCAATGGCCTAGAATAGCAAAATAGATCATTATTTTCGGGAGAAGGGATTTGAAAAAAGTCCTAGTGAGCCATCTCTATATGTCAAGTGGTATGGTGATCTAGATTTCATCATAATTTGTCTTTATGTTGATGACGTAATTTATGTCAGCACAAGCTTGAAGATGGCAGAAGATTTTAAAATCTCCATGATAAAAGAATATAAGATGTCTGATCTTGGCCTTATGAGATATTTTCTTGGAATTCAAGTCAAACAATCAAATGGAAGTATCTTTATTTCATAAGAAAAATATGCAGAAGATTTGTTAAAAAGGTTTCATATTTTGAATTGCAAGTTTGTGGCTACACCAACGGCTTTGAATGAAAAGCTAACAAAATCTGATGGAGCATCAAAGGCCAATGCATCTTAATTTTGAAGTCTTGTGGGATCACCTATCTCACAAATACAAGACCTAACAGTGTTCATGTTGTTAGTGTCATTTCTCGATTCAGGAATGATCCTAGTCAGCTTCACTTTTCAGCAGCAAAAAGAGTTTTGCTCTATATCAAAAGGACGAAGAATTTTGGGCTTCATTATGTTAAAGAAGAAGATAATAGCTTAAATGGCTATACGGATAACGATTGGGCAGGTTCTGTTGACGAAAAGAAGAGCACTTCTGGCTATGTATTTTGTCTTGGAACCAAACCAATCATCTGGTCTTCAAAGAAGCAGAGTACAATTGCCTTATCATCAGCTGAAGCTGAATATATATCTGCAACAACTGCAGCTTGTGAGGCAGTTTGGCTCTGAATAATTTTGAAGGATGTGAATCAAGGGCAAATATCTACTACATCTATTTATTGTGATAACATGTCTGCAATTGCAATGACAAAAAATCCAATCTTCCACAGCAGATCGAAGCACATCGAGCTCCGTCATCATTTCATCAGAAAGTTGGTTAAAGACAAAGAAATTGAATTGCAATTCTGCAAAACAGTCGAACAATTGGCGGATATCTTCACAAAGGCAATATCAGCACAAAAGTTCAGCTACTTCAGAGAAGTATTGAAGATTACAAATTAAGAGGGGATGTTAAAATATATAATTTGTAATCTGTGAAAATTAATGTGATGATAAATCTAGATGCATAGAACTATGAGAATGAATGTGATGTGACATGTATCTAGATGATCTTGAAATCCTAGTTAAGTCTTTTAGAGATAAGATAGGATTAAATGTTAGAAATTAAGGCCCCGTTCTGCAGCAGTTTTTTTTTTCGTTTTTGTTTTCCAAAAACGATTTCGAATTCGCGTTCGTTTAACCGTTTTTCATTTTATTTTCGAAAAACAAAAAAAAAATTGAAAAACACAATTAGTGTTAAAAGTGAAAAATTTGAAAAACATTTGAAAATTGTTTTTCGTTTTTTGTTTTTGTTTTCTCACTTATTTTTTTTATATAAAAAAAATCATTTTTTTCTTACTTTTCTCCATCTTCCCGTCACTATTCTTCTCCATCTTCCCGTCACTATTCTTCTTCATCTTCTTCCAGACTCTTTTTCTTCTTCTTCGCCGCCGCTGATCGGCTTCTTCTTCTTCTTCGCCGATTCGCTTCTTTTTCTTCTTCTTCTTCTTTGCCTCTTCGCCGCCAATCGGCTTCTTCTTCTTCTTCTTCGCCACCGATCGGCTTCTTCTTCACCGCCGATCGGCTTCTTCTTCTTCTTCTTCACCTCCGATCGACTTTTTCTTCTTCTTCTCCTTCTTCTTCTTCTTCTTCTTCTTCTTCGCCGAGTCCACTTATTAGTCATCCAGCGAAGTTAAAAATTTCCTTTCCTTGAAATTTTACTGAACTTTGTTTGAATACTAGCTTTTCAATTTCCTTTCCTTCCACTTCCAGTATAAAAGACTCATTCAAGCTTAAAAATTTCAGCCTCTCAATGACATCTATGGCTAGTGAACCTATTCCCTCAAAAGTTGTATATACATTGTTCGATAGAAGTCCTAAACGAATTGGTGTTTCAACAATTGATTCCAATTAACTACGCTAGATATGTGATTGATGTTGAAAAGGGTGTGGTTAAAAATGGTTATTTTACAGGTAATGGTACTTCTCATGATGATTGCAGTGACGATGTGTGTACTAATGATGCCCCTACATATTCTTCTTCAGGGAATTTACTAGATAGGCGTTTTGTGATTGGTGTTTTAAAATTTTGTAGCAATGAAAGATGTCTTGAACTGGGAAGAAGATACCATGCATTGATTATCAAGAGTGAAGTTAGTGTTAATCAGCTTGTAGGAACTAGTCTTGTTGGTATGTTTGCTAAATGTGGAGATATGAGTTTACTGGTAGCACGTTTAACTCCAGATTTTGTTAACTTAACTCCAGTTTACTGAATTTCATGTGTAATATTCTGGTGACTCACTTTTATTCAAATTATATATATATATATATATGTATATGTATATATGTATGTATTCGGTGAATCAATTTTCTTCTCTGATTCATTATTATATTTTTCTCTTTATTTTTACAACAATTTTTAAATTATGAGTTATTTGATAATTATTTGGGATGAATTATTGACTCCGTTTTATTCAAATTAAAAATTGCAATAGAAAAAATATAAGAAAAATTATAATTTTTGATATTTTTCAGTTATTCTACCAGAAGTGTTTTTACTGTTTTCATTTTCAGAATTCAGCTTTCAGTGAAGCTACCAAACGCGTTTTCAGAATTCGAAAAAAAAAACACTGTTTTCATTTTCATTTTTATTTTCGAAAAACAGTCACTGAAAAACGCTTACAGGACAGACCCTAATGTTCTTAGATTCTCAAAATTATGTTTAAATATGTATCTCGTGCTGCCCCTGTCATCATCAGAGAAAATTCCAACAATAAAAGATTTTCCCCTCTTCAACAATTTCTTTATAAAAATTATTGAGTTACTCTTCCTTTTCACATAAATCTCCAACAGGAAATGGAGTTACCTTGCCCATGGCTCACCCTTTGCAGGCCAAATGTCGCCCACGTACAACCACACTACTCCACCTTCTTTAGCAATTTCATTTCAATTATCTACTAGAGTAGTAAAATACTAAAATGTAAGCAGCTTGAGACTTTGGAGTTTGGAGTTAAGGGTGTGATAAGTGACAACCATATATGCTTGGTTAACCTTCTTGGGAATAGGAAAAATAAGAAAAGTAATTTCTATATCCACAATTTTCATATGAAATCCATTCAATTTAATAAAACTTAGATAGTAGGGACATAAAATGGTTTACAAATTACAATAAAGAATTACTAAGAATGTTGAGAATTTGTTAGAATAATTGTGATTTTGTCTTCAACTTGACAACGCTAGAATATCAGTTCGAAAGGTTCTAGTTTTTTTTTTTTTGGTTGAAATATTACAATTATTTAAGATTTTTGAGACAAGGGATAAAGTCGAACCCATAACTTCGTGGTGTAACCGTAAAAGATATGATACCGTAACAACCTCAGAACTTCATCTCGTATTACTAATGATTCATGAATATATTACGTTACACAAGTCCCAAATTGGAGAAAAACTTGTATAGGACAGTCTTATCTCCGGGTGGCGAGACTGTCCAATCAAGTTATCCAATTTTGATTAAAAATATAAAAATAAAATTTAAAATATTAAAAATACGTAAAATTAAGAAAATTGATTGGACGGTCTCACCGTCTGATAGCGAGACAATCCCACACGAGATTTTCTCCCCAAATTGACTCAAATTTGAGAGAGAAAATTAAGCATGATTGGGCGAGGCTTGATTGTGGCCGCCAAAGGGTGAGTCTTGGGCATCGTAATTCCGATCCCTTCTCTCATGTCCACCATCTCCTCACCAATTCTATTCCAATCAAAGCACTGAATCATTGCTCCTAATCCCAATCCAACCATTCTCATAGCCAATCCTTCTCCAGGACACCCTCTCCTACCCGACCCGAATGGAACCAACCCGAACCCATCTCCTGCCCCTTTTCCTCCTTTTCCAAACCTCTCCGGTTTGAACTCTCTCGGATCCACCCAAACATTCGGATCATTCTGTATGGCCCAACAGTTAACAAACAAGGTCGTGCCACGTGGAATTCGGAAGCCCTGTACCGTACATTCATCTGATGATTCCTGAGCTACTGGTAACGGTATCGGTGGGTACAAGCGCAGAGTCTCGTTTATGATGTTACCAAGGTGTGGAAGTTGGGCCAGATCAGATTCTTCAATCAGACGGCTATGTCCAATGCTGTTGTCTATTTCTCTCTAGGCCTTCTTTAGTTCTTCTGGGTGGTTGAGCAAAAGTGAAACTGCCCATTCCATTGCGTTAATTGTAGTGTCTGTTCCAGCTAATAACAGGACCTGTAAAAATTATGCATATTAATTACCTTAAATTTTCTATAATCTTTATTGAACAAATTTCCAATACAATAGTGAACATGGATCTTACAAGCATGAGGCTTCTGATGGTACCGTCAGTATAATACTCAGGATCTGTTTCTTGCAACGCAAGCAAAACTTCAATCAAAGTCTTTGTCTTCTCTTTACAGAGGTCACTTACAATTCTACTACGATGTTGGTCTACCAATCCCTGCATGAACTCATCTCTCTTTCGCTGACACTCTAAGAATCCCTTCTCAAGCTCCTTTGATTTAAACCATGGCAAGTAATCTCCTATGTTTGTCGTGCCACCCAATTTGAAATTCTCTGCACGGATCTCTTTAAACCTCTTCGCTTTCTCCAAATCCTCCACGTTCTCGCCGTAATATCTCTTCCCAGCTATCATCCCCATCATGACATTCATAGTCAGCTCAAAGAACTCTGTCCTCAAGTCAACTGATTGATTTTGATTACGAAAGAGCCTGTGGACCAACGATCTGACTGTTGACAAATTGGCTCACTTCCACCTACCACACCCTTCACCTACCACCCACCAACTCCTTGAAATGTATATTGTTGACAATGGGGAAAAAACCAAACCACCATGTTGAAAATGGGGGATGGTTGTCTCTGTCTTTCCCCTATAAATAAAACCCTCAGCAAGGCAATAATATCAGAGAAAACAAGCAGCAGAGAAGCAAAGCTTCCAGAGAGAGTTCTTGAGAGTTTTAGAGAAAAAACTCTGTTTTCTGTAATTCTGAAATATATTAGTTTGCTGCCTCCCGTGGACGTAGGCAATTGCCGAACCACGTAAATATTTGTGTCTTTGTGTTGTGTGCATTTTTCTGATTAATTTCTGGCCATTTCCGCAACAAATTGGTATCAGAACTTTGGTTTTGGTAAAGTCCAGAAATTTCAAAGTGCTTGAATCGCTGTTCGGAGGGTACCGTTGTGTTCCTCTCGGAAATACGATTCCAACGTCGGTGACCGCATCTCAAACGGAGCTCCAACGAACTCTCTAGCTTCTGTCAAAGTTCGGTCAACTCTGGAAAATTTCCAGAAATTTTCTGTAGAAATTTTCAAGGAAGAAGACGACACTGTAGCGCCACGTCATCAGCCACGTCAGCGCCCAGTCAGCCGCCACCTCATCGTCCAGTCATCGCCACGTCAGCGCCACGTCATCGATAAGCCACGTCAGCGCCACGTCGCCTCTTAGGAGAATATTCTGTTATCGTCAGAGAATATTCCGTTATCTGCAGAATATTCCGTTACACTAACGGAATATTCCTGAGTCAACTCGGTCCAAAAGTGTTTTTGCCTAACTCAGTGCAATTTTCACCCGTTTTCGACAAAGTCGGACTTGTTTTCAGCTATTTTGACCGTTCCGGACGTAACCGTGCCTTCCGTTTCAGCTAATTCCGCTTGTAAGTATTAGTTTTACTTAGTCAAGCTTTATTAACTCTATTTCCGGGCACGATGGAAGATCCAAAAGCTGGAGAAATCTTGGAACAGTCAACTGAACCTCAGACCTCGGCATTAACCAGCAGTTCTTGGCAAAGAAGCTCGATATCAAATGCGAAGTTTGATATTGAGAAGTTTGACGGCACCAACAACTTCGGCATGTGGCAATGCGAAGTTCTGGATCTGTTATTCCGGAAAGGATCCGATATTGCCTTGAGTTCCAAACCTGAGAATATTTCCGATGAAGATTGGAAGTATGTAAATCGTCAAGCTTGCGGCACAATTCTGTTGTGTTTAGCTAAGGACCAGAAGTACTTTGTCATGAAGGAGACTATGGCATCAAGTCTCTGGAAAAAGTTGGAGGACAAGTACATGACGAAAAGCATAGAGAACCGACTCTACCTGAAGAAGAAGCTCTTTCGTTTCCAGTACAAGAAAGATAAAGCTAATGATGAAGAGGATTCAGCTTTTACAGTTTCATCATCAAACAACCATTCTGATAGATGGATTATGAATTCCGGCTGTTCCTATCATATGTGTCCCAACAGGCAATGGTTTTCAAGCTTCCAGAAGCTTGACGGAGGAGTTGTTCTTATGGGCAATGACAACACCTGCCAGACGAAAGGGATAGGAACTATCCGTTTGAAGATGCACGATGGTACAATCAGACGACTGGCAGACGTCAGGTATGTTCCTGATCTGAAGAAGAACCTCATTTCACTAGGGGTCTTAGACTCCAGCGGTTACAAGGTGACCATGGAAGATGGAGTCCTGAAGGTTGTACGAGGTGCATTATTGGCAATGAAAGGTACTCGACAGAGAAATCTATATTTTCTGGATGGGTACACAGTCACAGGGAGAGCAGCCGTCTCCAGCAGTTCCGACGATGAGTCATCTGATACTTCTCGACTCTGGCACATGCGCTTAGGGCATGTCGGTGAGAAGGCTTTGCAAGGTTTGGGTGAAGCAAGGTCTCCTGAAAGGTGCAAAGATAGGTAAACTTGATTTCTGCGAGCATTGTGTCATGGGAAAGCAGACAAGAGTGAAGTTCAGCACCGCCATTCATCGTACAAAAGCAACACTGGATTACGTTCACACTGATGTTTGGGGGCCTTCCAAAAATGCTTCATTGGGAGGTAAACATTATTTTGTGACATTTATTGATGATTTCTCCAGGTATGTTTGGGTATACACCATGAAGCATAAAGATGAAGTTCTGGATATCTTTCTACAATGGAAGAAGATGATTGAAAACCAGACAGGCAGAAAGATTAAAAGGCTCAGATCAGACAATGGCGGGGAATACAAATCAGATCCTTTCATGAAATTTTGTCAGGCTGAAGGGATAATCAGACACTTTACAGTTCCCGGCACGCCACAACAGAACGGTGTAGCAGAACGGATGAACCGTACTTTGGTGGAGAAAGTTCGATGTATGCTTTCTCAATCCGGCCTGAGCAAGACATTCTGGGCAGAGGCTTTGGTGTATGCCTCTCATATAGTCAATAGACTACCTGCTTCTGCACTTGATGGGAAAACTCCCAAGGAGGTATGGTCTGGACAACCTGTTTCAGATTATGATCGATTGCATATATTTGGATGTCCAGCATACTTTCATGTTACAGAATCCAAACTAGATCCTAGGGCCAAGAAAGTTGTTTTCTTGGGCTTTAGTGAAGGAGTTAAGGGATTCAAACTATGGAATTCCGAGTCAAAGAAGATCGTCTTAAGCCGAGACGTTACCTTTGATGAATCTGCCATGCTGAAACAAATACCTCCAGACACAGAGAATGAGAATCCAAATTCTCTACGACAGGTGGAGTTTGAGACTCCTAAGAAGTCAGAAAAGGCTTCTCCGACATTCAACCGTCCTGATGAGGATTTTGATAGTCAGGACGAGATATCAGTTGAGGTAGAGGATTCAGAACCATTATCTGAGATCAGACAACAGCCAGAATCCATTGCCACCAGCAGACCGAAACGAGACATTCGGATGCCCGCCCGTTACACAGACATGGTAGCATACGCTCTTCCAGTAACTGATGATGATGTTCCGTACACCTTTAGAGAAGCTGTGCTCAGTACGGACAGTGTCAAGTGGAAGAAGGCGATGGATGAGGAGATGCAATCACTTCATCAGAATGGAAACTTGGAAGTTGACGCCACTTCCAAAAGGAAAAAGAGCTATAGGGTGCAAATGGGTCTATGCCAAGAAGGAAGGTACTCCTGGCAAAGACAACATCAGATACAAAGCCAGATTAGTAGCGAAAGGCTAGGCACAGAAGGAAGGAATAGACTACAATGAGGTATTCTCACCTGTTGTCAAGCATTCATCTATTCGGATTCTATTGGCTTTGGTTGCACAATTTGATCTGGAGTTAGCTCAACTCGGCGTGAAGACTGCATTCCTCCATGGTACTTTGAACGAGGAAATCTATATGTCTCAGCCAGAAGGGTTCAAAGTTCCAGGACGTGAGATTTTAGCTTGCAAGCTGAGCAAGTCTTTATATGGTTTGAAGCAATCACCGAGACAGTGGTACAAACGGTTTGATAGCTTCATGATGACTCAGAAGTACACACGCAGTCATTTTGATCACTGTGTATACTTTCGCAAACTCCAAGATGGTACATTTGTTTATTTGCTCTTATATGTGGATGATATGCTGATAGCATCTAAGAGCAAGGTGGAGATCGACAGGCTGAAGGCTCAATTGAGCTCAGAGTTCGACATGAAGGATCTTGGAGAGGCAAAGAAGATAATTGGTATGGAGATCAAAAGAGACCGACCAAAAGGTACCATCTGTTTGACCCAGACTCAGTATTTGAAGACTGTACTTCAGAGGTTTGGTATTGATAGCAAGTCTAAACCTGTAAGTACACCGTTAGCTCCACATTTCAAACTGAGTGCACTGATGTCACCAACTACTGATGATGCAAAGAGGCAAATGGATCATGTTCCATATGCAAATGCTGTTGGTGCCTTGATGTATGCGATGGTGTGTACTAGACCCGACATTTCACACGCCGTAAGTATGGTGAGCCGTTACATGCACAATCCTGGTAAAGGCCACTGGCAAGCAGTGAAATGGATTCTACGGTACATTCAAGGTACTGTAGATATTGGTTTGAAGTTCGAGAGAGATCAGACAATTGACAAACATATCGTAGGATATGTTGATTCTGATTATGCTGGTGATCTTGACAAACGTCGATCTACTACTGGTTATGTGTTCACTATGGCAGGAGGACCAGTAAGTTGGAGATCAACTTTACAGTCAACAGTGGCTTTGTCTACTACTGAGGCAGAGTATATGGCTGTAACAGAAGCTTTCAAAGAAGCCATTTGGTTTCGTGGGTTGATCAGGGATTTGGGTATTGTTTAGGAAAACATGGAGATTTTCTGCGATAGCCAGAGTGCCATTTGTTTGGCAAAGAACCAGATCCATCATAGTCGCACCAAGCATATAGACGTCCGTTACCACTTTATTCGTGAAATAGTAGATGAAGGGAATATTCTACTTCAGAAGATCGGAACTGCAGACAATCCTGCAGATATGTTAACAAAAGTGGTAACAGAGATCAAGTTCCAACACTGTATGGACTTGATCAATATCTCTCGAGCTCGTAGCGCCTAAAGGGCGTAATGGAGGCAGCATCGATTGGTGGATTCTCGCCAAGGTGGAGATTGTTGACAAATTGGCTCACTTCCACCTACCACACCCTTCACCTACCACCCACCAACTCCTTGAAATGTATATTGTTGACAATGTGGAAAAAACCAAACCACCATGTTGAAAATGGGGGATGGTTGTCTCTGTCTTTCCCCTATAAATAAAACCCTCAGCAAGGCAATAATATCAGAGAAAACAAGCAGCAGAGAAGCAAAGCTTCCAGAGAGAGTTCTTGAGAGTTTTAGAGAAAAAACTCTGTTTTCTGTAATTCTGAAATATATTAGTTTGCTGCCTCCCGTGGACGTAGGCAATTGCCGAACCACGTAAATATTTGTGTCTTTGTGTTGTGTGCATTTTTCTGTTTAATTTCTGGCCATTTCCGCAACACTGACTTCATCGAAACGAAGACCGGATAACATTTGAAGGCGAGTAGATGACAGCATCTCAAGGGACGCTATTCGTCTGAGGTTTCTCCAGTGGTCGCCGTAGGGAGCCACAGCTAGGCTTGTGTAGTTGTAGCCCAAGTGTTTTCCAATGAGCATGTGAGGGTGGTTGGCAAAAATGATGTCTTTTGGTGAAACATTCTTCGACGGCTGATGGTGATGAGACCACGAGCACCCGGCGGGACCCGAATTGGAAGAGGACTATGGGACCTTTTCGTTTGGATATCTCGGCGAGAGTTTTATGAATTGGTTTCTTAAGAAGGTAGAATAGGTGGCCGATGATGTGTAGTGAAGGAAAAGGACTTGGTGGGAGGTTTCGGATTTTGTTTAACAAGTGTTTTGTGATGAGATAAAGAGCAATAAAGATTGAGAAAGTAAGCAATTTCTCCATTGATGTACTTGGAAGACTATCTATGTCTCAAAGCTTTGCTCTTTTGATTTTTGAGGGCGTGTTGAAGAAGAAAGGAAAATGGATACTAGCTAGTTTGTTGTGAGCACTACATGTGTCATTTGTTTCTAATTTTATTACGAAATTGTGATTGATGAATGTTCTGTAGTGCGGAAGCGGATCCAGTAGGAACAAATTAATGGTGACATGAACAGTAAAGAAATAACAAATAAAGCCCACAAGAAATTTACTTGGTTCGGTTTGAGACCTACATCCACGGACGAAGACAGGAGAATAAATTTTATTAATAGAAATGAAGAATACAAACTTTAGAGTGAAAACTCTCAAATGCCCAAGGCCAAATACACCCAGCTAATTAGTGATCTTAAACACAGAATATTATTCTCTGTTTACAACAGATAGAGCAACTCAAATTGGCTCTCAAACTCACTTTCTTGGATTGATTTGTGCTAAAGCTTCGGGCTCCCTTTTACAGCCTTGGAGGAAGGCTCAAAGTCAATAGTTTATGAGCATTATTATATAAGGTGAATTTTCAACCATCCATTTATGAGCAATTTGACCACTGTGAAACATTTTGACTTGATTTTATGATGCACAAAATCTCACTGGTCCCCAAACTCAATTGTGCATGTGCATTACATGCATGCAATTTGAAAGTCAACAAATGTGGCTGTTGACAAATATTCAAGGCAATTCTCAACATGTTCACTAGCTCGATCTTCTTTACTTAACTACAAAATGTCACAATTTTCTTTATTATAAATTTTTTTTATTATCAGATCATTCTGATATAAAACATATCAGAACAAAGAATATGAACTATCAGATTTATATATTTTGATTCAAAATGTATATATTTGTCAAAATTTCCCCATAATCAATGATCTACATTCTTTATCCTAATATATTTTATATCATGACGAATTGACAATAAAAAGACTATTTTTAACTAATCTACCTTTTGTCAACTTTAGATTGTTTGGAAGAGGACAATGCATACAAATATTTTAATATTTCGAGACTTGGAATCTTGGAATCCCGATGCAAATATATGATAAAACTAGACTCGTCCACGGTTCGGTTCCGGACCGGTTTCGGTTCGAAACCGGCGGTTCCGGTTCGAAACCGGCGGTTCCGGTTCGAAACCGGCGGTTCCGGTTCCGTGGAGAGGACAAACCGAAACCGAACCGGTAATTTTCGGTTTCGGTTCAGTTTGTAACCAGCGGTTAGTCGGTTTGAGTTCGGTTTCGGTTTCAAAACAGAGGTTTCGGTTCTGTTCCGGTTCGGTTTCGGTTTCGGCGGTTTTTTTTTTTTTTTTTAATATCAAAGTTTATATATTTTTTTTTTAATTTCAAAATACATATAAAAAATTGGAAAAATTTTAACTTTTTTTTCAATTTCAAATACATATCAAATTAATCAAACTTTATAACAACTATACTACTATAGTCTAATTAATACTAATTAAAATTTGACAAAGCTTAAATATAAAAATTTGCACAAACATTTTTATTTGTAATCAAACTTCATTTATAACATAATGTATATCACTCTATTAGTCTATTGTATTCGATATTCATATTAAATATTCAATAAAATATTACAATTATCTCAATATACAATTGAACTGTTGAAGTGTTTTACAATCAACGTATAAACTAAAAGAAATTGACATTGATTAATAAATAAAAATTTACAATTGAATGAATATATATATATATATATATTGGCCTTGCACTTAATTTTGACCACAATTAAGTTGCCTACGTATCCTCCACCAATGTAGAGGAATCAAAGGCTACGTAGTTCTTTTACCTTTAATTAGATGTTCGGTGTTGGAGGTTGGAAGTTGGAATGGATTCTATTCGCTGCCTTCTGTTCCCGTGGTTTGGTCATCTTCGAAGAAATCATTCACTATCTCCAGCTCGAGTTCTTGTTGTCTGAATTTTGCCTTTGTCCAATCATCAACACACGCTTGGGCTTCAAGTGATTGTGGACACAGAACCGACCGTCTTGGTTCCAAAATATTTCCACCTACACTAAATTCTTGTTCCACAGCAATAGTAGAAACCGGCGTTCCAAGAATTTGTTTGGCAATAATAGCTAAAATTGGAAATACTTTTTTATGATCCTTCCACCAAACCTGGATACTAAATTCACTATCTTCTAAAAATTCATGATTGGTTTGTAAATACCGGTCAAGCTCAGAAATTGAGCCAGATGAGGATGAAGAAGATGTTCGTAATTTTTTGGCTCTATCGGAAAACAATCGATCCTCTAAACCCTTTAATTTAAATCTTGAGGAAGAAGTAGTACCATCAGATGTGGGTTGTGGTTGTGAAACCGAAATGTTCAAAGATGGACCATATATTTTAAGATATTCATCATATAATTCATATAGCAAAGTCTTAACAGAATTACAATAATTAAGAATATCAACTTCTATTCCTAAACTATTGTAGTAATGAGTTAAATAATCCTACAAACATTCTAATTTAAAGCGTGGATCAAAACATGATGCAAGCAAGTAAATAATTGGAATCTCCTCATAATAATTTAGCCATTTTATTTTCATTGCAGCAACACATTGACTCAATTGAATATCTAATTCACACTCACTGATTGCACCAGCAATATTAACACCTTGAATAAGAAATAAATAAGTAGTGGGATAGTAAACACTAGATAAAGAATTTGTAGCATCATTAAAAACACGTAACAATTCAAGAATTTTTATACATACATCCCAATGTTTCAATTGAAGAGAAATTGAAGGAACATTATAAGTAATAAAAGAAACTAAGAATTCATTATATTCAACACTTTCACTAAGCAACTTATAAGTAGAATTCCAATGAATACTAATATCCCGAGAGAATTTAATGGGACGCCTATTATTTTGAGAGCAAAATCTCAACCATTGTTTCTGGATTTTGTTATGCTTCCAGATATAGTTAATACTATCTCTAATTGGTCTAATATAAATAGAAAGAATTTGTAATCCAGCTTGAACACACAAATTTAAAACATGGCATGCACATCTTTGATGAAATAATTTACTCACAAAATAAGGATTGCACAATTCCTGTAACATAGGAATAGATGCGGTATTGCTTGCAGCATTATCAAAACCAATTGCAAAAATTTTGTTTTGGATATGAAACTCTTCAAAAATAATTTTAAGGTGTCGAAAAATATTTACAGCTGTATGTGATTCATCGAAAACACGAAATGCAATAATTCTTTTTTGCATGACCCAATCATTATCAATATAATGACATGTCACACCTATGTAATGGTGGCTACCAAAATTGTCGGTCCATATGTCGACACATACGGAAACGCGACCTTCAAATTGATAAAAAAATGATTTCAATTTGTGTTTTTCTTTTTTGTAAATGGAAAATAGTGCACGTGTGAGAGTGACTCTAGGAACACGTTGCATTGCAGGATTTAATGCATTTTGACAATAATTAACAAAACCAACTTTCTCACCAAAACTAAAAGGTAAGTGTTCTACTGCAACCATTACTGCTAATTGTTCTTTTTTTTCAGACGTATAATGAAATAATTGATTGTTAGGAGTTCCGTACCTGGAGATTTGGGCTTGGTTACTACCCTTCACCATTTCAGACGGATGATTTTTCCTAATATGAGCCCAATACATGCCATATCTAAAGTTTTTACTGGTCTTGTATGTTTTGGGGCAGTAGTTGCACTTGATTTTGATCGTTCCATCATCTAACTCAGTTTTCTTCATATGGGTTTTGAACAGATCGGACTTCAATGGCTTTTCTTCTTCACCTGCATAAAAATTATCTGAAGAGGGTGGCATGGTAGAAGGGGTAGATATATTTTCATTACGAGTGGGGGTATTGAGATTTGGCTCAGAAATTATTAGAGGGGGATTAGAATTAGGAGAGAGATCGGATCCAAATTCTCTTTGAAGGAACTCGTGGTAAATTCGATCATTGTAATTGACGTCATCACCTTCGTGTTCCAACAAATCTTGCATTGGACCCTTTCCTCTGTCCAAATTTCTTAGACTTGAATCGTCTTCCCCACTTGCCATTAAAAAATAAATTATAAATAATTAAATACTAATAGTAAAAAAATTGATAATTGTAAGTAAATATAACAGATGCTTGTAAAAAATAAAAGAAATATATATTTATTAATTTATATGAGAAATGAAAATAAAATAAAAATGTTGAATGTAGAGAGAATTGAAAATTTTAGATTGAGATTTGAGAGAGAATGAGAGAAGAATGAAGTATTGAAGTGTGAAAAAGAATGAAATATGAGGTGGTATTTATAGAATTTAGGTGGAGGGGCATATTTGCAATTAAATTAAAATAAAGGAAAAATAATTTTTGGTCGTTGGAGGAAGTCAGAATAGATGAAATCTTCACAACGGTCACATTGTCACAATTTCAATTTTTTTCACAATTATAGTGACACGTGTCGGCTTCTCATTGGGTGACATATAAATATATATATATATATATATATATATATTTTAAAATTTTAACCGTTGGTGTCCAACGGTTCAACCCAACGGTCAAATTTTGACAATTTTTTTCAAATTGAAGGACACGTGTCGTCTTATAATTGGTTCAAGTTTTTTTTTTATTGTTAACCGCCGGTTTCGAGCGGTTTTCTCCGGTTTCGGGCGGTTTTTGTCCGGTTTTGGTCGGTTTTTCGCAAGGCCAAACCGAAACCGAAACCGAACCGGCTTCAACCGGTTTTGTAACGGCCGGTTTCGGTTTCGGTTTCGGTTTCGATTTTCCAATTTCGGTTTCGGTTTTTAACCGCCGGTTTAACCAAACCATGGACATCTCTAGATAAAACATTAACTACAAGATAAATCTTGTGTCCTCCACCTAAAGTAAATAGCCAAATCGGGTCGGTCATTTTATAGGTTTTGCTGATAATATTTTGTTTTGTTCTTCTTGGGGTTTTGTTATTAGTCGCGTCGTTTTTTAGTGTTTTTTGTTTCTTTATCTTTATTCTTTAGTATTAAAAATATCTTTTACGGTAATTACCAATTGAGTCCTGGACTTTATTTAAAATTTTAAGTTGTTTGTGATTTTTATAAAAGTGACCAAACTAGTCCTTATATTTTCTTCAAGTGCCAAATTAGTCCCTCTAACTAAGTTTTATCCGTCAACTTTAACTGTGTAGAGGTAAAGTTGTATTTTATTCATAAATAATATAATATTGACGCATACACCGTTTTTTAACATATGTATATTTTTGTTTATTTTATTTGTATGTTTTGATTTTTAAATAATTTTGAAAACATCACTTGTATAATATTAACAAAAAAATAATATTATATAAAAGTGATAAAAAAAACTAAACTAATAATGAACGGTAACTTTGTTTAAAAAAATAAAAGTATAATTGACATTGTCTTATTAAAATATTTTTAGAATTTTTTAGAGAATTTTAATATAAAAAAAGATATAAATGGTATTTCATTAATAATATTTTTAGATTTTATTGTAATTATAATGGAGAATTTAATGCACAGAGACAAAATAATTTTACTATAATATGACAAATAAAAGGTATTTACGTACTTTAACTAAAATTATTAAAATCAATTGTTTAATTTAACACCGTTAAGTCATTATGGGAACCAATTTGGTCACTTCTAAAAAGAGAGGGACTAATTTGACACTTGAAAAAATGTGAGGACCAATTTGGTCACTTTTATAAAAGTCGCAAATAACTTGAAATTTAAAAAAAATCCAGGACCTAATTGGTAATTGCCATATCTTTTAAAGTTATGTATTAGAATGATTTCTTATAGCATCTCAGATGTAAATATACATTTTTGAGTTTCTAAATAGTGTCATATTAGCATTTCTATTCACTATGGGCTCACTTTTGAATTTTTTTAAAAAGAAAAGCATATTTACATCTCCAAAACAATTATTTAAAATCAAATATGTATCTATTTTATGACCAATCATAAAAAACAATTATTATATTCTATCTCATATTTTATTTTACAATTAAATGAAATTTAAGATTATTGGTGGAAAGAGTTAGAAATCCTAATTAGCATTTCTAGGAGAGTTTCTAGAATTAGAAACTCAACTCCATATTCTCTAACTTTTTTTTGGCACATTATCTTCATATTCAACTTAGATAATTGCATTGGAGAGAATTTTTTTAACTTCTTTAGTATCTATCCTATGTGGCACTTCATTTTCTCCAAATGTATAATTACATTGGAGATACTCTTAGTAGAGTCTCTGCACATAATTTCTAACAAAAAACTTTCTATTGGTTGGTATTTAATAAAAAATACTTTTATTTGTTTTTAATATACCACTAACAATGGAACAAGACAATATGAGGTTGGTTCGGTAGAAACCTTTCACATATGCACCACAAGGTTGTAGGTTCGAGTATTTCCCCTCCTTAAAAAAATCTGAATTTATGTAATAATGTAATATTTAAAATAAAATAAAAATAACAATGGAACAAGACTATAAAAGAGCTTTTTGTAGCGATGAAATATAAAAATGATTAAAATAATATTTCTTAAGGAAAAAATAGTAAAATTTCTAAATTACCATAATCGCATTTAAGGGTATCATTTTTAAATTATAATTAGTTATAAAAAAGTTGGAGATTGCATAAAAAAAATTATTAAAAAAAACCACATACACAAAAAGAAAGAAAACGTGCTTGAAAACACATCTGTCCATGTTCCATAAGGGTGCGTTTGGTACGGGGACGGGACTGGACTGGAATAGACTGGACTGGACTGGACTGGACAGGACAGGACAGGACAGTTGTTCCATGACGTGTTTGGAATGTATGGGACATGACTGTGGATTGTACTGTTATACGTTTGGTATGGCTGGGACAGGACAGGACAAGAGATTCAAATGACCAGAGTGCCCTCCTTGTTTTGTCTAATATTAAACAATATATATTAAACAATTTTTATATATCATATTTAACAATATTAAATAAATATTGTAATTGAAATATATTATAATATTTAACAAAAACAAAATGGTTCAAATGACCTCTTGTTTTCAATTACAATATTATTATATTTTACAAAAATAGTAATATTGTAATTGAAATATATTATAATTATTTAATAATATTATATAATAATATGATATATTATATCATTATATATAATAATATATATGTATTATGTATATAATAATATATAGGATATATATATCATATATAATGTATTTTATATATATATATATTAATATATATTATTATATTATATTTATATTATATATATATAATCTTATATAATATTATATCATATATAATATATATTATATATATATTAATATATAACATTATATATATATATCATATATATTATATATCATATATATCTTATATATATATTATTATTATATATAATATATATATATATGATATAGTATATATTATTAAATATTATTATATATATAATATATATTATATATATTAATATATAACATTATATATATATCATATATATTATATATCATATATATCTTATATATATATTATTATTATATATAATATATATATATATATATATGATATAGTATATATTATTAAATATTATTATATATATAATAATATATTTAATATGTTATATATAATTTTATAATATATATTATATTATATTATATATGTAATTATAATTTTTATATATTATTAAATATTAATATATATATATATTAATATATTTAATATATTATATATTATTATATATAATTTTATTATATATATATTATATTTAATTATAATATATATTAATAATATATATATAATATAATATATTGGATATGTTTGTAATTATTTGAACATTTAAAGGGTAAATTGGTCTTTTTGGCACTTGTCCCATGTCATGGGACAAGTTGTCCTAGGGTCTTGGGTTGGACAATTTTTTGTGATTTTTTGTCCCACTTTGTCCCGTCATGTCCCATACTAAGGTCGCGCCAAACGTGGGACAAGAACAAGTTGTCCCACTTTGTCCCGTCCCGTCCCGCGTACCAAACGCACTCTAAGGACAAATCATATCTTAAAAAAAATTCTTTATATCAAATAATGCGAGTATGCTAGTACCAGTAGATAAAATGGACGCTAATCGTTTGCATTCTCTCGTTTCTCTTTGATAAAAAGTCTCAACCGCAGGTCTCGATCAAGATTCAAGACTTATTTAATTTTATTTATTTATTTATAAAAACAAAAAATAAGAAATAAAAAATAACAAAAAACAAGTCTCGTATCTCATTTAATTTTATTTATTTTATAAAAACAAAAAATAAAATAAGCAATAAGCCTGAATCAAAGGCGTCACCCTCGATTCGAGAATTATTTTCTATAAATTTTTTCATATCCGTATTTTTCGTTTTTTTTTTCAAATTCATATTTTTTTTTCCAATCAGTTACGATTTTGAAATTTTTGTGTTTCAACCCAACCCAAACCCAAATTGTCAGGTTCTATAATTTAAAAAAAAAATATTATTTCAACATATTTAAAAATGGATATAAATTTATACTTTTAAAATTTTGGATTCTTATTATATATGACTAGTATATATATATATATATACACAAAACGTAGCATTAACATGTACAAAAGAAGCACACCCCCTACTGATTTATTCATGTCTCACTTTTTAAAATTTTGATTTAAGTAAATTAAATTAAATTTTTTTAATTAAATTTTTGGTTTATTTCCAAAACTACCCATTTTACTTATTTTTCAAACTTAATACATACTATATATGATCTCTCTATCTCTGATCTCTCTATCTGTGTACATCTCTCTCACCTCCATTGATTGATTTATTTTTTTTCTTCTTATTTCTTTTTTTTAGTTTTTTTCTTCTTATTTCATGATGGAAAGAAAAAAAATAAAAAATAACTAGGTACTTCAACACAACAACAGCTTGATATCATTCTAAAGAAAAAATAAACTTCAAACTTATATCCAGAGAATGAATTGTTTCCAGATGCTTACTATCATTGTCAAACAATTACTGTTTTATGTCATTCTCAGACAATTCTTCAAGATGTTTGATATTGTTCTTAGACAATTCTTCCATATTCTTGATATCGTTTTCAAACTATTCTATAATATTTTATATGTATATAATATGCAGATTTTAGGATTTAAGAGTTTTTTTTTTTTTAAGAAACAGATTACTGGGTTTAGTGTGCCAATAGCACCACTCCAAAATAATATATAGAAAACGTATAAACATAAATAGAAATTAAAAGTACTTACAACAATAGCAAAATAGTCTGACAACAATGGAGATATACAGAAATAGGTCACACACGTTATTGATAATTTTAGAAATTTTTACAGAGAGAAGAAAGAGAGATATTACAAGAAACAATCTGAGAGAGAAGAAAAAGAAGAACTGAAAACTAAACTAAAACTGAACCTGCCTCTCAAAGGGTACATAGTCCCTTAAATAGAGAGAAAGGTTTACTATAGTAAAGATCGGACTACCATGGTAAACATAACCGTGGTTGGTCAATAATAATTACATTATTAGAATCTTTTACTGTAGGGAACAATAAGTTGTCTGGTCTTGATTGACGATAAGTTTGAACTATTCTGGAATATTGTTCTTGTCCTCATCTGCTGACAGTGGAAAGAGTTAATAAAGGCTGGCTTGTCATGGAGCCAAAGGAGGTCTAATAAGTCAAAAGGAGGTATAATAATGCTTGTCGTAGGGCCAGTGGAGGCCTGATAAGTCAAAATGAGGTATAATAATGCTGTGTTGAGAGAATATGTCTGGTGAACTTGATAAGGCTAAAGTCGCTGGGATTGTGATAAGTCATGACCAAAGTAATTTGTGGGGTCATTATCACTAAAGTCATCATATCTATCTCTTTGGTCATCTGATTTCGAATCAATTTGAGATATGATGGTCATGGTTTTCTTCATTTCGTCTTCTATTTTTGATAATTCTGTTGGGGTGGTAGCTGCAGCAAACTTGGCCTGATTTTGGGATTTGGCCATCAAAAATACGGATCGGTCAGATACTTTGTTACAGAGGGTAGGGTTTTCTGCAAACAATTTAGCAACTCTGTTTGTGCCATGATCTGCAATATTCATACCGCTCCACCATTTAATCTTTGTTTGTCTGTGAAAGTATGGGACATTAACATTCACAGTCAATTTTTCTTTGATTGCATATTCGAGCATGAGAATCCAAGTTAGGTTGAAATGTTTGAAAAAGAGTAATAAGTCTGGGATAAAATCTCAATCGGTTGGTTTGGAAAAATAGGTGGTCCAATATCTATATTCTTCCTTGACATATGGGTAAGGACATCAATAGTGAGGCCATATTTATCCCACCATTCTAAAAACCAGAAAGGAACAATGAGTCAGAAATTCTTGTCCAAATAAATGAACCAAGACAGGGAATTGCCCGGGTTCTGGCCATATAACATATAAGTCCATGCGTCAATGTAGTCCCAGTAGGAAAAATCTGAGATGTGAAAAAGTTTGGAAAATTTGATTCTTTTGTTGGGATCACCACCCTATTGGTCTAGGGTTAAAATCTTTCAGAGCTTTATTTTTTTGAAAATAAGTTTTTCTTTGTCGATTTTGTCGAAAACATCAGAAATGTAGATGGATTATGTATCTATAAGGATGAATTCATACAATATATGTCTTTTTGATAAGTCTTGAGGGATCCGAAAAAACAGCGGATCAATGATTGCATCAGCAAGTTTATTTGGTTCCTTGAAATAATGGTCCAGTAATAGTGGTGTTTCCACCGTGAAGTATCTATCAAAAAAGGGTATGGTCAAATATGGATAGGTGGGGTGATTGATTTTGGGAAATGTGGTTGGAGAAACCTGAGTCTGTTGAGATGATTTGTCTAGGGCCAACTTGTCTTGTTTGGCAGAATGTGGGCTAATATGGGATGAAGTAATGGTCTTAATTGGAGAAGATTCTGTAGGGAAAAACACGCGGCGGAAGCGAAAACTTGGGTGGTATATTTAAAAAAAAATCCTTTAAAAGAAAGACCGTTAACCCTAGATTAATTGACATATAATTAAAAATATCGTACATTTTTCTTGTGACGATTGAACTAACGTCGATTTGAATCTGCTTGCTTCGAATTGAATCCGTAAAATCTTCCAATCCAATGACGAACGTGAATCACCTAGGTGTGTGGGTTCCCTTTCTTTGAATTGTAAACCTGAGGATGGAAACAAAAATCTTTTTTCTTTTGTTAGTCACAATAATCCTCGTAGAGAAAATAAAAAACGTTTGGTCACTTGTGAATTCTCAATCTTTTAATCGAAAACTCGTCTGAACCATAATTCAATCTTATACATAAAGCCTTTTGATGTAAAAGCTTCTAATGTACTATTGAAAATAAAACTTCCCTTATTCTTCTTCTTTATAGCCGAATTTTATACGCATTTCTTGAGTTGGAAGTTTTTTTTTTATTCAAAGCAAGAGAATAAAAATTCTTTTTCTAAAAACAAAAAAAAAAACTTTTTTTTTAACTTTCTGAATTTAATAATATATATAGGTATACAAATCCTTTCCTAAAGAGGATTTACTTGGTGGTCAAGAATCCTATCTCTAGGTGGATTTACTTGGTGACAAAGAATCATTTTTCAAAAAAGATTTCTTTTCCACACCAAGACTCCTAATCTAACTCAAATAGTGTATTTATTCAATAACCAATTATTGAATATAATTAAATTGTAACTAAATCAAAAACTTCCTAATAGAAATCAAATACTTCATAATTTGACTAGATAAATAAATTCCTATTATTTATCTACTTATCAAATATTGTATTTGATACTTATCATATTATCAACAACAATATGACTTTAGGAGACCATCTCTTACTAGGAAAAAGATTTTGACTTTTAATTAAATAATTAATTAATTAATTTCCATTTAATTAAATAATAAAATAAAACAATATATAAGACTAATGAATAGTCCATTGCCGCCCAAGCCAATATATAAGGGCCAATACTGTTTTTTCTGATTTATTAAATCCATTGGACCTTAATAAAAAGTCAACATGTGAACTAGACTCATTCTTACTAAAAGAAACAAGTCTGCATGCCTTAATACAATTCTAGATGGACCCATAAATTGGTCCGGTAAAATATATCACATGATCCATGCAAGTTCGTGTGAATTGAGGATCTTGGCAGGCTATCTAAATTTAAGCTCCAATAAACATAATCTAATCAAAATCAACAAATGATTCACTTTGGTTCGATCTATTAATTTTAGTTCATTCCACTAAAAAACTAAATTGAACTTTTAAATAAAGATAGAATAAGTTAATATTGCTCATTCTTACCCTAGACAATCTTAATGGAGATAGTGTATCCTCGTGAAGAATATCAGTAATCGCTAAGAACTCATAGACCGCCTATAGCTCTCCAAGTTACCATATTTACCCATATGACCACATTTTGAACTTGGATATTTTGACTTGTCCAGAAGCCATATTTCAATAGACACTATTGAAAACTTAACATTAAGATTTAATATCCAATACCTCAAAACATCCATATGATGATATTCTACTCTCATTTAATAAATGGAGCCACGATGTCCATATCAATAAATGAAGTCCTCTATCGATTAACAAATAAATACCATCAAACTATCGAGGATAGACTATGCTATATAATCGTACTCATTGATAGTTCAAATGATAACACTAGCAACCATAAGTTCATCATTTATCTCAGGATTGAGGTAGACTCTTTGATTGTCTTCAAGTGAAAACTTTTATCCATTGACGGTTCTGGATAAAGTATTTCACTATGATCATATTCAATGCACCCAGTGCAATAGGTTCTTTTGCCCAAAGACACCACACTTTGATGATTTTAGACTCATCATAACATATTTGATCTCACTCAAATGCTAGCAAAAGAATCTACAACTTTAACAAGATAAAGGCGCCCAACCTTTATCTTAAGTTGTGAATATTATTTAAGACTAACTAAAGAATTGTGTCTACCTCATACATATTCAGATGTACGAACAATTCTTCTTTTCTCATAATCTTTTGACCTGATGATTATTTACTTTTGACAATTATAATTAAACTATAAATGCTATAAGATTTGTTAAACTAGAAATCACTTTATTAATATGAAAAGATTGTCAAATACATTATCACACTCTTGCTATTGAGCATAATCCTAACAGATTCATGTTTTAAGGGGGGAAATTGTTTGATATTTGCAATTGGTTTGATAGGCATGGGTTTAATGGGCTCAATAAATTTGGGTCTGGAATAGTGGAAGCTGATTTTGGTGTACTGGGTTGTGATATCAATGATAGGGCATATTTGTCTTTGTGATTTGGTTTCGGGGGAATATTATAAGTCAATGATAAGTATGATGATAAGTCTGCATCCGTAGTGGGCTTGATGCCCAATAGGATAGATGATAGTGGTGGCATGATTCCCCGACCACATCAGCCTCTGCGGCTGCTACTCATAGGTTTTAGAGATGAGGCATTATCTTTGCTCTTATAAGTCTTTCTTCCTTTAATACCTCTCATACCCTTGTATTTTTTGATGAATTTCTATTTATGTTCATATGTTTTCTATGTATTATTCTGTGGATTCTTTTGTACGTGTTAGTGTTATATTTTGATATCAGAGCCTTGAGACTTGCTGGAGAAGGAAATAGTTAAAATTCTTTTCTAGGTGCAAAAGTCAGTAGTCACCGGGTGAGATAGCCACAAGCTAAGAGAGCGCTAGGCATATTGTAATTCCTATAGACAGGTTGTGAGTTAAAACCTAGGAAGTATTTTGATTGCTTTTTCTCTATCATGTCTGCAAGTAGTTCTAGGCCCGGAATAGAGCCTGGCGATGACAATAGTGCCACAGGACAATCTATAGCAAACTATGAGACTAATCGGAATGACAAAGACTTAGACAATTGACAATTGCCTAATATTCAACAACATAGCATCTATAAGAAAAAGAATATCTTAGATTACAGAACTTTACTCGGACAGAAAACCAAAGAAATCAATGTCAAATTCCAAAATAACACTTTTTCCACAAATCTATTAAACAAAAATAGCCTAAATCATTATCACAAGATCGGTTATAACAACATGCACATTGGCAGTGTGCAAGTTGGTATCAAACCATTATCAAAGATTGGCCTCAATAATTCTTTATTAGTTGTCCTTCGTGACAAAAGGATAACAGAATATAAAGAATTCATCATAGAGATGGCTGAGACCACCCTGACTTATGGACCCATATATTTCCAATGTTATCTGAACTTCATCATTACTCTAAACACAGATGAACTCAAACAAAAATGCCTTGTTATTGATATACAAACTCATAATTATAAATTTATTGAAAGATCAAGCCCTTATAAACTTGTCTACATAGTCCATTACCGTGTCTTAACTTCTGGTCTAATACTCGGCTTTATATCTACTATTCTAGCAGGACAAACCATTTGTTTAATACATCCCCCTCTGTCAATGTTATGGTCCCTACACCCGTAAAATGGGAAGATATCAATTTCCCAGAAGACTGTATAAAAGAGAAAGTTGACCAACCTTGCTATAGACCACATATGAGAAGCCTCCATAACTGTATCAATGAGCAAGACGAAACCCTGAGAATATCCTTCAGAAGGGATATGACCAGATCTTATGAGGAACCAAGCACTCCCTCCAACGATGATTTCCAAACTGGTCAAAACTCCTTATCAAGCCTATACAGACTTAATATCCAAGACCAGATCCCTAGTCTAACCCCAAACCAGGTTAACCAGATTCCAAGCTTGACCCCCAACTTGGCTGACCAGTATAGATCAAGCTCCAGAGAAACTTCTGAACCTATAAACCTAGTCCCTAGACGCAGGCACCCAGCCAATGTGGAAATCCCCACTCATGTCACCAATATACACAAAACACCAAAACAAGTAGCCCAACACATCCACACCAACAACAATGAAGGATAAACATCTCCTACCCATTCACAACTCTTGACAGAAATCCTTGAACCATAACCTGCAGTTCGAACTATTAATGTCCTTAACAAAGAAAATACTATTGATTACGACTTCCTGCTTGCAGAATATCATTATCATCATAACGAAAACATGAAAGAAAAATATGAGACAAATTACAACAGCAGAAAGAGGAAGCAATTCCTTGACAAATGGATGCAGAGTATTAAAACTCAACAAAGAAATACCATTCTTCGAATGGTATGCAAACATAAAACAAATTGAAGAACAATGTCTTGTTCTTGACCAACCAAATTTCAGGACTTATAAAACTCGTCGGGGGAACGAACAACAACCCCACCCTCCTCCTAGAGACTTTGAAATTGAAATGAATAACGAAGATCCATAAAACACTAATAAAATTACTGAATGTACTCCATTCATTATTTTTGACGAAGCATTTTCCCCAACTGTTCCCGCATCATCAAACCAGATTGGCATCATCATGAAACAAAACAATTACACTAATGTTTTCCTTAATTCGATTGGAGAACAACTAGACAAAATAGAACTCAAAATAACAAGCACAACTGCCATTCCTGGTGCCTCTCCCATTGAAACACACCAAGTCTATGTTCCTCAAACTCATAATCCGCCGGATAAAAAATTGAAATCCAAAATGCCAGAATACCAACCAGACATTCTCATATTTTCCGACTCTACAGGTATCGAAAAATGTTTTGACCATTTTCTGGATGAAACAGAATTGCTTAAAGCCTTAGAAGAAAGACTTAGGAACATTCCCAAGCCAGCAATCCAAACGTTAGAAGAAAACATTACTTCCTTCAGTGACGAAGATTTTGATAATATAGTCCAACGTTTGACCTCAATTGATAAAGTTAACAGTCATACGTACCAAATATTACCAAAACATAAAACCTTATTACCCAAAACCAATTCCCCCTGATCTTCAATATGAAGAAACAATTCCTTACATGGCCTATATAGGCAATGCTTGCTATCAATTTAACATTGATGGTCTATTAGAATATCAAATCATGACAATCATCAGATAAATGCACACTATTGTATATATCTATATCAAAAAAAAAAACATGACTCATATTGATGTTGTAACCTCGCTAGCCACGGGGTTTGAATGGCAACGGTTTGGCTGGTAAACTCATACCATGAGTCTAAATGCCACAACATCTATTATCAACCATACAAAAGAAATCATCACCACCACTCTGGCTAGATCAACTACTGACCCAGCCTCTTTTATACCTTCAACATCAATCACTACTACCACCACTCAACCAGATGGTATAGATGTACTATGTTACACCATATTGTTGCATTTCGTGGGAAATCCTAACTGATTCCAATGCAAAGAATTTTTTAAAACTCCAAAATCTTAAATGCAAAAAACTCAGTGATTTCAAATGGTACAAAGAAGTATTCTTGACCCGAGTCCTTCAACGGGCTGACAATGCAAACTTTTATTGGAAAGAAAAATTCATATCAGGTTTGCCAACACTTTTCTCTAACAAAGTTAGAGACAATATGGTTAAACAAATGGTCAGCACTGACCGGTCTCAAATAGACCTCACCACTTGGACTTATAGCGAAATTATAAGTACTATCAACACTGTTGCCTTAAAATTGTGTAATGATATCAGACTAAAAATCCAACTCAAGAAGCAAAAATTAACCACAAAAAAGGAACTTGGTTCTTGGTGCGAACAATTTGGCTTTGAAAAATTCCCCAGCCAAAGAAAAAGGAACCCCTCCAAATACATCAAAAAATACAAGGGTATGAGAGGTTTTAAGGGAAAAAAGATTTATAAGAATTATAAGAGCAAAGATAATGCCTCATCTTCAAAACAACAAGGTTTTAAGAAATCCACTAAAAGATCTCCAAGACAAAGAACCACCGGATGTTTCAAATGTGGTAAACAGTGACACTATGCCAACAAATGTCCCAAACTGAAAAACAAAATTCAGAGTTTAGATATTGATGATCAAATCAAAGATAGACTTACCCAAGTCCTTTGCGACGAGTTTGACACTGATATCGAAATATACAGCTCTGACAATAAAATCTTAATACTAAGTGATAGTGACACCACAAAAGAAACCAGTTCTGATGACCCATCAGAAGAAAATCCTGAAACACAACCTTGCATTTGTAAGGAAATCAACGTCCTCCACCAACATGACTATTCCCTTATAATTAGTATGATTGATAACACCGATGATCTCACACTCAAGGCTAGTCACATCAGACAATTACAATAAAAGATTTCGACAGAAAAAACACTGAAACCTATTCCCACATCTCACACAGTTGATAGTCAACAATCTAGTTCACCCTTCATTGCCCCTAATTTTGATGAAAACGTTATTGGACGATTTCAGTCAAAACCTAAGAAAATGACCATTTTTGACCTATAAAAAGAAATCAAAAACATTAAAGATGGAATAAAAATTATAAAATCCAACACTGAGAAATTACAGGCCCTAAAGAAAAGCCTACCCAGTAAAATTCCTGAAAAACAATATACCAGTCCCAAACAACCCAGCTTCAATAGTTCTGAGGATTCAGGTTCAGATCCACAACGTTCTGACCATGAACACGAACTAGCAAACCTTCAAGTAATATCACAATTTTACCAATATTGTCAAAAAATACAAGATTCAAAAATGGTATATTGAAATCAATATCAGAATTTCCACTGACTATAACTTAACGGTAAATGTTTTGGTTGACACTAGAGCTGATTTAAACTGTACAAAAGAAGCCCTTGTTCCCACCAAATATCTTGAAAAGACCACTGAGTCTCTATATAGTGCCAACAGACAATAACTAGACATTCAATACAAGCTCACATATGCTAGGGTTTGTAATGAAGGAGTCTGTTACACCACTGATTTCCTCATAGTCAAAACACTATCTCAAAATGTGATCCTGGGTCTCCCATTTCTGCATCTAATTTCACCATTTAAAGTTACCAGTAAAGACATTGTCACTAAGTATCTTAACAAATAAATCATCTTCCCTTTTATCTATCCGCTCATTATAAGAGACCTAGACACGTTAAAGAGGGAATGCGCACACAAAGAATCCAAAGATATATATGTTCCCTTCGAACAATGTATCGTCAACCTTAACATCAAGCAAACCCAATTATCCTTCCTCAAGGATGACTTAAGTTTTGAAAAACAAAAGAAATATTTGAAAAATCCTAAATTACAAGATAGGATAACAACTTTTAGACAAAAAATAGAAAAAGAAATGTGTTCTTCTTTCCCTAACGCTTTTTGGGACAGAAAGAAACACATCGTTACCCTTTCTTATAACAAAGAATTCTCTGAAAAAGGGATACCCACAAAAGCCATACCCATTCAAATTACAGCAGAATTAGTTAAATATTACAAAACAGAAATTGACGACTTATTACAAAAAAGACTGATTCGACCCTCCATGTCACCTTGGAGCTGTCATGCTTTCTATATGCAGAAGAATGCTGAAATAGAACGTGGGGTTCTAAGACTTGTCATCAACTACAAATCCCTAAATGAAGCCCTCTAGTGGATAAGATATCCAATTCCAACCAAATCGGACTTATTGAAAAGATTATATGATTCCAAAATATTTTTCAAATTTGACATGAAATCGGGATTTTGGCAAATTCAAATTGCTGAAAAAGACCGATACAAAACAGCTTTCACAGTTTCATTTGGACAGTATGAATGGAATGTTAAGCCTTTTGGACTTAAAAATGCCCCTAGTGAATTTCAGTGTATTATGAATGAAATTTTCAATCCTTAAACTGAATTTTCCATTGTTTATATTGATGATGTACTTTTATACTCTAATAATATTGACCCGCATTGGAAGCACATGACATATTACTTCTGACCATTAAACATCATGGCTTGGTTGTTTCTGCTCCAAAAATCACTCTATTCCAAACACATATTCTATTTTTGGGTCATAATATCACTCGAGGAACTATTATCCCTATCCAAAGGAGCTTAGATTTTGCTGACAAATTCCCCGATGAAAGCAAAGATAAAAAACAGTTATAAAGATTCTTAGGGTTTTTGAACTATTTTGCAAACTTCTACAAAGAATTAAGAATTATTTGCAAACCCATTTTTCAAAGGCTAAAGACAAACCCTCTCCCTTGGACAGATGTCCATGCCTCAGCTATCCAACAAGTCAAACGACATGTCAAAAAACTACCATGTATATATATTTGTCATCCTACTGCTCCAAAGATTGTTGAAACTGATGCCTCTGAGTTAGACTATGGAGAAATCCTAAAACAGGTCATTAACGGAAAAAAATGTTTAGTCCGTTATGTTTCAGGTTCCTGGATCAATACCCAGCAAAAATATTCCATTGTCAAAAAGGAAATCTTGGCCATTGTTTTAACTATCCAAAAACTCCAAGATGACTTGATCAACCAAACATTGTTTTAAGGGTTGATTGTCAATCAGCAAATTTATTTTGAAAAAAGATGTTAAAACTCTAGCTTCTAAACAGATTTTTGCCAGATGACAAGCTTTATTATCTGCTTTTAATTTTACCATTGAATATATTAAGGGGGCTGAAAATAGCCTATATATACAGTCCTTTTCTCCTCAATGCGCACTGATATAACTTATACCAGTACGTTGCATGTGGACCACTATGGAGAAGTTTTGACAAGTGCATACACTTTGAGTAAAAGTATGTAAACCTAATGGTCTACATCCAACACAATGATGAAATTATATCAGTATGTACTGACTTGAAAATTTATGTGTATATATATAGGGTCAAGCTAAATTAATTTAAATTTGTGACTTAATTTGTTGACTTCAACATCTCAAACACTCATGTGTTCTTAATCCAATAGTTGAAATTTGAATACATTTATAACTCTTTGATTAAAAGCACATGTATGGTTGAGATATTAAAGTCACAAATTTAAGTTAGTTTAATCTAACTCATATATATATATATATATATATATACAGTCATTTTCCTATCAGTGCGCACTGGTGGAATTATATAAGGATATTTAATGTGAGTCACTCACTTATAAAAGAGCTTTGACAAGTGCATACATATCAAGTCAAAGTATGTAAAACAAGTGGCTCACATTCAATGTCCTTATATAATTTCATCAGTGCGCACTTATGTAAAAATTTTCGTTTATATATATATATATTAATACCATCTTTTAAAATAGGGAAAATTGCACAAACTTCCCATAAGTTTAACCAATATTGTACTCAGATGCAACTTTTATCAAAATTGCACATACTTTTCCTACTTTTCATAGACTAATTATTTAACTAGTCTTAAAATTTAAAATAACTTAATTACCCTTGACTTAAATATTTTATTATAATAATTATTATATTTGAGGATTTTATTATAATAAAATTAATTAACTAACCATTTTTTTATTTAAACGGTTAGAGATTTTATTACAAATAAAATATAACTAATTAACTAACTATTTTTTTATTTAGAAAAAAAAATATTTTTTTAAGAAATAAAAAAACAAATTTGTCCATGTTCCATAGCCATAGGGACCAACCATATCTTAAAAATTCTTTATATCAAATAATGCTACTATAATAGTACTAGTTGATAAAATGGACGCCAATTGTTTGTATTCTCTCGATTCTCCTTGATACAAAGTCTGAACCGCAGGTCTCAATCAAGATTCAAGACTTACTACACGTCTCATATCTCATTTAATTTTTTATTTTATTTTATTTCTTTAAAAAATAAGAAGAAGAAAAAGAAATATGTCTAGATTAAAAGCGTCCCCCTCTAAGTATCAAATTAGGGTTGGGCGTTTCCCCATGGGGCTCCATCCCCCACTGGCCCCCATGGGGTTTTGGGGGTGAATTTTGCCCCCAAATGGATTTTGGGGATAGGGTGAGGGCAAACTTTGTCCCCAAATCTATTTTGGGGGAGGTGGTGGGGGTACCTTCCTCAAACCCAATACCTCAACGGCCCCCTAAAATATATATATATATATATATATATATATCTATATATATATATATATTTTATTTTTTATTTTATTTATATATAAAATTTTAATAATTAAAAACATTATAAATAATAATATTAAAGTATTAAAGGATTGACAAGAACCGATTGTATTTTACAATTATTTTGTATTGTAATTTGGAATTTGTATTGTATTTTTATTATTTTTCGGATTGAAAATTTAAAATTTAGAATTAAAAAGGAATGAAATGGGGGAAATGGGAGAAATGGGTTTTGGGGGTGGGGGTGGGGGTGGGGGTGGGGGTGGGGGAACCTCTCCCCCACTGGTCCCCCCAAATGGATTTTGGGGGAGGTGGTGGGGGGAAGTTTGAGGAATGGGGGTGCGGGTGGGGGTACCCTCCCCCGCCCCATTGGGCCCCCACGCCCATCCCTACATCGAATATCGATCTTGGAACTATTTTCTAGAAATTTTTTCATATCCGTATTTTTTTTGTTCCTTTTTCTGTCGATTTCTCTCACGTTTTATTCTCGCTCTTCAAATCAGTTATATATTTTAAGTTTTTGTGTTTCAACCCAACCCACGAACCCAAATTGTCGGGTTCTATAATTTTTTTAAAAAAACTTATTCTTTCAATATATTTAAAAATGGATATAAATGTATTGATAGAATAAATGTGAATTATATATTATTAAAAATTTGGATTCTTATTATATATTCTTAGTGTATATATAATTTTATATATATAAACAGAAATTTTCAAGTCAGTACGCACCGATATAACTTCATCAGTGTGTTGGATGTAAACCATTATATTTACATAAATTGACTCAAAGTGTATGCACTTGTCAAAATTTCTCCATAATCAGTGGTCCACATGCAACGTACCGATATAAGTTATATCAATGCGCACTGAAGAGAAAAAGAATGTATATATAAATATCATCTTTTAAAATTTAACACTGGGGTTTCCCGCACATCACCTCTTAACCGAGTTGGTAGTACATGTGTGGGGAGTTTTCTTCCCGAATTGTAAGAGTAATTATCTCTCGTTATGGAAGTAGATATCTGAACTGCATATGTATTGTTTGACTTCGACAGATCCTGATAGTTGTATCGTAATATACTTGTAATACCTAAAAATAAAAAAAATAAAAAAATGGGGTTTCTTGTTGAGGCATGGTCATCGATAAGAATGAAGTGGTGAAGGTAAGTGATTTGGATCAGACGGCCACAATTTATTCATCAATAAGACCCACCATGGATCACACGGTCTACACTCTACCGACAATTCTTTTGGCCATCACATGTAATTCTGGATGTACAAAATAAGCACACATGTCCACTCTACAGTCCACAGCAATCATCACAGTTTGACGGAGATAGTCAACCATGATTTGGCGAGGCTTGAATTTGGCCAGCAGTGGGTGAGCTTTGGGCGTTGTCATTCCGATTCCTTCTCTCATGTCCACCATCTCCTCACCAATTCTATTCCTATCAAAGCACTGAATCCCAATCCAACCATTCTCAACGCCAGTCCTTCTCCAGGATACCCTTTTCTACCCGACCCGAATGGAATCAACCCGAACCATCCCCGCCCCTTTTCCTCCTTTTCCAAACCTCTCCGGTTTGAACTCTCTCGGATCCACCCAAACCTTCGGATCATTCTGTATGGCCCAACAGTTGACTAACAAGGTCGTACCACGTGGAATCTGGAAGCCCTGTACTGTACATTCATCTGACGATTCATGAGGTCCTACTAACGGTACCGGCGGGTGCAAGCGCAAAGTCTCCTTTATTACGTTACCGAGGTGTCGAAGTTGTGTCAGATCAGATTCTTCGATCAGACGGCTATATCCAATGCTGTTGTCTGTTTCTCTCTGGGCGTTCTTTAGTTCTTCTGGGTGGTTGAGCAAAAGTGAAACTGCCCATTCCATAGCGTTCATTGTAGTGTCTGTTCCAGCTGATAACAGAACCTGTAAAAATTATGCATATTAATTAGCTTAAATTTCTATAAGCTTGATTGATCAAATTTCCAATGTACAATTATAAATGGGAACATGGTTAATTCTTACAAGCATCAGGCCACTGATGACAGCGTCAGTGTAATACTCAGGATCTGTTTCTTGCAATGCAAGAAAACTTCAATCAAAGTCTTTGTTTTCTCTTTAGAGAGGTCACTTGCAATTCTAGTTAGATGTTGGTCTACCAATCCCTGCATGAACTCATCTCTCTTTCGCTGACACTCTAAGAATCCCTTCTCAAGCTCCTTTGGTTTAAACCATGGCAAGTAATCTCCTATGTTTGTCGTGCCACCCAATTTGAAAGTCTCTGCACTGATCTCTTTAAACCTCTTCGCTTCCTCCAAATCCGCCACCTTCTCGCCATAATCTCTCTTCCCAACTATCATCCTCATCATGACATTCATTGTCAGCTCGGACAACTCCGTCCTCATGTTAACGGACTGATTTTGATTATGAAAGATCCGGCGGACCAACGATCTCACTTCATCGAAACGAAGACCAGATAACATTTGAAGTCTAGTAGAGGACAGCATTTCCAAGGACGCTATTAGTCTTAGGTTCCTCCAATGGTCACCGTATGAAGACCAGGCTAAGCTTGTGTAGTTGTAGCCAAAGTGTTTTCCAATGAGCATGTGAGGACGGTTGGCGAAAACAATGTCGTTTTTGGTGAAACATTCTTCGGCAGCTGATGGTGATGAGACCACGAGCACCCGACGTGGCCCGCATTGGAAGAGGACTACGGGACCTTTTCGTTTTGATATCTCGGTGAGAGTTATGTGAATTGGTTTCTTGAGAAGGTTGTGGAGGTGGCCGATTATGGGTAGTGAAGGAAATGGACTTGGTGGCAGGTTTCAGATTTTGTTTAACAAGTGTGTTGTGATGAGATACAGAGCAATAAAGATTGAGAAGATAAGCAAGGTCTCCATTGATGTACTTAGAAGCCTCTCTCTCTTGTGGTAGCTGATACAAGCAAAGCTGAGGGGTCGTTTGTTTTTTTTATCTGAAGACTGAACAGTACTTCAGTTTTCTTAAAACTGAACAGTACTGAAGTTTTTTGAAGACTGAATAGAGACTGAAATCTGAACTTAAATAACATGTTTTTTTTCCTCATATCTGAATGTATTGTCAACATGTTTGTTTTTTAAAAGTAAAATTGTCTGAAACTAAGTAATTTTACATTTACACCCATGTTTTTTTTTGTTTGGTGACACATGACGAACAACCCAGAGATCAAAAAGACATGAAACCGAAGCGATCAAAAAAGAAATTGCAGTAACAATCAAGTAACATAGATGCTAAAAACCATAACCAAACACCACCACCGTCGTCACTGCCACCTTACCACCACCACAATAACAAACCCTACATCTAACTCCTCCAGCTACCTTCTGAGGCACCACCGCCCCTAGAGTATCTAGATCCACCATCTCCACTGCCATATCCACCACCACCCCCTTCACGGCGACCTCCACCTCCATAGCCACCTCCACCACCACTGTTTCCATAACTGATGCGGCTGCTATATCCACCGCCTCCACCACCACCTTCACGGCGTCCACCACCGCCTCCGTATCCACCTCGGCTGCCTCCGTATCCACCTCCACTGCCTCCACCGTTTCCGCTTCCGCGGGATTGAGCCTCGTTGACGGTGATATTACGGCCGTCGAGATTCTGGCTGTTCATTCCTTCGATTGCGTCTCTCATCGCCTTCTCGTCACGGAAAGTAACGAATCCAAAGCCTCTGGATCTGCCAGTCTCGCGATCGTTAATGATCGATAGGTGATTAGTAATAAAACAGATAGAGAACAGTAACAGAGAACAGTAGTAGTAGTAATAGAGAACAGTAACACAAACAACAGATCACAGATCACAGATCAAACAGAGTTGAATTATCGATGAAATCGGGTCAGATCTGGGTCCGATCTCTGCCGCGCGCTAACGGACCTTCGATTCAACGATATCGCCATAGGTACTGAAGGCCTCCTGGAGAGAGACGTCGTTGGTGGCCCAAGCGAGGCCTCCGACGAAACATCTAAACTCAACTTCAGCTGAAGACATTTTAGGGGAATAAGGTAGTAAAAAGAAAAAGAGATGGATACTTTTGAGAATCCGCCTCTAAGAGAACTAAAAGACTGAATATTTATACCCATGTTAAACAATTATATATATAATATAGAATAAAAACAAATCCAAAACTAATAATTATATATGAACACGTATGATCATGATATTCTTCTTCGATTACAAATAAACTCCATTTTTATTAAAAAAAAGAAAAGTTTTTTTTTTTCAAAAAATAATAGAGACCATAAGAAAACTCATAAAAAACACTCTAAAAAATAATATATAAATACATCACCCTAATATCATAATAGAATATTGATATTAAACATAAATATGAGAAGTAATTAGGGTTCTTTTTTATTTTTAAAGCTATTTAAAATAAGCAATATATTAAAATAAATATTTATATACCATATATAATTATGATGAAATTAGAAATATGTTATATATAGGGGATAGTATCGGAAGAAAAGATTTTGGATTGCATTTAATGCAATTCAGTGATTTGCAATTAAGTGAAAAGTCAAGATTTTTTACTTTTTATTTTAAGATGTTTTTTGGTATTTTTAAGTTGTTTGATCACTTAAAAAAACAAACAAAACAACTTAATAATTATGATTCAGACCCATTAAATTTTAAGTGGAAAAAACAAACGACCCCTAAATATGCTCATGTGTAAAGGCTATTGATCGAAGAAGAAAGGATAACGTACGTATGCTAGTTTGTTGTGAGCATGACATGTGTCATTTATTATTAATTTTATTACGAAATTGTCACCAATGAATGTCACTTGTTCTTGGTTTTGACTCTTACACATAAAAACAACTTTATCAAAAATCGACATTCATATTCATTTATGCTAATCAAATTTGGTTAAACTTAACTGTTGATAAAGTTTGACAATCAAAATAAGGGTAATTTTGACCTTTTAAACATTTATCAAATATGTTAAAAATTAAACTAAAATACTAATTAATTGAAAAACAAAAGCAGAATTTTTTTTTTTATTAAATGGATCTCTACCATGGTGGAGATTAAAAAGATTCTTTTCTAAAAAATGTAAATAAAAAAAAAAGATGTGGGGAATGGGGATTGGATCTCCACAAGGATCCATGGAGTAGATATCCCCATGGATCTCCATCTTCCCACTCTTCAATAATATGCTTTTTGAAAGCTCGCCGATCCTCAAACAAATGCATGTCTTATCCAATCTCCACAGGTTCATTAGTTTAAATTGTCAGAACCTAATTTAAGAAGCACCCATGAAAACTGATTCATTTCCTGTATTGTTGGATCATGTGGGCTCGGCCATAGATGACCTGTTTTTTGTGTCTCAAAAAGGGGTTTGAGTGGGGTTGAGTTTGTGAGAGGTTATGTTAAGTGATGTGGAAGGATGTCTTCTTCAATTCTGCTCCATACATTGTTTATAGTGTTTGTAGTTAGGTTTCGATGGTGGGACTGACTTCGAAATTGGATTTCGAATTTGATGAAAGATAATCGGGTTGCTCTCGCCCGTTGCTGCCTTCGCAGTGGGGGAGGATGGAAATGGATCTCCACCTCTCTATGGTGGTGGTGGTGGAGCGTGAGGTCTGTAAGGGTTTGTTCTTTGAGGTTTGTTGTTGATCTTCGATTTGGGTATGATGATGATGAACTATTGATTTTTGAGGTTTGGTGTTGATCTTCGATTTGGGTATGGGTTCATTTAAAAAAAAAATCTGGTATGGATTTTGCGAGGGTTTGTTTTTTGAGGTTTGGTGTTGATCTTTAATCCTTCGATTTGGTATGGATGTTTTGTTTGGATTAAATGGGAATGTGAGGTTTTGGTTTAATTTGGTGATGATGATGAACTGTGTATGGATTTCTTTTGTAATAAATCATTAAAAGTTATTTTTATTTTACATTTTTACCCTTTCAAAATAATTCTCATTTATGTCCTCATATCAAAGTTACAATGTTGCCCTTGTTAATTGACGGTCAACTAGAGTTTTAATGGAAATCCTAACGGCAGGGGGAAAACGTCTAATATTTTGATTTTCAGGAGGGAGACCGGTCATTACTGAAACTAGAGGGGGTAAAGTGTATAATATGACAAACTACAAGGGGAAATGATTATATCTCTTGTTTATAGTGTTTGTAGTTAGGTTTCGATGGTGGGACTGACTTTGAAATTCGAATTCGAATTTGATGAAAGATAATCGGGTTGCTCTCGCCCGTTGCTGCCTTCGCAGTGGGGGAGGATGGAAATGGATCTCCACCTCTCTGTTTTTTTTTTCTTTTTTGATTTTTCTTTCAAAAAATTCTATTTAATACATTTAAATATATATATATATATATATATATATTCAGTTTTTCAATTAAATTTTTTATATATATAATTGCTTTGTTTGATTTTTTGTTTTTTTGAATTCAATTCTTTAAAATTCTATTTGATGTATGGTAGAGATCCATTTTTTAAAAAATATTTTTTGGTTTTTAAATTGAATTATGTAATCGTGGGTAGTTTAGTCTTTTAATGGTCAAATCTAGTCCACGGTTAAGTTTGACTAAATGAAGGGGGTGTAAGTATTAATATTTGATAAAGTTTTTTCTAGATGTAAGAGAACAAATCTTATGGAGGTTTAGTGTATCTTGCTAATTACAAAAATATCATTATTTTTATGAGTAATAATTATTGTGGAACATTGTAGAGCATTGTGGAATAATGTGGATTCATCACCACACTTGCATTTGCCTAGTGTCACCATTTGTGGAGACAAAACAATGATGGGCTTTAATCAGATAACTAGTGGCAATGTTGTTGTCCATTTGTGATAGGTTATCAAGCCTTATAAATAGGCTCCATTTTGTTCTTTTGTGAGTCTTTATTTGCATGTAGAACAAAAAGCTGGTAGTTGCTTTTGAATTAGAAAACAAAGTCAATCATAAGAGTAATTTTACTCTCTCATTTTGTCTCAATTATCTCTACTATCTCTGCTCTCTCAACTTATTATTATTGATTATTATTTTATCTATTATTTAATTTTATTATAACACGTTATCAGCACGATGCTACTACATCTAGAATCTAAAATTCTGAATTTATTACCACTAGAACCTGAAGTTCCTAAATTTATTACCAGAACCTGAAGCTTCTGAATTTATTATTACTAGAACCTGAAGATTCTAGATTTTTATTTTATACCACAACCTACAGTTATAGATTTGATTTCTCGCATTTTATTTACTTTTACGCATTTTTTATTTAAACAATTTGGTCACCCATCCAAAACCTGAAGTTTTTGGATTTATTTATCATTACTGGAACCTGAAATTTTTAGATTTATTTACTTACAAATATTCCTTTATATATCTAACGATTTAAATTCCTCGGGTTTTTATCAGACGAGAAGTTCTGACTCCGATTGTGATTTTCAGATAACGAGAAGCTGTAATAATGTCAAAGCTTGCAAGTTTGAAATTTTCTGCACTAGAAGTGTCTGGGGACAATTACATGTCCTGGGTTATTGACGCCAGATTACTTTTAAAATCAGAAGGCCTATATTACACTATTGAAGATGGGGCCGAGGCAAATGAACAAGATAAATCTACTGATATGGTTATTATCCGTCGCCATTTGCATGAGGATCTAAAAGCTCAATGCCTAACTGTCACAGAACCAGAAGTTCTATGGCAAGAGCTGAAAGACCAATTTGATAACCAACCCGATGTTGCATTACTAAATACAAGGTATTAGTGGCAATATTTACACTTTCAAGACTTTAAATCAGTCTCTGAATATAATTCGGTTTTATTCAGAATCACTACATAGCTGAAATTGTGTGATTAGGATGTAACAGAAAACGATATGCTGGGAAAAATGATATGCTGGAAAAAACATTTACAACCTTTCATGCCTCTAACATGATATTACAACAGCAATATCGAGAACGGCGATTCTCAAAATATTCAGAGCTAATCCCATGTCTCCTGGTTGCAGCGAAAAATAACGAGCTTTTAATTAAAAATCATGAATCACACCCGACCGGCTCTACAGCATTCCCATAAGTGAATGCCAACACTATTGGAGGACATACTCGCGGTCGTGGTCTTGGTCGCGGTTCCTACCGTGGTCGTGGTCCTAACCGTGGTCTTGGTCGGGGTAGGGGTCGTGAAAGATCATATGATTATTTTGGTATGTGTGGTTATAATCAAAACACTCCCCATAAGTGGAATGTTTATAAGGCTAGACCATATAAAGGGAAAAGAAAAGAATCATGAAACCAACTTCATGGAAGATTCAGATTTTATGGATATCACCCAGTTTAATGTTTCTGATTTCTTAAATGATCCGACTGATAAAGTGACCACTTCAACTGATGATGGAAATGTCCATACCAATTAAGTACTGCTTGTAATTTTTTTGTTATCATGTGAAATGTTTATGTAAATATTCCTTATGTATATATATATATATATATATATGCCTGTTTTTTATCACTCTATCTGATATGTACTTTAGTTATTTTTGTTTTTTGCTTTGTTGTTTTTGTTGTTATAATCAAAATATGTCTTTAAACGATAAGTTGGGTGACATTGAAAAGCAAAATACAGGAGATATATATATATATATATATATATATATATATATATGTCTAGCCAATAGTGTGACGACACATATGATTCTGCGGAATCAGAAATACTTTCTGAATTTAACCTTGCTTGAAGAGAATGTTAATACAATATTAGGTCCAGCAGATCTGATAGAAGGCTTCAGTAGAGCCATGATATTGTTACCAAACAATACTAAAATATGTATCAATGATGCTTTATATTCAAGCAGATCCAGAAGAAATCTACTTAGTTTCAAAGATAGAAGGTATAATGGATATCACATAGAAACTATAAATGACGAGAATATTGAGTATCTGTGCATTACTTCCTATGATTTAAGACGGAAACTCATTATGGAAAAGCTACGTGCTTTATCATCTGGATTATATTACACTCTTATAAGAGGTGTAGAAGTTTATGCAGTTGTGAACCAGAAGTTCTCAGACCCAAAAATATTTATGCTCTCGCACGACCGTCTTGATCACCCGTGATCTACAATGATGCGAAAAATCATTAAAAATTCTCATAGAAATCTATTAAAGAACCAGAAGATTATTTTATCCCATAAAAATTTATGTACTGCATGTTCACAAGGGAAATTAATAATAAAACCATCTCATTCAAAGGTTGGGTTTGAATCCCATGCATTCCTACAAAGAATTCAAGGTGACATATGTGGATCTATTCATCCACCAAATGGATGTTCCGCTATTTTATGGTCCTAGTTGATGCATCCATCAGATGGTCACACATTTGCTTATTATCAACACGCAATGTTATTTTTGCAAGGTTACTCGCACATATTATCAGGCTTCGGACACATTTTCCCGATCATCCGATTAAATCAATACGTCTTGATAATGCGGGTGAATTTACTTCCAAGACATTTGATGAATATTGCAGATCAATTGGGATTGATGTTGAACATCTAGTTCCATACGTTCATACTCAAAATGGATGAGCAGAGTCACTTATCAAGCGTCTCCAGGTAATTGCAAGAACTTTATTATTACGAACACAATTACCAATTTCTGTTTGGGGACATGCTATTTTACATGCTGCTGCATTAATTCGTCTTCGTCCCACTTTTTATCATCAATATTCTCCAGTGCAACTTATATTTGGCCATCAACCAGATATTTCTCATCTGCGTACTTTTGGTTGTGCAGTATATGTCCCAATTGCACTTACACATAGAACTAAAATGGGACCCCAACGGCGTTTGAGAATATATGTTGGTCTAGATTCACCATCAATTATTAGGCATCTGGAACTTTTAACTGGTGATCTTTTTACTGCACGATTTGCTGATTGTCATTTTGATGAGAAAATTTTCCCATCATTAGGGAAAGGAAAAACTTCTCCTGAAGAGAAGCCTGAATTTTCTTGGAAAGTCCCTAGTCTAATTCATCTTGACCCATACACATCTCAATGTGAGAATGAAGTATGAAAGATAGTTCACCTTCAAACAATAGCAAATCAGTTACCATATGCATTTACAGATGCTACTAGGGTAACAAAATCATACATCCCAGATGTTAATGTACTGGCACGAGTGATTGTTCCAGAAGAACGATCTAAACAAATAATAGCAAAAGAATCATCTACTGTATGCCAGAAGCGTGGTAGGACACTTGGTTCGAAAGATACTGTTCCCCGGAGGAAGAAAATAAAATATCAGGATCATACTCCTGAAATTATAAATAAATCAACTTTCTCTAAATCAACTCCACAAGAGTTAGATATCCCTAAAAAGACACAAGAAACCCATGCAGGGGAAGGAATCTCTGAAGAGATACAAGAACATATAAATGAGGGAATTTCTATAAATTATACATGAGGAATGTGGAATCGTGAAGAAACAATCATTGATGATAAATTTTCGTGCACAGTGGCTACCGAAATTTTAAATGATGATTATGAGCCTCATAACCTCGACGATTGTGGGCAAAGGTCTGATTGGTCTAAATGGAAAGAACCAATTCAAACAGAATTAACTTCATTAACCAAGCGTAAGGTATTTGGACTAATAGTCCAGACGCCTGAAAATGTCAAACCTGTTGGCTACAAATGGGTTTTTGTACGGAAACGTAATGAGAAAAACGAGGTGGTGTGATATAAGGCACAACTCATAGCACATGGTTTCTCATAGAGACCTAGTATTGATTTTGATGAGACGTATTCACCAGTGTTGGATACAATTACGTTTCGATTTCTGATAAGTTTGGCTGTCTTAGAAAGACTTGAAATGCGTCTTATGGACGTAGTAACTGTTTACCTATATGGCTCACTCGATTCAGATATTTATATGAAATTCCCTGAAGGATTTAGAATGTCAGAAGCATACAGCTCAAGACCTCGCAATTTATATTTGATTAAATTACAAAGGTCATTGTATGGATTAAAGCAATCTAGGCGCATGTGGTACAACCGCCTCAGTGAATATTTGATTAAAGAGGAATATATTAATAATCTTATATGCACATGTGTCTTCATAAAGAAATCAGAATCTGTATTTGCTATTATAGCAGTTTACTTTGATGATATGAATTTGATTGGAACTCCTGGAGAGCTCCTGAAAACTATTGAATATTCAAAAAGAGAATTTGAAATGAAAGACCTGGGAAAGACAAAATATTGTCTCGGCCTAGAGATTGAGCATAAATCAAACGAAATAATTATTCATCAATCAGTATATATTGAAAAGATTCTGAAAAGATTTAATATGGACAATGCTCATCCATTAAGTACCACAATGATTGTTAGAAATCCTGATCCTAAGAAAGATCCATTCCGGCTACTTGAAGATGGTGAAAAGATACTTAATCTTGAAGTACCATATCTTAATGCAATTGGTGCTTTATTATATCTAGCTCAATGTACTAGACCATATATCGCATTTTCAGTAAATTTGCTTGCTAGACTCAGTTCAGCACCAACTCGAAGACGTTGGAATAGGATTAAACATCTTTTTCGTTATCTTCGTGGAACAAAAGATTTAGGATTATATTATTCAAAATCTAACAACTTTTCAGGTTTACTTGGTTATGCTGATGCTGGGTATCTGTCTGATCCCTATAAAGCGCGTTCACAAACGAGATATGTTTTTACCTATAATGGCACAGCAATCTCCTAGCGCTCCACAAAGCAAACTCTTGTGGCTACCTCCTCTAATCATTCAGAGATCCTTGCACTTCATGAAGCAAGTCAAGAATGTATTTGGCTAAGGTCAGTTATTTATCATATTTAAAATACATGTGGATTTTCATTATCTACAGAAATGCCGACACCGATATTTGAAGATAATGCAGCTTGTATCGCTCAAGTTAGAGGGGCTATATCAAAGGAGATAGAACCAAATATATTTCTCCTAAATTCTTCTATACTCATGAACTTCAACAGAGCCGACAAATTGATGTTAAACAAATACGGTCGATAGATAATCTTGCAGATCTGTTTATGAAAGTATTGCCTACATCAACCTTTAAGAAACTGGTATATGAGATTGGCATACGTCGACTCTGCAAATTACAGGATTGATATTGAAGTTTTATTCAGGGGGAGCAAAATTTGAATGGACATACTGTACTCTTTTTCTTTTACCGAATTTTATCCCACTGGATTTTACTGGAAAGGTTTTAATGAAGCAGTTCTGAATACGTCCAATACCACTTGATCCAGAAGATCATTGTATATATTTTGCTAAGGTTTTTATCCCACTGGATTTTTCCTAACAAATTAAAATACAAGTGGTGATAATCCAAAAGGGAGTATTGTGGAACATTGTGGAATATTACGGATCCATCACCACACTAGTATTTGCCTAATGTCACCGCATGTGGAGCCAAAACAATGATGAGCATTAATGAGATGAGTAATGGGCAATGTTGTTGTCTATTTGTGCCTATGTTACCAAGCCTTATAAATAGGCTATATTTTATTGTTTTGTGAGTGGTTTTTTGCATGTAGAACAAAAAGCTGATAGTTGCTTTTGAATCAGAAAACAAAGTCAATCATAAGAGTAATTTTACTTTCTCATTTTGTCTCTACTATCTCTACTCTCTCTACTTATTATTACTATTGATTATTATTTCATCTATTATTTAATTTTATTATAACAATAATCCAATTTTTCTTTTGACTTTTGTTCAACTTTTGAATCTTTGGAAGGAGAAATTCCCCGTTGTCCACTGATATGACGACTCATAGGCACGTATCAGGTAATATTTTTTAATAAAAAACTCAATAGGATAAAAGAAAATGTTATAAAATAATGACAAGAAAATGGAAATATCAAATAAAAAACACTGTAGACACATACCTATATGTCAATCATATTAGTGATGCATTAATATTTCAGCTAAGGCAAATTACACTGAACCTCTTCAGGTTTGAACAAGTTACACTTAGATGGAAAAGTTTCTTTATTATACACTAACACCCCCAAAACTTAAATTTAATTTTAAAAATACCTAAAATGCCCCTAATTATATTATTTTACACTTTATTTTTTTTACATTTTAACCAAAAACTTTATAAACTTTAATAAAAATAAAAAAACCAAATAAAAAATATGATTCATTAAAGAAATAAATTGTTTTTAAAAAAATAAATAGTTTTAAAAATTAATAAATAAATAGTTTTAAAAATTAAATACATAAATAGTTTTAAAAATTAAATACATAAATAGTTTTTAAAAATTAAATAAATAAATAGTTTTAAAAAATTAAATAAATAAATATTTTTAAAAAAATTAAGTAAATAAATAATTTAAAACATTAAATAAAAAAGTTTTAAAAAAATCAAATAAATAAATAGTTTAAAAAATGAGTGAAAAAATTAAAAACATTAATTTTTTTAAGAATATCTATTAATAGGGACAATATAAACTCTAAATGTCTGAGGAGTGTTGGGAACCTTGAAGCTTTTCTCACCATTATCTTTACAGTAAAAGTTTGGATATTTAGAGTTTTTCTTGTCCCTATTAATGGATATCCTTAAAAAAATTAATGTTTTTAAGTTTTTCACTTATTTATATTTTAAAACTATTTATTTTTTTTAAAACTAATTATTTTTTTATTTTTTTAAACTATTTATTTATTTAAACTATTTATTTATTTAATGAATCATATCTTTTATTTAAATTTTTTATTTTACTAAAGTTTATAAAGTGTTTGATTAAAAGGTAAAATAATATAACTAGGGGCATTTTAGGTATTTTTAAAGTCAAATTTAAATTTTGGGGGTGTTGGTGTATAATAAAGAAACTTATCCATCTAAGTGTAACTTGTCCAAACCTCAAGGGGTTCAGTGTAATTTGCCCTTTCAGCTACTGGCCAGCAGCCGATGCATGATACAATACTTCCATAATTCGATACTTTTTCTTTTAATATTATAATAATTCAGGGTTTTGAAAGAAACTTAAACCATAATCTGGTGGTATAGACGTGAGTGGTTTTACCACTGGAGCAACCTCATCTTATCATTTGATAAAATACATATAAAATATATTATAAACATTTAAGTACTGCATGATAAATTTTGTGTCCTCCACCCAAGGTAAATCGGGTCAGTTATTTTATAGGTTTTGCTGATTCTTTTGTTTAGTTCTTGCGCCTTTATCATTAGTCGGATAGTTTTTTAGGGTTTTTTTTTTTATCTAATTAGTATATAGAATAACTTCTTCTCAGGTAGAGCTTTTGAGAATAGATCTAAAAGAGTTCTTATTTATAATTTCTAATAAAAATCTCCTTAATGATTGATATTTAATAAAAAGTGCCTTAGTAGAACTATAATTATAAAAGAGCTTTTTATAGTGATGAAATATAAAAATGAATAAAATAATATTTCTTAAGGAAAAAAAACAGTGAAATATTATAATCGCATTTAAGTCAATTTGTTCATTATTAAAATACTGAAAAAAAATTCTTAGAAAAAGCTTAAAATTTGAGTTACTCTAAAGGAGCTTTTTCCAAAAAAAATAAAAAATAAAAAATAAAAATTGATTTGATAATGATCGTTTTAACTCTTAAAACGTAAAAGGGTACATTTGATTTGATATCTCGGAGAGTTTTATGTGAATTTGTTTCTTGAGAAGGAAGTGAAGGAAAAGGACTTGGTGGGCAGGAGGTTACGGATTTTGTTTACAAGTGTTTAATGAGGAGATACAGAACAATAAAGATTGAGATGGTAAGCAATTAATGTCTCCACTCCATTGATGTAAGCTTTGCTCTAGTAAGAGGTGTACCGTGTACGGATCCAATCCAATCTATACACCTCTTATGGATCCAATCCAATCCAATCTAATAGATTGGATTTGATTTTATTTGTTTTTAAATTTTAAATCCGATTAAATTGAATTTTAAATTTCAAAATTTAATAGATCGTATTAGAATTTAAATTTCCAAATTAGCATAATTATTCGGAGCCATTGAAACTTTTTGTTTTTTAGAGGTTTATGGGTCGTTTGTTTTTTTGTCTGAAGACTGAATAGTCCTGAATTTTTCAGAAGACTAAATAGGGACTGGAATCTGAACTTGAATGACATGTTTTTTTTTCTTACATCTGAATGTATTATCAACACGTTTGTTTTTTAAAAATAAAATTGTCTTAAACTAAATACTTTTACATGTATACCCATGTTAAACTATTATACATATAATATGGAATAAAAAAAAGTGATGATATTGGCACACCCCCTACCGGTCTATTTATGCCCCACTTTTTTAATTATATAATATTCTTTTTTTCCGTTATCAAAATTACTTAAACAGACATACAATTTAGGAAAGAAATCTTCTACAAAGTAAATCTATTAAAATCTCACATTCCTTTTCCAAAAAATATATATAAAAAAAACCCCAATAATCAGTTTCTTAAAAAAAAAAATTAACTCGTAAACCCTAAAATCGGTTTCTTACATACATATAAAATATTATGGAAGTGTTTCATAACGATATCAAGAATACAGAAGAATTGTCTACGAACGATATCAAACATCTTGAAGAATTGTCTAAGAATGACATAAAGTAAGAATTGTATGACAATGATAGTAAACATTTGGAAACAATTCATTCTCTGGAAATAAGTTTGAAGTTTATTTTTTCTTTAGAATGATATCAAGTTGTCGTCGTATTAAAGTACCCTATTATTTTTTATTTTTTATTTTCCATCATGAAATAAGAAGAAAAAAAATTAAAAAAAGAAATAAGAAGAAAAAAAACTAAAAAAAAGAAATAAGAAGAAAAAAAAAATCAATCAATGTAGGTGAGAGAGATGTATACAGATACATATATCATATATGGTATGTATTAAATTTGAAAAATAAGTAAAATGGGTAATTTTGGAAATAAACCAAAAAATGTAATAAAAACATTTAATTTTATTTAATTAAATCAAAATTTTAAAAAGTGGGGCATGAATAGATCAGTAGGGGTGTGCCAATAACACCACTCTAAAAAAAATCCAAAAATAATAATTATATATGAACACATATGATCATGATATTCTTCTTCTATTACAAATAAACATCATTTTTACCAAGAAAAGAATAAGGTTTTTTTTTTCAAAAAATAAAATGGACAGCAGGAAAACTCACACAAAACACTCTAAAAAAATAATATATAACTATATCACCCTAATATCATAATAAAATATTGATATTAAATATCAATATGATAAGTGATTATGGTTCTTTTTTATTTTTAAAGCTATTTAAAATAAGCAATATATTAAAATAAAGATTTTTATACTATATATAAATATGATAAAATTGGAAATATGTTATATATGGGGATAGTATCGGAAGAAAAGATTTTGAATTGCATTTAATGCAATTCAGTAATTTGAAATTAAGTGAAAAGTCAATATTTTTTACTTTTTATTTTAAGTTTTTTTTTTAGTATTTTTAAATTGTTTGACCGTTTATAAAAACAAATAAAACAACTTAATAATTATGATTCAGACTCATTAAATTTTAAGTGGAAAAAATAAATTATCCCTTAAATCTTGAAAACCGATGCAAATAAATGTTGTGTCATCTGCCTAAGGTACATGGGTCAGACCTTTTACGAGTTTTACTGATTATTTTGTTTTGTTCTTCTTGCTATTGTTTTTTTGAAAGAAAGATGACTCGAACCAACAACCTCTTTATATATGTACGAGATATTTACAATTACACTGCCCTAAGAGCATCTCTAATGCAAACGTGGCTTGTGAAAAAAAAATGTCACGTAGGATAAATAAATATTCTGTTAATAATTGTGTCTCCAATGCAACCGTGAATATTCAACTTCAAGCTGATATGGTAAAAAAAGTAATAGACATTGTCAACATGACCGTCTACTTTCAGACGCCATGTTGCACAACCCTTTTTTAGGTTGACTCAGCAAACATTTAAAATTGACATTAATTTTTCATCTATTTTTGGTAAAGAAATAAAATTAAAAAGAAAATAAGAAATAAAAGTGGACACGTAATTAAAACAAAATGTGTTTTAAACGGAAACATTGGAGACCAAATTTTAAGTTGATTGTCTATTAAGTCCATATTTATGTCATATAGAAAGTAAATATCTTAACATTGTTGTCATGTCAATAATTATTCATATGCAAGTCATTTTTACATTGGAGATGCTTTAAGAGGTGCAATTCTTCTTGCTTCTCTTTTATTACGCATCGAGTTATTTGTATTTTTAGTTTGTATTAAATATCTTTTTGAGAAGTATATGTTTGTTCTTCTAAAAATAAATAAATAAAATATCAAACTAAACTAATATAAATTTCTAATTTAATGTTTTGATTTTAACATCATAACCATTCATGTGTTTATGTGTTTTTAATTAATCCGATTCAATGGTCGAGATACTAAAATAAAAAAATCAAATCATAAATTTAAGTTGGTTTGACATGAGGCTTGTTCTATTTTATTAACAATTAATATACAAATTTAAATATCTTAAAAAAGAAAAAATATTTATTCTTTTTGTTTTAAAAAGATGATATAAAATATCCTATCTGAAACTCTATACCCATTCCAGAGAAGTTGCCAGAGATGTACGAGAAATCTGTATCGAAAGATGATATTTTAATTTATCCGAAAAAAATCTTTCAAGACGGAGACATCAATAAATCTCACTTATCATGTTGTGGTACAATACCACTCAATTTTATCGACCAATTCTTGGATATATATATATGCAGACACCCATAAATCATCATTGTTATCTTTGAAATGAACAAAACGAGAAGCCTTTGTATATATTCAATAGCTTACAAACAAAACAGGCAATAATGGCACTGTTGTTTGTTTCTGCACATTGAATAGTTCGTCCCATTTATGTATTCTTTTGGTATGACACATGGCATGTCTTAGAACCCGTAACGAAAAGAATGGTGCTCATTCTTCTTCTTGCAGTCAACATGCTTTTTCATGTCTGAAGGCATCGATCCCATATCTCTCAAATTGTTTCCAATCTATATATCCTTTGAAATAGTTCTAATAATGAGACGTGCACGTAAACTTATTAGCTATTTGCTTTTGCTAGAGATGAGAGAAGAATCGTAACCAAATCAACAATTCGGTTCAATTATGTTTACGCTTTTATATATCCACAAATTAACAAAGCAAAAGAGAGAAAGAAGAAAAAAAAATTGGTAGATGCATCATGCATGCAAGCTGTTTGTCCTTTAGTTCGATCGAGAATCTTCGATGCAATGTCATTTTAGTGTGCTAATGCTATAATTTAGTATAAAAATATATATATTCCAATGCAATGTCAAATGTTGTTTCAAATTTAACATTAAATATGTTAAACTTGACACATCAATAAATGCTGTTTTTTTTTAATTATAAAAATATCATTTTATAATTGTATTGAATACATTAATTGTTGATTTTTATAATTTTAAATAATAAAAAATTATATAAATTGAATGTATTAATTATATTTGTTGACTTTTAAAATTTTTAATAATAAAAAATATAAAATTAACATTTCAAATAGAATTATGTATTAAAGTACAATGATAAAATGATGTGTCAAATATATCATTTTCCTATATTTTGTGCCAAATTTAACATTGTCAAAGCATCCCCAATAAGACTCTATATATTTTCCTTATATTTAGAAGCCAGTTGTACTTTTTACCGGTGTTGCAAAAGTTGCTAGACGATAGTCGGGTTGCGACCCAACGACTAGCACCTAGGTAGACTAATCGGGGACTAGTCGAGGACTAAGCAAATGGTTAAAAGTCGGCTGTCACTTGCCTTCGGCCGGGCTGAAATATATATTTTGTATATTAAATTGTAATTGAGTAAATATCATTCTATTTCATACATTTTCATCTATCGAAAAGTTGTAACACATTATACACACTAACACTTGTGTAGTTGTATATAAATTATAAAGTATAAACTATTAAATTAAGCATAATTAAAAAGAAAAAAAAAAGTTGTAACACATTACATTACAGTATTAGTGTATTACACACTAACACTAACACTAAAGGGTCGTTTGTTTTTTTGTCTGAACACTGAACAGTCCTGAATTTTTTTGAAGACTGAATAGGGACTGAAATCTGAATCTAAATGACATGTTTGTTAGTTTTTTCCTCACATCTGAATGTGCTGTTAACATGTTTGTTTTTTAAAAATAAAACTGTCTGAAAATAAGTAATTGTACATTTATATCCATACTAATTAAAAGATGTAATTTAACATGCACCATTCTTTATAATATTTTGTATGGGTTTTTTTTTTTTACAAACAAAGTTTAATTTAACAAAATAAAAAGTTAAACAAAGAATATAAATTTGCATGTTCTGTAAACAAAGTTTAAGTTAAATTTATTGTCATAAAAAAGGTCAAATTCAAGTTCAATTTTATATGTTGTCCACGTTTCCGGTGAATATAATTCATAAAATGTTTTTTGTTTTTTTTTGTTTCCTAGATCATATGCACCGGAAACCAAATAAAAAAAAAGGTTCTTGAATTTTTATATACAATAATTCTATAATATTTTCAAGCCACGAAATTTACTTAATATGATAAACAACTTTATTGAGCACTATACGAATAGTTAGATAAAAATAAATAAATAAAGAGTTCTTACCGGGATTTGACAGGAGAGTTCATTATGAAAAGTATTTAGGTTTTTTTTTCTTTTCTAAAACATGTTTAAAATAAGAAATATATTAAAAGAAAATTTTTTATACCATATTAAATTAATATAAATTTGGAAATATATCTTTTTTTGGAGGATAGACTCGGAATAGAATATTTTAATTGTAATCCAGTGATTTGGAATTAAGTTAAAAGTCAGGATTTCTTACTTTTTATTTTAAGTTGTTTTTTGATATTTTTAAGTTGTTTAACCACTTAAAAAAACAAAAGTTGTTTAACCACTTAAAAAAACAAACAAAACAACTTAATGAGTTCAATTCAGACTCATTAAGTCTTAAGTGAAGAAAAACAAACGACCCCTAAATCACTAACACGTGTAACTCACTAACACCACACAATTTTCATAACCCACACTAAGAGCTTGTTTGGTTGGGCTTTTGAAAAATCTCTATTGGTAAAAGATTTATTTGTAGTAGATCTATTAGAAATAAAGTTTTTGAATAAAAAATTATAGTTGTTTGGTTGGTAGACGTTTTTTTATTAAAAAAATCTATTTGAAGAAGCACCTTCCCATGAGCTTTTGCCTAGTAGAGGTTTAAACTCTACTAGTCTCTACTCAATTTAAAATAGACAATCTCAAAAGCCAAACCAAACAACTCTAAAAAATTTAAATAGACGTTTGTAGACCTTTTGAGGAAATAGAAAGCTCAACCAAACGAGCACTAACTCACACTAAGACCAGTATACCACACAACTTCTTCTCATTTGGATAGCTGATCTTTGAAAGTAAATCACTAACTCACCTTCGCCGACAAAGAAATTAAGAAGTGAAGGACATCGATGGGCGTCGAAGATGAACTGCGATGGGCGACGACGATCTCACCTTCGCCGACGAAGAAGTGAAAAAGGGAAGAAGTGAAGGACAACAACGATCGGCAATGGGCGACAGGTGATGACGACGATCTACAATGGGCGACGACGATCGGCGACAATCGGCAAAGGAGTGAAACACAGTGGTCACTGGTCAGCGAGAGAATAAGAGAGTGCACGATTTCGGCGACTAGGTCCAACTAGGACCGATTTTGACCGTCTTTGACTGAAGCCGCCTAACAACGTCGACTACCTTCAAATCGCGGCGGCAGCTCACCTTTGAGCGACTAGTCGGCCCTAGTCGCCGACTTCTGCAACACTGCTTTTTACAAATAAAGAGTTATATAAAGAGTTAACATTCCAACAAGCCTCTCTAAAAATGGTTTGGAGTGAAAAAATAGCTCTTTTATATTTTCCTCACATTGAATTTAGACCATTGAATATTAAAGATATTGACTCATATTGACTCATCTTGACCACTCATTTTAATTGAGGAGTGAAAAAAATATAGGGAGGAAGCCTCTCTCCTTACATTTAGAGAGGCTTTGGCCGGAATAAAATTTAAGGGGTGAGACATGGAGGCTGTTGGAGTAAATTTCGGTCCAACCTCTCTATTTATAGTAAAAAACATGCAGTTTTTCGACCTATTGAGAATTCTCTCATTGATATATGTATTGGAGATGGTCTACTTTATTGTATATTCTTACTAAGTGTTTGGTTTCATTTCACATCATTTATCAATTTTAGGCTAACTTTGTGTTTTGTTAGCATAAATTAACCACACTGATAGACAAAATTCCACGTGCTTACCACACGCCAACTGTTTGGTTACATTGCTTCAAAAGGGAAAATGCAAATGTTTTAAACTTGCATTAAATCGAAGGGTTATTGTCAGTTGGGTCCCTATCTTTTGCTGAATGTTCAATTTTTTAAATGAGTTTGCTTTTTTATCAAAAGTTTTCCTGACTTTTGAAAAGTATATTAAATAGGTCCATCCGTCTGTCAAAAGTTAGTCAACGTTAACGAACATGAGTTTATTTTTGTCCTTTCATTTTTGATGTGTTAAATTGCACACGTGTCAACACTAAACAATAAATGATTTTTTTAAAATATTTGTATAATATATAAAAAAAAATAAAAAAAATATTAACATAAATTAAAAAATTAATATTACCAAGAAAAACATTTAAACCTATAAACATTTCCAGAAATGTAAGAACTAAATATTTATATATACTATTAAAAATGTAAGAAAACCAAGAAACTGAAAAAAAAAATATCCCCTTCATAACTAGAACATTTCAAGAAATGTTCTCAACTTTACCATAAACTAATTGTTTGGGCGCAGTAACTTCAGCCCTCCGTTCTGAGACGATCCACCCCTATCTTGCCTGATTTGCCTCAATCCAGCCGGATCGTCATCTAAACTGCAGCGCCGACCACTGTCGCACGTCCGGTTTTACTTGTCAGCGCCGTCCGACCTGGTTGTGGTCGCTTTCCCGCAGCCAGTGAACTTCTTAGGTCGTTTTCCGGCAGCCAAGCCTCTCCTTTCTCCTTTCCGGCAGCCAAGCCTCTCCGTTCCAAATCAGATGATGATGTGATGAAGAGTGCTTGAGAAAGAGTAGGCTTTCGATCGATCTCCTCTCGCCGTCGATCGTCTTTTTCATTCTTTTTCTCTTTTTCTCTTTCTCCTCCATTTGCTTTCCTTTGATAGGGATTTTGGTGTTATTGGGTTGTGGGATGGTGGTGGTTTCTGGATTTTAGTGGTTTGGGTGGCGCGCTGGCGAGATTGTGGGATGGTGATGAATATGTGGTGGTTGGGTTTGGTTGTGAAGCTGTTGATGATTGGGTTGAGTTTGGTGGTGGTGAATTGATGAATTAATTTCTGGTTTTTGGAATTAATTTCTGGGTTTGTGGAATTTTTCGTGTTTGGAGACTAAGAAAGTGTAAGAAAAAAAAAATTCGGTTGAGAATAAATTTTTTGTTTGTGGCTTGATGATTATGTTTGATAAAGATGAAAAAATGTTGGATTTTGGAGGAAAAATGATGAAGTGAAAGAAGATGATGTTAAAAAAATCTGGAAATTTTGAGTTATGGTGATGGTGCATATCCAGATCTCTAATCCTAATTTTTTTTCTTTTTTTTTTCTTTTTGTTTTATGTAAATTTTATTTTATTTAAAGAAAATAAATATCAAGGGGTAAAACAGTCCATTCAGCCAATAATACGGTAAACAGGGGTAAAAGAGACATTATACATTTTCTGTAAAAAGGGTTAAAAGAATCTATTTGATATACTTTTCAAAAGTCAGGGAAACTTTTAATAAAAAAGTAAACTCGTTTAAAAAATTAATCATTCAAAAGATAGGGACCCAACTGATAATAATCCTAAATTAAATTGCAACAACATGTTTAGAACATCTCCAATGGTATAAGCAAATTTGGATCATCAAAAGTTGTCACCTCAGTATTTGATGATTGTTTTCAAGGATTGCTAAATTTGATGATTGTGTAGTCCACAATGATACACTTTATCTAAATCAAAAATATAATACCGCCACATTTTTCACTGTTCCCACTCATTTTTATTTCGAGGGTAAAAAAAGAAAAAAAACAAAAAAAAAAACTATAAAAGACAAGAGAAGGTATATGATATGGGTATTGATCCATTCGTAACGAATTTTACCTGATTGAAATTTTTGGGGTCGAGACAATTATGAGATGCATAGTTGATCAGAGAAAAAAAAAAGCCACATATGTGAGAGAAATGATAAAATTACTACAGCAGTTATTTTGGATAAATTTTGTATTTGATGATTGAAAGTCAATTATCAAATTTGATTATTGAAGAGACAATTTGATTATTGATAACTACAATTGCTAAATTTTAGTGACTCTGTTGTAGAGTGTTTTTTGGATAAATAATCAAATTTTGATTACTTTTCTACTTTTGATGATATCATTGGAGATGCTCTTACATCTGTCCCACTCCATTTCCTTGTTTTCGCCCTTTTAAGTAATTTATTTGGTAATGACTAATGAGTGATTGTTACTGACAAACGATCAACAATTAATCACGTACTTTATTTAACCTTAATTTGATCACAATCTCTTTTAGTAAAATGGTTGAACACTCTTCTTCACTGCCATTAGTGATATGGATTTAAATTAAAAAAAAAATTGGTCTAAAATCGACACAAATTCATTATTTAAAACAAAAATTATCAAATTTCAGAGATTTTTGGGAATCGCCCTTTTTAAAATGTTTAAAACTATATTAAACAGCATAAAATCAAAATAAAATCGAATTGGAGGAAGCATAATAATAAGTTCTTGGTTTCAGGTTCCTAATCACATCGAATTCCGATAAAAACACGGGTACAATAGTAATCTCCACAAGTTCCTTTGTTTTTTTCTTTTTTTTTTAATATTACAAATTACAACTATCACCGAGATAAGACAATATATGTATAGTTCGAATAAGTACTCTTACGAACCAGTCATCACACATATTTGTAAAATACGTATATTGTGACTCGGATCCATCACCATCGGTATGGGTAGGCAAAAAACCTATAAACCGAACCATTGAACCGATCCGATTGGGTTTTTTTTTTCCGATTTTCTTTTGTTGGTCGGTTCAATTTGATTCATTTTTTTTAAACCGATTGAATCTGTTTTTTTCCCGGTTCGCTATCCCAAACCGAACCAAGATTCAACTTATATATAAAAAAAAACTAGTTTAATTGTCAACAGTCCATCAAACTATAAAAGTGTGTCATAACATACTTTTTTTCTTTGTTTTTTTAATATTATTTTAAATTAGCATTTTCAATTTGTTCAAGCTCATATTTAATTTGGTCGAAGGTCCAAAAAGATTAAAATATAAAAATATGTTTAATAATTAAAACCCATGAATATGGTCTGGTGGTACCAAAACAGAAAAAACCGAATCGAACCGAACCGGTCCAATTCGGTTAGTTTTTGACCTGTTGATATTTGTAAATTTTATTGGATCGGTTTATATTTTTAGAGACCAAACGTTTTTTATCGGTTCTATTGAAAAATGAACCGATCCATTAAACGTCCACCTCTAACCATTGGCATGGAAGGGAGGTGCATCGTCATTACTACAAGGGGATGTGCTATTGTAGTGCTTTCTTTTATTTCTTTATATCAATATTTATAGACAGTCTTTTTATTGTCAGTTCGAACTAATATAAGATATATCAGTTACAGTTACCGATTTAAAAGATGTTTTGACATTTAAATCCAATGGCCAACATGTAAGGAACTGATATATATATATATATATATATATATATATATCAATTCAAACTGACAATGGAAAAAGAGTGGTGTTATTGGCACCCCCTACTGATCTATTCATGCCACTTTTTAAAATTTTGATTTAATTAAATATAATTAAATGTTTTTATTAAAAATTTTGGTTTATTTTTAAAACTAACCATTTTACTTATTTTTCAAACTTAACACCTACCATATATGATCTCTCTATCTCTGATCTCTATATCTGTATACATCTCTCTCACCTCCATTGAGTGATTTATTTTTTTTCTTCTTATTTCTTTCTTTTTAGTTTTTTTTTTCTTCATATTTCATGGTGGAAAAGAAAAAAGAAAAAATAAAAAAATAAAAAATAACACGGTACTTCAACATAATGACAACTTGATATCATTCTAAAGAAAAATTAAACTTCAAACTTATTTTCAGAGAATGAATTGTTCTAGATACTTACTATCATTGTCAGACAATTCTTGTTTTATGTCATTCTCAGACAATTTTTTCAGATATTTGATATCGTTTTCAGACAATTTTTCCATATTCTTGATATCGTTCTCAAACTCTTCCATAATATTCTATATGTGTGTAAGAAACAGATTTTAGAGTTTAAGAGTTAAATTTTTTTTTTTTAAAGAAACAGATTACTAGGTTTTTTTTTTGAAAAGGAATGTGAGATTTTAATAGATTTACTTTAAAAGAGATATCTTTCCTTAAATTGTATGTCTATTTAAGTAATTTTGATAAAAGAAGAAAAAAATATATTATATAATTAAAAAATAGGGTATAAATAGATCAGTAGCAGTGGGTGTGCCAATAACACCACTCATGTAAAAATTGTATTCAGAGATATTCTAATGTCATTAAAAAGACGAAATAACCAAACCATTTTAGACGTGTCAATCTCCAATCGGAAGAAGCATCCGATTGACGAAGCTCATTTTATTGGAGAAAAATTATAAATCGAGCTTCACAATTCACAACTCACAACTCATGAGTCTTCTTCACACAGACAGAATCATCAATCTGGAGAGGTGAGGTCTCTTTCTCTTCTCTCTACTCTACCTCTCCAAAAAAAAATTATCTACAAAGACGATTTGACTTGCGTTGCGTTCGAATATTCCGTCATAGAAACCATGAACTCCGCCGAACCGCGAGAGGATAACGGGTCCAAAGACGACGAAGCGAACCGCCTCCTGCCGACGTCATCGGACGACGAAGAGACCGCATTCGATGCGCGAGATAAAATCCTAGTCGGCGATTTGGACTCCTCCGACTTCGACTCCGTGCCGCCTTTCTCGTGGAAAAAGCTGTGGCTGTTCACAGGTCCGGGATTTTTAATGAGCATAGCGTTTCTGGATCCAGGGAATCTGGAAGGAGATCTTCAATCGGGAGCGATAGCCGGGTACTCGCTTCTCTGGTTGTTAATGTGGGCCACGATCATGGGCCTGTTGATTCAATTGTTGTCGGCGCGAATCGGGGTGGCCACTGGCAAGCATTTGGCGGAACTGTGTAGAGAGGAGTATCCGAATTGGGCCCGGTTGGTGCTCTGGTTCATGGCTGAGGTGGCATTGATTGGAGCCGATATTCAAGAGGTTATTGGGAGTGCTATTGCTATTCAAATTTTGAGTAATGGTGTGTTGCCTCTGTGGGCCGGTGTTGTCATCACTGCTTCAGATTGGTAAGTGTTTTTTTTTTGTTTGTTTGTTTGTTTTATGTCTTTGTTAATTCAAAGATTGTTACAGTATTATTATAATTATTACTGTTATTTAGAATTCTAGTCTCTTGAATTTTTATTTTCTTTCATGTAAAGTAGTTCATTATTGCTGCTGGATTTAGCTTCCGTTGAAGAAGTTGATTTTTAGATGTTGTACAATGAATACAGTCTATGCTAATTGTTAGATTTTTTCCCTGGCCTTGGTTAACTGTTGCATGTTTGAAATAAATAGTTCTTCATCAGTGCTTTTGTTGCCGGTATATGATTCTTGATGGATATATATATATATATATATATATATATATATATGGCTTCTGAGTGCTTGGATCTGTAGGTGCACATGGGTAAAATGATTTTACATTTGTGATTATTGATATCTCCTACTAGTACTACCCCTGCTATGCGGAAAATGATTTTACATTCTGTTAACCTGTGTTTCTTTCTTCATTCTCTCTTGTGAACAGTTTCATATTCTTATTTCTAGAGAATTATGGAATAAGGAAATTAGAAGCTGTTTTTGCGGTTCTAATTTCAACTATGGCCATATCATTTGCCTGGATGTTTGGTGACACTCAACCCAGTGGAAAAGAACTTTTATTGGGTAAGAAATTTATTTGATATAAAAGCTGATTGTTCTCTTTTTGGTAATTTTTTTCTTTAAGCTATCATTATTTGCCCTTCCCTTAGATTTAAATCATAATTCGTTAGGATATATTTTGTAGGTATTTTGGTTCCAAGGCTCAGCTCAAAAACAATTAGGCAGGCTGTGGGAGTTGTGGGTTGCGTCATTATGCCTCACAACGTATTTTTGCATTCTGCTCTGGTGCAATCAAGGAATATTGATCCCAGTAAGAAAGGCCGGGTTCAAGAAGCACTAAACTATTACTCAATTGAGTCATCAGTTGCCCTTTTAATCTCCTTCATGATCAACTTGTTTGTAACAACTATTTTCGCCAGGGGATTTTATGGTACTGAGCAAGCCAATAGAATAGGACTAGTTAATGCAGGGCAGTATCTACAGGATAAGTATGGAGGGGGATTTCTTCCGATTCTTTACATCTGGGGTATTGGGTTATTGGCAGCTGGACAAAGTAGTACAATAACCGGAACATATGCTGGGCAATTTATCATGGGAGGTTTTCTCAATCTCCGTTTGAAGAAATGGCTGAGAGCTTTGATCACTAGGAGTTGTGCAATTGTGCCTACTATAATTGTAGCTCTTGTATTTAACAAAACTGAAGCGTCATTGGATATTTTAAATGAATGGCTTAATGTGCTTCAGTCGATACAAATTCCCTTCGCACTTATCCCTCTCCTTACCCTGGTATCCAAGGTGCAGGTCATGGGAGTCTTCAGGATTGGGCCTATTGTTGAGGTAAGTTGTTAACTTCTCTATTATGCTATTTAAGACCCATTTTCTTACTGTATTTGAGTAATTGTGAGATTTATTAGGAATTATCATCAGCAGTGCTCATTTAAATTCATTTTCAATAATTCATTACCTAGGAATTTAATTTAAATGTTGGAAAAAAACTCAGCATCAAAGAGATATCAGGAGATTTAGGACATTTTAAACTATAATTTACTATTGGTTTTATACTTTTATCTTTCTGTTAAATTGCTTAACCACTTGCTTGATTCATTTTAGCGCAAAAAAGTCATATTACTTTTTATGATTATGGAACTAAATTTTATGAAATGTTTGACTTAAATTGGTTTCGCCCCGAAGTTTATATCAATCCTTTGTATAGTTTTGTAAAGCATTTATTTTCATTACATACAAATACCAGTGGAATTGTGCTGATGTTTTGGTCTTGGTAATGACTTTCTAGGCCTGTGGACTGGTTAGAAATGGAGCTATGATTTATAATTATATTGACACTCCTTTCATCACAAGGTTGTATCTGTCACTTTATAGAAATTTTGGATGACGGTTCTCTGAACGTACAAGTTTGTGTGGGTTGTGTTTGATGGTTTAGAATTAGATTTTCTCATTTTGTTTTTATAGATTGGGGTGGTTCTGTATTATTGTTTACTGATCCAATTAGGGTATGGCTTTTTTGCAATTGTGGCTTGTTTAAGAGCAGTAGCATCAGTCATAAAGAGATTATCTTCAATTTTGGAATCTCGGGGGAATAACTTGGGTTATTTGTTTCATTGCATAAAAGTGATGTATTAGATTTAATGGTCGTGTTTCTTGAATGATATCTTCATATGATTTGCTTGATATGTTGCGATATGGTTTTGAATTATTTAATTAATGATTTTTTAGAGGCTGGCATGGACCGTGGCTGCTCTGGTAATAGTGATCAATGGTTATCTGTTGCTGGATTTCTTTGTCTCTGAAGTTAGGGGACTACTGTTTGGATTTCTGGTCTGCACCGGCACTGCTGCATATGTAGCATTTATTGTTTATCTAATAGCACGAGGTGGTGCCCTTCCTTCTACTTGGTTCAGTATAGAACTGTCGAAGAGGTTTGCATACAGCGGCAATTGAGTAAACAAGAAAAACTTGAGAAAATTTGGAAACATACTGCAATTGATTAAATCCTGCCATATAGAGCATGAAGATCGCGGATAAGCTGCTTCCAAAGTATCTCAATCCTTAAACGATGATTATCTCTAACCTTCATGGATACTTAATCTGGTGATGGTATATACAAATTCATACAATTGAAAGCAGTCAGCTTTCACTGAACCATTTTGCACAGGGCATAGTGGGACGTACACAAAATCGCATTCATTCATAAACCGGATAAGGATATTCTTTTCTCGTCTTCTGGGAATGAACAAAGGTTCCTCACAAGCTGCATGACAAAATGCAATTCCATTTTGATAGGTTTTGATCTAGTTGCACAAACCATCTCAGAGTAGGACCTGCGAGACTGTTTTGGAACTGTTGGATTAGTAGTAGCATCTCTCATTATCTCTCTATAGTTTAATAAGGAAAATTAGAATTAAGAAAAGTGGTTAGTTATATTCTTTGATGTAATAGCTTTTGTATGTATCATAGTTAAACTGACATTGGGACTATTGAATACAAAGAAGTGAACTTTTGTAATTTGTGTTATCATGGAAAATACTGACCAACTGGCTCCGTCTTTTTGTGAGATTTTCTTTTCCTTTGGCCTTTTGAGCACAAACCTTTAGAGAAGAATCACTTTTGGTATCAACTTTAAAATGGTATTTTCGAAAACTATTTTTATAAATGGAAGTGATGTTTTTTAGGATAAAAACGTATTATCAGCTCTAGGGGTGGGCACAAAATACCGAACTGAACCAAAAAAGGGGTGTTCGGTTCGTTTCGTATAGTTTATTCGGTTCAAATCGGTTTTGGATATCCAAAACCGAATAGTTTTCAGTTTAGTTCGGTTTTGGATATCCAAAATCGGTTTGAATCGATGAACCGTATATATAAGTTAAAAAAAATCCATAATAGCAATGTATATGTCTGTGAGTGGTGAGAGATATTTGGCCTGTGTCTGCTTCATGAATATGTTATATGAGAGAGAGCTTTGCTCTTTGCTTTTTGCTTGCCATTTGCCACCCTAAATTTCACTTTTACCAGAACCACCGGTTATTCCATTCAACGATCTTTAATTTAATTAATAATTTAATTGTAGTAAGAATCAATTAAATTAATAATTTTATTGTAGTAAGAATCAATTAAATTTTTGGTTTAATTGATTCTTTGGTCCAAAATTAGTATGAAACTAATTTATGAAACATATGAAACATTGGCTCAAAATTAGTATGCAATAACCGATTAAATTCAAAAACATATTAAAAAGACCATTATGCCCATTAGGTCCAAACCGAAATGAACCGAATCGAACTGAACCAATCAAATTCAATTCGGTTCGCATATCTTAATCGGTTCAAATCGGTTTCATTTTATCAAAACTGAAATGTTTTCAATTCAATTCGGTTTTAGTTCAGTTCGGTTTTACCTAAAATCGAACCGAACCGAACCGAACTTTACCCACCCCTAATCAGCTCGACAATGTGGTTCGAGTTGATGCAATGTAGGTGGTACCTTTATAAGGGTTTTTTTTGTTTTTTTTTTTAACAAGCATATTCGAGAGATTATCCTTTTTTTTATGTTTCTTTTATTGAGATTATGGATTTGAGTATGTGACCCATTTTTTAAATCTCTAATTAATTTAAATATTGAAAAATAAAAACTAGATTATTCGAGTAGTGTCTCCATTCTCAAATCCTGAATAAATTACATATTAAAAAAAAAAACAAATACTATTAATCCTTCAAGATAAAGAAAATACTAGAAAACTTTCTCAATAAAGATATATAGTAAAGTGTGTTCCAAGCTGCTACGAGCATTGTCTAAATTAACATGAGAGATGCTAAAGATAATTGGGAACGTTGTCACATGTTCTTGTTCATTGGGTTTAATCACAAAAGTGTCATCTTCTTTTATCTCAACAAGTGAACCACTATTTTCTAAATTGTCATTTGAATCATGAAAGGCAGCTACTAGTACTACTGTGCTCGCTGATCTTCAACGAGCATTACTCATTTTTAACATTAATTTGCCATGGAATAAATGACTTTTTTTTTCTTTTTCTTTTTTGCAGGTGTGAGATGTATATGTCGAATAAATGATAGGTTAATTATCGGGAATCGTAATATGGAGGAATTAGATAAATACTTCCAAATGAAAGACCTTCTCATGAACTTTCAAGTCACAAGTCATTAGGTCAATGCTAAAGTAAAATTCGTGGAAAGTGCACATAACTCAACCAAACAAATATGAGATTAGTAAAAAAAAAAAAACAAATTGGAATACTTGCTAGATAAGTTGTTTCAAATCAGAGTCTATGTTTGGTATAAAGGAGTCAACGGTATGCGACGTTTTTGAAAATTGAGACCACAGAGAAACTCACCTGGATCTTCGTTGCTTTGAATTGTATTGCAATCAAGAAAGTGACTCCTTATTTGTAACGAAACCGTAGGCTATACTGGCTATGCAGCTTCCTTTGGTAGTTTGTTAATATGCACTGTATTTTCAATTCAACCACGTAGGCTGGCGTGTTGAAAACTTTTTTGAAACTAACAAGTATCAATCTATTCATTCATCTAATCACGCGTGTTGAAAATCTTTTGATGTTAATGTGTCATTAAAAGCATCAATAATTTCACTAACATAAATATTGAATCTTGTACAATTTTGTTTGGAATTATTATAATTAATTTTGAATTCAGAAATGGGACATATATTCCAGCCCACAATTTTAATAGTGTAAACGTGAGAGACATTACGTATACAATCTTGATTCTTATCTCATCAAATTTCGTAAAACTTTAATCAACCCTTTTAAAAAATAAATATACAAATAAAACTCTTTAAGATTATTAGAATCTTAATTAGGATGGTTAACTTTTAATGTGATAAGTCCAAATATTTTTAGTTATTCTAATAATACTTCTTTAGGTACATTATATTTTAAATTAAATCAAAATAATTTAATATTAAATTTATCGAAATTGCACACTACAATTTTAATTTATTTTTTTAACCAAATGAATCGGGTGTTTATCGAGATCTATTTATTAAATCAAACGCTACACGGTCAGATTAATCTACTCCCAAAATCAAAAGATATATACTCTTCACATTGTTTTTGATTTTATAGTCAAAGTCTCAAAGAGAAGACAATATATACGAGTTTGAATCTTATTAATGACGTGATGAGGTTGGTCCATAGTAAACTCATCACATCTTCTAAATTTAGAAAATAATGTGATAACTTATTAGTAGAACTTTATTTTGAAGTTTCCGACCACCAAGTTAAATCTAAAAAAATCTCACCTATGAAACTTTCATTCGAAGGCACCAAGTCTCCGACCATCAAGTCAAGTCAAACCGTAATTACAAGTTAATTACAAGTACTGAACAATACGATCTATTGATTAACACATAAAAAAAAATAAAAAGATCACATCACACTCTTTTAAAAAGAAAAAAGAAAAGAAAAAAAAAAGAAATCACATCACACGGTTCGAACAAATGTTGGTGATTCTTTAATTGGGCCCCATGAGAAAATATAAATATTTTATAATACATTGACAGGACAAAAGTAATCTCTCCAACTATTGGTTTGGTTCCAAGAAGAAGAGAAACACTTTTCTAGGTGACAGACATGCGCCACGTACACATATGTGTTTTCTCTCTCTTGTAAGTTTTCTATAAATTGCATGCAAAACTGCAATTTTGCTCACCGTCTGTATACAGTCTCACACTCTATCTATGACTCTCTGTTTTTCCATTTTTGTTCAAATTCACCAAACACCAAATACCAAATATACCCAATTTCGATACCAATTTCAATTTATTTATTTTTCTCATTAATATCCTTTTGTTTCACAATTTAAATCCAAATTAAATCTCAACCATTTATAAAGTAAATGCCACATTAAAACCCTTATATAAAATCAACCAAAAACCCTTAAATCTTAATCACTCTCATTCTCTGATCTTTTTTGTTATTGATGGCCATCCCTCACCACCGTTACCGATCTTCCAGTAGTCAGTTTTCCGATGAAATGAATCGCATTTTTGCAGCTCCGGCGTATACCCATTCCCATGAGCAATCAGCCATGCAAAATCCTCTTCACCATCCAGTCAATCCACGCCTTGAAAATGGTGAAACCCTAGAATCTGTTTTTTCTCGTCTTAGTGTTGTTAATGGCCTGAACAAGTATTCGGGTCTTGATAATGCTTCTGTTTTTTATGATTATCGGGAAGTTGGTTGTAGTCCATTTGATTTGCAGGAAACAGAACATACACATCATCAAGGTTCTCCTGGTTGCAGTTCAAATGATTTCGTGTCTGGTTTTTATTCAACATCAAATAATTTTAGCAGAACAAGTTTAAACCAAAATGGGTTTTTGTTCGATTCTGGGAATGGAGAACTAAACAACAGTCGATACTCGATCACCACCACCAGGCCACTCGCTTTGCAGGAAATAGAACAAACACATCATCAAGGTTCCCCTGGTTGCAGTTCTTCGAATGATTTCGTGCCTGGTTTTTATTCAACATCTGATACTTTTAGTAGAACAAGTTTAAACCAAAATGGGTTTTTGTGTGATTCTGGAAATAGCGAACTAATCAACAATCGATACTCGAATACCACCCCAGCAGCTTCGAATCGAAAGGGGTTCTTCAATGGCTTGGTGTCTAAGAAGCAGAATGTTATGAGGTCTAGTCTGTCGAGGCCTCAGTGGTTGCAAGAACCACTTGATGGCTTGTCTTTGCGAGATTGGAGGGGTCATTTCTTGGCTCTTGCCAAGGATCACACCGGGTGTCGTTTCTTGCAAAAGAGCATGACCAGTACAACGAAGGAAGAACTTGATATGATTTTCTTGGAGTTGATTGATCATGTGTGTGATTTGATGGTTGACCCTTTTGGGAATTATGTTCTACAAAAGCTTGTAGAGGTCTGTAGTGATGAACAGAGGACTCATATTCTCTTAATGCTGACAAAGAATAACTTTCAACTTGTTAGAATATGTCTTGACATGCATGGGTATGTTTTGTCCCTACATGTTTATATGAATTGTTCATCGACTAAAGTGTTGTCTTGGCTTTGACATAATATTGGCAAATGTTGTCTCTTTTTATTGTGCAGGACTCGTGCTGTGCAGAGATTAATGGAGAATCTTACCACCCCTCAACAAATTTCCTTGGTTACTGCAGCTCTCAGCACTGGTGCAGTCGCGTTAACTAAGGACATGAATGGTCATCATGTGATCCAGCATTGCTTGAAATATTTCTCTGATGAAGACAACAAGGTAATGTTCGGTTATTTCATTTACCCTTCATTTTGAAGTGAGCTTATGTTGAGTATTCTTTGTCCACTGAGTTATAATAATTTCACTTTCAAGGATTATGGAATTCGGTCAAGAATGATTTTAATCGTAGCCAAATTGTAATTCATATTTTTGCTAGAGATAAAAATATTGAGATTTGCTCTTGAGATATGCCAAATTTTATATCTTGGTAGCTTCTTGACACTTTTAACTGGCATTAGATATTTGCAGGAGTCTAGTGTTGTAACTTATGTACTACTTAAATCCAATTTATAGTCAATTGGTTCTCATTTCATCAGTGCAGATTTTAATCATAAGGTGGTCTCTGTCCGTGTGAGTAGAGAACTTCTTCCTTCTCTTTGAGTGGATGGTAGAATTATCATGCATTATATGTTTTTCGTATAGTTCATTTGAATCCAAGCTCCATAGAATTGGTTAACTTGTTACACATCAAAAGATCGTACTCATACTGAAAAGATCTCTTTGACTTGTGTGCATACTGTTAGGACTCAAAGTAAAATATGTTCTAGTGGTGTAGGTTGAGAAAATTGTAGCCTAATAATCAAAACATTTGACATTCAAAGAGTGTATGGTGAGATTGCTGCTCAATCTTATAAGCTGTGATGCATTGGTATCCTCAAGTTCTTGAAAATTTCGGTTCTAATTGTTCACCCTCAATTACCATTATCACTACCTGTTCATCTAGTTTTGTGTTTCCCTATCTTTCTTAGCTTCTTTTATTCTAAAACCAAATGCTTTATGGTTAAATAAACATTTGGTACAATTTATCAGCAGATACTTCACATGAATTCATGTATATATCATTTTCTGAAACCAAATACTAGAAGCAGCTTTTTAATAATTTAAAACTAAAACTTAAAACAAGGACTGATTCTGGCTTATGAAATTCCTAACACTAGATTACTTTTGGCAGTATCTTTTAAATGAGTTGGCAAATAACTGTTATGGAATTGGCACGGACAAAAGCGGGTGTTGTGTGCTTCAACATTGTGTTCAATATTCTAAGGGAGAACCAAGAGAGCGTCTGGTAGCCGAGATAATAGCAAACGCCCTGCATCTAGCGGATGACCATTATGGGTTTGTTATTCTGAACCCTTATGCTTGTATTTCCGAAACTCATCCGTGGTTTACTTCTTGCCTCTTTCTGTTCTGAACTTGATATGCTTCTACAATTGGTTTTTCTTCTAGCAACTATGTGGTGCAACATTTACTGGAAATGAAGGTGCCACAAATAACCGTTAATCTTCTGAGACAACTTGAAGGGCATTATGCATCTCTCTCCTGCAACAAGTATGGTAGTAATGTCGTGGAGAAGTGCTTGAAACTATCAGGAGAACAGGAGTCTATGAGAATTATTATGGAATTGCTTAGAAGTCCAAATGCTTCTAGGCTAATTGTGGATCCATATGGAAATTATGTTATACAGTCTGCTTTGTCGGTATCAAAGGTTAGATGATTCACTAACACTCCTATTTTTGTCCGAACTCTGTTAGATGTAGTTGAGAGAGGCTGATAATGGCTAGGTTGGGCCCTGAGACCCGAGCAAATAACATGGACGCAAAAGTTGGTCCTTGGTTTGGCAAATTGGAATTGTCCAAATTCAAACTGGTTGAAATTTAATTAAAACACCTTCTGGCCCACCTCCCTAGACTTTGTACATTGTGGCTTGCATTATGTTCCATGCGCATTCTGCAAGTCTTCTTCAACTATTTTCACTAGAATATTATCAATAATGTCCGAGATTTTGATCAGACTCTAATTAATTTTCTTGTGGTGTGTTTACCCTTTGTTGCAACAGCAGGGCTTTCTCTTTGACGCCTTGGTCAATCTGGTAAAGATAAATTTTCAAGTGATGCGCAACAACATTTACGGCAGAAAGGTGGTTGCTTGGTTCGAAAAGAACAAGCTACATATATATAGATGAGAGACAAGTGAATGGAAGATCTATTTGATTCTTTTTTGACAACCCAAGATCTTCATATGTTTCTCTTTGAGATACAACTGATACATTATAGGATTATTGTCAATGTTTGTAGCTGTAGTCATTTTGTTTGTCACTCGGTTGATATTATGAGGGATTTTTGCTGTTGAACAGGAAAATTTAGAAAGCAGTGGATAAATCTGTCTGCAATATGAATTTTATGTATAATTCCATTGAAGGTAACATTATAATATGTTTTTAAACTGTAAATTCCCAGGTATTTCCGCAGTTGGTTGTTATAGACTTATAGTATATATATTTACTCTGTAGTTGACTGTAAAAGTCGTTGATTATTTATATTTTAGGTACTTCATGCCCTTTTCTGGTGAATTTCGATTTATTTCTCATATTTGACAGCTCTCTGTCCTGGAAAGACACATTGTGACTTCTATTCATGCTACTGATAAAATTTTTGCACTACCAAGAGCCCTAAAAGAGGTGTAATTGTGATGATGTGAATTTTGGTTGCACAAAAACCATATGATTGTACTTTACATCTTCACATTATAATCAGAAATTTTCAATGTGCATTATAAATTGCAAGTCATTGTCATTATAATTGTTGGAGAAGGACAATGGAAGGGGATTACTCAACATTCTTATAATGAGCTATATAGTTTGCTGTTACATCTTTGGCATGATTTTTGGCCACTAAAACACGATTGACATTACTACCGCTCAATGTAGTTTGGTTATGAAAAACGTTCATTCAACCTGACAATATTTCAGGTTCTAGTTGCCGCTATATATAAAGCAGCATTGATATCTTATATCACATTTAATATGTCGTGCTATGTTAGATTGGATTGGACTATTAATCAAACGAGTAATGTTTGGTATCCTACCTTTATATCCTATTTGCATCTCAACACGATGGTATTCATCATGACATGTTGCAAATGAGATAAATTATTATTTGGAGATGCAATTGGATAATCTAATTCCTTGTATGTTTTAATCTATTTTTATGTGTTCAGTGTTGGATTTAAATGGATTAAATACAATTTGTATGCATTAGTTATTGGATTTAACTATTCTAATATATTTTTTTAAAAACCGAATTTATGAAATATAAAAAACTATTCTAATCAATAGTTAAAGCGGATCAAATATGACCATTGATTACTAAAGTGCGGGATTAAAAACGAGTGGTGCTATTGATATACTTACTCCCTACCGGTCTATTTATGTCATATTTTTTTAATTAAGTTGTATTATTTTTTTTCTTTTATCAAAATTACTTATATGGATATACAATTTAAGGAAAAAAATCTTCTACAAAATAAATCTAATAAAATCTCACATTTTTTTTTTAAACCACATTCTTATAGTTTGTTTCTTGAAAAAAAAAATTTCTCAACTTTAAACCCTAAAATTTGCTTATAACACACATACAAAATATTATGAAAGAGTATAAAAAATGATATCAAATATATGGAATAATTGTTTGAAAACGATATCAAATACCCGAAAGAATTGTCTGAGAATGACATGAAGCATCTGCAAGTATTGTTTGACAATAATATCAAGCATCCGAAAACAATTCATTTTCTAGAAATAAGTTTGAAGTTTACTTTTTCTTTACAATGATATCAAGTAACAATTCTGTTTTTCTTTTCTTTTTTACCATGAAATAAGAAGAAGTAAAAAAACTCAAAAAAGAGGTGAGAAAGACGTATACAAAGAGATCATATTAAGTTTGAAAAATAAATAAAATGTATAATTTTGAAAATAAATTAAAAATAATAATAATAACATTTAATTTTATTTAATTAAATCAAAATTTTAAAAAATTGGATATAAATAGATCGGTAGAGGTGTGACAATAACATCAATCTTAAGATAATCTATTTACAATTCCGGTGGTAAATGGTTGATTAAATATGAGTAGATGAAGATTAATTATGAAGTTTAAGATTACATTAAAGAATCCGTTAACAATTTCACCTTTTAAATGGTTGTATAAATATCAGTAGTGAAGATTATTAGATTAATGTCTACCGCATCTTAACGGTCGATCGTCAGTTAAAACGGACTAGGTGAAGTGTTTTTCCGTTGACTGAAATAATTTGATCCATGTGGCATCCACTCATTGGAGAACAACAAATACCCGTAAAATTCTTTTAAATAATATTATTTTATCTAAATTTTATATTTAAATTTGATATCCAAATGATGTGGCATTATTGTAATCTATTCATTTAAATTCTATTAGATTTATATGTAATTCATTCAATGCTATTTTATCTAAATTTTATATTTAAATCTGATGTCCAAATGACATAGCATTACTGTAATCTATCCATTTAAATTCTATTAGATTTGTAGGTAATCTATTCATTTAAATTCTATTAGATTTATATGATTTAAATGAATATATTATATTGTATAAACGTTTGAGTTAGATTTAGACGCAAAATTTGGACGAATTACTCACATCCTCTGAAATTCAATCGAAAAAAAAATTATTTGACTTTAGAAAAAAGAGTCGTCTCTCTTCTCATACCTTTCCTTTTAAAGAAGAGGACGGAGACGGAGACGGAGACGGAGGACTCTATTCTCGCGTTGACTACCATGTCTTCCCTCCTCTTCTGCTTCTTCTTCTTCTTCGTCGGAAACAATCTCATCACCGTCAATTCCTCACCTGCAAAAAATGATCAACGGCCGCTGATTCTACCTCTGCATCTCTCATCACCTGACTCTACCGTGCACCGGCAGGCAGATGATCGCCGCCGGCACCTCCAGCAATCCAAGCGACCCGAAAAACCCAACGCTCACATGCGCCTCTACGACGATCTCCTATCCAACGGGTGGGTCTGTTTTTTAATTCATTTGCGTCGACTTAATTATCTATATGTATGTCTGTATATGTTAATTGTTTTGTAATGAATTTGAGAATTTTTTATTGTTGCAGGTACTATACGACACGACTATTTATTGGGACGCCTCCTCAGCAATTCGCTCTTATTGTGGATACTGGGAGTACTGTCACTTATGTTCCTTGCTCCAATTGTCAACAGTGTGGCAACCATCAGGTTTCGTGTCATTTCTGCACTAAACCTTTTGATTATCGTTTAATTGGTTTTTATTAGTAATTACTTCAGTAAATTAAATATTGAACACTATTGTGTTTAATGTTAACTGAATTTCGTTTTTTGTGTCTGTCCTTTTCGCATATATATATGAATGAAATCAAGTTAAGAGTAGGGGATTTATTGTAAGAATTTGTAAAAAAAAAAAAAAAAAAAAAAAAAAAAAAATCTGTCAGAGATCTTATATGGATGTGTATATTGAGTCTCCTGTTTTAGAGCTAATGTTTTATTGTTATGAAGGATCCGAGATTCCAGCCAGAAATGTCTAGCACCTATCAATCGTTAAAATGCAATCCCGATTGTACCTGCGACAGTGATAGAAAGCTATGCGTTTATGATAGACGATATGCTGAGATGAGCTCTAGCAGTGGTGTGCTTGGGGAGGACATTGTTTCGTTTGGCAATGAAAGTGAACTAGTGCCTCAGCGTGCAGTTTTTGGCTGTGAAAATGTGGAAACTGGTGATCTTTACACCCAGCGTGCTGATGGCATAATGGGCTTGGGTCGTGGTCAGATAAGTATTGTTGATCAACTTGTTGACAAGGGTGTTATTAGTAACTCATTTTCATTATGTTACGGTGGGATGGATGTGGGTGGAGGTGCTATGGTTCTTGGTGCCATCACTCCTCTACCTGATATGGTATTCTCCCGTTCAGATCCTTACCGCAGGTAAGATGATTTCGTATCATATTATTATTGATTCATTTTTCATGGGAATTCATCTAGTGGATCTCACACATTCACTGTAGTTTTTGGGTGGCAACAGTCCTTATTACAATATCGAGCTTAAGGAAATACATGTAGCTGGGACTCCATTGAAGTTAAACCCAAAGATCTTTGACGAAAGACATGGAACTGTATTGGACAGTGGAACAACATATGCTTACCTTCCAAGACAAGCTTTTACTGCATTTAAGGATGCTGTAAGATTTCCTGGCTTTGAGCTCCATCATATAATACTTTATTCTGCTTCAAAATCTAGTTCGTATTTTCAAAAATGATCTTAGATTGAATTTCTTCTTTTCTAGTGTCATTTATGTTTATCTACGGAAGGAACAAGTTACTGAATGAAGCTTTTCATCAAATTTATTTATTTTATGTCTAAAGCCTGAATGAGTATGCTTCCTGGTAATATGACATGTTTCTTGATTGATTGGCAATGACTGATTTAGTTGCTATAAATTGAATCAAATTAGTTGAAGAAGAGAAATTAGGGAAACATCATAATAGTATAATATAGATATTGCATTGATTTCAGAAACTCTGCAAAGGCACATGTTTCACACATCTAGATCTACAAATTTTGTTGATATCTTCTTTTTAGAGTTTGCTTTATCACTTCTCAACTTCTTCTGGAATTATTCCATTGATTAGTATTGATGCTATTGCCACTCAATTATACTTCGATTTAAACTTCTCTGCTTAAAACACTGGTTCTTCTTGATGTCAAATGGATTTATCCTATGTATTACTACTGGCAGTCTCTTGTTGAGTTGAGAGTAAAATCCTTTGATCCAAATTGTTTCCGGACATTGTGTGTTTATCTTATCTTGTGTTATTTTTATTCTTTGGTTTGGGGATTAAGCTGTGTCCTTTTAATAGACTTATAGCTACAATACTTGGTCTTGAATAAGGTCAAAATATTGGACAACAAATTTGATTTTTTGTGTTTAACTTCTACTCTTACGGTTTTGTACTGTTGGTGAACTATTGTTTGATGCTACCGGCGCATCATGAAAACCAGAACACAGGCATCGTGTGTATATTACATTGAAACCTTAATTAGCGTATGTCAACAGAAGATTCCCACTTTGATGCTCTTGTTGCAGCCGCTGTAACTTAAAGGCTGACATAATTATGTTGCTGTCGATGTCTCACTTTTCTCTAATAATATTGTTAGTATACCATTCTGTGTTTGTGCTGAACTTTGTTTTAATAAGTCTTGATTTATTTGGAGCTGTGTATGTTTGTTAGATTAGAGATTCATGGTTACCTTGTTGTTTATAAATGCAGATCATAAAGGCAATTCCTTCTTTGAAACGGATCCATGGTCCTGACCCAAATTATGAAGATATCTGTTTTTCTGGTGCTGGAAGGTGTTGCCTTTGTTAAAGAGTTTTTTATTTTTATTTTTATTTATTTATTTATTTATTTTGCTATTTGTTTAATAATTATGTGACAAGTGGTTTACGGTAATGTGATTTAGGGATGTCATTGAGCTATCAAAAAAATTTCCAGAGGTTGACATGGTATTCAGCAATGGACAGAAGATATTATTATCCGCAGAGAACTATTTGTTCCGGGTAATTTATTGTTATTATTCTCTTGACGATAAATGTCTACCTTCAATTGTTAATTAATTTAATCGAGTCATTTGAAAATATCTTCACTTCATCTGTCATTGTTGTCGATTGATTTTTTCTTTTTAAAGTATAATTAAGATACATCTTCTCTCTCACTCACTCACCTTTTTCTTCATGACATGCTTTATAGCATACAAAGGTTAGTGGAGCTTATTGCCTGGGAATTTTCGAAAACGCAGATCCAAGTACTTTATTAGGAGGTATGTTACATAATTTGCTGAACTCAACAATTCCCCCCACTCACCCACCCCATCCTCCTGAACGCTTTCTTTGGGATACAGCGTATTACTTATCAAAGTTTTGAGAACCGTTATTTAACTACTCGAGCATGTAAACTTAAATCCACCTTCCCCTGTCCCCAAGAAGGAAATATACATCTCTTTTCCTCCAATACGTGTGCATAAATGCACCAGATATTTTTTTTTACTAATTATTGTTTATTTGAGACAGGAATTGTTGTCCGTAATACCCTTGTGACATATGATCGGGAGGATGGTAAGATTGGCTTTTGGAAAACTAATTGTTCTGAACTATCGAGGAGACTGCAGGTTCCCAGTGCTCCAGCTCCATCGCCTCTAGTTACCCGTAGTGGGTATACAAATGTAGAAACATCTCCTACGTTATCCCCTGATGTGTTACCTTCGAATGTTCTTCCAGGTAGGTTGACTTTTAACCATGTTGGGTGCCTTGATGATGCTTTACATATTCAATTATGGCTCCTGAATATAATCTTAGGCATACTGGCAGGGATATCACTTATTGACTTATTGGTACTGAATCACTTTGTGCTTTTTATGCTTGTTTTATTGCAAAATGCATCAAAGTGACAAACTGTGGTTACAATTCAAATATACATATCGCCTGAACTTTAGGCATAAATGTTATGCTGCTATTGTTGTGCCCTAGTAAATCATGTGCTAAAATGAATAAAATTTGTTTGTTTAAATATCGTTATGACAAATAAAGATAGTTTTACTAGGATTTTCTTTTCGAAGTGACAAACTATGGTTACAATTCAAATATACATATCGCCTGAACTTTAGGCATAAATGTCTTATGCTGCTATTGTTGTGCCCTAATAAATCATATACTAAAATTGAATAAAATTTGTTTGTTTAAATCTTGTAATGACAAATGAAGATAGTTTTACTAGGATTTTCTTTTATTCACCCCTTTCTGGGGATTGGCAATTTGTTGATTTAAGATATTGTTGAGGATAAAGCAGGTTCTTGTACATTTAGAAGTGTTGTGAGAATGAGTAAACTTGTTTACAACTCGTCACTTATTTATACAATTGCTTACCCTCTTCTAGACCTATTAGCAACTGTAGTACGTTAGATGGTTGATTAGTGTAGACATACGTCACCTACGACATTCTCTCATTTCCTCTAATCATCTACAATCTGGTGGTCTAGCTGGAATGTTATGTTAATTCTTGGAAGCATTTGCATTCATTTCATACGTATTTCATTTGTCAAGCATTGGACCGGTATTACTTGGTCCTCATATCATTTTTCATGAATTTGATGACTATGAGAGATCAACATTTCATCTAAAATCCAATATATAATAATGTTGATTTTTTTACATAAATCGTTGCTCAGTTACAGGTTCTCTGATAATATTGATTCCTTTTTTTTTTTTTTTAAGTGATAATATTGATTCCTTTAATGTGATGCATAGGTGCATTTCAAATCGGATTCATAACATTTGATATGTCAATTAGTATGAACAACTCGGACATTAGGCCGAACTTTACTGAACTTGCAGCTTTCATTGCCCATGAGTTGGAAATTCATGATTCACAGGTACTGCATTATTTTGCTTGACTTAGTGTTAGTTGTAACGAAATACTGTGTGAGGCTACTAATTTAACTGTTTATGATGCTTACTCCGTTAGACAGTAATGGTACAGTTCCGTACTATTTATTGCCAAGCATCCCTTTTCATTGGAAATTCCTGAATCAACTTAATTTGTCTGCCACTGATATTTAATGTTTGGTTTCCAGGTGCATTTGCTGAACCTCTCTTCCAAAGGAAGTAATTACTTTGTTAAATGGGGCATCTTTCCAGCTGATTCTGCCAATGGCATTTCTAATACTACTGCATTGGTAATGCCAGAATTGTGACACTATGTATTTGTATATGTAATTCGATCCTTTTCCATTTATCGATTTAATAGTTCACTATTCTTTTGACTGAAGGCTTATTTTTTAATTGCTGTCTGTAGAACATAATTCTGCACTTAAGGGAACATCATATGCAGTTTCCTGAGAAATTTGGGAGTTATCGGTTGCTCAGATGGAATGTTGAGCCTCAAATTAAGCAGCAGTATGTTTTCCTTTTCTCAAAGAAGAACTTGTTACTCTATCTATTTCTTTTCGTTTCAGCAGTCTTTTATCACTGGAATTAAATATTTTTTGAAGCGTTAGGGGGTGTCAAAAGAAAATTCTTGACTAATAACTTAGTTGAGATGAGTATTGCCAAAAATCTTGCTCAAAGCCATTGTCTTAGTTATTTACTCAGGCTGGCTTAAAATGTAATTTACAAATAGTAGCTTTGACGTATGGGATGAATTGAAGTTCATTGACATATATATGTCATATGTGCCAATGAATGGATTCTTTCTTTACTTTTTCATTTTTCCCAGGGATGGCAAGAGATCATATCTGGTCTTCTTTGTTGCTGAATTTTCATTTAATGGGTGTTTATGTATGGAAGTTTGTGAGGGATTTTCACTCGAAAACGTTTGAAATCAAAAGAAGAAAATCTATCAAAAAAAAGAACTTTTGTATGTGATGTGCATGCATTATGTAGAGTCCTGACTCTTGTATGGGATGTGAGTTGGGAACATGTTGGGCTAATGAGGAGTGTAAGTGGAGTAGATTGCAAAGAATGGTGGTGGGATGGTCTTGATTAGGTGAAAGACTTGGGTGTGACTAGTTAGACTGTGCACTGTTTCCCATCCCTGCAGAAAAAAGGGAACTGGCACCATGGAAGTGTGATGCTTGAGGTAGTCTTCACCCATATTTATCCTAGAAATCCTGCTAATAATAATAAGAAGTTTAATGTCAGAGTTGATTAGGTTCCCATATTTATCAGAGTCTAATGATTGTAGAAATGTAGGAAATGAAGAATTATCTTTAGAGTGAGTTGTCTATTAGAGGAAGAGAAAAGAAATAAGGAAAGGTCTACTAATTGCACGCATTTCAGATTTTTGTTTCTCTTTCATCTGCTGTGCTGGCATTCTTTCAACAGTAGTTGATGTTGTTACTTTTTACCTCATATTGAATCAGTTTCCTTACGTAAATTTGTTGTAATCTTTTCTGCATCTCATTTTTTTTTTCTTTCACATTTTGTTTCTTGAGTGTTTCAGGACATGGTGGCGACAACACATAGTGGCACTCGCGCTTGGAATAGTTTTTACTGTTCTTCTCACTGTGTCGATTATTGGGGTATGGTCATTTTGGAGAAAGAGACGAGAAGAGTTTAAATCATACAAGCCTGTTGGTGCTATTGTTCCCGAGCAAGAGCTACAGCCACTTCAAACTTAAAGCTTTGATCTGGTATTTGATGATTTCGGTTCATAGTTTCTTATACTTCTCATTCAAACTGATTATGTATGCTGGCATGTAGAAAATGGTTTTTTAGAGGGAGATGAAATCAGCAATCTCTCTGTCATTGTTCAATCAAAAAGAAGAAGAAAACAAAAATGGAGAAAAAGATAACAAACTGCTCATTGTTTCTGTATCAAGTGGAACGCTTATGTATAGTAGGTCAATCAAGTAAGAGGCCAATTATAGTTTATTTCCTTTCAAATTTACTTTTATCTCTTTCCCTCTTATGGTGGTTACTATGAGATATACATACAATATTCAAAATTAGCTAGAGTGGAATAGACCTGATCATGAAAATATCAAGTATCAACACTGTGGTCCTGAACAGATGTGGGAAATATTTTGCACCTGAACACCACCTCACCACTAAGGTCTATGCAGTCTGTTAAAGGAGAGATTCTTGCGTTGAACCTGCATTAGTGCACATACACCCACCACACTCAACACGTTACAATTGACAGAAGATGAATATAACGGGTACTGATTGGATGATACATTATAAATATTTCACGTGATATGTTATGAGTAGATCGGGTACACGTAAACTTATCCCGTTAACGCCTTTTATAATGTATGCTCAGGGTCATTTAGTGGCTGATGTTACACTTGAATGACAGTGCACCACTTTGGAGGCAAATCATGTTGGAAGAAGTAGGGAACTCTATGTATGGTTTATTTTAGCAGATTTTTCCCAATTGCTTTCTGTTCTTTCTAGTCCCATCCCAGAGAAATCAGGCTACCAAGGGGGTCCCAAGTATCACTAAAGGAGACACAATTGTGCAAAATATTTAAGAAACATTATGGAGGTGGAGTGGCATTATATTTGATTGACCTTTTGCGCCGTACTCTGGACCATTCTTGATTCTATATTGGATTTTTTGTGTCCTTCGGTTGTGAGAATGATATTGCTTTGATATATTTCCTGTTTCAATAATCAATCTAAGAACTGAATGGATCATCTACACCGTTGGTTCTCCTTTCAAAATGGTTGTGGCCCATGGCCGGATTCTGGAAGTGGGATGAAATCCATCAAAACTATGGCGGTGAATAATAGCAGTGCTCACGTGTCGCACATCAGGTGGCTCTCATAAAGAACAGGGCAGGGGACCACAAGAAGACAATCAGAAGTAATCCATGTTAATTACATGGTACACTGCACGTGATATGGAACATAATAATATCAGTCGGTCAACTCATTATAATTAATGATTTATTTAGATCGTTCGAGAAAGAAATGACGTTCTAATTTACGTTTAAATAATTATATTCAGTCATGTCAACTATTATTATGTATATTAAATTTAAAAAAAAAAATAAAGTTTACATTTAATACATGATAGTGATTGATATAACTAGATTTGATTGGTTTGATACAAATTGAAACATCATTTATCGATAGTTAATTTGAAATTTTGAATCCATTATCAATAGACAATTTCACCCCGGATAGCACAGATTCAAATCAACTTTTGAATTAGTGTAACGTACGTACATGCATTAAAACTGGCTGGCAATTTATTGTCCGAAGAATAGCAGAAATCAAACAAGATAATTAAATTAGTTGTTTAGGTAATAATGCATTGCCCTCATTTAGCTTTCATAATCTTCAAAGGCATTAACATGTACATTGTCGTAGGTGTTATATATAAACTACAGTATATTTTTGTGTTTGGGTCTGTTTGGATCATTCAAAATGCATCATCGAATCAGAGGGGCTATTGGGAAGCATCTAGGTAACCTAGAAATTTGAAGCTCCATACATATGTGTAGTTAAGAAAATGATTGGGTTCATTCAAAACCTATTGAGGATGGTTTACCAACAAAGATTTATTCTTTGAAGATAAGAGATCGATCGGGATTTACAAGTCAGACAATTTCTTGTTGAGGGAATGGCGTGGCTCATAATCTAGTATCGTTGGCTTTGTCCTCTCAAAAGGAGCAGTTGCGGAAGGATGAAAATAATCCTAATTAGAATTTTCCTTTTGTTTAGTAGACATTTGTTACTTTCAAAAAAATATATATAATTAGAGGCCGGGGTTATATTTTCTTAATTTCTTCCTCCATTTACAAATGAGAGAGAGAGAGAGAGAGGAATATAGTAATTAGATATATTATTAACCTTAATACAAGAATAATTAAGATACAATAAGCATAACCATGTACAAGATCATAAAACACATTAATTAATAGAGACAAACCACACTAATTTAAAATCATAAAACAAAAGGACCCCATTTTATTCCCTCTAGTATTCCAACCTTTATGACCTAGTTGGTATCCTCAATAAGCCTATTTAAACCAATATATATATATATATATATATATATATACATATATATATATATATAATATTTGGCTACTAAATTATCATGTAGGATTAAATAAGTATGACATGAATGAATAATTAATCATAAACTTTGATGGGTCCATGACTCTCTTAAGTCCACAATTAAGTAGACACTCACTTTGATCATTGATATTTCCATTTAAAGAGATAAGAAATTTTAAGGGCACTTTTGTTTGCCCTTGGAGTTCTTCATGTCCGCGTAGCAAGGGCACTCGTCCTTGTGTCCATAAGTCCCAGATGGAACACAATTGCACTTCTCACAGCAGATCCCACAGTACTTCAAGCACCTGTCGTACACTCCTGCTTTCGAGCACCTTACTTTGCACTTTGAGTCACAGAAAGCTGCATGTCATCAAATCAAATGTAACCCAAATTAATAAAAACCTAGAACAAACTGAAAGATATACAAAAAGCCACTCAAAAGAAGTACAAGACCAAACCTGAATCAGCCTTTGAGACCTCAAAGAAAGAAGAAGTGAGGACAAGAGAAACAATTAGAAGGAATGTAAAGAAAACGAGCTTCATTTTCTCACTGATTTGAAGAAGCTGTGTAAATTATAAACTACTTGAGAGATTGTGTTAGGGAGTTGTAAACTTGTAATGAAAAAGAGAAGAGTGTAGGGTGGTGTTATTTATAGGAAGAAAAAGGAGTAGGTGATGAAAGGTTAGAAAAGTGTTTGATTATATGAATTGTGAAAATAAAATAAAATAAAGTAAATACCAAATTCGATTTACAGACTGTCATGTTGGCTTTGGTGGAGTTGGGAGGAATCATTTGGAACTGGAATATTAATGGCTCTCAAGCTTTAATTTGGAGTAACTCAAAGGCAATTAATTCCATATATGTTAACACTACGTACTGTCTACTGCTATATACCAATTAATTGATTACATTACCAGTAGCTTATTTTAATTAATTTTTTGTCTGTATTAATGGACTCTAATGGTGGTGCCATGACCATTAACTTTATTTGACCACCCTTCACGGACTGTAACTTCAAGTACTTGTATAGAGCTATATTTTCTAAGCTCTAACGTGAGCTTTAATTTGTCTTTAATATATGGATATGGTGGAGGTTACTTTGAAGCTTCCGATTTTTGAACCTGTAAAGCAGTGATGTAAAGCAATGAAAACGGGGAGGCTTTTACCTTCTAAGCAAGGAGACTTTGAAATTGAGTTATAGCTTTGATGATCTTTAATTTGTCTGATTATTTCAGGTCTAGTATATAATTATTAAAATTGGGTGGACAGTCATTGATAATTTCAATTGGACATGGGAAATTAATTACAATATATTTTTTTTGTTTTTTGAAGTACTAGGATGAATTCAAACACTAAAACATGTTAAATCAAATCTACTGGGATAGGTAAATATCAAATATTATATGTACTGTCCAATTATTTACATCTTAAGAGATATCTACCTTTATTTTAAATACAATATCAGTATACATACTTATAAAATATATATATTTAGACTCTAACCCATCATTAACGTGGAAGGGACCGGGTGGACTGTATAACAAAATTATTGAAAGTTGGAGTTTCAGTAAAGCCAATTTAGATGAGGAATAGCATGAAATAATGAGGTATGTATCTAGGTGTCCTATGAACCCACTTTTGATAAATCACAAATCGCGTGGGCTCCATCTAATAAAGAATATTAGATTAGAAGATCACCAACAACTGTAAAAAGCTTCTTTGAAATTTGTTTGACAACAAGCGTGACAAGGTCGGTCTACACATCAAATTCCTCCACAAAATAATTCCTTTTTGAATCCAAAACCGATTGGAATAATTATATGAAGTTATATGTCTATAATATCAATCACATTTATAATTAAGTCCATGGTTTAATGGGTAATTAATATTACAAGAAAATAAAATGATCGAAGAGTGATTAATGTAGAGAAAACAGAAAAAGATGAGAAGAGTGATCGAAGAGAGGAATCAGGACAGCCCTTTTGCATGAACGCGGTGCCAAATGCGTGACTTGTCAAGATACCAAAATATATAAAAACTATTTTTTATTTTCCAAAACGAAAAGAATACAATGAATACGTTGATTCATGAGTCTCTGTAGCTTGCTTCAATGGAATGAAAGAAACCCAAATTAAGTGGGACCATGTTGGCATGTTGCACTCATCTTATACGAGTCCAATTATTAAATGAGACTTTTTAGATCGTCTTTTTAAACACTATCTCTATTTTAATAAATTATGTTTAAAAATCACATATTACGGTGAATAGGTAAAAATATCTATACAGTAACCTTTTTCATCATTTTGGTTTTTTTTTTTAAATCCTCCATCAATAGAGGTGGAACTGACGAATCGATGAACACACCTACACCGACGACGACGGTGGACACATATACACCGACCACGACCAAATACAATATCAACTTTGGATATCTTTGAAAAAACGAAATATGTAACTTTTTCTGAAAACGAAGGGTTTCTAATTGGGAATTCGATGTTGAAGAAGGTGAACAGAACATAAAAAGAGGAGCACAGAACAACAACCCAGAAGTCTCGAAAAACAATCATAAAGTCTCGAAACAAAGTCTCAGACATCATACAAAAAGTCTTGGAACACAAACACAAAGTTTCGGACACACAATCACAAAGTCTCAGACATCAGACAAAAGTCTCGGAACACAAACACAAAGTCTCGGACAACATACAAAAAGTCTCGGACATCATACAAAAGTCTCGGACACACAAACACAAAGTCTCGGACAACATACAAAAGTCTTGGACAGCTTACAAAAGTCTCGGAAACTAAGTTATTGTTCATCATTTTTTCCACTCGAAAATCCCAACCCTCAACAACTTTAACAATGGAAGATTCAAAACCGAAACCCAATTTGGGTTTTAAATTGAAAAAAAAAGCTCCCCCCTGCGATCGGTATATATGTTTTTCATCCCTATTTCCTATGTAATCAGCTTGTTTCTTGATGCATTTTAGGTTGTTTGATGAGTTTGTTGAGTATGTGTAGGTCACATTCCCTTAGATGAAGTATTCATTGATTCCGCCAAGGAAAAATGTCTAAAAGTGAAGAAAAAGGGCAAATCTGTCAAATACCGCTGTGTAGGTCGCTCTCTATGCATGGTATCAGACGCGGTCTATCCAGCGGTATATTCCAGTGTGCAATTCTTTGTCAATTGCGGTCCATACCGCTTGTCAAGCAAGGCATCAAACAAGGTCCATAACGCGCTAAAGGTCAGAAGGTACATTGCGTCACAGACCGCGGCCCAGGCATGTGTCCGCCAAGCGGTTGTGCGTATTCCGTGTTTTTGGAGAAAATCTTGAAGCCCTAGTTTTGGAAGAGCTTATAAATACTTCCTATTCTTTTAGAAAGAAGAGACCACATATCTACAATTACATATTCATTCTTTTTGCTACACAATTTTCATTCATCTTTACACATTGAAAATTCAAAGACGAAGAAGAATTCATCATTGAAGATTTAAAGAACTCGTTGAAGATTTAATGGGTTTTATCTTTTCTTTCTCTTCTCTTTTTATTTTTATGATGTGTAACTAATCTCATAACTAGGGAATCAATGTGAACCTTTTGTGAATGCTTATGTGTGGATTAATTATTTTTTCATCAATTCAATTATTGATTTATTCATTGTTCTTAACTGCTTAATCCTCATTAGTTGTAATTTTCATTCACACCATAGACCAATGGTAGATGATTATTTAGCATGATTTTAGGGTTAAGACTATCTGAGAATAAGAGTTAGAGTATAGACCAAACCTAACATTAATTAATGCCCTTTTGAATGAATGGATTTTATCTTTAGCATAGGCGAAGAAAAGTATAGAATTTGGTTCTTATTTCTTGCACTTAATGGGTTTCTAATTATTATTCACACCATAGACCAATGGTGAATAATAATCGGGAACACGTGACTCATCCCGCGATCAAACGGTAATAGTCGCAATTAAGAAAAAGAATGAACCTTTGAATTGATTGAATTTTGTTTACAAGTTAATTCCATACATTGAGTGTTCATAATTGGGGATCATTGATGACCTAGTATTTCCTTCCATTGATCACAACCAATTCTTTTAATTGCTTTCTTAGATTATTTTAATTTAGTTTTTAGTTTAATCAATCAAATCAATCTTCTGTTACTCTTTGATTTAGCTTTAATTAAAATTAGTTTTCAACCACTAAATTTCTAGTCCTTGTGTGAACGATCATTACTTGCCGCTGTACTAACACATCACCCCCCCCCCCCCCCCCCCCCCCCCCCCCTGCGAGCTCAGCAGGGAGCTTGACCCTCGAATGCGTCTGCGTAGCGCCACTAAACTAATCCACTGAAGATGCATCGATAATGTTATGAAAGTTTGTTTTGTTTGAGTTGGAAATAACTATACAGAGAGAGTAGTAAGAGAAAAGTTAAAGTAAAAAAATAATAATAAAACAATGTGTAAAGTAAGGGCATTTTTGGAAATCATTTACTTTGGTGCATTTTAAATATAAGTTATTAAAACGGTGTCACTCGTACAACACCAACTCAACAAAGTGTTATAAACCCTTATTTCCTCCGTCTTATACATGGTTTAGCTTATTTGCTTGTAAAATACAAAAAACATCTACATACTTTGCTTGTTTTATATTAATTGGATTTAGATCCTCTACTTATCTGATATTTTTCCTGATCTTTTTAAAGCATGTGATTGGTTGTTGATAAAATAATTGTAGAAACCAATCACATCTTAACCCCACATTCGTTGCAATGTTTATGTGTCATAAGATTAGATAAGGTCAGGAAAAAAATAAGATCATTAGAGGATCCAAATTCATATTATAAACCATCTTTCATGGAAGAAAAAAAAAACAAGAGTGAATCAAAATGCATCATGCATTTTTCGCTTAGATTTTGATCAAATGCCATTTGCGAAAGATGCATCATACATCCCATGCATGGTATCTTCACTCTATTTCTATTTCATGACATGTTTCTAAATGAGATATACAAAACTTAGCATGCAGTTGCTGGATTCTATATATTTTTTTTCATACGGAATCACAATTGACACCGATATAAAATGCAATATGTATGATATTTTATTATGATATATAGTTTCAATCTGAATATTCATAAGTTAATATATATGCATGAAGGCATGCAGCATGTCATATAAGATAGATTTACTGTTACATACATGATTCCTAATTTTTGCAACTTGTTGGTTCATCCGAATTACGTGAAATTAAACTTTAAAATGAGATAGTGTTACGAAAACTAGTCCATTTAAAGAAATTGGTGTTGTACATATAAAATAAAACAAATTAAGTTGTGTGTTGGCCGCCACCTACTACGCATTTCCACGCATTTTTCCATGTGCCGTGTAGGTAATGAATAATCATAATATGCATGCAAACACAATGAGAGTATGAGACATTAAAGTGAATGGAGAATCCTATACCTATAGGAATATGAATCCCCACTTGAGTCAAATAACGTCTGTCCACCATTTGCCTCCGCTTTAGATTGAGTGATTAATTATTAACAAGAAGATGAAGATGCTAGTGTGTGTCCATGTTAGAGTGATGCCTCTACTAGGGATGCCCGAAATCCCGGCGATCCCCATCCCCATTTCGGATAATAAGAATACTTAAAAAAAAAATGGGGATGAAAATGAAAATATATACGAGAGATACAGGAAGAGTTAATAGTATTTGTTGTTTTTTCATATTTGTAGAATTGTTATTGGGCTTGTAAGAATATTTTAGCATTGGGCTTGTTAGGAACTATATATATATATATATATATATATATATATATATATATATATATATATATATATACACACGTAAATTTTCAAGTCAGTACGCATTGATAAAGTTATATCAGTACGTTAGATGTGAACTATTAGATTTATATATTTTGACTCAAAGTGTATGTGCTTGTCAAAACTTCTCTATAATCAGTGGTCTACATGCAACGCACTAATATAAGTTTTATTAATGCGCACTAAGAAGAAAATGATTATATATATACAGTCTTTCTATTGTCAGTTCGAATTGATATGAGATATATCAGTTCCTTACATGTGAGTCATTGGATTTAAAAGGTGTTTTCACAAGTGCATAAAGCCAAGTCAAAGCATTTAAATCCAATGGTCTACATATAAGGAACTGATATATCTCATATCAATTCGAACCGACAATAAAAAAATTATATATATGGGATATTTTTAGGCATTATAAGGATTGAATATTTTGATATTTTTCTTGATAAAATTATTATCGGATCTTGTTTTCTGCGTCAGGTGCCAGATATGGAAGGTTCGGGCCAAATTTATGGCTGCTGGAATAAACCTATAAAACAAGATTTGATCACAATTTTATCAAGAAAAATATCAAAATATTCAACTCTTTATGATACTTAAAGAGACCTTATATATAGTCCTTGACAAGCCCAATACCAAAACATTTTTACAAACCCAATAACAACACTACAAATATAAAAAAAACAATAAATACTATTAAATCTTTCTGCATCACAAGTAAATAACATGGTCCCAACTTGACTTATTAACATCCCTAGTTCTAGCCTCTAGGTGAAAAAAAAAAATTTATATACCACCTATTGGTCGTAACCCGCAATTAACTTTACATGTTTCCGTCTATACGTTACATGGGTCTATCATCTATCTAATATAAATTCTAAACCGGATCTATCATCTATCTAAGGTGGCTGTCTACACAGGTCTTTTAAGATCCCATGGTTTTTACTGTCTCAAAACGAATTTTCAAATGCTCCTAAAGTCCATAAATGCCTATCAACAGGGTTTACACACAGGACCACCAAAGAGTTTTTAATAGAAAATTATAAAATCTTGTTTCAATAAAAACGGGACTCTATTAGACACGTTTACAGTATAAATAGCCTCAGCATTTTTTAACAAAATTACAAGGACCCAGTTACACTAGAAATTTAATATTCATCTTATATTTTCGTTAACCTGGCAAGACTTCCTAGGTTTTAAAACAGATAAAAAGAAAAGATTGAGACTGGAGAATGCTTACTTTGATCGGATATATAGAATATTCACAGCTTTATTGATGATTGGGAAAATAGTTATAAAGAAAATTACAAGGGAGTTATTGAGAGCTCTGAGTTTGCAAAGAGAAAGAGTGAGAAAACAAGTATATATTCTTTCTTTATCTTTATAATCTTTATAACTTTCTTTGGAATCATGTATTCCACGTTTTACTAAATAATCATCTATTCTAGATTCTGGTAAATCCTCTATATCAGGGATCCTACCACTTTGTCCGCTACCTTGTCCAATATAAATTCTAAACCGCTTTGATTTGATCTTGACCATATAGATGGGCATTTATAGAAAATTTTGGACCAAGCTAGGACATGCAAACTAGGGATGTCAAAATTACCCATTAGTCTGGAGATCTGTTCCATTAGGGACGGTTTTAACCGTACCATTTAAGTTGTGGTATTGAGTCTGTATTTTTTTCAATCCCTTCGGTAAGGTTACGGGATTTCAAATCCTGGTCCCGTCCCATCCCCGTACAGGCTATCAATGTATATGTATGTATGTGTGTGTGTGTGTATATATATATATATATATATATATATATATTTCAGTATATCGGTCCCAATCTGGTCAGTGCGCAGTGATAGAAATATATAAGGACATTGAATGTGAGACACTCATTTATGGATGAGCTTTGACAAGTGCATACATACCAAGTCAAAAGCATGTAAAATGAGTGGTTCATATTCAATGTCATCATATATTTCCATCGATGCGCACTGATGTGATAATTTCCGTGTATATATATATATATATATATATATATATATATATATCTAAACATAATTTTCCCTTATATTTTTCCCTCTCACTAACATAATTTTCACTCTTTTTTTCCCATTTCCCCCTCCATTGAAACACTACTTCATTCCATGTCATTGTATATAATATACTATATACCTCTCACACTGTTATTTTCATATTATTCAATAATATTTATATGATCTTTATCACAAAGTTATAAAAAATATACATTAATGGAATGAGGATGGTATGTTGTAAAAAACCGATTCCCTAATAAGGAATTCTCATTCCCACATTATTTATTTTAAGGTAGGTATAATTCATCGGGAATGATATTTCTCATTCAAATTGGTATCGGGGATGGTAATGAAAAATCCATCCCCAACCTATACCATTAACATCCCTGATGCAAACGTAGGATTTAAACCATCGAATCATCAATCATGTATTCGTGTATCGATGCATTGAATTATATAGTATGCATATTAATTAGGGTTTTCTAGAAGAAGCAAAGTGTAAGCCAGCTAATATTTTGGCACATTTTTACATGGTTAGAAGGTAGCACATACTAAGAAACGAAGAAATATATCCCCACCTCACCAAACACACCTAAGTCATGACCTAACACACACAAATCACAATGGCAATTGGCAGCTGTAAAGCAGAAGTGCTGCATATATATCTCAGTCATAGCGCGCTTCATCGTCTTGTCTTACTCATTCCCATCTCCGATGAATAATGTCCTAACCAATAAAAAATCATCTGCCATATAAATAAACACTTTGAGTATACTTTAAATATATACGGATAATAATAAACATCATCACACTATAATTAATATGATTCTATATATATATATATATATATATATATATATTTAAATATTACACTAGCTATTAAAATACATGAGTATTACTATACTCAAAAATTAAAATGTGTGATCACAAAAGAAAAATTGATAAAAATCATTCATTCTCTATAGATATAATTAGTACATACATTCGAATTATATATATATAAAAAACATAATTAATTATTTTACTTAGAATGTGATATTGTAATTTGATAAATAATCGATAGTCAAGTCATTTGTAATATTATTGTACCATACTGATGCTGCATCAACCTGTGCTAACATTTCGCTTTAAGCTATATTTGAGATTGCTTTGTTTCTAAAATAATATGCTTTTAACTTAACTTAAGGAATAATCAACTTACAACATAAGTTGATAGGTGTTTGGTAAATTGAGTCAATGAATAACCAACTTAAGAAAAAAACAATAAAAAAGTGTTTGGTAAACTTTAAGTGATTATGAAAAATGACTAAAATGGATATAATTGTTAAAATACAATATATTATTCAAATAGTTTTTTACTACTTATTTTTTTGTTTAAATTGAAAATACAAATATAAAGTATAGAAATATAATATATATATATATTTTTTGAAATAAGAAATATAATATATTATTCAAAAAGTATTTTACTACTTTTAAAAAAAAATTGAAAATACAAATATAAAGTATAGAAATATAGAATATATATATATAATTAAAAATATATATTCAACTGAGTCAACTTGTTAGTTACCGAGTCAACTACTCTTCTCAATTCAAAGTTGCTGAGTCAATTCGGCTGAGTCAACTCAACAACTCAAGCCTCCATTAATGAATCTCTGCAACACCGCCACCGTCTCCCGCTCATCAAATCATCAGCCTTCATCCGTCGTCGCTGAAAGCGTCTTCATCCTTCATCCCACGCAGTCGACATCGAATCGTCTCCATCGCCGAACCGAAAGTACCTAAAGATTCGCCCCAGATTCATCGCGAAAGAGGAGCCCTCCGCCTCCATCGCCGCCAGCATCTTTGGTGTGATGGAATATCGCCAGAACTACGACGAAATCGAGATGGAATCACGACGGTACTCCGGCTCTCTTCAAAGACTTCGACGTCGCCGGCTGTCCTCCGGCCTCCGTCGTTGGTCGTGGCCACCACCAACGAACAGTGGCCATTAATTCTCAACAACAAAATTAATTTTTAATTTTTAACATGGGTATTATTGTCTTTATATTAAAATTGTAGGGGTATTATAGATATTTTAAGGATAATAAGTCAGCTTCTCCAAAAATCAGCTTGGAAAAGCAACTTCCACCCAACTTCTCAAAAGCAGCTGATTGGAGAAGCAAGTTATAAAATAAGTTGTTTTTGGAAAGTTTACTAAACATCCATTTGCTTAAAACTTGAGAATTAATCACTTATTTCTCAAGTAAAAGCAACCCCAAACATAGCCCTAATTATAATTTCATTCCGACTTGAAAAGTTGGATAATTAATAAGGAGATGCTGCCAAGTATCGTAATTAGTAAGGCCTTGAGCTTACAAAATCTATTCATTCAATTCAATTCAAATAAATAAACTTCAACCAGTCAAACATACAGTCCTTTCAAGAAAATTAATACATAAATATTTTAAAAAATAATAATTAATTTTAAATATAAATTCATACATAAATATACAAGTAGCGTGATTTAATTATAATGAAAACACAAGTGACATAATATAACTATGGAAGTTTTTCTCCAAGTCAACCTTGAGCAAAAAAAAAAAAAAATCCAGACGGTAAAGTCCCTCACACCCATACGACCACACTACGAGGCTGTGAGTTTGAGTCTCTCCGTCATTCCCTATTAAACCCCGAATTATTGTAATATTTAAAAAAAAATAAAGAAAAAAATAATGTGAGGCAATTTAGTAATGAAAACTTGAGTGGAGTAGGAACTGGCCTCAAATTTACACTTGTGAACAAACTAAGGCTGTGTTTGTCAAGATCTAACAGATCCTGTTAGAGGCCTCAATTCAATCCTCTTGATAACACTAATCAAAACCCTAGCCCAGAGTCAGACAAATCTTTTACATGCTCAAGCCTTTTTGTATTTCACATGAATGCAATTAGCTGACCGAGTACTTGAATTCAAGACTTCAATTGGGCTGCCCTTAGTTAATCTTTAAATGAATCCTTAAATTTGTTATTATGTTATGCCATCTATATGAAAACAATAAAATTTTACTCTCTCTTCTTAGCTAGTAGCCTAGTAGGGCATATAAGTATAATATTATGGTTTTTAAATTGTTTATTTTTCTAAAAAGGAAAGTTTGAGAAACGCTTTTATAAAAAGTTTCTGAGAAATTACAAAATAATAAAAATCCTCAATATATTTTAAAATATTGGCCAGAAGAAGACAATATAATAGTCTTGGAAGAATACCAAAAAAATAAAAAAATAAAAAAAATAAAAAAATTTATAGGAGAAAGCTTGGTTGCAACCCCGTGTACTATTTTTGTTCTACAATTAACTTGAATTAGGATCCAAAAAGCATTAGTCACCGACTTGAATGATTAAGATAAGTGGGTGCTAAAGTTATGAGCCATTAGCATACTTAATTTTGCAAAAGTTATTGACACCATACCGGTGATACCTGTTTATGTTTATTGATGACTTGTCACGTGTGAGATTACATTTGTTTCTTGCAAGATACTACATTTTTAATGGTACATAGAGTCACTTATTTATTTTGTATTTTCAATTTCCTTTAATCTTTAATGTCCATAAAAACATATATGTCAATATGATTTTAATTTTTAACGGTAACACTAGTTCCACATAATCCATATTGATGTCCAGAACCGCCATGAAAACAAAATCCACATGATTAGAAAAAGGGAGAGGAAATTGAAAGCATACCTAAATTAATTAGGATTTGGTAAGTCTAAAAGTTATAGAAAGACTGAATTTAATCAACTTTTTTGGTTCATTTAGTATGCAAAGTGATAGAAGTAGTTTGGTGACTTTATTCCAAAATCAGCCGACAAAGTAAAGGGTTGGACCATCAATTAGTCCTAATTGCCAACCAATTCCATATTACGTCCCACCACCCTACCTAATTTAACCCCTCCAAGTCAATTATCATTTTCGACTTCTATCTATTTTTACTCTCTAAACCAACGTATATCTTGTTCAACCAAACTTTTCAAGTATATATAAGTTAAAATTATTCAAAATTCAATCAAATTAATTATTACAAAAGTCGGGATGATTCAGTGGTAAAGTCCTTACACCTACATGTTAATGTTGTAGATTTAATAAAAAATTTAGAAAAAAAATACTATATAATTCAAAAATATTAATCTAAAAATTAATTTATGTAATAAATGATTTGTTTTTACCATATAAAATATGTCATGGTGAGGTGAATAACGTAGTAAAAATAAAATCATTTGTATTTTATTTGATTTTTATATTAATATTTTGAATTGTATAGTATTATTAGTAAATTTAATTTATATAGATCAGTCTTTCTATTGTCAGTTAAAATTAATATAAGATATATCAATTTTTTGCATGTGAGCCTTTAGATTTAAAAGATGCTTTCACAAGTGTATGCAACCAAATCAACCACTCATGTGTTCTTAATCTAATAGTTGAGATTTGAATATATTTATAACTCTTAAATTATAGCACATGGGCTGTTGAAATGTTAAAGTCAAAATTTTAAATCGTATATTTAGGTTATATTAGTGTAACCCTATATATATAAATTTTGGAAGGTATTGTAATATTTTCTTAAAAATTAGAATCATAACTAATTCAAACATGAGTAGTCTCCTATCCTCCAAAGGAGAGAGTTTTGGGTGCATCCAATACACCATGCATCTCCTATCCTGATGCTGCCACATCAGTAATTTTACTGATATTGCAGCATCAGGGTGGGAGATATATGGTCCATCATACTGCACCCAAGTTTTTTAACAATGTGACATCAAAATGGGAGATGCATTGTGCAACATGTTGCACCCAAGTTTTTTAACGATGCGTTAGTCCCTCAAAGAGGCAGGAAGACAAAGATGGCCCATGAACCATGTCCAATGTTAAAGATAATTAAAGGACCCACACACATCAAGGTCCAAGGTAAAGGTGTTAAAAAGAAGGACGGGTAAGGGCCCCACTGCCCAAAGCATTGTTTGTCTACTTGCATATCAAATGAGATCAGATCAGAAGATCTTGACTACGGTGGAGAAATCTGATGGCTGAGATTGTACCTTCAAACTGAGATACTGCTCACCACCTGTGCCGTATCACATGGAATTGCAACGCTGGTTAGATAGGGAAGGGTAACACCTTAAGAGCATCTCCAATGGTATAAGTAAATTTGGATCATCAAAAGTTGTCACCTCAGCATTTGATGATTGTTTTCAAGGATTGCTAAATTTGATGATTGTGTAGTCCACAATGGTACACTTTATCTAAATAAAAAATCTACTTTATCTAAATCAAAAATCTAATCCCGCCACATTTTTCACTGTTCTTACTCATTTTTATTTCAAGGGTAAAAAAACAAAAAAAAACAAAAAAAAAACTATAAAAGACAAGAGAAGGTATATGATATGGGTATTGATTCATTCATAATGAAGAGATGAATTTTACCTGATTGAAATTTTTAGGGTCGAGACAATTATGAGATGCATAGTTGATCAGAGAAAAAAAAAGAAAAAAAAAGCCATGATAGAAATGATAAAATTACTATAACAGTTATTTTGGATAAATTTTGTATTTGATGATTGAAAGTCAATCATCAAATTTGATTATTGAAGAGACAATTTGATTATTGATAACTACAATTGCTAAATTTTAGTGACTATGTTGTAGAGTGTTTTTTAGATAAATAATCAAATTTTGATTACTCTCTTACTTTTGATGATACCATTGGAGATGCTCTAAGTAATTATCGATAGTTTAACTAAAATATCGTCGATATTTTTTTTTATAAATAATGCTAAATATCTCATCTACATTCCTATTATTTTCATCCCAACACATGCCGCAGCTGAAGTATTACTTGGTGAGTGGACTCATATTAATTGATATTTATCTCTCTTATCCATGTATTCACTCAACAATTAAATATTTTTCTTATCTCCGGGTTATCCGCTAAATATATATATTATTAAATATACTTGATACATAAAAGATATTAGAAATATTTTTTCCATGAAACTCAGGAGTGGTGTCGTGAGATTGGCGACTCAAAACTATGATATTGTAAAATGAAATGAGTGTTTTTATATGAGTACGACCAATTGGTTGGTTTTAAAAATCAAATTATTAACATATCGAGATGTTTGTTTATGCATTGGAACGTATGTGTTGGATTATACCTATCTATGAGTGGTTCTCTTATAAGGATGTCCTGAAATTATAAGTTAAGGACGTCCAACCACAACCACACATTCATATTGAGTGTGAGCATTTATTAATGTATGGCTGTGAACCTACTGTGAATGTGTGATTGTGGTTGAACGTCCTAAAATTATAAAATCAGGACCTTTCTGATCGGAGAAGTATTCTGTATGTTTCCGAGAATTTTGATAACTTTGACTTGACTTTGCCTATTTGATTGATTGATACCCATATATGGACTATGTCACTATGATATATTGATATATTGATATGTTGATATTTTGGGTCTACCACTACTTTAGCGATTCTCACGCTGCTGTGTATAAAATATAAATTAACTAATTAAGGATTATGTTATTATATTTTTTTATATGTATACACCAATTCTTATAATTTTTGTCGAGAGTTTTGTTTTATTTTAAATCAATAAAGTGAAATCTTAATAGATATGAAATGTACAGTAATGCTAATATATATATTTTTCTAGATTAATTAAAGGTTATGAAACACATGTTAACAAAGAAACTGGTCTTACACTCTTACTTCTTAGATGCATTATTTATCATTTGAAATATATCATATATACATACTGAAAACATAGATTATATCTATATCTTTGAAATAAACATGAATTATATTTTGAATGAGTATTTAAACAATACCGGGAATTATAAAACAAGCTATAAAGTCATACACTCATATATTTGAAATCAACTTAAATGAAATATAAATTACCTAATTTAGAAAAGTACGATTTTTTTTAGGTATTATATAAATTTGAGATTTTTTTTAAATAGAAGAGAACTCAAACTCACAACCTCATGGTGTATATCACCAGACCAAATTTATCTCATCAATCGATAAGTATGATTTGAAAATAATTATGGTTCAAAACTTATAAATTTTAATTTCCTAGAATTTATGAACTATTGATGAAGTGTGGTCATAAAAAAAAACGTAACACTGCTCAGTGGATCAATAACACCAAAGACGTTTTTAATTAGGCACCTTAATCTTATTATATATAATTAACCCTTTATTCGATCTCTTACCTATATACAAAGGGTGATATTAATTTCACAATTTAGTGGTTAATTAAGTTGAGAGAATTTGTATACATCATTGCAAATGATTTATTTTATATATGAATTAAGTATGGCTTCTTCAACAAATTGAGTGGTTTGCTTTTGCCTTTGTGGCTGTGGTTGCAGAAATCATGAGACTATGTTCCTTATCAATATCTTCACTGCATTAACCATCCTTTGTTTTTTCCTTTATTCCAATAAAATAAAATAAAATAATAGAAAATAAAATAAAAGCTAGCCGAGCCAACCCAGTTACCCAAATGACAAATGTGAAAGAAAATAGAAAGAAAGTTGCAACAAAAGTAGAAAAAGAAAAACAAAACTGGTTCCCGTGATTGGCGATGGAATTGAGGAGAAGTGTTGGTCAAGCATAATAGCTAACCCAACCGGCCAACCCCCCCATTAGCTATGTTTACAAAAAGAAAAGTTATAGCTACTCATTTTGTGTATTGTCTATTTCAACTATATCTTTTTACACAAAAGTCCCGCATCATTTGCCTAGTCAAATTTGTGAAACAAAGGATCCCATTGCTGCACATCTAGTCATCTACTCTTGGCATGTGCACTATCTTGGGGTTTCGATTCCCATCGTATGCATTATTATAAGCTTACGTGATAAATTTTATCTGCTTGATTCCTACAGCTCTCGGTAGACCTTTAATTTGTTTGATGTTAAATTTCAAAAAATAAAACTAAAAATCTTCTAAAATAACAAATAAATTGTAATTCCATAGGTTGATAATGATATGGACATTGCAACCTCATGTGATTTGGGAGTTGGATGAAATTGACATAACACCCTATAAGCATAAAACTGAAAAAGAGAGGGATTACAACAAGAATTTATTAAACTTTACACATCAACAAATCAGCTACAACAAAAAATTATTCGTGGGTTCCCCGTTCCCGCATGCTTAGTATGCTGATTATTACCAATAATCTCAAACTATAAATAAAATTAAAAGATTAACTTAATTGTAAACTGACCGTTGGTAACGGCACTTTAACTACTATAACTGTAGCGTTAAATTTATATGATAAGGCCATAACGGTCACACGACGTTTCGTTTTCCGTAAGTTAAAAAAAAAATGTTGGTCACTTGTCAGTAGCTCGAAAGCTATTGGTGGTAGCCAAAAAAAAATCAGAGAAATAAAAGGCAAAGAAATTGCAGAAATATAGAATGCAACGAGCAGACACCACTCCTACTCTGCACCAGTCCAGTCCATAGTTTGTTTTGTCTCGCTGCAACCCAAATTCAATTGTTTATCATCACTACCATTTATGAGAAGATAATACCCATTTTGCTTATCCTAATCGCCATTCTTCATTAACCCTTTTTCTATTCTCAGTCTCTGTGTCTCTCTCTCTCTCTCTGTTTCTGTCTGTCTCTCTATTGCAGTTAGCTTTTCCTTTTTTTTGTTTTAAAATGGAGAGGAAACAAGGGTTCTTTTCGGCTTTGAAAGAGGAGGTGGTCAGAGGTTTATCTCCGGCGAGGTCGAGGGCGAAAAGTCCAGCGAGAAGCGCGTCGCCGATGTCTAGTTTACTGAGGAGAAGAAGAGGTAGAAGTAGCAACCACCACCACGTGGCGCAACCGGAGCCGTTGATAGTGAGATCGGGGAGTATGAGGCCGGTGGTGGAGGCGTTGTCGCCGTTGAATGAAGGACCCGATCCGGATGGAGCGGATGGCGGAGGAGAATCGAGGATGGAGGGAAAGTGGGCCCAGTGGATGGGACAGCTAGCGAGAGCTCCGTCAGTTTCGGGCTCTGCTTGTAAACGGTCGGATCTGAGGTTGCTGCTTGGAGTCTTGGGTGCTCCGTTAGCACCGGTGCACGTTACCACTGCCGAGCCTTTGCCTCATCTTAGCATCAAAGATACTCCAATTGTCAGTGGAACTCTTCTCTTTTGCTGTGTTTTCGATTTTTTTTTTTAATCTTTTGTTCTCATGCATGTTGGTGGTTTCATGATTTTATTTGTTTTCAAGTATGCTGATAATTAAATCGATTTCCTGTTTAGTGTTTGATAAAACTCTTGGTCACAGATTGTAATGACAGTTGAATTTCAACTTTGCATTTGTATAATTGTATTGCCTCTGCAGAAATTGAAATCGGGATTTGTGGTTGTAGATGCATTTTATTTTATTTTTCTTTATAATCCTGAAGAGAAGAGAAAAGAAAAAGAAAGTTGATTTCAATTGAAGGAACTTGCTAAATGTGATAGTTGTGGGTTATGGTTGCAGGAATCATCATCTGCTCAGTACATATTGCAGCAGTACACAGCAGCATCAGGTGGGCAGAAGCTTCAAAACTCTGTCCACAATGCTTATGCCATGGGAAGGGTGACGATGATAGCTTCTGAGTTTGAGAAGGGTAACAAGGTTACAAGGAGCCGGAATTCCTCCAAAGGCGCAGAGTCAGGCGGGTTTGTGCTCTGGCAGATGAATCCAGATATGTGGTATGTGGAGCTTGCACTTGGTGGCAGCAAGGTTCGTGCTGGCTGCAACGGGAAGCTTGTGTGGAGGCACACGCCTTGGCTTGGTGCACATGCTGCAAAAGGTCCAGTTAGACCTCTGCGCCGTGCCCTTCAGGTGAAGAAGCTGCCTGTCATCACTCATTTGCTGTTTCTTTTTGTGTTACCATTATGTCACTAAACATTTAAAACTTGATTTTTATCAGGGTCTTGACCCAAGAACCACTGCAAGCATGTTTACTAATGCAAGATGCATTGGGGAGAAGAAGATCAACGGAGAGGATTGTTTTATCCTCAAGTTATGCGCGGATCCTGCAACACTGAAGGCCAGGAGCGAAGGACCAGCTGAGATCATAAGGCATGTTTTATTTGGTTACTTTAGCCAGAAAACAGGGCTTCTTGTCCACTTGGAAGACTCCCATTTGACCCGAATCCAGAACAATGGAGGAGACGCTGTCTACTGGGAGACCACAATCAACTCATTCCTAGATGATTACAGGCCTGTTGAGGGAATTATGATCGCTCATTCAGGTCGTTCTATAGTGACCCTTTTCAGATTTGGAGATACCGCAATGAGTCATACGAGGACTAGGATGGAAGAAGCATGGGCAATCGAAGAAGTGGCCTTCAATGTCCCAGGCCTATCGATGGACTGTTTCATTCCACCCGCTGAACTAAGATTTAGTTCGGTGAGTGAAGCTAGTGAATACACTCAAGGCCAGAGGGTAAAGAGTGCCGTAGCTGCTGCAGCATACCAAGCCAAACTTGCCAGATTAGAGAAGTCCAAAGACATTGGTGTCAACAATATCAGTTGGAGGCCAAATGTTTAGATAAGAAGGCTTGCCGCTTGTGGCAAACTGTCTCACACAAGTAGGCCAGGCTAGGTGTCCAGTTTAGAATTTAGAAGATGAACTTGTAAGGTAGGAGCTTTAGTTGTTTTCGATTTTTGGCATTCGATCAATCAATGTCTCTTTCAATTTGTAAATACAGCACCATCGAATTGTGGAAAATCCATATTGGAATGGAGCCAGGGCTTGGATAAACACAGTAGTAGATAACAGAGGCACAGAGCAAGTTAGAAAATCTACTAGCTAACAGAGGTTTGTTTTTTCATTTACCTTTGTTGCATAGTGTCGTAAAATGCTAATATCCGAGTATCAATTTGGTTTCTTATTTTGATTTTCAATGCTAGCTACGGTAAGTAATCTGTCATTCACAATCTTTGTAGAATCTGTTTTTTGTGAGGATGCTGATGCCCTATTCAATTTTCTAGCATTAAATTCCATGATAGGAAAGTAAAATTTTGAGCTTGCTTTGTTAATTGGATGCAATACTCCATCAGACAATCGCAAGTCGCTACTGAATTCTTAGAAAACATTAATAAAATACATTCCCAGGCTTGTAGGCAAACTCTATTCAACTTGACGATCCACCCAAGTCCAACTTTACAAAGATCGGTTGATAGGAAAAAAAAAAGGTTGAAATATAAGTTATGAAGTCCAGAGGTTGGCAGTTTGTTGGAAGCAGAATTACAACCAGATAACTTGCAATGTAGGTTCTTGGGGTCAAATTCTTTGTTGACAAAATTGAAAACTTAATTGTGGTTCTGGTTTGAAGCTACATATTTATCCAACCCAAGAGAGCAGCATTAATTATTTGATTACCAAATATCTTTATCTGGGGTTGATGCAGAACGGTTTCCTATCCTATGTTAAGAAAATCAACTTTTACATGACATACGAACTAGAAGGGATTTGATAGATGAAAAATAATTAATGATGAATTTGGATAAGCGACAACAAGTACCACCGGCCTGCGAGAGGAAAATTATGAGAGTTTGGGCAAGTAGCAAGGCTATTTGAGAGAAAATTATCATACAGAGGAAGTCTAATAATTAAATTTGGTTACACTCCTTTGTCCTTTCAGAGAAAGATATCAATTTGGTGGAAAGCAAGTCTTGTGCTTCATCTCATACAGACTACAGAGAGGTAGACGACTTGTCATCTAATTTTTATTTATTTTATTTTTTGTTGAAACTTGAAAGTGACTTGTCATATAATTTTTTGTATAATGTATTAAACAATTAATATAACGAACAGAATAGCATTATAAAAATTTCATTTAATCCTATAATCAAATAATTAAAAAAATATCTCTTGACACAACTTTTCAATGTTGGACCAACATGAAATAGGGTGTACATTTCACGTTTGTGAGTCTTCTTCTCTCTATGTTCTGTCTCTATATCTTTTCCCTCTTTTCTCTACTCTCTAGCTCTGATTCTTCTTTTCCGGAAACTCCTTCATCCTTCGCCATCATATATGTTCTTACTGTCTCTTTATATCTCTCTTCTCTCTAGAAACAGGTAGGGTTTCTCTCTCCTCTGACAATTTCTAGTTTGCACAGTGATAGGCAGGGGCGGAACTTGGAGTGTGAAGTTAGGGGACCAAATTGTAAAAAATTGAAATTATTAGGATTAAATTGTAAATTTACTATTTAAAAAAATTATACATCTTTTTAACTATTAATTTTTTTTTTCTTGTGGGCTAAGGGGGTCCATGACCCCCCTGCCTCCACAGGGTTCCGCTCCAGGTGACTGGTTTGATTTTTATATGAGGGCAGTTTAGTCATTGCATCTTTCATGCGGATAAAAACATGATAACTATGTTGCATGTGGCTAAAAAAACAGATTTTAGTAGTTTTATAAGGTTAATATTGCAATTTCCCTAATATTATTGTTCTTCTTAGGTATTCAATTGTTGGTATTACACAGCTGGTATCATGGTATGTACAACAGTACAAGGTATAGGAAATGATATTGTTACAGAATTAGTACTTTAACAGTTAATGCATTCTTTCTTACAGAAGTTTGATCACCATTGTGGATTCCTTACCAGGCACTCAAACAGCTTTACTGATAATAATCTTCATTGTGAAGAATCTGGAATGTTTAACAAATGTTGATGTTTCTTATGCATATATATAGCAGAATTCATTGCTTGCATGTATAAAAATCCAAGTACAAGCATTATAAGTTTATAACTTTAAAATAGTTAGGGTTTACAAGTATTAATCTTCTTATAATTAATCTTCTCCTTTTACATGTCCTCTTGCATGCGGCTGCAGCCAAACCCTATATGGCCTAGCTAGCTTTTTCAACCATTGAGTTTGAATGGTATAGCAGATCTTTAATTTCATTAATTTTCTTGCTTCACATAGAAACACACACATAGTTCTGTGTGATTGGATTGCGTATCTAGTCTTCGTCATCATGATCTTAGAAATTGTTTTCCACGCGGATTGTACGATCAATGAATAAAAGAAAAAATAAATCCCATGATCAGAAACTAAACCCCATAATTAGAACTGAATTTTAATCTCTTGTAAAGACAGTTTAGAAACCTTTAAACCAGCTTTTCGTGCTTGCCAACTATATATATTAGCCGCATATACTTGAGACCTACAAACATTTGTACTAATTATACAGTTTTTAATCCATTAATCTAAATTCTAACATCTGTATGTTCTGAGCTTTGCTGGCTCTATATGGTGTTTATATTATTTTTTTAAAACAGAAGCTGTGGAATGTGAAGGGACCACAATCCCACTGTGAGCTTCTGTTAATGAAGAGATGGTGCCGCATATTCATGCTGTGGTCCCTCCTCAGTCCTCATCTCATCTGAATCCAAATTAATTATCATTAACTTTTAAGTGGAAGAATATGATCAGAGCATTGTAGACTAGTTAAAGTTTCAAGGTTTAATAAACATATAAATTCTCTCTTCATTATACTAGAAGTTGAATAAGGCAGCAGAAACCTTTGTTGATTTCATCCTACATGCAATATATTTACAACAGGTTTCAAATGCGGAATCCTGCACTTAATAATTTTTATATATACTTATATGCATTCGATGTAGGGAAGATTAATTATTTTGTTGTTGTGCTAAAACATTAATAGAGAAAGCATTATGATATTTTCCTTCCTTGGCCATAGATAAAATAGGCCATTGTACTTAAGTTAGGTGTTGATGAGTAACTTCTTACTGAGAGTAAGAGAGTTGTTGAGGAATTAAGAAGAGATATAATTGAAATTCTAGATTCTAGACAACATCATGACAAAATGTGCACAGGAAATCTGGAAATTTGTTCAAACATGGGTTTATTTGTGGTATTTTTGGAGAATTCGAAGATATGGTCCTTTGTCGCATAAGACAAAAATACAGCAAATGTAGATAGTGTTAGAAGAAGAGTGAGAAAAAGTAATCTGGAAAAGCACTTTCCAGAACGAGGGGGATCTAATTTCTAAGGACTCTAAAACCCTAGCAAGCTAGAGAATATATATATATATATATATATATATGACCAATGGTGACTGGTGAGGACCACTTTGCATTCTGATGTGGGAAGCACTTGTCAAGCACAATTGCACAAAGGAGAAAAGCTTAGGGCAAGAAAACAATATGACATAATTATACATAGAATAGGGTAAATATATATGATCATGAATATGTTAACCAATCACTTCTGCTATGTATGTGTGACAAAGAATGCATCACTTTATGGCCTCGTGACTAATGTTGGCTATTCAAAAGCCCGTCAAATTATGCTGCAAAGTACAATTTCTGTCAGAATTGACATCATATCAATTTCACTCTAGTGAAATTCGATGAAACCTAACCTTTCTTAGTAAAAAAAGACACACATCACTCTATATTCAAATATGGAAAATACTTTTAACCTTTAACTCTATTATTTATAGTAACTTTTAATGCGCCGCTAGGTACCACTCAAATTTACATTACTTTGAATCTTCATATCACTCAAACTGGCCAATTAAGTCAAGCAAAACCCTAAAATCACTCAAATTAAAACTTTGTCACCATGGAGTACACTCTGAAGAAAAAGGAGAAGAAGATTTCCACCACTAATCAAACTTGCACCAATCCTTGCTGTTTCTTTTGCACCATGAAAGAGCCAGACACTTCTCTTAGAAGTGTTAAAATAGCAAAATTTTTCAAAGAAATGCCTCTCAGAGATGACCATGAACATGTTTTGGTCCTGAGTGGTCTATGGAATATAGCCATGACTCAACCAAACGATCCAACATTCCCATCTCTAGGGATCTTCAATTGCATGGCGAGTTTGATCTACAAAGGTGTCAACAGTAGAGATAATTGGCTCGTTAGGCACCAAAACATTTATATCCCATATTATGCAGCTCATGTTATCGGCTCTTACACCATGAAAAAGGTCGAGTGTGCGGAGAAAGCTGTGGATTCAGGTGTAATACCTCCATTAATGGAGCTTTTGAGAGGAAAAATGAGTTGGGTAGAGCAAAGAGTCGCGGTTAGAGCACTCGGTCACCTTGCAAGCTACGAGAGAACATTTGAAGCAGTAGCGGTTTATGAAGAAGAGGTGATCAAATTAGCCATGCAATTAGCTTCTACTTGTCTCGATGTTGTGTATGTTAATTTTGTTGGGGTCAAAGAGAAGAAAAAGAGGTTGAAATATCACAGTGACTTGCTCACAAGAGGTAGTGTATTAGGAGGTTTAGAAATGGAGAACAGGAAAGCCGAAGAGTGGGCCAGTCAACTTCAGTGTTGGTCTCTGTATCTACTAAATTGCTTTGCTTGTAAAGAAAGGTCTTTGAATCTCATTTGCAAGCAAGACTTTTTGATTGATTTGTGTACGATGTGGGGTGGTTTGGTGAATCATCAAAAATCTCCAGCTGGGATTGGACTCATTAGAATCTTGTGTTACAGTCAAATTGGAAGAAAAAATATTGCTGAATGTGAAGTGGTTATAGAGAATCTCTGTAATCTCTGTAGATCTTCTGATGATTGGCAATACATGGGAATTGACTGTCTTCTATTGCTTCTCAAAGACCCAGATACGAGGTACAAAATCATCGAAACTGCCACTTTGTTTCTTGTTGATTTGGTTGAATTAGATAGTCTTATAGATAGTAGACCAAATTTAGGTGAATCAATCACTAGAGCTCTCCTTTTAGATCATAATAAACAAAAAACCAAACTGAAATTTAAGAACAAAAAGTTTGAAAAAGCACTTGAAGAAACTTGGGAACTTAAAGTAGATAGAAGAAAGAGAGAGAAAATGTTGTCCGAAGAAAAAGTTGAAGAGAGAAGGGTTTTGGTGGGTTTGATAAAACAAGAAGCGAAAAATCTGTTTTTGTTAGGAGATGTTGAAGAAGCTGTGATCAAATACACAGAAGCTTTAGAGATTTGCCCATTAAAGCTGAAGAAAGAAAGAATGGTGGTGTATAGCAATCGAGCTCAGTGTCACTTGTTGCTTCGAGACCCAGATGCTGCCATTAGAGACTCGACTCGAGCTCTTTGCCTCTCGACAGCAAACTCTCACGTTAAAAGCTTATGGAGAAGATCGCAGGCTTATGACATGAAAGGGTTGGCTAAAGAGAGCTTGATGGACTGCATAATGTTCATCAATGGCTGTGTCAGATCGGATACAAACAAACGTGTGAAGATCCCGTACTATGCTACACGTATGATCAGCAAACATATGGATTCCACGTGGCTTTTTGCCAATGCTAGGTCAAAGTTTTCAAGCAGCAGTCTGCAGGTGAATAAAGTACAAGAATCGTGTGGTGACCGTAAGAGTAACAAAGAGGACCAACGGTACGATGAAATGATGAGGATGATAATAGAGAAGAAAAGTCTCATATCTAGTAAGTATGATATTTATATTCAAATACAAAGTAACTATAGATCTTCAAAAATTCAAATGGGTTTTCACTTAGTTAATTTCTTTATGATCATGTATGGCGTGCAAAAATTAATCAAACTTTTTGGTGTTATATATTCAACATATAGTACAATTGTCTCAATCACTTTTGGTTCTAATTAACTTTGTCAGGTCTGTCCACTATTATTGAAGAGCCTATATTGCATGTAAAGAGAGAGAATAGGAGAGAGCTGGAAAAGGCAAGAAGAGGAAAGAAAGCTGTTGCTCGATCAATGTAAGCCAATTATATATGTATGTATCTCTAATATATATGTGATGTAGAACTAGCTTGCTAGCTAGAAGCTGGATTTGGAATTATAAATTATAATATGGTACGATGATTTTGAATTATATATTTACAATGGTCATTTGCTTGCGTTCTGCATGCAAATACAAGTTGGTTTTGTGGTTGATCACATGACAATATGTAATATTTAAAGCACCGATGAACAAAACAAAAAGAGCATGTGTACCTCTATATAAAATCTCTTATTTCCCTGTTTCCGTAAGCCTTTCTTAAAAAAAAATCTGTAAGTTTCCTTTTTTTTTTTAATTTTAATATTATAATAATTCGAGATTTTATGGGGATGGAGGAGAGACTCGAACCCACAATCTCATGGTGTCGGTGTGAGGGGTTTTATCATCGGACCAACCATATTGTGTAAACCTTTTATTTTTATTTTTAAATGATCGTAGTATGATCGTTTCATAACATACGTCATAAAGATATATGTTAGCACTGATTTTTAGTGAAAACAGTCTATACAAATTTTATGAGTAATTGGTGTTAACCTAAATTTTATTTTTATATAGGTGTTAACATAAATTTGTAAAGCATAAATTAACATAATCTTAAGTCAAATTAATAATGATGTCAACAATCTCACCTAGCTCTACCTAGGCTTCTAAGATCCTCGTCCCACAGGAATTCAATTCCCTAAAATTTTGATTTTAATATAATGACCCTAATTTTGAATGATTAATATAATAAGTGTATAATGTTAGATTTCAATTTTTTTTAATGATGTGACATAACACAAATTTTAATTATTGTACATGTTAATCATGAGATGTGTTATAAATGACAATTACTTACGATTGATATACTATATCATTTTTTATTAAAAATATATATTACATTATTTTGGATATAAATTTGCACAAAATAAGTTGACAATCTAACTATTACTCATATTCATAGAATGTTAGGTATATTGCACTCATATTCAAATGTAGACAAAATTAGACTGCGGCGCCACTTTTCAATAGCTTAATTATATATATTTGACTTTTTGTCAATAATGTCGTAACATGTTTCAACATATTATCCAACATTTTATTTTGAAATTTCAAAAAATTCGATATTTTCTTTAAAGTTTTGTTTTGATAGAGTGAGATGTTATTTTATAAGCACTATAGCATGTGTTTGAAATTATAAAACATTCTTACAGAGTTCTTGCGGTGATATTGCATTCATATCTACACATTGATGTTATATATTTTAATCATATTTCCTTACTCAAACTTCGAATTAATTCTAATAATTAAAAAAAATATATACTTTTGTTATTGTGATATAGGTTAAAACTAGTAAAATGACCCTCGTTTTGCTACAGGAGTATTATTCAATTTTAATAAATTTTATTTATCTAAATTATGATACAGAAAAAATTAAAATGATTGAATATTAATATGTGAAAATAAGAATCTATTTAATTTTACTGTTCAATGATATTTTTGTAGATAAATAGAAATCCATTCAATTTCACTGCTCATATGAACAGTTCAATAGCTAAACAGAAATCTGTTCAATTTACTGTTTAATGACATTTTTGTAGATAAATAAAAATCTATTTAATTTTACTATTCAATGGCATTTTTATAGATAAATAGAAATCCATTCAATTTCACTGTTTTAGTTTTAAGAGCTGTTTTAGTAATAATAATAATAATAATAATAATAATAATAATAATAATATACAATGTTCTAGTAAACGTTAGGCGCTAGTTGGGTGGTAGACCAGCGCCTAGCGCCTAGGCGGCTGATTTTTTTATTTTTTTATTTTTTTTCTTACCTATAAAACCAATAATAAAACTCATATTATAACGAAATTCAAACAAAATCATCAACATAATTCCCTTTTTGTTTCTATGTCTTGTACCTGTTTAATATAATTTTACTTATTGTTGTATATTTTAGATTTTAGTATCGAGAGATGATATGTTTTGTTATTTTACAAATATGCTTTTTAAAAGTCAAAAATCTTTTTTCTTCCTCTCTCTTTCACGAAAGAGTCTTGGACGCATCCGATGCATAATGCATCTCCCACACTGATACTGCCACATCAGCAACTTTGATGACGTGGCATCATCAGGGTGGGAGATGCATGGTGCATCATGCTGCACCCAAGTTTTAGTCCTCTTTCACGCCTTCTTCTCTCTCTTTCTCTCCATAATTTTCTCTCACTTCAAGCTTTCTCACTCCTCCATTAAAGCTTGTTTTTGAGTTATTTTTCATTAAATCTTGGTGGGTTTTGTTTATCAATAGCACTTGAATCTAATTTGTGTGTTGATTTTGCTCATATTTTCTCCATTGATTCAATTTGCAAGGAAACACCATTTTTATTTTGGGTTTTTGTTGATGCTTGTGATTTTCATGATCTGGGAAGTGGATTTTGGGTTTTATTTTCACTTTTTTGGTGGACCGTTTCTTAAAAACTCGGCTGTTTTTCCATTGACCGCCGTTGACCGATTTACTGATAATATGTTAGTAAATAAACCGAAATCTATTCAATTGAACTGTTCATATGAACAGTTCAATTTTGATAGGCGTTTTAGTATACATATATAATATAAATATAATATAATATATTCAATGACATTTTTATAAATAAACCGAAATCTAATATTATATTATATATTGACGAGTCTATTTTTACGTCGTTGAAAACATCGTCAAGAATTTATAAAATCAACCTCGCTAATAAGGCACGAGTCAAAAGACATATATAGAAATTAAACTAGTACAGCGTGCAAGTAAGGGTATCGTTCCGCGGGGATGTGTTTGTTAATCGTTTCAAGTTTTAGTGTTTAGGGAAAACATGTAAATAGAATGTGGAGAGGTGAGAATGGTGTGTGTAGAAAATGTAAAGGAAAATAATGCAAACAAAGAGAATGTGGAAGGGTGAGAATGATGATTAAGTGAGAAATAATAAAATGGTGGATTTGAGAGATGTATGAAAGTGGTCACACAAGGGGCAATAAGTTCACCAAACACAAAGACATATCTATTAGATGGTTGAACACTTAAGCACATTCACTCAAGTCAAGGGTTTGTTCAAGCCTAAATCCAACTTAGGGTATCCATTCATTTGAGCTAAAGGTTGAAAAGTGTGTCGAGATCCTCTCAAGCACGAAACCGCAACCGACATTTGTGAACCAATTCTACAAACCAAAGCTAGATTGAGCCTCAATACTAACTAGGTAATGTAAAATGACAACGTTAGGTCCAATGACTTGGATAAAAATCCCACAAGTGGATATACTAAATTCGTCCTCAACCATAACTCACCTAGAACCCCTAGCGTGAGACATAACCAATGACCCATTTTAGCACAAAACAAATAGCCAAAACCTATTCTAACAAGCCATGCATAAAACAAGTTATTTCCACTCTTGTGAGCTATTAATCAAGATCATACCCGGAAAGGCCCTTCCAAAAGCATAACCCCAACCAATTCTCATACACTCAAATTGATCCTAACACAACATTTCTAATTATCCATCAACATACACACAATCATGAGATGTTTAATTAATCTACTCCTAAATTACACTAATCTACTCCTAATCCTAATCTTGAATACATATTAATTTCAAATCATCCATACACATGTAATTCACAATAAGAGATTAATTCATAATAATAATAACAAGAATGAAACAAGACCCAAATAAATATAAAATAATCATATATAAATAACCAAAATGTAGGATTACAAATATTCCCAAATGGGACGCATAAGAGAAAACATGAAATACAAGAGAAGAGAAAGTAGATACAACCCTTGAAGAACCCTCTAAGAGCTCCATCCTTTGCCTAGCACGAAATTGGTCCAAAGACCACTCCTAATCTCTGCAATCAATTCTCAAATGTGGGGAAGGATGGGTAGAAATGGTAGTGGTAAGCCTTCCATGGAGGAAAACCTCCATGGAAGCTTTGAAAGCTTTTCTCTCTCTTTTGAAGTGAAGAAGATAAAGAAGAAGAAGTAGTTTGGGGAAGAAGAGGTCTGTTGGGAGAGAAGAGAAGAATGTGTTTAAATAGTGTGGGGAGGTTAGAGCTGAAGGCTGGGTGAAAGGACAAGATTGTCCTTCAATTTTTGGGCAAAAAACGACATTTTGGAGGTAATCAGCGGTTTGGTTCCGCGACCTGGCCGCCGTTTGAAGTAGCCGTTTGGACCTGACAGCAATTCAACATTTCAGCATTTCAGCATCGCGCGCCGTTACGGAAATGGGCATAACTTCCTGCAGAAAGCTCGGAATCGTAATCCGTGAAATGTTATGGAAAATAGACTTTTAGAGCTTTCCAAATATATAAAGATATCAACTTGTTTCGATCAGAGAAGGAAGATATGACCCCTGCAAGTTGGCTGTTCTGCACGAGCTTATATAATTTCCGCCCTTTTGTTGATTTTGCTCTAATCGGCGGTCAGGCCGCCGTTTAAAACCGTCGAATTGGAATGATGCTCACTGTCTTGAATCGGCGGTTGAATTATGAGTGCCATTTGTGCCCGCCGAATGCTTCTTGGACTTCACTGATGTTGATCGGCGGTTTTCAAATTTGCTGTAGGGCTCGCCGAATGAAACCTCTGAATGGCTGGTTTCTGCACTTGTCCGTAAGCTGCTGGAAGTCAGAGGGGATTCTGCCACGGGCTCGGTGCCGCATTCTGGTTCGACGAAGGATCAACCGTGGGACACGGCTGGGCTTAGATCACGCCGCGGTCAGTGTCAACGATGAGGCGCGACACTCTGAATACTTCCAATTATTCTCGTTTTTGGTTGATTTTGCTCCCAAACTAATCTTTAAGGTCAAAAACTCGTGGTAGGGAATATGTACCTATACAAGTCTCAAACAAAACATTATATACAAAAATACGCTCGAAAACGAGACAAACGATCGGAAATGGGGCACCTCAAATAGGTATAAAATAATCCGATCAAGTACCCCCAAACCTATCTTTTGCTCGTCCTCGAGCAAAACAAAAACAGAAAAACAAACAAACAAACATATAATAGTAAAAATAAATAAAAACTAGGCTAGTCCACTTTCGTAGGAAACACGACGACACTTAGCACGTGCCACAAGCCTTTGAACCTATAGGCGGCCCTAATAGGAGGAGTTATAGTCTCCTGAGGGTTTACAGTTACGACACCTACAAACGTATACTCTGCTGGAAAATGGTTGAGTTGCAATCCAAACTTACCAAGCAAAAACAACACGTGCATGCTAGAATCTCAAATATACCAATCAATAAACATGTATCACATAATGCAAGTATGCCAATACTTAGGATATTTTCGGTTTACAAAACAACTACTCTCGAATGCCCAAGATAAAATTCGCCTTGACTCTAAACTCACTAGATTTCTCTCATTTTTGCACTCAGAATCTTAGGCGCACTCTCTAGCAAACATATGCGAATGAGTTTAGGTACATGGAATCAAATATAATCGCATATGAGTATTTTCCAATAACGCACAATTTCTGAAAATCGATCTCGTGGAAGGAATTGAAATGACATGAACGTGGAAAGAGCATGCATTGACTCACATTCCCAAGATAGACTTCCTAAGAGATCAAATGGACTTTCCCTAATTGTATTTGTGGCCAAGGGTGTTTGGTAATGTAGGGGATGAAGGATATGGTAGGAGTGGAAAGATAAAGCTACTAACCATGCCAAGGTGTTTACATCACAATTACATCACTTTGAGCTCATTTACATTTTACATTACAATTCAAGCGTCTAGGCTATAAACCTTTACATTTCACATTTTGTGCTACATTTGTACTCAAAATTTTAGAGTAACTTTACATTTGAAGAATTTAAAGGCTTAAGTGTTTATATTTCACACTTTTTCTTTTTAAGCCTTTGCCTTTGCACAATTTACTTATATTTGCCTAAGTACACGCTTTACACATTTTAGAGCTAGCTTCTCTAAAGCTATACACCTTAACATGATCAATAACTAGTGTATGTGAAAGTGTTTGGGTTATGTAGGTGGTGGAGGTTTAGTGTTTGGCCTTAATTTTTCTGATGAAAGCACATATCTATGGGCAAGTGTTTAGGCTATTTTAGTAGTTACGCTCACACTCAAGTCCAAAATCATTTCTAAAAGTCCATCTAGCAAGGGAATGCAAATCTCAAACAAGCAGTCTACATGATGATGTTCTATGGCAATCAATGAAAGACAATTGATGAACAATGAGATCACTAAAAATTAAGTACAAAATCGAGGAGTGTTTAAGAGTAGAAATGACATAACCCTCACAAATAAAACGTTTATAAGGCACAAAATCTCACAAGGGTAGTCTCCACTATTTTCCTAAGCGAAACAAGAATAGAGGTCTAATCCACCTCAACATCAAAAGATTGGCACTGTACAAGCATATTTAAAGTGATGCACAGAGCTAAAAGCATACATGATATGTCTCAACTGGCACACAAAGAAAAACAACTCAACAAAACCGGAACTATTACAAAAAATTTCAAAAATGACCGGTTTGCAGAGATTTGAAAATTTTCTAAACGTAACAAAACACATATAAAACACGAAAGTGTCCACACCCCCAAACCTAAACTCAACATTGTCCTCAATATTGCTCAAATAATAAAATATGGACAATGCTTAGCAAGATTCGGAGATAAGAACACAACAACACAAATACTAAAAACCGAAGATCTAAGCACAATACAATTCCACTCTTAGATCTAAACAAAAAAAATAAAAATCACAAACACAACAAACATAGCATTCCTATCATTAAGCGCATGGGCAGTTTCTGCCCAAGTCAACAACTAATCCACAAGCACTCAAATTAAGCAGAGGAATTACCTCATGTGTCGGCGACCAACACGTCCGTTGTGGCGCTACCGTTTCACTTGATGGAATTGTTGCGGTGCGATAAGCGCACACTTTGTTCTCAAGAGTTGTGTGGTCCAAAAAAACCTGAAATTGTTCTCTCCTAGCACAAGCACAATTCAAAAACAATCAAATGCATATGCTATAAATAAAAGACAATAAGAAAAAGAATAATCTAACCGCATACATAAATATCCGCAAAGCAATTAAATCTAACATTTACAGAACATAAGCTAAAACAAGAAACAATTAACGAATATACATCCCCGGCAGCGGCACCATTTTGACGAGTCTATTTTTACGTCGTTGAAAACATCGTCAAGAATTTATAAAATCAATCTCGCTAATAAGGCACGAGTCAAAAGACATATATAGAAATTAAACTAGTACATCGTGCAAACAAGGGTATCGTTCCGCATGGATGTGTTTGTTAATCATTACAAGTTTTAGAGTTTAGGGAAAGCATGTAAATAGAATGTGGAGAGGTGAGAATGGTGTGTGAAGTGGTGTTGTGTGTGTGTGTAGAAAATGTAAAGGAAAATAATGCAAACAAAGAGAATGTGGAAGGGTGAGAATGGTGATTAAGTGAGAAATAATAAAATGGTGGATTGGAGAGATGCATGAAAGTGGTCACACAAGGTTCAACAAGTTCACCATACATTAGTGCACAAATAGTTGGTTGTTAAGCATGAAGTGCATCCAATTTTAGTTAAGGGTTCGTTCTTGTCTCAATCCAATTAATACCCATTCATAGAGCTAACGGTTGAAGAGTATGTTGAGAACCTCTCAAACACGAAACCGCAACCAACATATGTGAACCGATTTTACAAACAAAACTACATTGAGCCTAATGATAGCTTCGTAATGTAAAATGGCAACGTGAAAGTCTAATGAATGTGGAAAGAGTGATTGCACCTCCAACAGTAACTCACATAGAGCCCCTAGAGTGAGAAATAGCCGAAGACCAATAATTGTAACTCCAACCATGACTCACCTAGAGCCCCTAGAGTGAGAAATAGCCAAGGTCCAATTGTTAACAAAAACATAGAACCAAACCTCATCTAATACGGCAATTAATAGGTTTATTCATTCTTCCTAGCTAATTAGCCAAGACTATGCATAGAGATCCCCTTCAAAGGCATAATCCTAACTCTAATTCACTCAAACCCATCTATACACATGCAATTCAACCTTCCATCAACATACACACACAAATGGGACACTTGATTACAACTACTCCTACAATTACATTAATCTACTCCTAATCCTATTCATGAATACATATTAATTTCCAATCTCCATACACAAGCATTTCAAGATAAGAGATATAATCAATGATAACAAGAATGAATCAAAACACAAATTAGATATAAAAACAACCACACATTATATTGAGCACAAATTAGGTTTGCAAATATTCCCAAGTGGGGGTTTACACATTTAAGAAAACAAGAAATACAAAGAGATGAGAAAATAGAGATACAACCCTTGAAGAAAACTTCCTTCAAGAGCTCCTCATTGCTTGGTCCGAAATTGGTCAAAATACCTTCCTTTCTCCTTGCAATCTACTCCTAAATGGGTGGATGATGGGTAGAAGGTGAAATGGGGAGCATCTATGGAGGAAAAACCTCCATGGATGCTCTTGGAAGCTCCACTCTCTCTTTTGAAACGAAGAAAATGAAGAAGAAGAAGTTTGGGGAAGAAAACGTATGTTGGGAGAGAAGAGAAGAAGGTGTTTAAATAGTGTGGGGAGGTTAGGGCTGAAGGCTGGGTGAAAGGACAAGATTGCCCTTCAATTTTCGGGCAAAAAACAATCTTCTGGAGGTAATCAGCGGTTTGGTTCCGCGGCCTGGCCGCCGTTTGAAGTAGCCGTTTGGACCTGACAACAATTCAGCATTTCAGCATTGCGCGCCGTTACGAAAATAGGCATAACTTCCTGCAGAAAGCTTGGAATCATAATCCGTGAAATGTTCTGGAAAATAGACTTCCAGAGCTTTCCGAATATATAAAGATATAAACTTGGTTCTATCATAGAAGGAAGATATGACCCCTGCAAGTTGGCCATTGTGCACGAGCTTATATAATTTCAGCCCTTTTGTTGATTTTGCTCTAATTGGCGGTCAGGCTGCTGTTTAAAACCGCCGAATTGGAATGATGCTCACTGTCTTGAATCGGTGGTTGAATTATGGGCGCCATTTGTGCCCGCCGAATGCTTCTTGGACTTCACTGATGTTGATCGGCGGTTTTCAATCGGCGGTAGGGCTCGCCGAATGAAACCTCAGAATGGCTGGTTTCTGCACTTGTCCGTAAGCTGCTAGAAGTCAGAGGGGATTCTGCCACGGGCTCGGTGTCTCATTCTGGTTCGACAAATGATCAACCGTGGGACACGGTTGGGCTTAGATCACGCCACGGTCTGTGTCAACGATGAAGCGCGACACTCTGAATACTTCCAATTATTCTCATTTTTGGCTAATTTTACTCCCAAACTAATCTTTAAGCTCAAAAACCCATGGTAGGGAATATGTACCTATACAAGTCTCAAACAAAACATTATATACAAAAATACGCTCGAAAACGAGACAAACGATCGGAAATGGGGGACCTCAAATAGGTATAAAATAGTCCGATCATATATTCAATGACATTTTTATAAATAAACCGAAATCTATTCAATTTCACTATTTATATGAACAGTGAAATTGAAAGTTGTGTTTTAGTATATTATATAATGACTAGATGATGCAGTAAGTTAAAAGTTATTGTGTTGGATAATTGGGATTTTAAGTGAAAGAATTGATGATCTAGAAGAACAGAAAATGTAGTATTACTCTTAGGGATTTTAGGTAAAGTGCTCTTTTTAGAGGAGTTGAATTGTAAACATATCCTTGGATGAAATTGATTTTAGAAAAGGGTCCTTAAATGATTTAATTGCCCTTACTAACATATACAACACAATAGGAGTAGACATGACGCCGGTTCGGTTCGAACCGGAGAACCGAACCGGAACCGGCGTCAGAAAACCGGAACCGAAACCGGAAAAATTGGTTCCGGTTCTAGAATCGGACTGGGAACCGGTCCGGCCCGGTTCCGGTTCCGGTTCGCTTCAGTGAAGAACCGGGCGGTTCGAACCGGACCAGAACCGGCGGTTCGAACCGGACCAGAACCGGCGGTTCGGTTCCGGTTCGAACCGCCCGGTTCTTCTTTTAAATATATATATATATATATTATAAAACAGATCTGAGAACAGTTCTCAGATCACCTCTCCTTCTCCTTCATCTCTCTCTCTCTCCCTCTCTCTCAAGCAGTCAAGCCACCATCGGTCCACCATCTTCGATCGGCCATCATCGATCGGCCATCATCGATCACCTTCTTCTTTCAGCGGTCGGACTTGACCATCATCGTTCGCCTTCTTCTTTCGGCGGTCGGCCATCATCGACCGTCTTCTGTCTTCTTTCTTCTTCTTTCTTCTTCGCTATCCTCAGCTTCTTCTTCTTTCTTCTTTCTACTTTTTTTTTCTTCTTCTTGCTGCTTGGATCGAACAAGAGAGTCAAAGAGATGTGATTGGGGTGGATTGTGTGTGTTTGAGTTTTGGTGGGCTGTGTGAGTTTTGATCGGTTGATTGGTTGTGTATTGATGTGTGTTTGTGTGTGAGAGAAACTGAGAATACGTGAGAAATACTCTGATGAAAACTGATGTGTATTGTTGATTTGTTGTGTGTGTGAGTCTGTGAGATCTATTGTGTGTGTGAGTCTGTGACTAAATTCCAAATTCCAAATTTCCAATCGTTTTGGAGTCTAAGAACATCGATTTTTGACCTATGATATGATTATAGATTTATAGTAATCAAATGAAAAAAAAAACGTACTTGGTATTTACCTACGTCAACTGTACGTTTGAGCACCTCTCAATTCAAGTGACTGGTTTATGCCAGGTTTGGACCAGCCCATCGTTTCAAATTTCCCCATTTATTCATCATATCATCAGCAGCCAAAATGGTTCACATTTCACAATGACATCTCTCAAAAAGTTTTTTAATTTTTTTTTAAATGTAAAAAATACATATAGAAAATAAACGTGAATGAGATATATCATAAATTCATAATCATATATTCATATGATATCGTGTACGATTTGCATGTTGCTACCCGGTTGAAATATGAGGAGTAAAATGCCAGCAAGCTTTTGTATGTAGACTATACACCGATTCTATTCATTGGTTGGGATTAAAAGGGAGAGGAAAGAAAATGGTAGAGGAAAAAGAGAGAAGAAAATGGGAAATTATACTTTTTGGTATGAGAAAAATGGGTAGGACCCATTAATTTTAATCCCCCAAAAGTGAATGGAAAACGAAGAGAAAAGAAAGAATGATTTTTGGGTTTAATTGAAATTATAAATTTGTCTATCTTTTTTAATCCCCTCACAATCCCTAGCTATATAATGTAAGGGTAAAATAGTAAAATTGATAAAGAAGATTTTCTATCGTTTGTCTTTTCCTCAACAATACCTAACAAAGGAAAGAAAATATCTCTTTTTTTCTTCCTGTTTACCAAACAGCTCAAGACAAAATTATTTTACTTTCTTTCCCTTACGTTTTCAATCTCTTTAAATCTTTCTATCATTTATATTTTTTTTCCTCCCTACCAAACACTAGCAAATCTCAAATTCTCAATCAAGAGATTTTTTTTTTGAAGTATTACATTATTACATAAATTAGAGATTTTTTGAGAGGGGAAAATGACTCAAACCCGCAACCTCGTAGTGCATGTGTAATGAGTTTATTATTGAACCAACCTCTTCCCGTCCCAATCAAGAGAAATTTTTGGCGACAACATTAGATTTTTATTTCTCTTTCATATCCGGGGTTCCAATTCCACATTTGCTTATAAAATCACGAGTGGGGTTCAAATTTAACATTTGTTTATAAAATTGATGAGTCTGGGAAGACCCATTCCTTGTAGTGACTGTTATTTTTTGGATTGTGCTTGTAGCATTTAATCCAAATAAAATTACTGAGTTTGGGAAAACCAATTCCTTGTAGTGACGGTTATTTTTTGGATTGTGCTTGTAGTAGTTAATCTCTATCTTAAAAAACTCTTGATCTGACCATTTAGTGTGTGTGCATCATATACATAATAAATTGATATCTTAAAAATCAACACAAAGTTAGGGTATGGTCATATTAAACATGCATATTCCAACTATGATTAAATAACAAATTTATCATTCAACAACTTCACAAACAAATATTACATTATGATGATCTACATCACTTATCATATGACAACAGAATTAATTTGTCATATAGGATTGATTTTTTTAAAAAAAATTGTTAGGATTTAAAATGTAATGTCTAATAAGTATAAATAGTGAATTATCACAAATGGATTTAATATATACATATTTCAGGAATTTTCTTAAGTTAATTTACCACTCGGATCTCTTGCAAACTCGAAGAATTCGCCCTCCAAGATGTTCATATAACAAGAACAGAGCATCGCATTTCATTATATTATTTAATAGAAATTTGCTAATAAAATTATGTCCATGCATGTCAGTATGTCACTGTCACCATTACCATTTGTAATTTTGTCGACTTGTTTGATAATGAGAACTTCTGTGCATACCCAAGACAAAGACACAAATGGTGCGTTTAGTGCGTGGGATAAGAATAAGATTAGACTATTTTTAAGAGATGAGATTATATTGGATTGGATTGAATTTAATTAATTATTACGTTTCTCATATTTGGTGTAACATGAGATTGGACTAAAATAGTACAATCATGTGTTTGGTATGTTATGAGATTGAATAAAAAATAATTTAATTCTATTAAATAAATAAAATCATTTTAACATAATTCATTTAACTTTCTTTTCTTTCTCATCTTTTTCAGACTATTTCTCTCTTTCCCCAACAACTTTCTTTTCTTTCACGGACTCTCTCTCTCTTTCCAAACAACCCTCCCTCTCATCTCTCTCTATTCTCACTCCCCGTCTTTCCGATCTCTTGGCCGCCGACGAGTTTTTCTCCTCCACTGAGAGGAGGTCAACTCTCTCTCTCTCTCTCTCTCTCTCTCTCTCTCTCTCTCTCTCTCTCTCTTTCTCGTTCCCCCTTCTCTCTCTTTGTCTTTTGTTTTTTAATTTTTGATACATGGATGGATCTGGTGGAGATCGAACTCCTTATCTAAATTTTTTTGTTTTTGTTTTTAAAAAACATTTATGGTGGTAAAGAGGGCGCTAGTGGTATGTTGTTATCGCTTTGTGACCCATGTTTTGGTTTGATTTTCTGGGTTTTGATAATTTTTTTTGTTTGAATGATTTTATGGGTTTGATTGGGTTTTCGGGTTTGAATGATTGTGTGGGTTTGTTTGATTCTCTGTATTTGTTCCATTTTCTTGTTTTTTTTTTGTTTGTTTGATTTTCTGGGATTTATCGGTTTGTTTCGAAAAAATTGATTTTTTTTTTCTGGGTTTTATTGGTTTGTTTCGAAAATTGATGAAACAAAAATAGCAAAGCACCACAAAAACCCAACCACCATCGATCTTTGTTTGGAGAGAAACAGTGTTGAGAGAGACAGAGAGCGAGGGATCAAGGATTGAGAGAGAGAGAGAAAGAGAGAGAGAGAGAGAGATTGGGGATTGAGAGAAAATGGAGAAAGAGAGGAATTATTTTTTATTTTTTTAATTAATATATTGTGAATAAAATAATGTATTTAATTTTTTATTTAATATTAGTTTCTTATCAAATAATTGTTTTATTACAATTAATATTATTTAATATTGTTTGAATATAGTGTAAAATGGTATATTTGGTTAGAAATGTTAATGGTAGGGGTGGTTTTTGACTAATAAATGAAAAAACAGGGTGGTTTTTGGCCAATAAAGAACTAGAGGGTGGTTTTTGACCATAAATGAAACTAGATTATGGTTTTTGATCAAAAACTCAAACTATAAGGTTTTTTTTTTAATAGTATCCCTTTTATAAATTCATTTTCAATGTTCAGGTTTCTTGGACACGTTATAAAGCTGACCATAAGTATTCGAAGCATTTACAATCAGGTATGAGTGTATGACATCCTCTTTACTAGTTAATTTCATTAAATTTATCAAATTTATTCGGAACTAAAATATATATTTGTATATGTTATTTTCTATGCATATTTATTATGCATGTTAGGATCAAGAACCCTATTTATTATAACAGGATATTATTGAGTTAGTCCCTATGTTTTTTTGAATTATCTCTTTTTTATTCACTTATTCATTTTTCATTGGATTGGTCCCTATATTTTTAAAAACCGTTCAATTTCGTTCTTCCGTGAGTCAACTGTTAGTCAAACCAAACGGTTCTAAGTGTCTTTTAACAATAATATGCCACGTGTCAACAAACAAATAAAAAAATATATAATAAAAAGTAAAATTAAATCCACCGTCCATTCCACCTAATAAAAAAAATTAAAACAAATAAATAAATAAATTTAAAGAAAAAATTTTGATTAAAGGGAGATCAAGATGATCTCCACCTAATCAAAAACAAAATTAAAACTTAATCCACCAAAACACACCATCATCTTCTTCAACTTGTACACAAATAACACAAATCAAACCCAGAAACCCAAACTTCAACTTCATCTTTTTCATCAGTTTTCCAGAACACCCACCAAAACACACCATCCACTTTCTCTCTGTATTTTCTCACCAACCAAACAAACTTCCACTATCTCTTGTATTTTTTCATTAACCAAACGAAAAAAAATCACAAACACAAACACAAAATATACAACATCTCATCAAACATTGAAACCGAAGAAGTTTCTGACCAAATGCGAAGCCTACAAGGCTGATCGATCCGAGTAGATTGAGCCGACGTAGGCGACGGTGACTGAGGCCCAATCGAAGGCTATGAAGAAGGCGAAGATCGACCTCTTTTCCAGAAATCGAAATCGCACCAGAAATCGCACCAGTCAACCACAACCAAAACCCAAACATGAAATCGATGAAATAACACAAAATCAGATATGAAGAGATAGAAGACGTGACATCAGTTGGGAGGAGATCGAGCATGACGTGAAGAGATGATGCGGCAGCTGGAACCAGATGCATAGAGAGAGAGAGGGGGGAGAGAGAGAGAGAGAGCGGCAAACCAAATGTTAAGAGAGAGAGAAGATGCGGCAGCTGGGTTTTGGTGTGTGAGTGGAGGTGGTGGTGGTAGCAGCTAGGGTTTGGATGATTGAGTTGTGGTAGATTAGGTTAGGGTTTGAGTGTTGGAGATGATGATGATGAATGATGAGACATGGGTGGTGGTGGTGTATTTTATTTTTTGAAATATTTTTTTAAAATTTGTTTTCGTTTTTCTTTAATTTTTTTTCTTTTTTTTATCAACAGAAAAACTAAATTAGTTTATTTTTAAAATTTAATTAGTCACACGTGTCAAATTTTGATTGGATTACAAGCGAAATTAAATTGTGAAATTTTACAAAGTTAGAGGGTAAAATTGTAATTTTAAACCTTTTAATTTAAGTGAAGGGTAAGAGAGTCAATTTACATTTTCTGTGACCGTTGACCGTCAAAAATCTGGTCAGAGGGACCAAATTGAGTGGTTTTTCAAAACATGGGGACCAATCCAGTGAAAAATGAAAAAGTGAATAAAAAACAGATAATTCAAAATAACATAAGGACCCAAATGATAATACCCCTATTATAGCAGAAGTTATATAATTTGTTTTTGATATGACGAATTTGAACTTGGAACATAAATTATTTAACTTGTTGAAAAATCACGTACCAACGAATTGGGCTATACCCGCAAGTTTGATTTAAAACCAAAAATCATTGAAAATATACTAATATAGAGATCTAAGATTTATGCTTAAATTTGTGTAAAAAAAAAAACACAAGTGTCTTGATCAAATACATGAGATTCATGAGTGTATTACTTTGTATAATAATCCAGTATGCATGTAAGAAGAAAATTTTCATATATTAATTTTTACTCAAGCATACGACCAAATCCATTTAAATATCACTAATTTTGGAATTTGTCTAAAACCTTATGTTATTAAATAAATTAGAGTTAATGTTGGAAAATAACACCTTTTAAAGAGATTTTTGTGAGACTAGTACTGAGTTAATAATTTAAGTTTTAATAGCACTAAAGTATATTACCCAACAAAAATACCATTGATTTCACTTTTCTTTCTTCTTTCTCGTTCTCTCAAGAAAAACAATTTTCCCTTCACTAAAGATTCTCAGAAATACCAAACAACTTTATTTTCTGTTTTAAATTGTTTTGTTTTTACAAAAAATTAAATCTTGTTAACTTTATAAAGAAAAGTAATTTTAATATTTTAATTTTAAAAAATAAAGGTAACCTATAGTTTGTGATTTGTCGATTCCTCTTTTTCGTTTCAAACACTCACAAAAGAGATAAATCACTAAAGATAAATCACAAGATCCTCCGAGATTTATTTTTGGTATTTCCGAGACTTATTTTGATATTACCGAGATTCATTGGGCATTTTTGAAAATTCTAGACTTATTGGTCATTTTTACGAATTCGAGATTTACTGGACAAAAAAAATATTTAAGATTTTTTTTTAATCTTCTTCATTGACCTCCATTGGAGGTCTACTCCGAGATCCTTTCAAAAGGATTTTGACCACCGATAGAGGTCTTTTCGATCTCCATTGGAGGTTTGTTCCACCTACACCTCCATCAAATGACGTTTTTGGGAAATAAAAAAAAAGGACTGAAAAAAGAATAAGCATAAATATGAGGGTATATTCTGTCCCTTGATGCTATTTAACCATAAATTATAAGTAGGTGCCAGTTTCAAAAGTAGATGAGTAAAGAGTACATCACAAAATATTTGAGCTCATTAAATTATATTAAATTGACAGCTACGGTTAAACTGAGAATATATAATACTTTCTTCCTTTTTTTTTTTAACAGGAGAATATATATATATATATATATATATAACTAATATTTAAGCTTAAAAAAATACGAATATTTCAGAAATATTAAAAGAAAAAAATTGTGCTGTAGGGTACAAATTTAAAACTTTGAAAGAAATATATTTAATAAAATAATCAATAACATCATAAATTATTTTAAGATAAATGATTGATACCATCCACCTCTTTTAAGGTTTTGGAAAATATAAATAAATATTTTGGTTATAAAATCTTTAAAGAAAAAAGGAAAAAACTAAAAACCCTCTCAGCATGCTGTAAGTAATAAAGAGATAGGATTAAATATATAATTTATCTTAGTTCTTTGGTGGACTCCTATATTTGATTAAATATATTTTAAAGTTATATATATATAAATAAAATTCTATATTTTTTAATATATAAATTAGGGTATCTCCAATGTAAATATGCATTTTTGAGTTTCTAAATAGTGACAAATCAACGTTTCTATTCATTATAGACCCACTTATTAAAAAAAAAATAGAGAAATACATATTCACATCTTCAATGTAATTATCTAAAATCAAATATGTATCCATTTTATGATCAATCATAATAAAACAATTATTCAACCCTCTCTCCTTTTTTGTTTTACAACAAAATGAACTATAATATTATTGGTGAAAATAGTTAGAAATCCTAGTCAGCATTTCTAAGAGAGTTTCTAGAATTAGAAACTCAATTCAATATTCTCAAACTTTTTTTTGTCAGATTATCTCCATATTAAAGTTATATAATTGCATTGGAGATGGTTTTTCTTAATTCATAACTATATATCCTATGTGGCAGCAGATTTTCTCCAAATGCATATTTGCTTTGGAGATGCTATTAAAACTCTATGGATTTTTAATAGTATATTATGGGTTTTATTTAATAATTTTTCTAGTTTAGTTATATAGAAAACGATTTAAATCAGTCTATTATGTTAGATTTAATCATTTTCAGTTAGCATTCAACACATTTTTTTAATGATTTTTAAATTAGAGGGTTTGGTTTGACATTTTATCAAAAAATCATAGGATTACATCAAATTTGATCAAAACATTTTCTTAAATAATATTAAATTATTTAATTTAGATATATTTTAAAAAGAACCAAAAGTATCAAAACTGTAACCTAAGAATCATACTGTAATCTAAGGAATTACAGTATGCCTAAATGCCTTCCTGGATGACGGCTATGAGGAAACAGCTGGAAGAACAATGTCTTGTCCTTGACAAAGGAAAAACAAAAATCTATAAATCTGAATTGGGTGAAGATATCATGTCAGAGTATCACACCCTCCTAATAGACCATTCTCTATTATGTCGGACAAAGAAGAAACTAGGTGCTCCCTTTTTGCCTATTTCTCAAACAAACTATCACCAACAATTCCCTCTTCATCACAACAAATAGGTGTTTTCCTTGAACAAAATAATTACACCAATGAGTTTCTAATAACTATCGGAGAACAACTTGACAAGATGGAAATAAAAGCAACATCAAACTTTCACTTAGCCCTCAATAAATCGACCCTCAACAAATACCATTACACCTACAACATTTATTCTTGAAGGATACCATAAAGTCATATCTAAAGACATACCTAAATAGAAAAAGAAAGAAGGAAAAATGATTGAGTATCAACCCGATGCTATATTATTCCCTGATCCAACTGGGATCGAAAAATGCTTTAACCAATATGCTAGTGAAAAAGAACTCCTCCAAAATCCTAAAACTAAAATTAAAAGAAATCCTTGAAGTAAAACATGAATCGACAATTCAAACACTATAGGATGACATTACCCCATCTGAAAGTGAACAAGAGGAATTAGAACAAATAATACAAGGACTTAAAACTGAAAAGGTCAACAATCATTCATACACAAGATTTTATCATGGAACAAAACCTTATTACCCTAAACCAACACCTCTAACCTCCGGTAAGAAGAAAATGTCTCTTATTGTGCCTATTCTGGTAACGCCTGTTACAAGTGGAACATTGATGGCTTGTCAGAATATCAAATCATGACAATCATAAGACAAATGCACACAATAGGACATATTTACATCAAAAAACAATCAAGTAGCATTATTAGTTCTGTTAAATCCATTACCAGAACTAATCCTTATGGTTCCTCGTCGAATGCTACATCCTTTATACCATCAATCCAAACACGACAACTACTTAGAACCATATGGTATTAATTTCTTATGCTTTACCATAGCTTTACATTTCGTCGACAATTCAAATCATTTCATTGAAAGACAATATTCAAATATCCAAAATTTAAAATGTAAAAAACTCAACAACTTTAAATGGTATTAAGACTTATTCTTAACAAGAGTCATATAAAGAATAGACAATAACAACACTTATTGGAAAGAGAAGTTCATCTCTGGACTTCCAACCCTCTTTGCCAATAAGGTTAAAGACAAGATGATTGACTAGAAAGGAGAAGATGACTGATTGGAAATTGATCTTGTAACATGGACATATGGGGAAATAATCCACACAATCAACATAACTGCTACGCAGTTATGCAATGATCTCAGATTAAAAAACCAATTGAAAAAAAAAAAATTTGATTTCCAAAAAAGAACTTGGTTCTTTGTGTAAACAATTTGGTTTTGCCAAACTTCCTGGTCCAAAAAGAAGAAACACAATAACCAAAAATCGCAAATCTTCCATGCCATACAAAGGGAAAAATAATTACAGAAAATATGAAAAACACAACAAAGACAACGGGAAGAAGGAAAACACAAGACATACAAAGAGAAAGTTCAGAAGAACTTTCTCCTCAAAGACTTCAACATTTTTTAAATGCAGAAAAAAGGGTCACTATGCTAATAAGTGTCCAAAATTGAAAAACAAAACCAGAACTTTAGATATTGATGACTCTATCAAAGACAAACTCATACTGGCACTTTACAACAACAAATTTGACTATTGTTATATGGATTATGATTCCGACAATGAACTATTAATACTTGAGGATTCCTCCTCTGAACAAGAAACCTTATCCAGTAGTGATGGGGTCTGCCACCATAATAATAAAGAAGCTTGCTTATGCAAAGAACTTTGTGTTCTTAACCAACAAGATTATTCCCTCTTGATTGGCATGATAGGTGGCATTAGTGACCCAGTTCAGAAAGGCCATTATATCAGACAATTACAAGAGAGAATATTAAAAGGAAAAACTTCTGAAATAGCTTCACAATCCAATGACAATTCAAAAGAAAAATTCAATGCCCATTTTATTCCTCCTAACTTTGAAGTCAATGTCATTAAGTGTTTTAATGAGAAACAAAGAAAAGTTACCATTCCTAACCTCCAAAAAGAAATCCAGAATGTTGAAAAAGAAGTTAAGGAACTAAGACTCTTAGTTGACAAATTACAAAAAGAAAGCTGTTGACGGTGATTTTTGGATCGAACTATGTGGATCACGCGTCACACAAAATATGTCGAACTAACAATTGAATAAGAAATTATAAATAACAAATAGATCAAACAACAAAGATTTTACGTGGTAAAACCTCAAAGTGAGGAAACGTCCACGGTTGTTAGACGGCGAGATAGAAATCCACTATGAATAAATTTGATTACACACTCAACCTTCCTTGATTGCTCTCATAAACTAATAATTAATTGACCCCTTCTTGGATGTTCTTAGGGGTTATTTATACATGCATAATCCTTAATTCTCGGAGTACAAATAAGGAAAAAGGTGATACAGGTTTAATAAACTTCTGACTTATCGGAGTTGTTTACATCTTGTGCAAATTGAATGGATTAGATTTACTGCTTGATTGAGACTCTGATACTTGTAAGGAAATTTATTTCCTTATCAGAATACGCTTCGAGATATCTTATTTGAGTTGGACTCTTTATCTACGTATTTGAGTCGTGATTGCGTGGAATTCTGAATTCTAGGTATATTAGGTCATCTGAGGACATCTTTACGTTGTACACGTGTTGCTTAACCGACCATCTACCAGACCCGACCAGATCTCGCTCACCCCCGACCAGGGATTCATTCCCGATCGAACTGCTATACCCGATCAATCTGTTTACCTTGGTCGGGACTTGTCAACCCGACCATCTAGGTGATTCTGATCAATCGTGCGGGGTTGTTTACTGATCATTTTAGGTTGGCTGATTTTAACTCTTCTTTGTTGATACGTCACTTGTTGTTCCTGCAATTCACGTTGTTTATGCTAACGTGTTATCTTTCCAAATTATACTAATAACAATACCCCCTTAAACATTCAAGGCGAGCATCTCACTAAACGAAGATAGGTCGCTCGGCGAGACATGTTTAATCTTAGGAGCATTTTGTCATATACTCATTAATGCCAAATGGCTATCTTTTGATTTTAGCCAAAAACGTTTGATTTGCCTATATGACTTGACGCGAATGACACAACTGACAGCAGCAGTTCAAATTTCAAACGGCGCGTGATCTTCGGGATTTGCGTACTAACCACCACTCTCATGTGACGTCATCCTTGCCTATATATATTTTCAAAATCCTTCTACCTTCCCCCTCACACGATTTGACCTCTCAATTTATACAACTTCTTTGTCTTCTCAATTTTTCTTTCTACTTTAAAGGTTTTGCTCACAACTCTTTGATTTCAAATCAGATCTTCGTCGTACTTTAATCACTAGGTATGGATTCTGTCACTCGTCATCATTATGTAGAACTCTTGATGCATTATATTGAGATAGGCGATAAAGAGAATATTGCCAGGGTTGAATCTATCTTAAGGGGATTTTTTCGAGATTTCTCTTGTCCGGTTCAACCCACAGTTCTTAATGTCGATTATTCCATGGCTCTCCCTGAATTTCAGCCCTCTTCTTTTGATTCTAATATTATTAACCCTATTGTTTCTTCTCCAAACACATGCCTAGATATGTCAAAGGCAACTGGATCCGGTCGGGGAAGCAGGCCAAGTTCAAAAGATTCACCCCTAGTGGATCTGAAAATCCCATCTCAACTGTTGAAGATGGAAGAAGTTCCCAAGCGACGTCGATCTTCATTGTTTAAATTTTTCGCCGATCACCCCAGTGCTTTCGACTCAGAAGTAAACGTGATAGAAGCATCTGAGTTGGCAAAATATGCTGATCGTTTTGACATCCCTCGATCGGTTGAACTTTGTTTGAGCGGCCAACGTGCAATATGGAACCCTCCCCGGGGTGCAGTAGTCATTTATGGGACAACGCTTACATCCGGGGTTACATTACCTCTTCAGCCCTTCATTGCTCGGTTCTTGGTTGAAGCCGGGATTGCTCCTGCTCAGCTTTTTCCAAATTCTTACCGAGTGCTAATGAGCCTATGGCATCTCTGGAAAAAGATCGGTGCTAAACACCTTATGGCATCTCTGGAAAAAGATCGGTGCTAAATACCCCCCCCCCCTCCGACCCCACAGGAGATTCGAAACTTCTACACCCTGAATCAATCATATAACGGGGGTACCTTCTATCTTCAATCTGGCTCATCAACCACTGGATCCTTGAAGGATATAAGCAAAAGCCCCCCATCCCTTCCAGTAAGGATCATAAAGGTTTCATCTGGGGGTTCCCTACTTCCAATTAGTATTGGAAAAATACTTGGTTTTTTGTTCGGGAAGACTGGGGCGAATCAGTGGTTGTTGATCCTCGTCAAGAGTTGTCCAAAAATAGTGTCCCCATGCATTTTTGCAGTCCTGAGCAATGGAATATAATAGCTGCCTTGCTAAACAAAGATCAAGCCAGAAATGTTATTGAGGCTGCTTAAACATCTTGGGAAACCAAGGATCAGCGTATCCTGTTTGTTGAAAAAGATCTTCTGGATCTGGGGTTATTTCCCCCAATCTCGAGTCGGTGTAAACGCTGTAAGTTTTATCTTTTTTGATTTTGTTATTTAGATCGAATTGTACTTGTTCTAACTTTTCTCCTCTTTTTTTTCTCCAAAATAGTATTCAAGGTGGATATTGTGGCGGGCGAGCAAGCTGAAAAGATAAAAAAATTTGATAAGGTTAGCCGCGCGGAGTCTGCTGCTTAGCTGGCTCAAGGAATTGCTCCTCCCAAACAAGCTATGGTGGAACATCAATATGAGCCTGACCCCAATGCATCTCTGGAAGCTTCTGATTGGGAGATTGTGAAAAAGTCTTCTGATCCAGTTGGTGAACAAAAGGGGTCTTCCAAATGCTCGAAGAGAAAAATCACAAAAGAAAAAGCTGGTCGCCGCTTAACTAAGCTTTCTGAAAGATCTCCCATCAGCAAAATGGCCAAAACTACTTCAGGCACTTCTGCTCCTGATGTTGCTCGTAAAACAAGGGAAACTGACTCGACGGAGAAGTTAGAAGCCCATCAGACTGGAGTCAAACCGATCATTATTGCAGGAGATGATGAGGATCATGACTCACTAAATGACCTGATCCGCTGAGAACACCGATCAAAAAGAGGAAATGATCGGGGTCTGGATGCCTCCGCCAGCTTATCATCTGACCAACCACTAATAGATAATCAAGCTTCTTCTGATCCTTTGGTCAATCGTGTTGACAAGGCGCCGATCAAATTTTCGATCACACGGCAGATAGTCTTCACCGACTCAGATTCCGATGGGGAACAAGCTGGACTTGAGAAGGCACAAACTGGTCTTCCCTCTTATGATCCTGCACCTTGTTATCGAGGATTCTCTCGCAGGTGGAAATAAGGCAAGTTCGCCCAAATATATTGATCAAGGGCACACCGTAGCTACTTCCCTAACGGTTGCTGCTGAATCTACTCCAGTTCCCAATCCAGCCCAAACTGATCGCCAATATCAAGGCTCGGAAGCTGCAAATCCTACTGACGCGGTCAGCATCCCAGACCCGAAGGAGATGTCGATCGACCCTCTCGACATGTTAAAATCCATGTCGACTGGAAGAGGGTATGTCGGTGAAGGTTATTGGACCGATTTTAGGAGCGCCAGTGATCGAGTCTGTGCCATCTATAACAATGGTGTTTATGTATGTATTCTTTACTTAGTATCTTTTATTCCTTATCTATCTAAGTTATAACGCCCTGACTTTCTTCATTTAATAGGTCGTGGAAGAGATGTCCAGAGCTATGATAACTCAGAGGAAACAGACCACTGAAATCTCTCGGCTGAAAAAGGAGCTTGAAAGGGGAAAGAAAGCGATCGGTTCTGCTTCGGCTGACGGATTGAAACTTAAAGAGTCTTATGAAGAGAAGTTGAGGCAACGTGACCTGACTGAAACTACTTTGAAAGAAGCTATGACTGCCGCCGAGACTCGAGCTAGTATGGCTTCAGATAATCTCTCTGAATTTACTAAGAAAAATATTCAACTTGAAGTAGATTTAGCTGAAGCTAGGTGGCTGTGTGCTGAGTTGGAGCAACATGTCGTCTTGTCCGAACAGGCGGTTCTTAATCAAGAAGCTGAAGCTCGGATTGCTAAAGAAACTTTAGCAGCTTCTCAACAATCTATGCTTGAAGCTCAACTGGGTTCTGAGAAGGCTAAGCTTCGATACGAAAGATTGGCTGAAGATCTAAATCACCAAAAGATCAGCATGGAAGTTCTTTCTCAAGAGGCTAGATTAGCCTTTGAGATTCAGAGCGTCGATCACTATAAGAAGTCCCCTGCTTTTAAGGCGGTTATGCTGAGGGAGTTTGAACGTGGCCTCACCACTGCTCGGGTATTCTTCGGGGGTAAGGAGAGGTCTACTGAAGAGGCTCACAATAAATGGGATCGATCGATCAAAAAGTATAAGGCTGAGTCTCTTAGCGCAATAAAGAATCAAAGGATGAGGTGGAGAGCTTATTGCAAGTCTATTGGGAAAGAACCTCATAAGATGCATCTAAAACTTCCCTTCAAATCTTCTCTAGTAGTTTTTCATGCAGTCGGGGAAAATGGAGCAACATCTAAGGGTATCGATGGTGGATCTTTACACGAGACCCATTATTCTCCTTTTATGGTTGAAGATCCCGAAAATGACATATGCTGGCCAGATTTTGGAGATCTGACCAAGGGTTATGAAGAGGAAAGCAAAAACCATGGCACCTCGGGACCTGGCAGTACTTCAAGACCTTCAGATGCTTGATGACTTCTTTTCTTTTTTATCATACATTTTGTAAACTCTTCGTAGCATTGTATGAACAATTGATTTATTCATTTAATGATACCGATCTGAAATTTACTTATATGATGTTGTTTATTTCCATCAATTTTCTTTGGTGGTTGCCATTTCTAGGTTAGTTGTTTTTATAACCAATTGTGATTGAACCGATCGAATTTGATTGATTGTTAACCCGACCAGTATATCATATGGCTGACCGAACTTGGTTAAAATCATTTTTGACTTGTCTGGTTGTCCTTTTGGTCGCTTGCTGAAATTCAGTTATTTGTTCAAGTGGTGTTCGTTTGATGGACCATTTGCATGGTATCTAATTTATAGACTCTTGTCTTTTATCTGGTAACTAAGTCACCTGGACGTCTCCCAGTAGTCTGTTACTCAAGATTTGCTGGCGCGAGGTTTTTCATGATCTCATTATCCCAACTTATCTTAGTCAAGTATCTTTATTAACTGGTGTTCGGATGCAAGATCTTGATTAACTCACCCAACTTTTTGCGCATCCCATCAAGTATCTGATCTTCTAAAAGCGCTCTAACAGTGCTTCTGATGCACCTAGTTAGTTTCGGTGAACGTGCATTGTCTTTGCGACATATGCTTTTGGTTCCATCATTGATCCCCACGAGAATCTGTTTTACGTTCATCAGAATTTGCTTTTATTAACGAAAGCAATACTAGAACACCTTTCTTGAACCAAGTTTCCGTTGAAGGATTTTTTATTGATTTCTTTAAAAACTATAAAAAGAAACATATGATTAGGCATGAGTAAGATCTATATCTACTCAAAATATCTAAAAATTATGAAAATAAAATAGCAAAAGAAAAATGAAAAAATTGCTTAAGGGTATAATATCTTCAGGTATTGAGCGTTGCATGGTCTGAGTAACTCTCATCCTTCTGATCGGACAAGGCGATATGCTCTATGCCCAGCTAATCCGACTACCTGGTAAGGCCCTTCCCATTTATCTGCTAATGATCCGACTGACTTATCCCTTGTGTTCGGAGATACCCTTCGAAGAACCAGATCTCCGAGTTAGAATTTTCTGATCCGGACGTGCGAGTTGTAATATCTTACAATTATTTATTGGTAAGCCGCATTTCTTACCCTCGCAATGTCTCTTTTTTCTTCCAACTCATCTAGGCTCTGTTCTAAGGTCATTATATTGGAGTCGGGCTGATATAGCTGAACTCTAGAAGAGGTACGGGTTATTTCGATCGGGATGACGACTTCAGTTCCGAAAGCCAGGGAGTAAGGTGTTTCTCCTGTTGTAGTCCTTTCAGTTGTTCGGTATGCCCAAAGTACTTCATGCAACTTGTCTGCCCAATTTCCTTTCTTTCCGTCGAGCTTGGCCTTCAAGGTGTGCTTGATGATCTTATTGATAGCTTCGGTCTGGCTATTGGTATGAGTATGAGCTGGTGTGGCATAATAATTCTTTATATGGTACTTTTGGCACATCGCCCTGAAATTATCACTATCGAATTGGGTCCCATTGTCAGTGACAATTGTATCCGGAATCCCGAATCGATATATAATGTTCTTCTTTATGAAGCTAGTGGTATTAGCCTCGGTTATGTGTACCAGTGCCTCCGCTTCTGCCCATTTTGTGAAATAATCAACCGCCACAATAGCAGGCTTGGCACCTCATTTAGTTGATGTCGGTATGGGACCGATCAGATCTAATCCCCGCATTGCAAATGGCCAGGGTGAGGTTAGATTCTTCAAAGTTTCAGGTGGTTGCCTAATATCGTTTGCAATTCTTTGACAAGTACCACATTTCGTAGCCACCAATTTAGCATCCTGAAATAGGGTTGGCCAATAAAAGCCATGTCTAAGGGTTTTATGGGCCAAACTTGTACCCTCAGTGTGGTTTCCACACACACCACTGTGTATGCTGGCCAAGATCTTATCACCTTCCTTTTGGCTAACACATCTTTGTAGGGTTATCGAAAATCCCCTTCTATAAATTTCATTGCCTATTATTGAGTACTAAGCGGCCCTGTATCTGACTCGTTTTGCTTCAACTGCATCTTCTAGGAGCATGCCATCTTCTAGGTACTCGATGATCAGAGTGGCCCAAGTGACTGACCCCTTCTCAACCGTTTCTACTGTCAAATTTTCTTCTCTCTTGATGCTGGGCTTTTCGAGATGAGCTACTGGAATCATTCTGGAACAGATACCAGTGGTTGCTGATGCCAGTTTTGATAGTGCGTCAGCTTTCTCATTCTTCTCTCTCGGGATCTGAATAATTCTATGACTCTTGAATCTCCCCAGAAGTGTCTTGGCTATCTCTAAGTATGCCACCATGTTAGGATCTTTTGCTTGGTATTCATCTAGGATTTGGTTGACCATGACTTGTGAATCACTGAAAATTTCTACTTCGTCCGCTCCCAATGATGTGCATACTCGGAGTCCAGCCAACATTGCCTCATACTCGGCCATGTTGTTGGTAGCTCTAAAGTCAAATCGCAGGGCGCATTCCACCTGATCATTTTCTGGGGTTGATATCACTATACCTGCCCCGCTGCCATGCATGTTTGACGAACCATCAACGTGCAGCTTCCAATTGAAGACTTTTCTTTCTTTTGCTTCTAGAATCCTAATCACTTCACTGTGTGGCTTAGTGAACTCAGTAATTAGGTCTGCCACCGCCTGGCCTTTTATTGCGGCCCTTGGTAAGTAAGTAATATCAAACTCGCTAAGCTCCACTGCCAATTTTGTAAGTCTTCCTGATACATCTGGCTTGGATAAAATCTGTTTTAACGGACAATCTGTATAGACCTCAATTTTGTGAGCCTGAAAATAAGGTCTAAGTTTTCTTGTTGCCGTTACAAGTGCAAGTGCCATCTGTTCAGCTGCTGAGTATCTTGTTTTAGCTGGTAGCAGAGCCTTTCTAGTATAATATACTGGTTTCTGCACCCCTTCATCTAATCTGATGAGTACCGAGCATGTGGCTACGGTTGTGACCGACAGATATAAGTACAGAGTTTCTCCTTCCAGAGGCTTTGAGAGGATCGGGGCCTTGCCTAGGTATTCTTTGATTTTCTAGAATGCTTGTTCACACTCCCCATTCCATTCTACACCCTTTCTTTTTTCTTATTGCTTTGAAGAATGGCAAACATCTATCGGTTGACTTGCTAATGAACCGATTTATAGATGTTAAACATCCCGTCAACCTTTGGATGTCTTTTAGGGTTACCGTGAACCTCATCTCTTTTAGGGCTCTTATTTTTTCAGGATTCGCTTCGATCCCCCTTTGGTGCACTTGAAAACCGAGGAACTTTCCCGATGGTACCCCAAAGACACACTTGTTCGGGTTGAGTTTCATCTCGTATCTTCTTAATACTTGGAATGTTTCTTCCAGGTCTGCAGTGTGTTTACTTGCTGTGACACTTTTGGTTAACATGTCGTCTATGTAGACTTCCATGTTTCTGCCGATCTGTAGGGCAAACATCTTGTTTACCAATCTTTGGTAAGTCGCCCCGGTATTTTTGAGACCAAAAGGCATCACTTTGTAGCAATAAAGCTCTTGATCTGTTAAAAAATCAGTTTTTTCTTCATTTGGGCCGAACATCCTAATATGATTGTACCCTGAATATGCATCTATGAAGCTCAATAACTCATGGCCCGCAGTTGCATCCATTTTTATGGTGTTGATGGTCACATTAGACCTAATTGCTTCAAATACATTGAAATGTGTAGAATCAAGAGCATGATTGAAAGAAATAGAGCATGATTGAAAGAAATAGAGCTAGAGCCAAAATGCATGTTCCTAGGAAATCTAGAGCCAATTTGCATGATCTTAGGAAATCTAGAGTCAATGTGACTAATACCACTAGGAATGAGAATATTTCACCTAGGTGGATTAGAAGAGATGACTATTTTTGCTATGTGGCTCAAATTGCCTTGAAGGCAAATGCCTCTAACACTTGGTATTTGGATATGGGTGTTCTAGGCATATGACGGGGAACAAGAGTTTCTTTAAATCTCTTGTCATGGCGGATGGAGGATTTGTCACCTTTGGTGATGGATCTAGAAAGAAAGTCATAGGGAAATGAACCATTTCCATTCCCGATTTACCCTACTTGTCCATTGTTTTACTTGTTGATGGCTTGCAAGCCAATCTTATAAGCATTTATCATCTTAATGATGATGGACTCTCCGTCTTGTTTAACAAAAATGATTGCTCTATTTTCATGCCAAATGGACAAACCTTGCTAATAGGAAAGAGATCTAGTGACAATTGCTATTGTCTTGAAGCTAGTGCTATCTCTTGCAATATGTCCAAGTGTGAGGAAGTTGAGTTGTGGCATTAAAGACTTGGCCACATGAACTATCAAGATTTGAGGATCTTAGATAAGTTCAAGGTTGTGCGTGGCCTCCCTAAGCTTGGGAAGAAAGTCGATGACATTTATGGACCTTGTCAACAAGGGAAACAAACCAAAAGTATGCACAAGAAAAGCAAGTATCTCGCCACCAAGGAGCCATTAGAGCTTCTACATATGGACCTTATGGGTCCCATGCAAACCGAGAGTCTGGGTTGTAAGAGATACATTTTTGTTTGTGTAGATGATTTCTCTAGGTTCACATGGACTTATTTTCTTAGAGAAAAATCTGAAACTTTTGAAAAATTTAAAATGCTTTGCACTAAAATTCAAAATGAAAAGAACTCACACATTAAAAGCATTAAAAGGATTATGAGTGACCATGGGAGGGAATTTGAGAATGCTTGTTTTGAAAGCTATTGCAATAGCTTAGGCATTTCCCATGAGTTTTAGGCTCCTAGAACACCTCAACAAAATAGGGTGGTTGAGAGGAAGAATATGGTCCTTCAAGAGATGGCCCATGTGATGTTGCTTAGCTACAATATCCCTAGGAACCTTTGGGCTGAAGCCGTCAATACGGCTTGCTACATAGGAAATAGAGTCTTCCTAAGGCCCGGTACTAGGCAAACCTCCTATGAATTATGGAAGGGTAGAAAGCCAAATGTTAGCTATTTCCACTCATTTGGGAGCAAATGCTATATTCTAAATGACCGAGATCAACTTGGCAAGTTTGATGCCAAGAGTGATGAGGGAATTTTCATTCGCTATGCCCTTAATAGTAAGGCCTATAGAGTTTTTAATTTAAAAACTCGAAGTGTCATGGAATCATCTAATGTTGTCATAGATGATTGTAGGCCTAAAATTAGAGATCATGATGAGGAGGTTATTGTGATTGATGATTCTCCCTTGGAGAAGAATGGTGAGACTTCAATTGATGTGAAGTCAAGTCTTGATGAAGAGGTCATTCAACCTCTTGATAGAGATCCATCTTTGGACTCTAAAGAACTAGCTTCATGGGTTAGACATCTCCACAACAAGAATGACATTCTTGGAGGTGTGAATGAGTGTGTTAGGACTAGGCGTCAAAGAGCTAATCAAATTAGCTACACTTGTTACACCTCTCAAATTGAACCCAAAAAGGTTGATGAAGCCTTGAATAATGAGTTTTAGGTTCTTGCCATGCAAGAAGAGCTAAACCAATTTGAAAGAAATGAGGTTTGGACTCTAGTTCCTAGACCCAAGAACACCAATGTCATAGGTACCAAATGGGTGTATAGGAACAAGTCGGATGAAAATGGCAACATTGTGCGCAACAAGGCTAGACCTGTAGCATAAGGATACTCTCAAATTGAGGGTATTGACTTTGAGGAGACTTTTGCTCCGGTTGCCCGTCTTGAGTCCATAAGGCTTCTCTTATCCATATCATATGTGCATAAGTTCAAATTGCATCAAATGTATGTTAAGGGTGTCTTCCTCAATGGTTTCTTGCATGAGGAAGTGTTTGTTGAGCGACCCAATGGGTTTGTGGATCCACACCACCCCAACTATGTCTATCGCCTCAAGAAGGCTTTATATTGGTTGAAACAAGCACCGAGGGCTTGGTATGAGCGTCTCACTCTCTATCTTGTTGACAATGGCTACTCAAGAGGTAGTGTTGACAAGACTTTGTTCATCAAGGGCAACAAAGATGAGCTTTTTATAGCTCAAATATGTGTTGATGATATTGTGTTTGGCTCCACCAACAAGTCCAAAGTCCAAAGTCCAACAATTTGTTGATGTCATATCTCATGAATTTGAGATGAGTTTGGTTGGTGAGCTCAATTACTTCCTAGGTTTGCAAACCAAGCAATTGCATGATGGGATTTTCATATCCCAAGCTAAGTATGCTAAGAACCTAGTGAAGAAGTTTGGCCTTGAGAATGCCAAACATTTTGACACACCCATGGGTACCACCTTGAAACTAAGCAAGGATGCTAGTAGCAAGAGTGTGGACCAAAGTCTATATCGTGGCATGATTGGTAGCTTGCTTTACTTGACCGCAAGTAGGCCCGATATAGCCTTTAGTGTGGGTGTGTGTGCTAGGTACCAAGCGGATCCCAAGGAATCCCATCTCTCCTCCGTGAAGAGAATCATTCGATATGTGAATGAGACATCCAACTATGGGATATGGTACTCTTTTGACACTAATGCTAGCTTAGTTGGCTTTAGTGATGCAGATTTGGGTAGGGAATTGTGATGATAGGAAGAGTACATCAGACGGTTGCTTCTTCCTAAGCAACAACTTGACCTCATGGTTTTCTAAGAAGCAAAATTCCATCTCTCTATCCACAGCTGAAGCGAAATATATAGCCGCCGGGAGTGCTTGCACACAACTCCTTTGGATGAAGCAAATGCTTGTGGACTATGGCTTTGATCAAGGTACTCTAACCCTTTATTGTGACAACATGAGTGCAATTAACATTTCAAGGAATCCGGTTCAGCACTCTAGGACAAAGCATATAGACATTAGGCATCATTTCATTAGAGAACTAATTGAAAACAAATGCATTGCACTTGAGCATGTGGGCACTAATGATCAACTAGCGGATTTATTTATAAAGCCCTTAGACTCAACTAGGTTTAAATCACTTAGTAGGTCTATTGAGATTTGTCATATGCCTTGATGAGTTTTGGTGACTGACCCCATATGGGGAGCTCAAGTAAAGAGAGCAACCTTGCATAGTTGAAATAAGCACAAATTTGATCAACTTTATGCTTCTTTATTAATTGTTTGAGTATTTTGGTTGTGCTTATATATTATTGTATAGCTTTTTATTCAATAAGTGTGCCTTGCTTTGTTTGTAATCCATGTCACCTCTATGTTCAAACATGCATTTTTGGATTAGGAGAATTGATTGGGAAGTACATTTGAATGACCTATAATTTATCTCCATGACATGTGTGTAAATGTGTGTGGAAGCAATTGACAAGGCTAAACTAAATAAAGACCTTGTGTCCATTCAATAAATAAGGATGTCTCATCCAATTTAGCCTTGTCTATCTTTTTTATGGTTGAGCAAGACACCAATCAATAAGGATTTTATATCCATTCAATTAATAAGGATTTTATATCCAAGTCTTGATTGACCATTAAGAATTGACATAATTGCATGTGTGTGTTACAATATTTTAAAGCTATATCTTGTTTATTTATGAAAAAATGGTACAAATTAGTTTGAATTCCTTGGAAACCTTTTGATGTTCACTTTGCCAAATACCATTTGCTTGATCTTTGATGTTGCATGTCTTACATCCAAAGCAACTAAGTCACACATGTTTCTTCCAAATAAAACCTCATTGAATTTCTCTCTATTAATTAAGTTGCATAAAGTTGTTGTATATAATTGTGCACTTATCTTGCAAATAACTCTCTTTGCTAAAGTGACCCGTTTGGGGATTACTCCTTTGCATATCTCATGACAAAAAGGGGGAGTAATGTGAAGATTATGGGGAGTTGCATATTAGGGCAGATTATCTCGTTGAGGGGGAGTAACCCATTAAGGGGGAGCATTATCATAGCACTTCATTGCATTTTTTTTATGTTCGTTAATGCAAACGCTTGTTTTTATGTTTTCACTTGATCACCTCACATACACTTGTCTTGGAAAGTGTAGTCACATTGTTTTGTAGGGATGACTATTCTACAAGAGCTTGAAGATTTGAAGACCTAGATCTAGGTATCTATTTGTAATATAGAATTTTTTTGTTGACCTCTCATTTTTTTTATCTTTATTGGTGAGGATGAATTGTGAGTGATGGTTTTGTCACGAAATAGCAAAGGGAGAGATTGTAAGTTCCTCATATTTTTGATTGGCTCATTTCGTTGACAAACCATATTGGGAATTTATTTTGTAAAGGTAGACTAGGCCTCATTGTGTGTGATTAAGCTTTAAGGGCATCATCTTTCTCAAGAGCATTTCAAAGGTATATCACATGCTTAACTCTCTTTGAAGAGATCTAGTCGCACACACTTACTTGCATGCATTATATTCTTGTTTTCATATAATTGAATGATGTATTGTATGCCATTTATCACACTCTACACTTGCACATTTTTGCACATTTCTTAGTGTGTTGAGTTTGCCTGAAAAAGAAAATTTATTCTCTTAGCGCAGCCTAGACCACTTGGCAAGCTATGCTTGCACCGCGGTATATAGAGCGGTATATCTCAGTAGGGTCATGCTTCTTGCACTGCTTCCTGTGCACTTGCACGCATAGCGGTCCAAGTCGCGGTGTTGTCCAGTAGGCCACTGTTGCCTACACCGTGGTCTGTGCACCTGCATGCACAGCGGCCTACACCGCGGTGTTGTCCAGTAGGTGCACTGATGTGTGTACCGCGGTCTGGACAACTTGCCTGAGTCGCGGTACGAAGACCGGTATTGACAGGATTTTGTTTCCTAAGTTCAAAACGTCACAGTTTTGATTAGGGTTCTTATATATATGTTCTCTCTTCTTCCTTGCTCGTGGGTGTGAGATCAAGAAGCCATTTTTAAAGAGAACAAGCTTCCTTAAGAGAGAGAAACTCCCAAGAACCCACCTTTACTCAACCAAACTCCAATCCATGTGCATTTAGCTTCGTTCAAGCATCATCTCACCATGGATTCATCTTGCTTTTGTTGATTAGGTAACTTGAACATGTTCTAAATCTCCATTGCATCTTCTATGTTCATGTATGCCTAGTTTTAGCTATTTTGTGTGTATTTAAAGCATATCTTTATGTTTAATGACATTTATAACATGATTGAGTTGTTGTTTGTTGGTTGAGAACTTTGATAATTGATAGCTATTATTTGAGACCTTTTTGCCCTTTAGCTAAATCTTCATGCATTTGCATTTAGATATTAATATCTAGGATTTGCATTTATTGACATCTTTAAATCAGCTCTCTTCTCAATTCCCGATGACCAATGCGAACTGAAACAACAATTGCATCGTTCGGTTTAACTTCCAATCCATAAGCATCAGCCTCAGAGAAAATGATCGGGTCCCAACCTTGCTTGAGCTTCTTCTGACGGGACCTACTGAGTTTACTTCCAAGTTTCTTTGGCCGTCTATCGCTTCACGGACTTCAGACATTCTTTCCCTGTTACTTTTTCCCGTGCACGGTCCGCCAAAAATATTGTTGATAGCCCCGGCCTTCTGAACTTCCCCTTGGACTCTCTTTCCTATTCTGGTCGGGTTTTGGGGGATCCTTTGCCCGATCATCATTTCCTCTGAGAACTATGTCTTTCAGGTGTCCTTCTCTAATCAACTTTTCAATATAGTCCCTCAGCTGGTAGCATTTAGAAGTTTCATAGCCATTTTCACGGTCGAAACGGCAATACTTCGAGGTGTCCCTTCAGGCAAAGTTGGATTGCTTTGGAGGCTTCTTATATAGGTTCTTGTCCTCGATCACATTCAAGATTTCTTTTTGTTTTGGGGCCAAGGGAGTATAATTGGTATACTGCCGTTTGAAAGTTCTGTTGTTTTTCTGATCATCTTCCTTGCGACCCTCTTTATTCTTCCCAAAGTTATTCTTTTGATCGGCCTTGGGATTTCCTTTCGAACCATTAATTGGTCGACCGCCATGTATTGGCTCCCCTCCATAGGCTATTTGCTCTTCTTCAACCATCGCGAATCCTCCTACATTGTCCACCAAATTCGTATAAGTAATTGGGCCCTTCTGTCTTAAACTCAGTGATATTTGGTTGTGCTGCAAACTATTGATAAATGCAACAACTACCGCATCATTGTTAGGGTCTTGCACCTCTGAAACTTCCCGTGAAAACCGGATGAGGTAATCTTTTAACTTTCATCTTTCCTTTGTCTCAAAGTTGAGAGAACAGATATCGACTTCCTGCGCTGGATGTTCCCCATGAACTGCCTAGTAAAGGCCTGTATCAGCTCTTCAAAAATTTTGATCGATTCCCTCGCAAGGCCACCAAACCATCTAGACACCTGATCTCCTAGTGTTTGAGGGAACATTCTGCATAAGAATGCATTATCGTAATCGTATTGCGCCATCGCGCTCTGATATCTTCTAACATACTCTTGGGGGTCGGTGTTGGCCTTGAACTGCTCTACATGCGGCATTATGAATTTCTCTGAAAAATGGGCTTGCCTTATGGTGATAGTGAACGGACTACTAGAATTCCTAAATAGTAGGTTGCCTCGACTTTGTCTCTGTTCCAACGCCTCTATCCTTTTCAATAAGACTTCTCGCTCTCCTTCCAACTGGCCGCGATCAGTGAACTTTTGGCGGACGGTCAGGTCATCAGGATCCCTTAAAGTTCGTCCGGTGATTTGGGTATCACGGATGTTATACTTTGAGTAAGGGTTCGTTTCCCTACGCCTCATGGGGGCGCGTCTTTATCAGATGAAGCTGACTGATACCTCCTCTCATCGCTGCCATATCTATTATTTTTATCATGACTCGTTCCCCGCTTATTCTCTCTTCCTGCGTCATCATGAATGTTGGGTTCCTTGCACCCTCTGTCGTCCCGCCCCTTTTTTTCCTTGAAATTATGGTAATCTTGGCCATCACCTCGTTTTTGGGACTGTTCCCTTTTTTCGCAGCTATCTGCCCTATCTCTACCAATTTTTTTACGGGGCGTATGGGGTCGGAACGACTATCTTAGACCGTATCCTAAGGTCCAGAACCATCACTGGCGTAGATAATTGGAATGGTGACGTTAAATTCACAGTAGCAGTAATGTTGATTCCCTGTTTGGCGGCGTCTTCAATGACTCTCCGCATGGACTCTTGAACTTGCTGAAAAGCGTCGGGAGAGATGTCAGGAAGGGTTTCTTGGGAAGATACTGTATCTTGGCCGACGGAAGGTGGAGTTCTGGAAAGCAAATCTCCTCCAGCATTACCGGTGTTGTCGGTACCGCGGTGGGTGTCGGCTTCACGTGGGGATTGACTCCCGTCTCTACTAGTAACCATCTGTCTGTTATGAAAGATCTCGAAGGTTCTTACCCCTTCTTCTAGCGCCAATTGTTGACGGTGATTTTTGGATCAAACTATATGGATCACGCGTCACACAAAATATGTCGAACTAACAATTGAATAAGAAATTATAAATAACAAACATATCAAACAACAAAGATTTTACGTGGTAAAACCTCAAAGTGAGGAAACGTCCACGGTTGCCAGACGGCGAGATAGAAATCCACTATGAATAAATTTGATTACACACTCAACCTTCCTTGATTGCTCTCATAAACTAATAATTAATTAACCCCTTCTTGGATGTTCTCAGGGGTTATTTATACATACATAATCATTAATTCTCGGAGTACAAATAAGGAAAAAGGTGATACAGGTTTAATAAACTTCTGACTTATCGGAGTTGTTTACATCTTGTGTAAATTGAATGACTTAGATTTACTGCTTGATTGAGACTCAGATACTTGTAAGGAAATTTATTTCCTTATCAGAATACGCTTCGAGATATCTTATTTGAGTTGGACTCTTTATCTGCGTATTTGAGTCGTGATTGCGTGGAATTCTGAATTCTATGTATATTAGGTCATCTGAGGACATCTTTACGATGTACATGTGTTGCTTAACCGACCATCTACCAGATCCGACCAGATCTCGCTCACCCCCGACCAGGGATTCATTCCCGATCGAACTGCTATACCCGATCAATCTATTTACCTTGGTCGGGATTTCCCAACCCGACCATCTAGGTGATTTTGATCAATCGTGCGGGGTTGTTTACTGATCATTTTAGGTTGGCTGATTTTAACTCTTCTTTGTTGATATGTCACTTGTTGTTCCCGCAATTCACGTTGTTTATGCTAACGTGTTATCTTTCCAAATTATACCAATAACAAAAGCAATAAGAGAAAAGCCTCCAAAAAACCAATCCCAATACCCTTATCGTCAAAAACCCCTAGTTGTAAAAGCTCTGATAATTCGGGAGAATCTGATAACGAATTAAGACAATCAGAACACGACCCAATGCAAGGTCTATCAATAGGACCTGATGATGCTTTCGTTAGCATTATCAACAATGTAAAACTTCAAAAATGGTGTTGTGAGGTTGACATCAGAATCTCTATAGATTATAACCTCATGCTTAACATCTTAATTGATTCTAGAGCTTACCTAAACTGTATTAGAGAAGCACTAGTCCCTGCCAAATATTTGGAAAAGACTACTGAATCTCTGTACAGCGCTGGCAAAAAAAAAATGACATAAATTATAAACTACTCAATGCCAGCCACCATCCCACCTGCAACAAACGAGAGAGAGAGAGAGAGAGAGAGAGAGAGAGAGAGAGAGAGTGTGTGTGTGTGTGTGTGTGTGTGTGTGAACTACAGTGAGAAAGAGGGACGAGAGAAAATGGAAGGAGAGAGAAAAAGAATATTTTTTATATATTTTTGTTAATTAAATTATTTTTTAATTGAATATTATTTGTTTTGATTATTTTTTTGTATAAATTTGAATATAGGGGTAAAATGGTATATTTGGTTAGAAATGTTAATGGTAGGGTGGTTTTTGACTAATAAATTAAAAAACATAGTGGTTTTTGGCCAATAACAAAGTAGAGAGTGGTTTTTGGATATAAATGAAACTAATGGGTGGTTTTTAACCAAAAACCTAAACTAGAGGGAGGTTTTTAATAATATCCCTTTATAAAAATATACGGAACTTGTTTAAATTTATTTTCTGCTTTAAATTGTTTTGTTACAAAAAATTTTAAAATCTTGTTAACTTTATAAAGAAAAGTATTTTTAATATTTTACTTCTTAAAAATAAAGGTAACCTAATGTTTGTGATCAATTTTGAAATTAACAAAAAATTTAAACGGATCCGGTTACACATTGTGACAATTTCTAAAAATATTTGTCTGCGTACTAGACATTACACCGGTTCGGTTCGAACCGGCGAACCGAACCAGAACCGGCATAAAAAAACCGGAACTAGAACCAGAATCGGAACCGGAACTAGAACCGGTACCGGTTCGTTTTAGCGAGGAACCGGCCGGTTCGAACTGGACCAGAACCGACGGTTCGGTTCCTCCTTTTTATTTTATTTTTTAATTTTTTTTAAACCGAGCAGTTGGGCCCAACGGCCTACTGACGTCAGCAGACCGTTGGGCCTCCAACGGTTCACTTCTTTACTTTTTTTTCTTTTTCTTTTTCTTTTTCTTTTTCTTTTTCTTTTCTATAAATACCTACCCCTCCATTCATTTTTCCCCACTCCAATTTCCTCAATTCTCTCTAATTCTCAATTCTCAATTCTCTCTAAACTTTCAATTCTCCAAGTCTCCAAGTCTCCAAGTTTCCAATTTATATTATTTGCAATTACTAAGTTAGTAAGTTTCCAATTTATTTTATTTACAATTACTAAGTTTCTAATTTATTTTATTTGCAATATTTCTTATTTCCAATTTATTTAATTTGCAATTAGTCAATTACTAAGTTTCCAATTTCATTTATTTACAATTTATTTTATTTGCAATTTATTTTATTTTCAATTACTAAGTTTCCAAATTCCAATTTATTTTATTTGCAATTTATCTTATATCCAATTTATTTTATTTGAAATTTATTTTATTTGCAAATTGCAATTACTAACTACTAAGTTTCTTCCAAATTTATTTCCAACAATTTAATCATTTTTTAAATCAACTTTTTAACATTTTTTGTTCAAGGAATTTTACGATTCAATTTTTAAAATGGCAAGTGGAAGTGGTGACGGTCTTAGACGTTCCAAATTTATTTCCAACCATTTAATCATTTTTTAAATCAAATTTTTAACATTTTTTGTTCATGGAATTTTACGATTCAATTTTTAAAATGGCAAGTGGAAGTGGTGACGGTCCTAGACGTTCCATTTCGATGAAAGGTAAGGGTCGTATGACGGATAATCTCGGTCATGAGGACCGTGCCTATCACGAGTATCTACAACACCAAGTCTATGCTGAAGACTTAGGCCTAAACTTTCCTCAATCTCATTCTCATCCCTCTCTTAGAATTTCTGAACCCGATCCCAATGTCACCCCCCATTTGACAAGCCAATCAGAAAATATGCCTGATCTTGGCCATGATGAAGATGACCTGATCCCAACCCACATCAAGATTTTGATTTTGATCCACAGATGGAAGAAAAATTACCGAAGTAGATCAAATCTGATCTCTTCGTACTCCATATGAAGAAAGTTACGCAAGAAGATGGAAGCACATTAGTGATTTACAATTATTGCAAAAAAAAGTATTTAAATGGCACAAATCTGGAGGATATGGCACATATCGGAAGCATATAACGAACTCACATCCAGATGCACATGCCAAATCGAGTTCACAAGCTCAAATTCCCAGGTACGCTACCCCTAACCAACAATTATTTAAATATAGTGATGCAAAAAATAGAGAAGAATTAGCTAGAATGGTTGCAGTAGAACACTTATCATTTAGTTTTGGTGAAAATGTTGGTTTTAATAATTATTGGCAACGAGCATTAAATTCTGCTGCATGTCGTATTCCTAAAATCACGCCCACATAAGCACTTGAAAACATTTATGAAAAAGAAAAGAGAAGAAAATGTTGGAAAATTTTTTAGAAAAATATAATGGCCGTGTTTCCGTATGTGCCGACATATGGAGTGATCATTGGCAAATGCATTCATACATAGGTGTCACTTGCCATTGTATGGATAATCCATGGGCTATCCAAAAACGAATTCTTGCATTTAGAGTTTTTGATGATAAACACACTGTTGCTAATATTTTGAGACAACTTAGAATTATTTTTACAGAGTATAAAATTGAGAACAAAATTTTTGCAATTGGTTTTGATAATGCTTCTAACAATACCGCTGCTATTCCTGCTTTAATCGAATTATGCAAACCTTATCTTGGTGGTAAATATTTTCATCAAAGATTTGCATGCCATGTTTTCAATTTATGTGTTCAAAGGATTAAAAACTCTTGAACAGTTTATTCAACCTATTAAAGATGCCCTTTATTTTTTATGGAAACATCTTTCTGTAATAAAATCATGGGCAGCATATTGTAAACAAAATGGTAGGCGTGCCATTAGATTTCCTCGTGATGTTCCAACAGGTTGGAATTCTACTTATAAATTGCTTGCTAGAAGTTATGACTATAGGGATTTATTAGTTACTTTTATTCAATATCATGTTAGTCACATTAATCTTCATCAAAGTCATTGGGATGTTTGTAGCAATGTTTGTGGTTTGTTAAAAGTTTTTTACACTGCTACTAACAATTTATCTGGTGTTTATTATCCTACAACTAATTTATTTATTATTGAGAGTCTTAATATTGCTGGTGCATTTGCTCATTGTGAATCCGACTCACTATTACATGAGTCTGTTACTGCTATGAAGGAAAAATGGTTAGAATATTATAAGGAGTTTCCAAATATTTATTTGATTGCCTTGTGTTTTGATCCACATTGTAGATTAGAAAGTTTGTCTGATTATCTTTCTGTTTATTATGAACAAGGTTTAAAAATAGATTATGATGTTGATATGTGTTGTGCTAGGGTTAAGACATTATTGTATGATTTATATGATGAATATCTTAGAGTTTATGGTACATCACTGAATATAGATGTTCCACAAACTCAAAATGTATCTCGTTCATCATCATCATCCTCTGGATTTTTTAATTTAGGGTATAATCTTTTATATAAAAAAACTAAAAAATTACGAGGTTCTTCTTCATCAAGCTCCACCACATATTCCGAGCTTGAATCTTATCTAAGCACCTCTTTTGAGTTCATAGAAGACACCGAAGATAAAAAAATTTGATATCCTACACTGGTGGAATGACCATGAAATGTACTTTTCCAATCTTGGCTATGATAGCCAAACAAATCCTTTCAACACCAGTTTCTACGGTGGAAGTAGAACAACAGTTCAGTGCCGGTGGGAATATTTTAGACCCAAAACGTTCCCTTATGAGTCCGAAATCACTTCAAATACAAGCTTGTGTTGAAGATTGGACGAAGGCTCAATATAGACAACAAGAAATCGATCAAGAGGAACCATACGAATTCTTTAAAGATGATCAATCGGCTGAAAGTCGAACGGATGATCATGGCAACGATTAGTCCACGACTCCACGCCAAATCGCTAATCGCCATCTCCAAAGTCCAAATCTACAATAAAAGGTAAGAGAATTACGTGGTCTTTGATTCTTCTAAACCCTTAAGAGGATACGTAAGCAACTTAATTGTGGTAAAAATTAAGTGTAAAGCCAATTTTACATTTTTTGGTTTTGTTTTATTTTATTTCATTTTTTAATTTGTCATTTATTTATTTAATTTAATTTTGTGGGTCACCCAATAAAATACATTTACCAATTACATTTTTACATGGCTAATTTTTTTATGAAATAAGATTAAAAAAATAATAAAATAAAAAAAGGGCCGGTTCCGGTTCGGAGCCGGCGGAACCGGACCGGAACAGGAGGAACCGGAACAGGAACCGCCGGTTCCGAACCGGAACCGTCGTCATGTCTACCGCATACATACATATACAATTTCTCATAAAATTATATAATTTTTGTAAAAGAAAAAAATATATCTTCATCCTAACATGCATATAATTAATATAAATTTAAAATAGGATAAACAATGTATAATTTTAGTTACTGAAAATGCATCAGTCCAACATTATATAAGTTGTAACAAATGATTTTTTTATATATATAAATAAAACATTTTAGATAAATTGAATGAAATGAACATAGAAAAATTTTGAAAAATTTATACCACGATTGAGGGAATGGTTCAAAATAGCACATTTTCAACATTGAGTTGTGCAACTATCACAACTTTAATAAGTCTTGTTTTATTAGCACCTAAAATGGTGTGCTGACCAAAATGCCCCTCCTTTTACTTTTACAACTTTACTTTTCATTTACAATTTTTCTCTAGTTTTCTCTCTTGTTCCTTCACATAAACACTTCTCTCCCTGATTTTCTTATTTTCATTTAATTTCGCAAAGACTTCTTCGGCAACCGCAAGACTCCGGTGCATGTCAACAAGAGTTCTCAACCACAGAAAACCGTCACAATTGAAGGTATTTTTGTTAGGGTTTTCTTTTCAACTTTGATTTTGTTGATTTTTCAAAAAAATAATTCATTTTGGTTGATTTGGATTTAGTTTTGCTGATGTTTTGTTGTTTGCGTCTGAATGTGGATTCATATTTAGTTTGAATATGAATTTTGATTTAGTTTTCTTGTTATTTTACTTTGAATTTGTGTTGTTGTTTGGTAGATTTCAATTTTTGTTACTTTGCTTTGAATTTGTTTTGTTGTTTGGTAGATTTCGATTCATTATATCAAAAAAAAAAAAATCTGATTGGTGGTGTTGGTGGGTTACGGTTTTTCAATTTGGAGAAGATGGTGAACAGTGTTATCCACAATTAGGGATTTTTCCAGAAATAGCCACATTTTTTCGAGACTTATTAAGACTTTTCGAGACTTAATTATATTTTTCGAGACTTATATATTTATTTTCGAGACTTATTTAACATGTATTCGAGAAATAAATCATGTTTATTCGAGACTTATTAACATAATTTCGAGACTTACTGGTGTATATATTTTTCTGAAACAATTGTTTCATTGGAGACTTACTGTGATGTGTAGTTATGATTATATGTTTTGTTTGTAACATTATATATGCAGATGGTGAATTTTAAGAGGCAACTGAAAACTCCCGAGTCGAATCGGTACGATGGAACAATCACTCTCCAGATAGAGAATGGGGAGGTCCAAAAGTAGAGGTTCATGGACTCATGTCCAGTGAATGCATTTATTATGAATTATGTTATCGATTTTTAAACTCCTCCATCAGATATATTATGGATTTTTTGTTTATTATGGATGGATCTTTTTGTTTATTATGGATTGATGATTGAATGTATTTATAATGAATTATGTTGTGTTTGACAAGGAATTGAATTTGTTAATTATTTTTGAATGGTTATGTTGAATGGAATTGACATGGACTATATGCTTGATACTTTGATGTGTTTATAATAAATAATAAATTATGTTGTGTTTCCAATAAGTCTGATCTAGGGATAACCCGTGGTGCTCATGTCGCCAAACGAAAATAACTCTGATCCAAGGAAAACATTATTATCATATTACCATATTACCGTGTTTCTATGGGATTTTGATTGATTTGAATGTCATCACCTATGACACATTCCTCGTATCTTCTTTCAACAAGTGTAACAGACACTTGCAGAATTACCTTATCTTTCCCTAGTAGAAACTTAACATCATCATCATCCACTATCATAGTGCGACATGTAATGTCTGGACCAACAACTATTGATTCTATGTCAATTTCATATATGTTTGGATCATGTTAGACAATGGCCTTTACAACCCCCAACAGTTCTTCGTATGTTAAATTCTTCCGGACATTAACGGCACCGACAAATAACAGCGCCGACTTATTTGACCTATTCAAGACTTAATTTTGGAATTTAATTATATCAATTTCGAGACTTACATAAAATGCGAGACTTATTTATTTAATTTTCGAGACTTAAATTATTTTAGAGACTTATTTATATCATTTTCAAGACTTATTAGACTTAATTATATAAATTTCGAGACTTATTTATATGTATTTCGAGACTTAATTTCATTAATTCGAGACTTATTGGGATCAATCAGATTTAGAATAATTTTTTGACTAGATTTCATATGGTGAATTTTTTGATAGTGTTATTTGTTTCTAGGACAATGGATCGGGTTAGAATATTGATATCATATAGTGGATGATGGAATGAACTACCGGATAGAAGCTATAGATATGTCGGCGCCGTTAATAAAGGTGTATATGTCCGGAAGAATTTAAATTACGAAGAATTGTTGGGGGTTGTAAAAGCCATTGTCTAACATGATCCAAACATATATGAAATTGACATAGAATCAATAGTTGTTGATCCAGACATTACATGTCGCACTATGATAGCGGATGATGATGATGTTAAGTTTCTACTAGGGAAAGATAAGGTAATTCTGAAAGTGTGTGTTACACTTGTTGAAAGAAGATACGAGGAACGTGTCATAGGTGATGACATTCAAATCAATCAAAATCCCATGGAAACACGGTAATATGTTAATATGATAATAATGTTTTCCCTGGATCAGAGTCATTTTTGTTTGGCGATATGAGCACCACGGGTTATCCCTAGATCAGACTTATTGGAAACACAACATAATTTATTATTTATTATAAACACATCCAAGTATATAGTCCGTGTCAATTCCATTCAACATAACCATTCAAAAATAATCAACAAATTCAATTCCCTATCAAACACAACATAATTCATTATAAATACATTAAATCATCAATCCATAATAAACAAAAAGATCCATCCATAATAAACAAAAAATCCATAATATATCTAATGGAGGAGTTTAAAAATCCATAACATAATTCATAATAAATGCATTCACTGGACATGAGTCCATGAACCTCTACTTTTGGACCTCCCCATTCTCTATCTGGCGAGTGATTGTTCCATCGTACCGATTCGACTCGGGAGTTTTCAATTGCCTCTTAAAATTCACCATCTGCATATATAATGTTACAAACAAAACATACAATCATAACTACATAGCACAGTAAAGGGTCGTTTGTTTTTTTGTCTGAAAACTGAACAGTTCTGAATTTTTCTGAAGACTGAATAGGGACTGAAATCTGAACTTGAATGACATGTTTGTTTTTTTTTCTCACATCTGAATATATTGTCAACACGTTTGTTTTTTAAAAGTAAAATTGCCTGAAACTAAATAATTTTACATTTATACCCATGTTAAATAATTATACATATAATATGGAATAAAAACAATTCAATAATAATAATTGTATATGAACACATATGATCATGATATTTTTCTTCGATTACAAATAAACTTCATTTTTACTATAAAAAAAAGAAAAAAAAAGGTTTTTTTTTCCCAAAAAGTTACTCTAAAAAAATAATATATAAATACATCAGCCTAATATCATAATAAAATATTGATATTAAACACCATATGAGAAGTGATTAGGGTTCTTTTTTATTTATAAAGTTATTTAAAATAAGTTATATATTAAAATAAAGATTTCTATACCATATATAATTATGATGAAATTGGAAATATGTTATATATGAGGGATAGTATCGGAAGAAAAGATTTTGGATTGCATTCAATGCAATTCAGTGATTTGCAATTAAGTGAAAAGTCAGAATTTTTTACTTTTTATTTTAAGTTGTTTTTTGGTATTTTTAAGTTGTTTGACTACTTATAAAAACAAACGAAACAACTTAATAGTTATGATTCACACCCATTAAGTTTTAAGTGGAAAAAACAAACGACCCCTAAGTCTCCAATGAAACAATTGTTTCAGGAAAATATATACACCAGTAAGTCTCGAAATTATGTTAATAAGTCTCGGATAAACATGATTTATTTCTCGAATACATGTTAAATAAGTCTCGAAAAGGCATATCTAAATCTCGAAAATACATATATAAGTCTTAAAAAGTCATATTTAAGTCTCGAAAATACATATATAAGTCTCGAAAAGGCATATTTAAGTCTCGAAAATAAATATATAAGTCTTGAAAAATATAATTAAGTCTTGAAAAGTCTTAATAAGTCTCGAAAAAAGCGGCTATTTCTGGAAAAATCCCTAATTGTGGATAACACTATTCACCATCTTCTCCAAATTGAAAAACCCTAACCCACCAACACCACCATTCAGATTTTTTTTTTTTGTTGATAAAACGAATCGAAATCTACCAAACAACAAAACAAATTCAAACAAAGTAACAAAAATCCAAATCTACAAAACAACAACACAAATTCAAAGCAAAATAACAAAAAAAACTAAATCAAAATTCATATTCAAACTAAATATGAATCCACATTCAGACGCAAACAACAAAACATCAGCAAAACTAAATCCAAATCAACCAAAACGAAATTTTTTTCGGAAAATCAATAAAATCAAAGTTGAAAAGAAAACCCTAACGAAAATACCTTTGATTGTGGCAGTTTTGTGTGGCTGAGAACTCTCGTTGACATGCATCGGAGTCTTGAGGTGCCGTCGAAGTCTTCGCAGTTGTCTGTCGGTGCCGTAGCAATTGTCGACGTCGATTCCTTCTTTCTTCTTTCTTGTTAGACAACGAAGGTACAAAAACAAAAGAAAGAAAAAATAAAAAAAATAAAAGAACTTAAAGACTTGTTGCTCTAATTTGAGGGTATTTTTGTCTGACAACAAACTTTAGTGCTATAAAAACAAAAGTTATTAATGTGGTGTTATTTGCACAAGACTCATCCTAAAAAGTGTTATTTAAGTTTTTGCCCCTATCTGGATTTGTCCAAAGAAGGTGGTGCCAATAAGATCGAATAAAAAGAAGATTGCTTCTCAGCTTTTAATACTCTGCCTAAAACAGAACAATTTTTTTTGTGTGAAAGTTTTATTGTCATAAAATTGTGTGTAAAACATTGAAATTCTGATATATAAAAATTGTTGCATGTAAATTCTGAATTTATTCATTTACGTTTAAAAAAAATTGAATGATAATAAGCCTAATAATAAAGCTGTCATACCTGAAACAATCCGGAGATGGTTCTTCAAATGTTTGGTAAGGTAGATGTGCCAATTAGAAATGCTCGAATGCCAGAGAAATTTTACAAGATAGTTTACTCGAAATGTTAACTATTCAAATGAAATGAATTCATAACAATATACAAACAACTCTTATTATTAATTCCTAGTTGGATAATCTTCTTTGTGAATAGAAGTAAAACCAAAGTCAATAATCATTTATTCAACAACAGTACCATCAAAAGTATCTGACAATTTATTGTTTCACAACAGTAAAAGAAGACAATTATTTCAATGTAATTATTAAAATATAATCCAGGTTGAATCAGTCAAGGTTACTTTAACTTCGACCATGGTCAATACCCTCTATAAAATTGTTTCCCAAACGATTAGAGGTAGGTTCGAATTTTCTAAAATTTTCAGAGTTGTCTTCTTTAATCTCCATTTTCTGTAACCTTCCTCACTGAGTCACCGTAACCTTCCCTCTTTATAAAATATTTCAAATTCAATAAAGCTTGCAACCATTTGGATTGACAATCATTGTGAGTCCTTTGAAATTAAATTGACATATTTATCTGTTCTTTTATTTTCTTATTTAGTTTACGCGTGTGACGTTGTATTGTGACATATCTATTATATTGCTCCGATCCCACATATCATTACTATCTCTTTTATGTTTATAAGTTTGCCTTATATTATACCGTCCTTTCTAATTTTTTTGTTAGTTTTATTTTTCTCCATATCTATTTACGGTGGTTCTCTCATAAGGGATCATTTATTTTAATTTCGGTAAAGACCATGATGAAATATCCATTTTACGATATATATATATATATATATATATATATATATATAATACTTCTTTAATCAGGACGATCATGACTTTATAATTTTATGACGTCCAACCACAGCCCCACATTCACATTGGACCCACAGTCCCACATTAACAAATACCCACACCTAATATGAATGTGTAACTATGATTGAACGTCTTTAACTTATAATTTAATAACGTCCTTATTAGAGAACCATCATATATATACAATTTTTCTATTGTCAGTTCATCCTGATATAAAATATATCAGGATGAAGAATGTGGACCATTAGATTTACATACTTTGACTCAAAGTGTATGCACTTGGCAAAACTTCTCCATAATCTATGGTCTACATCCTTCGTTCTGATATATTTTATATCATAACGAACTGGCAGTAGAAAGATTGTGTATATATATATATATATATATATATAATACTTCTCCAATCATGACGGTCTTAACTTTATAACTTCAGGACGTCTAACCACAACCACATATTCACAGCGGGTCGATAGCCCCACATTGACAAATACCCACACCCAATATAAATGTGTGGCTATGGTTGGACATCCTTAACTTATAATTTCATAACATCTTTACTAGAGAACCACCATATATATATATATATATATATATATCTCTAAACGTCATTGTTTATTTGCATTTTGATTTTGATTTTGACTTTTCGTAGCTCTAAACGTTGTAGTTGGTCGAACTACAATTAGTGTGGGTCGGATCGGATTCGGGTTAGGCCCAAGCAACTTGGTCTAGCCTGTCGAATCAGATGTGTCGTACCTACAAAAGAGATGAAAACATACAGTAATAACAGGAACTAATTAGAAAAAAATAGGTTGGTAGTCGATTTTGAGCCTTAGATGCGCCTGGGCTGAACGAAATGGTTAAGATCGATCGTGGTTTAAATGAAGTGGAGATATTCCGGTGATCGGAGTTAATATTTTGACAAAGTGTCAGCATGTAACACTTCGTTTGGTAAGATGGAGAGATGGAGGGTGGGAGAGGGTTGGAGGGAGAGAGATGGGAGGAGAGCTCCAAACCCTTGTTTGGTTGGAGAGAGAAGAGAGGGGAGAGGAGAAGAGGAGGGAGCTCTCCTTCTTTTTGGCCCACCAAAAACAATCCACCTATCAATGGGTGGATGAGAGAAGAGAAGAAAAATTGGAGGAAAATGACAATAATGCCCTCCAATTTTTTATTACCCTATAATTTATATAAGGGCAATATAGTAAATTTATAAATTATATACCAATCCATCCATTTAACCATCTTTTCAATACCAAACAACATGAAAGATATATGTTATCCTTTCCATTCCTTCTACCCTCTCTCCCCCTTAATCCATTCATCCCTCCTACTCTCTCTCTCTCTCTCTCTCTCTCTCTCTCTCTCTCTCTCTCTCTCTCTCTCTCTCTCTCCTACCAAACATAGCCTAAAGCTTGAATGAGAGAAAGAGAAAATCAGAATCCTCTCCTCGTGGGAGAGAGGTTCTATTTATAGATTTCCCAGAACCTTTGAACGTTGGAAGATGGTTAAAGAATATCCCTGAAATCCCGATCTGATTTTATGGGATCACATAATCTTTTACCAATTCAAACCAACGAACACGTTGTTATCAGTTTTAGTGGTGGAGTTTGTAGTAAATGAGTGACCAAGTAAAATGGTAACTCTAGTAAGGCTATTCGGGTCGATCCAGATTAGTTGGGCCTAACCCAGGCTTGACTCAAGATTGTCAATGGGTTTTAAACGCCGGCCTGAGTAGTGGTGTAAATATGGGCTGGGCCTGGAGGGCCCTGCACGGCCGGCCTGACAAGGATGGCGGGCCGTGCCTGGCACGGCCCCCATTCTTGGCACATGCCGGGTCAGGGTTCCAGGCACGGCGTGCCGGCCAGGCACGGCACGCTAGCACGGCGTGCCAGGCCCAACGGTCGGCATGCTGAATTTTTTTTTTTTATTATTATTTTTTTTAAATATAACGGTTGTTTTTTTAAAAAAATAACCGTTGGCTGACGTCAGCCAACGGTTATGTTTTTAAAAAACTATAAAAATTGCATTTTGCCCCCTCAACTCTTTTCTTTTATATTTTTACCTACTTTTCTAATTTTTCTATAAATACTCCCACACATTCCACTTTCTCTAATTCTCTAATTCTCTCAATCTCTCCATTTTCAAACTCTCTATACAATTTCAATTATTCTTAATTTCATTCTTACTCTCTCTCTACTATTCTACACTACTAATATATATGTTGGAGTTAATTTTAATATATATTTTTAGTAACATAATCATTTTATGTGTAGGAGTTAATTTTAATATATTTTTTTAGTAAAATAATCATTTTATGTGTAGGAGGTTATTATAATTAATTTTTGTAGTAAAATAATCATTTTATGTGTATGAGTTAATTTTAATATATTTTTAATTTTTGTAGTAAAATAATCATTTTATGTGTAAGAGTTAATAATATGTAAAAAATAATATATAAAAAAAATTAAAATATAAAAAAATAATAAAAAATTTGGATATGGACCGGTCCTAATTGGCCCACGTGCCGGCCCAGCACGGCACTCGGCACGGCACGGAGAGACCGTGTCGGGCCCCCATTTAAGAAAACGGGCCGGGGGCCGTGCTGATGTGGACCGGACCGGCCCCCTTTTACACCACTAGGCCTGATGCCATTTTTGGCTACCAGAAACGTCATTGCTTATTAATAAGATTTTTCTGTACTACAAAACGTCATTGCTTATTTGCATTTTGATTTTGACAGTAGATACTAGATATTTTCCCTTATAAAGTTGAAGCAGAATTGGCTAAACCATTACACTATTGATTCATTAAAGTATTGAACCATACTTTTCATCAAAATTATAGAGCTCGTATCAAAATTCAAAACCAACAGTTGAATTCCCAGATCTAACAAAAAAATGAGCTGGTGGTGGGCGGGTGCTATCGGCGCTGCTAAGGTAAGACCACAGCTTTCTTTGTCTCTCCATCCATTCAAGTATAAAGTTGTATATATATTTATGATCAATCTCTTATTTTTGAATTTTCAACGTTTTGCAGAAGAAATTCGAAGATGATGGACAGCCGCGTAGCTATCAGAGCGTGGGACTGATAATAGGAGTCACCGGAATCGTCGGCCACAGCCTAGCCGAGATTTTGCCTCTATCCGATACGCCTGGTGGTCCATGGAAGCTCTACGGAGTTGCTCGACGGCCCAAACCCGATTGGAAATTCGACCACTTGGTCGAATACATCCAATGCGACGTATCCGACCCCAACCAGACACAATCCAAGCTCTCAGTTCTCACAGATGTCACCGACATCTTCTACGTCACGTGGGCCAATCGATCCACTGAAGCCGAGAACTGTGAAATCAACGGCGCGATGCTCCGCAATGTCCTCCGCGCCGTGATCCCAAACGCGCCTAATCTCCGTCACATATGTCTCCAAACCGGTGGAAAACACTACGTCGGTCCTTTCGAGTCGTTCGGGAAAGTCCAGCCTCACGATACGCCGTTCACGGAGGATTTACCGAGATTAAACGTCCCTAATTTTTACTACACTCAAGAGGATATATTGTTCGAAGAAGTTGAAAAAAAAGAGGGCTTGACTTGGTCCGTACATCGACCGCAACAAATTTTCGGATTTTCACCTTATAGTTTGATGAATATAATAGGCACACTCTGTGTGTACGCAGCAATTTGCAAACACGAAGGTGTACCTTTGAAATTTCCAGGGACAAAAGGTGCTTGGGAGTGTTACACGATTGCTTCGGATGCAGATTTGATAGCGGAACAACAAATTTGGGCGACGGTGGATCCTTACGCGAAAAACGAAGCGTTTAATATCAGCAACGGAGATGTGTTCAAGTGGAAGCATTTGTGGAAGGTGTTGGCAGAGCAATTTGATATAGAGAGTTATGGGTTCGAAGAGGGTGATGAGAGAGTGAAATTGGAGGAAATTATGAAAGGCAAAGAGGCTGTGTGGGAAGAGATTGTGAGAGAGAATAAGTTGCAGCCGACGAAACTTGATGAGGTTGGTGTGTGGTGGTTTGCTGATACGATGTTGAATGTGGAGGGTGTGATGGATAGTATGAATAAGAGTAAAGAACATGGGTTTTTGGGTTTCAGGAATTCCAAGAATTCATTCATTACTTGGATTGATAAGATGAGAAGTTACAAGATTGTACCTTGATCGAGTGATGATCCTGCCAATGTTGACTTTCATGAAAATGTGCTCTGTTTTTAATTGCGACTAATGATGAAGAAGAGATGATAAATAAATAAATCTCAATCGCGCTTGTAAGTTGTATTATCGTATCTTAAGTTGTTGTTTACTTTGATTTCACTGTCTAATGATCTAATCTCAATCTAGCAATCTAGCAATCTCAGATTCTCAATACCAAATCCCAATTCATAATAGGTTGGACTAATGAAGCAGCCTGTCTTTTGTGTTACAGGCCGTAAAAAATCTGACAATTTTTTTTTTCAAAAAAAAAATTCCAACACGGCAGCACCATTACTATTATGTCACCCACAGTTCAGCTACGTGACTACGTGAGTAGTTCTTCACCACCAGAATCACTCTGGTGGGGAAATCTATTCAATGATAACAGTAAGGACTCCTTCCTTCACTGATATACTAACTTTATTTTTTCTTTTTAAATCGGAGTGAACCATTTTATGCATATGGTTTGGATTTTAAAGCTTTAGTGGATCTTGTTCTGTCCTAAATTTCGTCCAATTTGTTTGGGCAAAAACTCCATGTGGAGCATTATTTCTACTTTGAATATTTGAAGGACATTAAATTATAAAAATACAATCAATTGATCAATAAAACTCGATTGATTTCGAGCCAACCACTTACTTTGATAAAGAGAAAATTACAAACAGTACATAGGCCAGACGAAGACACCCCAACACAACTCTCTATTCGGTCCGGTCTAGCCGAGGAGTTAGTGGCGGAGGGAGGCGATGTAAGGGTCATGGACCACTTTCCTTGAATTTTTTTTTTTTAAATGACTTATAAACATTTATATATTGGCCCCTATTAAAGTTTTTGTTAGGGATGACATATTTCACCAAGACCCCCAAATCCCAAAATCCCCTTTCTACATTTGGGGGAAAAATCCTCCCCAAATGTAGATAGAGATGAAATGTAGATGGGGATCTATTCCCCTATCCCCATTTTTACCATTTCCCTCAAACCTTTTTTCTAAAAATAAAAAATAAAATATTTAATAAGTATCCATTCTATATAATTCCATTTTAACACCAGATATAATCAAGAACAAATTACACCAAACTTCCATAAAGTTTGCTTATCTTTTATACATATTAATAACTTTACCGTTAATTGACGCTCACATCCCTTATCTTTGGGGTTTGACTGTTAAATGTGAGATTTGATCGTTAAAAAACTCAAAAGACAAAAATACCCTTGATTCACCAAAAAGAAAAAGAAAAAAAAAACTCAAAAGAAAAAATTCAAAATCTATTTATAAAAAAGCAAATTTAATTTTTATTTTTTCGAAGAATATAATTACAAATTTTAATTTTTTTCAATAAATAGATTTTTTTTTTTAAAAAGATAGATTGATTTCTAGGATGGAGATCAAATAAAAAAAAGGAAGATAAACATCGTGGAGATCCCATTATTTTTTTTAAAAGATCAAATTACCAAGAAAAATAAACGAAAATTAGAAAAAAGAAGAAGATGAACATCCATGGAGTCTGGATGTCTGATGGGAGAACCCAGAATTTTTTTAACAAAAGGAAGAAGATCAAATTAAAAAAAGAAAGAAATAGTAACAAAAAGGGAAATTAGAAAAATGAAGAAGATGAACATCATTGGAATTTGATGGAGATCCCAGAATTAAAAAGAAGAAGATCAAACTAAAAAAAAACGAAAACTAAAAAAGAAAAAAAGAAGATGAACATGGATAGAGATCACAGAATTAAAAAAAGAAGAAGATGAACATCGATTCCAAAAAAAAAAAAAAATCAAAAATCACATCCCACAATCATATCTCTTCTTCAATCAATTCCAAAATAATAATAATCTGCAAAAAAAATTCGACAATCAAAATCCCTCTACAAAATGTTTCCAAGAAAAAAAAAACACAATCGAAAAATCCTAAAACATCACTGTTAAATCCCAGAAATTTCTCTCACTTTCTCGCAACAATCACACGCCAGAAGATGCAGATAGAGATGCCCAAAGATGCCCAAAGGACTGCTCTTCTCAGTGGACACGTTCACTCCAACATCCAAGAAGAAGCGACACCATTTCTTGACTCATGCCCATAGAGATACACGGTCGGCATCTCCTCTCATTCTCAATACCCAATTTCTACTCATATCACCAAATCGCTTCTTCTTCATCACTACTCTCATGTTTATCTTTTTATCCCCTTCACTTTCAATACTCTTTATTCCTTTTTGTTGATTTGTTTTGATTTTTCTAGGTTGTTGTTGTTGTCCGTATCGAAGTGGGGGGAGACACTGGTTGTTGATGTTCTCAGACGGAGTTGGGAAATTTTTGACCCCGTCTTGCAGCTGTTTTTCAGTCTGTTTCGCTTTGGTTTTTCAAAAATGATTTCGAATTCGCGTTCGTTAACCGTTTTTTATTTTATTTTTAAAAACTAAAAAAATGAAAAAAAAAAAATAAGCATCAACAGTGAAACATTTGACAAACATAGAATATTTGTTTTTGTTTTTCAAAAAAATTTACAATAAAATTAATTCCTTTTTTTCTTTTTTCACTTCAACTGTGACTTCTTCATGTTCTTTATCATCTTCTCTCTTCCCATCTTCTCTCTTCACATCTTCATCTTCTTTCTTCATTCGTTGTCGCACCGCCGCTAATCAACTCCCGCTCGCCTCCAATCAGCTCTACTTCGCCGTTTGTCGCCGCCGATCTTCTTTAGCTGGTCTTCTTCGTCTCCTGCTCGTCGTCTTCTTCTTCTTCTTCTTCTTCAGCTGAACATGTTTTTTTTTTAGGTTTTGATTTGTGATGGGTTTTGATGTTGTGATTTTGAATCTGAAATTTTGAATTGGGTTTTGTATTATATAAAATAATTGAAGTTCTTGGATTTGTTTGGTTGGAGATTAGGGTTTGGGTTTACCAGGAGTGTCATGCCTGAATTGACATTTTTTTAAGGGAAAATATCATTTTCCCCCTTGACGTTTGCCATATTGTTAAAACCAGGACAGGGTTTGGCCATATTGGCCTTTAATCCCCCTCAAATAGAATTAATGGAAAATGAACCCCTCCTGTTAGGAATTCCGTCCAAAAATCAAGTTGACCGTTAATGATAGAGGGTAATTTCGTAATCTCATTGGTGGGGATAGTAAAGGTAATAAGTGTTGAAGGTTAAAAACGTAATTTAATATTTATAATAAATAATATATTAAATAAAAAATCAAATGAGTGGAGGAGATCAAGCCAGGTCACTTCTCCGCCCATTACATTTCATATAAAAAAGAAACATAAAACCAAAATCCATCGGTTCATCTTCTTGGATTACTCCTCAACCCATTAAATTTCACCAAAAAAAAAACATAAAACAAAAAACCAAAATCCATCTTCTTGGATTCACATCAAAACCAACTTTACTTTTCCTTTTCTTCACCAACGCAAAACCAAAACTCAAAATCCAAAATCCAAAACCCAAAATCCATCTCCCATTTTCGCGACAGATTCAGACAATGGAGAGAGAACGGGATGACCTGGTGCGAGTGCCGATCCGGTGAGTTCGAGCGCTGATCGGGCTTCCGGTCGTCTTAGCGCTTCCGGTCGTCGCTGTCGCTTCTGGTCAACGCCGTCATCCCGGTCGCTTCTGGTTTGAGTTTGATCTCATCGAACTATCTTCTCTCTCATCTCAATCTCTCACTCTGATCTGGGTTTTCTGGGTTGTGTTTGTAGGTGGGTTTTGAGTTGTGTGGTAATGGTGATGGTGGTGAACCAATGATGGTGATGAACTGATGATGGTGATGGTGTTGGTGCTTGGTTTCTGGGCTGGAGATGAATTTGAATGGGTTTGGTGTTGTTGAATTTGAACCGGTGTGATGATGAGAAATGTGGATAGTGTGATGAAGATCGAAGATGAATATTGTTCTTGGTATGCTTGGTGAAGATGAATAAGATCTGGAGATCCACAATCCATATCTTTTATTTTTAATTTTTTTGGTTTTTAAATTCTTTTATTTTTAATTTTTTATTATTAAATTTAAATAAAAATAAAAAAATATCTCCACCGTCCATCTTTGAGATGAACAATGGAGATCCATCCTTTTTAAATTGTTTTTTTTATTTTGTTTTTTAATATATTATTTATTTAATGAATATTTGGAGGGTAAAATGGTAATGATATGGAGCAAAGTTAACAGAAGGGGCATAAAATACATTTAATTGATGGAAAAGATAACAGAAGGGGTATATAATACATTATTTCCATTTGAGGGGAGAGACCGGCCAATATGGTCAAACCATGTCCTCGTCTTAACAATAGGGCAAACGTCATGGGGGGAAATGATTCTTTCCCTTTTTTATATATATATTTTTGAGTTGTATGAATCGATTTGGATCGGTGAATGCAGATGTGGTGTGCATTCATGGATCTGGATTCTGGAATATGCATCAATGTCTCATCATCGGAAGCATTCACAATTATGATCCAATTCTAAAAGAATTCAGATTTTGCATTAAAAATAAAGACTTTTTCTTCTTCATCATCTGTAATGTGCATCAGTTAAAAGAAAAAACCTTTCAATCAAATGTGCATTAGTTAAAATGAAGCCTTTTTTTTCAATCGAAAGACTTTATTTATTTTTTATTTTTTTAGTAAAAACTTAATATTTATTTCTCAATTATAAGATACTTGATAAATTATAGGAAAATTAAGATTTTTGATATTTTCCGGTTAGCCTACCAGACGCGTTTTTTCCTTTTTCATTTTCAGAATCTTTTATCATAGGCTACCAGACGCGTTTTCGGATTTCGGAACTGAAACCAAAACACTGTTTTCATTTTTATTTTATTTTTTGAAAAAATTCAATAAAAAACGCTTACAGAACGAAAAACGCTTGCACGGTTAGCCTTTTTTTTTCGTTTTTCGTTTTTCGTTTTTTGTTTTGTTATTTGATCTCCACTGTCCATCTTAGAGATGGACGATAGAGATCAATCAATCTTTTTTTTATATAAAAAAATGTTATTTTTATATATAATTTTTTTTATTACAAACAATAAATTTTTTTAAGGGAAACTATCATGACTTTATTACAAAATAAATAAATTAATGTTATTAAATATGATTTTATTTAAATTATATATATATATATATATATATATATACTAGTGTGTCAACCCGTGCAATGCACGGTCTATGCTTAATAAGATTATTTAAAATATGTGTTTAATACCATTTTATTTTGCGGTATATAACAAATTTTACGAATTAATAATTAAACAAATTGAACGTAAAATAAGATTTATTTTCAATCTAGCATCCTTCTTTATATTGTTGTGTTGAGAACACCAATAATTTATAGATTTAATCACATGATCAAAATTTTATATTAACATTTTAAAAAATCAATAACATAAAGGAATTAACAAAAAATAAAATAAAATAAAATAGGAAAACTAATATATTTTAAAAAAAGCAATAATGTACTGCAACACTAATGATTGAACATACATGCTTAGTAGACGTAATGAAACTCCGATAACAGGAACCTAAAAGAAAGACTGATCGACTGTAGATGTAAGCTGATAGTTTGATATAATGGAAGACATGATTGTAATGACCTGTAATTAGTAGAAAAATATTGTTATCAGATTAATATATAGAAAAACAAATCAAAATCATATTTAAAAACTAATTATGATCATAATTTTAAGGTTTTGAATTATACCTCAACAAACACACTTCTAGTTGTTAACATCTTGATTAGTTTGAAATGATATACCTATAAAACCAAAAACTAAAACACAAAAAAATCAAAGACCATAAGCATAATTTAATAGTAGGTGATTTTTACCTATTAAAATAGATTTTGATTCCATCATTTACTTGTGCCTAAAATAAAAAAAAGGAGTATTATTGTATAGAACAACCAAATAATGAATTAATTACATGATCAAAATTGTTTATTTACATTAAAAAAATCAACAACATTAACTAATTAACAAAAAATAAAATAAAATAGGGAAACTAATATAATTTTTTTTTATAAAAAAAGCAATAATGTGTTGCAACACTAATGATTGAAAATACATGTTTAGTGGATGTAATGAAGTTTCGGTAACATGAACCTAAAGGAAAGACTGATTGAATTTTGAAATATAGACTGATAGTTTGGTACAATGGAAGACATGATGTAACGACTGTAATTAGTAGAAAAAGATTGTTATCAGAGATTAATATATAGGAAAACAAATCAAAATCATATTTAAAAACTAATTAAGATTATAGTTTCAAGGTTTTGAATTATACCACAACAAACATTTTGAAATGATATACCTATAAAACCAAAAACTAAAACACATAAAAATCAAGGAGCATAAGCATAATTCAATAATAGGTGATTTTTACCTATTAAAATGGATTTTGAATTCATCATTTACTTGTGGGTGGGAAAAAAGGTATTATTGTGTAGAATCAACCAAAGAATGAATTTATATATACTCTTTAATTAACTATTGAATATATATATATATATAGAGAGAGAGAGAGAGAGAGAGAGAGAGAGAGAGAGAGAGAGAGAGATACGGGGATAGGAAGATGAAATGAGAGGAAGAATACAATTATATATAATATATGAACAAATTAAAAAATATCTAAAAAAATAAAACAAATCTTGAACTTTGTACATTCCTCACATTAAATGGATAATTTTGGTTTTCTCATATAAATCCATTAATTCTTCTTATATTAATCAATTACTGATATTAATTAAGTCAAAAATCATTAACCTTTGTACATTCCTACATTAAATAGATAATTTTGGTTTTCTCATATTAATCCATTAATTATTTGTATTCTTATTATATTGATCAATTACTATATTAACTAAGTCAGATCCATTGAACTTGGAAATATAAATTATATAAATAGAAAATAATTTTAAAAAATTAATAACATTGAATGCATAATTTCGGTTTTCTCATAAGAATCCATTAATTATTCTTATTCTTCTTATATTAATCAATTACTGATATTAACTAAGTCAAAATCCATGATATTAATTAGGTTAAAAACCATTGAACGTGATACATTCCTACATTAAAATGATAATTTCGGTTTTCTCGTATTAATCCATTAATTATTCGTATTATTCTTATATTGATCAATTACTATATTAACTAAGTCAAATCCATTGAACTTGGAAATATAAATTATATAAATCGAAAATAATTTTAAAAAATTAAAAACATTGAATGCATAATTTCGGTTTTCTCATATTAATCAATTAATTCATCTTATTCTTCTTATATTAATCAATTACTAATATTAACCAAGTCAAAATCCCTTAAACTTGGAAATATAACTAATATAAATGGAATTGTTTTTAAAATTAACAACAATTAATGCATGCCACATGTCACAACCACATTAAAAGTATATATTTTTATTTATTATATCTAAATTATGTTTAAAATTTCTTTGTATTATTCTATTTTTGCTTTCAATACTTTTATTTCTTCAATTTTCTCTTATATCAACCTTTTCAACCTGGCCGTGACAATTGTTAATTATTTCATTTCCAATTTATGGTGTAAATGGCTTGATTTTGTAAAATGAGAATTAAAAAAAAAAAACGCATCAATCAACTCTTTTTCTATTAAACTACTAACATGAGATAATAGATATAATCTTACAATTGAAATTAACGTATGTTAGAAAGAAAAATACATTAAAAAGAATTGACTACTAATATAATTTATGAACCCTTGCAAAAGTCTACCACTATTTTTAAACATGAAATATATATCCTGAAACTATTATCACATGTTCACTTCTTATGTTAACTTCAATTCTCGTGCTCTCGATATGGAGTGCTTAACGTATCTTAAATATAACTTAGTGTCTTTCGGAGCCAAAGAAGTGATGACCTTATATAATAAAACTAACCAAATATGATTAATTAATTAATTAATCAATATCTTTTGAAATAAATAATATTAATGTCATTTGATCGTGGATAATAGGGGCTAAACATATTATATTACTAATAATATCATTAAACAGAGACACGTCTTATTATATATTCATATTATATAATACAATATAAATATGATATAATTTATTTTTAAAAATTCAATAAATAGGATAAATTTATTAGGATAATCCATATTATTATATTATATATTATAATTAATAAAGATTCTTCATATTTTGTAACTAATTAACAACAATAGATATGAAATATTATATGAAATATGTTATTATTATTATGTAATTAATAACGATATGATATATGATAGCATTGTTATAAATAAAATTATAAATATAGTAAAAAAAAACAACAACATTCATATGACTTGTATAATAATACATAATAAAAAAATAATGCTCTTGAATTATTGTGAAAGGAATAAAATGTCATTTGTATTACATGATTTATATACATTTATATAAAATAAAAAAATAAGAATCGAATCACATGTTCACTGAAAGTTAGACCTTACCATGGATATTAGTTAATCCTAAATAAGCACTAAAAATCAACGCATCAGTTCTTACATTTGATTTGGCAGCAGAGTAATTTGTGCATAAACCTCTTTTATTTGTGGTTAAGTCAATAAATGGAAAAAAAAATCAAAATCAGTTCATTCAAAATCAACAAATTTGCCAACCAATTACCGAAAACAATAGAGAAAGCTCGACTGCATAGTCCAACAAAATATACAAAAATGAGCATAATTATAAAGGGTCCAAAATACTATTATTTTTTTCTTCTCCTTGTTTTCTAAGCAATTATCTGAAACGAAAAATCAATTAAAGTAAAAAGAAAAAAAATTTGAAACCAGAAAATACCATCCTCTATATATAGATAACGCGACACACAATCTTGGATGGAAGATGAAATAATGAAATCCTTTAATTCAGTTCTGGTGAAAGAGACTTTATTAAAACTCAATAATCCATATATATATATATATATATATATATATATATATATAAGTCATTTGTAGTAATCATGTACATACATTTTGAATGATGTGCTTCATTAAAACCATGGTCACTAAATGATCACCATCCGAAATATCTTTAAATATCATCTCTAAAATCAACACAAACACATGAATATAACATGAATATCAAAAACCCAAGAATTCTAGTAATATCCCACCTAAAAAGAAAAGGAAAAAAACAATTCAGAGATACCTTAAGAGATTGAATTATGTGAGCCAACTTAGAGCCGTCTAGAGAGCTCTGGTACAAAATTTTGAAAGATTTGAACTACACTATTGAAAGATTTGGTGAAATTTTGATTACTGTTTTAAAGATTGACTGAAAAAATGAAAGGACGGAAAATGAAGGGTTGAAAAATTTAATTACTACTTTCAATTAATTATGGGATTGGTTAAGAGAATTATTCATTATTCCATTAATTGTGGGATTTGTTAGCGGAATTTATCCATATTACTTTTGATTGGCTCTTCATTTGTGATTAAAATGAATAATATATATATATATATATATATATTTATTATTTAGAATTTAAAGGATATTATATAGAATTTAATACCAAAACTCTCTCACGGCGACACGTGGCGCTGTGAGTGTCAGCTTTTATATATTATTAGATTAGATTGCATCCCACACGATGTGTGGAAATTATAAAATGTAACGCAACAATAATTTAATGATTTAATTTATTTGACTAAGATATTAGATGCATCGGTGATGAAAAACAATCATGAAACATTTCTCTATATTTATTTCTTTGATATCTCCAATATAAATTAATCAATGGTCAGGTGTAGTCATCTCATGTGGTATGTTGAAACTCTTTGATAATATATTATTTATCAAGCATTAAAGGAAAAATATATGATCTAATAATAGTAATAATTCTCATTAAATCTAGAAAATCAACCATTAATTGAAAAACAAAATGAAGAGTTGAAGAATATAAAACTGAATAGCTGAATATAATTTTTTTAAAAACTAATTAATGGTCAAGCCTTATCATGCCGACACGTGGCATGTTAGGGCTTCAAAACAAGATAAAATAATTAATAGTATAGGAAAATCAAGAGTCAATCTCATAATTAATAGGATAATGAATAAAATGAAGAGTCAATTCCTTAACTAATGAGATGATTAATAAATTTTCTTAATGAACCAAAAATAAAATAAAATAACTTATCAAATATTATATATATTATAGTTAAATAATTAACAATACTTTAAAAAATTAATTAATACAAATTTATGGTTTGTTGGAAAAAAAATTATGGCTTGTCTTTTAATATTATCAAATAATGGAATACTTTAACAAAAATACTTAATATTTAAAAATCAATTTATTCGTTATCCTATTAATTATGAGATTGCCTTATGATTACCTATAGATATGTGATTTATCAAAAAAAATTATATTATTAAAAGTTATTAAACTTAATAACTACTTAATAGCTTTGGTATAAAAAAGGAATTGATATCTTATCTCTTAAACTTACCAAATAATGTAATACTTCAAAAAATAATAATAATACTTAATAATTAAAAATCAATTATAGTATTGGTTTAGAGATATTATTCACTATTCCATTAATTACAGGATAGCCTTTTAATTATCTATTGATATGTGATTTATGAAAAAAAATTATATTATTAGAATTTATTTCAAGTATTAATACCTACTTAATAGCAAAAACTGTATTGCTCTTTGAGACTCTATTATACTATATTTTATAAATATATATATATATATATATATATGATAATATATAATTCATCGAGTATTAAAGGAAAAATATATGATTTAATAATAGTAACAATTCTTATTAAATCTAGAAAATCAACCGTGAATTGAAAAATGAAGGGTTTTGAATATAAATTAAAGGGTTGAATATAATTCTAAAAATATTAATTAATGGTCAAACATTTTCATGTTGACACGTGGTATGTTGAGGCTCTATGATAATATATTATTTATCAAACATTAAAGGAAAAATATAGGATTTAATAATAGTAATAATTTTCATTAAATTTAGAAAATCAACTGTCAATTGAAAGTTAAATATAAAACTGAATGGTTGAAAATAATTTCTTTAAAAAACTTATTAATAGTCAAGCCAATTGGCTCTAGATTTTTATTATTTATCCCATTAATTATGAGATTTTTTTTACACTAATTATGGGATTGTCTCTTGGATTTTCTGTATTATTGATTATTTTATTAATCTCTTATTTTGATTCTCCACATTTAATCATGATCCCATTGATTATGGGATTGACTCTTGGTTTTTCTAAACAATTAATTATTTTATTAAATTCTTATTAATCTCCAATAATGGAGCCTCACTTTGACACTTGTGAGGAGCTTTGTCATTAAATTCATATATATTAAAATCTATAAAATAATATAATATGTAGAATATATCTCTATAATCAATAGCAAATCAAGAGTCAATACCATAATTAATAGGAAAATGAATAATTTTCTTAATGTTACTGATGTACCAAGTTCAGTGTAATTCTTACAATATATATATATATATATATATATATATATATATATATATTATGAGTGAATTTCATATTTTTTTGAAAATGAATATATCGAATTGAATACAATAATTAATGTTTATATTGTGTTACCATTAATAATTGATCAAAAAATATTATTTTAATTCTTTGTTATGTTATCATAATATCATTAATATATTACAATTAATATATTTTTAGAATTTATCATTAATTCTTTAAAAAAATGGATTACCATTAATTTTGTATTACAATTGATGTTTTGAAAAATATTTATTTATTATCATTTATATAGATAATTAAAATTCAAAAACAATTATTTTTGGAATAATAATCTTGTATTCAATGCATAATTAATATATTCTGAAAAACCAAAAAGAAAAAAGAACAAAAAGGTTAAAAAATGTAAAGAAATAAACTGCCAAAAACAATATGTATAAATTCCCTTAAAAACATCTAGGGAACAATCGGGTATTGGATACCCAAAAACCGGGGTAGATACATTTTTTTAATAGACAATACTGTGTTACACTTAGAACAAAAACTTAACCCTAATATTTATCTATAGTAATCGTTTGTCTATCGAATTCATCATTCATAATTACAAAGCACATCACAAAGCACATCATAAGTAGGATGCTAACTTTATTAGATAGTTCCATAGCGAACACCTTAGTGGACAGCTAATTGAAAATCCAAAACCGCAAAAGTTAAAATTCCATAATCAATCCAACATTACATTTTTAACAACTAAAGTGTTTCCACACAAAAAAAAAATAGATTAAAATTATTGAACCAAATATTAAAACAAAATATGTAGAAATTACTCTCACCACCCAAAGCATCAAATTCCTCACCGCTTGTTTTGAGTTTGTTCGTGAGAGAGAGTCAATAAGATGAGTTAGAAAAAACGTGAGATTAAAAAAAAAAACTAAAACTAAAAGATTAAAATTATTCAACCAAATATTAAAAAAAAATCTGTAGAAATTCCTCGCACCATCCAACGGCATCAAATTCTCCACCGTTTGTTTTGAGTTTGCCAAGAAAGTCAATGGAATGAGATGAAAAAATATATATGAGATTTTGGATGGTTTTATAGAGAAAATTGAGTAATTTGAGAGGACATGAGTGGTTTATAGAGAGAGAGAGAGAGAGAGGATATATACCAACAGTTTAAATAATTGATTTATTGTATCTATTAATTGTAATCATGAGTCATGAGTGCTTATTTAACTTGTGTATTAATAGTTTAATATCCAAAGCTCCATCACGGCGATACGTGGCGTTGTGAGGGTTAGCTTTTATTTATTATATAGATATTGATATATGATTTTAATTTAAATTTTATATATGAGTTTACGATTTAAATTATTTTACACAAATTATTTAACTATATAACTATATACATTTAAATCAACAAATCATCAAAAATGAGTTGGAGTAGCTCAGCTGGCTAGGGCCGGTAGTTTTTGATCATAAGGTCAAATGTTCGACACCTGATAGAGTCGTTTTAATTTTGGAATTAATGGTCAACGTTATTTTGGATGGAAAACTTGACAGAAAGGGGAAAATGATCAATGTTTTTGGTTTCAGGAGGTTGACTGTCCATTAATAAAAATACATGGGGCAAAGTTACTAATATGACATAATATATGGGGAAAATGATACTATCCCCTTTTTTAAACGAGTCTAATGTGTACGGTATATAAAGTGTTAAAGGATGAAATTACCCTTCTTCACAATGTTAACAGTTAGATTAGAAGTTCGTTCACTGACGATAAAGGAGGTGAATGTCAACTAATGATAAAGTTGTTTTCAAGTATAAAAGAGCAAACATCAGGGGAGTTTGGTGTAATTTGTTTTATAATTAATACTCCTAAACTTTATTTATATTTTTAGTAGAATTTGTTTTATGTAATATTTATTTGAATCTAAATGGGTAAATTTAAGTACATTTAATTATAGACATTTTAAATTTTAAGTCAAACATAGTCAAACAAGAGAAACAGAGAAAAATATGATATCGGTTATTAAGGAAAACGGGGAGGGATGAGGGAACTCTCCCTAATTCCCTCATCCCCATTTCCCCAAGTAGGGATGCGATGAGGATGAAAAAGAGGTTAGAATGGGAATGATAATGAGAGAGGGGTTAAAGAATTGGGATGAAACTAATCTCCGTCTCATTTCACCAAATGACATCCCTAATTTTTGTTTGGGTGTAGATATTACCATCAAGCAATATGATTAACACAATGTAGTGGTCAAAAATACATCAGCCCAAATAATCAGGCCTTATAATTCTCAGGCCCAAAATTAGTCATTTTAAAGAAATAAGATAGGCTCAATGAAGCCCATAGCCCAATAATCAAACCTATCAGAGGTCTAATCTTAATAGGCCAATCATAAGCTTAGCCCAAAGCAACTGCATAAAGGCTCAATAATGGATTCGTATTAGTCTAAGTCAAACTTAGACCAGATCAAACCGTTGAAAAATCTTTCATCGTTAAGACTATAACGTATACATCAAATGCCATTAACCAAGTAACGTCTACTTCATTGCTATTGAGTGAGCCAACCGTTGGCTCACTGTCTTCCTCCTATAAGTAGCAACCCTCTCACATTCACAAGGGGGATGTGCTCTCCAAATTTGGAACAAACTATAGCTCCACAATTCATGCCACTACTGAGCTGTCACTTGGTTCACATGATCGGCATACATGCCCCCGTTCAACACAATCTGGTGACCTCCTCGACGGTCACCTCAACCTTCTCCAGGTGGGTCTATGTTGACCTCCCCATATCAACCTTCTTCAGGTGGGTCTTTATCGATCTCCCTATATCGACCTTCTCCAGGCAGGTCTATGTCGACCTCCCCATATCAACCTTCCTCTAAGTACGTCTATGTCGACTTCCTCATATCAACCCCTCCTCTATGTCGACCTCCTCGACGATCACCTCGAATATCTCCAGATTGGTCTACATCTACCCCCTCGCTAGCCAACCACAGGTTCCATCATCTCTGTTCTACATCCTACGTAGACATATGGTTTGCCTATAAATCTTAGTCTATTCTTCCTCTTTTTGTCTATCTTCTTGTCACCTTGCTGACTTGAGCGTCAGAGAGTTCCTCAAAGGGACCACCCCCTTTTGTGGCTCGACGATCGTGATTTTTCTGTCTGTTCTACAAGTTGTCGGTGCCTACCTCGATGACCCAACTTAATTGTGGATTTTCTGTGTCTACAATCAACAACCAATCACATACTTTTAAAATGTCAAAAAAAGATCTCAGATCAGAAGATCCAAATCCTTTTAATACACCATGTTGCATAGTCACTTCACTCTCCAGATTCTCCAACTTGACCTTTTAGTGCCACAAATATATGAATGAATGTGTTGTGGGAGCAACGAAGTATTTAGCAATCTTTGATGCTAACAGAAATAACAATTTCAGTCATTATGAACAACAGGTATCCGTACCTTTCTTTCACTTGTTTTTTTTCAAGATTTTTGAAAAGTAAAGATTAAAATCTAAACGAAACAGAGAACATAAGAATAACGCAAAGAACACAAGGAAGCAAGAATAATTAAGGAAAAGCCGATCAAATGTCTAGGATCAATCAAGTGAACTGGCCACCGAAAAACAGAGAAATGAGAACATAAGAAATCAAAGCAAAAAAGAGAGGACAAGAAAGCAAAGCAAAGCAAAGAGAGAGAATTTTTTTTTTTTTTTGAATTAGAAATCTGACATTTTCAATATAATTTTCTCTGTGATGGAGAACTGTGGGTCAATTATTGTAGATATTTTATTTTTTATTTTTTTAATTGATTAGAGAAAGCAAAGCAATGCAAATGGTTATGGTTTAATTACTTACGATATTATCCGATTTATTTTTAATTGATTCAGCATAAACCCACCTATTTTGTTGGTAATTTGGTATTATTTATTGCAACAGTGGAGACACTGTTGGCATTAATTAATAGGGCAAATTGCAATGAATCCCTTGAGGTTTTGACAAGTTACACTTAGATGAAAATGTTTCTTTATTATACACTAACACCCTAAAACTTAAATTTGACTTTAAAAATACTTAAAATGCTCATAGTTATATTATTTTATACTTTATTTTTTTTTATCTTTTAACCAAAAACTTTATAAAATTTAATAAAAATAAAAAAATTAAATAAAAAATATGATTCATTAAATAAATAAATGGTTTTGAAAATTAAATAAATAAATAGTTTTAAAAAAATTAAATAAATAGTTTAAAAATTAAATAAATAAATAATTTTAAAAATTAAATAAAATAAAATAAGTTTTCAAAAATCAAATAAATAAATAGTTAAAAACAATTAAATAAATAAATAGTTTCAATAAATAAATAAATAAATGAAACAAATTTAAAACATTAATTTTTTAAGGATATCCATTAATAAGGACAAGAAAAGCTCTAAATATCCAAACTTATATATTTATATTTTTTAAACTATTTTCTTTGAATATTTATTTATTTATTTAATTTTTTAAACTATTTATTTATTTAATTTTTTAAACTATTTATTTATTTAATTTTTTAAAAACTATTTATTTATTTAATTTTTTAAAAGCTATTTATTTATTTAATTTTTTAAAAGCTATTTATTTATTTAATTTTTTAAAAACTATTTATTTATTTATTTTAAAACTATTTATTTATTTTTTTAAAACTATTTATTTATTAAATAAATCTTATTTTTTCTATTTAATTTTATTAAAATTTATAAAGTTTTTGGTTAAAAGATAAAAAAATAAAATATAAAATAATATAACTAGAGGTATTTTAGGTATTTTTAAAGTCAAATTTAAATTTTTGAGATGTCAGTGTATAATAAAGAAACTTTTCCATCTAAACGTAACTTGTTCAAACCTCAATCCAATTTGCCCTAATGAATACAATACCAAATGGCTTGCCAAACACAAGAGTTGCATTATCTAATGCCGGTTTGACTTTCTAATACCCTGAAATACAGGGAAACAAATGCACCCTTGTGGCCCTTTCAAAAATAAATTTGTGCTCCACCCACTGCCACGGGACAATATAGCACAGTGATGATGGCAAGATTTTTCTTAGCCAAAAACGTTGTCATTGCTTTCATTATTTCCATTTCCAGTTGATGATATTTTCCCTTATAAAGTTGAAGCAGAATTGACAAAACCATCACATGATTGAACCATATATGATATATATCATATACTTTTCAATTTTCATCAAAGTTATAGAGCTCGTATTGAAGTTCAAAACCAACTGTTGAATTCCAAGATCCAACCCAAAAAAAATGAGCTGGTGGTGGGCTGGTGCTATCGGCGCTGCAAGGGTAAGACCACCTCTCTTTTTCTCTCCCTTTTATATATATATATATATATATATATATATATGAATTATCGATTTCCTTTATGGAATCGTCTGTGACAATCCAATAAGTACAAGTAGCAATCCAATAAATACTAATAGCAATCAACATTAATAGTAATCAACGATTCCATACGGAAAATCCCGTATCTAATTATCCTTCTATTAATTTATGTTCAATTTGTTAATTTTCTTTCTTTGTTTTCTACGTTTTGCAGAAGAAATTCGAAGATGATGAACAGCCGCGTAGCTATCAGAGCGTGGGCCTGATAATAGGAGTCACCGGAATCGTCGGTAACAGCCTAGCCGAGATTTTGCCTCTATCCGATACGCCCGGTGGCCCATGGAAGCTCTACGGAGTGGCTAGACGGCCCAAGCCCGACTGGAACTCCAACCACTTGGTGGAATACATTCAATGCGACGTATCCGACCCGAACCAGACACAATCCAAGCTCTCAGCTCTCACAGATGTCACCGACATCTTCTACGTCACGTGGGCCAATCGACCCACTGAAGCCGAGAACTGTGAAATCAACGGCGCAATGCTCCGCAATGTGCTCAGCGCCGTGATCCCAAACGCGCCTAATCTCCGCCATATCTGCCTCCAAACTGGTGGCAAACACTACGTCGGTCCTTTCGAGTCGTTCGGCAAAATCCAACCTCACGACACCCCTTTCACCGAGGATTTACCGAGATTAAACGTCCCTAATTTTTACTACACTCAAGAGGATATATTGTTCGAAGAGGTGGGAAAAAAAGAAGGCTTGACGTGGTCCGTGCATCGACCGCAAGTAATTTTCGGATTTTCACCTTATAGTTTGATGAATATCATAGGCACACTTTGTGTGTACGCAGCCATTTGTAAACACGAAGGTGTTCCTTTGAAATTTCCGGGGACTAAAGGTGCTTGGGAGTGTCACATGGTTGTTTCGGATGCAGATTTGATAGCAGAACAACAAATCTGGGCGACGGTGGATCCTTACGCGAAAAACGAAGCGTTTAATTGCAGCAACGGAGATGTGTTCAAGTGGAAGCATTTGTGGAAGGTGTTGGCAGAGCAATTTGATATAGAGAGTTATGGGTTCGAAGAGGGTGGTGAGAGAGTGAAATTGGAGGAAATTATGAAAGGCAAAGAAGCTGTGTGGGAAGAAATCGTGAGAGAGAACAAGTTGCAGCCGACTAAACTTGATGAGGTTGGTTTGTGGTGGTTTTCGGATTTGTTGTTGAGTCTGGAGGGTGTGATGGATAGTATGAATAAGAGCAAGGAGTATGGATTCTTGGGTTTCAGGAATTCCAAGAATTCATTCATTACTTGGATTGATAAGATGAAAAGTTACAAGATTGTACCTTGATCGAGTGATGATCCTGCCATCTCTATTGAGTTTGTATGTTGCATGAAAACGTGCTCTGTTTTGATTGTGACTGATGAAGAAGAAGAGATGATAAATAAATCTCAATCTCGCTTGTAAGTTGTTTTATCTTATCTCAAGTTGTTGTTTAATTTGATTTCATCGTCTAATGATCTAATCTCAATCTAGCAATCTCAGATTCACAATACCAATCTCAATTCATAGTAAAAAATCTGACAATTTTTTTTTCAAAAATTGGAAGAAAAAAAAAATCCTAGCACAATTATTATTCTGACACCCACAGTTCAGCCACGTGACTAGTTCTTTCTCCACCACCAGAATCAATCTGGTAGGGAAATCTATTCAATGATAATGAAAGACTATAAACCACAAGGAGGTTGTTTTGTTGGTCCAAGGATTGAGATGAAACCAAAATCCTTGGTTCTACAACTTCTACTCTTGGCAATCCCCTTGTGGCTAGATGTAACCTAGGTTTTGGTTCGGTCCGGTTCTGGTTCAGTTCAGTTTCTGGTATTGAACCAGCGGTTTTGATTTTAGAGTAATTAGAATCGAAATTTTTGGGAGGTTTCTGTTTCGGTTTCGGTTCGTTTTCGACGGTTTGGTTGGTTTGGTTTTTTTTTTCTTCATATATTTATTATTATTTAACAAAAAAAACTATTAGACATGTAAAATTGTAAATGCATTTTATAAGATCACTCAAAATTAAAATAAAATAAATATATGATAAATTAAAAAAAGAAATTAAAAAAAAAAACTAAAAAATGTAAAATTGGTCTCGCGCTTAATTTATACCACAATTAAGTTGCATAAGTATCCTCTTGGGGTTGAGACTTGAGAGGAATCAAAGGCCACGTAGTTCTCACACATTTTATTGCAGATTTGGTGATGACGTTATGTGAGGTGGCACCATAACTAATAAAGCTGTAAATCAGTGTTAGTATGGCCCCTTAAGGCCCGACCTTTTAAGGCCAGCCACCTTAACGTGTCCTGCCGTGGCAATCTGTGTGTCGTCCTGGCGTGGCCTTAATGGGCAGGCCCCCAAACCCAATTTCAATTTTTTTTAAGATAAATTTTTAAGTATTTAATTAATTTGGTATAATATTGTTTTAACAATTTAAACTTATGTATTTTTAATTGTAATTTGTTTATCTTATTTATTATTTTAGTATAATAAAAAATGTAAAAATAGATTGATTTTTTTAATAAAATAACTCAAATAATAAAATCATAAATAAAGATAAAAGATTAAAGAAAATAAAAAATAGATGAAGTCACACCAAATATGATCCTTGTATGTTGCGCCGATTGAAAAAGACACCAAACTTTGTTTAGCTACAGTCACATCACTCTTCATATCCAGTCATGTCAGCTTATACGGTCGAGGATGTGCTTCTGTTGCCAATTGCAGCTTACGGACCACTTCATCTAACACCACATTTTAACAACTACCTGAATCAACAATGAATCGGCAGACCTTTCCACTGATTGTGCAAGTGGATTGGACATCTATTCCGTGTGGTGCCAAACAGCTAAGTCAGATTATTAACATTGGTCTTGAATCCCCCTTTAAACGTTCCTCGATCACCTCTGTGTCACCATAAGATGTCTCAGATTTGACATCAATACACTCATCTGGGTTGTAACCCAAACATCTCTTGTGGATTATCAACAACGGACCAGCATCTCCCTCCAAACGCTCATCCTCATCATAAACCGGTAATGTCGCGAAATCACCCTCATGTTCTCGGATGATCTCTTCAAAGTCCATAAACAATCCCTTCCGTGGTCCTTTCTTACACTCTGCAAATCTGTCCCCTGGTTCTCCATAGATGAAACAATGAAAACCTGAGGCTGGTGCCGTTGTGTTGGGAAGCACGTTGAGCTTTGCAATGGTAGATGGTGGAACGACCACTCGTCCGCTGCTATTGCTTGTACCATTTGTACCAAAATCCCTAAAATTCACACCCCCTGCTCGTCCGCTGCTGCTACTTGCACTTGCACCAGACCCCTCGAAATTCACACCCCCGTATTTCTGAGCAACAGTTGCTTCTCCAGTTGTACTGCTCACTGATGGGCGTCTAACACACTCACCACATCGAACTTGTCAAGGACATCTTGGAATTGAATCCTCAGCACCTCAATATACCGCGTAACCCGCGACTCATCATCCTCTGTAATCGCATCCCGCGACATTAACTGATAGAATTCCGTTGTGTAATCATCAACCGAATGGTTCCCATGCTTCAAGTTCTGTAGTCGTTGGTAAAGCGTCCGTGTGTAGTTGTATGGTAGAAAGGTCAAACGCATGTGCTTCTTTATCTTTTCCTATTATATGACTTTGGCTTTCCTCTGTAGAGTACTCGTTTTTTTATTATTGTCACCAACCCCTGCTCGACCTCTGAGTCTCGTCGCAACTAGTGTTACCCGTCTATCTTTCGGAATCTGTTTGAACTCTAAAACCTCCTCCAATGTATTGATCAAGTTGAGGTACTCATCCAATTGCAAACCACCATAGAAATCTGGTATATACACCTTGAGGCCTGACTCCCAGCGCCTCGATTCATCAATCGTCGGTCTCCTTTGCGTCGGCTGAGGGGAGCGAATGGATTTTCGTCACCTTCAGATTCCTCATCCGCGTCTTGCGGATTTGGATCCCGTTGTTGATCCGTCAGCATCTCTAACTGCTGCATCAACGCCTCTACTTGCTGTCATAGTCGTGCAATCTCATTGCACTCATAGACTTCATCAAGCAGTTGTTCATGAAGGTTCGGTAGGTTCGTGCATTTCTTCAGTGCCATAATGACGAAAACCGACCGAGTTCTAATACCAACCTGATACAGATCGGAATGTAACGGAACCCACACATGTTCAGATTGAAAAATATGGATTATTGGATGAGATTTGTGGTTTTTTCTTTTTGTTGATTTGGTTTATTTTTCTTGTTTGTGGAATTAAATGGAATTTAATTTGGTGGTGATGAGGGATGGTGGATGAGTATAACTGCGAATGGTGGATCGAGAGAGATGAGATTGAGGGAGATGATCTGGGTTTGGTGATGATGGATGGTGGATGACTGAGGCTATAGTTGATGATTCTGGTTTGGGAAGGGAAGAGAATCAATTAAAAATGAGAGAGAAAATGGAGCATGAGGTGTATAAATCTGTTAGTGATTATGGGTATGAGTGCATCTCTACCATCCAAATCATCATAATCCAATGGACCACAAATTGTGTAACAATTTGTGTAATGTTTTGGGGTTGGGGATCCTTCCCATATATATAGTAATTTTCCAATAAGGACTTTTACAATGCACAATTTAAGTACATTTGATGAAATTGCATGTAATCAAATGTTTTTCGATGAGATTTTTTTATATGCATCCTAAGAAAATTAAAATATACATTTGGTAAAAATTTGGAATTTTTTTGGATTTGAAAACTATTTTTTCTTATATTTCCCTATTTTTAAATGTTTTATCTTCAAAAAAATAAAAAATAAAAAATAGTTCTTGCACCCGATTTTTTAAATTTTTTTCGATAAATGTATTTCAATGTTTTCACCATCCATACAAAAAATCAAATCAAGATTCAATATATTTCATGCAATTTCATCAAAAGTGCTTAAAGTGTGTATTGTAAAAAAATCCTTATTGGAAAATTACTATATATATATATATATATATATATATTTATTTATATATAATTGTGTATCGATAATTAAATAAAAAATATTTTATATTTTTTTTGTATCAAAAAATATATTAAAGCATCTCCAATAAAAAATGACTTGCATATGAATAATTATTGACATGACAACAATGTCAAGAGACTTGCTTCCTATGTGGCATAAATATGGATTTGATAGACAATGAGACAATCAACTTAAAATTTGGTCTCTAATGCTTCTTTTTAAAACACATTTTGTTTTAATGACGTGTTCAATTTTATTTTATTTTTTTTCCTTACCAAAAATAGATGAAAAATTAATGTCAATTTTAAATGTTTGATGAGTCAACCTAAAAAATGGTTGTGCAACATACCGTCTGAAAGTGGACGATCATGTTGATAATGTCTATTTTTTTTGTCACATCAGTTTGAGGTTGAATATGCACGGTTGCATTGGAGACACAATTATTGTCTATTTATCCTATATGACATCTTTTTTTTTCACAAGTGACGCTTACATCAGAGATACTCTTATATTCTTTCTTTTATTCCCGGTGATAATTGTAATTCAAAGAAAAAAATTGAAAAGTAAATGCCTTTGTTAATTTTAATTAGAAATAAATAGTTAAAGTATAAGGAATAAATTTGTTTTGTCATCTTCACTCATTTATGCTAGTCATGTACCCACTATTTCTTTTTTCGGAATATTGATTAAAAAACGATAACAATCAACAATCAAGTGATTAAAAAACATTTTCAGATTTTTCAATAAAAAAAAACATCACTCTACTTTCTTGATTGATTTTTAAAAATAATTTCTTAATTGATTTTGGAAATTATTATTTGAAAAACTATTTCTGCTTGCCCAAACTTTATTTCTCGAAAATGGGATTAAAGCGGCACCGACCTTTTATCCTGTGCTTGGTTCTTGAAGACATGAATTAATACTGAACCAAAGTTTGAACAAAAGTTTTCATTTGCATATTTTTTTTTGGTTTACACCATCCTGTTTTCGGGTGTGGCGGATCCACCATACAGTACAATCGGCCTTGTCTACACCCCGATTAATCTGGACTAGCACCGGATCGGCCCACTAAGAGGTAAAGTGCTCCCAATATGTGCAGCTCCGTTCAAAGGGGAAAGTTTTATATGAACAACAATCAATTTGTAGAATCCACTACTTTGTATTGAATTGAGTTAATTAAAATAAACTGGATCAACCCTTATATAGTTTGGAATCCTGACAACTATTAAGTGTGAACATTGCTTAAAGATTTGTATGCTGCCTAACTAAACAGCCTAACATTATCAGCATACTTTGTTGATTACACACAAACACACAATGGCTGACTAGCAGATAATACTGACTCTACTAATTTAACAACTTGGTTTAGATTAAATCCTACATATCTCCCTTTAAACCAAGTTTTCCATAACTTATCATGCCTAAAGTTTTCTTCAGTTTTAGGAATGAATCGACTTTGAGCGGCTTCGTGAATATGTCTGCAATCTGCTCCTCAGAACGACAGTATTCTATCACGATTTCATTATCCTTTACCAAGTCTCGAATGAAATGAAACTTGATGTTAATGTGCTTACTCCTACCATGAAAAACTGGATTCTTTGTCAGTGAAATGGTGGACTTGTTATCGCAGTAGATCACTGTAGGAGGATTCTGTTGATGCTTCAAGTCACAAAGCATACGACGCAGCCACACAGCTTGAGTAGCGCCACTAGCAACTGCAATATACTCAGCTTCCGTAGTCGATAAAGCAACCAGACGTGCTTTATAACGCTTCACCTCACCGTTTGGCTTGTATTTTGTCTTATACACCCATTTAACACCAATGGGCTGTTTACCACGAGGCAAATCAGTAAGCTCCCATGTGTTATTCTTCTCAATTGCATTTATCTCCTCATCCATTGCTTTTATCCAGCAATCATCTCGAGCATCATCTTCATATGTGATAGGATCACAATCTGCAAACAGTGCAAAATTCAGTAACTCTTCATCAGTTAGGTCGTCGTCATTACTGAGAACACAATCTTGCAAACGAGCTGGCAAAACCTGTTGGTGTTGTGGGCGATTGGAAGATTCTACTGGATGTGGAGTCACACCAGGTGATGGTGTCATAGGGGTAGGTTCTTCCTAAACAATCTCTTCCAGATCAACATTAACATCTGAATAGCTCCCCTTACCACGAGACCAATCCCAGCAACCTTGCTCATCAAAGGTAACGTCTAGACTGACAATTACCTTCTCGGATACTGGATTATACATCTTGTATCCTTTTGTCATCTGACTGTAGCAGAGGAAAATACACTTCTCTGCCTTATCATCAAGCTTCTTCCTCAAAACATTAGGTACATGAGCATAGCAAATACAACCGAACACCCGTAGATGTCCAATATTGGGTTTGCGTCGAGTCCAAGCTTCCTGTGGAGTCTTTCCGAGAACATTTCTAGTACGGCACATGTTCAACAAATAGAAAGCACAAGCAACTGCATCACCCCAAAAACCTTTGGGTAAATTCTTCAAGTGCAACATACACCTGACCATATCCATGACTGTTCTATTCTTCCTCTCAGCTACTCCATTTTGTTGAGGAATGTATCTGGCTGTCATCTGATGATTAATACCATGTTTCTGCAAGAAACCATCGCAAACAATATATTTTGTGCCTCTGTCTGTTCTCAAAGTCTTGATAGATCTACCACACTGCTTCTCAACATTCGTCTTAAATCTTTTAAAGGCATCATAAGCATCTGACTTCTGCTGCAAGAAATACACCCAAGCTTTCCTGCTAAAGTCATCAATAAAGGTAATAAAATACCTGGAATTTCCATTTGATGGAACCTCTACTGAGCATAAGTCTGAATGCACCAGCTCTAAGGGCTTACTGGCTCTCCATGCCTTTCCTATGAGAAATGGGTCTTTGTGCTTCTTTCCTAAGACACAGGTCTCGCAAACTTTATCTGGGGAATTTATGAAAGGTAATCATGAAACCATCTTTCTAGATGCTAGCTGTTTCAGACTTCCAAAATTCACATGGCCAAACCGCATGTGCCGCAACCAATTCTCATCACAAATCACTGAACTAAAGCAAGGTAAACTATCACTATTAATAAGCAGTGGAAACAAATGGTTTTGTGACATTTTTACCTTTGCTATTAGCCCCTTCTGTGCACTATTGATAGTGCAAATTCTTTCGTGGATCCATATGTCATATCCTTTCTCCGAAAGTTGTCCCACACTCAATAAGTTCTTCTACAGGTTTGGAACAAACAATACATATGAGATAGCATTCTGGGACCCATCCTTCAAAGTGAGAGAGATTCTGCCCTTCCCCATCGCTGGCACCGGTGTGTCATTCCCAAACTTCACCGATGAAGTAAATGATTCATCTACCTGAGTGAACATCTTCTTTTCACCACACATGTGGTTGCTGCAGCCCGAATCCAGAAACCATTTGTTCTTGGCTCTATCGTCTGCCATGTTGTATGCTAGCAACAATGTTTCTGAACGATCATCATCTTCTGTAACATTTGCTTAGAAATCTTGCTTTCTAGATCTGCACTCAGACTTGTAATGGCCAAATTTTTTGCAATTAAAACACTGAACCTGAGATTTATTCCTCTGATTAGTGTTGTTGTTGTTGTTGTTGTTGTTGCTCCCTCTGCCTGTTCCCTGGCTAGAACTGGAAGCACCTCATCTTCTATTTTGCGAGTTCTGACCCCACTATCTAGACTTAGAATTCCTCTGAGTCTCATCTTTGTCTCTCTTAAGACTTAACTGGCTTTGTAAAGCCTCCTCCACCTCAATTTCGGACTTATCATCCAGACGTTGTTCATGGGCTTGGAGTGAGCCCATCAACTCATCCAACGTCATCGTCTCGAGATCTTTGGACTCCTCAATGGCAGTTACCTTGTACTCAAACTTTGAATTCAGTGTTCGGAGAATCTTCTCCATAATCTGAACATCTGAAATTGTCTCACCATTGGACTTCATCTGATTAACAAGTACCAATATCCGTGAGAAATAATATGCCACCTTCTCTGTTTTCGTCATTTGAAGAAGCTCCAACTGCCTCCGCATAGTCTGCATGCGAACATTTTTCACCTTTTCAGCTCCTCTGTACGTGTTCATCAGAATATCCCATGCTCCTTTTGCTGAAGTGGCATGTGCGATTTTCTCAAAAATCATTGGATCCAGCGACTGGTTGATGAAAAACCTCGCCTTCAGATCCTTCCGAGTTGTTGCAGCATCTGTTGGACTAACAATACCCTCGGAAACAACAGTCCACAACTCCTAGTATTCGAACAAAAGTTGCATTTGGACCCTCAAATACTCAAAATTTGTCTTTCTATCAAATTTAGGTATTTAGGGCTGAATTGTATTATTTCTAAAATTAGAGGTAGCCATTTGTAATTTACTAAATAGGGGTACTGTTTATAAATTTTCAAAGAGGGGTATAATTCGTAATTTTTTATAAAACACAATGATTAAAAAAAACACAATAATTAAAAAAAACATTACTTTTCACTTTTTTTTAAATACTTTTACTTTCTCCTTCGTTTTTTTAATAACATCCGTGTTCAATCTTGTTTTATTTTTAAAAAACCACATATCTCTCTCTCTGTCCCACTCTCTCCTCTGATCAAAACAGATCAGATACCAAAAAAAAATTCCTCCCTCTTTCAACCCAAACAGAAAAAAAAACTTATCTTAGGATGTCGATTTGACCTCCAAAACCTCCTCCGTTGACGATGATTTTTTGGAATAAATGGAAAGTGATCACTAGCTGCACCTTCTGATATTGGTGGTATCAACCCACTCTCCCGGCGATCGGCGGCTGGTGGTGGTGGAGATGACTGACTCCGGTAACTTCTGAGTTTTTTTTTTTCCGTCTGAACCTCCTTTTTCTGGTTCCGAAAAAAAATGCCTCTGAACCTCTCTCGGTTCAAATCCGACACCGGTGAGTTTTCCCGGCTATCCGATTCCTAACTGGAATCTAGCTCAGATCAGTCTCTCACAGTATATCTCTCACACTCACAGTCTCTACCACACACACACCTCCGAGCTCTCAGACTCTGATACCAAATGTGAACAACAATCAATTTGTAGAATGCACTACTTTGTATTGAATTGAGTTAATTAAAATAAACTGGATCTACCATTATATAGGTTGGAATCCTGACAACTATTAAGTGTGAACATTACTTAAAGATTTGTATGCTGCCTAACTAAACAGCCTAACATTATCGGCAGACTTTGTTGATTACACACAAGCACACAATGACTTACTAGCAGACAATACTGACTCTACTAATTTAACAACTTGGTTTAGATTAAATCCTACCGATTTCATTTGCATATTTCTCTGCATAAGTTTGAACCAAAGTTTACAGGACCGACGTTGAATTCCCATATCTAACCCAAAAAAATGAGCTGGTGGTCGGCTGGTGCTATTGGTGCTACCAGAGTCAGATCAACTCTCTTGTCTCACGATCCATTTACGTATAAATAAACTATAGAGTTGCAAATTCCAATCGTTAATTGTTAATTTTCTTTCTTTGTTTTTTACGTTTTGCAGAAGAAAATCGAAGAGGATCATGAAGAGCCGCGTAATTATCAAAGCGTTGGACTGATAGTAGGAGTCACCGGAATCGTCGGTTACAGCCTTGCCGAGATTTTGCCACTATCTGATACGCCCGGTGGTCCGTGGAAGCTCTACGGAGTGGCTCGACCGCCCAAACCCGACTGGAGCTCCGACCACTCAATCGAGTACATTCAATGTGACGAATCCGACCCGAACGAGACCCAATCCAAGCTCTCAACCCTCACAGATGTCACCCACATCTACAACGTCACGTGGGCTAGTCGATCCACCGAAGCCGAGAGCTGCGAGATCAACGGCGCGATGCTCCACAACGTGCTTCGTGCTCTAATCACAAATGCACCTAATCTCCGCCATATCTGCCTCCAAACTGGTGCAAAACACTACATTGGTCCTTTCAATTCTTTTGGCAGGAAGATCTGGGCTCATGATACACCTTTCACGGAGGATTTACCCAGATTAAACGTCCCTATCTTTTATTATACTCAAGAAGATCTATTGTTTGAAGAAGTTAAAAAAACAGAGAGCTTGACATGGTCCGTGCATCGACCACAATTGATATTCGGATTTTCTCCGTATAGCTTGATGAACATAATGGGCACACTCTGTGTTTACGCAGCAATTTGTAAACATGAAGGTCTTCCTTTGAAATTTCCTGGGACCAAAGGAGCTTGGGAGTGTTACTCGATTGCTTCGGATGCAGATTTGATAGTGGAACAACAAATTTGGACAGAATAGCGGGTTATCAAAAAGATATTTCTAAAAAGTCTTATCCAATGTGCTCTATAGTTATGAAAACTAGTAAAGCGGCAAACGAGGGTATCGTTCCACAGGGAGGTGGGATTCATCAACCGTCTCTAGTTCTAGCTGTACAACACGCCGAGCGAACTTGTGTGTTGCGTGTGCGGAAAAGTAAATAATGATATAACTAAATAAATTACATAAATAATATATACATGGATATGATGAAATTGAGAGATGCATGAAATGTAGATACGCTAGGGAAATGACTCAACTGTAACAATCCTCCTAATTAAGCACTAGACTCACCTAGTCCCTCAAAAGTGCAAGTATATCATAGGCCCGTGTCCCCTTAATTGATCTCTAATCTCTCTCGAAATCTTAGAGATCACATCCACACATATGCATGAATTCATTAAGTACATGGAACACACAAAAGAGCCATGTATGCCAGCCTAGTGATACTCTCACTTTCTAATCATATACACATGTTATTTAGTTGGGCATGTAATGCGCAACCGCGTGGGCCATACTACAGCCAATAACTCATCCACGGGGCTAACCAAATACGGGATGGCAACCAAGTGAAAGCATTAAGAATACGAGATACTCATACAACACGTATGTTATATGCTCATGTCCCCTTAATTAATCTCTACCCTCTCTCGAGTGTATAGAGATTGAATCCATGCAAAAACATGAATCCATTAAGGACTGTGGGACACATACACGAGCTCTACACGCCAGCCTAGTGATCTCTCAACTTACTGGTCAAATGTAGAGGATACCACGATGAGCATATTAATGTGAACCAAGCGATATATAACACACAGCCTAATATATCATTCACAAGGTGGCTAACCGAGTGAAAGCATTAAGCAATGAAATAACCCTATAACTACACGAGCACAAGAGGAATTTGGTTTATCTTTACTCTAGATACGGATTCGGTTTAGTCAACTCCCTAGGATGGCTAGACATGGAAAACAAGTTCACCAAACAACAATGTACAATAAGTTGGTTGATTTACATTAAGACCATTCAATATAAATTAAGGGTCCATCCTCTTGACTTAGGAATCATCTCAGATCAATTCATCACCCAATCCGGCCAAGGATGGGCAAATGTGTCTTAAAAAGACCCATTAAGCACAAAGATTGAACCAATGCCAATTTAGCAACTAAATGCTTGAACTGAAACCTTTTCTACTCTTTGGGGCTAAAATCCCTAATACTCAAATTACTCAATACATGGTATTTTGGTCATTCATTAACATACAAACACTCATGGGAAGCTAAATTACTCTACTCCTACATTAAATTACTCTACTCCTAATCCCAATCATGCATACATATCAATTTTGACCCTCAACACGGATTTCAAAATGAGAGTTTAATTCATGAAATTAGCAAAGAGTAAAATATAACCCACATGAATTTAAATACAAACATACATATATTGCACATGTGAAGGTTTACAATATTCCCTAAATCGGGGTTACACATCAAAGACAATAAGAAATACAAAGAAATGAGCAAATAAGGGCAAACCCTTGAAGACAAGCCTCCAAAGATGCTCCTAGCCATCCCAGCTCTAAATTGGCTCCTAATTCCTTGCAATCTACTCTAAGATGGATGGAGAAGGTGTGAAATGGTGTGGTGGAGGTGTGTGGTGAGCTCCCATGGAGGAAAAACCTTCATGTAAGCTGGGTCTCTCACTTCTTGGTGAAGAAGATGAAGAAAAGAGAAGAAAAGGGAAAAGAGATGAGAAGAGGCGTGAGAAGGGGAAGAGAGTCTGTGTAAGAATGAGAGAATAGGGGATATTTATAGTATGGGAGGTTAGGGTTCAAATTGGGGGTGAAAGGACAAGTTTGCCCTACATAAAATGCCCTAAAAATGCGAGTCTTGTGCCTTCCGTGGTACGTTCCGCGGTTCAGATAGACGAACTGAACCGCGGGTTTGCTCCAGATCGGTTTCCGCGGTCGTCATTAGGTCTTCCGCGGTACGCTTTGACGATGCGTACCGCAGAAGTTGGCAATGGAGCTGCCCTTGTTTTTCGCGGTTCGCCTCGCGGTTCGCTTGGACGGAGCCACCCGCGGAAGTTGGCAGTTGTTGATGGTGATTTTTCGTCGTCACTATCAACGAACTTGTATCAAGCGAAAATAAGAACAGATAAGTATAATATCGCAAGAAAATAATAAATCAAGAGACACAAATACGTGGTAAAAACTCATTTTAACTGGAGAAAAATCCACGGGCTGTTGCTTGAGCAACAAAGTCAAATCCACTATGAAAAACTCAATTACAAAATATTTCTCTCTGATTTCTCCTGTTAATTCTCACCCCCCATTATGTTTCTTACAGGGGTATTTATACATGTTATTGTTAGGGTTTATGGTACTGCTAGGGTTTGGTGTTGTGATACCCGTATTTTGTGTGATTTCCTAGTTCTAATTGAAGTCTGTCTCTTTCTGGAGTTTATCCTGTTTCCTGTTTTGACTGAGTCCGAATTTGCGTCGGATTCCTCGCCCTTTATCTGCGGGAAATCTTTTTGCCTTTCAGTTGAACTCTAATAGTCGTATCGTTGCTTATTGTGGAGTTGCTTGCTGCTGATTCTGTCCATATGTTTGTGAAGTACTCGTCTTCATTATCTGATCCCGAGCATGACCGAGTATGCCCGAGCCGATTTCTTCGTCTGTGGTCGGGTTGCTTTGCTCTTTGCTGAGTAAATTCCCTTGGGGAATTTCTGCCCTTTAAAGCTTGACTTTCCTCGACTTTGCTTACGTGGCCCCTTACCGTAATGACGTGTCCTTCATGATGATTTTTACCTATAAAAGCAGTGTATACACAGCTTTATTTCCGCGGTTCACATTTTGCACGTCCGCGGTACGCTTTGACGAGACGTACCTTGGAAATCACTCCTCTTGTCCTCCAAGATGCGTTTCGGCCCGAAAACACCCCGTTTCTACACGATAACTTCCTCAAACCAAAATGAACCTGCACAAGGCTCACAAAACACATTATATACAAAAATACGCTCGAAAACGAAAGCAAATGATAGGAAATGGGGACCTCAAAAGGTGTATGTGGCGATGTTATCAGGCAGCGATGGATCCTTATGCTAGAAACGAAGCGTTTAATTGCGTTAATGGAGATGTATTCAAGTGGAAGCAATATGGAAGGTGTTGGCTGAGCAATTTGGGATAGAAAATTATTGTTTTGTGGAAGGTGAGAGAGTAAAGTTGGAGGAAATCATGACAGACAAAGAAGCTGTGTAGGAAGAAATTGTGAGAGAGAATGAGTTGCAGCCCACCAAATTGGAGGAGGTTGGTCAGTGGTGGTTTGCTGATGTGGTGTTGACTGTGGAGAATGCGTTGCTTTGTATGAATAAGAGTAAGGAACATGGATTCTTGGGTTTCAGGAATTCCAAGAATTCCTTCATTACTTGGATTGATAAGCTGAAAAGTTACAAGATAGTTCCTTAAATCGATTGATGCCATGAAGATGTGCTTAGTTTGATTGTGATAATCTCAATCTCATGAGAAAAAGCTGTAATATGTAAGGTTGGTTGTTTTGATTTCATTTGTCAATTAAGTCTTTTTTGTCCACGGAGTTATGACAAATCTTTGTTGGTTTTAGAAGCTCCTTTGAGCATCCCAATGTAAAAATGGATTGCAGAAGAATAATTGTTGATATGGCAACAATGTCAAGAAACTTGTTCCCTATATGGCATAAATATAAACTTGATAGACAATCGATTTAAAATTTGGTCTCCAATGTTTATGTTTAAAACACGTTTTGTTTTAATGACGTGTCCAATTTTATTTCTTATTTTCTTTTTTATTTTATTTCTTTATCGAAAATAGATAAAATTTAATGTCAATCTCTTGCATCGGAGATGCTTTTATGGGTTTGGAAAATTTTCCAAAATGAAGTTCAAATGGGCGGGATTTCTAGGTGCAGGTGCATAAATCATAATGTTCCGGTTCCACTCATTTGCATGACTAAGGATACAGGGGTGTTTCTAAGCAAGCAAATTGGTGATTTTAAAAGAGATTGATTTAGAGGCATCTAGTGACTGTTTTGAAAAATACATGTAAGAGTTTTCATTGTTGTTGTCAGCTGTGTTTGGAAGATTCCAATGAAGAACAGACCCTGATATTGAGATACTAGCGACTTCCAGAGCACTGTTTTTGCTGTGCTTTTTGGGTCAGAGAGTGCCATAATTAGGTTTTATCTAAGAATGATGTTTCTACAGAGGATTCGCCTTATGGTGCATGGTTTGCAACTATGCAACAAAAACCCGGAGACAACTTGTGCAAACTGTTTGGGTGCTCCTTTGTTTATAGATACTGCTGAAGCGTTGGCCATGCTTCAAGGTTTCGTTCAATTTTTTTGACAAAAACTCCATGTGGAGCATTTTATTTCTATTTTGAATCTTTGAAGAACATTGAATTCTAAAAATATAATCAATTGATCAATAAAACTCGAACGAAAACACAAATAGCCAACCAACTGTTTAATGCTTATTTTTCAACAACAAAAACAGGAATATATGCATTCCATACACATTACAAACACCGCCACCACAACACTATCAAAACACAACTAGTTCCCAACACTTCAAGGCACAATTTTGTGAGCTTTGACCTTATCAATCCACGACGCAAAAGAATGCCTTGAATTCCTAAAACCCAAGAAACCATGTTCTTTGCTCTTGTTCATGCTAACTAATTTCGACTCTCCACTCAGCACAAGATCCACAAACCACCAAACACCAACCTCATTCAACTTGGTTGGCTGCAACTGATTCTCTCTCACAATCTCCTCCCAAACACCTTGTTTGTCTATCATGAACTCTTCCAACTTCACTCTCTCACCCTCCTCTTCAAACCCATATTCCTCAATCCCAAATTGCTCCGCCAACACCTTCCAAAACTGCTTCCACTTGAACACATCCCCATTGTTGCAATTAAAGGCTTCGTTTTTCGCATACTCATCCACTGCGGCCCATATCTGATGCTCCGCGATTAAATCAGCATCCGAAGCAACCGAGTAACACTCCCAAGCAGCTTTAGTCCCAGGAAATTTCAATGGAATTCCTTGGTGTTTACACACAGCTGCGTATACACAAAGTGTACCCACCATATTCATCAAGCTATACGGTGAAAATCCAAAGATTGTATCAGGGCGGTGTACGGACCAAGTCAAGCCCTCTTTTTTCTCAACTGCTTCGAACAATATATCTTCCTGTGTGTAATAGAAATTGGGTGCGTCTAATCTGGGCATATCTTCCGTGAAAGGCGGATCATGAGATTGGATCTTGCCAAAAGCTTCGAATGGACCCATGTAATGTTTTGTTCCGGTTTGGAGACAGACGTGACGGAGATTTGGCGCGTTTGGGATCACGGATTCGAGGACGTTACGGAACATAGCGCCGTTAATTTCGCAATTCTCGGCTTCGGTGGATCTGTTGGCCCAACTCACGTAGAAGATGTGGGTCACATCTTTTAGCGGCGAGAGCTTGGATTGGGTATCAGTCGGGTCGGATATGTCGCACTGGACGTACTCCACTTGATGATCCGAATTCCAGTTGGGTCTAGGCCGCCGTGCCACTCCGTAGACCTTCCACGGACCGCCGGGCGTATCGGGCAGCGGCAAAATCTCGGCTAAGCTGTTGCCGACGATTCCGGTCACGCCCACTATGAGGGCCACGCTCTCGTAGTTTCGCGGCTGTTCATCTTCCTCGAACTTCTTCTGCAAAATGAAAAAATAAAAATAAAAATCGTTAATCAGGAATCCAGGATCGTCAATTATGAATAAGAAAAACAAATTGAACGTAAGAGGATCAGAGTTTTGGAGTTGCCTTAGCAGCGCCAATAGCACCAGCCCACCACCAGCTCATCGCGATTGCAGAAGAAGGAAGAGCAAAAGATGATGATTATTGTTATTAAAAGCCGGGTGAGGAAGCAAACAGTCAAATTTCGAAGACAACAGAGGTTCAAATTTTATACGGAGAAATTTATGGGTTGATAAGAATGACACACCCACCGATCACTGATTGTTCCAGCAATGTTTATGATAATTAAAAAAACCAGGCTGTTATGGATTTATATGGCTAGTGTAGGCTGTTAATTGTCTCTTTATACAAAAATGACACGGAGTTTCAAGTTTCTACATCTACTCTTCTTAAACGCAAGTGATTTTGGACACTAGTTGAAATCTATGTTTATATAACTACCAATATGTCATTATCAGATCCAACCCAACTACCTTAACAAATATTAAACTAATACAACCTAAATCAGCAACGTGATCCATTTTGATTACTTTTAATTGACCCAACTAAAGCTCCCTGTGAGAAGCATAGTTGCAGACATGTTAGCTTTGCTCGGTGTGATGGGATTTTATGTGAGGCAATGAATACAAGGGAAATATAAACCATTTCTCATCAATCCACCTAATTCTTCCAATAAAGAATTTAGAAAAAAATCAAAAGCATTATAAAGATGATTTGGTCTTTCTCTGTTGATTAATTATAACATAAAAGTTTACTAGTATAACATAACATGAAAAAATGGGCACTTCTTAGACATAACATTCTTCTTTTGTAGAAGATAAAATATAAAACAAGAAAAATTTTATTAGAAATAGAAGGGTTCCACCATACATAATAAACATTAGCTCTGAATTGCTTATGGACCTCAAAGGCTGACTTATGTATCAAACCATCCTCATTTTTTACAAGAATAACAGAATTTTACAAGCCAAAACAAATTAATGGGTAGACAGTGTTCTTCCTATTCGCTAGACATTTCTGAAACCTAAAGATCTCCAACGTGCACTCTTGGCTTGCTCTATGTGGAATCATACTTGGGTTGGGAAGTTAATGTGAAGCACGACCTTTCTCGCTGCTTTCAGGTATATTTTTCAACTCCCTCCCATCACTTTGATCCTTACGGCCAATTTCCGTGCCATGGAATGTGACCCTTGATGAGCGATACTGACTACCAAAGGCAGTGCCAAATCCCCAACCAATACCTAATCCAACCCCACAGCCCCCACCTTCAAAACCATATTCAAATGTGAATGACTAACCAATAGGCTGATAAGATAAGCACAATTAAATATAGAGAAGTAAGATAATTTAATTGGAGAATTTTCTCTGCGTAAAGAAGGTCTATAATACCTGCACCAAGGCCCAAAATATTTAATGGCATGCCTGCGGAGAGAAGCATTATAAATTAGCAAATGTGAAGCTTCATTCAGAAATATGAACATATTGTAAATCTTTAACGAGGCTCAGGTTTTAAAAGAAACCACAACCATCAAATACATTTCATCAGATATTATGCAATTCATTTGAGTTGCCATACATCATTTCAATGAATTGAACAAAGCACATCACAAGATGTAGAAGGTTGTCCTTATTTTGCCAACTTAATGGACAAGAGCCATGGGATTTCTCTTCAAAGTATATAACTCCAACATTGTTGGATCATGCCTATGCCAAACATCAATTGCCCACCAACAGAACCCCTTCATGAGTAAGATATAAAGAATCCTGACCCATCAACAGAGTATCAAGATACATTATGGGAAAGGCCTCAGCTACTTCTACCCTGCTATTGTTCTTCCCAAAAACCAAAATAAAGCATCCAATGGAGTGAGAAAGAATATCATTCTCTCCTACTTCTAACTCGTCAACAAAAATCAATCCTTCCATTTTGTTCAGTCCCCTTTCGAATTGCCACCAAGGAGATATGGCTTTTCTTTAGTTTATAAGTACCTAGAAAGTCCCTAACATCCAATCACAAGGACCTCAATTTCTTGTAGAGTTGACTCTCAGAGTTAAGCTCGACTTTATTTCCAGTACTGAGAGCCCAGAAATAAAAGAGATTGGGTAGAGAGGGAGCACCTTTCAAATCTCTAATTAAATTCATATAACCTAGATTGACCATTTCGTCTAAGACATAGGCATCATCGCCTACAAAGTTCTAAGCATTATATCAGCTAAATTTGTTACTTTCCTATCTGACCAACTTTGTAAAAGGGTTGTTCTCAAACACCCCTCTCAATATTAGAAAGACTTAAACAAGTAAAGAGGAAAGAAATCAACTATACTAATTAGATGAACAAATTCCCCATGTCACCTCACAGTAGAGATGATTAGTAGACAAAGCATAGTGTGAGTTTATTGAATGACTTGGTAAACAATACACTGCTAGGTTCCAGAGTCATAACTCCCAAATCAACACAGCATTATAATCAAAATATTTGTCAACTTAAGGAATTGGCAGTCCATTTTTCATGTCACATAAACATGACGATAACCAGTCCCACCACTTTCTTAAATTTGATGGCAAAATCAAATAGTTAATGATTTCATGGAGGCAACTTTGTTTTTTATGTTGGCTTTGTCTTGCATACTATGCAGGGTAAAAGACCTACTAAAACTAAAATGCTCTAACTGATTTAAACAGCAAACAGTTTGTGATAATTTACACTTCATACGGTAGGAAAGGAAAGGATAAAGGGAACACTTTCCTCTTCTTGGATGGAATGAAGTTATGAGAAGGGAGGAACCGAGGAAGAGAGAGTATTTTCAATATCTCCAAATTCCAACCCATAAATGACAGAAAAGAAACACTCATTTGGTATTTTTGTCATTATTTAAACCTTATTCTAGATAAATATCATAAATACGAAAGAAGATATAAAACTCTATCATATAACAATATAATGATCAAGTTAACAGATATGACTTCTACTCCCTAGCGTTCTTGAAGGATACCAAATAGTAATTAGTAATAAGTTAAAATCTCCTTATTTCTTATTACTTACATCTCTAAATTAGAAATGGCAATCGGAGACTATGACCTTGGTAGTCAGAGAACTCGTGGGATATAATATCTCAAGTAGGTGCCCTCAAATGGTTTAGAAACTACGATTTCTTGGTTGGGACAATAAGTTTTACCCCTTTATGATCTTTTAATTCTGTCGAGCAAACATATGGAAGGAAGACAAGTATCCTTCCTTTCTTCCCTTTTACTTCCCCTTCACACCTCCCGCTCCATTTGTATTTTCACTTCTACCAAACTAATGTTTTCTTCCCTTTTACTTCACCTTCACAACTCCCACTCCTTTCCTTTTTCTCCTACTAAACTAGTGTTAAAGCCGCGACATCCAATTATTTGAATGATCACAATACAGTATATATTACTTCTTCTGTGGACTTAATGTCGAATTCTTAAATAATAAAAATTAACAGTATACAATCCAAAAATACTGGAGCAAGCAGCCAATTGCATATTGAAAACATAAAAGAAAGTTGAATGATAAGAACAGACCTCCAAAACCCCATCCTACACCAAATCCGCAACCGACACCAAAACCTGAAAAAAAAACAGCGAAAAATCGAAAATTTGATTCAGATAACATTAAAAATAAATAAACAATCCAACAAATGACCCAATTATAATGAACAGCTACATGCTTAATTATTATAAGAAATTTTGATGGACATACCTAATCCAACACCAGTTCCATTGAAGTTAGTAATCACCATTGTTTTCACCAAAAGCTGCTACCAAACTGCCAAGAGACGATACAGAGAAAGCCTTAAAATCTCTCAACAAGACTAGAGCTATTGGGTTTATGCTCCTTTTGTATTTTTCTTTTCTTTTCCTTTATCAAAATATCAGAAAGATGTAAAGAACTTGGTATAAAAAGAATTGAAAATGAATATATTAAAAGAGAAATGCAATGGACTGGAAGCCCATGTCTTGAAAGTCGATTGTGATATGCTGCTAGACTGCTATGTTAAATTGTGGTCCAAAAGTTTTCAAAATGTTTTGGGCTCAACGAATCATGAATCAGGGCTTCACGTTCATTGCTCCTGTTTAAAAGCTACCTATTACAAATGAGAGATTAGAAATGTGTGTATATCACAATACTCAAATTCACAATTTCATTTACTAAAGTTTGAAAAGGTTCAAAGGTTCACGAGATGAGTTTAGCTCGGTGGTAAACCTCTTACACCTGCACTACGAGATTATGGGTTCAAATCTTTCACCCCTTTCAAAAAAATTCTAAATTTATATAATATTCTAATACTTCAAAAAAAAAAGTTCTAAGGCGTTCCTTTATTTTTGTTGGGGATAATTATTCTAGTGGCCACTCATTTGGTTGTACGCTATCAAAATAGCCATAAGATAGGAAATTCGTTTCAAAATGGCTATTGTTGACAAATAGTGTGAAAGAAATGGCTATTCATAGGAAAATTTACCTTAATAGCCACTCATTTGTTTAGATGTTACCCTAATGGTCATCTTAATGTGAATTAAAATGAATTTTTAAACAAACAAAAAAAAAAGAATTAAAAAAAATTGTTTATTGGAATTTATCTCCACCCGTCTATCACTGTGATGGACTGTTGGAGATCAATTTTTTTTAAAGAAATTTTTTTCAATAATATATATAACAAAATTTGGAAAAAAAATTTAAATTTTTTTGGAGATCAAATTTTTTTAAGAAAAAGATTTTTTTTTTCAAAAATAAAAAATAAAAACAAAACTCGGTGATCCAATCCAACCAAGTTTTGTTTTTTGTTTTTTGTTTTTTGTTTTTATTTTATAAAAAAAATCAGGTTGTAACAATTTGTTTTTTAAAAAATTAATAATTTTAAATCACAATTGGGTGGCCACTGTTGTAACATCTCATTGTAACAATTTGTTTTTTAAAAAATTAATAATTTTAAATCACAATTGGGTGGCCACTGTTGTAACATCTCATTGAATGGTAGCCACTAGTGTAACGTTTCACTAAATGGGTGGCCCTTATAGTAAATTTCCCTATAAATGGTTATTTGAACAGAATTTCTTAAATATAGTCATTTTGATAATGCACAACCAAATAAATATCCCCTATAGTGATTATCTCTTTTTGTTATGTGAGAAAATTTCATTAATAGACTTTTAATATTTATTTCATTTATAAGTAATTACTTAAATGAATTAGAATTCAACGTTGCATCTAAGATTTTATATAACATCAATATAAAGAGTTAAAACGTTATTTATTATCGATTTACGTTTTATCCCTGAGTTAATAATTTGGTGGCAAGACCCTCACAACCACACAAATCCGTACTCGAGAATTTAATATATAAAAACAGAAGAATTACAGAAGAATAAAAAATATCCGTCACTTTCTCTTAATAAACCAACCTACGGTCAAAAGAGAAATAAGCAATAACATATTAAACATCAATAAATGACCATCTTGGCTGGTCCACACGTGCCTCACCTTCCTCTTCACCAAATAGTGTGGTAGCTCTCGCGTGATCAATACTGTAAACCAACTATCTCCGCATTATGTTATATATTGCTTGACCTTGCTCGCCGCTCTATTAAGTAAACAAGCAAATCCAATATTAAGATATGGCTGATCAGAGAGTCTTCACTCTCTCAGAGGTTGCTCAACACAAATCCAAGAATGATTGTTGGTTTGTTATCAATGGCAGAGTAATGATCTCTATTCATGCTTTTTATCAAGTATCATCATTCTTGGTTATATATGTCTCCCTCTTAACGTTTGTTAACTTTAAAAATTTAAACAGGTATTGAATGTAACAAAGTTCCTGGAATTGCATCCGGGAGGAGAAGAGGTGCTGATAGAGTCCGCAGGAAAGGATTCCACTAAGGAATTTGAGAATATCGGACACAGCTACGCTGCGAAGAAATTGCTGCTCAAGTATCAGGTGGGTGTTATCGGAGGTTACACTTTTGAAGAGACGGAAACCAACAATGATTCAATCCGGGAACCCAAAAAGAAAGAGATGGAGGCTTTTGTCATGAAGAACGATAAAATGCCTACATATACAGCTATTCTTGAGTTCTTCGTGCCGCTCCTGGTCGCCGGTTCTTACTTTGCTTACAAACTTGTCACCAGAACCGAACAGATGCTTTATTAGATCGCATTTTCATTTCCTTGACGTGATAAAAAAAAGTCTGTCTTGCCATAATGTCGCAATGTAATTTTCTCGTTTTCGAAACAATTTCAATAAATTGCATGCGCCATTTTGAATTCTTAGCACAATCCAAACTGGTAGAGGAATGGTACAATGAAGATGCTATATACCTTTTAAACTACAGTACTGTGTACACATGCTGGTGTACAAAGGATGTCTACATGTAACTACCATAATAATATCTCTGAATGGAATGCCTGTTTAAGGTTGAAGGAGATAAACACTCTTTTGAGTAGGATGTCACTAGTTTGTAATTTGGCCAACTTACCAACACAAGTTCAAGCCACCTCATGACATAACTCAGTCCCATTAAGGTCAAATGAACAGGCAATTTACGCTTTGAAAATACGATTTGTGCATCTAAGTTCTCTTCCATGTAAACATCTAAATCATCTAAATCGGATAAAAACGAGTCATATTTCGGCTTCAAACGACACATTGTTAGTGTTAGTCCTGATTCTACAATTTAGCTGGGAATAATAAACGGCAATATTATGGTTTGACAAAGATGAGTTCTGAGTAAGTTTAATGCTACATGAATCGTGGATACATTTAACACAAATGCAGCTCTATAAGATTAAAAAAAAATGTTATATTACAGGTACAACACAAAGCTAACGTCCTCAGATTAGAATCCTGGTCCACTTTCTCCGCCATCCCCTCTAACAAAAATACAAAAGATTTACTCTCCATATCCGGAAACCATAACTGGAAGGAAAAAAAAGTTATATAGTGAATATAGAGAAGAAAGTAAAGGGGAGATGGAAGATTTTGAAGGTTTCAAAGGTGCTAGTGCATTTATGGCTCGAGAATCACTGAATCACCACACTTACAACTACGAGTGGAACATAATTTTTGATTCAATATAACAAGAGAATAACTACCTTTACATCTATCTAGGATGTTGTAACGGTGTGCAATCTGTACTCTTCAAATACCCTCCATCCCTCCCTGCGTAATATAAAATGCCGGATGAAGATTATACGTTTACTTTTCAAATTGCACAGACTGCGATCAATCCTGCAGAGAAAATCATTAAGCATAAGCCTTGATAAACTCAGTTGTGCTTTGAAAGATCAAATTATTTAACTAAGATAGCCATATTGGGTCCTTCACTACAAAATTATGGTTGTCCTTCAAACAAAATTCAGTAACAGATTGAATGGTACAATTCATCTCATATTCCAACCCAAAAAGAAAAAAAAAGCTTTACATTCTTCATCCTTGATTGCTTTTAACTGTGAACTCTAATCTGCGGAAACTGGCATTACTATAATGAGTCTTCATGTCCATGCCTCCTTGTGTACATATTTTAACAACATATGCAGTTATACTTACAGTTGTGCATCTAAAATGTGTGTGTGTGTGTGTGTGTGTGGGGGGGGGGGGGGGGGGGGGGGGGGGGGGGGGGGGAGGGGTAGGGGTTAGCTCGGATAATTAAATAAGACAACCCTCAGTCCATCACCAGGATCCAAGGTGCGTGTAGAACTTTGGAACTATATTTGCTGTGGACTAGCTCAGCAATCAGAAAGTTCTGGGAACGTCAGCCAAGAAAGGATGAAAAATAAGTGAAAACTAAATATGTAATAGATATATCGTATGCTATTATTAGGTAGAAAGCAACCTTAATGAATAAGAATAACTATAATTGCCCTTAGAAGCCATTATTCATAAACTATGACATGGTTAAAACTATTTTAGAATGTTCCATGATTTTTGGGAAAACATAGTTCCATACAAATTTAATAAATAGCCATTGGTTGTTTAATTGCATTTACTCATCTTCTTAATATTAAATTATCTAAACAACAAGCAAAAGGTTACAGGACTTCCAACAAGCTCCTCACACAAACTAAATTGTATTAGATAATGGCAATTTGGCGCCATGGATGTTGTTTTACATAACTAAGCTAAATTGAAAACTACACGAGTACATTTTCATGAAACTCAAGAAACTTTATCCAACACAGAATTTAAAGACCAACTAGCAGACTAACCATTATATAACCAATACTTTTTATTCCACTCCCTGACATACCATTTTCCACTGATAAAGGAAACAAATAGATCTTCGCAGCTCAACCTACATATGTATCACAACACGAGTTCTATTTCACAGTTCATCTAATTCTGAATCATTTTTAAGAATGAAGACAAATCAATCAAAAAGTTGCCATATTATCTGCAAATTATGAGTTTGTAGAGAAAGAAACATTGCAATGAATCTAACTTCATAAAATTTTAATATTAGAACAGAAGCTGAGAGTCCAAGTCATAATACCAGACCAACAAAAAAAAAACTATTATATCTCTGTGAATAGAAAAAACACAGGACACCTGTATAATGACCAAAAGGTGGCAACAAGAAACACGAAGAAAGGAGGGAAACTGTTTCAGGGAGACAAGAAACCTTGAGGTATAATTCCTATCCAAAACATATAAATAATTCTTCTGGGTGCCGGGGGCAGAGTATCCTACAGACCTTCGGAGGACCAATTCTAAGTCAAAGGTAGATGTTTGCTACTACTTATGGAGTAAAAAACCAACATGGTTTTGGTATTATTACTACAATCACGAGGATCTAAAATTAGATCAAAGCTTCTGAGTGCAGACAATCACAGTCACACTATCAAACAATGCTGATATCCACAAAATGCATCTTGATTGGCACAATGCTTGAAATATAGAAGACAAATCATAACCCCATAGTCAATATACACAATGGTTAGGATGCAGGGTGGGCCTTGTGCATGTCTTCTGTGTAATATATACATTTAAGCAAACAAGATAAGGTTTAAGCAAGCTCACCAATAAGGCAAAGGAGAAAAACAATCCATAATGTCACTTTAACAGGCCGACTATATTGCATTTGATACTGTGACCTTTGAAGTTGTCTTTGAATAACTCCATACCAGCCATAGAGTTGCTTATCGTAACAGTCATCACTGCTGTCCAGGCAACTCTTACTTTTTTCATAACATGCATTTATACCCTAAGAAAAAAGAAAGAAATTAGAATCACAATTGATGCAATACTGAACATTATGATAAATAATAAAATAGTGACAGATTAATATAGATATAGTAACCCATGAGGGGTTAGTAGAATGGTTAGGCACTTAGGCCTGCGGTTTGTCCCACAAGGTCTGGGGTTTGAATCCCCTAATGGGTAACTACATGGCCAAAGGCCATAATTTCTTGTTTCCGGAGAATGTAGGTTTCGGCAGGGGCCTAGTTTCGAACTCGGGTTCGCTAAGCACATCAGGGGATTTCTGGGTTATAAAAAAAATTAATATACAAATAGTATAGCTTTCAAATACTCACCCTGGTCAACTGGGAAGATCTCAATAGTGCGGTATCGGCTTCTTGAAACCGGTCTATTGCCTTCCACTTCCTAATTCCATTCTTTGGCCACTTCAACTTGGTTGCAGATTCCATGGTATTTAGAAACCCAGAAACACTGGGTATCTTCCGTGGCGGTAACGTGGGCTGTCCATTGGAAGTATTCTGTTGGTTACTATCATCATTAATCGATATCTTCCAAGCACTAATGTCAGCACTAGCACTAGCAGTCCTCCTATGTCCACATGGTTTCTCCTCCCTAGCCTCCACAGAACCCTGCTCGTTTAATTGGCTTGATTTCTTTGAACATTCAGGTGCCGAATCTTGACCTGTAGGTTTCGGTATATCATTGTCCCTCCCATGATTTTTTACACCCTTTTCATCAGATGCTGATGGTCCAGACAGAAACAATGCAAGTTCATTGCACTCCCCTTCATCCAATCGCACCCAAGGCAGGGATGCCTTGCCATCTGAACGAGCTGATTCCTTTAATGATTTCTCGGTTTTTAAAATTTGGTCTTCAATTGCAATAATAAATTCTTGATGCCTGTCTCTTGAATCATCACTTGAGCTTTTAACATAACTTGATTGAACAGCCCTAGCAAACACCTCTAACTGCATTTCAATTCAAACCAAATAAAGTTTACTATGCTGACATGACTAAAAGCACAATTCCACTACAAGAAAAACAATCAATCTCCAGTCCAGAGATATACACACACATAAAAACGCACAGAGCAGAGAGATAAATAACCTGCCATTTGGCAGTTCCAAGAGCAGTTTGTAGATCCCGTTGGAGTTCCTCCGAATTCCACATACTAGAATTATCTTTCTTTACGTGAATCCATGTTCTATATAACGATTCCATCCTGTACACCATATAATTATAAACAAACTCAATATCCAACACACAAAAATTAAATAAACGGAGCATCTGAATCCTAAATATTCCATAAATGGATCCAAACCGCGTTTATCCAACAACTATAAATACCCTAAATCTCTGGAAATGGAAGCGAACACGAATTAATCAAAATACACAAACGAAACATTATTTTGGGATATGAAATTGCAGAACGCAATGAATTTGAAAAGCAATAAACAAATAAACAACGAACAAATGCGAAGTTATAACCTGTCTGCAGATTCCTGAACTTCCTCAGCCGCAGAGAAAAATGGATCCTTCTCCCACCGGTCAAAACTAGTAGCCATTTCAATACTTTTAACTCCGAATAATTAATTAATAAATTAACACCCAAATTGAAGAGAGAATTATCTTCACACACAGAAAATAAAATAAAAAACCTAGCTGAGAGAATCTTCGTTTCAATCAATTAGCGAATTGTGCTATGACATTGATACAGCAAATCAATAGATCGTTCGATTGTAATAATCTAAAAAGCAACAGAGAGGAAGAGAACGTAAAAATCGCTTCTTCTTCTTTTTTTCTTTTTTTTCGTTTTTCTGGTAGAAGGTGGATTGAAATCAATGTTTTTTTTTTTTTTTGAAAAATTGAAATAAATGTCTTTTGGAGAAGAAGTTCAGCGTAGCCACATGATTAAATAAAGTGGCGTCGTCAACATAGATAATGAGTGTATAAATAAATAAATATATATATTTGTAATGTTTGGAGCTCGAACGGCGTCGTTTTGTTAACATGACAAGAATTGGTTCAAAAGTGGTGTACGATCAGATAGATACAGTTGCATCGTGTGAGTTTTGACTTCAAATTTTGGCCAGTCAAATTTGAAAGTCGTATTAATATACACGCTGATTATAAATCTATCTTTTTGTAACTAGCCTTTGTCTGTATTTATATAAATTGTTGCCACAGGAAGAGAACAAAGGATTATGGCCAAAGATCATAAATAGTCTTTACATTATTGCAAATTCTAAATTCAATAAACCCTAATAACTAATAAGTACTTTTATTTTTATTATTTTTGCTAAGAATTTTTTTTTTTTGGGGGACAAAAATTCCCTCAAAACAGTTGGAAGTTAGACTTATGTAATGTTTGAGAGAATGACCAAAATTACACTAAAAAGAAGGACCTCTAGAATTTTCACCAAATGTATTTGACAATAAAAATCCCCTCAAGTTCTATAATTACACTAAATACTGTTTATTTAGAATAATTAATCATTTTTTTTGTCTTTTGTATAGATTGCTCACAATCTGAACCTACACGTACTACATGATATATAGATGAATCATTTGATTAAAGATCACATTAATTTCTAGATTAATTCATATAATCTGACAATAATATGATAGCAAAAAAGTAATAAATAATTAAAAAGCTTTTGATGTGTGCGTGGTCCACCCATACAAGATATGTAACTTTAGGAGAAAACTTGGTAAAGTCGGTTGAAGTTAGTTGTAGGATTTAATAATGGGTGTATTTTACATCGTTCCGCTACCGTAAGAGTTTTGCTCCATTTTCTCCATTATTTACATTGTGTTTCTATTTTTTAATTTTAGTGGGTGTGACTCTTCTCGGTTTAAGGCTTATAAAAAGCCAAGGAACTGTTTGAACGAATTTTATAGGACTAGTTTAAAAATGAAGATCTGTGCTATGTGCCCGCTTCAAAACAAAGACTTGCATAAATGTTAATGTTTTTGCTACTCGTTGAAGCAAAAGTGATTCAAATCAAATTAAGAGAGAAGACATTGATTGCCTAGTTATTTGAAAAAATAAAGACAGGTTTACAGATTTTTAGTTGGTAAAGTGTTTGTGAAATGTCCCAGAGAAGGATTATTCCCGGGTGGGAGACATAGAGGAGCTTTGTCAGTAATCATAAAATTTGTAATTTTCAGTTTGATGGTTTGCAAATAAGCAAACATGAACTAGATGAGAAAACAGTCATACTTGTTAGGTTGTATAACATCATTGTCACCACTCCAAAAACATCCAATTAAAAATGATATCTAAATTTTAAAGAAACGATAGATGGTTATACATCAACATGTCTTTAAATCATCAAATACATAAAGCAGTTAAATCAACAAAAACAAATAGTCATCTAAGGGATAAAGTTGAAAATGTAACCTCGTTCAAAGAACAAACTATTACATCTTATGAAGGTTAAGATAATCTTTCAACTCGTCCAACAGAAAATGATGGTTGTTTTGGTTGAGGAAGTATTATACTATCACATGCTAGCATAACAACTACATATGACATAGTAGGTTTGTCTGATGGGTCTTCCTGAATGCACAACAATCCAATATAGATGCATCTCAACGGTTTAACTAGAACCCATGACTGCGTGATTACTGGATCCATCAGCTTTTATATTTGTCCTTCACACCATAGTTTCCACACTTGCAATGTTACATACAAGTCATGAACTAGGATCAATATATCAGTCACTGGAAATAAAGAAAAAAATCTTCAAATACAAAGTTGGATTTAGTTACATACATAATTTAGGAAGCTTAAACTGGGTTATAAAAGATGAAATCAAATGTTATTTCTTCCGCTTATAATCTCTAGTAGTAGAACTCCAAAACTGAAAACGTCCGATTTGACGGAGAATATTCCTATCCATAGCATATTTCGGAGTCATATATCCACTTATTGAAAATAGTAAAACCAAAGAAAAGTTGAAATATTATTAAGGATTCAGGGGTTGTATCTCCTAGAGCATAAAGCACCAATTGCTGCATTTTTAAGAAATAAGTTGCAATATGAAAGAAACGAAACTAATTAAAAAGAAATATCTTGGTATTAGCTTCGGTTTGATTCCAACCAAATATCTTGGTCATCCCAAAATCAGATATCTTTGGGTTCATATCATAATCTAGCAAAACATTACTAGCTTTCATATCCCGATGAATAATTTTGAGTCGGGAATTTTCGTGAAGATATAAAAGACCCCGTGTAATTTCATTAATGATGTTCAAAAGTGTTTTCCAATCCAGTTGCACACTTTTTGTTGAATCTAACAATGAACGGAAAATTATATTAAATGATATAATTCTAAAAACCCGAGTAAACTCGAAACAAATCATGTAAACATTTCAAAACTTATCAGCAAGTGGTAAATGCATCCAATTTTTTGTTTTCGTATGGACAATAACAATCAGAAAGTTTAAGAGGCCAACCAAAGTTGAGGAAATCGAGACTTTTGTTGGTCATGAACTCATAGATGAGTAACAATTCATTCCCCTTTAAGCATCAACCCTAAAAGTTTGAAAAGCTTTTAATGTTGCAATTTGGCAATCAAAGTGACTTCGTTCTTAAACTCCTATAACCCTTGTCTAAATGTTCTTGAGAGTCTCTTCATTGCAATTTCTTTACTGTCTGCTAAAATTCTCTAGATTTGTTCCATAAAACACTATAAAAGAGTTCATTTGTCAACAAACACGCTACATGGTATGTCTTAACTCATGAGTTGCTGGGTTTAGTTTAGAATTTGTTTGAATAAAATTTAAAGCCATTACCTTACAATAAATACATACCTTGTAGACAGGGTTGAACCCACCTTGTCCAATCTTATTTACATCTGAGAAATGTTGTGTAGCCTTGATGACGAGATCTAGAGGAAACAAAGATAACTCTTTAGAATCCATTTGCCTTTCTCCTTACAAATCATCGTATGAGTAGTCATTTCCCATTCTACATTCTCTCAAGTGAATTAATCCAACCTCTTGACTACTTGATATCTCCTCTACAAGTCATATTGTATTAGTTTAGAGTATGAGAAAGAAAATTAGAGATTTCATTGACACATATGCATGCGTGTGTGTATAGCTATTAAAATCAAGCAATGTGACGTATAACATGATATTATGAGTTCAAACATAACTATTGAAACATTTGGTACGAAATCAAAAGAAGGGTAATATAGCTTTTATAATGTCAAGTAAATTAATCAATCATCTTCGTCTGTATTATTTTTCTCAACATACGCCAAAGAAAATAACTTAACAGTGCTAGCACCACTACAACTGTTGATGATGTTATAGAAATTGGAATCCAGGCTCTACTTTGCTTCTTTCTCTTGCTTCATGAATGTAAGGTTTCATTTGATAGGTTCAATTCAATTAATAAATGTAATTTATACAAATAATGAAGAGAAAAAACATGATAAAATGTGAAACTCGTAAAACATTTAATAACAAAATGAGATTAATACATGAACTCACCATCAGTGTTGCCGGAATTATTAGATGGAGTGTTGGGGGCTGGAGCTCCATCTATAGGTATCCCCGTAAAAAGGGTAAATCTCAAACCCCATATTACAACTTGGGTTAAAAACATAACCACATAGCGGGTATGAGATACGGTATAAGAAACCACCACATTTTCCACCGCATATGAGACTACCATAAACAACTATATTCAAACACGCACGATAGTCTACTGTTGACAAATTCGGTAAGCACTGCACAAGAGTATGAATTTTTTCATTTTTAAAAATAGTTACATTATGGATCTCATGGTTTGAAGCAGATAACATCACAATTGTTTTTTTGATGGTCTAATTCAAAATTTCAGAAAACACATCATGTTGAGTATATTGATGTGTAGTATATTAGGCATAATTCGGATATGTGTCCAAAGCAGAGTACAAAGAGCAGTTAGAATAACGCACCGTACATAGATCAAACCATATTATTGCACTTACATTCTTTTACAAGCCTATCAGTTGCATTACCTATGCAATTATGGCAGGTGCCATGAGTAGTATCGAATCTAGACAGAACAATGCCATAAACCTTGTCTTGATTTTCACTATAATAGATAGACTTGTTACCTCTATCAGCAAGCTATTGGTTGAAGAGGCGACCGACATTGTACATGTAGTTGGATGAAGCAGTATTATTTTCATCTGATGGGCTTAAATTGGAGAGATAAGAGGATAGTTGCTGAGCTAGAATGTACAACAAAGGACGACATCCTTGTAGCTAATTCCAACTCTATAAAGCCATTTGTTTGACAAAAATTTTCAAAAAGGAAACATCCAACATGCATATATTAAATTATTAATGAGAATTAAAAGGGAACTTCGTATTTATATAAAAAAAAATTACTTCATTAATCAGAGGAGATGAGAAAATTAAAACAGGTAGAAACTTTGGATTTTTTTTTTTAAGTATTATAACTTTGGATTTGTTTTAAAAGTTAACTTAAGAACAAAAAAAAATGATGGAATTTAGTGTAATTATAAAAACTTGAGGGGAACCCTCTATATTAAACGGAAGTTTAGTGGAGGCAAGTATAATTAAAAACCTTTTAGTTATAGTTGGAAGAGACCGACAGTATTGAAGCAAAAGCGAGGCACAGCAGTCCAGCAGCAGCTATGGAGAAAGAAGGAGAGCAACTGTGCGAGGCGGCGAGGGAAGGAGACAAAGACAGGGTGAGAGCTCTAATTGATTCAGGAGCTGACGTGTCCTACTTCGACGGCGACGGCATGACTCCACTCATGCACGCGGCCAAGCTCGGCCACGTCGACGTCGTCAAGGCTCTTCTCGAAGCTGGCGCACCCTGGAATGCTCTCTCTCCCTCTAAACTATCCGCCGGAGATTTCGCTATGGAGTCTGATCACCAGGAAGCTTTTCAAGCCCTCCTCAATACTGGTTAATAATTCTTTACTCTTCCTTCTTTTGTTCTTATTTCATTAAAATTATGTCTCACAAAAGATTTACTTCTAATTGAATTTTTGCATATATAATATCAAGTTAAGATATTATTTATTTTTTTCATTTTTCATTGATGGCTTTTGCAAGTGTGTATTAAGCATTTTGGAAGTGTAGTTGATTACATGAATGAATCAATTAGAGGAAAATTTGGATGTTCGCAGATAACCATTGTTATATACTTATATTTAGTGTATTGATATTAGACTTAGCCGAAGATTGGTTGATTTTTTGTTGGGTCTGATCACTGATATACAGTATGCTACCACCACTTTTGGTTTTTAAGATTTTTAAGAAATGAAATTTTGTTTAACCAATGTATGTTTTTTTTTTTTTTTAATAATGAGAGCTAATGAAACATATATTTTACCTAAAACTGGGGTTTATGTTTCTTTACGTTTACAAATGATTATTCATGAATGAACAGGAATTCAGGCCGAGTTAATTTTGGGAACAATTGCAAGGGCAGCAAATAAAGACAGTGATTCTGATGGGGTCTACTTGGAAGACAGGGTTTCCTTTAGTGAGGACAAGCTGATGGACTCCAATAGCAAGGCTATTATGATGGCTTGGGAGAAACCATTGATGGAGGCTCACGCGAAGGCTGTTTGCTCGGGGGGTGGTCATATTCTGAACATTGGATTTGGAATGGGTCTTGTGGATACAGCCATTCAGCAGTATGCTCCTGTTACACACACAATTGTTGAGGCTCATCCAGAGGTTTATGAGCGTATGCTTCGTACTGGCTGGGGTGAGAAGGATAATGTGAAGATAGTGTTTGGTCGCTGGCAAGACGTTCTTTCTCAACTTGAAACTTATGACGGTAAGTCAAGATACATTTGCTCTAAGAATGATCCCTACATTTATCTATGAACCTTACTGCTAGTAGTTACATATATGATATATGCACTATCAGGTATTCCATTTGTATGTAAGTTACTCTTTTAAATTTATTTTCTGAGCCATTGTGTTATGCTATTCATATGGTCATATTAGTGATCTTATCTCTTTTATGAATTTTTGTCCAGTGAGTAACATAAATGTATTACTATTTACCCCATATAGTTAGCAACACGCCACTGTTACTTAATTTTCCAACTTAATTTCTTTCCGTTGTGTTGGATCCAGGTATATTCTTTGACACCTATGGAGAGTATTATGAAGACCTGAGAGAGTTTCACCAACATCTTCCCAAGCTGTTGAAGCCTGGAGGAATCTACTCTTTTTTCAATGGTCTTTGCGGAGGTAATGCATTCTTCCATGTTGTTTACTGCAATCTGGTCTCTTTAGAACTGGAGAACTTGGGCTACTCGACACAATTGATTCCCTTGCCTGTTAAGAATTGTCTAGGAAAAGAAGTTTGGGAAGGTGTGAGACACAAATATTGGCAGCTTGATACATATTATCTCCCAGTTTGTCAGTCTTTACAGGATTCTGAATGATATTTAAATTTAATTCATCTAATTTTCCGTTCCTAATGTCCAAGCACTTGAAACGTTTAATGAAGTTAGTATCTTTCAATTATTTATTTATTTATATTATCACTCCTTCCTATGAGTTTGGATGGGTAGGATGCCATATTGCAAGTGATTCCTATACAATTTGTGGTTATTGGATTATTGCATCATATATGGTTGATTAGAGACTGATATCAGTGACATTTGTCCCTATCGAGTCAAGAATGTGAGCCCTCCTACTAGATGCAGAAAATGGTTCAGCAACATAAGTTATAAGTTTGTTGTTCTTGTTCACAGTTCATCAATAAAATAGTTTGACAATTCAATTCAACCACGCCAGTGCTTAATTGCTGTTGATTGGGGAAATGATTCAGATGAAGGAAAAATTAGAAGTGAAACCTCCTTGGGAGGTAAAAGCTGTTTCATGGAAAGGTTCCCAAACCATTTGGGTAAAATTACAGACTAGCAGCTAATGCTACAAGCACATAACTTAATTTAATCTTTCTCTATTTTGCTTTTCTTTTTTAATACAAAAATTCCCCTGACCTTACCTTTGTTCCTCAAGTTCTAAACTAGGGACTATTGGTGGATCCTACAACCTTGGTAGTTATAAAACTCTTATGATATTAATATCCTAGGTAGGTAGCCCGAAGGGTTATTGACCCTTGACCTCTTGCTTGAGAGCTCCACCCTTCAACGCTTAGGGCAACCCGGCAACCCCTTGCGGTTAACTCAATTTGATCTTTTCCTAACCTTCTCTTACCCATACGTATTTCTAATTTAACTAATTTATTAAACACAGATTTGGTGATTTTTCCTAAGCAATGAATTGCTACTGGCATAATATACTAGCAATAAATCTGAACATGTTTTACCTTTCTCCATTGAGTCTGGGTCTTTTCTTCTGAACTGCATTTACATTTGATATCAGTTACATCAGAATGGAAGTATGGTATAACTATCTGCCAAATAATTTCTTTTTCCTTTCCTTTTTTTTTTGGGTGTAATTTGTCCTCTATGAAAGAAGATCAATCCATTCAATAAAGAAATTATGTTAAGTTTGTGCCAAGATTTTCATTGTACGGGAAGAAATTCTCAGTAAGCATATGTTAATGTTATATTTTGCTGAAAGTTTCTCAGCATAATCATTGTACCTGCTACCAGTTGTGAGGAAAAGAACTGAGTACCAACTGATACTCCTTTTAGTGGAAGATAAGCAGGTTTTGGATCATTGGCCGAGGAAGGTATCTGAGAGACCTTTATAGTGTACTTGTTTTAAAAACTGAATTTCAATTTTCCTTTGAAGTGCCTTGAGTAGAAACAGATAATTCTAAGGGCTTTACCATGCAGCCAAAATCCTGGTTGAAAATTTTCTTTAGGAATATCACCGACTGGGAGCTCATGATTGTGTATGGCATTATCTTACAAATTTAAAGAATTACTACATAAAAACCTCTAGCAGTCTACTACTTCAAAATGCCACACCCATTGTGAGATATTGTAGAGTTGATTTGAAGAATCTAGCTTTAGATTTTAGAAACATAACATAAAAGTATAAAACGGAAAATGCATTTAGGTTCACATAATAATCATTTACATGGTTTTTATATACAATTGTTTCTCTTTTAATCCCCTGATCACTCTGTAGAGCTATTACAAACGCAACTGGTGGTGCTTGCTCAGTTGCTGGAACGTTAAAGAAAAGGTGCGAAGCAAATGTGCTTTGTACATAAAGTGAGCCATTATTTGTGCTAAAGAGGCACTTCATTGCCCATGATTTAGTTATTAGACCAATTCTTCAGGGCATTATGATCATGTCCAGCTGAAAGCTATTGGACTACTAACAACGTGTTTCCCGTCAGACCACTGTAGATGAGCAAAGCTGGTTGTGCCAGACGGCTTAGAACTAGCAGTGAATGTCACAGTGTAGCTCTTTTTTTCATATTGTTCACTAAAGCTCAATGATTCTGGCTCAACTAACATCTTCACTGATGGAGTCTCTGAAGACATGGATACCTTGTACGTTGCACTAGTGCCCACGTTAGTTAGAGTCCTAGTGTATTTCACAGTGCTTGTTACTCCAGCACCACCCTTACTGCTTGATGCAGTTTCCAACGGAACTGCAAAAGAAGGGTAATTGAAATTCCCCAGACTGTATACTTTGCTCGACACACAGGTGAAGTCTCTGTTTGTAGTTAGCTTTATTTGAGATGTGCTATAGTTCAAGGCACAGAGGAATCCTAGATAATCGTCAACCGTAGCATCATAGACAAGGCCGGGATCAAGGGCTGCTACTGGATTCACGTGTCCAGCTCCGTAGTCAAAAGGTGTTGATGCGTGTCCAGTGGCAACGTCTAGTATGGTTCCCCCATTTTCGTATGTCGAGTAGGCTGTGGTCATGAGGGCAGACTTAATTGCTGCAGGACTCCATTCTGGGTGAGCTGCCTTGAGGAGCGCAGCTAACCCACTTACATGAGGGCATGACATCGATGTGCCTGAAATGATGTTGAAGTCCACGTGCCTGGTGTCGCTTTGCATTCCAGTTGGACCAACCTCACCAGTCCAGGCAGCCAGGATATTGACTCCCGGTGCTATAAGGTCTGGTTTGAGAATTTCCGGAGTGATTGGATTTGGACCTCTAGAGCTGAATGCTGCCACCACTGGTGATGGCTGGATCCCCAAATGAGTACCTCCGGAGGCAATTGTGGCGGTTGGATGAGGATCTGAGAGATATTTCTTAATCACATCTCCTGCTATCTGACCCACAGCTGCAGATGGCAAGAGTTGCGCATCCGCTACTAACTCTTCCCCGTAGTCATCAGTGTTGGCTAAAATCATGCCTACACCACCGGCATCCTTCACCACCATACCTTTTTGTACCCTAGTATTCCCTCCTCGATCACATAAAACAATTTTCCCTGCCACTTTTGCAGGAATCAAACTGCCAGTCATGCAAAGATTACCAGTGGCTGTATTACTAACGTTGGCAGCATAAACCAGTGGCACCAAAGAACCAGATAATGGTTTTCCACTGTAAAGTGATACACCAGTATAATTCTTTCCATTTCCAAGGTTAACATAGGCAGGAAAATCACGGTCCAAAGTTCCGGCACCTACAGTGGTTATCCAAGGTGCAACGTTGGACAAGCTTCCCGAATATGGCCCACCATTTCCGGCTGAACATGATACAAGAATCCCCTGTGCCATAGCGTTGAAAGCTCCGATGGCTACAGTGTCTCTATAGTAGTCTGTTAATCCTCCCCCAATGGACATGGATATAACGTTCACACCATCTTCAACGGCTTTATCCATGGCTGCTACGATATCTGAGCCAAAACACCCTCCAAGCCAACACACCTTGTATGCGGCAACACGGGCTTGAGTAGCCATCCCACGTGCCGTCCCAGAAGCATAGCCAAATAGGCTAGCTCCCGAGACTGCTGATCCAGCCGCTGTAGTTGAAGTGTGAGTTCCATGGCCATCTTCATCTCTTGGTGACTTGGATTCCGCGGTTTCATCAATAGGTCCGAATGCTGCTTCATACCCTTTTGAGAAAAATCTCGCACCAATCATTTTTTTATTACAGCTTGATGAGCTGAAGTTTTTACCCACCTCACACGTTCCTTTCCAGGCTTTTGGTACTGGCCCGAGTCCTGTATCATCAAAGCTTTTGCTCTCTGGCCATACACCAGTGTCTAAGACTCCAACGATCACATCGCTTGCTGCCTCAGATGCAGGGAAGAGTGCTACACTCTTTCCTAATCCAAGGAACTCCGGTGTTCGAGTCGTGTGTAGCTCATATCTAGCTTCAGGTAGAACAGCAAGAATTCCAGGTTGTTTCTCAAGTGACTCAACTTCCTCAACTGTTAGCCTCGTAGAGAAACCATGAATTACATTGTTGTAGGTGTACAGCATGGCTGCAGAGTCTGATACAGATTTTAAAGATGAGTCATACCATTGAAAGTGATCGTCGAAACTTGCTGGCATATTGGATCTATCCATGTGAATTACATAAGTCTTTTTGAACTGCTGGTTCTTCTCTTCCGCCACAGCATACACGTAACAGAAAACCAGCAGTAGACTTATTTGCAGGAGCCTGAACTTCATCTTCTCACTCTGTTCTTTTAAGCCTGAGTTGTAGTGTTGAGGCAATTCAATGAGTTTCTACTGCTGTTTTGTTTCGAAAACGGTGTGAGAAAGGAAGCAAAGTGAACATAGAAGTAAGAAAGACTCTCCAGGCCCTTGGCTATAGCCAATTCGTTTCTAATTGGCATGGGGTCCTGATGCCTGATGGGGGTCTTATATAAGATTCCACCAGCTTTGACTCCAGTAAACTCATAGTCCTGTGATGTCTGTAGGTAATTTGGAGCTATGTGTTTGGTGTTGTCATGTGGGTCAATCCTTTCTTTTCTAAATTCTCATAATTTGAATATACGGTCCAACAAATTTCCTCAAAAAAGAAAGTATTTTGGTGAGACTATACTCGTCTCACTAGGATCGGATCAATCGTGTCATATTGTCGTAATTCTGTTGTCGCATTGCTTGATTTCACAGGTAATTAATTACGAAGCTCTACGCATGACTGAAAACAGGATCAAAATGGCTGATAATCTTATGCTAATATGATCTTTTGTGACATCATGATCTCGCAATTACTGTCTAATAATTGTGAGTGAATCTATGCTCTCTTTTGTTAACTCTGCATTAGTGCATTTTGAATCTCAATAATCAATATCCAATCTAGGCTCTATCTTTTAACCCATAAAACTTAATGACTAATGACTTTACGAGTCCCATTTAGTGGATAATTGGTGGGCAAAAGCTTGCCAAGTGTTCCACTCTTGTATGCTTTTACAGGTCAACATCCATAAGAGAAAATGGCCTTTGGTCTCTTGTTGCTTTCTCATTCGTCCCAAATTTATGTATTCTGTTGCCCAATCAACGTAGACCCTTACTAGCATGCTTAAACTACTTTGCTTTTTTGCATTTAAACCCATGTGCAAGATTTATTCTGCAATTGAAGTTTGCTTTTTCAATAAATAAAATAAGTGATCTTTTGTAACAGTAGAGGAGAAAAAATAATTGAAATCCTTCAACATATGAACACACCACCGTTCACCGCAGAATCTTCATGTGGTGGAAGAAGCACTAATGATCTCATCTGTTGAGAATTGTGATGCTGATGAGGAGGATTACAAATTTACAACATCAAGATTTTGGCTGCTCTTTTCAAGACTTAAATGTCAGTCACTTTCTTTATCATTATTGGGATTGAAATGAAAGGGGAACACATACATTTGTTTAGATCGTATATCATCATCGACAAGTTGTGTGGCAACCGCACTAGCAAATACAGATCGAGAGATTCATCAAATCTTATATAAATATTTCTTATAAAAAGCATTAATTATATTAATTAATATTTAATCATAAGAAAAAGAAATGTAGATATGTATGTTTCTTCCACTCTATCAATCAGCTTTCGTAGAAATTAGCTGGAACAGGGTCCCTCCCCAGGTCCCTCCATCAATAATTGATCTCTATATATTGTAATTTATACTTTCTGTATGTTGTTTAACCATTAAAACTTAAAATCTCTTTCGAACCGAAAATCTACATTGTACAAGATACATTCAATAATCGATTCAATAATTGAAATATTAACACGTACATTAATAAATATTAGTTTTTCGTCTTGTTTTTATTTTCTCTCTCATTTTATTTATTTTCTTAATGTGTCAACTTTTCGGTGGTTTGATATATATATATATCATTCAACAAGTACACCGGTATGACTTTGTTATTTCTTTTTGTTACGTCTAAATTATTGAACATTTAACCATTTCATAACATCGTGGTCGTATTAAAAGAAACGTTACATCAAATTATCTATCAAGAATACGAGGTTAAATTAAAACTAAACGTGCATATTTTTATTATATGTCCTTGTTATATCTCTTTCTCTCTAAAACTAAAATAACTGTAAATAACTGTGTTTTTTTTTTCTTTCCAAATATTTATTCATTTATTTGAAGAAATAAAACATCATGAATCATGATGACATGTGCGATTGAAAGATAAATAATTTTCATGATTGCACTTCCATCTAATCACCTTTGAGTTATCAATTCATCATCCGATCAAGAAATTTGTGAAAATTAACAAATGAGAAGAGGAGAAGTAAGTTACAAGCAAAGGCAACAAATAATTATAAAGGGTCGCATCCATCGTTATTCTTATGGCTCAATTATATATGGAATCTAACTCTCATGCCCCACTCTTCAATTTCCTTCTCTATAATATTCTTGTCCCCACAGCATCTATATATCAGACATTTTAGACGATACTAATATATATTTCACATCTATATTATTGGAGTCGAGAGTTCGAACAGTATCCCAATATATTTTTTAAATCCCTGAATTATTTATGGTTGATCATAAAATGTTTTTATCTCTGTATGTAAAAGGAAAAAAAAATGAAAAATTTAACAAATATCATAAAACCCCGAATTATTTGTGATTATATTGTTCATAGACTGTTTATTCTCTCTATATGTAAAAGGAAAAAAAAATTGAAAAATTCAACAAACATCCTATGAGTTTACTCAATCGAGACTTGAAAGGAAGTTTTTTAAAAGAATGTTGTTGGGTCTGAACAATTGAAATAAGTCAAAATTATCTCACTTGTACTTAAAATTAAGGATCTAATACTAAATGATAATTCGATTGAGTAATATTATTTTTCATTCAAATTTACCTAAATAATATATCATATTATAAATGTGTGATATGTAAATTACAAGATGATACGACGAATGATGTATTAGTTACAACTTATTTATCACATATTTTTTTTCATAAATTTAGACGAAAAAAAAGAGTAAAGTAGTGTTACAATTCATTTGATTTAGTATCTTTTTAAAGAAAATACATATTCAATTTGGTTAGTTTCTTCTAATTTTAATTAAATGGGGACTCATCAAATTGATTTCATTTTCAAGTGGATTAGAATAAAATATCATATTATCACAAATGAAAAATAACACTTTAACACCGTAATCAAATCTACAAGAACAAGTTTTAGTAAACAAAACCAAACAAATTAATCAGCTTAAAAGAACTTGAATTGGATTTTGACCTCCAAATTTTGAGTACAAGACATGAAAACCAAAACAATGTGTACAAGTTTAATTTATTGATCCCGTAGAGAGTTGCTAAAAGCATAAAGTCACTTTCCTGTCCAAAGTTGGTGTAAATAATTGAAATTGAGTCTCAACAAGTCGTAGCTCAATTGAATTCTATAGATTCCTTCTTTAATGATCCATTCAAATTAGAATTGACAACTATCAAACTTTAATAGGCTCAACTTAATCATTTAAGCATTATTTATTTATTTATATTAATTAGATATCAATTGAATTATAGAACTATCGGAACCTCGCAAGATCAACCATTATAAATATGATTCAGAATATAATTCCCGCAAATGGGGAGGGATCTCCCCACTCTTCCTTCAATGGTATATTCAAATTAGAATTGACTGCACTATCAAACTTTATTAGGCTAACCTAATCATTGAAGCATTTGATCAGCTTATAAGCATTAATGCATTATGTAAACCAACTTTGATTAGCAGCCCCTTATGTTGTCGGTCCATGCCCCACTCCACTAACCACTTGATTTATGGAAAAATTAGGTATATAGTGTCATTAAAAGAAAACCTTTGTATGGAACGGTCTTATCATCATTTGATGAGCCAATATAAATGCAGAATATGACAATTTTAAACTATAGTTTTATATATTTGATATACATAATACATTTGCATTGGACGATTTCACCAAGTGACAATGAGACCATTCCATATAAGTTTTTCTCCATCTATATTTATATCAAATGATGTAACCTATAAAACATGGCCACATTTTGTTTCTTTTCTTTGTTGTTTGTTCAGGGAATTGAATGTCTAATTAAACGGTTAGATATTGTCCCTTGATTGAATGGATTGAAATAGATGTTATCGATATATGTGTACATGTCCTCTTTTTCAAATGGTGTGTACATTATCTTCTACTTTTACGGTGAAATTCGAGTACTACTATTTACATTAAAAAAATTATTTAGATATTTCTTAATTGGATCATGCACGGAGTGTTTGGTATTAGTGGACTAATGATTCATTTGGTTTCATACTTTATTTATAAAAAATGATGTATATGCATTTGGCTATTATAAAAAATTAGAATAATATCATTAAAGTTTTTACTTTTTTCATGAAATATCAAATTTTTAAATTTATTTACCATATTAGTATCTTCGGTTCTTTTTTTTAAAAAAATTCATCACTTTAGTCCTTTGACTAATTTACTAACCGTCAACTATGACATAACTTATTAAAGTACAACTTTACCCCTATATAATTTAATTAAGCTAAAATGATGATTTTATCCTTTAACTTATTACAATATTACATCTTAAATCTTTATTTGTATTGTCCAAAATATCCTCAAACATTATTAGATTTTTACATATTTACCAATATTTATATATATATATATATATATATATATATATATATAAACAGTTCTTTTCTCCTCGGTGCGTACTGATATAAAATATATAAGTGCATTGTATGTGGGTCATAGATTATAGATAAGCACTGACAAGTGCACACAGATTGGGTCAAAGCAATTGAATATAATGGTCTACATACAATGCACTGATAAATATTTATCAGTGCGTACTGAGGTGAAAATTATCTTATATATATATAATAACATAAAAAAATCTTCACTAAAAATAAAATATAAAAATTATTATTAAATATACAAAAACAATTCTTAATAAAAAAAACTAAATAAAAACAATTGTAGTAATGTACTACTAAAATAATCTTATTGTCAAAAATATTTTGATAATAAATATTAAATTAATTAATTAAAAATATTAAATTGAATTTTAAAAAAGTATTAAAAACATATTAGCAAACTGGAGGAGAAAGCGCCTCCTCCTCCGGTTTTTACTTATCTTTTTTCTTTTTTTTAAACGTTTTTATTAGTTTTTTAAATTTACATTTTTAATTTATATATTTTATAATTATAAATAAATTTTACAATTAAATAATAACAGAAAAAAAACAAGGTAAAAAATGAAACAAAATAAACAAAAAATCACAGATCTCCACCCACCCACACACCATCACCAATTCCATGTTCATCTCCAATAGGTTCGAAAATTATATAGCACATTTTTTAGGGTGCATTTTAAGACTATCACCATTTTAATAACTTGAGTTTAAATTACATATATTATGGTAAACGGATAAAAATGCCCCCCACAGTAACCTTTTTCACCATTTTGGTTTTTTTTTTTTTGGTTTTTTCTTTTCTTTTCAAAATCCTCCATCAATGGTAGTCGAAGTCGGCCTTTAAAGAAGGTCGAAGTTGGCCTCCAACGAAGGTCGATTAAGAAGAAGATGAAAAAACAATTGGAGGTCATTCTCAAGACTTTTCAAGCATTTCCAAGACTTTTGGTAATTTTTGAAACTTTTGGGAAAAATAAAATTTTCCAAGACTTTTCATTTTTGCCCAGAAAGAAGTCTCAAAAAATTTGATTTGTACCCAGAAAGTCTTAAAAATTACCAAAAAGTCTCGGAAATGACCAAAAGTCTCGAAAAATTTCATTTTTGCCCAAAAAGTCTAAAAAATTATCAAAAGTCTCATAAATATTTGAAAAGTCTCGGAAATACATGAAAAGTCTCAGAAAAATATAAAACGTCTCGAAAAATACATGAAAAGTCTCGGAAAGTACCTAAAAAGTATCGGAAAAATATGAAAAGTCTCGGAAAGAACATGAAAAGTCTTGAAAAAAAATAAAATTTTCCAAAAAAAAATTCATCTTCTTTTTCATCGACCTCCAATGGAGATCAATTTTGACCTCCATTAAAGGTCGATTTTGACCTCCATGGAGATCGAACAGACTTCTAACGGAGGTCGAACGACTTCAACCTCTATTGGAGGTCGTCTTCGACCTCCAATGGAGGTCTGTTAAACAAACCTCTATGAAGAAGATGAAAGAATAAAATAAAACTAAAAAGTAAATAAAAAATAGAGTAAAGTAAATGTATTTTTGGAAGTCACTTACTTTGATACCTTTAAAACATAAGTTATTAAAGTAGTAATAATCTTGAAACACCAACTTAAAAAAGTGACAAAAACCCATATTTCCTTCATCAACAACCACGTCTCCAACTCAATCTCCATTTTCAAATAGGGATGGGAGTGGGGGCCCATTAGGGCGGAGGAGGGTCCCCCCACCCCGCCTTTATTCCTAAAACATCCTCCCACCCCTGCCTCCAAACCCCATTTGGGGGAAGTGGGGATGAGGGTGCTTGGGGGGAGGTTCCCCTACCCCCACCCCCGTCCCCTATTTTCATTTCTAATGTTTTTCAACCTGAATATTTTTCCAATTTGTAATCTCAAATTTAGAATTCGAGATTCAAAATTCGATCATTCAAATCATTCGATTCACCGTGTTTCGATATCCAATCCAATAAATAATCTAAAATACATAATTGATTTAATTTAATCCAAAATTAATACAAATAACTATAGTAATACAATATTATACGTAAAAGGCTAAACAAATTTAAAGTTAAAGTTATTTTTTTTTAAGAAAATAAAAGTAAAAATAAATAAATATATATATATATGGGGAAATAGGGGGACCCCCAAGGCCCCACCCCCATTTAAAGAAATGGGGGATTGGGGAAAGGGGGGTGAAGGGTGGGTTCCATTTAGGTTTTTGGGGTAAAATTTGCCCCTACCCCCAAACCCCATTTACGGGCAACATTTACCCCTAAATGGGGGTGTGGCCACATCGGGGAAACGCTCGTCCCTATTTCCAACTTTATCCCATCTCCGATTCATCATAAAAATCAAGAACATTAGCTTAACAAAGTAAAATAAAATAATAAATTAAAAAAATGTTGTTTTGGAGATTTATAAACCATAAAAGGGAAAGGGATTTTGAATCTGTAGAAGAAAAGATATTTTGAATCCATAAAAAAAAAGATTTTGAATCCATGGGAAGTAAGAGATTTGGGATCCATGAAGTAAAAAAATAAAATAAATGATGGTGTATAAAATATCCGATGGAGATGAAGATCGAAGCTTGAAGCTTGTGGGGAGATCGCACTGGGTTTATTAAGATTTTTTTTGTTTAACATTTTAAAAACAAATAAATTTTGACTTTTTTTACAAGTGGCACATTTTTTTTTAAAACGAAATATTTCAAGTCAAAAATACCCCTGACATGGTTAGTCAAAATTAACAGTTGACTAACAGATGAATTAAAGTGATTTATTTTTAAAAATAAGGGACTTAAATTGCTAATATGATAAAAACGTTTAAAAATGTGACATTTCATGAAAAAACACGGACTTTAGTGAAATTCCCCTAAAAAATATGTTATGTAGACACTTTTATATATATATATATATATATATATATATATATATATACAGTCTTTCTATTGTCAGTTCGTCCTGATATAAAATATATTAGGACAAAGAATGTGGACCACAGATTATAAAGAAGTTTTGACAAGTGCATACACTTTGAGTTAAAGTATATAAATATAATGGTCAACATCCTTCATCCTGATATAAATATATCAGAACGACCTGATAATAGAAAAAATTTATATATATATATATATATATATATATATATATATATTAAAGCAACCACTTAATATTTTAGATGGTCTTTAGTTCAAATTAATCTAAAATAAAAATTAAGGCTAACAAAATTCCTTATTGGGTCAGGGTTTCCTTTAATCCTTGTAGGTCCTTATTAGGTAAAGAAACCCCGTAATCACGAATGCTTAGCAAGTAACAGCCTTCCTTCACAATTCACATGACATGCCTCCATGGAAGATGATGGTTGTCGATTTGGTGGGGATTAATTAAGAGAAAATGTTGACAGAATGAGATTAGTTCAATACTATACCCTTCACACTTATACTATAAGTTTATATAAGGTTGTAGGTTTAAGTCTCTTATTTATTGTAATTTTTAAAAGAGAGAAAGCTGAAAATTGTGTCTTAAAAATTGTATTATAATTTTTGTTTTTAAGATATTCTGATTTAGAGTTACAACTCACTTTGATACTAAAAATATTATTTTTTTATATAAAAAAATTATTTATTACTTCTTTGTAAATAAATCTCACTAAATTATATTATTTAAAAGTTGGTTATTGGTTTATTTTTATTCTCTTCAAATTTTAATATATATTTTTTTATGAAATAACGAATGCATTAAAACTTAAAATAAAATAAAAACACAGAAAAAATATCCACCTCCAAAACATTTTAAACATTAAAAAAATTAATTAAGCTTTTAAAAATGTCAAAAAACAACGTCAAACTTTGATATTTGTGATTGTGATTTGGGAGTCGAGCACGTCGCTCTCTTAGCAGAGATGGTAGTGCACTTCCCTTCCATGGAGGCAGAGCCGGCCCCGGGGGGGAGCCAGGGGCACCCGCCCAGGGTCCATTTTTTGTTTTTGTTTTTTTAGTGTTGAATTGAATGGTTTTTGTTTAGATAAAAGGGTCCCAAATATTTTTTCTAAAAGCCCAAACATTAAAAATAATAATAATAAACATATGGTTCAAATTATCTTGGATCAATATACCCACCCAAATAACCGAAACCGGTTTTTTTGAATAGATTTAAAGGTTTTTTTTTTTTTGAATTGATTTCGAATTTTCTTTTTAGTCATGTGCTGTATACCGTGTATGTTCAGTCACTCAAAATGGGTCCATTTTTTGGGTTTTGCCCAGGGGCCTCTGAAAAGTCAGGACCGGCTCTGTACGGAGGTAATGAGGGGTTTGAGTCCCACCATACTCATTTTACAAATATGTGTTAAGAGTTTTCTCTCGATTTTGTAAACTTAATTATATAAACCTAACATGCATTGTTTATAATGGTCGTAACTTGTAATACTCCCACACACACAAGATTTGTGAGTGGAGAAGAAGAAGAAACAAATGTTAAATTGACTTTTACTCCATCTATGAAGTTTTTTCAAAGGGACTTTTCGATAGGCCGCGAGCCAGTATTGTTAAGATTCATTATTGGGCTTGCCCTTTATATGCTCTCTCTACAGGCTATTGAGTCTACACACACCACACCTCCAGTGAATTCCTATCTGTCCCGAGTGGCGAGTGGTATCAGCTACAAGAGCAATAACACCGGAAGTTCAAGTTATAGTCTTCTAGAAACGAGTTCCTGTAAAGAATTCCATGCAAATTTGTGTTCATGCAAATTTGCTTTATCACCAGAACCACCTCGCACGCATCACAGTTCATCACACATTCTCAACGGGCCTGTTCACTCATCCATGGCTTCTACAAATCCTAACTCTCATGAAACCATATTTACAACCTATTTATTCCATGCCCATTTCAAGCTACGTATTGCATTGCATAAGCTTCTCATTACGTGGTTCACATAATTAAGATTTCAATCTGGTGAGTAATTAACTACGCGAGTCATGGAAAAACACAGTTTGGTTTCAAGGAGTCTCATTTTCGTGTGCTTGTTGGGGATCTTTAGTCATTTGCTTGTAGAAGCTACTAGAGAGGTCAGTTTGCTAGGTGATGTGAGGTTGGGAATGGAAACGAGCAATAGCAGACTGGCTGGCTATCGAGGACAAATTACGGCTGGTGGTTATGGAGGAGGCGAAGGCTCTGGTGATGGTGGAGGGAAAGGTGGAGGTGTGGGTTCTGGCTATGGAGGCGGCATGGGCCAAGGTGGTGGATTTGGAACCGGCAGTAGTACTCCTGGAGTTGGCCCTAGCGGTGGTTTCGGTTCTGGTGGCGGGTTTGGCACCGGCAGTAGTACTCCTGGAGTTAGTCCTGGTGGTGGTTTTGGTTCCGGTGGTGGAGTGGGCAGTGGGTTTGGACCTGGGTCTGGTTGCTGTGGTAATGGCGGCGGAAATGGGTTTGGCACGGGATCAGGTTCAGGATCGGGTTCAGGCTCAGGGTATGGTAGTGGTGGCGGTGTAGGTGGTGGTGCCAGCGGTGGAACTGGTGGCGGAGGATATGGTCCAGGTGCCAGCCATGTTTCTAGCTCTAGAGCCCGGAGTCTAGACAAAAGTCATGGTCTAAAGAGGGACATATTCCGGAATCCAGTACCGTTCCATCAGGCACCAATAAAGAATTAGTATTCAAAAACTAGAGTTTTTAACTACGTTTACAATAATCAGATTTCTCCATTATAGTATTCCATCCAAATTTCTATCTTTAGTTAGTTTTTTATCTATGTAATTTCAACTTTCCTCCAATAAATAAAGTCAGTGACTCTTATCTCAAAGAACTAATTCTAATGTGCCTGTTAGCTACATATAGATAATAATATAATTACAGAAACTCAAATGAACACGATATGTACTTTCCTTTTACACGTTTTTCTTTGTTCAAGATGCTGATGCATATAAAAGAATGAGCTTCAAAGAAAGTAGTAGCAGCTTTCAACAATTAAAAACGTGAGGGGCACTTCTACTACATTTTGATAGTATCAGTTTCACATTCCCTTTAAAGAATATTAGGCCAACAACACCATCTGTGTTATTGTGGTGCAAGTGCAGCTATATTTAGACATTCGTTCACGAAACTCCAACATCCCCTTCACGGAATTCAGGGATTCAAAATAAGAAATCAGGTAAAAGAGGCAAACAAAGCAAGGAATTGACCAGCAAATTTGTTGTGCAAAAACAAATAAATTGTTATTTGTTACGATACTTGCAACAGTTACAACCCAAGTAAAGGCTATGATATATGGGAAACACAGATATATATGTATTTACATGCATATATGCACAACGTTTATTTTAACCACAAAGCATTGATAAAGTACTAGGGCCGTTAAATTATAGTAAACACTAAACAGAACACAAGAACCTCGCACACCGACCGAAAGCACATATATATATATATACACACACTTGTGAAATAAATTTTACTCTTGTTTCTGGTCAAGCAAACCCAGGAGAATGTCCCCTGTGGTCGAGGAGATCAAGCAGCAAAGCAATATTTGTCATTCATTGGCCTGAAAAATTTCACACTGAACCGGGTTAAATACTATTTATTTATGCGTTTTGGACTACTGACCTGACTCTCGCCACCAATTTTTATCAAAAACAACAGTTAAGTTATTAAAAAGAGTGTAAATTCAACATCTCATGCCAATGTTCACCAAATACAGCGCAAATTAGTTATGGTAGATTCCTCATTTATCACGCATTAAGCAAACTGAACATTGGGACACATTAGGGAAAAAAAAAGAGAGACAAAAATTGGTTGATAGTGTCCTAATTTTTGCTGATTCAAACATGCACAAAAAAGCAGGAAATGTTGAATTTTACGAAACACTACTTGTTAAAACCATGTTGATATTAAGGTATTTCTGATTCCAAGTTGACATAAAATTCAAGAATACAAAATAGACTAGTACTTCTCAACCTAACAAGGCAAGAAAATATGCTCAGCTAAGAAATTCACAATTTTAATGGTTGTTAATTGTTATAAAGGATTAAACCTCTTGAACCTAGAAGGTAGAAGTCTGATTAAAAGATGACTTTTTTTCTCAAAAAAGAAATGAAAGATAAAACCATATACAATCCACAAGGAATTGTTTGAAAAACACACATAGATATCTGAGATTAACAATAATGGAGATAATTTGGTTCACTTAATAAATAAGAACTCTAGTATATTAACTTATAGATGTAGAATGTATCCCAAAGGCCCATACTAAATTATATCTAAAACAGCATATGTCAAGTTCTGTTCAATCTGTTGTTAAGTTATTAGATGTCCCTTTTCCAAACAATGCAATATATTTTGTGAAGTGAATGTTGAGTAGTTTAACAGAATGAAGACAATGAAATTCTTACAAGACTATAGTAATATCATTAGACAGAGCCTGTCATAAAGGAACCAACTCCAATAATATTCTAGGTGGCAAAACTGTAATTACATCTGAAATTACAGATTCATAGAATTACTGCCCCTTCAATCGCTGCTCATGCTTTTCATGAATTTGGAATTTTATCCACATTAGATATATGATGAACAATATTTAACATAGGTAGCACCATATTCCTCCCTCGTCATTTATACATGGCATGAAAAATGAATTCAAATCAGTTTGTGCTTTCTGACTACTAATTTTTCCTAATACTGGAAAAATCAATCAAAAAGTAGAATAAATAGGGACAGAGCAAGATGAAAATGTTTTTGATCATACCACAGTTTCCAAGCTTGATCCCCCAGTCATATTACCTCCCTCGTTACCAGACTTCGATTCCGAGGTCCTGTAGAATACAAAAGTGAAGTGAGGGCAAGAAGAAACTGAAATATGGTTAGCACACATGAGCAGAAAACAAAATTAAAACTGAAATACTTTAAATCTATAAATCTGTTTACTCCTACAAACCACCTTTCATGTGTATACTTTGTATGATGGCCTGAAGTTGAGCTTAAGTCAGGAGCTACAGCATCGGGTGTTCCTGCTTCTTGGGACTCCAATTTACCATCTCTCTGTATAGATAATTACATCTTACTAACATTATCCAAACAATGACCAAGGTGTAAATTGCTGAATAAATCAAACTCTTTCCATGCCTTAAAAGAGAAAAAGAACTTACAGAGTGATTTTCTTCCCTCCAACCAGGAACTCTATCTGAAAGAAGGGTGACATACTGCTCCATAGCTTCCTCTGGGTTCATGTTCCCCAGCTTCTGCCAAGCATTCCTTGCACAACGTAAGCAGTGCCGTCCATCACTCAAACATAGCAGCTCTCAACCCTGTTATTATAACTAGCAATCAAGCTATACCGTGTAATTTAGTATAGCGTAGTTCCTAAGGTGTTTTGCACTTTCTGTTTTAAGTTTGACAAACTCCTCCGGTAACAGATTATATTATATGTCATTTCGCGTCAATCTAATTTGAGAAACATATAGTTTCTAGATGGTCTTGAATGAAGGTAAGGATTATTAAGTTTTTGTCGACCTGCCTGGATTTTGCATAAGATCTAACTGGCTGAAAGTCATCGTAGAATGCCTAAACTAACAACTTTGAACAGGACAAGCACATTGTTTCAAGCGCACAAATTGAGATACAAGTTCTGCATTTTACACTACCCCTTCTCACTAACCGCGCAAGCTTACAGATATCATTGTAACAAGAGTAAACAAATTAGCTATACATTTTCAGTTGATTCTTTAATTATTCTTCAAATGTTTTAAACATTTTCATAGGCAGATCATCTTGGAGTAATGTCGCATTATACTATATGCATTCTCTTATTACTGCTTCTAAGATTTGAGATTTGTTGTATAACCTTTAACTTAAGATTCTCAAAATTTTAAATTGTTTGGTTCGCTTGGTGTTTACTCGTTACAACTTCCTAAGTACATTCAACTCCTGTGCACTGATTTAAGCAATATAGTCTAATAAGTAGTTGAAGCAATTAAACAAGCAAGCAACAAATCAAAAACCACAATAACAGAAAAAACATATAAAGAGAGAGAAGAACAGGAAAGTTTGGTACCACTTGGCACGAGCAGAGAGCATGAGAGCCATGGGCTGGGTTTCACGGCAAGGTCCCTCAGTAGCAACCTTGTGGAGACCGTACAACTCCATCTGCACATCACTCAATAAATCATCTTTATCACCTGATCCCACAGATTTCGCTGCCGCTTCGAATATTTTCTGCGCTTCACTCCTCTCTATACCCTCCCACTCCTCATCGTCATCGACATCGTCATCAATCGCCAACCCAACGCCCTCCTTTGACTCTCTATCTTCACATTCTTCAATTACATCTGCATTTGCTTCCTTCTCTTCTGTTGAATCCTTTTGCTGTTCAACAACCTCCTCCGCTTTTTCCGGTAACTGACAGCTGTCGTCCGTTTCGATTTCTTCGTTTCGAGACTCGATTTCATCAGCCGCCTGGATCAACAACTCTTCTCCGAGTTCGTCCACTTTTTCCACACTTTGTTCAACGAATTCGACTCTCTTTTCGCTTTCAAGAATCCCGACATCCAATTTCTCTCCAAACTGCAATTCTTCCATAACAACACTTTCGTCAACGCCTCTCAATGTGACGGAGGCAGAGCCACCAGCATCATCATCATCGCCAGCCATAGCGAAGGACACAAGCTTAGCAACAAGAAAGGAAAACAGCACAGCAACAAAAGCCGTCAAAAGCAATTCCTGAACCAGCTCCATACTTGTGGTCTCTCTCAACAAGAAATCAAAATTACAAAGAAGAAGAAGAAGAAGAAGAGGAGGATAAGAGAAGACAGAGAGGATCGAAATTCAAACTTGAAAGATGATAATATTGGAAAGTTGTAAGTTATAGACTTGTATAGTTGGTTGTGATCATTAATTCATTGAAGAGAGGAAAATAAAAAGAAATAAAAAATGAGAAAAATGAGAAAAAGGTGGAGGCAAAGCGAGAGAGAGAGGGAAAAGGATATTTGTAGCGAAGAGCAAAGCATATTCTGCTTTTGCCTTTTGCTTTGGATCACTTTTGCTCCATTTATGAGGTAGCGCGGGTCCCATTTAGCTGTCAAATGTGGGTTTAATCACGGATTTCTTTTTTTATAAACTCTTGCTGACGTGGTGACGGTTTACGTTATCCAGTGGAGGGCAGATAACGGTTATCATTGACGATAGATAGTAGATACACCTCGCTGTCAACTCGTGATTATTTTGCCGCCGTTTTTGTTTTTTCAAGAATATAATGATATTTGTGAAATTAATCACAACACTGATTATAGATTTTTTTTCTAATTTTTTTTTCCAGTGAGTTCTGTTTGTTACGAGAGATCGGATAAAATAGAACTATTTTTAAGTTTAATCTTGTGTTTGGGATTGGAAATTTGGATCCAATGTAGCCTCATAATTATTTTTAAATATTTTATTCATTAATATAATATATTATATTTATATGTAATTTAATATTTTATATAAATACATTAAATTATATAAAATAATATAAACTGAATATTTATTTAAAAATAACTAATTTATTCAAAATAATATTATTTTATGTAAAATCTAATTTAATCTAATTTAATTTAACTTATCAAATTCGCATTTTCTCCTTAAAAAAAGTGTCGTAGTTTGAATTTTGAAAGGTATAATTATTTATTTAAAATTACAATAGCATAGCATGTAACTTGAATGGATATAAAATAAGTGGAGTGTCTTGATTATCAAAATATAGTATCATTGTTGAATAAATTCCTTGCTTTATGGGCAAGCACAGAAGGTTAATCGCATGGCAGGATTTGACTGGTTCAAATTAAATTAAAGAACTAAAACACAGAAAGAGTCGAAGATGGTTAGACAAGTCAACAAGCTCTAGATATTGTTAGGACTTGGGATTATTCAAAAAAGAAAAAAAAAAGAAAGTTGAGATACGTTTTCTTTTCTTAAAATTATGTCAGTTTTAACCGGTAAAGGTATCGCTCTCCTCTCTTTATTGCAAGCTATAATTTGTGTGATGATGATGATAAGTCTCAAGTCTCGCCTCAGAATGTAATTATCAACAAACAAAAAAAAATACAATACTTTAATACCGATAAGTCAGTTTCTAAAATACTGATCCCATCAAGAATTGTAGTTTTTTTTTTTCTTTTACTTTTTATATTTATCTTATAAATTGAATTATGTGCTACACTTTTATTGATATGGTCAATATTTAATATCCAATATTATTCATTATCAAATTTACTAATTCTTTGAAGGGTAATATTAACAACTCCATAATTACTATAAAAAAATATTTATTATATAAATATATTTGTTACGTCGATCGAGTCAAAATGCTCAATAAATACCTTATTTTTATAGTTATTAACTTGTACCCTTATGGTACAGGTTAACTCTATCCTTCTTTGAATTGAGACATGTGTGAACTGAAAAACTGACATGAACATTATATCGGGTTTCGATATGCATCCTAAGTTATAATAATAATAATAATAATAAGGGTAGTGTTAACATGTGCTCTTGTAACACAACCATAAAAAGAAATAAAAATATAGATCAATTAGTACATTTATTATCTTGCTACAATAAATACAATGCATTAATTTCCGTCTAAAGAAAATAAATAGTTGTTATCATGTGTTCTAAGGATACATGTTAACACCACCCTACTAATGGTAATAATAAAAGTTGGTTTGGTGGTGTCTATCAATTATGGGTTGGAGTCATATTCCTGGAAATCCTGAAATATTCTAATTTAAAAAAAACCCACTAATACTTTATACAAATGATTGTTCATGGGATAATTTTCGTCAAAAATACTATAAAAAAATGTTTGAATACTTCTCCAATGTATTGAAGAATTAGTTATCAAGACTGCGATGTTGCAGGCACTAGGCAGTTCAATTTAAAAAGTCAGGCAAGCCTCTAACTTAAGAAAACAATATGAATAAATTGTTATTCTATGTTTATCTATTGACTATATAAAAAGAGAGTTGTCGGTTTCAATTATACCAGCCATTTTATTTTCTTTGAAAGTAAACTTACAATCACAACCTTCAATTTTATTCTATTAACTTTTAATTATAGCATCTTTTTTCATTTTTGTTTCTTTAAAAGTAGAATTACAATTACAACCCTTAAAGTTTATATATGTACTAAATGGATGGGGCTTAGTAAGAGTTCAATTGTTGCGTCATTTACACACATCCATCGTATAATCCAAAAGTCATAAAGTTTCACACAAATTACATTTCCACACTGTATAAATCCCTTTTCTTGTTCAACATATGAAATACATAGAAAATTATATTTTCATCCCTAGTCTCATTTTACAATTTAAAATAATAATAAAAATCATTACTATAAAGTCCCTATTGTGTTACTATTACTGAGAGAGAGTTTTGCTTTTAATTATAGCATCTTTTTTTTAGATTTTAGTTTATTTGAAAGTAAAATTCCAATTACAACCAATTATAGCATCTTTTTTTTTTAGATTTTAGTTTATTTGAAAGTAAAATTCCAATTACAACCATTAAAGGTTATATACGTACTGAATGGACAAGGCTTAGTAAGATTTCAATTGTTGTGTCCCTTATATTTGCGATGGACGCCGAATGACAGGTATAACTCTACGAGTTTGTAGGATTATTTAATAGATAGGTCTTAGTAATAGTAACATAGCATGGACTGTATAGTAGCCCAAAACTGAATTTAGTGTGATTCAATGGGAAAAGATTAAAAATTTCTATGTATTCGATGAGTTGAAAAGGAATAAGAAATAATATAAGGGATGGAAATGTAATTTGCCATGCAAATTTGATGACTTAAGATATATATGAGAGCTATGTGTAAAGTGTACAGTGAAAAGTAAAAGGAAATATAAAAAAATGAGATTTGATCAGAGTTCATTCGGTGGACTAATAATAGATAAATACAGAAATATGAAGGAAGAAAAGACAAATATAAATATAGTAGATAGAGAACGAACCGAAAATAAAGAAAAGACAAAATAGAAAAGAGAAACAAGAAGGAGAGTGACCGAGAGAGAGATTTAGAGAAGAAAGGAAGACAAGAGGAATGATATTCAAAATTTTCCTATGGGTTTTCAAGGTAAATACTCATATATTTACTTGATTTTCAGTAATTGTTATTATCGTCAGTTTTATAGAGATTTCTCTCTCTACAAATGAATTATCATGTTTGAGGTAAATTTATGTTTAAATTGTGGTTTACAAGTTGGGAAAACAATTTTGAATAAGATTCGAGAATAATTATACTTGTAGTAAACTTTGGAAGTGGAAATTGTGAATGAAAACAATTAGGCTTTCACAAAAAAAAATTATGTAAAGAGTATTAAGGGTTGTGTATACTTGTGACATCAAAGGATTGATGAATATTTAGTTTATTTAAAATATTTGATGTCAATTATTATATGAGGATAATGTTATCTAATTTGTGGAATTTCGAAAAATAAGAAATGGAGGAATAAAATAGCATTTGGACTGTTATTTAATTGGAAATGGATAATTTTCAAGTGTTAGAAATGTTATAAAATCAATTTTAATTATGTTATCAAGTATTATATTATGAAATTATGATTTACTTGAAGGAGGTATTTGAGGTTAAGAGTTGTCTATAATTCCGTGTGTTGGGTAATTGAGATTGTTATTACCTTAACTTGTTTTGAATTTAGATTTCGTAATCTTATAAGTATGTTGGTACCTACTCATGATGTATTTGGGAATATTCTAGGAGTGGATTCAATTTGAAAGGTTAGAATCGTATTTCTTGTACCAGTTAAAGCTATCAAAACTTGTCGGTATGCCCCCTTAAGGCCCTGCCCCTTAGGCCCCATCCACATTAGCGTGTCGTGCTGTGCCGGCACGCGAAGGAGTTGTGTCGTGCTAGGTACAACCCCGTTAAGGAAAAACCCTTTAAGGAAACGGATGGCACGACACTACCCTAATGGGCCGTGTCGGGGCGCCCTAGCGGGTCTTAACAAACCAACCCATTTCATTTTTTTGTAGTTTTTTTTTAATTTAAAAAGTATTAAATTTATTTATTATAATATTATTTTTACGATTTAACATATGTATTTTTAATTGTAATTTGTTTATCTTATTTATTATTACAAATTAAAAATAAAATAAATCAAATGGTTAGATTTAAAAAAAATTATGACCTGCCAACAGCCACCCTTCCTTGCCGGCTCACCGTGCCAACCGTTGGGCCTACCATGGGGGCTTGGCGTGCCATGCCATGCCATGCCGGCAGGGCGGGCCGGCACCCTCAGCCCCGCATGCCACCTGCATCGTGTCGTGCTAGCCAAGGCACGCCTCCTTGGCGTCCCATAAGGGGCTAGATAGACCGGCCCCAATTGACACCTTTAATACGGGTTAATAATGTAAAACTCTACTACATTAATATATTTATATTTCTATTATTTTCTTGTTTTTATAAGGATATTTATATTTCAAAATACAAAACTCAGTTATTGATAATTTGATATAGGCACATGCCTGCATGTGCCTCAAAAGTCAAAACTTAGTATTTTATATAATTTCTCACAATGAAACGTCAATTTCTAAGGGAAAAAAAATCCATATGCATGTTTAGGTTTGACAAAATTTGGGTCTTGACACAAACCAAACTCGGACAGACTTGCAAAATTGAAGTGGTCCAAACACGTTTCTAGACTCTTTTAATGAACAGAGGGATTGGAGTCTCACCCGACCCACTAAGGGTAATGGGTGTTATTGGACCCAGAATTAACTCGATTAACTTGGTTTTGTTTTGTAAAAGTGTGAAACACTAATTTGCTTTTTATATGCGGGTCATTTGTGTGTCTTAAGTGCACCCGGTCGGAATCCATAATCAGTCCGTAATTAATTGTATAATGTGGGTTTGAAATTGTAAACTAGATACGGGTTTTTGTATGATGTGGCTGAAGGATTTAGACCCCTCGTCACTTCACATTGTTCTCACATAATTCAATAGTCTTGATTAATTATATTTTTAATAGAGTAAAAATATAAAATTAATAGAAATAATCTAAACCATTGGTTTTATATATTAGACACATGACAATAAATTATGGAAGTGAGGACAATTAAGGCGGGGGAGAGAATCCAGATCCGTGGTCAAGTATATTTGAGGACTCGGTTCATTTTGCAAACCCTTTAGTCTTGGAGTTATAACCCGAAGTTTCCCGTCAGAGAGTTCTTTGGGTGTAATAATGTTTTGTGTTTTAAAAGTGATTATGAGTTAGGGGTCGTTTGTTTTTTTGTCTGAAAACTGAATAGTTCTGAATTTTTCTGAAAACTGAATAGGGACTGAAATCTGAACTTGAATGACATGTTTGTTTTTGTTTTTCCTCACATCTGAATGTATAGTCAACACGTTTGTTTTTTAAAAGTAAAATTGCCTAGAACTAAGTAATTTTACATATATACCCATATTAAACAATTATATATATAATAAGGAATAAAAACAATCCAAAAATAATAATTATATATGAACACATATGATCACGATCTTCTTCGATTACAAATAAACTTCATTTTTACTACGAAAATAAACGTTTTTTTTTCAAAAAGTAAAAGGGGTTGCAGGAAAACTCACACAAAACACTCTAAAAAAATAATATATAAATACATCACCATAATATCATAATAAAGTATTGATATTAAATACCAATGATTAGAGTTCTTTTTCATTTTTAAAGCTACTTAAAATAAGCAATATATTAAAATAAAGATTTCTATACCATATATAATTATGATGAAGTTGTAAATATGTTATATATGAGGGATATTATGAGAAGAAAATTTTTTGGATTGCATTTAAGACAATTCAATGATTTGTAATTAAGTGAAAAGTCAGAATTTTTTACTTTTTATTTTAAGTTATTTTTTCGTATTTTTAAGTTGTTTGACAACTTAAAAAACAAACAAGACAACTTAATAATTATGATTCAGACCCATTAAGTTTTAAGTGGAAAAAACAAACGACTAATTACTCTTATATAATCTCCATTGATCATAGTGAATTTATTTTCATCTCCGCCTATAGACATAAGGTATGTTTACTAATCAGTAATCCTACCCACAAAAGGAAATTAAGTTCCGATTTGAGAATTCCAGTGTTTACTAATTTTTTTATGGAATTAAGTTATTTGGACTTCACACTCAAATCAGTAATTAAATTATTGATGGAAAGAGAACTTGAATTACTTCCACTCACCCTAAAATATTTTGATTGAAAAAGGGAATCCATGTATTTTTACTAAAATATTCTTAATTATAATAATTAAAAAAAAAAACTGTCTTTCCACTTTATAGCTTTCTTTCCGGGATTGTTCTGTGACATTCTCTCTTATGTTCATCATTTTTCTCCAAAATTTACTACAGTTATGATTTTTTTTTTTTCAAAGGCAGATTCCATAAATATAATAGTGAGAATGGATGCGGTAAGTGGCTGGGAAGAATGGGGTGAGAGGAAGGTAAGTTGGCACACCTTCATGGCCCGGAGCTCCTCCATTTCACGCAGCAGCCTTCAGTTTTGTTCCGTTAGTGAACCGAACCATCTCTTCAAGTACTCGCACTCCATCTCTGTCTGCTTCAGCTTGCTCCTATGCATTTATTTTTTCTATTCAAAATCACTATTTTATTTTGCATTTTTTTTGTTACATAGTTACATGGGTGTGTTTGACTATCATTTAAATATGAATATTTTGATATCATTATTTGATTTTTTATAAGTAAAAATATTTATTATTATTTACACTAACCAACCATAAAAAAATTGAGTCCAGGTTGGCTCGATGGTAGCTGCTCACACCCGCGTCTAAAAGATTGTGAGTTTTGAGTTCAAGTCAATTCCCTAAAAAGGAAAAAATACACCAAAGTGTGAAAAATTAATTCAACATCAAATTAATTATGTTTTCAAATCTGAATTACTTTTCAAATTTTAATTATTATTGACTAACTAGTTCAAATTTTACAATATAAATATATTAATTATTATAGTTACAGTGCTATGAGCAATATAAAAAATATTTGTTCATAATAAAAAATAATGGTATTTTTGTAATCAACTTTGTATCATTTCGATCCTTTAATTTAAATAAACACTAGAAATTGAATAAATTTGATTTTGTTTCTGATTTCTAAAATGTTAGTAAACGTTGAAATGAAATTTAGTAACTTGATTCTGATTCCCCACCATTTCCTTTTTGGTGAAACTTGATTCCGATTTCATCAAATTCTGATTAGTAAACGCGCCAATAAATTTTTATTCTGATCCATATTAAATTTTCTTGTTCTTTTTACTTTTATTTTGCTTATTTATTTTGTGTCTTAACAAATTTCATATCAAACTAGCACACCCCATGCCCATCAACTACAAAGTGCACAGAGTTGGAAAATAGTCGTGGATCCTCTGGTTGCTAGTTGGAGTTAAGGCCATGGAAGATTAGGAATATTATGGGTCTAATTTGGGTCCTATTGTTTCTGTTACAGCATTACTTGCCCGAATTCAGCTTTGTTCAAGACTTCAAGTTCAGCTCCATACTTGTTACTTGTTTTTACTTAAAATAGGGTCGAAACCATTTTGATTTTGTAAATATATTCTTAAAGAGATATTAGCTTCTTCTAAGGAATAAAAACCTTTGAAAATAGGGTTTGAAAAATCTTCAACATAACTAGCAGTTTCTTACCATGTAGAATATATTCCAACTTTTCTTTCTTTATAAACTACGTAATAGGAAAACTCATTATTTTCTACAAAATACTGGCTTAAAATATTAAGCGAGTTTAGAAAACCTTTGTTATCATTTCTAAAAAACCAAATGTTATTAAGTAACGCTTGCTGAGGTTTTGTAAGCTTGTCTTTTAAAACTTCCAAAGGTTGGAAAGGGACTCCAGGACTATAATTAATAGTACAAGATCATATGATAAGCTTTTCTGTATTAATGCTTGATGTTGGGAAACTAAAGCTTTTCTGAACATTCTTTGAGCTTCCTGCCATTCCTGCAATAGTTAGCAATCTATTCGTTTTGACAAAATATCTGTTACTATATTATCTTTTCCGTTTATATGTTCGAAAACAGCTTTGTATCATATACCAACTAATGTTTCTAAAAAGCTTAACCAACGCTTACTAATGAAATAATTATTTTTCTTAAAATTCTTCTTTTGTACCTTTTTGTAGAATTCTACAATATTATTGCAATCTGTTCTAACTGTAAAAGACTCATTTTGTATATAAATATGAAAAGTATTTAATGAATTTATTATTCCTAAAATTTCTAACTCTGTGCTAGACTTTATACTTTCTGGTTCAGTAAATTTACCATTAGCATATTTTGCTATTTCTTCTGTGTTTTTTGGGCTATTAGTTGTGGGCTTTTGGATTAGTATTCCGGCCCAACCTTTACTATTGGCGTCTATTTGTACTATTTTGTAATAACTGTCTATTGGGAGTGAAATGAGCTTTAAAGTCCTTGCTATTTCTTTTATTATTTTTACTAATTTTATGTCTTCAATGTTAAAGAATTTTTGACCGTTTTTACTAAGCTTATTGTAAAGTGGTCTTACTAGTGTACTTAAATTAGGAATGAACTGTCGTCCATAATTTAATAATCCTAAAAACTTTTGTAATTCTTTTGTTTCTTCTATTTTATCAGGGAATTCTAAAATCTTTGTTGTAATATGTGGTTGCAATTCTATCTTTCCTTTATCTATAGTTAATCCTAAAAAGTCTATCTTATTTTTAAATAAGTCTACATTTCTTTTTGAAATTATTATATTATTATCTTTCAAAGCATCTAGAACTTTATTAACATGAACCGTATGTATATATCTATTTTTACTAAAAATAAGAATATCATCGAGGTAAACAATACAAAAACTGGAATATTTTTAAAAAACTTTATCCATTCTCGCTTGAAAAACTTGAGGTGTATTTTTTAATCCAAATGGCATGACTAACCATTTAAGATGACCTTCAGGGCAACTAAAAGCTGTCCAGGCTACTGATTCTTTATCTAACTTTATTTGCCAAAATCCGCTTTTGCAATTAAACTTAGAGAACCAAGATGCTTTTGTATACAATTTACTAATTCATCTTTATTAGGGAGTTTATAGCTATTTCTTAATGTATTGTCATTTAATCTTTTATAGTTAATTACCATTTTACTTTTGCCTCGTTTTTGTTCACTATGGTTTGATACTATAAAAGTTGGGCTTCTATGTCTACTAGTGCTTCTTCTTATTACTTTTAATTCTAATAAATCTTCTACATGCATTTTGCATTCTTTCCTATCTTCTAAGCTATAAGCTAAATCTTGGGTTATGATCGTAATATCTGGGTTTATTGTTTCTATCTTATAGGTTTCTTTGCTTTATTTATTTATTGGATTTTCTCTTATTATATTCAAGGTTTCTAATTCTTCTAATTTTTGTTTTATTTCGGTTGGCCAATTTTTACTTTCTTCTAGTCTACTGTTTTCTAATCCACTTATATTATTACCTTCGTCTTTTAGATATTCTTCCAATTCGTATGTGCTTAAGATTCCTTCTGCTTCACTTATTTCTAATTCTTCTAATAGAGAGTCAGAGTATTCTAAAGTAATAGGTTCCTCTATATTATTAGTTTTCTTTATATACGGTAGGTTTTGTGTTTCTAGCTTTGGTTGAACAAAAGTTGACTTTTTAAAGAAGTTTACACCATTTGCTGTGATCAACATGCTTCCATTATTTTCTAATATAAAATTCAATCCTAAAACAAACTTATGACTACTGTTTTGCTTTGTGACTAGGGTTTGAGGTAAATTATGGGTTTCACCATTAATTCTTATTGGTATATTAATTATACAGTCAGTTATTTGTATTATATTTCCACTAAAAGTTCTTAGTCCTATATCTGCTCCTAATTGTGTCATATGTTTCACTGGGGCTAAGATTCTTGAATTATACATTTGTTGGCTCCGGTATCTATCATAGCTTTAGTTTTTATACTTTTTGTCTTATAAAGAATTTCTACATCTATTATTATAAGTTCACTACCAGCTCGATTTACTTCATCTTTTTCTATATATTTTTCTACACAATTTTTACAATAATAAAGTGTTTTGCTTATTTCAATGTTTTTATAACCTTTATTAAATTCTTTATGACAATCTTTACAGCTTTTTCCTAAAAATGATATTATTTCTTCTATTGTATTTATTTCCGATCCTGAGTTTGTACTACTGCTTTCTTCTTTTCTTATAACTTCTTCAGATGATCCATCTGAATCACTTTTTTCTAATTCTAGATTATTCTCTAGATCTTTTTCTTCTCTATCATCGATTATACATATACTCTCATTATCTGATAGATTTTCTATATTATTAATATCTATTTCCTCTAAATTTTCTATATCTTCTATTTCTATCATATTGGCTTTAGCATTTTTTTTCTTCTGGACAGTTTGACTTTATATGTCATATTTCGCCACACAAATAACACTTACAATCTTTATGACTCTTTCTTTTATAGATCATTTTTCCTTTATTTAATGTTTTCTTTACTTTTTCTTTATTATACTTATATTTAATAAAATTCTTCACGTAAGGTTTGCTATACTTATTATTATATTTCTTTCTATAACTTTTGTCTTTATTTTTATAATATTTACTACTCATTTTGTACTTATATTTATAATTCTTTATTCTTCCACAACCTAAAGTGGGTACTTCATACAAATCTACACACATTCTACTAATTGTTGTTGTGCTTGTCTTCTAAGCTTTTCTTCATCACAAAGGTCTCTAATTTTTTGTCTAACAAATTCTACTGCATGGATTAAAGAAACTTGCCAAAATAAACCTTCTTCTTTTCTACTTTTGAACCATTCACTTAAATCTTTATACAATCTTTCACCTATTTTTCCTGGTAATTTTGTTACAAACTTCATTAATAATTCTTCGTCGTATGGTCTTCCTATTTGACTCCAATATTTATAAAATAAATCTACATAATGATCAAAATAATGTAAATCACATATCCTTAATTGTTATAAGCTTCTAATTGCTCTAATTTGCTTTTGGGTATCATCTACTTTTTCCATTGATGATCCTAAAATACATTTTCTAATACCATCTATAAAACTTAAAACTGTTATATTAGTTTCGAATTCATCTAATTCTAGCTTTCTAGTTTCATCCTTTTTCATGTATTCTCTCCATTCTAAGTATACTCGTTTTTCATTGTATCCTATTGTACTTTTAAGGTATACTAATTTATATTTATAATCTACAATACTACTCAAGGCTTCCATAGAATGTCTAATTAAATTTCCTTCCCATTTATTAAATATGGTTTTCCATTCACTAGGCCTATGACCTTGTAGACTTAATATTAATATATCTTTAGTCTCTGGTTCTTTTCTCCGACTTTCTAATTTTGGTTTAGCTTCGTAAATTCTTTCTTTATCTTCATAATCTTTATAACTTTCCTTAAAATCATGTATTCCTCTTTTTGCTAAATAGTCGTCTATTCTAGATTCTGGTAGATCCTCTATATCAGGGATCATACCACTTTGTCCGCTACCTTGTCCTTTTTCTACTTTTGTTTTATCTTCGCCTACAAATACTTCATTTTCTATATAGCATATATCTTGTAGACTATTTCTAAGTTGGTCAAAATTCATATTTTCTAGAAGGATTTCATCTATGTCATTGTCATCTAAGTCTAGATTATTACAAATATTTTCAAACATATTATCTTGTAAATAATCATTAGGTTCATTAAAGATTAATTATATTATATGGTCTCGATTTTTGGAGAGGGTTTTAAGCTTATCTATTCTTTGTTCTATATGTAACATATTAATTTTATTATCAGAATCTTCTTCTATTAATAGACTAGCTTTCTTTTTATAATCTTTGAATTTTTGGAAAGTCTGATTTCTTTTGTCAACATATATACTACTGTTTTCAGGTAATTCTATTTCTTGGCTTTCTAATTCAGGTAATTTCCATTCGAGTCCTTGTAATTCGCTTTTCTTAAGTTTATTAGGGATTTGCATTTGTACATAATCACTATGAAAATGTTCTACTATACTTTTATTGATAAATCTAAATTTTTTATGATATTTATTATAACATCTTCCTAAAACAAACATTTTTACTCTAAGGTTCTTATACTCGGCATTCATATTAAAACCTTTGGTTTGTATGCTTAATCTTATCTTACTACAAAATTCATTTATGTCTATATCTATATCTGGCAGACATCCTACTACTGCAACTTTGTTCCTAAGGTCTACTTCAGCTGTGGCTAGCTAAGCTTGTTCATGGCTATTAAATCTTCCATCATACAAATACAGATGTGCTTTAGTATCTAATCCTGCTCTTGTTTGGCTGAGTACTCCTATAATTACTACGCCTAAATGTATTGCTGAATAGCCATTATTTTTTAATTCTTTAGCACTTTGAGGACTAATTAATGTAACTTCTTCTCTATTGTTTACTACAGCAATTATAAATTCATCTTTGTAAACATATAAGCTACTTCTGAGACTATCTAAAATTCCTTCGCTATATAAGTTTTTCTTCTGAACTTTCTTAAATCTCACTTCTAACATCTTGTTTACATCTTCTTCTTGAATTAAATCTTCTATCTTTTGAATTATTTCTTTTCCCTTATTGCTATAGTTAAGTAAGTTTCTAACTCTATTGGCTGTTGATTGTTGCACACTAGAGGTTCTTGCTAGTTCCATTTTAGATGCTAGGTTTATTTTTGGACCTAAGATGTCTTTAATATCAACTTTTGGTTTTGGAGGACTACTTTCTCTTTTTTCTATAATTTCAATTCGTTTTGCTAGTAAGCTAGGTACTCAAAATCTATACTATTATTTTTTGACTGTTGTATGCTACTTTCTAGTTTTCTATTTTTTCTAAAGCTAGTAGTAGTAATTTTATAATTGTATTATTCTGTCCTTGTGTAATATAATTACTTGGTTGGGGAAATCCTATGTCACTTAAACCTACTGGATGATTATTAGAGGTTTCTAATGCTAATTCAGTTAGTATTTGTACTAAATTATTATTCATTCATCTATAATTTTCCTAACCGCTTGAAGTTGCTGTTGAAGTTCTGTTTGTGCTTTCTTAATTACTTCGACTTCTAAATGAAGTTTTTCAATAAGGTTTTGATTTCTAATTCTACAAGTTTTGGGTTTCTAAGTTTTATTAGGTGGTTTAAATCTGCTATTTCTCTTCTGCTAGGAAACTTTTTGACTTGGTTATTAAAATCTGACAAGGATTCTCTTATATAATCTAAATTTTTTCGTAAAGTTTCTACTTTGCTTTTTTCAAAGAAACTAATTAGGTCAGTAATATTTTTATTAGTCTTATCTATATTTTCTTCTAAACTTTGTCCTAAGTTTAATATCAAATAAACAATAAAGTTTTGTTGACTATTGCTTGTATGAGGTATATGCTTGTACTGGTTTTCTAGGTGTTCTATATTACAGCTAATTTTTATATTATTTTGTAAACTAAATTTTATATTTCTAAAGCTTAATATTTCGAGATCTAGATATTCTATTCTTTTATAATTGTTCATATGTAGGGCCGAATTCTTCTAATTTCCGCTATTTCTATGTCTATTAATCTAAGAAACCTTGTTTTTGCTAATCTTAGTTTTTCGGGGACTAGAAATTCTCTAACTACTTGTTGATTTCTAATCACTAATATAAGAAAAATTCTTTCGGTTTCATAATAGTCTTAATTGTTCTAGAAATATAACAAACTCTTCTATTGGTCTTGCTAAACAAATATTAAATAAACAGTTAAAAAGACTATAATTACTCATTTCGTTTTCTTTTTCTACTTAACGCGTGCAAAATTTCATTCCAACATTTTTCTGCTAATTTAACACCACTTAATCTAGCTTTAAGATTATAAATGCTTTTATTATCTAAGAAATTTGCTTGTTCTAATTCACTAGTCAACTGGTCTATAATGTTTTGACAATATTCTACACGTGCTTTTATATCTTCTAATTCAGTGTTCATCTAATCAGGTTGATTCAACGTTGATGATGAAGGCATTGAAGATGATGAAGATGATGTTGATGGCTTTTGTTGATGGTCTTTTAAGAGTTCTTCTAAGTATTTTATTTTGTTTTCACTGTTGATCTTTAAATTTTCTAATTCTAATATTTCTTTTTGTAATTGTGGAAAATTTTCTCGACTATGCTTGAGACAAAAGTCTAAGGCTTTATAAAGTATTGGTAGTCTTTCGTTTACTAATTATATATGTTCTAACTGATGATTTTTTAAAGATTCTAGGCTTTGTGGATCATTTATTGTAAATCTGTTAAAGCTCCATCTATACTATTAAAATTAACAGTATTCATATATTAAAAGACACACAATATAATAATAAACAAAAGAAACCAAAGACACAATATAATAACAATATATTAAACAAAGGAAAACAAAGACACTATATAATAATAAATATTAATACTCATATGTTAACTAGACGTAAAACTAAAGTTAAATATCTAAAGGTAATAATAAACATGACTATGAAAATAAAAATAAACAACATATCTTGAAAGAGCATGTATCATTTAATACTATTATAATAAGAACTGGTTTTCAGATGGTGTAATTAGAAGTCTGCCTTTCTGTAACTACTCATATAAGCTAAATATTAAATTTAAAGGTAACAAAGCTCTGATACCAAAGAGAAAGGGGAGGATGTTGTCTATACCGGTCTTTCAAGATCTCATGGTTTTTAGTGTTTCAAAATGAATTTTCAAAATTCTCCTAAAGTCCATAAACGCCTATCAACAGGACTTATACACATGACCACCAAGGAGTTTTTAACAGAAAATTATAAAATCTTGATTCGATTAAAAACGGGACTCTATTAGATACTTTTACAGCATAAACAACCTCAAAATCTTTCTACAAAATTATAAGTACCCAGTTACTCTAGAAATTTAATATTTTTTCTTATACTTTCATAGAAATAGCTGAAATTAGAAGAATTATTTAGCTACTGTATGATTGATAGCCTTCATGCTACCAACATACTAAAAATCGCTTTCCTCACAGAAAAACTTCAACAATCACTAAGAATGCATGGAGGGCGAAAATGTTTCTTTTTAGACATAGACTATCTTCCCTGTGAATGGATCATCAGCCAATCCTACAGGATTACAAACTTTCTCCCAGCCTATCACTATATTGTGATAGTCCCATATGATCACCCTGTCTCTTTTATGCATGAAGGAAATCCTCCTTTAGAATGTGATGGCATTTGCCCTGAATATCTTCAAAGGTACAAGGCCGAAAAATATTTTCTCTGCATAAATTTCATCAGACCTAAGCTGGTTGGTTAAACACCACACATGTCTATTTTCATAAGAAACAATTCTGTGTGGTTCAAATACCCAATTCCATGGATTTTTCTCAGCCCAGAAACAGATGAAGCTCTTAGAGATCTCCAGGAAGAAGAAGAAAACACATTTGGTGATCCTACATTTCTAGAAGACGATCCTTTCTTAGAAGAAGACGATAATTTAGATGATGAAGCCTACCATAATCTTAACACTTAAGTCAATCTTAACACTTAAGTCAAAAGTAATCTTAACACTTAAGTCAAAAGCAAGTGTCGGCAGAACAAGACAAAGTTAGTCAACAGTAAAACGTCAGCATCATCAGACAAAAATAGTAAAAGCATAGCAACAATGAAGATCGAGAATGAAGAGGAAGAAAAGATCAGAAGAATATCAATAATGTAAAAGATAAAAAGATAAGATCAACTATTTCTGCACACCTTTCTGAAAAAATATCCCCAGTGTCGGCCATTGTTTAAGCCATGCTTATCTCTTTCCTTGTATAAATATGAGTCTGACTCTCAGTTGTGAAAGACATACAAGATTTACTCACTCAATCTTTTTGCAATCTCAGAGCTCTCAAAAATTTCCCTGTAATTTTCTTTATGTACTATTTTCACAATCATCAATAAAGCTGTGAAAATTCTATCCGATCAAAGTAAGCATTCTCCAATCTCAATCTTTTCTATTTATCTGTTTTAAAACCTAGGAAGTCTTGCCAGGTTAACGAAAGTATAAGAAAAATATTAAATTTCTAGAGTAACTGGGTCCTTATAATTTTGTAGAAAGATTTTGAGGCTGTTTATACTGTAAAAATATCTAGTAGAGTCCCGTTTTTAATCGAATCAAGATTTTATAATTTTCTGTTAAAAACTCCTTGGTGGTCCTGTGTATAAGCCCTGTTGATAGAGGTTTACGGATTTTAAGAGAATTTTGAAAATTTATTATGAAACACTAAAAACTATGGGATCTTGAAAGACCCGTATAGACAGCATCCTCCCCTTTCTCTTTAGTATCAACTAGAATATCGTTAGACTAAATTAACATCCTTTACTCCGAGCAACATTGGGAGTGGTTTTTTTCTTTTTAATCTTATTCATTTCATTATATATATATATATATATATATATATATATATATTTGGACATTCTGTGAATTGAGGATAAACTTTAATCAATATCATAAAAATATCTATAAATAATAAATAATTTTGCTCATTTCTAATACTCTTTGAATTTTTTCTTAAATATATGTATAATTTATTAGTATTCAAGTAAAAATCCTATTTTGATATACTATCTATACCTGATATACTATCTATACCGACCGTATGACAATTCAAAGTATCGACATATTGAATGGACGCTCCGTACTGCCATAAAAAGGTTGATCTGAAAATATTTTCCATTACCGAGGTTGTGGTTTGAAGAACGTGCTACATCCCTGGTCTCATGTTTTATATGTTAAAAGAAAAATATAGCATTTGTTAGAATAACATTATTAAAAAAAAAAATTATGTTAGGTCAAAACAGTAACACTCTTTATTCATTATTTATTTATATTTTAATATGTGAAATCTTAATGAGAAAGCAGAAGCATGAGTAAATTGAATGGTGTGGTTGCGAAACTAGCAGCTGCCAAGGAGTCCATGAAAAATCGTGAAATGACAAGGGCCATTTAATGTTGTTTCTCCAGATTAGGTTGATTTTGGGTCCACTTTGTGTTGCTAATTTATGAACACATCTTCCACCACCGCCACAAACTTTTTAGTGAGCTCCAGCTGTATGCTTTTAAGCACTCCAAAGTCTAATCTTAAGTCTTAATCTAATACATTATCTCCTCTCGTAGGCACATAACCGAGTATATTTATAGTATATTTGTCCACATCATCAATTTTTGTCATAAAAACAATGTAATTGGATCAAATAATGTTTATATGACAAAAATTGATGAGGTGAATAAATTTGCTATAAGTATGCTTACAATTATATGCAGAGGCGAAGCCTGAGTGTTTTGGTAGGGTGGACTAAACTAATTATATAATTTTTTTAAAAGACTTCGACGATACGAGAAAATTATATTGATTGAAATTTTTTAAGGTATACTTAGATAAGAGGGGATATAATGAATCGTACCCCGTAAAATTCATCTTCTAAACAAAATACATAAATTGTTTTAGAAGATAACGATTAGATAAGAAAAAAAAAATGTAATTCCAATATAATGATAAACTATATCAGTAGAATGTAGAACGATAGAACCGTAGAAGTGAAACTTTTCCTACTTGTTCGAACGTGTTTAACTTTCAAAAGTTTATTTTGTTTGTATATGATACTCTAACGTGTTTTACTTTTTTGTGTTTAGTTATGTTAGTTTGATAAATATAATTGTAAATTAAGCGTAAAATACAAGACTTTAAGGGAGGTAAATGTAAATGTGTAAACTTAAAAAAAAACCAAAAAAGTTAGCATGGGCTAGTGGTGTAAAAACGGAGCGGCCCGATCCCTTTTGGCGAGGCATGTCAGGCCCGTTTTCCTGGCACCTAGACGTGACTTGGCACGGCACAAGCGTGCCGGACCGGGCCGGAACGCCGACCGGTCCAGGCCTGCCAACCGGGCCAGACCTTTAAAAAAATTAATTATATTGTGTGAAGTTAATCAAGTTATATAATATTGTTTTAAGAATATAATAATCTAATTTTGATTGTAATTTATTTATCTTAATAATTATTTTAGTGTAATAAAAAATTGTTGGTAATAAATAGATTTATTATGTTTGTTAATAAGGTAATTCAAAGAATGTATATAGATAAAGTATTAAAGGAAATAAAAAAATGGATAAAGACATGATGTTATGAAAATATGAAATGAAGAAATATTTAATTATCTTGGACTTTCGGAATTAAGTATTACATATTTACATTATTGCCTCATTAAAAATCTTACCAAGAAAAACCCAATGGGATAAAAACTTGGTAAGGGAAAAATAGTGCAATCGTATTACAAGTAAATGTACATGTATAACCTAGTTCTGAGCCTGGTTACTACCGGAACTCTCATCAACAAATAAATTGGAGAAAATTTAATAAATTCTTCGTCTACCGTTTCATTTTGCAACCTCTGTTGAGAATGCTCCTAATCCCAAACGCATGTTAATACCTCCACCATCTTCGGATTCAAACAACTTCTTTTTGGTTCAACAATTCGTTCGCTCGTGCTGAATGCTTGTTCTGAACACACAGTAGACACGAGGATAACCAGTATGTCACGTGCTAAGTGTGATATGACCAGATACCTGACGCTATAAGTCTTCCACCATAACAACAAATCAAATTTCTCCGTGTCTTCGTAAGCATCGAATTGTGTTTCAAGGTACCTATTGAGTTCGGCTCCATACGATGCAGCAGATCGTTGCGTTGAAGAAGAACTTGATGATTTTTTACGTCATTTCAGAATGCTCCAACTTGTCTGCATCGGTTCTGTCTCTGGTTCTCCTGATGGCTGCGTGTCAACGCCACTAAACCTGCGCTCATAAATACTAAAAACTTCGAACAACTTGTTTCGAATGTCAGTAATCTGTTCTGAATAATCTATTGACAAATTGTTTCCAATAAACTCAAGCAAAAAGTCTAAACCAGTTAATTTAACCCTAGGATCTACTATAAGACCTAAGGCATAAAAAAAAAAAAGGAATCGTAGACCAATATTTTTTTCAACTTTGTCTCCATGGCAACAATTGCAGTGCCTAAGATGGTATATTCACGATAAGTGTTTAACACTTCAGACATTTCCTCTATCTGATGGATTACCTGGGAAGATGTGGGGCAATAGACCCCGGAAAGAGTTACAATGACATTGTAAAAAATCTTTAAAAATTCAACAAAAACCCTTGCCACATACCAATCGTCTGAGGTGAGTGCTTGTGCTTATGCTTGTGAATTACCAATTTCGGCCATTTTCATGTTAAAAAAAACCTGTAATAGTTGTATCATAGTCCAAACAATTTTGTAGCATTAAGTAAGTAGAGTTCCACATTACCGGCATATCAGTTTAGAATCGTCGGGGTCGTAGATTGTTTAATGTACAGTGTCTACCGGATTCTCGAAATCTTGGATTAGAACTCCCAATCCAAGATATGGCATATCTGATCCGATCTATACGAGCACTTACCTCCTTCAAACCTACATGTACAATTAAATTTATGATATGCCATGCACACCTTTGATGGAAGAAATAACCCCCAGCTTGCGGGATATTTTTTTCTGTAAACAATGCAATAGAGCTAGTATTTGCAGATGCATTATCTAATGTGATAGAAAGGATGCGATTAGTTATTCCATAAGTTTCTAAAACCTCAATAATGACATTAAAAATATTTTCTACGGTATGTGCAAAATCCATAGGACGAAAACCAAGAATATTTTTTGTTAACCTCTAATTAGAATCTAAATAGTGTCATGTGACACATAAATAGTCATGTTTGGAACATGCGTTCCAAATATCAGAAATTAATGCAATAGAGACACTAAGATGCTGTAATTCAGCCATCAATTCGTCTTGTTGAGTTTCAAACAATCTTATTAAATCATTCCTAGTGGTGGTTCTAGAAACAATTTGATGTTGGGGGTTGAATGCATCATTGACAAATTCGTGAACAAAAAAACATTGTCACCAAAATTAATCGGTTGATCAGTTTGTGCAATGTATTGTGCCAAGGCATCTCTGGCATGCTCGGGGTCGTAAATCCACGTCGTAACGGACCCGTCTGAGTGCCGTTGTAATTGTACCTGGGTTGTAGTGTCTATCTGTCCATGTGCAGGCATGCATTTCTCCATATGCCTTCTCAAATGATCGGGTCCCTGCCTACTACTAGTATAGTCCTTAGGACAAAACTTACATTTAGCTTTGGGGCCATTCGTACCATCTGGAAGTGTCATTTGTACTGTGTCAAAACACTGCCAGACATTTGGTGTAACCGCAGAACCGGAAGGTCCCGCTTCGGTTTCCGTCTGTCGGGAAAGATCCAAATCATCGTTCAGCATGTTCAAACCGTCAGGAAAATAAGGTTGGTTGTGATCCATTTCCTAAAATACAAATATTAACTCATTAGTCATTAATAAAATAACTACTACATATAAAACTTATTATTTTACTAACAAAATATATTTAAATACATATAAAACTTATTATTTTACAAACAAAATATATTTAAATTAACTACTATATATAAAACTTATTATTATAAAATATATTTAAATACATATAAAACTTATTATTTTACTAACAAAATATATTTAAATTCACTACTACATATAAAACTTATTATTTTACGAACAAAATATATTTAAATTCACTACTACATATAAAACTTATTATTTACTAATAAAATATATTTAAATACATATAAAACTTATTATTTTACTAACAAAATATATTTAAATTCACTACTACATATAAAACTTATTATTTACTAATAAAATATATTTAAATTAACTACTATATATGAAATTTAGTAATTTACTAACAAAGTGTATTTAAATTAACTACTAAATATAAAATGCTTAATTTACTAAAAAATATATATTTCAATTAACCACTACATATAAAATGTTTAATTTACTTAAAAAATATATATTTCAATTAACTAACCAAAAGAAGGAAAAATTAATTTACTAAGTACTAACTAAACAATAATATTAAAATTAATAACTAAGTATAAACATAAAATGAACAATTTACTAACTAAACAAAAACATTAAAATTAATAACTAAGTATAAACATAAAATGAACAATTTACTAACTAAACAAAAACATTAAAATTAATAACTAAACTCTAAGCATAAAATTAAATAATAACATTTACAGAAAAATGTACCTTTGAACGTTGATGTGTTGGTGGAAAATTTAGAGAATAATAGATAGATAATAGGAAATTAATACCTAAGTATTAAATATTGTGTAGAGGGACTGAGGGAGAAAGTAAGAATGAAATCGTGTAGAGAATTGGAGAATGGAAAATTGGAGAGATTGAGAGAATGAGAGAAAGTGAGAAAGTGAATAAAAATTGGAATTGGCAGGGGTATTTATAGGAAAATTTAAATTGTGGGTCAAAATATAATTTTTCTTTTTTAGGGGTTAAATGGTAATTTGTTTAACTCCCAACTGTTAAATTTTCAAATTCTAACCGTTGGATTAAAAAAAAAATTGGTCAGACCTCAACGGTCGGCACGCCGGTCCGGCACGACGGGCCAGCCGTTGGCTTGGCACACCGACCAGGCAGGCCGTGCAGGGCCGGTACTACAGACCGGCCTACTAAGACCAGGCACGCGACCCGCCTACATGCCAGGCCAGGCACGGCACGCCCACCTTTTGGGCCGTGCCTGGAACGGCCTGCCCTCCTTGGCAGGCTGTGCGTGCCAGACCCTTTCGGCCTGGCCCAAATTTACACCACTAGCCCATGCAACTTAACTAATACCTCCGCCCCTGATTATATGTCTACAAGAGAAAAAGTGTTATCTCAGCTCTTCAATTTAACTTTCAACCAATTTCAATAAAATGGAATCACAATCATTCAATTTATTATATGCCATACGTATCCAAATCATTAAAAGTTTAAATGTTTAGACAAAGCTTAGTTTAGGGAAGATCCAAATCCTCCATGCACTTTACGATTTGATCGGTGGATATGGAATTCCAACCTGTACACAATCACTTCGTTAATATTGAATATTCATAAACCATTTTTCATTATCAAGTAGAATGAATGAAACATTTAATCTGATAATATACTATTTTTATATTTAACAATAGTATACATTTCTATTGTATTTTTTTTTCCTTCATGTCATCTAATGGTGTATCGCCCTTCCACTTTAGTAATATTAGTTCGAAATTTACGGTATACAATTTACTAATACACTAATATGTGTATGGGTAGATCCTATGGACCTTTGACCCTGTTGATGATTAAATTTTTATATATATATATATATCACTTGAATTAAAATGACAACTCACTAATTGAAATACTAAGTGGAATATAAATTAAAATATTTAGCATTTTTATTTTATAGTACTAACAGTCTAACATACACTGTAACATTCCACTATTATGCTTGCTGTTTCAACATTTTCAATTAAAAAATATTATTGTTATTATTTAACTTCAAAATTGTCACACTAAAGTAGTTCTTTGATCTATACTATATCTTATCTATGACGTATTGCTTAATTGTCAATTAGAGATAAGATGGAATGGATTAGAATCACTAATATATATATATATATATATATATATATATATATGAAATTGAATCACTAATATTAAAATAAGAGTTAAGCAATTTAGAAATAACCTATGTAATAATGTAATACTTATATAAAAAAGCTATACACAGTTGATTCAAATTTGTTAAAACTTTAATTATAATGACAACTAAATGAAATTTTTTGAAAAAAAACCGAACAAATTCAAAAATTCATTTAATCAGTTTCCGAGAAAATATAATCAAATTATAAGAAATCTTGAATAATTTTAAACACTATTAAAAATATTATCTAAAATTCTAAAGGCTTAGATCTAATCATGATCTCTAATTCTGAGCTCAAATTTATATTAATTTATTTTTTTTAATGATTCCATTGTGGTAGTTTGGTAATTTAACCGTTGAAACTCGAGACTGTCTAGATGAGATGAAGTTGGTCTGGTGGTAAAACCTCTCACACCTGCGCAATGGCCAATGAGGTTGCGAGTTCCCAATTTATGTAATAGTGTAATATTTGATAATTGATCTACGAGTTCTCCCAATTTATGTAATAGTGTAATTCTTGATAATTGATAGTGTAATATATATATATATATATATATATATATATATATATATATATTTATTTATATACAATTTTTCTATTGTCAGTTCGTCCTGATATAAAATATATCAGAACGAAGAATGTGAACCATTAGATTTACATACTTTGACTCAAAGTGTATGCATTTGTCAAAATTTCTCCATAATTTGTGGTCCACATTCTTCGTCCTGATATAAAATATATCAGGACGAACTGACAGTAGAAAGACTGTATATATATATATATATATATATATATATATATATATATATAATTGGCTAATTGTCATAGATCCCCCCAGACTATACATGAATTCGAATGCTGCCCCATGAATTTTTTTTAGGCACTAAACCCCCTGAACTATCGAAAATTGGCAAAAGTGGACGGAATGCTTACGGAACCCTTGTTCCATCTCATTTATCGTCACGTGCGCAACACATGTCTCCGTACGAAGGACATTTGGGTCATTCCGCGCTTAGCTAATTGGCATTAATGCCCCATAAACTCTTCCAAAATATGTATTATGCCCCCTATACTTTTTTTTCGCCATTAAACCCCTTGAACTCTCATTTTTTGGGTAAACACTTGAGTTTTTTGCCCTGGTCACCTATTGCAAATTTATGAGAGTTCAGGAGGTTTAATGGCAAAAAAAAAGGTATATGGGGCATAGTGCAAATTCGGGTATAGTTCAGTGGGCATTTGTGCGAATTAGCCTAAAAAATTAAATTTAAAACTATTTAATAAATATTAAAATAAGAAATTCAGATTTAATAATTAAGAAAAAAAACTAGGCTAATTGTCACAGATAGTTTTACCAGTTTTAGGGGTTGTTTTACCAGTTTTACCCTTATTTATGTTTTTTTCTTAAGATTACTGTAATTCAAAAACAAACAAAAAAACGTAATCCAAACAAAACAAATATTGAAAATCAGTAGAATAAAAAAAACAAAAATAGAAAATCAATTGAAAAAAAAAAACAAAAACTGGAAATAGTTTTCCAAATCAACACCATAATCCAGAAACCACCATCTTCTAAAAAAATTCTCCTTAACTCTCTCATACACCAAAGTGAATCAACATCTTTCTCTCACGCTCTCGCATACAACTGGGTTTGACCCAGATCTGGGTTTAAACCAGAACCGAGATGGGAAGAAAGAAATAGAAGGATGAAGAGAGGGAAGATAGAGAGAATATGTTGCGACGGTCATATGGGTGTGGGTTTGATTTCTGACGGATGTTAATGGTGATGAACAGATGATGTGAGCGTTGATGATGATTTCAATTTCAATTTTAATTTTTTTTTTCAAATTCGAGTTTTGTTTTTTGGAGAAGATATATATTTTTTCAATTTTTTTTCAATTTTTTTAGATGATAGTGTGAGTTTTGATTCCTAGTGATGATTGTGTTGGTGTGGCAGTTAATTTCTGGTCTTGAGAATGGAGATGATGGTGTGAGTGTGGCTATTGATTTCTGTGTGTTAAAAGAAGATGAAGATGAGATTAGTGTGACTGTTGATTTCTGGGTGTTAAAGAAAATAAAGATGAGATTAGGGTTCTTTGAGTTTAGATTAGTTTTTATCTCAATTATTAAATCTGAATTTTTTATTGTAATAATTATTAAATAGTTTAAATTTAATTTTTCAGGCTAATTGTCACTGATGCCCACTAAACTATACCTGAATTTGCATTATGCCCCATATACCTTTTTTTTGCCATTAAACCCCATGAACTCTCATAAATCTGCAATATGTGATAGGGGGCAAAAAACCTAAGTGTTTGCAAAAAAAAAGAGTTCAGAGGGTTTAATGGTGAAAAAAAATATATGGGGCATAATGCATAATTTGGAAGAGTTAAGGGAGTATTAGTGCAAATTAGCCAAGCACAGAATGACCCGAATGCCCGTTGTACGGAGACATGTGCTGCGCACGTGACGAGAAATGAGAGGGAACAAGGGTTCCGTAAGCATTCCGTCCACTTTTGTCAATTTCCGATAGTTCAAGGGGTTTAGTGCCTAAAAAACATATTCAAGGGGCAACATGTGAATTCGGGTATAGTCCGGGGGAATTTGTGACAATTAGCCTATAAAATGTTACATTTTAAAACATACAACAAATCAGGGTTATTATTAGTTGGGTCCCTATCTTTTTTTGAATGATCAATTTTTTAAACGAGTTTGTTTTTTTATCAAAAGTTTCCCTGACTTTTGAAAACTATATAAAATAGGTCCATTTGACTTTTTTTAACGGCCAAACGTGACATATGATATAAATTGACCATTTTACCCTTAACTTTAATTAAAGAGTTTAAAAATACAATTTTACCCTTTAACATTTTAAAATTTTATAATTCAACTTTAATATAATCCAATCAAAATTAACACGTGTTATCAAAATTTTAAAATAAAATATTAAAAATTTGTTTTTATATAATTTATAAAAAAAATTATTTTTAAAGAATAAATAAAAAAACTAATCTTATCTTATCTTAAATCCCTACAAATTAGAAAAATTATATATAAAACAAAAACTAAAAAAAAATATCATCATCTTCTCTACCACCACCATCATCTTCGTTAAGCATCAACATTCCAGATTTCCAGATTTTGATGCTTAAAATTTCCAGATTTCCAGAAAAAGGTAAGAAAAAAAAACTGAAAAAATTGAAAAGAAAAATAAAGAACAAACGAAAACAATTGAAAAATTAACATCATGTCCATCGCCCATCGTCCACACAAAATTTCCAGATTTTTTTTAACTCAAAATTTCCAGAATTTTTTAACATCATCTTCTCTCACTTCATCATTCATCCTCCAAAATCCAACGTATTTTCATCTTTATCAAACATAATCATCAAGCCACAAACAAAAAATTTATCCTTAACCGAAAATATTTTTTTTTCTTACACTTTCTCGGTCTCCAAACAAGAAAAATTCCATAAACCCAGAAATTAATTCCAAAAACTAGAAATTAATTCACCAATTCACCACCATCAAACCCAACCCAATCACCAACAGCTTCACAACCAAACCTAACCACCACATATTCAACATCCATAAACCACCCAAATCCATAAACCACCACCACCATCCCACACTCTCGCAGGCGCCCCACCCAAATCTCTTTCAAAGGAAAGAAAATGGAGAAGAGAAGGAGAAAAAGAATGAAAGCGACGATCGGCGGCGAGAGGAGATCGATCGAAAGCCGATCTCCTCGTTTGGAAGGAGACAGAGTGTCGATCTCCGCGTCCGAGAGGAGATCGAAAGCAGATCTTCTCGTTTGGATGACGTTCGATGGATTCGTCAGACGGTGGCGGCTAAGGTGATTGGTGGAGAAGAAGAAAATGGTGATTGGTGGAGAAGAAAATGAAGTTGCTGCCCCCAACCAGTTAGTTTATGGTAAAGTTGAGAACTTTCTGGAAATGTTCAAGTTGATAACATTTCTGGATAATGATTAATCTAAATTTGGGGTTGGCTTGAATCGAATCTGATGATGTTTGTTGTAGGGATTTAATTTGTAGGGATTTAAGATAAGATCAGATTAGTTTTTTTTTTTTATTCTTTAAAAATATTTTTTTTTTAGAAATTATATAAATACAAATTTTTTAATATTTTATTTTAAAATTTTTGTGACACATGTTAGATTTTGATTGGATTATATCAAGGTTGAATTGTAAAATTTTAAAATGTTAAAGAGTAAAATTGTATTTTTAAACTCTTTAATTAAAGTTAAGGGTAAAATGGTCAATTTATATATTCTGTCACGTTTGACCGTTTTAAAAAAGTTAAATTGGCCTATTTGATATACTTTTCAAAAGTAAGAGAAACTTTTGATAAAAAAATAAACTCGTTTAAAAAAATGATTATTCAAAAAAATATATGGACCCAACTGATAATAACCCATCAGACAAAGATGTATTAATTAAATTTAAAACATAAAAACAGAAACAGGTCAGCTCTCTGGACAAATTTCTCGCAGTTCACACATAGCTTTAAATGAGTGTACCACAAGCAAAGAAAGTGATATTGCCAATTTCTCACTGACTACAGTACTGCACAAGGAAGGAACTTGGAAGCGGCACCGTTTGTATTTTTTTTATTTTTAAGGAAAAATAAACCGAAAAATATATTTTAATCATAGAAGAAAGAATCACTGTACCAATTGGAATCCACTATATAAGTCCTTGCGAGTTGGAACCAACCAAAGCCCATTGTTTTGTTTTGTTTTGTTTTGTTTTGTTTTGTTAATTTACTCTTCGTTTCTGCTTTGAGCTTCTGTTCTTTGTTTCTGGCCTCAGATCGACGTCGACGACAATGGGAGGAGGCAACGGTCAGAAGGCAAAGATGGCTCGTGAGAGGAATTTGGAGAAGCAGAAGGGAGCCAAGGGTAATTTTTTTTTTTTTATATTTCTCTTTGTTTGGTTGCCTACAAATCCAGGAACTGAGAGATTTTAGTTTTTTAACATGAAAGAGATTTAAGGATTTTAAAATTTGGAATTTGGAATTATTTTTATATTAAAATATTGTTTATCTGTCAGAGAGATCTGTGGGATTTTTTCAGAATCTTTGATTCAATGATTGTTGACCCGATCTTTGCACAGGAAGTCAGCTGGAGGCAAACAAGAAAGCCATGAACATCCAGGTGCTTTATTAGCTTAATTTTACTTCCTCTTTAAATAATCGATTCATGGTCTTTGATTCTCTTGGTGGTTGATTGAGTTTCATTATAATTGTCTTGAATAGTAAAAATTGAAGCTGATGAAAGGAATAATTGGGATTCTGTGTATACATATTTGTTCATGTTTGATTGCATATTTTGATTCAACAAAAATTGGGTGTCCATTGTCAAAGTTTTACACTTATCTTTCAAAATGCTCCAACTTTAATGAAATCTGTTTGTAAGGCAATTGGACTTTTCAAAATTTGAAGTCTTCAAATAAGACTAATGGGTGTCTTCTGAGTTCTGATCTATTAATGAAAACTTCAAATTTGAAATTGGGACTGTATGAACTTTTTACTTAAAAATAAAGGAAAAGCAGATTGTTTTAGATGCTCAATAGAATTTATTGTTAACAATTGAATAATGATGATGCATATTATCTGATGATGATTGATGATAGTTGGTCCTTGGTTGTTATACAAACATACTGTTGTGGGTTGTGGCGTTCATGCCCTGTGTTGTTGCTTGGTAAATGTTCAGATAGTTGGTAGTTTCTTCCTTATCGATTCTCGTGTATCTCACTTTCATAATCATATGGATGAGTATAAGATAGTATCATTCACAGAAGATGCTTTTGTTGTGCAATATCTATGTTCAGTGTGCTTCATTCCTTGACTCGTATTATTTAGTATATGCTGCCCCACCATTTTCCCCTCTTGTTCCCTCTTTTGCATGCTTACTCACCTCACCAATCCTTTTCATGGTTAATTGAATGTGGAATGAAACTTCAAATTAAATGTTGATGTTATGGTTATTTAAAATGTTACAATTACGATGAGATTTTACTTTTAGAGAAATTTCTTCGGTTGGATAGGTTTGCTTTTGTTTCTGATGCATGGACGATGATGATTGCAGTGCAAGGTATGCATGCAGACATTCATTTGCACAACATCAGAAGTGAAATGCAGGGAACATGCAGAAGCCAAACACCCCAAATCTGATGTAGTTGCGTGTTTCCCCCACCTCAAGAAATGAAACGGCTATTCCGAAAATTAAAATATAGAGATGGATTTGAACTCCATCTATAATATATATTATTGTCATTAAGCTGAAGTCTTTGGGAAGAAACCCTTCTGGAGTCTGGACACTCTGGATGTAATTATCTATGAAATTGTTGGCTTAGCCTTGGTTGATTTGGTCTTTCTTCTTTTAGTTGTTGAATATATCTTTGATTGATCAATGCATGCATGGTTTTCTGAATTTCTGAATTTGCACGTGTGCTAAAGTGTGTGATTGACTCATTTCTGATGGATTCATTTTCGCTGTCTGATAGTAAAATAATTGCTTGAAAATGTAAGGAGTAATATTGTACGACCCAACTTAACGTGTCAATTAACAAATTGATACAGATATTGAATTGGAATGTCAAGCACTACTTGTACAAGGAATGTCCAACACTCCAACCAATAGAACTCTTCCCAATTTAGGTAGCTTAACGTGTCAATTAACAAATTGATACAGATATTGAATTGGAATGTCAAGCACTAGTTGTACAAGGAATGTCCAACACTCCAACCAATAAAACTCTTCCCAATTTAGGTAGCAGACTGCTGGAGGTTCATGGTCGCCTTGAAGGCTCTTGAAAGTGCATACTAACATATTATAGAAAAATTGTGTTGTTACTGACGTGACCGCGGTTCACTCCCAACCGCGGAACTGAACAGGAACTGTGGTTTGGAAATTGGAACCAGACCGTGAACCGGAACTAGGGAGGTTATTGTAAATCGGAATCAGGGAGGTTCCGGTTCCGGTTTCCGAAATTTCAAAACCGGATTTGAACCGTCAGTTCCCTTTTTAGAATTTATTTATTTGAAAAAAAATATTGCTTTCTTTCTTTCTCTTTGATCTCTGGTCTCTTTCTTTTCTTTCCCATTACAACCTAAACTCACAATTCCAACCCAGATCACGCTATCACAGATCCTAAATCATCCATCGACCAAATGACCACCATGGCAATCTCATCTCTCTCTCTCTCTCTCTCTCTCTCTCTCTCTAAGCAAAATAGAAGAAGCTTAGGAAGAAGAAAGAAGAAGATGGTGATGATGTCGAAATATTTTTGTTTGATTTTGTTTTTGTTTTTATTTTTTCGATTTGAAACTGGTTGATAGGATTTGGGGTCGATTTCGATTTGAATTTGGTGGTGGGCAATTTGGGGTTGATTTGTGATTTGAGGGTGATTTGAGAGATAGAGAGAGAGAGAGATGAAACGATGAAGTCTGAAGACTCTAACTGATGAAGAGAAGATGAGCGATTTGGGGTTGATTTGTGATTTGGGGTGATTTGAAAGAGAGATAAAACGATGAAGTATGAAGACTAACTGATGAAGAGATGATGCAGTCTAATGAAGAGAAGATGGAAGGTGATTTCTGATTTGGGATCTGGGTTGGGGTTGGGTAATGGCTTAACGGGTATGTATGGTATGGGTACCGGGTAGGCATTAGGCAATTGGGTATTGGGTGACTGGGTATGGGTTATTATTAAAAAAAAAAGGAACCGAAACAATGAAAGGGAACCACCAATTCGGAACCAGGAACCACCGATTGGGTATGGTGACCCCAGAACCGGAACCGCCGGTTCGGAACCAGGAACCGGACTGTACCAGGGTCACGTCTAGGTATTAGCATAGTGTGATATGAGATGACAAGATGAGAAAGGGAAAAATGACAAGATGATGATACGAAACAATGAAAGGGAAAGGTAAAATGACAAGATTATATGGAATGCCCCTCACTATGAATTCAAGTCATTCAAGTCTGTCCTCTCGTAAATGTAATAGCTCAAAAAAAAAAAAGTTCGGAAAAGCAATATCCAAACACTAGGAAAAAAATTGGTACCAGAATTGAGTTAGAAAGTACAATATTCCCGGTATACAACCAGTTTACAGAAAAATATTGTATGATATCAGCTAGACCATGACTTATCAAGTAGCAATATGACGTATATACTACAGAAGGGGCTCCAAATACATTACTTTACACAAGAAGGGGCTGCATAAAGAGGGTGGCTTAGCGTTATTGCGTGCGCATTCTGCTATTCTCTGCATTTCTCACTTGGTAGAAGTAAGGATGAGCCTGAAACCAAAATAAATTCACAATAAATTACAGTGGACAAATCAATACTACAAGTCTACAACCAACAATTGCTTAGAACGAGATTCAACATCAGAAAACAGGATGACATTTAGAGCTGTAATAAGAACAGCTACGACAGCAGGGGGGAAGGGAGGCAAACACTTAGATTACCAATTCTAAGTTTCATGCCTTAGGATCTGAGTTATAAATTCGATAAATTCTAATAACATGAGATGAATAAAGCATACAGTCCAACCTAATGAATAAAAAAGGTATGATTTCATTTATTTCTTTCCAGAAAAGAAAAAAGAAAAAAGGTTACTTCGATCCATGATATTTTGGATATCTATCCATATACAATAAAAGTCAGAAAAATTACCATTGCTTCTTTAGCTGTAAGTCTGTCCTGGTGGTCATAGCGTAGAAGCTTATCAAGAAAATCGATGGCCTGCATGTTGCACAAATAAAATTAAATGAATAAACGATTCCGTAAAAAAGGAACTCGTTAACTATTGAGCCAAAACAAAATTTTAAATAAAGAAGCATAGAAGAAAGAAAATATATATGTGACCTCTGCGGAAACAAGATGTTGATTATCTGGATTAATAAATCTGGACCATGGTTTCCTGCTGTGCCTGGAAATATAAATCAAATATAAGAAGGAAGCATATGCAAATGCTCTATAGTGGAAATTGCTCACATATTTATATCAAAGCGACTTGTTTAAAGGGAAGCAAGAGGTAATGTCTGTATCAATTACATAACTAAGCTACAGACTTGGCATCTTTACGTTATGAGCATATGGCCTTTTCTTTGTAACAAAAGCTCATATGACTATCTAATTATCTGTTCAAGTTTTAAATCAAGCTGCCTGATCTAGTATTAGACCTAAAGGAGAGAAAGAATTGTGAGTGAAGTATACCTTCCAACTAGCGCTTCAAGCTGTGGATCAAGCTCTAAATGATACTTGTTTAAATATGCATTTAACTCGTCAGTCCCAAGAACCTGAAAACAACATGCATCTGACATAAGATATAACCAGTCATGAATTACATATTGCAGAGGATGCCATAGATTTCTTAGAACTGTAGAGGCATTTGAGATAACACCAAAATTAAGATACCTTGGCAATTTTCACAAGCTGGTCATGATTGTCATGACCATAAAAGAACGGTTCCTTGCGAAAAATCTGCAGGGGAGAAAGAAACATTGTAATTTGAAGATTCATGATAAATAAACAATGTCTTTTAGTTCTAATGTCGTTATTTGAAGTTTTCATTATAAAAAAGTGTCATTTACTTCCAATTGTAAATTCCAAAGTAACTTAAATACAAAATATGGAATAGGCAATGCTCACCATTCCTGCAAACATACACCCTAGGCTCCACATGTCCAATGAATAGTCATAGTCTTGCAAATCAACAAGAAGCTCAGGCCCCTTAAAGTACCTATAAAATGAATGATGATTTCTCAAGAAACAAAATCTGCAAAATAGCTGAAGAAATGTGCATTGTACCTAACGGAAGACCGTCTTCTTATGTGGACAAAAAATGCAACACAGATAAACAAGTTCAATACTACAATATCCATGCCCCAGGAAGAGAATGTGTCTATGTATGACAATGAATTATTAGCATGTGCCTTGTGGAAGGCCATATTTTTATGATGACAAAAAAGCAACAGATAGAAACAAGTTCAAAACTACAGCAGCCAAGTCTAACCAGGGAGCGAACGTATTTGTGTATGTTAATGAATCATTAGACCTAGGAGAACCAAAATCCATAATAGATTACTTAATTTGAACTGAAAACAGGTGACTTCATACTTTTTTGAGCCTCTTCTCTTTTTTACTCAAGTTTGGAGCTCTTTGAGCACCTAATTATTTCCTGGGACCAAGTAATTACAGGGATAAATCCCTAAAGTACCCATCAATTGAACAAAATACATGATGGATCAGAAATTTTAGACAAAAATAATATAAAAAAGTTATGAATTAGATTTCTGTCGCATAGCCTAACCCAATACTCAAAACTTGAACTCAATAAGAACACATTGAAAAAGAGTCAATCAAAAAATATCTTGAATATGAATTTAATACCTTGAAGCTACTCGAACATTATATTCTTTGCCAGGATGGTAGAATTCTGCAAGACCCCAATCAATCAAGCGAAGCTTTCTCAGCTCATGGTCAATCATGACATTGTGAGGCTTGACATCTCTATGCATAATGCCTTGAGAATGGCAGTGATCTAGCGCCTGCGATTACAGAAAGGCATGGGTTAATTAAGTGCGCAACATATAATACAGGACACAGAAATATGCCTTTCTTTCAGAAATAACCAACACAATTTATATAAATGCTCTATAATACATATATCAACCTAAGAAAATTAGTAAAGTGAATCCATCTATTCCCCAAACCAATGGACAAAAATATTACAAAACAGAAAATCAACAATGTAACTTGAAAATTTATCAGCAAATATTTTGAGAGAATTAACATATCATCCAAACAGACAATAAATAAGAACAACTAGGCACCTCATAATCTGCACTGTTTTGAGAACAAGCACGTCAAGAATGGCCATATCTTTGTTATGTATGTTCCACACACAAAAAAAAAAAAAAATTCACCCTGAAATACATGTGCGTAACACACAGAGCCAGAGGATAAACTGCTGTTCATTTCTGCAACTAGGTTGCTTTTATTCTTCCATGTATGCATTAAGATTATACATGGTTCCACAAAATTTGGAGATCAATGATATGGTTGCAGATGTTTGATCAGAAACTGGTGCAAACTATCCATGTTTACTGGCAAACATAATTAAGAATAATTCATGATGGGGCTCAGCTAGCACACTAATACTGCTAGAAAATTTAGTATGCTTAAGTGAAAACAATGTTCATCTACCTATTCCAAGGGGTACTTTTACATTTTCCTAATGTCCTTGTCAAATAAAATGTAATCAAACTTTTATATAGCAAAATTTTTCTCAGTGAATAAATACGATACTCTGTATACTTCAAAGAAAACTTAAAGGCACAAGTAAAGAAGGAAAATTAAAAAACAAAAGGAAACAGGAAAAAAATGGAGAGAAGTGTCTCAGAAGTCAAAAGAGTTGCAACATGATTGTTGATTTGACCTTAAGAAGCTCATATATATAGTAGCGTATGTCGTAATCTGTCAGTGTGGGGTACAAGACTTTAAAATCTGTACTGTTCACATGTTCGAAAATCAAGCTAGGAGTCTTTGAGTTCTGATCTCGGACAATATCAAGCAGCTTCACAATATTTGGACCTCCACAAATATTCTGAAGTATTTTTATCTCTCTTTTTATCTGCATCAGCACAAGTACGATCAGTATATTACACTCTTGAACACTTGTCTCTTCTCTCTCGCAGATAAGCTAACATTCCTCTAATTGAAGGCCAAAGGGCATGACACAAACACACCCTCAATGTACAAAGAAATGGTAAGAAATCACCTTCTTTTTCTTAACGGGCTTAAGGATCTTGATAATGCATTTCTCATTGTTTGTGATATTTATACCTTCAAAAACCTCACTGTATTTTCCCCTTCCAACTTTCCGAACAACCTCATAGTCATCTTGATCACTGAATTAAAAAGAGAAATGGAGACAATGTTAAAACGGGTTACAAAATGTCTAAGAAATGAAAAAAAGAAAAAGAAAACATCGTTGGTAGAATACTGTTGGAACCAAATATTGCAACTATGAGGAAAATGATGCCCTAGCGGCCAAGCCAAAGTCAAAATTCCAATATCATATACAAAAAACAGAAGGTCCAACAATTTTAAACTAGCAAATATTACTGCTTAACGACACAAATATACTGATCATCTGTCAATTTCACACACAATAATCAAGAATATGAGTAGCTAAACATCACACGTACGATGCGATACACAAACTAGGATCAATTGAAACGCCATTCATAATAACCTTCTACGCTTCAACTAACACTAAAGCTCAGTCAGTAGAAAAACAGCGATTATGTCATGGTAAGCTAAAATTACCAAAGTCAAAGTAAAAGTTCCAAAAACATGTTAACTAACAAAGAAAGTGAGTGATAGTACAAGTTGAGCAGCCTAAGATCATCACCAATCAATAAACTATAAGCATGTATAAAAAAAATTAGGGTTAAGTTACAGTAATCGTACCCCCACTGAATGGTGAGAGACTCGTAATCCCAGTAATCTCTAGGACGATGAACGTTGATGTCCGTATAGACTCGTGCTCTTGACATACCTGATTGAAAGAAATTATTCACAGAAAACTTCACGATTTTTAAAGTTGTGGATGGTGGTGTTTATATATATAATAGGGTGAAATTCGTTTTCGTCCCTCTAGTTTGACCTAATAGCCAAAATGGTCCCCCATGTTTCAGTATTATGTTGAAAAGTCCCTCTAGTTTCTAAACATCTATATTTGGTCCCTAACGTCCAATTCCGTTACGGTTTTCAAAGATTCCGTCATTGTTGCAAGGGTAAAATGGTAACTTATATAATTAATGGTATATTAATAATTGAAAAATATAAAAATAAATAAAAACCAATTAAATTTAAAATTAAAATATATATATAACTAAATAATGATAATAATAAAATCTCAAACAAGTAATTAAAATAATTAAAAAATAAAACCAAATTAAAACTAAAAAAAAATTTGATTTACATCAAACCTATTTTTTAATAACTAATTAAAAATAAAAATAAATAAATATTAAAATAAAATGTAACCTCGTCCTCATGGGTGCGTTTGGCACTTGGATGTGACAGGACAAGACGAGAATGAACAGGACGGGATGGAACAATTGTTTCGTATTGTGTTTGGAATGTCTGGGACATAACTGTTAACTGTACTGTTATGCGTTTGGTATGACTAGGACAAGATAAGACAAGAGGTTCAAATGATCAGAGTGCCCCTATTGTGATTGAATAATATTTTTAATTAGTAATTTTACGAGATTATTTAAGATGGATGGTTGTGATCAAATTAATAAGTTTTTATATATTAAATATTTAAGATATTCAAAAAGTTAAACATAATTTTCATGATGGATGGTGAAGATTAAACAGAATTTACCAAAAAAATATATACAAAAACTGAAAAATTAATATATATATATATATATATATATAATTGAGGTGAAATCCAACCTGGGATTAGTCTCCACTAACCTCTCCCTCCTCACTCGTTCACACCAGAAAAAATAATGGCTACTCTGTTTCAAAATCTAATTCATGGCTACTCTGTTTTAAAATTCTCCAGCAAAACATCACGGCAAAGAGGCCTACAAGTTCATGGCTATTTTGTACAAAATCCTACATTTTTTTTACTTAAAAATTCAAACTTCATCAAACCAATAATTAATTCAAACACAATCAAATCTTTATCACATCTGAAAATAAATCAACTTAATCCAAACACCCACCACTTAATCTTCCCATTTCATCACCCAAATCAACCCCAGAATTAAGTCCAAACAGCTCCTTTTATTTGATTTGTTTTGATTATTATTGTTATTTAAAAAATTAATAGAAAAGAAAACATTCCAGATTTGTGTTTCTTCATCTTTCTTCACGGTAAACGAATTCTTCATCAAATCAAATACAACTTTTTTTTACTTAAAATTCAAACTTCATCAAACTAGATCTTCATCAAACCTCTTATTCATTAATCTATAATCAACTTATATATATAAATCTTTAAAAAAATATGGAAAAAAAAACAGATGGAGCACAAAACATGATTGAACATCTTCCATGGCATGTAAAAAAGAGGGTTTGAGATGGAAATGGGTGAGAAAAGAGAGGATCTAAAAAGTGCAGGACTTGAAGTTAGAACGAAACAGATCGAAGCGATGAGCTACGGCGGTTTGGAGAGAAAAACCTGATCGGGTTGGAGAGAAGAGGGAAGAGATAGAGAGATGAGAGAGAGAGAGAAAAAGCTGGGGTTTTAATTTATAGTTGATATTTTTGTAAGTTTTGGAAGTTTTGAGGGCAAAAGTATCTTTTCTAGACTTTTCCTATGCGTGGGACAAGTCTGGCCGAAGGTCTGAGGGACAATTTTTTTATAGTTTTTGTCTCATGTTCTCCCGTCTCCTCCTAAGCTAATAGCGCGCCAAACATGAGACAACACGGGGACCGTCCCATCCCGCATACCAAACGCACCCCATATTCAACACCACCACTCACCAGCCTCCAGTCACCGCTCATCCACCGCCATCATCTTATCCTCATCACTCATCTTCTCTCTCCCCAAATGTGTGTGTCTTTTATTTGTTACTTCCAAATCCAAAGTTCATCTTACGAGACCCTCCATTCAAAGCAATTTACTTTCTGCTTTCCATTCCATGAATCCATGAATCCACCATCTCTCCTTTTCTCTCTCCCCAAACAAGAATTAATTTTAGGGATATTATCATTTCTCGCCCTCACTTTTGCCTATATTAGCCATTAACCCCTCTGAAATGGAAATAATGTATAATAAACCCCTTATGTCACATATTCCGTCCAAATTTACGTTGACCGTTAATATCAGAGGGCCAGGCCAATCTTGTAAAAGCAAATAATTAAACAAATAAAAAACTAAAAACCAAATAAACACTCTCTCCCCAAACAACTCTCTGTCTCTCTCTCATTGTTCTCTCCGCCAAATCTTCTTGGCCGCCGGCGACTTTTCTATATTCCCTCTCTTCTTCCTCTCTTTTTCTTTCCATATGTCCCTCTGTCTTCACATCATGTCAAACTCGATTATGCTTTCACCAGTTCTGGTTCAACTCCTAAACGACCCAAGATCTGATTCGAACCAGAACTGGGTTCTAACCAAAAGAAACCCATATGTGTGTGCGTGTGTGAGAGTGAGAGAGACAGTGGTTTCGTGGTGGTGGTGATAATGACGATTGTTTGATTATGGGTTTTATGGTGGTGTTGGTTCCGGGGTTGATGATGATAGGATTTGTGGAGGTGATGTGGTTCGGTTCTAGGTTCTGGTGGTGGTGATGATGTTGGTCTGGTTTTGGTAATGTTCTGGGTTTGATGTGAGATGGATTTTGGTTTGAATTTGAATTAATTTTGGTTTAATTTTATTTTTATTTTAAGATATGGATTTGATTGGATCTACACAGGATCCACAACAATTTGTTTCTTTAACTTTTTTGTTTGATTGATTTTCTATTTTTAAAAAAAATTATTGGTTTTTTTTTTTATTTCTGGGTTTGTTGATAAGAGGAAAAAATTTGGGTTTGAGTTTCTGGGTTTGTTGAAAAATCTGGGTTTGGATTTTTTTTTTCTTTTCTTTTCTTTTTATGATGGGTTGGGTTCTGGTTCATGATGTTCTATTGATGTTTGTGTTTGGGGATGAATTTTGGTGAAATGGGGAATTTTTTTCTATTATGATTTCGATTAACTGGAATGATTAAAAAAAAAATCAAGAACATCGTCTTTGAAGTTCTGGAAACAATTGAATCTTTTTTTTATAAAGAGATAAAAATAAAATAAAAAAATTATTTTATTTATTATTATTATTATTTTTTTATTATTGTTTTTAAATTAATTAAAAAATAAAAGGAGACATCTCCACCATCCATTTAAAGATGGATGGTGGAGATTTTTTGTTTCAATTATGTTTTTAAATTTTTTTTTTGTTTTCTATTTTTTAAATATATTGTTATTTAATAAATATTTTCTGGTTAAATTGTTATTTTATGATTTTTTAGAGATAAAATGGTCATTTGACCGTGAGACTAAAGGTCTAACAGAAGGGGGAAGATTTACAATAGTTTCATTTCAGGGGGAAGACCGGCCAATATGGGAAAACATTGTCCTCATCTTTCTAATAGGGTAAATGTGAGGGGGTAAAACGATCTTTTCCCTTAATTTTATAGAGGCATGCGTTTCCTCCGCTTTTCAATATCATTTCGTTTCTATTCTTAACATCTCCCGATCAAAACTCCTATATGGATCTCAAAAAAATTCTTGAATTTCCAATTTTAAAGTTGCCATTCTTGATGACACTTCTTCTAATATTACTCATGCGGAACCCAGATCTGTGACGGAGAAAAGCGAACGGCGGCGGAACAACCGACGACGAGACCGGAAGCTTATGGAAGGCTGGACGAGATGACCGGCCGGACGGGGCTGACGGCATCGGGGACTGAGAATGAGCGAGTGATGGCGGCTGTTAGGGTTTCAAAAACAAAAAAAAAATCATGTTTTTGGTTCCCTGGAAATTTCTTTTTCTTTTGTGTTGGTTTACTTTTTTTGAATTTTTTGTTTGTTTGTGAATCTATTGTGTTTGTAGTTTGGCGGTGATGATGATGCTTTGTGGTCAGGTTGATGGCGATTTGGTGGTGTGTTTTGTTCTTCAGTTCTGGGTTTGGTGTTGTTGATGATGGTGAATGGTAGGTTAGGTCTGGGTTTTTGGGTTTGTAGATTAATTTTTTCTGGGTTTCTGGGTGAATGATGATGGTGTATGGTGTTGAGGTTTCTGGGTTTCTGGGTTTCTGGGTTTCTAGGTGTGTTGGGTATGTGTGGCGGTGGTGTGTTGTGTGTGTTTGGTGGTGTGATGAACCAATGCAGAAATTCATTTATTTATTTAAAAATTAAAAAATAAAAAATAGAGATGAAATTCATCTCTTTTGTTTAAAACAAAAATCAGGGGCAGCAAGGTCATTTGACCCTTTGTACCTGTCAGATTCCACTATTTCAACAGAAATCGTAATAGAAGTTTCATAATTCTGAAAATTAGGGGACCAGTTTGGCTATTAGTGTAAACTAGAGGGATGAAAATGAATTTCACCCTATATAATATAATAGAGTTGGAAGAGTAGGAAATTTCAATCGAGTACGTTTTTTTGACAAGAAATTTCAAACGAGTACTCGTTTTTTATTTTTTATTTTATATATATATATACAATATACTGATCATCTGTCAGTTAACCCAAGACCATGTATTATTTTTGAAAGCTTTCGTTATTTATAGGATTTGAGCCGTTAATTTGAAAATCATTTACTTAAATTCCAAACTCATCCACCTATGAGTTGAGCTATACCCCGTTGACTTAATGGCTTCAAACCAGTACTTCCCTGGTTTTAAATTATTGCATTTTTCAATCTCTATCTCGTTCTTTGACAATGACAAATCATCCTTTCGGATCTTTACGATGATTTGATTCCTTGATCATTATCGGATTAAGTATTAACACGTTTTATAATTTATATTGTGGTGGCATACTGCGATAACATTATCTAATGTTAACCACTTTTTTAAGATAAAAATGTTCCTAATTTTTTTTTCTTTTATTAAAAAAAATAAGTCATAAATTGCTCTAGGGACAGAGCTCACTCGTTGATAACGAGCTTGAGTTTGGATAAATGACTCTCAAATCAGTGGTTCAAATTTTATCCATAACAAAAAAGCTTCAAAAAATATCTAGTATAGATAGATGGATAGATAGATACTATAGAAAAAATCCTAAATTATTATCAATAGATGTTTGACTAAAAACATTTCCAATGTAATGATAAATCATTGTACCGATACTATAATTTAACATAAAGTACAAAATAAAAAAACATGCTTTAATATGCCAAATTTGACATCTGCTATACGCCGTGTAGCTATATTTGTTGACTTTTTAAATTTTAGATAATAAAAATTTAACAAATTTGGTAGGAATAAATGATATTGAAACAATTCTAAAAAAAAATTCAATATATTCATTGAATGCATCGGTAATATTTGTTGTTTTTTATAATTTTAAATAATAATAAAAAATAGCATATCAAATAAAATTTTACATCAGAGTATAATACTAAAAAGATATGTCAAATATAACATTTTACTATTTCTTATGTCTAATTTGGCAGTGCTGCTGCCTTCCATATTTCCCATTTCAGTGACTTGTCATGCTTAAAAAAAAACCATATAACATGTATATTTAAATTCACTTAATAAAAAGTGACAAATTCGCTATCTTCTGATATTTAAATCAAGAAACAAATATAAAAAATGAAATGAACCAGAAACAAAGCTATCCGAATTTAAATGAACTTGATACATCTTTTCATTTGCACTGTATCTCACCATTTCACTGTAAATCAACTAGATGTATAGCATTGACATGATTCCCATCAACTGCTGGGATTGCCTATCCTATACAGCTATCAGATCGTTATCGGCAATGCTATGAGCTTCTGCATCACATTATAGGGATCGAGATATATCATTCGGATGGTGCAGCATCAGACCGGATTTTTTCATACAAGCGATAAATCAGAGTTGACTTAGACATCTGGGGTTCCCTTTCCAGAACCGCAACCACATCCTTAACAGAGATTGTACGAGCCACCCTAGTATGAGGAACCCCACCTTGGTTCCTTCCAAATTTTCTGATAGCACCTGTTTAAAGAGAATAGGGTGAGACACAAAAGAACTACAATGAACAAAGACATCACCGACTAATATACAAACTTTTATTCGGAGATGGCCGTAACCCCAATAAATAAAATCAAAAGAAATCAGTAGAGTTGTGTGTTGATATTTTGGACCCTATTGTCTCAAGGAAGAAATAATCTTTACACCGAAATCGGAATTGAGAACACTTACATAAGAGCATGAGTATCAGTAAAATAAATAAATAAATAAACAAATGCTGCACCGCATTCCTTTGCTAAGAAAAATTATGAACTTTCATTTAATAACCATACATGCAGGAAATAAATATCCTCTCATGCACAAGCAGAAAGGAAAATATGAAAAGGGAAAAATGGAAATTGGATTCAGGACAAAGGAAAAGAATTTGTTAGCAGCCAAGAATTAATTTCCTCATGCTTGAACCAATTAATCTTGAATGATAAAATTAATATTAAATAAATAAATAAAAATGGTTTCACAATCAAACCTTAGTTGAAAGCATCACAAAGCACTGGCATTGCACATAAAATCGTTGTTTACGCAAAATAGTAGAAGCATGAAATTCTGCAATTAGCATTACCATTACAATATTATATTTATCTGGTTTTCCATACATACCAAGGATTGATTTCGGTAATAAAAAGTTCAGTCAATACCAATGGTGTTTGTATGACTGAAATGTGATTTATGAATTCCATGGTAGAAACTGAAATTTAAAAGCAAAGTCACCAAATAACAAGTTACCAGCACTTCATTTGAGCTTCAACTAGTGTGGCAGTAAATATATGTAAATTAGAGTCACAAATTACCAGCCAAAAAGTTTTCTTTTTCTTTTCTTTTCTTTTCATTTTTTTTTTTTGCAAAAAAGAAAACTAATATCATGATTGCACTTACCAGAACCAACAGGAGCTACATGGCCTCTTCTTTCTGTTTCTTGATTATCCTTCATATTTCTTCCAAATGTTGATGAAGGTTTGCGGTTGACATCTTTTCCTGTTTGACTGCCAGATGCAGCATCCCCCCCTCCCTCACGTTTCTGCCGGGCTTGCTCAGCCATAAGCTGCCATTTAGACAGCATGTCATCTCCTCCAACAGCAGCACGAGCAGCAACATTTGCAGCGTTAGTCCTCATTTTGTCGTCCTCCTCCTTGTTTACCTGCAGAGCAGCAGAAAGATATAAAATACAAGATTTCTTTTACTTAAATTAGCAGTCGATGAGCTTGCTTGGAAAAAGAATTATCTTCAATACCTTCACTGTTTTTGAACGACCATCATCTTTCTCCTTGTCGCCATCAACCCCATTATCACCCTCAGGCTGCATTAAAGAAATTTAAGAACAGAATTGAAATGAAAATGCAATGATATCAAAAGAGTATGTGGTGTCATATTGACTGTGTATGTGGATATGTGTGAATAGCAGGTCTACTTCCTTTTGTGCATGCATTTGTATGAGTATGTGTATAATGGATAATTTTAAGTACACAATGGATCAATATTAAACACACACATAGCACGCACTTCATTAAGCTTTCGGAGCTTTTCAGCTTCGGCCTGCTTCTTCTCCCATTCTTCCTTAGCTGTCCGGTTCATAGTCAGAATTTGTTGCCGTACATCACAGGTGATAATAGTCCGGTGCCTAGGTTTCTCTGAGTCAACCCGCTAAAAAAATGTATAAATCAGAAAAAAAAAAGATGAAAAATAATATAAGCCTGCAAAAATGAAAAAAAATATGGAAAAGAAAAAAAAGACTAACCTGTTTTGACATTTTGATTAGGTTACATAATATTCCACGCAGTCTTTCCTCGACACACTAAAGATCCAGCTACATAAGCATATGTGTAAACATATAATAAACTTACTTTGAGTTTTACATAAAAGTTGACATTATTTTACATTATCATAAAAAGTTGAATATTATGCCTTTTATGTAAAACTCAAGGTAAGTTTATGTAATTTTCCTAATAATAGAATGAGTAAGTAGTGCATCTTACTAAGGACAAGCATCGCTCAACGTCATTGCTCATACTCTTCACGCCACATTTTGCCACTGCCATAATACAAACAAACAAGATATTAAGCTGTGTGATAGATATTGCTTGTGTAAATCAGAAAGTTTGTGCATATATGGAATGCAAAACAAAGGGATGCGAGGACTACTAACTGATCTCAGCCAATTTTTTCTGCAAGGGAGTTTTCTGCAAAATCAGCTTTTCTTCTTCTTCTTGTACAACCCTTCGAGATGCTTCTGAAGCTCGACTATCCTCCTTGGACCCAGAAAATAGTTGTTCTTCTTCTTCCTATTTGACAGCAGTATGTCAGATTGACTAAGAAATTCTCAATCTAAAATAAAATGATTGGCACTGCACACAACACCATTCGGTAAATAATTGAATTTATATGCATAGGTAATGATGGAAAAAAAAAAACAATACCCTGAGATTAACTCCGCTGACAGCAGTAACATCATTAAGTTGTTCGATGCTTTGATCTAAAAAGGCGCCAGCTGCTTTTTGCTTCTTACTGCATGAATATTTATGAGTTAAAAGTAATGCAATAAGTTATAATGTGGACGGTACAATAATGTTTAAACCAAACATTCAAATAATTCAGAACTAGTTAAAAAAGAAAAGAGTTATCTTACTTTGATGGAGGTGGAGAAGAACCAAGTGTCTCAAGTGGTTTCTTTTGGCCAATGGAAGGCTTTTTAGGAGGTGTCCTAGCATTAATTCCAGCTGGTGATGTCACAGAAGACATCCGCGAGCTCAACTGATAGGACAGAAGAAAAACAAGGATATGAGTTCAACGAAAGTACTTCACATTTAAAGTAAAGCAGAGTGGAAAGGAGTTCACTACTCAAGTACATAATAGAAAGTGGAGACGAGTACTGAAAATGGGACAAACAAAGAAATGAAGGGGTATAAAAGAAGTGTTCTAGTAAGCGGTAGGGGCCGCCCGATTTTTTTTTTAATTTTTTTTTCTCCTAAAAAATCAATCAATACGAGTCATGTTATGACCAAATTCAATCAAAATCCAGTCCAAATCCATAAAAACCAATCATATCCAATCACAAACCTATCAAATTCAAAATCCAATCAAACCCTAAAACAACTAAAATACAAAGTGATTACAAACCCTAGAAGATGGCTGTTGGAGCGGCCAGCGAGGACGACCGGATGAAGGGCCGGCGAAGGCGGCAACGAAGGGCTAGCGACGGCGGCTGCAGCAACGAAGATGAGAGACGGCTGGTTGCGAGAGGAGGGCTGGTCGATTGGAAACAGTTTGTTTTTGGAGAAGGACTGTTTTTGGCTTCAAGTTAATGAAGCCCAAAAAACGGCAATGTTTTGGGCTTCAATAACTTGAAGCAAAAAATGGTGACGTTTTGAAGGGGCAGTTTCAAAAAAAAAAAAATACTGCTCCGCCTAGGCCGACTGGCAGGCTGCCTAGAAAGGCCAATTTGGCCCAAATCGCGGCAGCCATGGCCGCCTAGGCCGCTTTTTCGAACACCGATAAAAAGCATATTTATTATCTTTTAATGCTCTATTACATGAACTTAAAACCACTTATGTTGCTATATTTCCAATGAGCTAATGGACAGAAATGTATAGAACATAAATGTACAAAAATTCTAATTCCCTATTACATTTCAAGATAATATTAAACAAAAATAAATATTGAATTGGGATATGGAGGAATTAAGAATACTGGTCCGATGCAACTTCATACCAAAATCATCCAACTATAGTGAACAAAGTAACTAAGCCAGAAATGAAAAATCAAGGATTTAATTCACTAGTATGCAAAGGCTCAACACTAGCCAATTCCAGGATTTCATCACTATACATTCAGGCTTATTTTCAATTTGCACAAGGACGCTAACCTTATTTTCGAGTAGCTAATTAAATGAAGTAATTCTTCTTCGAAGATGGAACACAGTATTCAGAACATAACAAGGATATTTGTCAAGGCCTCATAAAACTAAATGCTAACAAAATAATTGAGAAAATCTTACTGGGATAATAGGATCTGGCTGTGTTGTGGTGGAAGGAGAAACAGAATTTGAGGGCATTATACTAGCAGGTGTCGAGAAACCCACTCGAGGAGACTGCTTATCTAAAGGCTCTTCTTTTAGAGGTAATGGAATTGCATGTCCATGTTCAACCTGTGCAGCAGACAACCCCTGTGAGGTAGACAAATGAGATTTGTTCTGCTGCTCAGTACCCTGATCAACTGGCTCCGGCTTCACATATGCCATTGTTGACATACCAGAACTCTGGTCTTTATTTGCTGATGCTTGCCAAGAAACTGAATTCTGTTGCACCATTGAATTGTTTATGAAGTGAGAAAGTGAACCACCCTGAAATTTACCTGATCATTTAGAGATTTTTGTCTTTAAATCTTGGCATAATCATAAAGTTCATGGATTGGCTTACCCCTCCTGGTGGAGTTGATCCAATGCTTTGATGGTGTCCAATTTGCCTCATTTGTGAATCATGAGGATGTGGTTTCAGAGATGATCCTGGAGGATTGACATTCGTCCCAGAAAATGGGTGATAATTAGCACCACTACTTCCATACATGGGAAAGGAAGTTGGTGGATAATGCAACTGCTGCTTGTTAAGTCCTTGTACAGGAACTGAAGGGCGTTCTCTTTCTTGACTGGCGGTACTCGGACTGGAGGACGACATTTGGCTAACATGTATTCCATGAGAACCTGGCTGACGATCCAGCTCTCGAGATTTTTGAGCGCTGTTTTCTTTTATTGGGAAGCTTGAACCATGCACTGAGGCTGGATCAGCGGAAGAGTTGGTGCCCTTCTGATGAAGCTGCGGAAATGAATGGGGATCAGTGAACTGTGCAGCACCAGCACTAACAGATGGCATTCTTAACTGCTGTTGCCGTGCTGCAGCTTGGGACTGTAACTGGAACTGATTGGCACCCATCTGCATATGTGGAAATTCTAGTTTAATCAAACAAGAGAGCAATAAGTTCATTATGATCACATTAACTCATTCTACAGTTACCTGTGACTGCATTTGATTTACTGCCAACCTAAGCATCTGGTCTCCTACAATATCCCTCATATGCCGCACAAATACATCTTTAACAATTTCATTTTTCTACGAACAACAAAGAAGTGGAGACAATACATGAGACACATATCCCGTTGCATACAAGGAAAACAGAATAGTACATAAATTTGTTTCAGCAACCAACCTTCAATTTAGCATATAGAGTATGAAGCTGCATTGCTCTATCCTTATCAAGATGAGGTGTTAAGGCAGGAAGTAATAAGGCAAAGGGAACTTGTTTACCACGATTAATAGCATTACTCGCCTGTTCTGCGCTCACCGCAGGTTGATTACTCATTTTTTGCATTTTTGAATATTGAGATTCACCATCTTGATTACGCATTCTCTCTGGTTCATGTGTTTGGATAGGATTTTTCTCAGCTATTTGAATCCCAGTTGTTTGAGGAATCTGGTTAGGAGTTTGTTCTGCTGGCCCTTGTGGACAATTATCTTGGGATTGTTTTTGTTGTGACGGAGGGCAGCCATCATTGTGTTGCTGTTGGTTCTCTGCAACAGATCCATGTTGCTTAAGATCCATTCCTGATGAATGCTGCTCTTGCCGTTGTGCACTTTCTAGACCTTGAAAGTTTGTATTTTCTTCTTGGCTTGCATTTTGCCACTGAGAAATTGACTGATGGGGACCATGATTCCCTTCTTTTCCTTGAGAAAAAGCTGCTGTAATTGTTAGTTCTGGACATCATAAATCAAACCAAGCACTTTCTGGGAATTCCTTATACAAACAAATGAAATAAAAATAAAAGAAGGCCCAACACACAAAATAAAAAAAGACTAGTCTCATATGACATCATTTGAAATGGTTTTCCAACATTCATGAAATGTCCATTTTCATATTGCATCTCAAACTATATATTACATGATTTCATTGTCTAAAGCTACAGTACCTAAAAAGTAAAAACATATCTCAAGTTACTTATCTAGAATGATACAGCAACTGATTTGTAGCGGACATAGCATTTACAATATTATCCAATTATCTACATAGTAGCTATAAATCAACAGTCAAATCATTTAGGTCGGAAAATTTGGGATATTTTTTGTAAAGTATAGATTCATTCTTTCTTTTCAGAAGAAACAACTTCAAAGGTACGATCACAGAATAGCAAAGAAAGCTGGAATACATCAAAATCGTATTCTCATGGTAATAAAAATGTTTAGGTGCAATTCTATACATGCAGAACTTTGTGTCCGCCTTCAAAAAGCAGAATCTTTCAAAAACAATCTTGCTTATATAAGTTAGAGATAAGATAAAAAGTAGATGTACTATAACAACAGACTTGTGAATAAAACTAACAATTCAAAGCAAAACTACAACCCAGAACTATTTGTTAATATCTTTACGGTCAGAAAGCTCCAAACAATCCACAAAGCATTTAATCCAAGAAAGAATACTCAAGTATTCAACAATCAATTTTCATCTTTCTAAACAATTTTTTTTCTTATCCACTTTTAGTTTCTTGCCATAATAACCATAAGCAAACTCCAAGTGCGGAATCTTTTAACAAAACAAAATAATTATTAGATTCCTGTTCAAAAAAACAATAACAAAAAATGATATAAAAAAAGCTTATGAGAATCTTGTTTTAAAAAATATAAGTTAATAATGATATTCTTGATAAAAAAAAATTACAACATGATTTCATTAATTATAGTTATAGATTGTTATATGGTTAGTTCAGAATTTCATTAACATCAACACAAATAAAAAGCAAAATGTGAGTATTTGAGTAAAAAATTTGTTTAATTATAAAAAATAAACAAAAAGATAGATAAAAACATTAGGGAATATCAAAAATTTCACAATTTATATTGATGAAAATATATCAGATATTTTACGGATATTTCCATGATATTTCCAGAAATATCCATAATACTGTGTAAAATTACTCTACAGGTTCACCGATATCGATATTTTACTGATATTTCCAAAAACTTACAGGATGTTTTTAAGGAAAGGATATTATACCCATATCAACATCGGTACCCTTGAGATACGGAAATACCGGGGCTATTATAATTTTTTTTAATCATTGAAAGACCCTAATTCATGCCAAATAAGACTCTCAAAATCAGCAACTAAACTAGTAACGGACTTTTGCAGACGTCTGAACATTTTCTTGCTTTTTCTGTGTTTTTTTTTCCTGTAATGCTATACAGACACTAAACATAGTCAAACCTAGATAATTGACATAGAATTATCAATTATGTTACAAGAGCAGTAACCAGCTAGTTGAAGAACCAGATTTTTTAGAGATGTTACCGGAATCCGAATCAGAGGGCTGGGAAGTGGACACATCGCCTCCAATGTCCCGATTCAAGGCAGCTTGGAATGCCTCCACGTCAGCTCCTGAATGCATAGACTCGTCCTGTGCCGCCATTTCAAGAAGCAAAAACAAACCATAAATCAAAGTTTTATCAAGCCAATATAATTCAAGAAGAAAAATAAAGAATTAGACACAAACCTCGTCTTCTTCGAGGAGCTTCATTATGGAGGGGTCCATAGTGAGCTTTTCTAGCGTCTCCGCCTGAGCCTAAAGAATTTTCTCCGGTAACCTGGTGGCAGATATCTTTCGATTACCGTACGAATCTACGCACTCTGATACAAATTAAAAAACTGTTTGCAAATCGAAACCAAAAAATAATTATGCTATATTGTATTGAGCAACACTGATAATTAAGAATAATTAAGGATGATCAGAAATGAGAAAGAGTTTCGCAGAGCAGTAGAGAAGAGAGAGTGAGATAGAGGAGCTTCTTATTAGTTATTAGTTATTACCGTGGTCCGTGGACTTGGGTTTATTGTACTGGAAACTTTTCTCAATGGATTTTACAAGTCCTATCGAATAAGGCCATCGTAGGGGCCCGTTATTTATATGGGCCACATAGAGTTTTCTTAAATTAGTTTTCAAACAATATAACTATCGAGAGGATATGAGGTTGCGTTAGCCCTCGGTGTGTGTCACGCATTCTTAAACCACTTAAGCTGTGAGTTTGAGTCTAGTTTTTTTTTTTAAATTTGAATTGGTTAAAACTTGTAATATATCTATATATATATAAAAAAATTCCAATAAGAACTTTTTACTATACACATTTTAAGAAGCTTTGATGAAATTTAATGGAATATATTGAATCTTGATGTAATTTTTTGCATGGATGATAAAAACATTGAACTACATTTATAGGAAAAAAAATTGAAAAATTTTCGGGTACAAGAACTAATTTTTTCCGACTATTTTAAATATAAAACATTTAAAATAGGGAAATATAGTAAAAAAAATAGTTCTCAATGGATATGTTGACGGAGATTTTTGGATCATTGAAAAGTCAACCGCTAAACATTAACACGTAGACAGATCAAAACTTTAACCAGCCTAGGGTTGAATAATCAAAGTTTTTTTCTCCACGTGGATGCGATATGATTTGTTCGTATTTGTGAATGATAATGTAGAAAAGTAGGAAATAAAGGATAAATCAAACATAACACATGTTTTACGTGATAAAACCCCAAGGCGGGAAAACATCCACGGTTGCAGGTGACGGCGAGAAAAAATCCACTATGAATAGAATGATTACACACTCAATCTCTCTTTCTCTCTTGCTGTTGTTATGCTTTTTTCAAATACATAGATAGATAGATTTATCAATCGATCTTTAGATCCCTCGATATCTAGATCTCTCCATAGGTGGATGGGATTGAAAAAACCTCCTTTTACATAATAAGATTATGGGTCTATTTATATGTGCATAGAACCTTAATCTATGTTGTACAAGTAAGGAAAATTGGTGGTGTTTAATTAGGACTTGTTACTTATTGAAGTCGTATTTAACTTCTTTCCTATTTCGGAGATCTTATACATTGAATTAGAATCTTCGCAGAATTTTAGTTGAGTAGTCCATTTAGGACTTATTTCCTGATCGGTGTGCAATCTTCTAGAAGAGTAGAGTTATTGCTTAATCTGGAATCTCTGATATGTAGGAGAAAATAATAATATTTCCTTATCGGAATATGGTTCTAGATTCATTGTGTAAGTAAGATTCCTCCTCTTTGTAATTGAGTCATAGTTGAACTCGTATTACTGTCTTAACTGAGCATCTCTTGGCCGACCGTTTCCCAACCTGACAGGGTCCTCTTTCCCCGATCGGTTTTGCTACCGGATCGGGTTTAAACCTATCTTGGCCGATCGGTTCAGTTTAACCGCTCCGTCTAGTAACATCAACTGTGACTTGGATGAATGTTGACCGGTTGACTTTACCCGACCGGGCTTATTTTACCCGATCCCTTCATCCGACAGCTTGTCAATCACTAGAGACTGTTTTTCTTCTCTGATGACGTGGTCTGCCATATATTCTAGATTATCCGCTATCTTTGCTGATATGTCATGCTACTGAAAAATCTCTATAACAGGATACAAAATATATCATCGAAAAACATTCAATTGCATGCAATTTCATTAATAGTGTTCATAGTATCAAAATAAGGGGGTGCTAATAAGAAAAGTTATATATATATATATATATATATATATATATATATAACAATATATTTAAAATTTATACATGCTACAATAAAGACAAATTTTGAGAACTAGTTAATTACATTCGGTCTGAGCTCGTTCCTAAACCAGTTTTGTGTTTGAGTAATGTGCCCAAAACAATAATTGATTGTAATAGCTCTCTCTCTCTCTCTCTCTATATATATATATATAATTTTTTTAGTGTCAGTTCGTTCTGATAAAAAATATATTAGAACGAAGAATGTAGACCATTAGATTTACATACTTTGACTCAAAGTGTATGCACTTGTCAAATTTTTTTCATAATTTGTGGTTCTTTGTCCTGATATAAAATATATCAGGACGAACTGATAGTAGAAAAACTGTATGTATGTATATATATATATATATATAAATGATACATCTAAAACAAGCATAGTTTAATAATTAAAATATCCACAGTTTCTGCGATATATCCATCGATAATTCCATAAGTTAAGGGTACCGATATAGATATGAAGACCATGAGGTATAATATATTTTTCACAAAATGTCCATAAATATTTGTTAAATATCCATATCGGTAAACTTATAGTGTATTTTTACATAATATCACTGATATATCCGTGAAATATCCACGATATTCCTGTCAATGTAAAGTGAAAAATTGATGATATTCCATAATATTTATATATATATATATATGTTTTTTTATTAAATTTGATTTAATTTATTTCTATGTAATGAAAATTGAATACGTAACCAACATAAATATAATTTTTAGGGTTATTATGATTTTAGTCCCTCTAGTTAGCGTTAATCTGGGTTTGGTTCACTAGTTTTTGAAATTACTAACTTTAGTCCTTCTATAACGGTTTCCGTTAAGTCAACGAAAGTCAGAGAACCAGTGGACTAAAGTTAGTACATTCCAAAAACTAGTGGATTAAAGTTAGTAAATTCCAAAAACTAGTGGACTAAAGTTAACGAAAATCTAACTTTAGCCCTTGTTGACCTAACGGAAGTCAACGAAAATCTAACGGAATTGGACAGTAGGGACTGTAATAGGTATTGTCAGAGAACCAGTGGACTAAAGTTAGTAATTCCAAAAACTAGTGGACAAAACCCAGATTAACTTTAACTGGAGGGACTAAAATCTTAATATCCCTAATTTTTAAGTTATTAGTAAATTCTAGTCATTGTGGCAATTGGCAAATGGCAACCAATGATGAAAATATCCATTTTGACGGTTATATGGTCAAGAATTTGCAGTATCATTTTGAAAGTTCCTTCTTACATAACTCTACGTGAATGTTCGTGATTATATAGAAAACCTTTCAAATTATATAAAATGTGTTTTGACTAAGGCTTAACATGTTAGCACATAAACTAAATCTCCACGACACTAGGCCAGGTTAGCTCGACGGACCACGCCCGACAACTGCGAGTTGACAAGTAAGGAAACCTGCTCGCCAGAGAGCCTTCAAATTGGCGAGTTAACATGAGCTCGCCGCCCACACAGTAAATACAAAGTATCATTAATGACACAAGATTTCAATGTATCTTCCATAATAATCAGCCCCAGGTTAGGAAAGATAATCTCTAATATTCCAATAGTTGACAATTCCAACAGTTGACAAATCCAACAATAAATGTGAAGATGCAAAAGGTTACTCCCATAACGAATGAGGATCTTAGTACCATCAATGCATGAAGACTCGATTCACCAAGAATCTCGCCTAGATACGATCATCCTAAGATCCCACCTAGTATTAATCCTTGATTGCACGCCAAGGGTTAGGGCAGCACCCTAACCCATATATAAACACATGTATCAAGCAAAGAAGGAGAAGGAACCATAAACCATACACCGCTTGTAAAATTGTAATCATTCTTTCATAGTTAAGATTTCGCTTTCTCTGTCGCTAAAGCGACCGTGGTTTTTCCCTATTTCGGGCTTTCCATGTAAAAATATTGGTGTTTCTGTTATTTGTATAAGTTCTTTATATATCTATTATTCATCTATCCAACTTGCCCGCATAGCGAAAACACAATCGAGATCACACTTCGTTGACTGATCCAGGCATCAAACAGCCAGTATGTTGTTGATTAGATTTTGTCCAAAATCACCGCCAACAATTGGCGTTAGAAAGAGAGGGTAAACCTTCGACCTTATGGTTAACAGCCCCTTCCAAATCATCGGGATGAGTCAGAACAATGACAACCAACTCACTGTGGGTCAAGACCCAGCTCAACCTCTTCGGACCAACGCAGAGCAGGGGAATAATAATCAATTACCCGTAAGCCAAGATCTACCTTCGCCACCATAAGAAGAAGTAGAGCCCCATGTGACGTTGACTTATCGCCAGCTCTGGACAATTATGGCCCACTGGTTCAATGTAATGAGCGGCGGCACACTTGAAACCTTGATGACAGATCAAAATCAAATTGCAACCTTGCGGTACCTTGTAAGCAAAACCCACAAGGGAAGGCTTCAATCCGAAATCAATGGTAAGACAACCGGTGCTCCTATAAAGGCTCCTAAGGAGAATCGTGTAAACCTGGAGGAACATGATGTTTCAGCGGCTAGAAAACATCATGACAGAGGTAAAACCAAGATGAGAGAGGACATCAGAGCAGAAAGACTGGCCATGTTTATGCACTTCCTCACGGGAAGTTCTAACCCCGAGTCCCCTAATAAATCAAATTGCCCATACTTTAGTTTGTCATCACAGAGGGACCATGGAAAGGGTAAGTGGAGATCAGAAAAGTCCCGCTTAAAGAGAACCAGACCAGGGAAATCCCGAAGTCGCCATAGGAATGGTGAACACGAAGACAACTCGGTCGACAAGGCTCCTTGCGAGAGAATGACAGTACGCATGCACTTGGGACCACACAACTATTTGGAACGAAATTAAACACATCAGTTCAAGCAAATGAAACACCCAAGTTCAACACAAATAAACACATCGGTTGGAACAAATTAAACACCCCAGTTTAACCGAATTAAACACCCCAGATGTCATCTTATTCAACCTAAGTTCATGGGAACTACTGCAAATGAAGACCCAATCTATTTCATGCCTTCAAAACTAATTAAACAAAGGTTTCGATTACATATCTCGAGAAGAAGGACCAAATCCAGCTCCATTCATCATTGAAATACGAAGCCAAATCCATGAACAAACTACCGATGTGAGTTTTGAAAAATCTGAAGCCCTTAATCATTGAAATATGAAGCCAAATGCGACAATTCCGAGCAACAATCCGAAGCCTTATATGGCTATATAGGTTTTGTGTGCATTAAAGAGCAAAAAAAAAAAAAATTGGATTTTGTGAAAGAAAAGAAGCTCACATATGGGTTTCTTGTGTGGTGGCCTGAGAGAAAATAAGAGAGAACATGTTTGAAGAGAGAGGCGTGAGAGAGGAGAGTAAAGATACAGATAAGACATGTTTGTTTGAAAGAAGAGAGAGAAGACACGGAGTTAGAGACACAAAGAAAAAACAAAATGAAATAAAGAAAATAAGAAAATGAGGGGCAATTTAGTCTCCACGGTGGATTATTCGGTAGAAACAATAAAAATGTTAATCTTATGTAAAATTAGTAAAACCCTTAATTCTTTGGTTATAAAGGGTTATTTCCTCATTATAAAATATATATTTGTTGTATTATACTTTTAAAAATAATAATCAATGTATAATTAAATAAATTATAATTCATGTAATAAATTTGAAAAATATTTGATATAGGATGGTATCTAGTACATGTTTACATTATTAAGGAAAAAGAAAGAAATCTCCTCAAAAGAACAAAAACAAAAAAGAAACAAAAAAGAACGAAGAGAAATCTGGAATGAAAGAAGAGAATATGTTGTTTTAGACAATACAATAAAAAACACAGCCAAACACTCCTTTTGTATTATTTAATACATTTTAAAATCCTTATACAATACTATACACACAAACAAACGTGCCCTTACAACATTAACCCATTGTAGTTCATCAATGAAATAAACCAATCACAAAATAGTGGAACTGACACCAGGCAACATCTATGGTAACACTATGCGGGAGCTAAAGCGTGTAAATCCCAACAAAAGGCGGCATTAGTCGACCTCGCCCAACCTAAAAGGATGAGACGACATGTTAGATTCTCTAGCAAGGATGGATCAAAGAATATACGCAAAAAGATTGAATAAACATAAAAAGTTCATAATGGCAAAAAGCGAAAGAAAAAAGAAAGGCGAAAAAAAAGGCATAACACAGTGTAGCAAAAATGAGAACTGATTTCTTATTCAAGATGGGAGCAAAATTACAAGGAGAACGCCAATATAAGCTAATTTTTCCCCGCTGGCGCATCATCAGGCAAATGAGCGAAATTGTTCCCTCCAGTAGGGGAGCTAGCAAGCATGCTGACAGATCTTGCATTCACTAGCTGCTAGTCATCTTCTTCCTCACTGTCAAGAAGCATATAACGATACCCAATAGGAGGGCCCATATCAAAGTCTTCAAGAACTGTAGCCTCATTTTGGGCATAAAAGGTTGGGAAAGCAGACTCACCAACCATCTCCAAATGCATGAGCAGGGGATCCACATGAACTTGACGACGGTGAGCTCGCCAGTTCTTCTGCTGGTCGTTGATGGAGCATAGGGCTTTTCTCCATCCTTCTTCCATGAAGCCTTTGAAGCGATTGACCGCAGTCTCTGTGGCTTGAATTCTGGCTGAATAAAAAGCATGAGCCGTCTTCATTCCATTACAATATCCACGGTACATGAAAGCATCAAAGGCTGGAGACCGTTTATATCTATCCACAGCTCTAAGCACCAACTCCCTCATTGCCTGCAGGAAAGCATTATTCTGAACAAAGCACTGCTCCCGCATCCTCTGAGCATCGTTTTCTGCTTCTTCGTCACGCTGTTCAGCACTTCATAGCAAAGACATTACCCTAGCGAGTTCGCTCTCAGAATTGGCCTTCTCAATAGACAACTTAGCAACTTGGGCCTGAAGATCTGCAATCTGCGAAGCAAAAGACGCTTTCTCCTCCCCGTGCGAAATCAACTCCAACATGACCTACGAAAAGCAAGTAAAAATGATAACCGAAATCCTACAACGATAAATAGGATAAAGCAGAGAATTCTTACCATAGAGAAAGTGTTGAAGTAGCGTTTCGAGCCTTTGGGTAGGGGTACCAACCCTTAGTTCCCTACTGGAGCCTGTATCTTTAAAAAGGCAGAAGTCGCCGGAAAACGCGGCAAACAGATCTTCCGCTGAAATAGGGGGTTTCCCGCTCGAACTGCCTTCCCCAACTCGAGCGTCAGGCACAGTCCTCGCGAGCTCACAAGCACCCACCTCAGCAACAATGGTTAGGGGGTCAGCAGAGGGCAGATTCCCCCCAACCGAGACATCACCTTTGTCAAGGCCAATCCCCTCATCGATCTCTTCCCCGGGAGAAGATGGTTTAGCAGCACGACTGATTCTTGAAGGTGCTAGAGGGGCCCAAACTCCCAGAAGGGTTACTCCTACGTTTCCTCTTTTTGACCAGATGGCCAACTAAGGCCACAGAAACCAACTGTTGCCACTGTTTGTTAAGTCCTTGTCCAGGAAATGAAAGGCATTCTCTTTCTTGGCTGGTGGAACTCGAACTAGAGGAAGACATTTGGCTTACATGTATTCCATGAGAACTTGGCTGACATTCCAACTCTCGAGATTTTTGAGCTCTGTTTTTTTTTTATTGGCTGACATTCCAACACTAGGGCTGATGAAGCAGGAACAAGTGCTGGATCAGCGGAAGAGTTGGTGCCCTTCTGATGAAGCTGCGGAAATGAATAGGGATTGGTGAACTGTGTAGCACCAACACTGATGGCATTCTTAACTGCTGTTGTCGTGCTGCAGCTTGGGTCTGTAACTGGAACGGATTGGCAGTCTTCTGCATATTTGGAAATTCTTGTTTAATCAAACAAGAGAGCAGCAAGTTCATTATGATCACATTAACTCATTCTACAATTACCTGTGACATCATTTGATTTGCTACCGACCTAAGCATCCGGTCCCCTGCAATATCCCTCATATTCCGCACAAATACATCTTTAACATTTTATTTTTCTAGGAACAACAAATAAATGGAGACAATACATGAGACACATATCCCATTGCATCAAGGAAAACAGAATAATACATAAAATTGTTTCAGCAACCAACCTTGAATTTAGCATATAGAGTATGAAGTTGTCTTGATCTAACTTTATCAAGATGAGGTGTTACGACAAGAACTAATAAGGCAAAGGAAACTTGTTTACGACGATTAATAGCACTACTCGCATGTTCTGTGCTCACCGCAAGTTGATTACTCATTTTTTGTATTTTTGAATATTGAGATTTACCATCTTGATTATGTATTCTCTCTTTGATTGTTAGTTCTGGACATCAAAAATCAAACCAAACATGGGAATTCCTTATACAAACAAATGAAATAAAAATAAAAGAATGCCCACAACATATAATAAAAAAAAGCCCGGTCTCATATGGCATCCTTGAGAAATGGTTTTCCAACAATCATGAACTGTCCATTTTCATATTGCATCCCAAACTATATATTACATGATTTTATTGTCTAAAGCTACAGTACCTAAAAAGTAAAAACATATCTCAAGTTACTTATCTAGAATGATACAGCAACTGATTTGTAACGGACATAGCATTTACAATATTATCCAATTATCTACATAGTATCTACAAATCAACAGTCAAATCATTTAGGTCAATTTGGGATATTTTTTGTAAAGTATAGATTCATTCTTTTCTTTTCAGAAGAAACAACTTTAAAGGTACAATCACTGAATAGCAACGAATGCTGGAATACATCAAAATCGTATTCTCGTGGTAATAAAAATGTTTAGGTGCAATTCTATACATGCAGAACTTTGTGTCCGTCTTCAAAAAACAGAATCTTTCAAAAACAACCTTGCTTATATAAGTTAATGATAAGATAAAAAAGTAGATGTACTATAACAACTGACATGTGAATAAAACTAACAATTCAAAGCAAAACTCAAACCCAGAACTATTTGTTAATATCTTTGCGTTCAGAAAGCTCCAAACAATCCACAAAGCATTTAATCCACTCAAGAATACATTCAAGTATTCAACAATCAATCTTCATCTTTCTAAACATTTTTTTTTTCTTATCCACTTTTAGTTTCTTGCCATAATAACCATAAGCAAACTCCAAGTGCGGAATCTTTTTACTAAACAAAATATTTATTAGATTCTTGTTGAAAAGAATAAATATATATATATGATATAAAAAAAGCTTATGAGAATCTTGGTTTTAAAAAAAAGAATGTTAATAATTATATTCTTGATGAAAAATAATAAAAAAGAAATTACAAGATGATTTCATAAATTATAGTTATAGATTGTAATATTGTTTGTTCGGAATTCATTAACATCAACACAAATAAAAAGCAAAATGTGACTAGTTGAGTACATAATTTGTTTAATTATAAAAAATGAACAAAAAGATAGATAAAAACATTACGAAATATCATAAATTTCTCTATTTATATTGACGAAAATATATCAGATATTTTACATATATTTCCACGATATTTCCGGAAATATCCATGATACTACGTAAAATTACTCTAAAAGTTCACCGATATCGATATTTTACGAAAATATCGTGTATATTTCCAAAAACTTCCAGGATGTTTTTAAGGAAAGGATAATATACCGATATCAATATCGGTGCCCATGAGATAAGGAAATATCAGGGATATTATCAATTTTTTTAATCATTGAAAGACCATAATTCATGCCAATTAAGGCTCTCAAAATCAGTAACTAAACTAGTAACGGACTTTTGCAGACCTCTGAACATTTTCTTGCTTTTTCTGTAATGCTATATATACACTAAGCATGGTCAAACCAATATAATTGAGATAGAATTATCAAGTATATTACAAGAGCAGTAATCAGCTAGTTGAAGAACCGGATTTTTTTAGAGATGTTACCGGAATCCAAATCGGAGGGCTGGGAAGTGGACACATCGCCTCCAATGTCCCGATTCAAGGCAGCTTGGAATGCCTCCACGTCAGCTCCTGAATGCATAGACTCGTCCTGTGCCGCCATTTTCAAGAAGCAAAAACAAACCCTAAATCAAAATTTTATCAATCCAAGATAATTCAAGAAGAAAAATAAAGAATTAGACACAGACCTCATTTTCTTCGTGGAGCTTCGTTATGGAGGGGTCCATAGTGAGCTTTTCTAGCGCCTCCGTCTGAGCCTAGAGAATTTTCTCCGGTAACCAGGTGGCAGATATCTTTCGATAACCGTACGAATCTGCGCACTCTGATACAAATAAAAAAAAAACTGTTTGCAAATCGAAACCAAAAAAAGAAGAAGTTATATTGTATTGATCAACATTGATTATTAAGAATAATTAAGGATGATCAGAAATGAGAACGAGTTTCGCAGTGCAAGAGAGAGAGCGAGAGAGAGGAGCTTCAACTAATAGGGTAATTATTAGTTGTAAAATTAAAAGGAACAATCAAATTAGTGGGTTTATTAAATTTAAATAGAATTAGTAAATTTATTATTTCTACCCAAAAAAAAATCCCCAAAAGTGTCCTTCATCATAAAAGAATTAAAACAAGAAAAAGAAATTAATAAAACAAAAGATGGAGATCGTGAAAAAGAAAGAGAAGGGAGATTGTGAAAAAGAGAGAAAAGAAAGAAAAGAGAGAAACCCTAGAATTTGAATTGAAAGACAATCGACCAAGAGGCAATTGACGGGCGGCGTGACGAGAGGCCATCGGCATGCTGTGTGTGCAGCATTTACGGCGAGACCTAGTGCGGCGGCGCTTGCACGACCAAGAAACGAGTGGGAGACGACTGAGATACTAAACCCCGACCCTAGAGACGACGTAGAGACGAACGAGAGTGGCGACGGAGAGACCCAACCGTCAAAAAGATACAGCTTCATAATCACTGGAAAATCCCTAATCTATTCTCTCCTGTTTTTTTTTCTTCTTTTATATTTTGGTCAACTGCATGAAAAAACGAATTGATCTTATTAGTATTGCCTAATGCCTATTAGTTATGAGATTTTGTTTCCATTGTGTATGATTCATGTTGGAGATTTTTCTGAATCTGGTGTGAGATTCTGGTGGTTTGGTGGTGGTGATGATTGTTTGTGAATCTGGTTGATGGAATTTTGGTGTTGATTTTTTTTTTTTCTTCTAATTTCTAGGTTTGGGTTCAGCTTCAGTTTGGGTTGATGATGATGATGATGATGATTTTCGGTTTGAGTTTAAATTTTGAGTATGAAATTCTTGTATAATTCATGTTGGAGGATTTTTTTAAGCAATTTTAATTTTTGTTGTCTTGAATGCTATCAATGCATAGTCTTATTACTGATTTGTTTTGTTTGCATCTAATCAAATCAAATCTGAGTTGAGCTTCGATACCGTTTGGATCCATTAACTGTTTCTATGATTTAGTGCAATAGTGGGATTTATGTTTTCAATTCCTATGATAATTTGATTTAATACAGTTGAAATTATTCTTTGTATAGTTGTAGAGTACTGTGGGTATTTTACTCATATTATGTTCGAATTCAAATTATGAAACAAACTAGTATTGCGTGTGGTTATGAATTCTACAATTTCTTTTCAATGAAACATTCTCTTTGATTTCTCTCAAAAGAAAAAAAAAGTTAGATGCTCATTTTTCAATTCCTATGATAACTTGATTTAATTTGTTGCTCTTGGAATTTATAACTAGTTTGATAATTTCAATTGAAATTGTAAATCTGTTGTTAATTCAGTGTTTAATTGATGACACTTGGTGTGTTTAATTGATGTGAACTGGTGTATTTAATTGATGTGAACTGGTGTGTTTAACTGTGTTTGAAATATGTGTGTGTTTAATTGTTATGGACTGATCTGTTTAATTGATGTGAATTGGTATGTTTAATTGATTTGAACCGGTGTGTTTAGTTGATATGAATTGTTGTGTTTAATTGATGAAACATGTAGAGGGAAAATTCTTCATGGAGAAGGTGCATTTGAGCATTACCTTCATGAAGCGAGTTTGAGAGCTGTAGAGGTATAATTCATATATGTTTTGTGAATGCTTGCTACCCATCCATGCATCTGAATATGTTTCCATGTAATCATTTCGCCCTATTAATCATAAGAGAGGCATCATAGAGCACTGACCTTCAAGCGTTGAGTTTTTATTTAAATTTTCTAGTTGAATCCACTTATGATGATTTATGATTAGTTTGCAATATTTCCATGAGAACAATAGTGTGTGTGAGTGAGAGAGAGAGACCATTTGCAATAATCAAGATATTGGTAAGTATTTGACCATTTACAATTTATATGAATGTAGGGAAATCGCGAGGCAACTCAGAGGGAGTTGCATGAGGGTGAGGCAATATCGTCAAAGGCTATGAGCATGTCACACAACAATTGCAATTTGTACAATTCTTGATGTTATTTGTAAAAATCACATTGATAATTTGGTGTAATTATAATCCCCTTGTAGTCTTGTAGAATAAGCATTAGTTTCTGATTCTTAAAAGTTGATTGGAAGAGAGAGAAGAAAGAAAAGGGAAAGTTACTAAAGTAAATGGAAAATAAAAGAAAAATATAGCATTCTTAGATCAATGTATAAATGTATTGTTGCATTAACGGAAATGAGTTTAATTTATACAAGTTTAACTTCAAATATCATGTTTGTCTTTCATTTATACAAGTTTAATTTCAAATATCATGTTTATCGTTCTTTTATTCCTTGAATAGTGTTTGATGGAATGTTCTCTTCATTATAGCACAAGACAAGAGTTCATAAATGGAAAATTCTATCATAAACATGCTCACTCTATTATTATAGTTTAGCTTAATTTCTTTGTGCAACATAATTTTTTATTATTATTATTAATATGATGTGACTTTTTTTGGTTGTCTCGTGAGAAATCAAATAATCAGAGGTTTGAACTTAAAACGAACTCAACAGATTAAGTTTTTTGGTATTTGGCTTACCAACAAAAAATGCAATGTGTTTTACTGTCAAAATGCAAAATATATATTTGTATCATATCACAAATACCATTATGTATCAAGTTAGGTAACTTTGCAAAAAAGAAAAGAAAAAAAGGTGTCAAGTCAGTTATATGCATAATCTGGGCATATAAGCAATGTTGATGCTACTAGCTACTTTGTTTAGGCTTTATACTATATTTTAGATTATCTGCCAATATATTAAAATGAGAGAAATTATAATTCTTGCCGGTTCGGGTTGAAGTAGAACTACTCAATATTGAATTTTACCTATTAGAGCTAGAGAGTGAGAGTCTTCATCATTTAAGCAAAGCCATAAGCCCATAATATACAGGAAAAAAAAATTATTGCCAGAGAAAGAGAGATATTACTGAAATTTCAGTCAATTGTGAAATAATTAAGTATTTATTGGTCTCAAAATAGAAAAACAAAGAAGCACAGAGAGTTTGATGAAAATGTAAAGCTGTAAGAAATAGAAAGACAGAATATTGTATTAAAAATCTCATTTGGAGGCAGACTTGATGAGTAGTTGAGCGTCTGCTGGGGTTGGAATTGCTGGAATTGCTTCTTTCTAGGTAGTGCAAATGGCTCCACAATCCACATGCATTCGCAAATACTAGAGCCTCCTTCAACTTCCTATCATCCTTTTACAATCACAACAAATCAACATTCATTCATTTAATTAATCAATTTTCATTTTAATTATATATACCAACAAGGATAGTTAATGGTGAGAGTTCAATCAAAAACCATCTTGAAATTTCAGTAACTAATCAAACCCGGATCCGTGACAACCCGAATTGACCCCAAATCGTTTTCTTGGTCTGATCCGTTTATAAAAATATACTAAAAACACAATTTAACAGTAAAAAAACATATTGAAACACACAACATTTTAACTTGAAAACAAATACATGGCATGCCGCCACCAGGAGCGAACTTCGAGGTGGTGCCGTCGGGAACAGACATGACGGGGATATGCTTCAGGAACCATTATATCGGTTATGATTGATATTTTTCATCTGCACAATTCAAATAACTTGAGTTCAATAAATTAAATACACCAGGTTTGATAAATTAAACACAACTTTTTTTTTGAACAGCGAAATTTATTGAAAGCAAGGCTAAAGCAAGCCTACAAACCAAACAAAACAGAGAAAATGGGCACCAAAGAACACAAAAACTAGGCACCCATGCCAAACAAACACACTAACACAAGCCAGGCAAGACAGCAAAGACCAGAGCAACAAAAACAAAGCAACTAAAAAAAGGAGAGAAACACCCAGAAAAACCAAGAAGAAAAACAACAACCACCCCACCACAACACCTAACCAGACACCCCACGATCACACTGTCATCTCAAACTATTAAACACAAACATATTTCAAGTTCTCCCTTTGAAACAATACAACAATTTTCCATGACACAATTTCGATATACATAATTCATGGCTTATGCCTAGCTAGCAAGAACAATTGCATGTGAACCATTTCCATTTCCATTTATATATTTTTTTCCACAATTTCTCAATGCAAAATACAAAACAAAAAACATGTAGTCAAATTGGATTCCTATCTCAAACTTTCAGCACTAAAAGATTTCAGGATGATTTAAGCATGCTAATATATAATTTTATCATTACAAACATATTTCTCAAAATTCCCTAATTTTCAACAATATAAAGCATGTAAGGATTACTAATCCACGAAATTATGTTGTAAACTTAAGAAAAAAAATTCATAGTGTGAAATGATAGGGTTTGTCAATTGAATTTATTTATTTGGTTAAATTAACCTGGAAGATACAACAGGACCAACCTCCCTGCAGGTTTCAATCAACCGGTCCTTGGTAGCATCATATGGTATGTTCCCAACTAAACACACCAGGGAAAATTGAATTAAACACACCAAGGCAAAACCAACTAAACACACAAGGACAAACTAATTAAACACACTAGGGCAAACCGATTAAACATACCAGGGCAAACCGATTAAAAACACCATGGCAACTTAACTATACACACCAGGGAAAATCGATTAAACACACTAAGGTAAACCAAATTAAACATACCAGGGCAACCTAATTAAACACACTAGGACAACCTAATTAAACACACCAGGGCTAAACGAATTCAACACACCACGACTAACCAAATTAAACACATCAGGGCAAACAAAATGAACACACCACTGCAACCAATCTCATTCAACCTAAATTCATCATTTACTACAAATGAAATAAATTAAATTAGGGTTTTAAATACAAACCTCGAAAAGAAGGACTTGGATCATCTTGATTCATCCTGAAATACGAAGCCAAATCCGTGAAATAAGACTCCCAATCCTTGAAAAACAAAACCAAATCCCTAAAAAATCTTCTTCAAACTATATGAGTTTTGTGTTCATTATAGAGAAAGAAAGAAACAGAACGAAGAGAGGTAGAGATTCTGAAAATACTACTCAATCGTGTGTCTAAACAACCTAGAAGAAGTGGGGGGGGGATGAGTTGTTGATCCAAATAATTACCAATTTTTCGAATTAGTCAAAATTAACAAAAATAACCCAACACAATCAAGTACAACCAACGTAATTAAAGTGCAGAAAACAATAAATGACACGTTGATTGATTTACGTGAGAAACCCTCCAACTAGGCAAAACTCACGGGCTATCCTTCTAACCACACTTGGTCATCAAATCCACTATTGTAATGATGTTTACAACCTAGGTTGACCTCTAGCACACCATTCTTGGTTACTAACCCACTACTACTACCCGCAAGCCTTTTATAGTGATTCTAGACCAATTTGCTTATGCACTACACACCCGTAATCACAAGATTTAACTCTCAAAGAAGAGATAAACAACCTATGTGAATATAAAACAATATTCTAAATGCAATTAATGTTATGCAACACTAATTGCTTATCTAGGGATTTAATGATGGCAACAAACAACAATCCTAGATATCAATATGCCTATATGAATGTTCATAAAGACTTAACTAGATGAAGATATGCAAATCTAAAATCTAGTCATCAAACAAAATCCAATCAACAAGAGTTGTCATTAAACATGGCAAGGACAATAAATGCAATCAACAAATGCAATCAATGAGTCATAATCAACAATGTCTAAATGCAAGGCATAGAGACTTATCTAGAGAGCAAAATGATCATAAATGCTAGCTATCACAATACAAACTCAATCATACAAAGGAACTCATAAATATATACAATAAATAGAGTCTTAGAATTTAATTAACTAATAAATACAATAAAAACATTATCTTGGAAAGTATGAACAAATAACAAAGATGAGATTTTTGTTCAACTTACCAAGTAAACTTAATGATAAAGACTCATGCTTAAAGATGCTCAATGATGCATGAAGGATGATGGGTTTTGGGTTTGGAGAGTTAAAGAACAACTCTTGGAGCTTCTCTCTCTTAGGAAACACTTCCTCTCTCTGAAAATCAACTCTAAAGCTCTCTAAAACGAAATGGGAGAGAAGAGAACACATATATAGAAGCCCTAGACAAGACTACGTCGTTTTGAACTTGGGAATCAAAATCCCGTCAAAACCGTTGTGCGTACCGCGGTTCAGGCAAGTGTCTAGACCGCAGTTCATGCAGCGTGACACTATTAGGCAACTTCGAGGTGGAGACAGCTGGACAAGCGGGGACACTGTCCGCGGCACCTTACACGTGAAACACACTGGTACCAACCGCTGTTGGGACCGTGGTATGTGCAGGTGCATACCAAGCGATCTAAGAAGCGGTAAAGGGAAAAAGTCCCTTTAAAACACATCAAAAAATATCTAACTTGTATAAAAGTTGTGCCAATGTGAAGTGAGTAAAATGCACACAAAAAGAAGCATAATTATCATGCAAAAACATGTTATCAAATGGCATTCAATACAAGAATAATTATCATATGCAAGCTAATGAGTGTGTGCATATAAATCTCTTCAAAAGAGTCAAGTCAAGTAAACTACCTCTCTTGAAGCACTTTGGGATCTTGGAAACTTGTTGAAGATAAGTCACAATTAAAGACCTAAGCTACCCATTACAAAGTAATCACAATGCGGTTTGTCATGAAATAAACCAATCATAAATAGAGGTCCTTACATATTCTATCTGATTGGGATTATTTGTGTTTCGAAGAAAGAAAGAAACGAAGCCAAAGAGAACTATTTGTCTTTCGGACAAACAGAAAGAACAAGCTAGAGAGAGAACAGAGAGACAAGTATTGTTTCTGATAAGATTGAAGATAGATATAGTTTTAGACAAAAAAGTATCTGTAAAGAAAGAACGAAGCTGGAGAGAGAAAAGATTGTATCTGGTAGAGTTAAATTTTTTATGACAAAAAGATGAGAGAGAAGATATAATTTTAGACAAAAAAAATTAAGAAAATAATGAAATAACAGAAAAATGAGGGGCATTTTAGTTTCCACAATGGATTTGTTGGTAAAAAAAAATGTACTAATTCTGGGTAAAATTAATAAACCCACTAAATTTTTTACTAAAAAAAGGTATTTCCTCTAGTTTTAGTACTTATTACCATCGTTCGTGGACTCGGGTTTATATAGACATGACCTCATGTACTGTATACTTTTCTCGATGGATTTTACAAGGAGTGAAGATATTTGCACCCCTTAAAAACTGTATGCACACCCCAAATTTGTATATTTTTAAAAATCCAATAATACCCTTAATAAAATTACTAAGGGGGGTGTTGAATTAGGATTCTCGAGGACATTTAAAAGACTTTATAAATCCGAGTGTATTCAATTTGGACATTTAAAGACTTTAAAAGAGTCTATATTAATCCAGTGGTATTCAATTCAGATTTCTATGGACTTTTAAAGAGTCTTTCCGAATCTGGGTGTATTGAACTGAGACTGTAAAAATATCTACAAAAATCAAGGTATATTCAATTAAGACTAGATTTTAAAGGATTTTTTTAAGTCATGGATTTTAGTGGACATGATGGTGAGAGATATAGATATCAAAGGCCATAACAAGTCCAGCCTTCTCCTCAAGGATTTTGAGTTTTTCTTGTTTCTAGGGTTCATTGCTTTTATTTTCCTTTGTTTATCTCTTTCATGGTTGAACTTCTTGAATATGCTAAGTTATAATTCTGATATACTCAACTTGATGAAAGTAGAGACCATGATGATTTATAGCCTATTCAATTGATAGTGGAGGTTAATAGTTTTTATGTATTTCGAAATATACAAAGGCCTGCTCGAACCCTTCTATTTTAACAAATTGCCAGACTTTGTAAATTTATTTGGATAGGTTCTTCTATCTAGAAAATTATGAAAAATTATATATAGATATAATATTATGTCTACTATTATTCTGAAAATTTTCGTGATTTATAAATGAGTATAACAATTGTTATAATTTTATGAGTGGACAAGGTCAATATAGATTTTTGCTGGACAGATTCGGGAAACAAGAAAAGAATGAATGTTTTCATTTACAAATGACCATGGATTAAACTGGTAATTTTGCTGTAGTATATAATATATTTCTAGATTATCCAAGTCAAATTTTGTAAGATTTGGAGCTGTAGAAAATAAATTAAAAATCGTGTATCAAAGAGTGGTCAGTTGTGACAAGGTTTGGGTTAGAATTGTGCTTTTTTCAATATTTTATGTATAGCTTTGCGTGGTTGTTCGATTGATTGATTATTGTTTGTTTATATGATTAGTTGAATAACAATGAGAATCATTGAAGATGAGTTATGAATGTTGAGTATTTTCCATTTAATTTTGCTTTCAAAATTGTTATAAACTATGTCACTTTCTTTCATTTATGATTGCCTTTAGTAATTGAGTGGAAATTATTATCGTTAGTTTTTTTTTTGTGCAACGTTTATTCATACGTGAAATTTTATGTATTCATAAGTTATTTTTTTGGGTTTATCACGAAAATTGAGATTTTTGTGAAAATTGAGCTTTGAAATAGAGCTCTCATCGGTTGACTGATTGAGCCATATACTGGTATAATTCATCCATCTATAATAGAAGTCTGAGATAACAAATCCATAAAAGTCTGAGATAGATGTCCAAACCAATCCATTAAAGTCTTAGATATATGTCTAAACAAATCCATAAAAATCTGAGATAGATGTCTAAACAATTCAATAAAAATCCATGTGGATTTATAAAAGTCTATGGAAATCCATAAAAATCTGTCACTTAAAAAATGTCTTTAAATGTCCCCAAGAATCCTAATTGAATATACCCCATTTAGATATATGTCTAAACAAATCCATAAAAATCTGAGATAGATGTCTAAACAATTCAATGAAAGTCCATGTGGTTTTATGAAAGTCTGTGGAAATCCATGAAAATCTGTTACTTAAAAAATGTCTTTAAATGTACCCCCCCCCCCCCCCCCCCCCCCCCCAAGAGGACTAATTGTTTGTTAGTACACCCACCAATAATTATTAATACTTTCTTATTTTAATCTTTTGTAATTTTTTTCCTATTAATGGCTTGATATTAATATATATATATATATATATATATATATATATATATATATATATCATAAAAACTCTTTCCATTTAAACCCTATATTCTCTTTTAAATATATTTTCAATCTCTTTTAAGGAAATATAAATTGATTGCTAAGTTTGAAAAATGAATCAAAATCATAAGAGAAATTTGGTTGTGAAAAAGGGAATTCTAAATTATTTTTTATTAAAATAACAAAATCATTATGTATATAAACAGACTTTTAAATTAACTATATTATTTATATTTTGTATTTCTTTCAAACACAATTTAGATTTTTATTTATTTATCAATATTAGATGTTCGTTCTTGTAAATAAATAAATAAATATATATATATATATATTATATGCTCTTCAATTTCATGGAACACTTTTTTTTTTAATATCATTTAAGTATTTAACATCCATCTACTTCCATGACACAAATATTGCATCCCTACAACTCTCTCAAACAGAAAGTGGTTCTCCAATAAAAAAAAATCTTAAAGTGGATTTTTAACAAAAAATAAATAACGAAAATGGAGTTTGATTTTGAAAATCCGAGAAGAGAAAAGAAGTAAGGAAGAGAAAGAATAGTAAGAGAATTAAAGATAACAACAAAATTGGAAATAATAATAAAGTTGATTAAATAACATAATAATAGTTATAGGTGGTGTATAGTTACAAAAATATAATATAGTATAATTAAGGAAAGTGTAATTTTGGCATTAAGTGAGGTTTATTTACAAATTAGATATATTTTTTTTAATTTTTGATAGGTATAATTACGAAATGAGTGTAGATACAATTTTTAAGGGATGTCATTATTGCCATGCCATACAATAAGGCCATCATATGAGCCCATTATTTATATGGGCCAGAGAGTTTTCTTAAATTAGTTTTCAAACAATATAATTATCGAGACAATATGAGGTTGCGATAACTCATTCTTAAACCACTTAGTTGTGAGTTGGAGTCACGTTTTTCGAACCTTAATTTAGTACTGTAAATATGGGCCGGGCCTGGAGGGCCCGGTCCGGCCGGCCTGCCAAGGATGGCGGGCCGTGCCTGGCACGGCCCCCATTCTTGGCACGTGCCGGGTCAGGCTTCCAGGCACGGCGTGCCAGCCCGGCACGGCACGCCAGCACGGCGTGCCGACCGTTGGGCCCGCAGAAATTTTTTTTTTTTATTTTTTTATTTTTAAATTTAACTATATTTTTATTGTTTTTTTAAAAAAAAATAACCGTTGGCTGACGTCATGGCTGACGTCAGCCAACGGTTATTTTAAAAAAAAAACATTAAAAATTACAATTTGCCCCCTCAACTCTTGTATTTTATATTTTTACCCCCTTTTCTAATTTTTCTATAAATACTCCCACACATTCCACTTTTCATTCACTTTCTCTAATTCTCTCAATCTCTCCATTCTCAAACTCTCTATACAATTTCAATTATTCTTAATTTCATTCTTACTCTCTCTCTACTATTCTACACTACTAATATACTATTATAATATTTTATTAGTAATTTACTATTATTCTCTAATCTCTCCACCAAGACACCAAAGTTCAAACTTCAAAGGTACATTTTTATTTAAGTGTTATATTTTAAATTTAATATGTTTGTTTAGTTAGTAAATTTATCATTTTATGTTTATATCAGTTATTAATTTTATTTATTTAGTAAATTTATCATTTTTATGTGTAGGGGTTAATTTTTATTTTTATTTTTAGTAAATTAATCATTTTATGTGTAGGAGTTAATTTTAATATATTGTTTTAGTAAAATAATCATTTTATGTGTAGGAGTTAATTTTAATATATTGTTTTAGTAAAAAAAAATCATTTTTATGTGTAGGGGTTAATTTTAATATATTTTTTTAGTTAAAAAATCATTTTATTTGTAGTAGTTAATTTTAATATATTTTGTTTGTAAAATAATCATTTTATGTGTAGGAGTTCATTTTAATATATTGTTTTAGTTAAAAAAATCATTTTATGTGTAGGAGTTAATTTTAATATATTTTTTTAGTAAATTAATAATTTTTATGTGTAGGAGTTAATTTTAATATATTGTTTTAGTAAAATAATCATTTTATGTGTAGGAGTTAATTTTAATATATTGTTTTAGTAAAAAAAATCATTTTATGTGTAGGAGTTAATTTTAATATATTTTTTTTAGTAAATTATTAATTTTTATGTGTAGGAGTTAATTTTAATATATTGTTTTAGTAAATTAATAATTTTTATGTGTAGGAGTTAATTTTAATATATTGTTTTAGTAAAATAATCATTTTATGTGTAGGAGTTAATTTTAATATATTGTTTTAGTAAAACAAAATCATTTATGTGTAGGAGTTAATTTTAATATATTTTTTTAGTAAATTAATAATTTTTATGTGTAGGAGTTAATTTTAATATATTGTTTTAGTAAAAAAAAATCATTTTATGTGTAGGAGTTAATTGTAATATATTGTTTTAGTAAATTAATAATTTTTATGTGTAGGAGTTAATTTTAATATATTGTTTTAGTAAATTAATAATTTTTATGTGTAGGAGTTAATTTTAATATATTGTTTTAGTAAAATAATCATTTTATGTGTAGGAGTTAATTTTAATATATTGTTTTAGTAAATTAATCATTTTATGTGTAGGAGTTAATTTTAATATATTTTTTTAGTAAATTAATCATTTTATGTGTAGGAGTTAATTTTAATATATATTTTTAGTAAAATAATCATTGTATGTGTAGGAGTTAATTTTAATATATTGTTTTAGTAAATTAATAATTTTTATGTGTAGGAGTTAATTTTAATATATTGTTTTAGTAAAAAAAATCATTTTATGTGTAGGAGTTAATTTTAATATATTGTTTTAGTAAATTAATAATTTTTATGTGTAGGAGTTAATTTTAATATATTGTTTTAGTAAAAAAAAATCATTTTATGTGTAGGAGTTAATTTTAATATATTGTTTTAGTAAATTAATAATTTTTATGTGTAGGAGTTAATTTTAATATATTGTTTTAGGAAATGGATCCCACCCATCCTTATTTTCCAGACGGTCTAAACATGCTGAACGATGATTTTGATCTCTCCGGACCGGCAGAAACCGGAGCGGGACCTTCTGGTTCCGGCGCCACACCGACATCACGTACCAAATCTAAGAGGTTAACATCAGACGTATGGCAGTGTTTTGACGTAGTAGAAATGACACTTCCAGACGGTACGGTCGGCCCCAGAGCCAAATGTAAGTTTTGTCCTAAGAACTATACCACTACTAAGGGTGGAACCGGTCATTTGAGAAGACATATGCAAAAATGCATGCCCAAACACGTACAGGTACCCAATACAACCCAGACACAACTGCAACGGCACCCAGACGGGTCGGTTACGACGTGGCATTACGACGCCGCACATGCTAGAGAATGTTTGGCACGGTACATTGCACAAACTGATCAACCTATTAATTTCGGTGACTGTGTTTTTTTTCAAGAATTTATAACATCTGCATTTTGCCCCCAAATGCAAATTGTTTCTAGAACCACCACTAGGAACGATTTGATAAAAATGTTTAAAACCCAACGAGATGACTTTACGGCTGAATTACAGCATCTAACTGTCTCAATTGCATTAACTTCCGATATTTGGAACGCATGTTCCAAACAGGACTATTTATGTGTCACAGGACACTATTTAGACTCTGAATGTAAGATACAAAAAAAAATTCTTGGTTTTCGTCCTATGGATTTTGCACATACCGCAGACAATATTTTTGCTGTCATTCTTTCTGTTTTAGAAACTTATGACATAACTCATCGCATCCTCTCTATCACATTAGATAATGCATCGGTAAATACTAAGTCTATTGCATTGTTTACTGAAAGAAACATCCCGCAAGCTGGGGGTTATTTCTTCCACCAGCGTTGTGCATGTCATATCATAAATTTAGTTGTACAGTCTGGTTTGAAGAAAGTAAGCAATCGTATAGAACGCATCAGAGATGCCATTTCTTGGATCGGTAGCTCTAATCCAAGATTTCAAGAATTTGGCAGACACTGTACATTAAACGGTCTACGACCCCGACGATTCCAAACTGATATGCCGGTAAGGTGGAACTCTACTTACTTAATGCTGAAAAATTGTTTGGAATATGATACAACTATTTCGGGTTTTTATAACATGAAATTGGCCGAAAGTGGTTGTCCACCTGCTCAATCACTGACACCAGACGATTGGTATGTGGCAAAGATTTTTGTTGAATTTTTACAGATTTTTTACAATGCCACTGTAACCCTTTCTGGGGTCTACTACCCCACATCTTCCCAGGCAATCCATCAGATTGTGGAAATGTCTGACATGTTAAACACTTATAGGGAATATGACTTGCTTGGCGATGCAGTTGTTGCCATGGAGACCAAGTTTAAAAAATACTGGTCTGAAATGCCTTTCCTTTATGCCTTAGGTGTTATAGTAGATCCTAGAATTAAATTAGCTGGTTTAGAATATTTGCTTGAGTTTACTGGTAATAAATTGTCAATAGATTATTCCGAACAGATTACTGACATTCGAAACAAGTTGTTCGAAGTTTTTAGTATTTATGAGCGCAGGTTTGGTGGCATTCACACGGAACCATCACCAGAACCGGACAGACAACCGTTGCCGACAAGTTGGAGCATTCTCAAACGCCGGAAAAAAGACAAATCAGCAAGTTCTTCTTCTTCAACTACACGATCTGCTGCATCTTCTGGTGCCGAACTGAATAGGTTCCTTGAAGCACAGTTTGATGCCGACGAAAACACGGAGAATTTTGATCTGTTGTTATGGTGGAAGACCTATAGCTACAGGTATCCGGTCTTGTCACACTTAGCACGTGACATACTGGTTATCCCCGTGTCCACTGTGTCTTCAGAACAGGCATTCAGCACGAGTGGACGAATTATTGAACCAAGAAGAAATTGTTTGACTCCAGAGATGGTGGAAGTATTAATATGCATTCGGGATTGGGAGCATGCTCGAAAGAGGATGCAAAATGAAACGGTAGATGAACAATTTATTCAAAATTTCTCCAATTTATATGTCGATGAGGGTTCCGCTAGTAACCAGGTCCAGAACTAGGTTGTACATGTACATTTACTTGTAATACGATTGCACTCTTTTTCCCTTACCAAGTTTTTATCCCATTGGGTTTTCTTGGTAAGGTTTTTAATGAGGCAATCATATAAATATGTAATACTGAAAGTCCGGAATAAATAAAGAATTCTTCATTTCATATTTTTATCTACTTTTTTTTTCTTTCATGTTTTATCTTTATTTATTTTTTGAATTAATTCATTAAATAAAATAAAAAATGTATCTATAATCTATTATTAATTTATTATAAACATTTTTTTTATTATATAAAAATAATAATATATAAAAAAAAATTTTAAAAAAAATATGGGCCGGCCCATTTGGCCCGCCAAATTGGCCCACGGGCCGGCACGGCACGGCACGCGGCACGGCACGGAAGGGCCGTGCCGGCGTGCCGTGCCGGGCCCCCATTTAGGAAAACGGGCCGTGCCGATGTGGGCCGGGCCGGCCCCCTTTTACAGCACTACCTTAATTGGTTGAAAATTGTAATAGCTCCAAATATATATAATTAACAATATATTTAAAAATTGTACATGGTATAATAAAAGGAAAATTGAGAACTAGTTAATTACATTTGGTCAGAGCTCATTACTAACCAGTAGTGTGTTTGAGTTATGTGTCCAAATCCTTAATTGAATAGCTATTTATATATATATATATATATATATATATATATATATATATTAAAAAAAAAACAATTATACATGCTACAAACAAGCATAGTTTAAAATATCTATAGTTTCCACGATATTTCCGTAATTTAAGGGTATCGATATAAATACGAGGTCTAATTTTTTTTCCGCAAAATATCCACAAGATATTCATATTGGTAAACATGTAGTGTATTTTTACATAATATTGCGGATATATCCATGAAATATCCACGATATTTCTATCGATGTAAAGTGAAAAATTGATGATATTCCCTAATGTTTTTATCTACATTTTGTTGTTGTTTTTGTTTATTAAATTCGATGTAATATATTTCTATGACATGAAAATTGAATACGGAACAAACATAAAATATAATTTTTAAGCTATTGGTAAATGCTAGACATGGTCACAATTGGCAAATAACAACCAATGATGAAAATATCCATATTTACGGATATATAGTCAAGAATTTGTATTATCATTTCGAAAGTTTCTTCTCATATAGCTCTATGTGGGAATGTTCTTGTTTATATGAAAAACCATTCAAATTCTATAATATGATATCGATATTGTATGAATCAATATGGTAATCATACTATGTTTGAACCACATATGTCTTCCTTTTGGTATTCAAATTTATATGTCATGTATAATGAAAAATATTAGAGAATGAAAATTTAATGGAAGATAATCGAGTTGCAGAAAGAATAGTGTTTCGACAAGTGCTTGCGTTCCTATATATGTAGTTATGGTATTTGTATGTGTTCCTATAATTATAGTGTATAGTGGAATACAACGTGTTACAAGTCTTCAATTTTATACTATTAATATGCATTATATTCATATTTATACTATATAGTTGTTAGATAATATATATATATATATCTTTGAGGAAAATGTGTTTTTTTAGGGATTAGAATATCGATTATTTTAACTTGTTTTCAAGTTTCATTAAAAAAAACTAGTGTTTTTAGCTAAATTTTTGTATTTTTTGTAAATTTTACGTTAATATCCATTGATATCGATATTTCCATCAAACCGTAATGCCGATATTTCCATTGACATAGATACTTTCATCCTTGCAAACAAGGCAAAATTGAAAATCAATTAATTAAAGGGAAATTATCATTTTCCCCCCTGAGGTTTACCATATTAGATAAACTGGTCCCTCTAGTTTCAATAATGGTCAGTCACCCCCTGAAACCCAAACTATTAGTCATTTTACCCCTTCTGTCAAGTTTTCCATCCAAAAAGCCTTTGACCATTAATTGAAAAATTAAAATGCCTCCATTAGGGTTTGAACCCTTGACCTTGTGGTTTTTAACCACATACTCTAACCACATGAGCTATTCAAACTTATTGTTTGAGGTAAGTTGATTTAAATGTATATATATAGTTATATAATTTGTTTAAAATAATTTTAATATGTGTATAACTTAAAATAAAATTATATATAATTTAAAATAAAATTATATATATAATTTAAAATAAACTTATATTTAATAATAATATATATAAATAGATTTATGAAATAATAATAATAATAATAATAAAACAAAAGGAAACCCAAAAAATCCAGAAAATCAGAACTCGTTAATTTTTTCTTTGAATTTTTTTCCTTTTCAAAAAATATATTATTTCAATTTGGTAAAAAAAAAACCCTGAAAATCAAAGCCTATAAATTGAAAAGGGAAAAAATTCAAAAAAAAAAAGAAAGAAAAAAATAATAATAATAAATTCCTTTTAAATATATGAGTTTATTTTAAATATGAGTTTATTTATAATTTAAAATAAACTCATATATTTAAAAGAAATTTAAAAAAAATTACGAGTTTTGATTTTCTGGATTTTTTGGGTTTCCTTTTGTTTTCTTCTTCTTATTATTATTTTTTCATAAATTTGTTTTTGTATATTATTATTAAATATAAGTTTATTTTAAATTATATATATGAGTTTATTTTAAATTATATAAATAGATTTAAATTATTTTAAACAAATTATATAACTCTGTATATATACACATTTAAATCAACTTACCTCCAACAATAAGTTGGAGTAGCTCAGGTGGTTAGAGTGTGTGGTTTTTAACCACAAGGTCAAGGGTTCGATCCCTAATGGAGGCATTTTAATTTTTCAATTAACAGTCAAAGGTTTTTTGGATGGAAAACTTGACAGAAGGGGCAAAATGACTAATAGTTTGGGTTTCAGGGGGTGACTGGCCATTATTGAAACTAGAGGGACCAGTTTATCTAATATGGCAAACCTCAGGGGGAAAATGATAATTTCTCTTAATTAAACAAGGTAAAATTTTCCATCTATGGCCTCGTTTGTTTGGTCGCATTGTATTGTATTAGGCAATTAAAATGTACTAAATTAATACAATGCAGTGTTTGCATTTTAGTACATTTTAATTGCCTACTACAACAAACACTGTATTAACTAATACATTATATTTGGTGGTATTATGTTGTATTGTATTAGAAAAAACTTTTTTTTTCTTTTTTTTTTCCTCGATGAATATGAAATATTGATAAAATATGTGTTATATTGTTAATATTTTTTTATATAATTTCAAAATACATAGAAAAATTTTATTAAAATTTTTTGTTTCAATTAAAATAAATATTTATTGATTTTTTATATAAAAATATTTATTGATTTATTCATAGTAAGAATATTTAAAATTAATTATTAAGTATTTTTTTTAAATAATGTATTTTTATAATATAATAAAATATAAAAAAGTCATATAGAAATAACTTAATATGATATAATACAGTGCATCACCAAACACAGATTTGTATTAATGATAATACATTCCAATACAATACAATCAAATACGTTGTGTCAAACGAGCCTTAAGGGTCTGTCTGTGTTAAACTGCAGGGATATGAATAGTAATTTACCCTTTACAAATGAGTGGTGCTATGGGCACACTCCCTACTGATCTATTTATGCCATATTTTTTAATTATATAATATTCTTTTTTTTTCTTTATCAAAATTACTTAAAGAGACATACAATTTAGGAAAGAAATCTTCTATAAAGTAAATCTATTAAAATCTCATATTCCTTTTCAAAAAAAAAAAACCCAGTAATCTGTTTCTTCAAAAAAAAATTTAACTCTTAAACCCTAAAATATGCTTCTTATATACATTTAAAATATTATGAAATAGTTTGAGAACGATATCAAGAAAATTGAAGAATTCTCTAAGAACAATATCAAACATCTTGAAAAATTATCTGAGAATGACATAAAGTAAGAATTGTCTGACAATGATAGTAAGCATCTGGAAACAATTCATTCTTTGGAAATAAGTTTGAAGTTTATTTTTTCTTTAGAATGATATCAAGTTGTCGTTGTGTTAAAGTACCCTGTTATTTTTTATTTTTTCGTTTTCGAAATAAGAAGAAAAAAAAAACTAAAAATAAAGAAATAAGAAAAAAAAAAAAAAAATCAATAGAGGTGAGAGAGATGTATACAGATACAGATTTAAAAGATAGAGAGATCATATATGATATGTATTAAGTTTGAAAAATAAGTAAAATGGATAGTTTTGAAAATAAATAAAAAAATTTAATTTTATTTAATTAAACCAAAATTTTAAAAAGTAGAGCATGAACAGATAAGTAGGGTGTTATAATAGCACTGCTCATTACGAATTACAATCACCGACAGTATGAAACTGTAACCTAAACCAAGAAATTTTACCCGATCCTTACAGCTTTACAGGCATAGGCCGCAAAAAGAGAGGGAAAATAAATAAATAAAAGAGTAATGAACCGCAAATGCAAATCCATTCAAGCCTTGATCACCAACCGATGCTTCCTTCGATTCTCAGAGAAGCAATTTCTCGTCGATGCCAGTCATGTTTCCGAACAATGGAAATATTATTCTCGGTCTCCGTTCCAGCTCCGCAAAATCAGAAATCCCAAAATCTCTTCCTCTCTCAATTTATCATCTCATTCTCACTCCTACTCATCTAATTCAAATTCGACGAAGATTGGATTCTTGGGATGGTATTTGGACAAGCTCCATTTGCATCCACTTATCACGAAAGGGGTCACGACCTCGCTTATTTACGTCGCCGCCGACTTGACATCTCAGGTGAATTTTTATTTTATTTTTTTTATCAACATTATTTTTTCGTTTTGTGATGACTAATTATCGTTGCTTTATAAAAAAAATATATTTAATCAATGAAAAAAAATAGTGTTGTCACTGGAATCACGAGACTGTGTGGCGAGGCTGAGAAACTGTTTGAAAATTTGATGGTGCCAAAATGTTAACAAATTGCCAAGAACCTATTTATGGCACGGTTTTCTCATTCACTGATTACTGCTTAGGATGCCGAGGAGCTCTGATTTTGAATTTGATATGAATATGGTAGATTATTTGATTATATTTTTGCCAGATTTTACTTAAAATTTTATAATTTTGTTCTCTCCCATTTGTACTTAATTAATATTTATCTTAGACGTCCTCAATTAGACATATTCATTTACGTTTTATTATTAACATTTATCTTAGATGATAGCATCAGAATATTCCGGTTCTATTGACTTGAAAAGGACGTTACGCATGGCAGCATATGGGATGCTAATTTTAGGGCCAACACAACATTTTTGGTTCAATTCTATGTCGAAATTTTTACCAAAGCGGGATACATTAACATCCTTGAAGAAGCTTTTCATGGGACAGGCAATATTTGGACCCTGTATAACTTCCATTTTCTTCTCCTATAATGCAGCTTTACAAGGTAAACACTGTATGTTCAGCATTTTGAAGGAACCTTGCATTGGTGCTGTCTTTCGTGCATTGTGTAGACTTCAGGATACCTCACAATTCCTGAAACTAACTTACCTGGCTCAATAATTGGTCATTTTCTTGTCTTTAGAAGTGAATTTAGATGGTTTGTTATCATCATTGTGTTCATTGAGTCTTTTACTTACAAAACTTGCATTTGGGTTAAATGGTTGTTACTTGGACATCATAAATTTTCTAGGTTCCCATTTGTGGGTAATATTGGTCGTTGCTTGGCTGTTATTGACTACCTGCATGCTTTATGGGTGCTGTTAGGCTGTTGAGTCATTTTTTTGTTAAATTCGTATACAAATTGGCTAGCTTGAGCCTGTGCCTTTTAATCCTGGTTCCAACATCGGGGCATACAGCATTTTATTTTTGTTATATGGAAAACTGCAGACACCTGTGAGTGCTAAGTGCTTCTATTGAATGTACTCCATGAAAATCCTGAGCTTCTACCCTGTGTCAATTCCAGGTGAAAATGGTGCTCAGATTGTAGCCAGATTGAAACGTGACCTTCTTCCAACATTGGTTAATGGTCTTTTATACTGGCCAATCTGTGATTTTGTTACTTACAAAAATATTCCCGTTCATCTACAGGTATGTAGGGGATCCCCTTTTCAAGGGTCTCAACTAATTGTGTATTAATGTTCATGACAGGATTGGGTTTAGTTTTACAACTTGATCCATAAACTTTTGCTTGATTGACTCCAAGTTAAAGTTTATCAATTTTTATGATGTTTTTGCAGCCACTGGTGAACAGTTCATGTTCATATGTTTGGACTATTTATCTGACATACATGGCAAGCTTAACAAAAGTGAGCACGGATTAGTTTTAATGGTGAGTTAGCAATTTAATTCATCAAAGATTTGCTCTTATTTATTGAAATAAACTGTTGATACCAAACTGTTCTTATTTCAGGTTGTTTAGGAATTATGGCTGTATCATCAGATTTTTTTTTTCTTTTGAAACTCTGTATCATCAGATCTGACATTTGAATTTTTGCTCTTACGAGTAACTGATGTTTTAACTGAGCTATTGGAATCACATGAATCTGATTGTAGATCATGTAATTCTAATTTTATAATTTTGTTAGTTTGATGAGAAATGGATGCAAGTTATAATTTTGTTAGGTTGTTCATATGTTTGTTTATTTTGTTTATTTTAGCAATATATTTCATGATGAGGGGCTACAAGCTGCTGGCCTCTATATGTACCCAGGACAAAGGTTTTGTTTTTTTTTAAATCTTTTAGAATTTGAGTATCTTTGATTTTGTTATTGTGATTGTTGTTGTAATTCTAGTTCTTCCCATTTTCATGTTTTTGAGAACCTAATAATGACGACTCAGTGGAGTATTGTTATAGTTAATATTTTATCATAGAGAAACTACCACCGTGGGCGCTCATGCAGTTTGAAAATGTTTTAGATACATTGTATTTCGGTGGTATATTAAAAAAAAAAAATCCCTCGTGAAAAGCTACAATAACCGACTAGTGTTGTTTTTTTTTTTTATATAAAAAAGGAAAAAAAGAGAAACTTTTGTGGACTTTTACTACTATGTTATTTTTTTTTATATGCTCCAAATTGAGGAAGTGTAATTTTGGAAAAACAGTACTAAAAAAAGGTCTAAGTGAAAATGCTACCATGCTTGAGAAAATGATCGTTAACCTTACAAATCCATTACAATTTACAACTAGGAACCTATTTCGTATTCGATGATAATGAGAGAAAGCAAGCGGCCAGAGAATGTGCCAAGCAATCGAAGAATAGTTTTCATTAAGGGGTTGAACTTGTAACATGTTAATTAATTTTCTTGTTACTGGTTTTTTGTTTTTTTTTTTCATTTATATTTCAATAGTGTCGCTCTTTTTAAAGATGCAACCCAAGTTGCAATTTTTTTTCCTTGTGTAGAAAATAACTGAAAATTGCTCTCTTTTATTTTTCGTTTTTGGACTGGGTTATAATTGTTTTGACCTGAGATGAGCTTCCCCACAATATATATTATCAATTTTGGAGTTTAATTTGCACAATTGCACGGTAAGTTATCTTATTGAGTTGTTTCTCTGACGATCGAATATGTCCTGAGATAACCATAGACATCCATATGCTTTCGATTACGATACATTTTGACCAACAATGAACTCTAATTTATATATTACGCATTTGTAATACATGATTTATGTAGATTCCAACAAACTCTTCAGTCTAACTTATATTAAATAAAATAATAAATAATAAATTCTTCCAATTAAGATACTGGAAATACGATTTCAAAATTTAGGTAGGTTCCAACAAACTCTTTACCAATAATACATAATTATACAGTGTTATGTATTAAGGATTTTAATTTTAAGAGATCCAACCAATTCAAAGTTGCTATTTTTTTTTTCTTCTAACTTATTGTCATTTTTGGAGTTTTTTGTAAGTAAGGTTGTGTTTGATTTTTCGTCTGAACACTGAACAGTACTGAATTATACTGAAAACTGAATAGTGACTAAAATCTGAAACTGAAAAACATGTTTGTTTTTTTTCACTGAAATATTAATATAAGTGATAAGTTGTTTATTTTTTTAAGTTACAAATATCTTAAAATAAATACTTTTACATCTATATCCTTTAAACTATTATTTGTTATATATTTATATTTTAATATATTAAAGACAACTAAAACCGTAATTTAGTAATATAATAACAAATTTATAAAAAAAAATTCCATATAAAAAAGATAACCCTTAGAGTATAAAAATTGAACAAGTTAATTGAAGTTTAGTTTAAGAAATAACCATAGATTATGGTCGGCCACTAATAATCCATACAATATTTATACTATATATGTGGAATAATAATATAATAACAAATTTATAATGAAATCTATATCTCTATCAAATTTCTTTTTGAAAGTGACCGCTAAAGTTTTTTTAAATAGTGAGAAGAAACAAAATATTAATATGGTTAAAGGGTATGAAAGAAGAGAAAATTGGAAATAAATAAGATTTGTAAAGATAAATTTGGAAGTAATAAATTATATTTATTTCGTTTGTTTTTCATTAAGTGAAAAATGAAAAAATTTCACTTTTTATAAAAAGTGGGTTTAGGAGCTCATTAAGTGGTTTTAAAACTTAAAAAATCAAATGAAACAACTTAATAACGCACATTAAGGGGTCGTTTGTTTTTTTATCTGAAAACTAAACAGTCCTGAATTTTTCTGAAGACTGAATAGAGACTGAAATATGAACTTGAATGACATGTTTGTTTTTTTTTTCCTCACATTTGAAAGTATTGTCGACATGTGTGTTTTTAAAAAATAAAATTGTCTGAAACTAAACAATTTTACATTTATACCCATGTTAAACAATTATACATATAACATGGAATAAAAACAATCCAAAAATAATAATTATATATGAACACATATGATCATGATCTTTTTCTTTGATTACAAATAAACTTTATTTTTACTAAGAAAAGAAAATGTTTTTTTTTTCAAAAAATAAATGGGGCAGCGAGAAAATTCACATAAAAAACTCTAAAAAATAATATATATAAATACATCACCCTAATATCATAATAAAGTATTGATATTAAAAACCAATATGAGAAGTGATTAGAGTTCTTTTTTATTTTTAAAGTTATTTAAAATAAGCAATATATTAAAATAAAGATTTTTGTACCATATATATAATAATGAAATTGGAAATAGGTTATATATGAGGAGATAGTATCGGAAGAAAATATTTTGAATTGCATTTAATGCAATTCAGTGATTTACAATTAAGTGAAAAGTCAGGATTTTTAACTTTTTATTTTAAGTTGTGTTTTGGTATTTTTAAGTTGTTTGATCACTTTAAAAAACAAACAAAACAACTTAATAATTATGATTCATACTCATTAAGTTTTAAGTGGAAAAAACAAACGACCCCTAAGTGTCGTTAAGTGTTAAGTGGAAAAATCAAACATGCCCTAAATTATCTTGTTTTTTTTTTCCTAAAGATCGAGCATGATGATGCAGTTTGTACATTACATATGGTGTCTTTTGTCTTTGTTTTAGTTACTATGCTAAACAAGTATGTGATTATCTCATAAACCGTTAACTTTATGGTCATATTTATTTGTTTTCATTATATGTTGCAAACTTTGGTTTTCATCAACTTTATTGCATTTTCAATGCTATTATGCATTTTTAAGTTTTTAAATAGTGCAACGTCAGCATTTTTATTCAAAATGGACCCGTTTTTGAAAATTTTATAGAGAAATGCATATTCACATCTCCAATGCAATTATCTAAAATCAAATATGTATCTATTTTTTGACCAATCATAATAAAATAATTATGACATTCTCTCTCCTCTTTTATTTTACAATTAAATGAGCTTTAATATTATTGGTGGAAATAGTTAGAAATCCTAGTCAGCATTTATAGGAGAGTTTCTAGAATTAGAAACTCAGCTCCATATTCTCTAACTTTTTTTTTACCACATCATTTCCATATTCAATTTAGATAATTGCATTGTAGAGAGTTTTTCTAACTTCTTTAGTATCTATCATATGTGACACTCCATTTTCTCTAAATGCATAATAGCATTGAAGATGCTCTTATATATATTTATAAACATTTCTGTACCTCTTTGAAGACAGAGAAATTCAATAAATCATATATCCATTCTACAAACCAGCAAACCACATTTCCAATCAATTCTGAAAATTTCTCAACAAAACCAGTTCTTTGAAAAATGGAAAATACTAAAAGTACTCGTGAGTGTTCAATTAGGGCGGATAACACGTGTCATTGTTGGGATGAGCAACTGTACCACTTACCAAGCACTTTAAATTTACAAATTTAAATTTAATTTTTT